>CM044317.1:58404729-59654729 GCA_024291935.2 Okapia johnstoni | reverse complement strand
AAAAATATTGGCTTCTAGCAATTGGAATGGATATATTCCAGAAGACCCAGCATTCTTAGCAATATCTGATTCTTTGGCACTTCCTGTATACCTACTACAAGAAAAATACAAAACACACACACACACACAAAAAAACGTTCTACTAAAAAATTCATTTCAGGGACTTCCCTAGTGGTCCAGTGGTTAAGAATCCATCTTCCAATTCAGAGGACATTGGTTTGATCCCTAGTCCAGAAACTAAAATCCCATATGCCTGGAAACTAAAGATCCCATATGCGGTGGAGCAAATTAAGCCTATGCTCTGGAGCGTGCGCACCACAATTATTGAGCCTTGTACCATACTGAAGTCCTCATGCTGAAACAAAGGATCCTGCTTGCTGCAGCTACGACTCAAGGCAGCCAAATAAACAAATAAGTATTTTTAAAATTCATTCAGTTCAGTTCAGTCACTCAGTCATGTCCACATCTTTGCGACCCCACAGACTGAAGCATGCCAGGCCCCTCTATCCATCACCAACTCCTGGAGTTTACTCAAACTCACGTCCATTGAGTTGGTGATGCCATCCAACCATCTCAGTTTAGTTAAACATGGCAAATTAACCTTAGGCTCCTCTTTCTCCTTCAGCCCTACTAAAGTGATAGTTTAGGGAGATAAAAAGATAGAAATCAAAAGGCAAAGTAAATTGGAGACCAAACAACTGCAGGGGAAACATTTTAATAAAATTTTCAAGGATGAAAAAATGGATGGAGTGGTAGTAACTAACTTAGCAGAGTTGAAAAACTTTTAAGAGCTTATAAAGAGAGAATACAGACAAGAAATGAATCAACATGCTACAGCACCCACAAAAGATTCATGGGTAAGTGAGTGAGCCAACATGCTACAGAACCCACAAAAGACTCATGGGTAAGTGAGATTCCAGGTAAGCGTTAGGTGCAAAATGGAACATAGATGGATTTAATGACAATCTAAACAGGGAGTTGCTGGATTTGCCAGCTCTCTTCTCCAATCAAGCAGAACAGGTAACTCCTTAGTAATTCCCCCAGAAAAGCTGGAAGATTTATTCTTCAAGGAAACCTAAGCAACAAGGGTCTAGACTGAGGGATGCAATGACTGTGGCAAAGTGTAAGACTGAAATGGAGATTAATGAAAATATACATATTGAACTGTCAGACTCTAAAGCCTTTTACCATGAGCAGGATTCTTCTCTGAAGAAACTGAACAGCCTGAGACAGAAGACACCCACAGAGTAAGTTTTTGGCATCCTCTGACAAAAAGGCAGTTTCAACATCTGTGAATCCTACAGTGAACCCCAGTAGTCAGAATCTTGATGCACACATACACAACTTCCAATCTACTCTCTAGTGACTCACTCTTCACTATGCACAGAGAGCCCAGGATCATCAGATCTGAGGAAGTCTTCAAATGTCTGAGACGAGCATCAAATTAAACAAAAGGAACCCAGAGGAAGGAAAGACAGGGAAACCAGAAAAAAAATTAATCCTGTGATTAATAACCTCAGACAGATAATAAGAGTGGCATGGCAAATGCTAATGGAGGGATTTGCTTTGGGTCAAGTACAGTTCTAAGCGCTTTTAACTCATTGAACAATCCTTTGATGAAGGTTTTAGCCCATTTTACAGATGAGAAAATTTAGTAATTTGTCCAAGTGTACACAACCAGTAAATAACAGAGCTGGGATTTCAGTATAAATTTTCTGGTTTCAGGTCCACCTCTTAACCATACCTTATAACATGGCAATATAAGAAATTATCCTGTGTCAATTAAAACAGTTGTATCCATATGAGAGTAAGATAGAAATCTTTGACATGATGTGATAATCATAATAAATAATATTAATAAAAGAGGGCTTCCCTAGTGGCTCAATGATAAAAAAAAAAAAAACCCACCTGCCAATGCAGGAGACATAGATTTGATCCCTGATCCAGGAAGATCCCACATGCCATGGAGCAACTAAGCCTGTGAGCCACAACTACTGAGCCTGTGCTCTCGAGCCCAGGAGCCACAACTATGGAAGCCTACAAGCCCTAGAACCTATGCTCCACTACAAGAAAAGCCACAAGAGCTGTGTGCATCACAACTAGAGTAGCCCCTGCTTGCTGCAACTTGAGAAAAGTCTGTACAGCAGCAAAGACCGAGCACAGCCAAAAATAAAGAAAATAATTTTTAAAAATATTAATAGAAGAATCAAAATAATATTTTAAGAATTCTCCAAGAAAGTTGTATTTAAAATAAAATAAACAAAGATAATAAAATCAGAGACTCAGTACAGAAGATCTAGTATGTGACTATTACGAGTTCCAAAATGAAAGGACAGAAAGAACAAAATCAAGGAAATTATCAAAAATGATGATGATGGTGATGATAACAATAGCAAATCCTATTGGGATGAAGGAGATAGTCTAAGGGTGGTGTTGATATTTTGTCCCAGGCTTCCCTTGACTAAGCACCATGTCCTGAAAGGTCTGCTACTCTAAGGAGAAACTGTGTAAATCTTAGGGTGTCATCTGAATAAACAGTCTGTTGTATGCAAGACTGACTTCATGGATGGGTGGCCAGTGCAGTTGCACAGCTTGCAATGCTCAGAAGAGCTCTGTGCTTGGTATAATGCTCTGGTGTCATCATCTCTAATTCTTAATACTACTATCTTTATACTTTGGTTTTGTCAGTGAAGTATGAAAGGACAGTGGAGCATGAGCACAGAAGATGCATGCAGTCTGCAGATAGACCATTTCCAGCTGCCCTGTTCACAGATGGCATTCTCCATGCCCCAAAAGTGAAATGTTCCAGTGGACCTGCAGTGGTAGGAGTCCAGTAGGGCAAGCATGTTGTACCTGTGACCCAGTAAGTGGAGGTGTTGACGATCCCAGAAAGCCACCTCCCCGTTCCATTCTCAGCTCAGAAAGAAGGCAATGCTGGCCTGAGAAACATTAAAAACTGAGAAACCCTGTCATGTCCTTTCTTATTTGTGTAAATTCCCTGTATTAACCAACCACTTACACAGCAAATGATAACATGGAAGTTAAGGGGGAAAAGGTAAAGACAAAATAGCCCGTATTTTGCATTTATCAAGAAGTGAAATAACATTTTAGTTATTTTTTTCACGTCATCTGTTAAGAGCACATTACATATGCCTGTATGAAATACCAATTATGGAATTTCAGTGATTCTGTATACAAGTTAAATGGTCTTATACTTGCACTGAAAATTGATGTGTATAATATAAAGAAGAATGATAAAATTCATGTTAACAATGAAAAGTTATATATATATCTATTTACTTACTATGACATTAAATAAATTAAAAACACTGTGACAATTTGAGAGAAATACTATTCCTGGGAAGCCTTTATATTCTAGTACTTCTAATGGCACATTTTTGAGCAATTCTCAATGCACCAAGTGATTTTAGTAAAATAAGAATTAGGAAAATCTTTCTACCTTCGCAATCACTTTTTCTTGAATTTTTTTTTACTTTAATGCCATGATAACCAAACTCTGTGACTCACTTTTCTGTTTCTCACTTTTCTGTTTCCCCCCCCCCATCCCCTGCCACTGGCTCCTGAACATCTTACAAAGGGCAGTGGAGTGAAGCAGCAAACCCTCCACCACCCCTACACACACACACACACACACACACACACACACATGCACGCCCGCCTCTACTGTATTGCATTCTTCAGGTCCTGTGGTTAAGCTTTCAGACTCCTTTTGTTACCACAAAGGCAGAAACCACTAACTTACAGATGAAAGGGTGCCAAGAGTGTGTAATGCTGCCACTGTGAACTGACCCAATCCTGACCTGTTTTATACAAACAGGCTATACCAGTTCTGTAAATGTCCACTAGAGTGTGCACTCTTTCCAATTCATTGAGGATGACTCAAACTAGTGATATTAAAGGCAATCTACTCCAACTCTCCAAACTCATCCAAATGGGCCTCGTAAATCAAGCACTCAGTATTAGGGATCTCAAAAACAAAACAGACGATTTGCATTTAGTGGGTCGAGTGGCCAATGTGGAAGTAGCAACAACTACCTACCTTAGTCCAATGGCAGGATAATTTTTAATCTAAGAGCTGGCAACCTCAGGATAAATGTGACAGGCACCACATACACCATGATTTATTGGCATCACCTACACACATACACACATACAATCCCCACTTCGGAAAAAGATGAAGGAGTAGAGATGAATCTCAGATCAGTAACCAGGTAGGAGAGATGTAACCTGAGCAGCAGTCCTGCCTGACCACCAGAGCTCAGCCTTTTCCAATAGTTGCCCTTGTCTCTCTGCTGCTGTGTATCAGAGCAGGGCAGCTGCTACAGTTTGTTAACTTAAAAGCAGTCTTAGTTGTCAGTGATCAATCAATATGGTGAGCTTTTAGCTGTGTGTCTTACAATATAGACAGATCACACAGCTACCAAGAGTGGAAGAGATATCATCAGATTAGTCTGCCTGTGACACCACACAGCCTTCCATAGAGAGAGTTGGGGAGAGACAAACACGTAATCTGGACAGCTGAGATTGCTGATATTCATTATTAAGGAAATACAAATGGACATTTCTCAATAGCAATTTTGTTTAATGCTCATAATATCATTTAGTATATCATCTTTTTCTCAACTGAAATTCATGTGTTTAATACAATGTCTTCCCATAGTCTGTCAGCATACTCAATGTTACTCTTTTTTTTCCTCTAGGAGTATGAAACCAAAATTTCTATACAAACTCAACCTGTTTCACCTCATGGTAGTAACTGACTTATTTGCTTCCATAGGGCTGGTCTCTTTTCCCCTCTCAATATTAACTCTAGAAATCTCTGAAACTATCACTGTTTCCCCATCAACCAAGATGTTCCAGACCTACCTTGCTGTACTTGTTCCATGTTTAGCAGGGGCCACCCTCAATGAGACCTAGTGCATTTTGGAGAAAGATAGTACAAAGTCCTGTAATCTAGACCTACTCCGCATTTTTCACCATTCATATAACCGTTGGCAATAACTATGAATTATTAGAATCTGTATAATTTATTTTAGTAGCTCAGGAGTAGACTTTCAAAGTCAGTACTTCAGCTACCTCTGTGAACTAACTAGTGTTCACCAGGACTGTCAAAGCAGTGGATTTTATCTGCAATGCATGTTGATGTCTAGTGTAGGCACTCTGGTGGTAGTAAATGGGGTTAAATACAAAAACTGGTTCCTCTAAAATGGTAGAAACTCCTAATGTGTCCAGATCTACACATAACCAAGCAAAGGTCCAGTTCTGGTTGATTTTTCCTACATTATCAAGTGCAGGATAGAAAATTCTATTAACACACTCTGGCAAAATGTCCCTTGGCTGTTGGTCTCTGTTAACAAAGAAGCAATTCAATAAAATTAAGTCCATTCACATCACTCTTCTTACCAGCACTGCCCTTGGGGATGAAGTATATATTCTGTACATGTGACCAGTGTATGGAGGGGTTGGGGTTTCCTTTGACTTTACTTTCACCTGAAATAGGACATTTTATTACAGCTTTCTTAATTTTTGTACCTGTTACATATCAGTTATGAATGTAGTAGATAAATTTGTTATCTCATCCATATGTTACAGACAAACTCTATATAAAGAGTATCTCTTTTTTATATTAAGCTTTTGAGTTATCTCTGTACTTCATACCAAAGGGTGTTAATTTTTAAAGACTATCTCAAGTAATCAGCTATTTGAATATAGAACATCCTTAGTAATCAAGGAAAGTCATGGATGGAAAAACTGCTGTTTTCTGACAAAACCCCACAGGATTTAGAATGCATTGGCACACTTTCAGCAAGATAAATTGGAAACTTTAATCAGGAACTGAAAATCTGACCATTTCCAAAGAATTGAAAAGTCAGAGGTGAGAAGACGCTCACCTGGTCTATGCTCCTCATGGGTCTCTTACCTGAATTACTAATGATGGGAGAAGACAGTGCACTCATTAAAGTTTCTTTATGGACTTTGCTTAAAATCATTCCTCTGTCTGGATCTTCTGAGGGATCCTTCCTAGGGAGAATATTGACTTCAGGGCGTGTAAAATCTTTTGAACTGCTTGTCTTTGGGATTCTCAGCCCAGGGGGAACTCATCACCATAGCAAGAACTTTCAAGATAAACTAACTCACCCTATTATGCTTACGTAACTGGTCTGGGCCCATGAGGTCTACTGCTCCTGAGATCCACATCTGGAACAAAGTTCTGTAGAGCAGAGGCCTTAATGCAGATGCTTGTAGAGGCCAGTGAGGAATGTACATGGATGCACCTAACTGCTAAAAGACAGACGGGGAGGTAATCTGTGGTGGACTGCTCCATACCTACCTATCTCCTGACTCCCAGCAAGCCAGGTCTTAAGTTGTCAAACCTTCCTCTTTCTCAAGAGTAACTGGTTTATTTTAGAGATGTCAGATAAGCAGAATGGAATTATCATACTATCAACTCATGACACATTATCTTCACTTATTCTTTATTTTATTTTAGAGGTTTATCCCCTTCATCCCATATAATCTACTTTCCCTCCCAGCCTAAAATATTAAATATTTCTACCTTCAACCCAACTTCAGTATTTTTATTCGTATATGTATGTGTGAGAATCTTTAAAAAAATATTATTGTTTGGGTAGGTTTAAGTTACATAAACAGTGTAGGATTACAAAACTTATGTTTTAGAGATTTATCCATGAGGCTAAACATCTGCTTGGGTGATTCCTTGTGACTGATGTATATAGGTCAATAATTTGACTTAATCAATCCCTGCTTTTTTTGCTACCACAAATAATGCTGTGTTAAACATCTTCATAAAAATCTCATGGTACACTCTTATGAGGGTTTCCTACTGTTGAAAGTCTATATAGTAATTACTACTATTACTATCTTACTATAGTATTCAGTTCAGTCATTTCAGTCGCTCAGTCATGTCCGACTCTTTGCAACCCCATGGACTGTAGCACACCAGGCTTCCCTGCCCATCACCAACTCCTGGAGCTTGCTCAAACTCATGTTCACCAAGTCGGTGATGCCATACAACCATCTCATCCTCTATCGTCCCCTTCTCCTCCTGCCTTCAATCTTTCCCAGCATCAGAGTCTTTTCCAAGGAGTCAGTTCTTCCCAACAGGTGGCCAAAGTATTGGAACTTGAGCTTCAGCATCAGTCCTTCCAATGAATATTCAGTACTGATATCCTTTAGGATTGACTGGTTTGATCTCCTTGCAGTCCAAGGGACTCTCGAGAGTCTCTTGAAGTATAGTAATACTATAGAATTACCATACAGTAAATACTTAATTCCATGAAGTTATTATTTTATTGCTTTCAAAGTGACCATACAGTCTACATGACCCCCAGCAGTGCTGAAACTTTCCACCTCCCCACATCCTCATCAGCATCTGATACCCATCTATCTATATTTTGCACAGTCCCCTGGTGGTCTAGTGGCTAAGATGCAGTGCTTTCATCTCCAAGGCCTGGGTTCACATCAGGGAAGATGTGTTTTTTTGGAGCTCCCCAGGTGGCACTAGTGATAAAGAACCTGCCTGCCAACACAGGAGACATCAGAGATGCGGGCTCGATCCCTGGGTCAAGAAAATCTCCTGGAGAAGGAAATGGCAACTCACTCCAGTATTCTTGCCTGGAGAATCCCATGGACAGAGGAGCCTGATGGGCTACAGTTCATGAGGTCACAAAGAGGCAGACATGACTGCAGTGACTTAGCACGCATGCATATCTGTATTTTCTCTTCTCTAAACAGTATCTCAGATTTTTAATTTGTATTTTATTGATTGTTGGGAGGTTAATATCTCATCTGTGTATTTTTAACTATTAAGGTAGCTCAATCATAATCCTTGTCATTTTTTTCTTTCTTTTCTTGCTTCCTTACAGGAATTTACCCTTATTACAAAGATATTAATTTTTAGTCCTAAATATTTTATAGATCCTCTCCTGAAATATCACTTATTTGTAAATTTTGTCAATGACATCCTTTATTGTCTTTCATTAAGCACCGACTGAAAAGCTGAAGTGCACACCTTCCAGACTGCATTGCAATTGTGAATGGCCAGATAACTAATTTTGAGGTAATAAAACATACTCATAAACTACTATGTATAAAATGAATAAGCTATAAAGATATATTATACAACACAGGGAATATAACCAACATCTTATAAAACCTATAAGTGGAATATAACCTTTAAAAATTGTGAATCACTATGTTGTACACCTGAAACCTGTGTAATATTGTACATCAACTGTACTGCAATTTAAAAATATATGAAAAATTCAACATCATCGACAAATAAATGCACATTAAAACAAAGAGCGAAAAAAAGATGAGAGCTCTCCAAAATTTTTCCACAATTTAGAAGTCTTTCTAATTCAGAGAATCTAAGAAGCTTGCCCTACAAATATTTTCTCCTGCTAGCCTAATTTTAGAAAAGAGAAAACGTCTTTACATTCTTATTTCAAGTAGACCCTACAGGCAGGGATCCAGGAGGCTGACTGACACAGTAGGAACTTACCTCCTGCTGGCTTTAACTGTACATGCAAAAATCAGTTTTTAATGCCAAATAGGCCTATCTTGGCCATTTCAGGGTGGAATTTTCTTTAATTCCCAACTAAGTAAGCACATACAAGCATACATACACTTAGCTGGTATCCCCATAGGTGGCTTTTTGTCTAGGAGATGTCTGGCTTTTGAGGCACAATTTCCCATGATTAATTTGGTAGTCTAATTCAGATATGAGATATGATCTGGTGGTAGGTCACACATGTGTTGCTTCTCTGAGTCTAGCTCCACAAGGAGTTATACTTGTGTCGGTTCAAATTTTTACATGGCTCAGTTTCTCCCTCCAACAGTCTAAACTCCCTGTGACTCAGAGCACTGGATGATCAGGCCTTATCTCCTGCATTCCTGGAACAGCAAGCAGTATTTGCTGAATTGTTGTAGTGGGATTCCCCTCTAGAACCACTGCACATCTTTGGCAAGTGGTATTGGGAAAACTGGATAGCCATATGTAAATCAATGAAGCTAGAACACACCCTCACACCATACACAAAAAATAAACCCCAAATGGCTTAAAGACTTAAATATAGGACAAGATACCATAAAACTCCTAGAAGAGAACATAGGCAAAACATTCTCTGACAGAAGTTATATCAATGCTTTCTTAGGTCAGTCTCCCATGGCAATAGAAATAAAAGCAAAAATAAATAGGACCCAATCAAACATAAGTTTTTGCACAGCAAAGAAAACCATAAACAAAACAAGAAGATATTATATGGATTAGGAGAAAATATTTGCAAATGATGTGACTGACAAGGGCTTAATTCCTAAAATATACTAACAGCTCTTACAAGTCATTAACAAAAAACAAAACAAATAACCCAATCAAAAATGAACAGAAGACCTAAGTAGACATTTTTCCAAAGAAAACATACAGATGGCCAATAGGCACATGAAAAAATGCTCATCATTGCTAAATTATTAGAGAAATGCAAATCAAAATACAACAAGGTGCCACCTTACACTAGTCAGAATGGCTGTCATCAAAAAGTCTATAAACAATAAATGCTAGAGAGGGTGTGGAGAAAACCCTCCCACTATTGGTGGGAATGTAAGTTGGTGCAGCCACTATGGAAAACAGTACAGCAGTTCCTCAAAAAACTAAAAATAAAGTTGCCATATAATCCCGCAATCCCACTCCCGGGCATATACCCAGACAAAACTATAATTCAAACAGACGCATGCACCCCTATGTTCATAGCAGCACTACTTACAACAGCCAAGACATGGAAACAAACAATGTCCATCAACAGATGAATGGACAAAGTAAAGGTGTTTTAAATATATATATTTGTATGTATACACACACACACACACACACATGTATATACAACAGAATAATTACTTAGCCATTGAAAAGAATGAAATAATGTCATTTGCTGCAACATGGATGGACCTAGAGGTTATCATGCTAAGTGAAGTGAGAAAGAGAGACAAATAACAAATGATACCACTTATATGTAGAATCTAAAACATGACACAAATGATCATATCCATGAAACGGAAACAGTCTTACAGATGTAGAGAACAGATTCATGGTTGCCAAAGGAAATAGAGGGCAGGGGAGGGAAGGATTGGAAGTTTGGGACTAGCAGATGCAAACTATTAAATATAGGATAGATAAACAAGGTCCTATTGTAGAGCACAGGTAACTATATTCAATATCCTGTGATAAACAATAATGGAAAGGAGTATGAAAAGACTGTATATGTATAACTGTGTTACTTTGCTGTACAGCAGAAATAAACACAACATTGTAAACCAACCACATTTCAATAAAATTTTTTTAAAAAAAGAACCACTACATGTTAGGAGGGTTGATCCTCAGATAATCGGGTAGGTTCTCAGTCACCTGAGAACACCTTGTGGCCCAAAGGAGCAAATGCCCCTTGTTCTTTAGAGTGAATAATCTAGTCTCTCATTACACTAGCAAAAGTTTTTAGACCATATGTCAACTTACTTTTTCAATTTGAGGCAAATTTAACAAAAACCCAGCCATTTAAGCTTCCCTGGCCCTCCTGCCCAGATTCCCCTAGTTCCCTGCCTAGCAAATGCACCAGTGCCCCTCAGAACTCCAAGTCTTAAATGAAAACTGCTTGGATAAAAATTTTAGAATCATCACTTAAGAACAATGAGATCCAAAAAAAACCAAACAGATCTGGATATCAGGAGAACTCTCCAGAACATCTGAGAGTACTAAGCAGCTGGGGGCTCAATGGGACTGTGCTGGTCCTGAGTGCCAGTTGGGAGCAGACATCAGGGGTCTTCTGGTGGGTATCTCTGATCTCCTGCTGGTTACCTCACACACAAACTCAATGGACATGAGTTTGAGCAAACTCCAGGAGTTGTTGAAGGACAGGGAAGCTTGGCACACTGCAGTCCATGGGGTCGCAAAGAGTCAGACATGACTGAGCAACTGAACAACACCATGCGTATGTTGACAAAATCAGTCAACAGCAGATCTAAGAAGGAAGTAAAAATTTTCACTTGAGCCAATCTGAAATTATAACCCTCATGACTCTTTATAAGATTAAGAAAGAAGATTATCTTCTAAGGAGGTCTGGTTAATGCACACGCATGATACACAATAAAGGGAGCAGAGAAAATTTTTGTTTAAATTCTTGCCTTGCTATAAAATATAAATTTTATTTCATCAGTTTCCAGCTCCACATTCTCAAATTTCTTACAAATTCCACCTTTTGGTATTTCCCTCTCATCTTTCCAAGAGAAGGTAACATGTGCTCTGGGCCCATGAACTTGAGTCAGAAGCCTTTGTATGCACCTGAGATATATTTAGAAGCAAGATGTGGGGAATAAATTCTTTGATGTCACAGACCTGCAGTTATGGTGGGGGAGGAGAAGGTACAATTGCCAATAATGAAATGAGAACCAGAAAGAAGAAATCTCATTATTTTCAGCAAAGTGCTGATGAAGAGTGATTGGCTAGCAGCCAGTCATTTATCATCACTACACAGCATCTGTATTTTTTAAAACCAGGTCCCTTTTTAGCATCAGAGCATTGTCCTCCAAGTTCATTGATAAAACTTCTTACCACAAATCAATAATTGTATCTAACACTGAGATACACAATGCCAGAAAACTTGGGGAAATAGTTTGCACTGAGGTTGTTAGAAGCGCCCTATTGATCTCTGACAGGTAAAGTCTTCTTATGCAAAATGCTAATTGTCTCTGCAAAAAGAGTGTGGGGAACACAGAGGTTTTTCCTTTATCGATTACATAAGAATGTATGATTTTACTGGCTTCCTTGGTGGCTCAGCAGTAAAGAATCTGCCTGCCAAGCAAGAGACTCAAGTTCAATCCCTGGGTCGGGAAGATTCCCCGGAGAAGGAAATGACAACTCACTCCAGTATTCTTGCCTGGGAAACCCCATGTCCAGAGGAGCCTGGAGGGCTGCAGCCTATGGGGTCACAAAGAGTCGGACACCATCCAGCAACTAACAACAACAGGTTATTTCATTAGGTAATCTGGTTTAGAAATGAAATGAAAGAAACCCCAAACTGAAGTGTCTTAGAGAAAAAGTGGAGTTTAGAGGAAGGACATGGTAGCATCTCATGACAGCACCACGAGCAAACTAAACTGAGATGCAGCCGGGCCTGGGTCTCTGAACCAAGGACTTGAAACCAGCAAGATAACTGCTTCCCACTTCCTTCTCTCACTCAGTTCAGTTGCTCAGTCGTGTCCGACTCTTTGCGACCTCGTGGACTGCAGCACGCCAGGCTTCCCTGCCCATCACCAACTCCTGGAACTTGCTCAAACTCATGTCCATCAAGTTGATGATTCCATCCAACCACCTCACTAGACACTGACTTTTTTTCCCTTTCTTGATACGGATTGGTCTTCTCCATAATACAGAAATCATTAATGCTATCTTTCCCAATCTATTTGTAAATTCAGTCAGCAACAAAGGAGGCATGATCTGTCTCCAAAGCCTGGATCAGCAGTCTGGCCTGTATATATTTTTTTAATCTCCTTAATTTTGAGAAGCTTTTTCCCCCCTAAGGTTTTCAATATATGAAATCATATGTTCTGTAAGTTATGACAGTTTTAATCTCTTTTCAATAGTTAGCTTTATTACTGGCTTATAATTAGTGCTGTGCTGATAAATGCTTAACAGATTCTCCAGAAAAGAAAAGATATCAACATCATGATATTGTTAGGTAGTTAGAATAGGAAAAAGCAGTCCAAAATGGCAGTGGCTAAAAGACCAAGAAGGGAAAAGTCCTCAAAAATAGAACAAAGGAAGGTCGGAGGACTGGTAAAACAAACAGAACTGCCGTATGACCCAGCAATCCCACTGCTGGGCATACACACCGAGGAAACCAGAATTGAAAGAGACACGTGTACCCCAATGTTCATCGCATCACTGTTTATAATAGCCAGGACATAGAAGCAACCTAGATGTCCATCAGCAGACGAATGGATAAGGAAGCTGTGGTACATATACACAATGGAATATTACTCAGCCATTAAAAAGAATACATTTGAATCAGTTCTATTGACATGGATGAAACTGGAGCCCATTATACAGAGTGAAGTAAGCCAGAAAGAAAAACACCAACACAGTATACTAATGCATATATATGGAATTTAAAAGATGGTAACAATAACCCTATATGCAAGACAGAAAAAGAGACACAGATGCATAGAACAGTCTTATGGACTCTGGGAGAAAGAGAGGGTGGGACGACCTGGGAGAATAGCATTGAAACATGTATATTATCATATGTGAAACAGAATGCCATTCCAGGATTGATGCATGAGACAAATGCTCAGGGCTGGGGCAATGGGATGACCCAGAGGGATGGTATGGAGAGGGGGTGGGAGGGGGGTTCAAGATGGGGAACACATGTAAACCTGTGGCTGATTCATGTCAATGTATGGCAAAAACCACTACAATATTGTAAAGTAATTAGCCCCCAACTAAAATAAATAAATCAAAAAAAAACAAAACAGCCCTCCTGGCTAGCCCAATTTACATACAGCAGGCCCAAGAGGAGGAGAAAGAAAACATATAAAAAGAGGAGCCAAAATTGAGCTGGGGGCTTCTTTTCTCTTTGAGTCTTTTGGGTTGGTCCGCCCTCATGCCTTGAGGATGCATTTTCCTTTGCTTGACAATAAAACTGAGCTATAACATTGGTCCATCCGTCGCTTCAAATTTTTGTTGCAGCGAGACAGAACTGAGGAAATTAAACACTCACCCACAATATCACCAACCCAGAATTAGGAAAAGAAGCACACATGGCTCCTGAAGCTGAGAAAAGCAGCATCCCACACAGCCCTGCTTATAATTCAGTTATTTGGTCTCTATTTGGGTAACAATGTGAAATTGTAGTAATAGCAGCCAGCAGCCTTTTCTTGATTATGATGCTTCAGAATCTAGTGGGATATAGCTTGTGACCTGAATGCTTCACTTAATTAAATGTTAATGGGTCCCTGGAATTCTGTGTCAGGACTTGGAAAGAGAGAATGTCCTCATCAGTTAGAGTTGCTAACCAAGAGCTGGGGGAAGGAAATGGCCACCATGTGGGCCCACATCTGTATTTAAGACTACAGTCTCTGAACCCAACCATTTGGATCCGGAGTCTATTTTTGTCCTTTTTGGAGAAAAGAGACTTATTAAGGCAAGGCAACTTATTGCTTCCCAGGTGGCTGAATGGTAAAGAATCCAACGGCCAGTGCAGGAGACACAGGAATTTGAGTTCAATTCCTGGGTCAGGAAGATCCCCTGGAGGAGGAAATACCACCCCACTCCTGTATTCTAACCTGGAAAATCCCATGGACAGAGGGGTGTGGCAGGCTATATAGCCCACGGGGTCGCAAAAAGTCAGACACGACGTAGCAAATAAACAACAACAAGGCAACTTATTTAACCTCCTTCTGCCTTAGTTTCCTAGTTATCAAAAGTATTATTCAGTTCAGTTCATTCACTCAGTCGTGTCCGACTCTTTGCGACCCCATCAATCGCAGCACGCCTGGCCTCCCTGTCCATCACCAACTCCAAAAGTTTACCCAAACTCATGTCCATTGAGTCGGTGATGCCATCCAACCATCTCATCCTCTGTCATCCCTTTCTCCTCCACCTTCAATCTTTCCCAGTCATTTCAAATGAGTCAGTTCTTCGCATCAGGTGGCCAAAGGATTGGAGTTTCAGCTTCAACATCAGTCCTTCCAGTGAACAATGAGGACTGATCTCCTTTAGGATGGACTGGCTGGATCTCCTTGCAGTCCAAAAGGACTCTCAAGAGTCTTCTCCAACACCACAGTTCAAAAGCATCAATTCTTCGGGGCTCAGCTTTCTTTATACTCCAACTCTCAAATCTATACATGACTGCCAGAAAAACCGTACCCTTGACTAGATGGACCTTTGTTGGCAAAGTAATGTCTCTGCTTTTTAATATGCTGTCTAGGTTGGTCATAACTTTTCTTCCAAGAAGCGTCTTTTAATTCCATGGCAGCAGTCACCATCTGCAGTGATTTTGGAGCCCAAAAAAATAAAGTCAGCCACTGTTTCCACTGTTTTCCCATCTATTTCCCATGAAGTGATGGAACCAGATGCCATGATCTTACTTTTCTGAATGTTGAGTTTTAAGCCAACTTTTTCACTCCCCTCTTTCACTTTCATCAAGAGGCTCTTTAGTTCTTCTTCACTTTCTGCCATAAGGGTGTCGCCATCTGCATATCTGACGTTATTGATATTTCTCCCAGCAATCTTGATTGCAGCTTGTGCTTCTTCCAGCCCAGCGTTTCTCATGATGTACTCTGCGTGTAAGTTAAATAAGCAGGGAGACAATATACAGCCTTGACGTACCCCTTTTCCTATTTGGAACCAGTCTGTTGTTCCATGTCCAGTTCTAACTGTTGCTTCCTGACCTGCATACAGATTTCTCAAGAGGCAGGTCAGGTGGTCTTGTATTCCCATCTCTTTCAGAATTTTCCAGTTTATTGTGATCCACACAGGCAAAGGCTTTGGCATAGTCAATAAAGCAGAAATAGATGTTTTTCTGGAACTCTCTTGCTTTTTCACTGATCCAGCAGATGTTGGCAATTTGATCTTTGGTCCCTCTGCCTTTTCTAAATCCAGCTTGAACATCTGGAATTTCACAGTTCATGTACTGTTGAAGCCTGCTTGGAGAATTTTGAGCATTACTTTACTAGCATGTGAGATGAGTGCAATTGTACGGTAGTTTGAGCATTCTTTGGCATTTCCTTTCTTTGGGATTAGAATGAAAACCGACCTTTTCCAGTCTGTGGCCACTGCTGAGTTTTCCAAATTTGCTGGCACATTGAGTGCAGCACTTTCAGTGTCATCTTTCAGGATTTGAAACAGTTCAACTGGAATTACATCACCTCCACTAGCTTTGTTTGTAGTGATGCTTCCTATGGACTTGACTTCACATTCCAGGATGTCTGGCTCTAGGTGAGTGATCATACCATTGTCATTATCTGAGTCATGAAGATCTCTTTTGTACAGTTCTTCTGTGTATTCTTGCCACCTCTTCTTAATATCTTATGCTTCTGTTAGGTCCATACCATTTCTGTCCTTTATTGAGCCCATCTTTGCATGAAATGTTCCCTTGGTATCTCTAATTTTCTTGAGGAGATCTCTAGTCTTTCCCATTCTATTGTTTTCCTCTATTTCTTTGCACTGATCACTGAGGAAGGCTTTCTTATCTCTCCTTGCTATTCTTTGGAACTCTGAATTCAAATGGGTATACCTTTTCTTTTTCCTTTGCTTTTCACTTCTCTTCTTTTCACAGCTATTTGTAAGGCCTCCTCAGACAACCATTTTGATTTTTTTCATTTCTTTTTCTTTGGGATGGTCTAGATCCCTATTTCCCATACAATGTCACAAACCTCCATCTGTAGTTCATCAGGCACTCTGTCTATCAGATCTAGTTCCTTAAATGTATTTCTCACTTCCACGGTATAATCATAAGGGATTGGATTTAGGCCATACCTGAATGGTCTAGTGGTTTTCCCTACTTTCTTCAATTTAAGTCTGGATTTGGCAATAAGAAGTTCATGATCTGAGCCAGTCAGATCCCGGTCTTGTTTTTGCTGACTGTATAGAGCTTCTCCATCTTTGGCTGCTAAGAATATAATCAATCTGATTTCAGTGTTGACCATCTGGTGATGTCCATGTGTAGAGTCTTCTCTTGTATTGTTGGAAGAGGGTGTTTGCTATGACCAGTGTGTTGTCTTGGCAAAACTCTATTAGCCTTTGCCCTGTTTCATTCTGTACTCCAAGGCCAAATTTTCCTGTTACTCCAGGTGTTTCTTGACTTCTCACTTTTGCATTCCAGGCGCCTATAGTGAAAAGGACATCTTTTTTGGGTGTTAGTTCTAGAAGGTCTTGATTTCCAATAGAAAATTGGATTAAAGGTTTACTGAGCATGACCCCACCCATCAGAACAAGACCCAGTTTCCCCCTCAGTCTCTCCCATCAGGAAGCTTCTATAAGCCTCTTATCCTTTTACATCAGAGGACAGACAGACTGCAAACCACAATCACAGGAATCTAACTAATCTGATCACAAGGACCACAGCCTTGTCTAACTTAATGAAACTATGAGTCATGCCATGTAGGGTCACCCAAGACGGACAGGTCATGGTGGAGAGTTCTGACAAAACATGGTCCACTGGAGAAAAGAATGGCAAACCACTCTCTCTCTTGCCTTGAGACCCCATGAACAGTGAAAAGGTAAAAAGATAGGACACTGAATGATGAACTCCCCAGGTCGGTAGCTACCCAATATGCTACTGGAGATAAGTGGCGAAATAACTCCAGAGAGAATGAAGAGATGGAGCCAAAGCAAAAACAACACCCAGTTGTGGATGTGACTGGTGATAGAAGCAAAGTCAAATGCTGTAAAGAGCAATAGTGCATAGGAACCTGGAATGTTAGGTCCATGAATCAAGGCAAATTGGAAGTGGTCAAACAGGAGATGGCAAGAGTGAATGTTGACTTTTTAGGAATCAGCAAACTAAAATGGACTGGAATGGGTAAATTTAACTCAGATGACTATTATATCTACTACTGTGGGCAAGAATCCCTTAGAAGAAATGGAGTAGCCATCATAGTCAACAAAAGAGTCCAAAATGCAGTACTTGGATGCATCTCAAAAATGACAGAATGATCTCTGTTGATTTCCAAGGCAAACCATTCACTATCACAGTAATCCACATCTATGCCCTGACCAGTAATGCTGAAGAAGTTGAAGTTGAACGGTTCTATGAAGACTCACAAGACCTTCTGGAACTAACACCCAAAAAAGATGTCCTTTTCATTATAGGGGACTGGAATGCAAAAGTTGGTTCTGCTTATGAACAAACAAAACACTTGTAGCTCAGACATCAAAGAATCCTCCTGCAGTGCAGGACACCTGGGTTTGATCCCTGGGGTGGGAAGATCCCCTGGAGAAGGGAATGGCTACCTACCCAATCCAGTATTTTTGCCTGGAGAATTCCACGGGCAGAGAAGCCTGGTAGGCTACATGAGGTCACAAAAAGTCAGAGACTACTAAGAGACTAACACTATCACTTTCACTTTTTCATGGATAAATAAAGAACTTTCTATTAATCAGCATATAAATTACTACCTTTCCTGTCTACCTAGGGTTCTCTTTCTCCACTAGTCCTGACCTTCTTCCAGTCCAGGTACCCTCCCACCACCAACCCTCCTGACCCATCAACTCTCTTCAGGAAACATGCTTTTGGTAATCCCACTTACAGCCACTCCCACTTGCTCTCCACAGACACGCATTTAAAGCAAAATTACACTGGCATGAGAGAATATGAGCGGATGTTTGAAAAATATCTAGACAAATGGGACAACCCATTTTATTTTTTTAAAACTCTGCCATGCTTTGTGAAGTTCAGATGCCACCAGTTCATCATCTCTCTCATCTTCATCAAAGAAAAATAATAAGCTAAAATGCAGCTTCAGTGTTTATGAGAAGCACAAATAAATGTTTTTAAAAATATATGGCAACCACTGGTAAGGGTTTATGTACTTGATCTGCCTCAATTTGTAACATTAAGGAAATATAACCCATTTTGAACTTAAAAAGTCCTGATGAGAAGTTTTGTGCTTCTAATAGAGCAGACAGATATTTGATAAGACCTGCTTGTGAGTTCTAAAACCAGAATTTGGTT
This sequence comes from Okapia johnstoni, assembly GCA_024291935.2. NCBI lineage: Eukaryota > Metazoa > Chordata > Mammalia > Artiodactyla > Giraffidae > Okapia > Okapia johnstoni. The sequence goes on along the minus strand of CM044317.1, from coordinate 59,635,965 downwards.
TTTTCCCCCCTCAAGAATGCAACCATTGGGTTTATTAAGTGCTATATCTGAAGAAGAAAAGATATATGTTTCATATGCAATAAAATGTATGACTAAATAACACTATATTAACAGTAAAGATATTATTAGCTTTCCAAGACTCTGGTCTGTTTTAATCAGGGAAAAGAATCTCAGTTATATTCTTTTGGTTCATCAGCTTGCTGACACAAACAGTGAGTAGATACACATTTAAAACAATCTTCATAGATTAATTCAAAATTCCTCCTCTCAGGCTATCTGGAATATCTGGATCTAAGCTAATTATTTACAAGCCAAAGGCTACCTCCTACTCTGCCTGTTTTGTAGACTCTCCACTCAAGCCAAGTCTTAAAAAACATCAACATCTTTAACGATAGACTTGCACTCTTATTCTGATTCTACTTAGCCTAGCTCAAGATCACCAGCTTTGCCCTATACTGGGCTTCCTCCTTGGGCCATAGATTGGATCCTCGGAGTCCAGTAAAGTGAAGAATCAGCATCTTTTTTTCTCTAAGAAATTTCTGTCAACTTCCTGCTTCTTGCCCTTCATTTAGGTCTCGAGAGAATTACCTGAGATCACAATCATGTTCTTTAATAAACATGGCATTTCAGCCTTTTCTAAGAGTTTTACCAAAACATTGTTTTAATTATACCCAATAATTCAAGGTTTAAAAATATTTCTTACTTGAAAGATGGGGCATGAGGTCAGTCTGTTTCTGCTGGTATTTTGTAGTAACTAGACATTCTAACAGTTTTTTGATCGTAGTCACAGTGCCATGCATTTTGTTGTGAGAAAGGCTAGTGACTTCCTAGAAAAAATTTAAGGCAGTGTTACATTTACAAAGATGATTGCAAACTGTTTTCAGAAACTGGCTAAGTTGATATACACAGTACAAGAAGCCCTCATTATCTGAGTCCTGGGAAAAGACCATTTAAAGTAAATCTCCGTAAATAGTCTCAAGTGAAAAAAGCAAGGTACAAAGAAAAGTACATACTAAATGAACATTTTTGTAGAATATATACGTATACACTTATAAGACCTGTAGATGAGTCCCCAAGTAATTGGTAACCAGAGCTGTTTGTGGAGAGAATGAGGTAAGTGGGGAAGGGTGTCTTAAGACAATTTCACTCTGCACCTCTTTGAATACTGTACCATGTGCTCTTATTCTCTGATTTTTAAAAAGGTAACAAGTATCAGAATGTGAAAAAAATACCTCTGGTGGGGATTCCCCAGTGGTCCAGTGGCTAGTACTCCAGTGGCTAGGACTCCGTGCTTCCACTGCAGAGACAGAGGTTCCATCCCTCGTTGGAGAAATACCTGTATGCCTGAGCAACACAGCCAAAAATGTTTTAAATAAAGCAAAGAAAATACCTCTAGTGGATACAAATCCAGAATTTGAAACTTTTAAAATCATGGGTCCCCCTGAAGCTACATTTCAGTCACTGTGGCAGGATTCCAGGTGCCCCTTGCAAGCTTTACATTGACACAGTGGTTGAGGCAGGGCAAGGGGTGGAGTTGGTGAGGAAGGTCCTGATTTTCTCTTCAATATCTTAAAAAAAAAAAAAACTGAAAAAAAAGTGCCTTTGTGTTTTGAGGTTGGAAACCTTGATACAGAAAGTACAGGGACTCCACAGTTTAGGCAGCTCAGGATATCTGTCACTACTTAAAGTGAAACTCTCAGAGCTGAGTCAGAAGGGAGAATGGGAACATTGATTGGATGTTTGATGATATTAAGGAATGATTGACATTTTATATATGATAATGGTATCATAATTTCCTGAAGTGCTTTTCATTTAGAGATACTTACGGAGTATCTCTAATAAATGTAGAGATTTATCTCCTATAAAATGATATGTGAGATTGGCTCTTAGATCCAATGAAGATTTGGACGTTTGTTGGTAATTGTTGAAACTGAGTGATAAGTACATGAAGATTCAATACTCTGCCCTCTATATTTGTACATGTTTGGAATTTTCCATTAAAAGTGGAAGCTGAGGCACACTTTACACATTGTCTTTCGGTTACTGAAGCTGGTCAGAAAAGAGAAGAAGGAAGCTAAGGGCAGACTGTGAGCCTGAAAAATCCTGGAAGACACCCACCTGGTGTGAGGGAAGACAGGACAAAGTAAACACGAGCATTTGGGGCTGCTCCACAGGTCTCAGGACAGGCACATGGGAAAGGAGTCCTCTAGACAATGCCCATGAATCAATCAGCACCAGGTTAGAAGATCTTGGCATCCCATAGTATGAGTCAGGAATAAGGCCAGCTGCAAGAACACAGAAATGAGAGCATGTTGGTCTCCAGATGCAGAAGTGAGGCCAGTTGAGAATCCTGGGATTGGAGTTAAAGGAAACACGTGTGTGCATGCATACTGAGTCACTTCAGTCATGGCCCACTCTGCAACTCTATGGACTGTAGCCCACCAGGCTCCTCTGTCCATGGAATTCTCCAGGCAAGAATACTGGAGTGGGTTGCCATGCCTTCCTCCAGGGGATCTTTCTGACCCAGGGATTGAACCTGCATCTTCCGATTTGCAGATGGATTCTTTAGCACTGGGCCACCAGGGAAGCCCTAAAGGAAATACAGCCACTTTCAATTCAGGAATCACCTGGTTTATTGCACACAATTCGCCCCCACACAACACGGGTCCAAGTATCAAAAGTAGGGTAACAAGCCACTCCAAGGAGAAGTTAGGAAAGAGGCATCTTAGCACAAGCAGTGGTCTTTGGTTCAGAAATGTGTCTTAGGACAAGTGTGAGCAGGAAGTCACCCTGGGCTCCCACAGATAAGTTTGCACCAGCTATATACAGCTGCTATGACCAGTGTGTTTTCTTGGCAAAACTCTATTAGCCTTTGCCCTGTTTCATTCTGCACTCCAAGGCCAAATTTGCCTGTTACTCCAGGTGTTTCCTGACTTTCTACTTTTGCATTCCAGTCCCCTATAATGAAAAGGACATCTTTTTTGGGTGTTAGTTCTAAAAGGTCTTGTAGGTCTTCATAAAACCATTCAACTTCAGCTTCTTCACCGTTACTGTTCGGGGCATAGACTTGGATTACCGTGATATTGAATGGTTTGCCAAGGCCCAGGGCTAAATAGTCAGGGTGAATTATTATTATCTCATTTAATCATCACAATAATGATGAAACCTGGGTTTCTTATTAATCCCTCTTTACTAATTAGGAAACTGAGGCATGGAGAAGTTAGAGAACTTGTCCAAAAATCACATAACTGAAAATAACGAAAATAAGGTTTGAGCACCAGGAAGCTGGCTCTGGCAGAAAGAAAGCTAGTGCCCTTGGAGAGGAGTGAGGGGAGAGAGTAGGGGAGGGCATCTGAGATAATTTGTTCTCACTGACCTATTAGTCCTTGTAGGGTTTAAAACAGGAATGACCTGATGGATAGTTTAAAAGAATTGTTCTGGTGCACAAGTGGAAGTGAACTATGGAAAGGCAGGAGTGGAGCAAGAAGTTAGGAGGCTGTCACAACCATCCGGATGGGCTAAGTGTGAGGCTAAGATTAGAGTTGCAGCAATAGACATACTAAAGAGTTGGAAATGTGAAATATTTTGCTAAGTATGAACACCAATTGGCAACAGAATGAGCATGTGACCCAGCCCCATCATTTCCCTTGGGCCACAGTGATTCAGATAGGAAAAAAGAAACAGGCTAATCATTGGCCACTGACATTTTCCCTGAATGTTTGATGAGAAGAAAAAAAATCACTCTGTTCCTTTAGCTGAGATGAAAGAAAGCTTGGAACTTAAATCCCTCTGAAGAAGAGCTAGAAAGTCCCTCAAAACAAGGGTCCCCAACCTCCCAGTTGTGGACTGGTACCTCCTGTCAGATCAATGGTGACATTAGATTAGACATAAAGTGCACAATAAATGTAATGTGCCTGAATCATCCCCAGACCTCTCCCCTCTCTTCCCAGTCCACGGAAAAATTTTCTTCCATGAAACCGGCCCCTGGTGCAAAAAAGGTTAGGGACTGCTGCCTTAAAGCAAATGGTCCTTGAGAGAACCTCTAGACATAGAAAACTGGGGCTGTCTTCTCTTTAGCACTCAAAGACATGAAGAGCCAGGGACTTTCCCAGCTTTTCAAGTTGTAGTTCTAACCCTTTGGTGAGTTGTGAAATCAAATTTAGTGTGACGCCAGCATTTTTTCTAATATAATAAAATAAAATTATAGTGTATCACTCACCATAGGTATTGTCTCAGAAAACTTTTGTTTCCATATTACAAACACCTGTTAAGGTGGATTGGGGTGGTCCCCACCCAGGCTCCATGTCACAGAAGGGCAAGGAGACTCCTGAAATTAAATCATAGGGATCAATAACAACAACAGCAAAACACCCAAACTGAGCTATTCCTCACTCCCAATGGAGCTAGAAAGAAACACGAGGTGACAATTCTGTTAGGGAACCATTTACCAAAATTGCCCATCTTGGCCAGGCACAAAGATAACCAATTGCAGGAGTTGTCTCACAATAGGAGGTCCTGATTAAGAACATATTGCTGCCACTGAAATTAACTGGGAGAATTCAGGAGGGACCAGAGACGCCAGGAAGAGGCTGGAGATGCCTACCAATTGTCCTACCAATCTCCTAGAAACCTTTGCACTAGAATGCATCTTGGCTGAGAGATGCTGGAGCTACGAGGAAGGACCCTGAGTCAGATCAAATTTGGGCCAGACAAGATGACTGGCCAGAGACAACCCGGAAACTAAGCCTATTACCATAAAACCTGAGACTGTAAAGCCTCATGGCAGAGCAGTTCTCCTGGGTTCCCTTATCCTGCCACTCTCCACCCAGCCGCCACCCCTTTCCAATACAGTAAATTCCCTACATAGGAATGAGTTCCTTTCTGAGAGTGTGTTTGTTAAGTCCAGTTTGTCGGGAAGTCCAACAAGCTAACATAATAGGCTATATAGTACTGTACTGTAATAGGTTTAAAGTACTTCTCACACAAATAATACATAAAAAATGAGCAAGCAAAAAATAAGAAAACATTTTTCATCTTACAGTAAAGTACCCTGAAAATTTCAGTAGTACAGTACAACAGCTGGCATACAGGGGCTGGCATTGAGTGAACAGGCAAGAAGAGTTACTGACTGGAGGAGGTAGAAGAGGCGGGAGATGGTAGAGCTAAAGGAACATCAGCAACAAGAGATAGAGAGCAAGCTGAAATTTCACTCATTCCTGACGATGGCACAGGTTCTGGTTCCTTGCTGGATTCAATTCTATCTACCCTCTTGGAAAAAAAAACAAAAACAATCCAGCGATGTCTAGGTAGTAAATATTTTCTTCTTGTTATAGATGACACAGTAGCACTGGATCGCACTCTGTACAGCTGCTACAACTTTTGTGTACTTTTTTACATTCCAGTCCTATGGCCCAAAAACTAATAGTGCCTCCTTAAATAAAGAAAATCCCCTTCCCATTTCCGCTTCCTGCATCAGGAATCTCATTGGTTCTTCTGTTACTTCTTCTTCCTCTTGTGTCTCTTCATCATTTCTCTGAGCCTCCAGTTTCATCACTGGTAAGCTCCTTGTGTTGCATAGCAAGTTCCATCATTCTTACTTGGCACTTCTTAGCAGTACCAGCTATACTGCTGCTACTTTTATGCTTGCTTCAGGACATCCTGGGCTTGAAATAAGGTTACTGTACCACTGTACTCTATACAGTACTGTAAAGAATGCCACAACCACTTGTAGAGGATGCACGCATGTGACAATGCATGCTAGACAAGTGAAATAACTTAGTGACTGGACATGCAAACATATCTTTTCATTTTTGAAAGTTTGCAACTTGAAAGTTTGTATGTAGGGGACTTAGTGTAAAGTCTTTTGTTTTGTCAGTACTTGTGTCTTTTCAGATAATTCATTTCCAAGTGTTAGACAAGAGCCCACTCCAAGCTCTGGAATGGACCCTCTTCCTACAATTCTGGGTCTCTAGGTCTCTTTGGAAAAGAAGTCAGAGTCCAGAATATGTCCCAACCCAGCTCTTCTAGGACAGATGTGACCTTGGAAGTTGCTGACTCAGTAAAATTTTAAAAATACAACAACCTGAAAGCACCTGAATGGTTTGAAAAGGAGCCATCATGAGCATTTAAGACTGGGGTGTGGGAAACCGCAGTCTAAGACAGTGTGGGTGTGGTGGAGAGGGAGGGGCACAAACTTCAGATTGGATGTGTGAGGACCCAACATTATAAACAGTCATTTTTCTCCTTCCATAATCGATTCCAGAAAGTTCATAATCTTAGAGAAACTGTTACTGGACCAAACTTGGATATGTTCACCCATGTATAGTAAAGGCAACCCACTGACAGGGCTGTGGAGAAGGAAAGTGCAGTATTTATTGCAGGACACCAAGCAAGGAGTCCAGGACAGCTAGTGTCAAAACACCTGAAGCCCCAATGGGTTTCAGTAAAGCATTTTTAAAGGCCATGTGAGGAAGGAGCATCCCAGGGCTTGTGATCAGCTCATGCACAATTCTGATTGGTTGATGGTGAGGTAAGAGGGTAGGGTCATAGGGGTTAACATTATCAATCCTTAGGCAATAGCAGGCCTGGGGGCTATATGTTCATGGTCATCAAGGAGTTAACTTTTTCCATTTGGTAGGGATTTTAGCATCCATAAAGCCACTCTGCAAATGTGCATCAGATACTATTATCTACACATTTCAGAGAACAGCTGAAGCAGAGGATATGGGGGAGGGGTCTGTCCCAGAAAGGTCCCATAGGGTCTTGCTTGGTTACAAAACTTGATACTCTCTAACTGATCCTATCGGCACCTCTTTGGCCATCATGTATACCATGCCACTTTGACAACCACCCAATATACCAATCATTTTGAGCATTCCAATTAGAAAAAAAGGGCTGCCCTTGTGGCTCAGTGGTAAAGAATCCTCCTGCAATGTAGGAGACACAAAAGACACAGGTTTGATCTCTGGGTCAGGAAGATCCCATAGAGGAGGAAATGGCAACCCTCTCCAGTATTCTTGCCAGGAAAATCGCATGGATAGAGGAGCCTGGAGGGCTATGGTCCAGTGGGTCGCAAAGAGTCAAACATGACTGAGCACGCAAGCAAGCATTAGAACAAACATGAGTCACCACTAGAGATATCTACCTCAGTGAAAGGTTCTCTTTTTCAAGAAAGTAAAAATGAAAAATTTCTTTCTTTCCCAGTACCTTTGTCTCTCACATTTGAATTTCATGTCAAAATATCTCAACCTGGTGTCTCATTATTTTTCCCAAGACAGTTATCATTATCAGGAATTTTACTATAGTAAAGGTATTAAATAATGAAAAAGACACTGTTCCTATCCACAGAATGTAATAATGTAATTTATAATCTACAACTCCCCATTGTATATACTACAAAATAAATGTACAATGTAGTCTCTGATCATCACAGATATTTGGCTGAGAAACAGAATTATCCCCAAGTAAAGGCTAAAAATCTGAGGCTTTAAAGTGCTTAATAACAGCCCTCTGAAGTCCCAAATTTATTTAGCGTCAAGGTCTACAAAATATACCCCCAAATCAATAAAACATTGCCTAGTGACAAAGTCTACCAAATTGCCTCTTCTTTGGTCATTCTGACATTTCTCACATGGAAGATCTCATTCATCCCACTGGAGGAGTCTAGAAAGGGATGAATTTCTGATGGACAGATGGCCAGGAGTGCAGCATTATCACCTTGGGCAACTCAGGACAAAATAATGGACACAAAGGCTCCAAGCAGGAAAAATTACTGTTGATATAGATGAGGGCATCATGGATAACATCAAAAAACTTGATTTCTTCCAACTCAATGTCTAGAAAAATTCCTACTCGGCTAAGGAGAGGGCTTGCAGGAATTCTGATTTCTGGGACGGAGCAAGTATATATTGTCCCAGCCTTCATGCTGATGACCCAGAAGATGTGTTCAGAGGAGAAACCACTCTTTGTCTTCCTGTCGACTGATTTTTTGCAGATTCCCAGAGCCCATTCATTACTCTTCCCCACTTCTACCTTCCAGTAATGGCAGCCAGAGGAGAAGCATGGAGTGTCCAAGACACAAGGCCAGTAGGTAAATCTCTGGGGATCTTCCATCAGGTTTTGGCAGATCTTCCCACACTGAACACTCCTTAAGTCCTCAGAAAGGACAAGAAAGGGGTTGGTGGTGGCTGCGTCCAAAGTTATGTCCTCTCAGAACTTCAGGTACTCATTATTCCTGTGCAGACCTTCTTCCAGCTGGGAACTGTGTTGTGCCATGAGAAGAATCAGTTCTCTAATATTCCATTCCTCCAAAGTAGGATTCTCAGTGACAGTTCAGCATACAGGGCAGATCAATTTCAGATTCTTCTGTTCTTCCAGAAAGTGTGGGCATAGGAGAGAGCAATGGGGTTGAGGTAAATCTCCTGACAAACTGGACAGACTGCCTCCTCTTGCAGATGGTGGGACATGGTCCCTAAGGCTCACTCTTCAGGAGAACTGAGCCAAAATGGCCCTTTATTAGCTTCTGGGGGTGATCAGGAGCCTTCAGTACATGATCAGCTCTTCAGTAATCAGTTCAGTTCAGTTTGGTTCAGTCGCTCAGTCGTGTCCGACTCTTTGCGACCCCATGAATCGCAGCACGCCAGGCCTCTCTGTCCATCACCAACTCCAGGAGTCTACCCAAACCCATGTCCATTGAGTCAGTGATGCCATCCAACCATCTCATCCTCTGTCATCCCCTTCTCCTCCTGTCCCCAATCCTACACAGCATTAGGGTCTTTTCCAATGAGTCAACTCTTCGCATGAGGTGGCCAAAGTATTGGAGTTTCAGCTTCAACATCAGTCCTTCCAATGAACACCCAGGATTGATCTCCTTTAGGATGGATTGATTGGATCTCCTTGCAGTCCAAGGGACTCTCAAGAGTCTTCTCCAACACCACAGTTCAAAAGCATCAATTCTGCAGCGCTCAGCTTTCTTCACTGTCCAACTCTCACATGACCACTGGAAAAACCATAGCCTTGACTAGACGGACCTTTGTTGGCAAAGTAATGTCTCTGCTTTTAAACATGCTATCTAGATTGGTCATAACCTTCCTTCCAAGGAGCAAGCGTCTTTTAATTTCGTGGCTGCAGTCACCATCTGGAGTGATTTTGGAGCCCAAAAAGATAAAGTCTGTCACTGTTTCCATTGTTTCCCCATCTATTTGCCATGAAGTGATGGGACCAGATGCCATGATCTCAGTTTTTTGAATGTTGAGCTTTAAGCCAACTTTTTCACTCTCCTCTTTCGCTTTCATCAAGAGGCTCTTTAGTTCTTCTTTGCTTTCTGCCATAAGGGTGGTGTCATCTGTGTATCTGAGGTTATTGATATTTCTCCTGGCAAACTTGATTTCAGCTTATGCTTCATCCAGCCTGGGATTTTGCATGATGTACTCTTCATATAAGTTAAATAAGCAGGATGGCAATATACAGCCTTGATGTACTCCTTTCCCAATTTGGAACCAGTCCGTTGGTCAATGTCTGGTTCTAACTGTTGCTTCTTGACCTGCATACAGGTTTCTCAGGAGGCAGGTAAGGTGGTCTGGTACTCCCATCACTTGCTCCTTGGAAGAAAAGCTATGACCAACCTAGACAGCATAATAAAAAGCAGAGACATTACTTTGCTGACAAAGGTCCATTTATTCAAAGCTGTGGTTTTTCTAGTAGTCATGTATGGATGTGAGAGTTGGATTATAAAGAAAGCTGAGTGCCAAAATATTGATGCTTTTGAACTGTGGTGTTGGAAAAGACTCTTGAGCATCCCTTAGACTGCAAGGAGATTAAACCAGTCAAGCCTAAAGGAAATCAGTCCTGAGTATTCATTGGAAGAACTGATGCTGAAGCTGAAACTCTAATACTTTGGCCACCTGATGCAAAAAACTGACTCCTTGGAAAAGACCCTGATGCTGGGAAAGATTGAAGGCAGGAATAGAAGGGGATGACAGAGGATGAGATGGTTGGAGGGCATCACCGACTCAATGGACATGAGCTTGAGTAAACTCCAGGAGTTGGTGATGAACAGTGAGGCCTGGCATGCTATAGCCCATGGGGTCACAAAGAGTGGGACATGACGGAGGGACTGAACTGAACTTATGATAACCTACCATGGAAAACAATCTGAAAATAAAATTATATATATATATAGGACTAGTGGCTCAGCTGGTAAAGAATCCACCCACAATGTGGGAAACCTGGGTTCAATCCCTTAGTTGGGAAGATCTCCTGAAGAAGGGAATGGCTTACCCACTCCAATATTCTGACCTGGAGAATTCCATGGACTGTATAAAACATGGGACTGCAAACAGTCAGACACGACTGAGTGACTTTCACTTCACTTCACTTCCTAGTAGTACAGTGGGTAAGAATCCTCCTGCCACGCAGCAGACATGAGTTCAATCCCTGGTGATGAACAGGGGATCCTGGCATGCTGCAGTCCATGGACTCACAAAGAGTCAGACATGACTGAGGGACTGAACAACACCAAATATGAATGTACATCCACATACACATGTATATACATATACATTACTGAATCACTTTGCTGTACACCTGAAACACAATATTGTAAATAAACTATACTGCAATTTTTAAAAAATAATAAAAAGTAAAACGTAGGATTTGGAAGGTCAATGAATTTTTGTTGCCATGGGCAATTTATCTGGTCACTTATTTCACTTTCATGAGTTAAAATTCTATAGCAATGGGTCTCAAAATTTTAAAATCTTAATCTCAAGACTTCTCACACTCTTAAACTTGACCGAGTACCCTCAAAATCTCAAAATCTTTGTGCTTATGTGAATTCTCTTTCTGCATATATACACCATTAGAAATTAAAACAGAAAATTTTAAAGAATATATTTAATTCATTTAAGATAACAAAACTATTATACGTTAACATAAATAACAGTTTTATAAAAAATAACATTTTCCTCTGGAGCAAAAAAATAATTAGTGAGGAGAATGCCACTGTTTTGCATGTTTGCTGCTGCTGCTGCTGCTAAGTTGCTTCAGTCGTGTCCCACTCTGTGTGACCCCATAGACGGCAGCCCACCAGGCTCCCCTGTCCCTGGGATTCTCCAGGCAAGAACACTGGAGTGGGTTGCCATTTCCTTCTCCAATGCATGAAAGTGAAAAGTGAAAGTGAAGTCGCTCAGTCGTGTCCGACTCTTAGCGACCCCATGGAATGCAGCCCACCAGGGTCCTCCGTCCATGGGATTTTCCAGGCAAGAGTACTGGAGTGGGGTGCCATTGTCTTCTCCAGTTGCGTGTTTGCAAACCTCTGTAATTCCTGCTTAACAGAAGACTGATGGGTCCTTATATCTGCCTCTGCTAATCTGTTGTCATATGTTGTTTTGGTTGAACTATGTGAAGAAAATTTGGCTTCCCACAGATATTTAGTTGGAAAGGGAAGAGTTTGCCCTAATTAGTATTAGATGCCCTAACAGGGACTCTAGTGGTCAGGAATCCTCTGGCCATTATCGAAGGACCATTGCTGTGCAAAAAATTTCATGACTCTAAGAGGAAGCCCCAAATCTCAGCTTCTTGACAATCAAAAAGACCCTAATGATGAACCCAACCATCTTTTTGTGTGGCTTCTGTAATCTCAGAACTAATTCATATTATGTATTTAAATATGAATCATCTTCATACCTTTGCCCAGTTATGATGAGGGTTCTTTCTTTTTCTATTTCAGTTATTAACTATGACGATGATGCCAAATCAAGTTGTTCTCTATAGCAGTGTTTGACATCTAATAGGCCCAACAGATGTTTAACTATGACAAAAAGCATCATTTCTCATTGACATACATTTTTCAGCCAGGTCCGAATGTGTCTTGATTATACACTAACTCACTGCTGCCTCTGAGACTTGGTATGATGGAAGAAATATTTCTTCCCCAGAAATACTTTGATTCTAGATTCTTCATTACTACCATAATGTGAGTTCAGGGAGAAATGTCATTTTTTAAATTTTCAAGTGCTGGAAATATTTGGAGCCACTTATCCATATCTTAATACTCTCATGACAACATATCAAAAATATACATGAAGATTTTTTTTAATTTTTAGAATAAATTTTAATTATCATTAGTGCTTACAAGTTAAGATGAAATCACAAAATGAGCTTGTTTCCGTAGCTTCCTGATTAAAAAAGAAATCGACTTTCATATATGCTAGTTAGATAAGACGCAGCCTTTGGTGAGGGAAGAGGAATAGTCAGCCCTGTCTAACATTCCTACAAGATGATGATGTATTTACTTAAACCGTGTTTATATTTTTCAAAAGGCAGCAGCTGTAGTGGGCAGCTTTTCACAATTAGCTTCCATCCCCTGGTGTGGGACTCATCTCCTCTCTTCTCTGTTCCCCTGTGATACATTAAACTGGACCCTTCTGTGTATCTGAAAGAGGACAGAGGGCATTTCTCTGAATTATTAATGCCACCAAAGCCTGCTAATGGAGCACCCGTGCTCTCCTCTTCAAAAGGAGCCATGCTTTCAGACCTGGCAAGCTCCACGAAGAGAATATTTTAGGCACTTTAGTATATACAGAATGTTCACTTATTGTAAGGGACAGACTCTCTACAAAAAAAAAGCCAAGGATGATGAGATTCCTTAGTTATATATTTGATAAAATATAACCTCTACTCTTATTCAGGACCTCTTAATTTTTGTACCTCTGATTTTATTTTCAAAAATATTGAGAAAAAAATTGAATAATGTTTATGTGTTTTGTTCACAAGGCGTGTTCCTATCTGGATAAGAACTAGCCACAGAGTCCTTTATCTACAGAAAATTACCTATAAAAATACCAAATTCTAGTCTGGGTCTCCATGTAAGTTTCAATGACCTTAGACACCTGCCTTCAAATAAAGTATTGCTTAGTCACCCCTAGTGACCTCACTCTTATGTCACCCTGTAGGTCCCAGACTCTGAGCAAGGGTCAGTGTGAGTTTGCAGAGGCCAGAGGGGGTCAGTGTGAATTTGCAGGAACAATGACATACACATAACCCTGCCCCTGGGGCTGTTTATATTTGCAACTTCTAGAGCCAAATATGTGTTTTCAGATTATCCATATGTTTCTCCTCTGGTTTAGGGCTGTCGAAATATTTTTGTGTAGGTGAGGAAGTCTAAGTCAAAATAAATTTCCTTTCCCCCTAACTATCTGACATTCAATGTATTATTGAAAGCAGCCTGCAAATCTCTTCAAAAGCCTATAGCTGCACCACCTGGACCTCAGGGAATCCAGGTAGTTAGGTGAGCCCTGCCCACAGTCCGATCCAGCTCAGGGGCTCACCAGCCTCCCAGAGGTCAGAGACCAACAATCAGGTTCACGAATAAGGCTGGCTCCAGCTGGAATCACCCTCCAGGCATCCTCTTCGGATGAGCAGGCCAACCGCTCCTCAGTTACAGACCAAAATCCCTACTGTGTCCCCTTGGAAGCTGCCCCTCTCTCCAGACTCATCTTGTAGAATCCACAAACCCTCCTTCTAGTCCTTCCCCATACTCCCTCCCGATTCAGGACAGGTCAGTTCTCTCTGCCTAAAACCAGTTTCAGCCGGCCACCGGGCCAACACCCCGCCATGTGGTATTTTAGTTCACAGATCAGGGATGGAACTGTGCCCCCTGAAGTGAGATGTAGGGTCTTAACCACTGAACCATCAGAGAGGTCCCAGAAACCTCGATTATATCCTCTCATAACACCCTGTATCCTTCCTACAAGTAAGTTCACACAGCATTAGTTTTCACTTATGGATGTGATCTCTTGATTCATCCAAGGCCCCTAATAATATTAACACTTAGGACTTTTACTGTGTTGCCAGGCATTTTTCTAAGTATGTCACGTTTTCTAGTATTAAATCTTTGCAGCACAGAAGGCAGATGCTGTAATCATTTTAACCTCTCAGATGATGAATTTAAAGTTTTGCCATCACCAAACTGTGTGACCCCGGTGTGTTACTAAAGTTCTCTGGATTAAGTATCTCTGGTGTTTTTCACGGGGCTTCCCAGGTGGCGCTAGTGGTAAAAAACCCACCTGCCAATACAAGAGACATAAAAGACTCTAAAGATCCCCTGGAGAAGGAATGGCAACCCACTCCAGTATTCTTGCCTGGAGAATCCCAGGGACGGTGGAGCCTGGTGGGCTGCCGTCTATGGGGTCGCACAGAGTCGGACACGACTGAAGCGACTTAGCAGCAGCAGCAGCAGCAGCAGCATGGACATGTAAATAAAAGCCTAGAAGATTAGAAAGGAGGGCCTAGGGCAGGACCCTGGGTGACACCACCATTTAAGGAGGGGGAAAAGCAACTCCCAAAGGATTATGTTAAAGACACTGAGGAAAAGAGACTCCTGCAATTGACAACACAACTCTGGAATCCAAAGGCCAATGGACTCAACCCTTGAGAAGGTCTAGCAGTTCAGCCTAACTGGAGCCAGAAGAGTGAATCAGGCCAGGAAAAGACAAAGCTAGGAGTTCCAGGGAACTGTGTAATTGGACACAGATCTGAACTCTAAATGGACAAAGAATTCTGGGAAAAGAAATATGATGTAGCATATTAGTCCAAGTGAGAAAGGCCAGGCAACCACATACACTGCAGAATGGAGGTCAGAGTAAAGCTCGCATTTCAAGAACACAAATCCAGATAGGAAGAAAGGGTGGGAAGGCATGAGCATGTCTACTTAAATTATTAAATTTCAATGTAATACAGTGCTGTACACAATTTATGCATAATATCTTTCCTTTTTTCTAAAAACTTTTATTCTAGGGAAATTCTCTTTTAAAAAAAAATACATTACTGATATTGACCAGGGTCTCCTCTGCTAGTGTTTAAAATGAGAAGCATATTAGAAATGATTTATTTTCTCATTAATGAAGTAATCACAGTCTTAAAATCTTCAACAAAACTATTCCAGATGCCTCTCTTCTGTAATAAAAAGTTTAAATTATATTACATATATTTTAGGCTATTGGAAAATAATCACTAAGTTTTAGGGAAGCTATTATGCAAAAATATAAAAATGCTTTAAAATAATCAAAGAACAGTCACCTAATTAAACATAGCCTTGAAGGTATATACTGATGCTCAAATCAGTCCAGCCAGGATGTTGAAAAGTCAAATCACAAAGTATATCCAGCTTGTGCTTATGAAATGTCCAGAGGATTTATCTGTAGGTTGCCCAGAGTGATCTTGTTCAGGGATTAATAAAAAACCAAGCACAGTGAGGTCAGCACATCATATAACTGAATGATTATTCCATGCACTGAAGAAGAGTTTTGAAGTGCAGATATTTTTCAGGCTTAAATTAAAGAAGCTTAAGATTCTTTGGTGTCAAAGTATTTCAAGTAACTTCAGTTTACTGGTTCGGCAAAACTAAGTTTCTGTGGAGAAATCGTTTCCTAGGAAGATGACCTCTTCCTCTGACTGGGCTGGAAAGAACAACACTCCTGTCCAGAGATTCCATCTATTCCCAATCAGTTGCCCCTGCTAGGCTGAGAGGTGGGAATCTGCCGTTGCACACTGCCATCTACAGCGTCTCTATGGGAACTGGAGCCCCAGACTGAAATATTTTTTATTCCAACCTTGATGGCAAGAAGGAAACCAATTCATTTGTGGGAGGTTTTATGAATATTAGAAAAAGATATAACCGAGAGATGTGCACTTATGCAGTTAAAATGCATTGAGATTCATAGGATGATGATTTTAAGTATGGCAGGGTAAAATTAGACAAGAAGTTGTCTCACTTGGGAAAATCAACTTAAAAAATCTCTAATCCCTTTTCTTGGCATCCCAGAGAACAGGCAAAAAGGCATTCTGTTTTGGTTTTTTAAAAAAATCAAATGTGAAAGCATACAATTCTAAGTTGACTGAGTTATGTATATGCACATATAAAAAGGAAAAAAAAAGTCTTCATGCAAGTATGTTTTATTTGCTCTTCTAAGATTATCAGGCATTAACTGTTCAAGGTTCAACAGCCTGTATTTGTCCATCTGCTCCTATTTTTCATCTTGGTGCCTAACTTCTGGTCCTTTCTCTGCAGTAGTGAGGTCAAAGGAGAGGAGACAGTACATAATACTGAACTGTGACACATAGGCTTGTTAGCTGAGATTGTCAGCAGTTCTTATAGGTCAGTGGGGGAGAGATTTTGAAATTCAAATAGAATTTTATTATGGATTTAATTCACCAAATCATCAATACTACTAATAACTGAATACTGGGTGAATTTCAATGTAATAGTTGATTATAATCTGTGCTAGTGCATGGTCGGTACACAACTAGTACCTAATATTAGTGAGCCCTGGCAAGACCATCTTTACAAGGAGTTACCGAGCTGCAGAGAAGCTCTCTGCATTAGCAGAGGGCTTGAGAAACCATGATTCCAAATACAATTTTTTCCTAACATGTTAGGCAGGGTCTTGTAAAAACTACTCTGGGGAGAATAACAATATAGGATGACTTCCGGAGTAGGTAAGTAAGAATTCAGTCCCCAGGAAACAAGCATCTGAAAAGGAATACGAGTCACAGAAGCTCAATGTGGAAAAGAGCAAGGGCGTTAGAAAAGAAGGGAGAGGGGACTCCCACTGTGTGATTTTTGTTCTGTGTTGGTTCTTACTCTCTTGTTCCTCAGTCCAAAAGACTAAGAGGGCTCCAGCATGATTTTTTTTAAGTTAATTATATCAAAGGAATGGGCAGTTTTGTTTTGTTTTTGGCAACCAGTTTACTGAAAGAATTTTTACAAAAAAGACTTGTTTTTGAGCCTTCAGATCTCTACAGATCTTTCAGAAATGGTCTGAAGTCCCTTTTCAAGGAAAGATAACAGTTTAATGGCATGAGTGTCCCTTAGGTATGGGAGAACTGAGCACAAATTCTGCACTTCAGCTGTTATAGCCATTCCTTTCTGCTCCAGGCTGATTGGACAGTTCAGAATAACCCAGTTTCTGAGAGTTAGATGAAGCTTCAATCTCCTAACTGGGAGCACCCACCCACCATGGCCCTCATTGCTCAAGGGACTAAACAAAATCATCAATTTCTCTCTCCCTCAAAATGAGATGGGTTTATAGAAGAGAGAAGTTTTTTATCCTTTCTTGTAATCTAAATATTTATCTCATGTTTCTGAATAACTTCCAGGAAGGGCAAACCCAAGCAAAATGTCGTTTGGACCCCTAATTTTAAACACCTGCCAGTATCATGTTCAGACAAGTTCAGTCAGAAACTTTCCAAGCCTCTGATTTCCCCTCCTCTATGCATGTGCTTGTCCAAAGCACTCACTTCTCACAGCTAGACATACCTCCCACCACTTCAGCTGTTACCCCAGGCTGAGCCACCCTTATCTCTGGCCCCAACTGTTGACAATAGCCTCCTACTTGGTGGGCCCGCATCTACTCTGCTCCCCTTCCAGTCTTTCTGTTACTCACACCCACCACTCCCTGCCCCTTGGTTAAAACTCTTCAGTGGACCCCTATTGTTCCTAAGATACAGACCAAAATCCTTACGCACGCCCACAAAGCATGTATTGCTCAGTGTCTGGACACCATCTGCCTCTTTAGTCTTAATTCTTATCACTCTCCTCTGTTATTCTCCATACTAGGTCCTTCCTTCAGTTCTATGATGTGCTAAGCCCCTCCCCACAGTGCCAGAGCACGTACTGATGAAATACTCTTTTGGCCTGAAAGGCTCCTCCCTCCTTTAAACATTACTTCTCCTGAAAAGCTTCCCCTGAGCCCAGGCTTAAGTCTTATGCCTTTGATAAACTATTTTATTGAACTTCATTTGTTTCCTTTGGAATACTTATTCTAGTATATAATTATTAACATTGTATCTTTACTGCTACCAAGTGATCAAATTATTGAACATGATTATTCATTTATAAGGGCCTGCCTGGTGGCTCAGATGGCAAAGAATCTGCCTGCAATGCAGGAGACCTGGCTTTGATCCCTCGGTCAGGAAGATCCCCTGGAGATGGGAATAGCAACCCACTCCAGTATTCTTGCCTGGAGAATTCCACGGACAGAGGAGCCTGGTGGGCTACAGTCCATGGGTCGCAAAGAGTCAGACATGACTGTGATACTAGCACAACACACATATTCACTGATAATCCAGCTCTCCTGGTAGACTATACATTCCATGAGGACAAGAGCAGTTTCTGCTCACCTTTATATCCTGAGCACCTCGCCAGCATCAGCTTCATAGAGGTACGATCTATGCAGACTCCTGAACTTCCTGTGAAGGGAAGACCTTCAAAATATGTCTCTTGTTAACTTATATAAGAGATTCTTGTAACATGGTTAAAACATTTTACTAACAACCAGAGGAAATCTAAAACTTCCAGTGTCCCTAAGACAGGTTAAGGAAAAAAAAAATCCTTAAGTTCACTCAGGTGTATAGAACTGATGTTGTGATTTTCATCAAGACAAGCATTGTTGAAATAAGATGGAGAGAAATGGTGGCCAAATCCTGAGTGGCAGACAGTGGAAAGGCTTGTTGACCGGGAAAACACACACACACACACACACACACACACACACACACACACACACACACACACACACACCACAGAACCTAAAAGTTGAGAATTATGTTCTATTTGGCAGATTTTCTGAGGACTTAAGCCTGGAAAATAGCCTCTTGGATCACTCCCAGGAACTGCTCCAAAGAGATATGGGAGAAGCCAGGACATAGAGGAGTTTCTGCAAAAAAAAAAAAAAAAAAAAAATACAGGTATCAGAACATCAGAGATTACTCTTAAAGAAAACCAGACATCTCAAGTTAAAGAATTTAGCACCTTTCTGTGTAAGAGAAGAGAGTCTGGGCTCATTGAAATCATTCCTTTGATATGCACCTTAGCTATTTAGGGCCTCTATCTTTTTTCTTTCTCCATCATGAATCCCCCTCAGGATGCATAGTCTGGAGTGGCTTCTGTGACTGCTGACTTGATGGCAGCAACACCTTTGTTTACTGATATGGCAGGCACATTCTTGGTCCACAGGCTAGAATATCTGGCTTTATGTGGTAACTACACATACCACTGTCAAGCTGCTACGACTGAATTCCTTGACTAGGTCAGTGTCATTCATTTTATTGATTTATGTCCATGTAAATATTTTATTCATGGATTGAGATAGATCTAGGTTTGATTTCTGGGAGCCCCTTCTTAGCTGTGTGACCAGGGAAAGTTATTTAACCTCTGTGAGATCCAGTTTCCTCATCTGTAAGTTAGGGGAAATAGAGCCTACCTTACAGTGCCATGAGTCAGAGATAATGTATGGAAAGCACCTATCATTCTGGCATTTAGTTGCCACTCTAATCAATAACCTCAGATATGCAGATGACACCACCCTTATGGCAGAAATTGAAGAAGAACTAAAGAGCCTCTTGATGAAAGTGAAAGAGGAGAGTGAAAAAGTTGGCTTAAAGCTCAACATTCAGAAAACTAAGATCATGGCATCTGGTCCCATCACTTCATGGGAAATAGATGGGGAAACAGTGGAAACAGTGGCTGACTTTATTTTTTTGGGCTCCAAAATCACTGCTCATGGTGATTGCAGCCATGAAATTAAAAGACGCTTACTCCTTGGAAGGAAGGTGATGGCCAACCTAGATAGCATATTTAAAAGCAGAGACATTACTTTGCCAACAAAAGTCTGTCTAGTCAAGGCTATGGTTTTTCCAGTGGTCATGTATGGATGTGAGAGTTGGACAGCGAAGAAAGCTGAGCACCACAGAATCGATGCTTTTGAACTATGGTGTTGGAGAAGACTCTTGAGAGTCCCTTGGACTGCAAGGAGATCCAATCAATCCATCCTAAAGGAGATCAATCCTGGGTGTTCATTGGAAGGACTGATGTTGAAGCTGAAACTCCAATACTTTGGCCACCTCATGCGAAGAGTTGACTCATTGGAAAAGACCCTAATGCTGGGTAGGATTGGGGGCGGGAAGAGAAGGGGACGACAGAGGATGAGGTGGTTGGATGGCATCACCGACTCGATGGACATGGGTTTGGGTAGACTCCGGGAGTTGGTGATGGACAGAGAGGCCTGGCGTGCTGCGATTCATGGGGTTGCAAAGAGTCGGACATGACTGAGCGACTGCACTGAACTGAACTGAACTAATCATCGAAATGGTTATTCCAGGAAGAGGCAGAACTACCAGTGGATTTTATATATTTACTGCCATTTACTTAACGTTTACTCAACTAAGAAAAAGTACATTTTCTTTATTTCCTTTACCATCTACTCACTGTATTAAGTACCAGGATTTATAAGTCATTTAATAGTTTAACCTCTTGATATTTAATTTAAGCTGTCTCAATACTATACAAATGATGTTACTATTAACCCAAGCAGTTTAAAAGTGAGTTTTAATCCTTCCTCCTCCTGTCCAAGTAATCAGATAGACTCAAAGCTCCTTATAGTTTAAAAACTCTTCCAAGTTTATAGCACTGGAAATGGTATGTCCATTGAACCTAGTCTTTATTTCCACTTACTAATGAGCAGTGACTGGGTTATAATCTCCTTATGAACTAGCAGAGATGATTTCTGTGTCCCCAGAAATGAATTACTTACTGAGGACAGAGTTTGTCCTCAGAGGGAACTGGTAAGAAAATTATAAAATTGGGCCAGAAACTGAGCAAGTACTCAGTGGAAGTAAAGAAGATAGTTTCTAAGGTCATGGTGGTAAAGATGAAGATTTGCTCTGATATACAATTTGTGAAAAGGGAAGAGTAACAGTACAAGATACAAATGAGACAACTAAACTCCTTTTCATTGTCCTCATCATGGCGATTTTATTCCTGAGTTTACAGAACAAAATCAGTAAGAGATTGAAGGCAAAGGCCTCTAAACTCTCAAACTTATATCAGTCTGATCACAGAAAAACTTACGGACATCTGGGTGTTTTTGATGATGATTCATTAACTCAGGCTTCCTAGGTGGTGCTAGTGGTAAAGCACCCACCTGCCAGTTCAGGAAACATATGAGATGCGGGTTCCATCCCAGGGTCAGAAAGGTCTCCTGGAGGAAGGCATGGCAACCCACTCCAGTATTCTTACCTGGAGAATCCCATGGACAGAGGAGCCTGGCGAGCTATAGTCCATAGGGTCGCACAGAGTTGGACATGACTAAAGTGACTTAGCACACACACATTTACCACCTCTCCATCCATCCATTCATTTTAGACAATAATAATTTTCAAAACTCTACCATATACCACAAACTTTGCTAGGTACTAAAGGTATTGAATGAATGTCATAGAATTGGCTCAAGAAATGTATGCTCTGGGCTGATAACCACAACATATTATGCAGCTGCCATACTCTTGAGGCAGAGGGGGAAAAAATTGAATCATGAGGAAGGAGCATCTCATTATGCTAGAATAATGAAGAAGGAAGCCAGGACAATACTTTATGACTTGCATATGCAATGTGCCATACTCTAGCTGATGTAAGAGTAAAGTATACACATGTCTTCTATTCCTGCTGAATCCCATTCTCCCTAGAAACCAGGAGGGCACAGCTTACTTCTTCATCTCTTCCCTACAGTGCACAGCACAGTGCTCAGCACAGCATTATTAAAGTTCCAGCTGAAATAAATTACAGAATGTTTTTTGAGAAAAACAGTGCAAGTGGCAAAAGACTGTGCAATAGAGAGGTGCATCTTTCAAAGGTATCAAAGAATTGGGGCAGAATTTTGAAGTTATTCAACTTGCCAACGGGCTACTGAAAACTGGTCTTTTGGGACCCAGGTGCTGATTGTCAGATGCTCAAAAATGATGACCCAGTAAAAGAGCAGAATGGTCAAATTTGTGGCTGTATGTATGCATGTGCTCAGTTGTTTTAGTCATGTCCGACTCTATGCCACTCCACAGACTCTGTGACTGAGGAGTCTTTAAAAACTGTGAATATTTTTAAAGGTTTCATTTATTTTTTTGACATGGACACACTGCTATATTTTATTTATTTATTTTTGGCTACACTGGGTCTCCGTTGCTGCGAGGGCTTTCTCTAGTTCTGGAGAATAGGGGCTACTCTCTAGTTGTTGTGTGAGGGCTTCTCACTGAAGTGGCTTCTCTTGTGTCTGAGCACAGGCTCTAGGCAAGCAGGCTTCAGCAGCTGCGGCTTGAGGGCTCCAGAGCAAGGGTTCAGTAGTTGTGGCACACAGGCTTAGTTGATAAGTGGCATATGGAATCTTCCAGGGATTAAACCCATGTCCCCTGCATTGGCAGGCAGATTCTTATCCACTGTGCCACGAGGGAAGTCCTAAAAAAATGTGAATTTATATCAAACTACTTTTGATATTTTTAAAGTAAGAAGCCTCAAAGACTTGCTTTGAAACCATGTTCCAAAACCACACATGTGTACATGCCCAGTCCCTGGGCTATATGGCCTATTGAAGCACAAAGATTCTCTACTAGCTAACACAATCATGGAATTTTTCTTTCAAATTTAAGAATCAAGCCCTTAGTGTAAGTAGACAGTGAGGGGATTTTTATGAATAGCCTCCCTATTATCATGGTTCATGACTTTTTACAGTGTAATTATTGTGGCACGTATCATAACATAATTGAGATTCTAGAAAAGGAAATGGGTGGTAAATGAAGGGACAGTTACTCAAGAAAATGCAAATGCCATTTTATTTGCAAATTAAATTAAAAATATAATGAAGTGGGTATAGAAATTGATTGAAAAATTAATTGAGAGAAACGAATTTGGAATACTTTGTAAGGGACATCTGTAAGAAATTCCTCTGACACACTTTTTCAGAGAGTAAATCTCTTTCTGTAAGCTTAAACTTTAATAGAAGCCAGACTAAAGACAGATCTTTATAAGATGTCAGAGTAGCCAGATTTATACTCTGAGGCCAAACGGTGAACTTGTGGACTTGCCTGGCCTGAGCAACAAGCAATAGGGAATTTTTCAATATGAACTCCAAATCAATATTTAGGCTAGAGTTTTTTCACATTTGTCTTCTTTTCATTCTCTATTTCTCTTTCTCTCTCAATCGTCTCTGCCTTTACTGATTGAAAAAAATAAATAAGTTGAAGACATCAAGACATTTTGCTCTAAATACGTTAGCATGTTGCTCTTAAGAACAAAGGAATTCTCCTTCAGTGACAGTATCATTATCGCAATCAAGAATCAAGGCATAAGGATCTACATTCTATTTGTTATATCTCTTAAATCTCCCGATTCTAGAACAGCCCACCACCACCACCAACAATAACAACAACAACTTTTTGTTTAAGCCAATATTTTGATAAGTCCATGCCAGGTGACTATAGACAGTCCCCCCATCTGGATCTAATTGAGTCCTCATATTTAGGTTCAGGTCAAACTGGATCATTATTTTTTAAAAGTGGATCACAATAGTGTTTACTGCTCATTGTCTCTTTCAATGATAGGTGATTCTTTAAAACAAATAGACACTATGAGTTGATCTTTTAAAACAAAGTATCAAAATAAAGTATCAGAGGTAAGAAACTTCAGATTTGTTTGCTGCCAGTTTCTTTAGGTTAGGACAGTGTATTCACCAGGTGTGTGTGAATCTTAAAATTTCTGAGCATGTTATGATGGGATACATCCAGACTTTAGAGATTTACTCAAAATTTCTTTTTCTTCCTCCACTGAGAGATTTTTGAACTTGAGAATTTAGAAAGTGACTGTTCATTATCCAAACTCTTTTGAAAGAGAAAAAGAAGTGGGTGGCACTATAAAGGGAGAATCTTAGCTGCTGGGATAAGAGACAAAATTTATGACCTTCCCACTGATTTCTCAGCCAACTTTGCCCCTCCTCTGTCCCCACTTCTCCTGAGATTAAAACATGCTTGAATTGGAGTAGTCGTTTCCTTCCTTCTGTTCAGTGCCAGTTCTCAGAGTAAAACATCCATTTTGCTCTTTGGTTATTGTAGCCCAGAGACTGCAATGAAAGAACCTGCTGCTTCCTCCAGTAGAAGGATTTTATTTGGGGGGCGGCAGGGCAGGAAAGAGAATTGAAGGGTGTGTGTGTGTCAAGCGTGGGTGTGAGAATGATTTTCTCCAGGGCCAGTTAGTTGGCCTAGAGCCCAGAGTGAACCATTCATCCACCTTAAATTGCACCATGAAACAGAGATGGCTGGAGGAAGTCACTAAATGGCCCTGCCACTTGCTGCCTGTTTTCATTGCTTCTCCTGAAAGGGGAGATATCCTAGAAACTGATGCAGTTTTCTGTTTCCTCCTACAGGGGGAGTAAAAGATGCACCTCACAGTGGGTCAGAGAGCTGTAAGAAGGCGAATGCGAATCATCTCCTGTAAAAAGCTGAGTTGAATCTTCTCTCATGTTATTGTTGTTGTTTAGTCACTAAGTCGTGTCTGACACTTTTGCGACCCCATGGACTGTAGCCTTCCAGGCTTCTTTGTCCATGGGATTTTTCAGGCAAGAATACTGGAGTGGGTTGCTAGTTCCTTCTCCAGAGGATCTTCCTAACCCAGGCATTGCATCTGAGTCTCGCCTGTTGGCAGGCGGACACCTTACCACTGAACCACCTGAGAAGCCCACTCTCATATTGCTATAGCCCTGTATAACCATATACAAATATACTCACAGTCTTTAATCATAAGTTCTAAGTACTGAGTGGATAGTAAAGATGAAAGTGCTCTAGATACAGACATGGAACCTATTCAGACATCTGATGCTCAAAAGGTAGGCTCAACTCAATCCATTTTAATCTGAGTATGTTTACTTTTAACATCCAGTTGCAGGTTATAAGAAAAAAAGACATGAAATAAAGCATATAAATAAACCTTTCTAAGCTCCTCACAACATGAAATCAATGTCTTTAAACATTTCTAATTAAGGACACACAAACTGACAAAGAGCATGGTTTTATTTTTGCTTTTTTTTTTTTTAATTTGAAACAAGAAGAGAATTTTGGTCAGGCTACATGGTGGATTCACTGAGCCTAGGCTGGACAGTTTTCCTGGTTTTCTAGAACTAAGAAATTTCTCAGGACAAGGTGTTTGCAGTGCTAAAACCAGGACAGTCTTTGGGCAAATCAAGAAAATTGGTCACCCAAGCAAGACTAAAATGTGCATAGTACCTAAAATATGTAATGCTTTGCTTAGTCAAACTGAACTGATACTCAGATCAAAAAATTTACAGAACCAAAATACTCACTTTTTAGTGAATTTAAAAATTCACTGAACAATATCTTAACATTCGAAAAGATTAATGCACCTTCAGAAGAGTCTGTAAACTTCTGATCAAAAATAGGTTGGGATTTGGCAGGAAAATGTACATCAGAAATCCGAAATATTAACATTGGCTTTTATTTTCTAGAATAACCAAATAAATATCTACTAATTTGCTCTAACTTATGATAACCTCCACACATAAGTCTAAAAATAAATTGCTTTGAATCAATTTAGTTCAGTTATATATAATTATCCTATTTGTATACAGGAGTCAATATGTCTCTAGAAATTGCATTAACTTATCAGAAATAAAGTTTGAACTTACCTTTTTTTAAATCAAATGTTAGCTCACTTTAATTATAAGGACAAGCTGAATAAAAATTTTGTGAGAAATTCAAAAATTACAATGTATTTTGTATGTTTTTGAATTTTCTTTTTTAGTTTTAACACAGTTGTTTTTAAAAAAAGAAGTCTTTGGTAGTTATCAAAACAAGAATCTAGTTATTTTAAAACAGTCTTAGATGCCCTAATCTTGCTAGATGTTCCTCAACAGCTAAAAATTTGAATTGGCTGTCATGACAAATTCAGAAAAGCACTTTTTTTTTTTCAAATAATTCCTAGGACATTTATAGTTGGAATAACCTAAAACATGATAAGATGCTGGTGAGCCACTGAAAACTACAAATCTAATATTTGATTTTGGAATGCTTCTTTATATAATTAATTTATCTCATAACAATTGAATTTTCTCTTTGAAATGAAAAATTCATACTAAGGACTTTGCATGTCTTATCTGACTTAACTCTCAGATAAATGAGAAATATTATCAATCCCATTTTAAAAGGTGAGGAAACTGGGGCACAGAGGGGTTAAGAATCTATGGAAGCACAAACAGTAAGAGACAAGTTAGCTCAAAAATCGTCACTCTTAATGAACACCAATCCTGCATTCAACAAACTTCTAAGTGGTGGTAGAGGGAGGGGAGCCCATGTGGGAGAGAAGTAGAACAGGTTGGGACGGAGAGAACTGGAAGCACATAATGCTGGAGAAACAGAGGAAATATATCGAGTGTTTTAAGAAAGAAAGCATGGTCAGCTTTGCCAAGTGCAGCA
Organism: Okapia johnstoni; assembly: GCA_024291935.2. Taxonomy (NCBI): domain Eukaryota; kingdom Metazoa; phylum Chordata; class Mammalia; order Artiodactyla; family Giraffidae; genus Okapia; species Okapia johnstoni. The sequence goes on along the minus strand of CM044317.1, from coordinate 59,609,661 downwards.
CACAGAGCCTTGGAGATAAAGACTAAGAAGGGTCAATTGCATCTGGGTTATGAAGTCATTTTTGGTGACCTTAGTGAGAGCAGTTAATGAATGGTGGGTTCCAAAGCCAGATCCTGTATGAGGTAAGAAAGCCAAGTTAGGGGTCCAGCCTACTCCTTTGAGAATTTTGAATTCTCAAAGAAAAGAGAGATTTGATGATGGCTCCAGAGGTCAATGGCCTCAAAGCCAGTTTACATTTTTAGAAACTGCTGGAGAAGGAAAGAGTGGTGAAAGAGGAGGGTAGGGCAATGACTGTAGGAATAAAATTCCAGAGAGTTCCAAGTGGCCCGAGGGTCATTGATTTAGGTCACTGACTTAGGTTAGTGGCCGAGAGGACTTGGACTTGAGAGGGAGCAAGCCATCCTCTGAGATAGGAAAACAGTGCATGCAAGCCGGTATAGATATGGATGGAGGGAGCATATGGGCTCCTAGCTGGTAGTTGATAGAGGGTTTACTTGGGACCTAAAGGTTGTCAGAGTAGTGACAGCAAGGTCATCTTTGGAGACAGAGGAAGAGAGCATTAAAAGGGGTCAGAAGGAGTCTGGTGAGGATGTGGGAAATCATTAAAGGAACAGGAGAGGGAGGCAACTCTGAAAAAGTAAAAGCATTGACAGGAATTTCTGAGCACCCAGCTCAGACTGGAGACCAACTGTCTGCAGTGACCGTGATCTGCCAGGTGTTATGGCTTTACCAGAGGGTTTACTCTCTGGAGCATGGGAGCAGAGGAGGCAGATAAACTCAGAAATCAGTGGTGCTGTGCAGAAGCAGTGAAAGAATGTAGTAAGCAAGAAGCAAGACGACTGGCAAAAGTTATTACAATTCTCAGCTATGCTACTCAGTCTAGAAATAAAATGAGCTGTTGGTGAGGTCTTTCTCCGTGTTCCATATTTTCCAAAGGCCTCGTTCAAGACCTGGGGAGCCAGAAGTTAAATCATATACTCAGGATATTTCCTAGAGAGTTCAAGGATTTCACAGTCTGGGAGCCTGACCTATAAACACTGTTCTTGGCGTGTAAGGAAATGAACTTTTAAATCAAATCCTTACAGCAGAACATTAGAAACCAAGAAATGCACACTAACCTCTACATGACCTGTGGAGAAAATGGATGGGTATGCTTCTGAATTCAAGGCAATATTTGGAGTGTGGTCCTCAGAAGGAATTTCTCCCCTGGACTGTCTCAGTCAAGAATGTGTTCAGCTTAGACAATCACACCTGCGCAACATTGTCCTCCCTTGGTTCACATCAGTGACAGAAATGTCAAATTTTCTTACCAAAATAAAAGAATCTTAGGGTTAGAAGAGAAGTTGAAGATCATTTAAGTCACTTTATTTTTTCCCCTTTGAAAAGTCCCTCTGCAGTCCAAGAGAGTAACACATTTTCTAAAAAAAAAAAAAAAAGAAAAGAAAACAGAATAAAAACTCATCCTACTCAAGTTAGAACTTAACCTTTTGTTCATTTCCTTTATAAAAAAATTATTTACATGTCTTATTCTTAAAAACTTATAAATAAGAATTTTAAAGCACTTTAGAAGCCACATAGAGATATCATTCAGGAAGAAATTCTTAGGCACTGATAAATTAGACTAAGAGATTGTAATCTTTGCAGATTTAATATGACTAAGAGCAGGGATTTATAAAGGGGCAGTATGACACAGATTAAAATCCTTATTCAAAAGCTTGCTGAGTAACTAAGCTACTGTTAACTTCCCTATATCTCTATTTTCTTTCCTGTAAAACAGATTAAATAACGCTGTTTTACAAGGTGTTTTTATAAAAACCCTATGCAGATTACCTAAACAGAGAACATGAAACTCAGGGAGTATTTTTGAAAACAAAAAAAAAATGGATATGGTTGTTTTAGGAAAGGCTTTGCTGAAATTCTCTGTGATTACAGAGAAAACAGACAGTGATTACTCCCTAGATCAAAAGCTGTCGTGGGGCTCAGAGCTGGCTTCCTCTGAATCAGCAGGAAAAACTCCATCTCTGAGCACATATTCTCTACATTTCAAACTCAAGGACGTCAAGTCTGCAACGTCTTCAAATGCTAAGTTTTAAATTAAAGATGCTTTATTTGCGTTTTAACCACCAGATGGTGGTGGGTGGGGAGGCTCCCCAGATGTCCCTGCCTCTCTTCTCCGTCTCGGGGACCTGGAGTGTGCGGTACTCCCAGCCCAGTCCAGGCCCCTTAGCACTGACACCTTGCCTCTTTCATAGCACCTAGCATATTGTTGATTTTTGTCTGTCTTCCTCAATACATAATGACTGCCTGGCTCCTATTGGTATTCCCAGTCATTAGACAGACAGCAAATATTTGTTGAGTGATGAATAAGTAAAACCAGGCCCCTGCTCCAGCCTTGTCTTGCCTTCAGCTCTTCAGAACACTCAAGTTCTTCATTAACTAATGGGCACTTCAGCTGATTGAACTGAGGTATCTTCACATACATCAGAGAATGAGCCCAGTGATTGCACACTCTGCTTCTCTTCTATCCAACATGTCCTGGTTTCCAGCTCATTCTGGGAGCTTCCCTGTCCAGTGAGAAGAAGCTATGAGTAGGAAAGAAATTATTAAAAAAAAAAAAAAAAAAAAAAAAAAAAAAAACTAGGCTGCCTAGCACTTACCTCAGTAACATTTAGATGTTTGGAATAGAGCTAGTGTTAAAGAAACTTAAATTCTTCGATTATGACAAAAGGTAAATGAGTTGCTAGGTCAACATGTACATGACTCAGAATAGGTTAGCCAAAAACAATTCAGTTAAGTCCCATAAAGGAGCATGTACACTTAGGAAAGCTTTCAAAGGTATCAGCATGTTAGGACCTGCTCTGCAAGTGTCAAAAGGGGCCTTATCTACAAACAGCCAGATAATAAAGGCTGAAAGGTAAAGTTTTACGCTTTCTTGGAAATGCCTGCTCAATATCTCAATAGCAATCTGTCTGGATAGTTTTCTTCTCATCTACCTAACACTATCACCATCCCAACTATATTTTTACCTTACATCAGTACTTTGTATAATCATTTTTGGTAGTGTAGATCATTGATTTTTCTCAAGGGATTCTTCCAGAGGTCTTTTACAATCTTCAAATTCTGGAATATAATTATAAGCAATTATTTCCCCTCTCTTTCCTCAGTGAGAATCTAAGTAGATCTGTCCACACAGACTTGAAATGCCCTCAGCAGGGGACAGGTTAGGTTCACTCTCACTAGGATATTTGTTCCCACAATCCTGTCTTGTCAAAGCCCATGGAATTCAAATTGATTACAAATGCCTACTTATGTGTGTCCTCAGAGGTAACTTGCAAATACTGAAAACCTCAGTGTTCACCCTGGCAAGGCCCTGAGTAATATTCACCCAAATCGGAGTGGCTGTCTTTAAGATTCCTTTGTAAAATACTTAACCTAAGAAAAACTATAAGCTTTCATAAGAAATCTGTAATGTACTTTTTTTATCTTTAGCTTGGAGCCAGAAGCTGAGAAACATTGGAACATTGATATTGCAAAAGTAAAGCACTAATAAAACAAATTGTTATGATGATTTCCATTGTATACGATTTTCTGTGCTGTGCTTAGTTGCTCAGTTGTGTCCAACTCTTTTGTGACCCCACGACCTAAAGCCTGCCAGGATCCACTGTCCATGGGGATTCTCCATGCCCTCCTCCAGGGGATCTTCCCAACCAAGGGATCAAACCCAGGTCTCTTGCGCCTGCCAGGATCCACTGTCCATGGGGATTCTCCATGCCCTCCTCCAGGGGATCTTCCCAACCAAGGGATCAAACCCAGGTCTCTTGCATTGCAGGCAGATTCTTTACCATCTGAGCCAGCAGGGAAGCTTAAGAATACTGGAGTGGGTAGCCTATCCCTTCTCCAGTGGATCTTCCCAACCCAGGAATTGAACTGGGGTCTCCTGCATTGCAGGCAGAGTCTTTACCAGCTGAGCTACTATGGAAGCCCATATGACTTTCTACATAACAGCTTTATTGAGATACAATTCACAGATATATTGTACATTTTACCCATTTGAAGTGTATAATAGTTGTTAGTCTATTCACAAAGTTGTACAGTTATTACAACAATCAATTTTAGAACATTTTTATCACCCCCGCCTAAAAAAACCCATATCCATTAGCTGTAGCTCCCCATTTTCTCCCAATCCCCTCAGTCATAGGCAGCCATTAGCCTACTTTCTGTCTCTATAGAGTTGCCTATTCTAGACACTTCATATAAATATGATCCTTGTGACTGGCTTGTTTCATCTAATGCATTTCAAGATTCATCCACAGGAGAAGGCAATGGCACCCCACTCCAGTACTCTTGCCTGGGAAACCCGATGGACAGAGGAGCCTGGTAGGCTGCAGCCCATGGGGTCTCGAAGAGTCAGACACGACTGAGCGACTTCACTTTCACTTTTCACTTTCATGCACTGGAGAAGGAAATGGCAACCCACTCCAATGTTCTTGCCTGGAGAATCCCAGGGACGAAGGAGCCTGGTAGGCTGCCGTCTATGGGGTCGCACAGAGTTGGACACGACTGAAGCGACTTAGCAGTAGCAGCAAGAGCACAAAATTGGTTTACTTGAACTTTCTACCAAAGATTCCCCTATGACCATGGGCGGGGGGGTGGGGGGGGGAGAAAGAAAGAAACTTAAAAAGAAATGACTGGACTTCCTTGGTGCTCCAGTGGTTAAGACTCTGCTTCCACTGAAGGAGGCAAAGTTCAATCCCTGGTCAGGGAACGAAGATCCCGCATGCTTTATGGTGTGGGCAATAAAGAGAAAATGGTTTTTCCAAAAAAAAAAAAAAAAGAAAAAAGATTCATCCACATAATAGCATGTATTAGGGCTTCTTTTCTTTTTGTTGTCAATTAATATTCTAGTGTATGAATATTCATTTTATTTATCTATTCATCAGCTGATGGAGGTTTAGGTTGTTTCTATTTTTTTAGGCTATTGTGAATAATGCCTATGAACACTTATATACAAGTTTTTATATGGGCATGCATTTTTATTTCTATCAGGTATATACCCAGATGTATAACTGCTAAATCATAGGGTAGTTATAATAAGCTTTAAAGAAAGTTCCAGGCTGTTTTACAAAGAATCTGCACCATTTATCATTTCCACCAGCAGTGCATGAGGGTCCCCATTTCTCCACATCCTCACCAATACTATCAACTGACTTTTTAATTATAGTTATCCTAGTGGGTATGAAGTAATATTTCACTGTGTTTTTAATGACTAATGATGTTAAATATTTTTATGTGGTTATTGGCCATCTGTATGTATGTATTATTTGAAGAAATGTTCTCAGGTCTTTTGCCCATTTTTAAGTGGGTTATTTGTCTTTGTGTTCACTACTTTTAAGGGTTTCCCTAGTGGCTCAGACATTTTGCCTGCAATGCAGGAGACCCAACTTCAATCCCTGAGTTGGGAAGATATTCTGGAGAAAGGAAAGGCTACCCACTCCAGTATTCTTGCCTGGAGAATCCCATGGACAGAGGAACCTGTCAGGCTACAGTCCATGGGGCCACAAAAAGAGCTGGACACGACTGAGCAACTAAGCACACATATAGCACTTTTAAAGTTTTCAAGATGCTTTAGTGCATACTATTTCAACCCAGTGATATGGATATTATTATTATCATAATTCAAGCATGGCCACAGGACTGGAAAAGGTCAGTTTTCATTCCAATCCCAAAGAAAGGCAATGCCAAAGAATGCTCAAACTACCACACAATTGCACTCATCTCACACGCTAGTAAAGTAATGCTTAAAATTCTCCAAGCCAGGCTTCAGCAATACCGTGAACTTCCAGATGATCAAGCTGGTTTTAGAAAAGGCAGAGGAACCAGAGGTCAAATTGCCAACATCCGCTGGATCATCAAAAAAGTAAGAGAGTTCCAGAAAAACATCTATTTCTGCTTTATTGACTATGCCAAAACCTTTGACTGTGTGGATTACAATAAACTGTGGAAAATTCTGAAAGAGATGGGAATACCAGACCACCTGACCTGCCTCTTGAGAAATCTGTATACAGGTCAGGAAGCAACAGTTAGAACTGGACATGGAACAATAGATTGGTTCCAAATAGGAAAAGGAGTACGTCAAGGCTGTATATTGTCACCCTGCTTATTTAACTTATATGCAGAGTACATCATGAGAAATGCTGGGCTGGAGGAAGCGCAAGGTGGAATCAAGATTGCTGGCAGAAATATCAATAACCTCAGATAAGCAGATGACACCACCCTTATGGCAGAAAGTGAAGAAGAACTAAAGACCCTCTTGATGAAAGTGAAAGAGGGGAGTGAAAAAGTTGGCTTAAAGCTCAACATTCAGAAAAGTAAGATCATGGCATCCGGTCCCATCACTTTATGGCAAATAGATGGGGAAACAGTGGAAACAGTGGCTGATTTTATTTTTCTGGGCTCCAAGATCACTGAAGATGATAACTGCAACCATGAAATTAAAAGCCGCTTACTCCTTGGAAGGAAAGTTATGACCAACCTAGACAGCATATTAAAAAGCAGAGACATTACTTTGCCAACAAAGGTCCATCTAGTCAAGACTATGATTTTTCTGGTCATCATGTATGGATGTGAGAGTTGGACTATAAAGAAAGCTGAGCGCCAAAGAATTGATGCTTTTGAACTGTGGTGTTGGAGAAGACTCTTGAGAGTCCCTTGGACTGCAAGGAGATCCAACCATTCCATCCTAAAGGAGATCAGTCCTGGGTGTTCATTGGAAGGACTGATGTTGAAGCTGAAACTCCAATACTTTGGCTACCTGATGCAAAGAGCTGACTCATTCGAAAAAACCCTGATGCTGGGAAAGATTGAAGGTGGGAGAAGAAGGGGATGACAGAGGATGAGATGGTTGGATGGCATCACCAACGCAATGGACATGAGTTTGAGTAGGCTCTGGGAGTTGGTGATGGACAAGGAAGCCTGGTGTGCTGCAGTCCATGGGGTCACAGGGAGTCGGACACGACTGAGGGACTGAACTGAACTGAACAGGGCATATTTTAATATTGGGTGTGGTGGGGGAGGGGAGATTGTTCGAGGTAATAGGAAAGTTCTTGGCAACATGGTATATGACTTTATGTTTAGCAGCTACTATATCACTGGGCAGATCTTCTGTTACCTTGAACCAAGGATACAAACCTACAATATTGACATGGAACAATGTTTAGATGGAAATGAAGACATCTCTGCCTCCTTAAACAATTAACCCCTCACTCTTTCAACAAGACCTGGTGGGATTTTGTCTGTCTTCTAGATTCTGTTATCAGATGAGAGATGGCAGAAAACATTTTACTAATGACATAACTTGATGTAAACATGCAATTTCAAGCTAATGCTATTTTCAGGATTGACATTATGGTACACAGATCCCATTATATTCCTGGGAAATAGAAAGCTCGTGCCAAGCTGATACCCTCAAGCAAGTATAGTGCGGACAGTCCATCATTTTGGGCTCAACATGAGGAATTCCAGGCATGCCAGTCAGTTTTTCCTGAAATGTGTTTGAAAGAAACTTCATATAATTCTGAAACATTTCAAAAGAAAAAAGATGGGAATTAAAACTGGCCACTGACTTTGATTATTGTGAAGTTGAATATTATATGTATGAAATTTGTATCTTCTCTTCTGTGATTTGTATGTTCATAACTTTTGTCCATTTTCCTGTTACAGTTCTTTGTCCTTTTCCATATTGTTTAGAGGTTTTGATATGAGGAACATTAATATGGTTGTCAAATACATAGCAAACAGTTTCCAAGTTTTTCTTTGCCTTTTCACTTAATTTATGACACTGTTGATGTAGAGAAGTCTTCCATTATAACGTAGTCAAACCTGTCTTTTCGTTTGTGGTCTTTTGCCTTGAAACATCTCCCTCTTTATTAAAACCTGATTTTTCAATTGTGCTTAATGGGGCTTGATGTTACAGAGAGGTCTAGGAAGGTGACGATTAAAGAGTAAAGCGAAGTGAAGTGAAGGGATCTTCCCAACCCAGGGATCAAACCCAGGTCTCCTGCATTGCAGGCGGATTCTTTACCAGCTGAGCCACAAGGGAAGCCCAGTTGAAAAGTAGCTATTGGATTAAATAGTTAGAATCCCTTTGATCACTTCTAGGGAGCAATTTCTCTATACTTGTGAGTTTGGACCCCAGATCGCTAGAGTATAAAGTGTAAATACAGTCTAAGATGTCAAGATTCTTTGTGTAAATGAAAATAGACACTATCAAAGTCTATGGATGGGGGAATGAAGAGCTAAATTGAGGAGACTGACTCAACCTTTCATTCTGGAAGATCTGATATGCCTTCAGAGAGATGGTATCCTTTCCTCATGGTGGCTGTGACCCTCTTTGGTGATTAACTCTATCCTCAGAAAGATATTCCATGATTCTATAATTGGGTGGCATCTTAGAAAGAAAAAAAAAAGGATAATAATAGTGGTAACATCATAATAGTGGTAACAAATGAGTTTGAAAGCTTTGAAGCATTTCTCCACATTATTTCATTTTAGCCTCTAGTGTCAAACTGAGATAGGTAAAGAGCTATCATTATTTCCATTTTACAAAAGGAGAAAATGAATTCCAGAGTTCAAGTAATTGACTAAGCTCAGGGTGGTACCCAGAGTTTATTTCTTATCCTCATAAATGTATAATTTTGTGGGACAAGATATATTAAAGGAACAATTGAGAGTACCCAAGAGAGTACACGCCAGGATCAAATTAAATACAACAAAATATTGTAATGAGTGGAGCTAATAATAAATGCTGAACAAATAGCTGAGAAAGGGGGTTGCCTGATTATTAGAAAAGATTTGATGGAAACAGTATTTCAAATGGGAGTTGGATTTGGCAGGTAGAGGGAAAGAAAACATTTCAGATAGGAACATAATGAGAAAGCATTAAGATAGGAATGTGAGGCCTGGTATAGGAAAGAAAAGGAAGCAATGAAAAGTCTGGCCTGTTGAATAGACTTTTTAGGAGCAATGTTGCAGGAAGGGGGATCCCTTCTAGGGCCTTGAGAGTGGGTTCTTCTTTAACACTCAGAAATGAACTGTCTGAGGAGACACATATGCTGACAAAGCAAGAGACTATTGGGAAGAAGTGCTCAAGTGGAGAGCTGCAGGGTAAGGGAACCCAGGAGAACTGCTCTGCTGCATGGCTCACAGTCTCAGGTTTTATAGCAATAGTGTTAGTTTCCAGGTTGTCCCTGGCCAATCATTCTGACTCAGGGTCCTTCCTGATGCCTAGTTTATTTCTCAACCAAGATGGATTCCAGCAACAAGTATTCTGAGAAGATGGCAGGACATGTGGACTGGTGCCTCCTCTCTCCTTTTGACCTTCCCGAATTCTTCCGGTTGGTGGAAGCTTGTTAGCTCTGTGTTCCTTGCCAGGACCTCCTGTTGTAAGATAACTCATGCAAGTGGTTACTATCAGACCTGGCCAGGGTGGGCAGTTTTTGTCAGTGGTTCTCCTAACAGCAGGATATTAGGCTGGAAAGGGAAAGTCAAAATTTTAAAGGCCTAGAGTAACAAGGAGAGATATTTGATACAGAACATTTAAGCAAAGGAAAAGGATTGTAGATATTTTCAAAGGGGAAATAAAGAGTTTATTAGGAAGAGTAAAGATGGAGCTAGTGGTAAAGAACCCACCTGCCAATGCAGGAGACATGAGACACAGGTTCAATCCCTAGGTCAGGAAGATCCCCTGGAGGAGGGCATGGCAACCCACTCCAGTACTCTTGACTTGAAAATCCCATGGACAGAGGAGCCTGGTGGGCTAACATCAATAGGGACGCAAAGAGTTGGACATGACTGAAGCGACTGAATACATTAGCAAGAGTGGTTTGTTGAGAACATGCACAGCAGATAAAAGGAAAAAATGCTAGAGGCTAGAAAAAGAGTTGAAATGCTAAAACTGACATCCAAATGTGAAGTGATGAGGTCTTTATAATGGTAGTGGGGATAGAAAAGCACAGGGGTAAATTCAGAATCACAGAAGCAGAAGAAACTTCCTCCCAAGAGCTGAGTCCCAGGGCATGAAGATAGTCTGATGCCAGTGAAGAAAAACAGGCAAAAAGATATTTTTTCATATCTATATTTGATAAGTTTTATGTGTATGTATATACAAATGGACTACTGCACTCATGCAGCAGGCACCCAATAAATGCTGTCCCCTGCTCCCCCTCCAGAGCCCTGCAGATGTCATTGTTTAAGAAGTTATTACTTTAGACATAATAACTAGGATTGTGAGAATAGACGAGCCCTCAGAAGCAACAAATTCAGAAATTTTTTTTTTTAATGCCCATAGAGCAAGATTTAGGGAGCCTTCACCGTTAAAGGATGGGAGAAACTAACAAAGGCGATTGAAGGAGCAGGGAAGAGAGTAGTCCCCTCTGACAACAGCACAATTGCCTTCTGAAGCATTCAGTTTAAAGCCTTACATGCATGGTAAAGGGTGTGAACGGTGAAGTCAATTGAGAAAGCAGAGTTATTCTGCCGAAGAGACCCATTTGAAAGTGAAATAGAGGTCAAAACCCCACTCTAACATGGAAATTGGAAACCGCCAGATGTTCCGATGTTGTGGTATGGTTCAAAAAGGGCAGAATTGACGGATTATTAACCGTGCCAGCTGGCATCATGGAATTTATGTTTCCTTTGTTATGTGAAATGTGCAATCATAATAGAAACATTAAAAATCTGAGTAGGTTCAAGGAAGGGAACAAAACAATATAAATCAAATTTTACTGTAATAAATATAACTAACAGCAGAGGGCTCCCTTCCACGTCTGGCAAATTCTCAAAGCAGACAACCTTCAAATGAAGTTTTTATTTTCTAGTAACTTCTGCTAGCAAGTGAATATTTTCATATGTAGCGGGAAAAAAAACAACTTTGCAATCATAAATAAATTACAAACACAATATTTAGATCACCAGGTCCTAAGGCTCTTTAAAATTTTTTTTCCATTGTGCTTTTGCTAATGAGAAACTTTATCTGAAATCATTAATACAATAATTCAGGATAGTCTAGTTATAAAATGCCTCAAGACAGAAGGATGACAAGAAGTTACAATCCAGAATAGTCAAATACTTAGAAATTATGGTTTTGAATCATCTGATAGGATTTCTTTTTAAATGAAAGTAAGATTTTTAGAATTAATAGTGATATACACTCATTAGGGGAAACAAAAACAGAAAGAGGAAAAACTCAGTAAGTTTGTCCTCCAGGTACATCCTTAGCTATTTTGGTGGGGTTTTTTTTTTTTCAATCTCTTATGTATGACTTTGCTTCCATGTTAATACACAGATTGATTATCAAATTGTGTATAGAATTTACAACTTTCATCTTACTTCAGTAATGAACATTTTGTTAAAACATGTCATACTCCAGTAAAAATTTATTTGTATACATAACTCTTAAAAATTACACAGAATTCAGTAACATGAGCATATGTACTAGAAAATACTGAACCAGATATAGCTGGATATTTAAGCACATTCTAAATATTCTTTTTACATAGTATAATACCTTTTTGCCTAAAATATCTCTTTCCTGTATTGTGAATTACCTCATTAAATTAGTCTTCTAAATAAAATTTTAAACAACAGAGTATGAAATAAGTAGCCAGTTTAAACATACTCCTGTTTAAGTCGAGATGAAACAGTTTAAACTGTAAAACCTAGCAAAGCAATAAAATGACCATTTTCAGCCACACTGCTACCCTTGAAGGACAGCTGATAATACATGGTAAATACCCATAGCATAGAATACATAAGAGGAGACCACTTGGGTTTGATAATTTGCAACAGAAGTACACTAAAGTTATACCTATGTTTGTGTGTTTTTATATTGCTTTAAAATCTATTCATATTTTTTACTTTTAAGTTAACTGGGGAAAAGGACATAGTACATTCTGAAATATTTGTATCATTATTTTCTTAACTCATCATATTGTTGTTTTAAAATCCTGAATTAATGGGGACTTCCCTGGTGTGCTGTGCTTAAGCTTCTAAGCTTCTAAGCACTCTGTGCTTCTAATGCTGGGGGCATGGGTTCCATCCCTGGTCAGGAAACTAAGATCCCACATGCCACATGGCCAAAAAATAAATTAATTAACTTAAAAAACTAAAACCCTGAATTAATGAAAACATTAAGAACTATTAAAAAGAGATATGTGAGCCAGTTAGTAACCACTGACACTTTAAGTAAAAATTCTGGTGCTTGAATAGCAGACCCAAGCTCTAAGCAACACCCTTTAAAACACAGAGCCTGCTGGGGTAGGCTTTTGGCTTCACAGTGACCATGAAGTCTGAGTGGTATGATGGGCTAAGCACAGAATCTGCAGTAAGATGATTTGGATTCAAGTTTTGCCCTGATTGTTACCAGATGTATGATTTTGTACTAGTGAAGTAATCCTTGGAATTCACTTAGGGGATTAAAAAAAGAGAGAGAGAGAGACAGTAAAGTGATTTCTCTAAACCCTCTCATGCATTTCAGACTATTCACCTGATGACACAGACAGTATTTCCACAAAATTGCTATTTGGGGCCTATAATTCCTGTATCCAAACACACAAAATAGAAACACAAGAAGGCTGTGCTCTGCAACCAGGACTCTTGAACAAATCAGAGCCCAGAGAGAACAGACATCTGGTTAAACACTAAGATGTTTTAAAATCAAATCAAAACTCTATTTATATTTTTTATAAGATACTTTTAAAGTTTTTGAATAATTTAAAAAGCACATTATGTAGTGAACTATGTAATGCATTTGTATTTTCAACGAGCTGTTTTTAATTTATTGTGAAAAATAAGGACAAAAATAAATTTTTGCCCCAAAATGTTGTCATTCAATTTGCACATTGTCCTTAGAAAGGACAATGATTTTTCAAAGGCAGTTTTACTGCTAGTCAAGTAGGGCACTTATCTGAATACTGATATTTTTATTTAAATCCATACATTTGATAGTTTCTTAAGATTCATCAAAGCATATCATTAACCACATCAGGGGTCAACAAATTTCAGCCCTTCAACTCAAGGGCCAAATTCAGTTGGCTGCCGGTTGTGCACAGCCTACAGATAAAGAATGATGTTTATATTTTTAAATGACAAAAAAATAAAAAGAAGCATAATATTTCATAACATATAGGAATTATATGAGAGTCAAGATTGTGTCCATAAAGTTTTTAATTTCACTAATAGAAAATTTGTGGAAATTTGTTTTCTCTCTTGTTATGTAAGTACTTACATAATACCCTTAATTTTGCTGTCTGGCTCACAAAACTTAGAATATTTTATTTACTACTCAGCTCTAAACAGAAAAAGTTTGCCAAGCTCTAAGCAATACCAAAACCCCAAACCATTATTTAATGCTCCTTGGCTCTTTATAAATAATTAAATACTTTTCCCACTTTAGCATTAGAAGCAAATAGTCTGTAACAATTTTTTTGGTTACCCAAATTATCTAACTGAAATTACCAGGGTACCTTCAAAAAAAATTTGATGTTTGTGTCCCAGCCCCAGAGACTGTGACTTAATTGGTCTTGGGCATGCCCTCAGTTTTGAAAAATTTTAAGGATGCACAAGTGATTCTAACATGGAGTTGAGGAACCATCCAGTACTCTGGCAGATCTAATCTACCCAACTTCACCTAGTTCTCCCTTCTGCAGACAGTCCTCCTGCTCCTTCTGCTGACTCCCTAGCACACAGCAAACTGCAGCTGCTCCACACCCTCCAAATTTTCCTTAAGTCTTCCATTCCCAATGCCCAGGCTTCATTTCTAATAGCAAGTGACCTCCTCCCCAATGTGATTGAGAAGATCAAGACCAATTCATCACCAAGTTTGCCTGCCTTACTTCTTGAATGGAATTCCTTCCTTAAGTTCATTCTCTTCTGTCCAACCCTTCTAGAGGGAATATACTATGGTGATTAAAAAGAGATTTTGACTCAGGCTGACCTGAATTTGAGCCCCTGTTCCTCTACTTACAAGACGTGACCTTGAACAAATTATTTAATCAGTTTGACCATCAGTTTTCTCATTCATAGAGTAGCAGTAAAAATAATCCTTACCTCACAGGGATCTTTGTGAGAATTAAATGAGATTTGCTTGCTACTTAAAGTACAGTCCTCAGACTAGCATCATTAGCATCACCTAAGCACTTGTTAGAATCTCACATCCCACCCAGAACTTCTGAATCAGAATCTGTGTTTTCATGAGATTTGTTTGTGATTAGTATATACATTAAAGTTTAAGAATCATGGTGCTAGGAAGCTTTTCATTTCACTGCACGCTTAGGCTGAGTCTCTTTTCAGCCCTTCAATAACAACACCACATATATATGACATGAGGGTGCCCTGGAGCATGAATTTTATGTACAAAAAGAGATTTTCTTAATTAAAAGAAAACTGATCTGTCGGTCATGTACAAGATAATTTGAAATCAAGAGTAGTGTGGGGAAAAGTGAAAGTGTTAGTTGTTAAGCCCTCTTCGACTCTATGTGATCCCATGGATGATAGCCTGACAGGCTCCTCTGTTCATGGGATTCTCCAGGCAAGAATACTGGAGTGGGTTGCCATTCCTTTCTCCAAGGGATCTTCCCAACCCAGGGACTGAACCTGGGTCTCCTACATTGCAGGCAGATACTTTACCGTTTGAACCACCTGGGAAGCCAGTTCGAGAAAAACAGATGGTTAAAAAGTTCAGGGTCACCCTCATGAAATAGGAAAATATACTCCTCCTGAGCATTTATGATCCCACAGCTGCACACCTGGTGAGCTGAATCCCTGTGCAGTTTAGAAAAACATACTCCTCTGGGCTTCCCTGGTGGCTCAATAGTAAAGAATCCGCCTGCCATGCAGGAGACCTGGGTTCGATCCCTGGGTCAGGAAGATCCCCTGGAGAAGGAAATTGCTACCCACTCCAGTATGCTTGCCTGGAGAATTCCATGGACAGAGGAGCCTGGTGGGCTACAGTTCCTCGGGTTGCCAAAGTCAGACACAACTGAGTGACTAACACACACTGGGCTGTGCTGCCCTGTTTCAGAGCATATAACTTGCCAAATACAGCAGAGCCTCTGCCAGTTGGCCATGGCCAGTATGTGGCAATGCTTTGGAGGTGAGATTAGCTGAAGTGCTGAACTAGCTCGTGGTCAATTGGAATGAAAAGTAAGAATGGATTCCAGAAAAATGCCAAAATGATGGAGTGCAATGGGGAAAAGGTAGGGTGGAAAGTGGGGCTGTTAAGGAAGACTTCTGGGATGAGGTAGGATTTTACACAAGGGCTTGTATAAGCAGCCCTTATATAACAGGAAGAACAACGGACTAGAAAGTGAGAGGGGTTATTGAAGAGTCTCAACTCCTAGACTGTGAGTCTAGTCCTAGACTAGAATTTGAAACTGTATTATTTTCTTCCAGTGATAATATCCAACTACGCTAGACCAAGCCCCCCCCCAAACAATAACAACTTACCCCTAATTTATGCTTTTAGTCACTTTATTTGATTAAGATACCATGTTATATCCAATGTACCACATTCTTCTCCCTTCCTCTAGCCAGGGATGTGGCCTTTGTCAGATGCCAGCTCCCTTCCTCATCTTCCCTGAAATATCTCCTTTAGAGTTGGGGCAGGGTAAAACGAGCTTGCATGCTTCCCCTTTACCCCCATCTCTGCTTGACTGTGGCTCCAGCATGCTTTCCTCTCACCAACACTCCCTCCGAGCCATCACTCTAAGCATTGGCAGTTCCTTATGAAATTTGGCCACATTTCTGGCTGACCTCAGCTGGCACTGTTATGTCACATTCTTTTGTCCCTAGTTATGAGATTCCTCTAGAGACACATGATCCCATACTCTAACTTCCTTGGCCTGTTTGTAAGCTTGAGCATATATATGTAGGAGCACTCTCAGTTTCTCTTAAAAGGGGGCACATGTGAGAAATCCTAGTGTTCTCTGCATTGGAGGGTTCCTTCCCCAGCATCCAAGTACATGTTGCCCATCTGAGATCTCTCTCTCTCTCTCTCTCAGTCACACACACACACAGAATAGCTCAGAGGTAGTTCATCAGCTCTGCTAACTAAGTAGGTATTCAACCAGGGAATGAAGTGTCAGTGGGACTTTCATTAGCCACCCCCAAATATATGAATGATTCTCTCAGACTTCCTTCTCTTGCCTTCAGTGGAAGAGATAAAGAGAAGAAATGAGTGCTTCACTCCCTCAAAAGGCTTGTCTTCTCATACATCAGCAGGGAATAAGAGAGAGTGGGACAATAATGCCCAGTCTGTGGAAATAATCCTTCTCAGTTACCCCTGCAAAGAAAGAGATAGTAGGTCTCATTAGCTACAGTTCTCAGGGCTTAGAATTTGGGGAACAGCCCCAGATCTGGGTCTTACTGATGGTTCTGGGACAACAGGGAAAATACTACTCAGCCCCTGTTGTTGCCTTGTTACAAGATTAAGATATTAATTCTCAGAGAAGGAAATATGTTTGCCCAGTATCAATTAAAAGGTGAGATGTAAATACCAACACCATGCTCCTCCCACCTGTTCTCCATAAATCAGCTTACCTATCCATAACTTGTAAGCTTTTGAGCTAGGTGACTTCAGGAAAATGATCTAGGTGACTTCAGGAAAATGAGAGTGGACAGCCACATTATGTAAGAACAGCCACCAGTTTATCCCAGTGAGTACCTCTACGTGCTTTTCACAAATTGATGTGATTAGCATAGAACTGAATGCTAAGCTAATTCACTCATCAGTTACAAGCATTTTGATGTGTTATGCTGGTTTAAAAAAAAAAAAACACTCCCCGTTATCCACTGTATCCATTACCCCATAGATTTCGACTTGAATACTGGGGCATTAATACAACCAGCAAGGAAATGGGGAAGAACTTTCCTTGGAAACATTGTCCTCCCTACATCAAGACATTCCAACCTGTAGCTGTGGATGGCTACAGTTAAACCAGCTTCCTGTGCCTTCAGAAAGGTCAAGCTGGAGATTATCTTAAGCAAATATTTATTTTTATGTTCGGCCAGGTCTATAAGAGCAAAGGGAAAGAAAACGCTCTACCATTAGCTAAAGCATTTGGTTCATCTCCAAGGAACAAACCAAGATCCTTTGCAGACATGTTTATAGGTAGGACACTGAGCATTTACTTAAATCCTCAAGTTACTGAATATTTATGCTGTCTTTCATTTTACTGGGGATTAGAAGGTTTCCCTGCATGGAGATTCTACATTGAGAAAGCCAATGCAGGGCTGAGACCAGGAGGTCCATAAATACCACTGTGTCAGAGGAAGGTGCTTTAGAGGCAATTCGAGTCAAACATGACTTCAGCTAACAAGTATTTAGTGAGCACCTGCTCTGTATTGAGCTCTGTGCAGGGGTTGTAAATCGTGACTCAATATAACTTCCCTGTGAGCCAGAAATATTTTCTATTCATTTTTTTCTAAAGGCACAATACAAAGATATTGTGGCTTGGCCACGTTTTCAATGCTTTGTTCATCCTTATTTCACTGATCCATGCTGTGAGGTTCAAGGTCTTTGGTGCTTTCCAGATGGAAAGTCTGCTTTCCCTCTTTTGATATAATCCATTTTGAGTTGGCACCAGCTGGGAAATCTTTGCTTGCCTCACTTAATTGAGCTGTCAGTCCCATTCCCAATCTAGATTTGTTTCAAAAAATGAAGGAGGGAAGGAAAAAACGAAGAGAGGAAGGGCAGCTAAGGTTAATTCTAGCCCCTAGTTTTATAGTCTTAACCCATGGCTTTTTGAAGTGGAATTAACATGCCATTCTCCAGATGTTCCATTTTGTAGGTTAAGGAGCCCCCAAAGAAATGTTTAAGCACTGCTGTTAAAGAGCCATCACTAAGTATCTCATTGTGGTTTGATGATGCATTTACTTCATTTATATGTATATCCTTTTCACCCTTGATAAGAAGTGAACAGTAAATATTTAATGGATTAATGGAAAATAAATAGATGTCCAAAGGCAACCTGAGTGTTTAAGTGCCTGCCCACAGGAACTAATGCTACACAACAACTGGTAAAAGGAGACAAAGGCACCAAGAAAAGGTTCAGCAGAGGGTTGAGCTACTCAGACACAAAGTTATTGGCCATGGAATAATCTGTAGATTTGCAACATTTAAAACGAGTAGCTTCATCCATCTCAATAGAACCGATTCAAATGTATTTTTTTAATGGCTGAGTAATATTCCATTGTGTATATGTACCAAAGCTTCCTTATCCATTCGTCTGCTGATGGACTAGAGCCCATTATAAAGAGTGAAGTAAGCCAGAAAGAAAAACACCAATACAGTATACTAATGCATATATATGGAATTTGAAAGATGGTAATGGTAACCCTATACGTGAGACAGAATAAGAGACACAGATGCATAGAACAGTCTTATGGACTCTGAGGGAGAAGGTGAGGGTGGGATGTTCTGGGACAATAGCATTGAAACATGTATATTATCATATGTGAAACAGAACACCATTCCATGTTCTATGCATGAGACAAATGCTCAGGGCTGGGGCATTGGGATGACCCAGAGGGATGGGATGGGGAGGGAGGTGGGAGGAGGGTTCAGGATGGGGAACACATGTAAACCCATGGCTGATTCATGTCAATGTATGGCAAAAACTACTACAATATTGTAAAGTAATTAGCCCCCAACTAAAATAAATAAATTTATTAAAAAATAAAAATAAATAAATAAATAAAATGAGTAGCAGAAATAATATAAGTCACCATAGAAGATCTTCCTTATGACCTGGAATAATGAAAATCATACCATCTTCCTTTGTAGAAGTAGCTTGCTGCTGCTGCCAAGTAGCTTCAGTCGTGTCTGACTCTGTGCGACCCCATAGACAGCAGCCCACCAGGCTCCTGTCCCTGGGATTCTCCAGGCAAAAACACTGGAGTGGGTTGCCATTTCCTTCTCCAATGCATGAAAGTGAAAGGGGAAAGTGAAGTCGCTCAGTTGTGTCCAACTCTTAGCGACCTCATGGACTGCAGCCTACCAGGCGCCTCCATCCATGGGATTTTCCAGGCAAGAGTACTGGAGCAGGTTGCCACTGCCTTCTCCGAGAAGTAGCTTAGTTCTGTTTAATACAAAGAACCAAGCAATTAATTAACTTTTTGGAAGAGATCAAAAAATAACAACACAGAAAGTAGAATAGAAGAGACAGGCTGTGAAGAAAGAGAAAGGCAGGGGAGAGGAAGGAGGGGAGGGAGAGAGAGAAAGACCTAATTTCTTCCCTCAGAGCTAACCTGGGGTGTAGACTCATTAAATAAAGAGCATGTCTCTCCTTGAGAGATGGCATTAGGTTCAAACTAATACCACAAATAAGACATCAATTTTCTGCTAGTGCCACTGAAAAGAGATGAAGAGCTTGCAATGGTTTGGGGCAGCTTAGTGATAATCAGGAGCCTGCAGTCTGTCTGCCAATTTTATTTCAGAAATGGACAAAGCATGAAGTTAAACAATGAAATTTATGTTCCTTTTTGGTCCACAGCTAAAACATCAAGCTCCAGTGTGAAAGATGAATGCAGTATCATCCCCTCAAGTGTTTTGTTCTCAATAACATGTGTTTGCCTGCTCCAGGAAAACAGTATTTGTCAGAAAATGCAACTGCATGTAATCCAGCTAATAGATATTGTTAACAGTGTCCATGATTTGCTTTAAAATGTTGTTTCTTCAGCATAAATAGCATTTACTTGTTTAAGTAAAGTTTTAGGTTCTGTGTGTTGTCCTAAGCAGAAATTCCCATCCCAGGGATGGTCAGTAAGCTACTTAGTTACAGTTAATTGGGAAGCCCACACTTCAGAGGAGGCTAGCACAGCTTTCAGGTGCTTTCCTCCATCTACACCAGAGAGTTATGAAATTAGCATAAAGAATATTAGGAATGGGCTCTCAGTGATGAAATTATAGGCACCCTAAATATATAGAGGAGGCTTCCCTGGTGGCTCAGTTGTAAAGAATCCACCTGCCAATGAAGGACACATGGGTTCGATCCCTGAATTGGGAAGATCCCCTGGAGAAACAGTTTGACACGACTGAGCGAGTAACACACCTATATGAGTAGAGGGGCTTCCCAGCTGATGCTAGTGGTAAAGAACCTGCCTGCCAACGCAGGAGACGCAGGTTCAATTCCTGGGTTGGGAAGACACCCTGGAGGAGGGCATGGCAACCCACTCCAGTATTCCTGCCTGGGAAATCCCCTTGACAGAGGAATCTGGAGGGTTACAGTCCATAGGGTCTCAAAGAGTCAGACACAACCGGCGACTAAACAACAATAACTGACATATAGAAGAGGTAAAATAAAATAGTTTGGAGAGATTCTCCATCCTAGAATAAAAGTTTAACCTGACCTGTAGCTTGCGCCTGCTGTCCTGTATCCAGCTGGGAAGTCAGAAGACTTCTGTTTGCCTGATGTCACCTGTCAGGGTAACAAAATCCTGTCTCCAGGAAATCGGTATGTCTGCCTCAACTAAACTTTCCATGTAGCGGGCAGTTAAATCACCTAAAATCAGATCGGTAAGACTGCCTCAGTCTTAAAGAGTCAAGTTGGCTTGGCCCTGCTTAGTAATAAATGTTAACAAATGTCTATACGTGACTCTAGAATTTTGTTTGAGAATTTCTTTCATCGTCACTTCATACAAAGGTGATGAGAGTGGAGCATCAAATAGATCAAATAGCTGGAATCTCCTGTGCGTGTGTGCTCAGTTGCTTCAGCCGTGTCCAGTTCTTTGTGACCCTATGGACTATAGCCCGCCAGACTCCTCTGTCCATGGCATTCTCCAGGCAAGAACACTGGAGTAGGTTGCCATGCGCTCTTCCAGGGGAATCTTCCCAACCCAATGATTGAACCTGCATGTCTTATGTCTTCTGCATTAGCAGGTGGGTTCTTTACCACTAGCACCACCTGGGAAGCCCAGAATCTCCTATTATCCACCAAAACTATCTTAAGTGTTGAGCATTTCCAAAATGGTCTGGCTCAATTTGCTATAGATAAACAATTAAGCTTAATAGCAACTTCTGCTTTCAAATTTGCCTTTCAAGTGTTAGAAAGTTCAGCTCAAAAAAGAGTTCCTGGAGCATCAGGCCACTCAAGCCCAGATATTGATAATTCTAGCTGCTGATTACAGGGACTATCCCTGCTGTGACTTTGGCCTAACCGTCATGATCACTGACACAGGCTTCCTCATGTTACACTTGTAGCTTGGTTCCCAGCTATGAATGCTACTCTCATCACTTCAATATTTGTTTTGATTTTATACATCACAAAATTTATGTCTCCAATGTATATGTGTCTCTCTGCATATATTTATATGCCTAGGATATTAATGTGGAAGATCAGTACTGTGAAGAAGGTTAGTGTACACTTTAGACAGAATGTATTCCACTAAAGTGAGCACTGACTTCCAAGAATGTCAAACATGCAATTAAAAATTCAACATTAAACAATGTTAAATACAAAGCATTAATGTAGCTTGTGTTCAACAAACACATTTTCAGCTGAGACTGGATCGTAGCTTTGGAATAGAAATAACTTAGACAAAGAGTTTTGACTTAAAGTATAGAAGGTTGATGGCAAATTGGCTCATCACAGCTAACATTTTTAGGCATGTTTCCTTAGAAGGTTTCAAAATATTTTACCTGAAGAAGAAAAATTCCAATGTTTGGTCCTCCAGTAGCGTATGAAAGGTAAAAGGCCAAAGGAAAATGACTCTTTGAATGTATCTCCCTTCAAATCCAAATCATTCAGGTAGATATTATAAAAATTAATTAGTCCTGCAAAGACTATGAAGAAAAATAGCAGGGACCAGCCTTACCCTTGCCCATACCCAGTCCTGCTTTCCAATGGCACCCAGTTTTTAATCTTAACTATTTCCTATAGTAGTCATTCACATTTTAAAATGATATATGTGCTGCTATTCTTAGTTTATGAATTTTACATGGTAGCCTACTGGTTTCCTATTAAGGAAATTGAAGACTCTGACTCTTGAGCTCATTGGCAAGGTTAAATTTACACAAAGAAGTCAGAATATGAAGAAATAAAATTTGAGAAGAATTATTTGGAGAGATTTATGCTGGGATAATCAGTTCTTTTCCACAAAAGAGCAGGGATGTCATATCAGTTTCAACTTCCTTAGCTTCAAGTTCAAAAAAAATTGGGCTTCAAAGTGAACACCAGAGGGAATCACACATTATCCTCCAGTGGTACACAGTAGAAATGCCTCTAACTCCTGCCCAAGAAATCTTAAAGGAAAGAAAATCCAGCAGGCTGCTTCGGTGGCAAGACAGAGAAAGCTGAGTCTGTGCTGAGAATTGTGTTTCCCTGATGGTGGTCAAAAGTCTGTGAAACTCAGGATCCAAGTGTGAAGCCTATAGAGGGTATGGTGAACATAAGTTAAGGAGATCTCCAATGAATCACAATTCCATACGATTCCTTCCTGTTGAATGGGGACAGCACCTGTGACTAGCCCCTAGCTGATAGAATATGACAAGTGGCTGGATATCACTGCTTTGATTATGTTTCATTGTGTGATGAAGTGTTGGAATGTCCCTCCCATGATTAGGAAAAGAGAATGGGATAGCCACTTGTGTGACTATATTACAGTACACTGCATAAAACTTCTCTTTGCAACCAAGATACAGATTCAACTTCTCTCTTCAAAAGAGTAACTGCCATGCTGTCAAAGTGCCTGTGAGAGGGAATACGACAGGGCACTGCATGTTCTAGGAGCTAAGAACAGCCCCTGCTTGATGGTCAGCTAGAAAACATGGACCCCAATCCTACAACCACTAGGAAACGGACTTCTGCCAACAATCTCATGAGCTTGGAAGAGAACCTTGAGTTCCAGAAAGGAATGCATCCCATGCAAACCTTGACTACAGCCATGTGAGAAACTTGAGCAGAGGGCCCAGCTAAGTTGGGCCCAGAGTCCTGACCCATGGAAACTGAGATAAGAAATGTGTGTGACTTCAAGCCACTGAGTAATTATTTTGTGTGACAAAATAAAATTAAAATTAATATAATAGAAATGATGTCCTGAGGTAATATGAGAAAGGAGCCTGCCCAGAACACACAAAGATCTTCAATAGCAGGAATCCAAGGAGTGATCATCTAAAACCAGAAGCTGACTGAGGGTTGGGAGTGGTCTGTCAAAGGGCAACATGCACTGCCCATCACATCAGAGGCATCTGATGATGGGAGTCTCCAAAGAACTCACAGGTCAGGGGAGGAGAGGGGAACCGTCTGGAGAGCACAAAGCCACGTAAACAAAGAATGCTATTAACAGGGCCTCGTCCAGAAATAGCGCACTGAGTGACCTAACAATGGAATCCTTGCCTGACCTAGGAATAAGCCTTCCTAGCACCATGAGACAAATTGGTCAGGAACTGCCTCCTAAACCTTGGTCAAATTTATGACCAGCGAATGCACTATAAACAATGTCCCCTACTATTCCAGTTCTATGAGGGTCAAATCATTAGCCACTGCAGTTATTGACCTACAAGTATGCCTTGAAAGGAATTCAGGATGAAGCATTCTGTCTTTTGGATATATGGTAGGTAGGTAAGACACATATCTAAGAAAGAATTTCAATGACCCCAGAGTCTTGCATCTTCTCATAAAAGAAAGGCACTAAAATCATTGTGATATCTGATCCTCATGACTAGTAGCAACCTTTTGCTGAAATCTTGATCTTGACAGCATGTGTAGGTACTGGCTCCTCCCATACTTCTTTGGATTAGTTTCTCAGAGCTATGTGAGATGCTGTCTTCTATCTCCTAAGCTATAGTCTTTAGTAAGAATAAACTCAACTCAGCTCTTACTACGTTGTGTCTGTGTGTTTTTTGTTTTATTTTTTTAAGTTGAAACACCAAGGGCCAGGGCAAATTCCAGACTGACAGTGGGTTAGCAAAAACAGCTATCCAGAGAGGGGAAAGTCCTGACATAGCACTTACCAGTTTCTGTGGTATAAAAATACCCACCATGATTGATTGGGAGATGGAAATGGCAACCCACTCCAGTATTTTTGCCTGGAGAATCCTGTGGATGGCGGAGCCTGGTGGGCTGCTGTCTATGGGGTCACACAGAGTCAGACATGACTGAAGCAATTTAGCAGCAGCAGCAGCAGCATGATTGATTTCAAGCTACCAATAGTTTAAAAACTCTCTCATAGTTTTCCTGATACTGAACAACTAGCTCTTGGGAGCCATTGGTCTAACATATCAGGGCTGCCTTCACTTTCCTCTACCCTCTTTCTTCCATTCTTGAAGGATTAACCAGCTTCCAGGAATAGGGATTGCCATGGAGAGAACAGAAGTCTGACCTTCAAAACTTGATCTTCAGTTAGGAAGAGGGTAAGAAGAGACTTAACCTTGATTGGAGATTGATGTGGTGGTTAATACCTCAGACTGGACTGTTAGAAAGTTGAGGCTCCATGTTCATGACTTAAGAAGATGTCAAACTGCCTATTTTACAAGGATGAGTGAAAGGTCATAGGATCTGCCTAGAGTTTCATATACACATTCACATGCATGTGCACACACACACACACACACACACACACACACACACACACACATATAATGGACCAACAAAATAAAGCAATTTTCTCTGTAGGTTATCTTTATCTAAGATAGAGATAACAATTGCAGAGCCACCATTTTTTTTCTTCTTTTTTAAAAAACTATTTCTTAATATTTCCCTCTTTAATCAAAATGCCTTTCTAAACTAGGCGTCTCATAAATTCCAAAGTTCTAATCAAAGAAATGAATGATTAAATGAGTAGAGTCAATTTCCTAATGTTTTTCTGTTTAAAAGTGCTGCTGCCATCTCAGGAAGCTACCTGCTTAAATGCTCATTCAGTTAAAGCATACATGAAGGTGCTCTGCTGTGGGGCATCTCAGGAGATGCCAGGATAAAAACATCTTATTTTAAAAGCAGTGAGATGTGAGTGGCTTTTCATACCTAAACAGACCTGACAGCTAAGTGCGGCTAAGATGAATATTTGCTTCAGGAAACTCACACGGTACAGAAGAGGAAAGACACTTCAACCTTAGGTGGAGCCAGACCTCTGGGGTCAAGATGAATTTGTCTATACTGTTTCCATTGGATTTCCACTCTCTAGTCCTTGAGTGAGTAACATGGGAGCGGTTTGTGCAATTGTCATAGGTTACCCTTTTAGAATATTGTCCAAAGGATCAAAGCCCCCAAATTTCCCACAATGTATACTGAGTTCTGGAGGAATATCACTTTGAGTCATACATCAAAGAGCTAGCCAAGAGTTGCCCATGGCAGCTATTCTCTGTACACCCTATTACAGTACTTCTCAAACTGAACTCTTGCCTCCATTGATTCTGTGTAAGTGAAACTGGAAAATGATGCTTAATAGAAAGAATTCAAAAGTAAAACATTTCTTTGACATAATATTTATAGCTTCGTAAAATTTTTTGACTATCCTTGCTCTCAGATGCTGACTCAATTCTCTCTTCACTGGGAAATAGAAGCAATTAAAGGAAATTTCCACAGACAACTACTAAAATATCCACCCACATTCTCTGCAAACCCACCTCTTCCATGGATGAAATTTCCATTTTCCTAAGTGTCAGCCCCTCTCTGTGTATACTACATCCCATCCTTCTTGTCTAACCAAGGATATTGATCTAACAACTCTTACCGCCTATACCATTCATTTTTCACTGTCCTTTGAATCATTTCTATCACTATTCAAACATGCTATTATGTGTCTGATCTTAAAAAGGAAAAAAAAAAAGAAAGCACTTATTCTGACCCCACTTCCCCTACCAACGCCCTTCCTTTATTCCTTCCCTGCCTCCTGGAATGGTAATTCTACTTTTCCCTCAGGGTTAGTGTTGGAGAGCCCCCAAACTCAGTCCTTGGCCTCTTCTTCATCTACCCTCTCCCTTAGTGATTCCATTAACTCCCTGACTTCCTAGTCATTTATACGCTGATAACTCCAAAATGTATCTCTTCAACTCGAATCTCTCTCCCAAATTCTAGATTCATAGCCAACTGCTTCCATCATATCTTCAGCTGGATATCTAGCCTCTCAAATTTAACAGATCCAAAACTGAACTCTGGACTTCCTGAAATCTGCTCCAACAGCAGCCTTCTCCATTTCATCTGGGGAAAACTCCATCTTTCTACTTTTCTCAGGCCAAAACCTTTAGTGGTAGCCTCGATTCTTCTCTTTCCCTAATACATACAACCAACCAGAAGACTGCACTGGCTTTACCTTCAGACTCTGAGCACTTCTTACCACATCCTCTGCTCCCTGATGGTCCATGCACCATCCTCTTTCACCTGAATTACTGTAACAGCCTTCTATAAGTCTCCCAGCATCCATTATTGCCCTCTAGTGTCTTTTGCAATATAACAGCCATTAATTTGAAACAAACTGTTATTCCTCTGCTTAAAACCCTCCAGTCCTCAGCATCTTCTGCAAGAAAACTGCCTCAAGGGGAGCCACTGCAGAGTCTTCAGGCTGAAAGAGACTAGCTTCCCTAGTCAGAGAGGAAAAGATACTTCTACTAACAAAGTGAGCAGAGTTTAGAGGTACATTCTACAGCTACATTAGATTCTACATGTTTCCATTCTAATTTTCAGGGTCCACTACTTCACAATAAATGCCATCACTTCAACATAAGAGATCCTGAAATGTTCTGAATTCAATTTACTGCTTGAGGGTAGCATACTATGTTGCATAGGTTTCAATAAACAGTGTTTTTCTCATCGCTACTTTTTTCCTAGTTTGTAATTGAATTTGATACCCTTGTTAAACCAAGAGTTGTTCAAAAGAGTGCTTTTAAACTTCCAATGGATATATATTTTTAAAAACTATTCTACTCCTGTTAATGTCTACTTTTGTGAGACTGTTGTGAGATAGTATGTTACGTATTGCTTCTTTTTTCTTGAATGTGTTAAGATTTCATATGTGTTCTAATACGTAGAGAACTGAATATAACTATTTTCTGTGTGGTTGGGAAACAATTACCTTCTGTACTTTTACATATAGTTAATATGTTAATTTTGTTTATCAAATTCTCTCTGCTGCTGCTGCTGCTGCTGCTGCCGCTAAGTCACTTTAGTCGTGTCCGACTCTATGCGACCCCATAGACGGCAGCCCACCAGGCTCTGCCGTCCCTGGGATTCTCCAGGCAAGAATACTGGAGTGCATTGCCATTTCCTTTTCCAGTTCATGACAGCGAAAAGTGGAAGTGAAGTCGCTCAGTCATGTCCGACTCTTAGTGACCTCATGGACTGTAGCCTACCAGGCTCCTCTGTCCATGGGATTTTCCAGGTAAGAGTACTGGAGTGGGGTGCCATTGCCTTCTCCATATGCTCTATAGGAAATACTAAAAGGAGTCCTTCAGGATGCATGAAAGGATAGCAGTAGATGCTGCTGCTGCTGCTAAGTTGCTTCAATCATATCTGACTCTGTGCGACCCCATAGATGGCAGCCCACCAGGCTTCCCCGTCTCTGGGATTCTCCAGGCAAGAATACTGGAGTGGGTTGCCATTTCCTTCTCCAATGCATGAAAGTGAAAAGTGAAAGTGAAGTCGCTCAGTCGTGTCCGATTCTTGCCTTCCATATTTTGTACTGACTTAATTTGTCAATATCTGACAAAGGTACATTAAGGGAGAGAAATACCTGTTGTGGTTCTCATCAAATGCAGAGAAAAAACCCAAGTCCTTAAATAAGTGGCAAAGCACCCCCTCCTTCATTGCGTCTCTGGCCTCTTTTCCTATCCTCCTCCTCCTTCCTCACCACTCTCTCTCTTCCAGCCAGAAGCCTATTTGCTGCTCCCCAAACATGACTTTTGCTCTGTGTTCCCTCTGCCTGGAATGCTCTTCCCCAGAATCCACCCAGCTAACTCCATCACCGCCTTTGAATCTTTGTTCAAATCTCACCTCTTCAATGAGAACTACCCTCTCACCTTATTTAATACACAATTGCTCCCCACCTCCAAATGGCAGTTTCAATCCCCCTTCCCTACTCTATTTTTTACTCTTTTTCATGGCATTTATATCACCCTTTGACCTACTATGTCATTTACTTATTTTGCTTATTCATTATTGTCTATCTTCCCTACTTGAAAGTAAACTGTGAGAGACAGATGTTTGTCTGTTTTGTCAACTAGTTTATTTCAAAACCCTGGAACTGTGCCTGGCACATAGTAAAGACTTTGTAAACACTTGATGAATGAATGCTCTATCTCTGAGTAGAGGCTTTCATTTTGGTCACCCTTTCTGAGAATGTTCATTGCATTCTGAGACCTTTCTCAACACTCTACTGGGAAAAATAAATAACATTTTATATGTGTTCCAATGGGTCACTAGCCATAGGTCTTGTTATGAGATCACATCACAATGCATCTATTTGCCAGTTATTTACTTTAAAAATGTAGCAAATTAGTTAATATAAATGTATGTTATCATTACCAAAAAGACCACACACAGCCAGCATTTCTTAACTCTTTATGGCTTACTGCTATCATGGCCCAGAGAAAAAAATGTATGTACACGTATTTTCTTTCAAATTCATAGTCTAAGGAACCCCGACTCTTCTTCATGAGTCTCCAGGCATCCATAGACGTCAGTAAGAGACTCCGTGCACACATACACTCACAGAGGCATGTATGAACACTTGGGATATAATTTACATGGACTCTCTGATTTCAATCTTTTTCTCCAGTACTCTTTAACTTTCCCCTACATCTTACCAAGTTGTGTTTGTTTTTTTTTCCTGTTCATTGAAATGACCTTTAGAGTGTTTCAGTTTCAGAAAAAGTATGCAAGTACAGGATGACCACATGAAAATCCCAAGGGAAAGACATCGTGTAAATTTTCACTTCAAAGCAAACGAAATGCAAAATGAGGGTGTGGAAATAATTTCTTGGCTCATAAATATTTAATAAGCTTTTGGGTTGATGGGTGTCAAGTGGAAAACTTCTAATGTATTTAGAAGTAAAATACATAGTCATGCAATTCTTTGTGTGACCAGCTATGTTCCTTATATTCAGAATGCCTTATTAATTTGTATACTGTGAATTATAAGTATAAAAGGCAGTTCCAGTTGTGGTCTCTAAGCAACTGTTTCCTATAAAAGGTTTAAAAGTCTGCCCAGGGGAAGCAGGCAGGCTCTGCCTGTACTATAGACAAGTGGTTTTTGCAATACCTGAAGTATATGAGGCTCTTCTGTGCCACTTTACAATTACATACTGTAGTTTTCCTGACTCAATCACAGTCCCACTGAATTGGAATCTCCCAGGTGGTGCCCAGGCATGTAATTTTGAAAAACTTCCAGATGAATCTTTGAAGACAAATTGAGAAGCCCCTGTACATACAGGGAGATGTATTTCTTTCCTTCTTTCCAGTTTGTGTTTTGGGGTAGTACCTGATTTATAGAAAAGTTGCTAAAATCAAACAGAATGTTGCCATATACTTTCATCCAGCTTCTCCTAACCTTAACAGTTTACATACTCATGAGTCATTTGTCAAAACTAAGAAGTTAACATTAATTAGTTCACTCGGTCATGTCTGACTCTTTGTAACCCCATGGACTGCAGAACGCCAGGCTTCTTTGTCCATCACCAACTCCCAGAGCTTGCTCAAACCCATGTACATTGAGTCAGTGATGCCATCCAACCATCTCCTCCTCTGTCATCCCTTTCTCCTCCTGTCTTCAGTCTTTCCCAGCATTAGGGTCTTTTCCAACAAGAAATTAACAGTAATTAATTAACATTAATTAGTGAGAAATTAACATTAATACATTACCTCTAATTAATCTACAGACTTCATTTGGATTTCACCAGTTTTTCCACTAATATTCTTTCTCTGTCCCAGGATCCAGGGGACCACATTGCATCATGTCTCCTTAGTCTCCTTTATCTGTGGAAGTTTCTTACTCTTCCTAGTTTTTCATGACCTTGACACTTTTGAAGAGTACTGGTCAGATATTTTGTAGAACATCCCTCAATTTTAGTTTATTTATTGTTTTCTCGTGACTTGAGGGAAGGATACCCCAGAGGTGACACGCCCCATTCATCCTGGGGAACATAATAAGGAACATAATGTTAAAACCACTTGTCAATCACTGGTGAGGTGATCACATGATTAAGGTACTGTTTATTAGCTTTCTCCACTGCATAGGGACAACTTTTCTGTTTTCTAACAACACTCACTAGAGGAGTGGTGTTAAGTCTACCTACACTAAAGGAGAAGAGAATTAAATTCTCCCCCTCAGACAGGGGAGTGGCGTCTATTCATACCTAAATTATTTGAAATTCTTCTGTAAGAGAGATTTGCCCCTCCCCCTTCATTTATTTATTTAATCAACCATTTATTTATATTAGTATGAAAGTCGGAATTTTTAAAAAATTCTTTGAGGTATAATTCAGTTCTCTCCCTCTGCTGAAATTTGTTCTACCTTTGGCCATTTCAAGCTCTTTCAAGTTGGTTCCTGTGTCCTTTTGAATTGCTCCATCTTTTTTTTTTTTTTCAATGCAGTTCCTCTCTTTCTGGCACTGTGAGTGCTCCAGGCTCATCACTGATTTTCTGTGACCCAGGACTAGAATCAGACATTTCTCCAAGGAGCTTTGGTTCCTAGAGTTGGAAAATGACTTCTGGAAACCAGGTCTAGGTGTTGGTGTGCTTGTTGCTACTGAGGTTTCACTGCTTCTCGGCCCTCTCAAAGGACAGAGTTAGGAAATACACACATGCATACTAACCCATGTAAACACACATATCAATAATTCTTTTGTATCCATCTGTTCAAGTATCAAACTAAACATGCATTCATACTGATGTTCCCAACTCTAATCTTCTACTGTCAGGTTTATTTCAGCCTTCCCTACTTATTTGTAACTTCTGTCCCTTCCAGTTAGAAATGTGATCCCATTATCTGCAGTTTATTTACATATTTGTTCATTCCTTATATACTTGTAAAGTAGTCTCACAACTGCTAACCCATAATCCTGTAAGAAATGAATTTCCCAACTAGAGTACAGTGTTTATGTATCATTCTTTTCATTTTCAGTTTTATAGCATCTAGTAAAAACACGATTTTCCAAAGTTACTTAGATCAGCTCTTTTTAATCCCACCAGTTTACTTTTAAATATTTTTGCCTTGTTACACAAGTAAAATATGCTCAGTATAGAGATACAAGCAAGCAAAAATGAGAAAATACAACTCATCCCAATACTACTACTCAGCAATAACAAAATAAGCACTGCTTACATTTTGCTGGACTATGTATGTGTATGTTATCTTTACTAATATCGAAACTATTCCTTATATTCCTTTGCATGATTTTTTTTCACCTAACACTATGGATCTTTAATGAATTATAGATTTATAGACAGAGGCATCTACTGTTAAGATTTATGTTATAAAGGCCACTCTGGTGATATGGAGAGAATACACTGGAAGTGGAGAGAAGGAAGCGGGTACTGAAATCAGAAACACTAATCAGTAACATAGAATTATCTAGACTGAGAGATAATATGTGACATATTTAGAGGGACAATGGGAATAGTTGGATTTGAGAGGCATTCAAGATAGAATTGCCAGGATTTTAGCAAGTGATCAGATATTGAAGTGAGATAGAGAGAAGTTGAAGAACTCTGACATTTTAAGATAGAACGGATCCATCAGCAGTGATGACATTTACCAGTGTCCACAAAGCAAAAGGATGGGTTTTAGAGAGAAGGTGATAGTTTTATTTTTATACATATTGAGTTTGAGATGCTTTAGATCTTCCATCTGGAGCAGTTCAAGGATCAGCTGGAAGTTTGTGTCTGGTGCTCAGATAAGAGGATCAAACAAGAGGCAGAACTTGTAGAGAAAATTTTGGAGTTCATGCCAAGAGATTGGGTGAAAGTCAGGGTGATCTGTAAAGTTGAGGAAAAGAAAAAGAAAGACAGTTGGAAACTTAATAATATTTAATATTTAGGAAGAAGGAAGAAGAATCAACAAAGTAAAGAGAAAAAAAGGAAAAGCGGTCAAAGAGCTAAGAAAAAAACCAAAGGAGAGTTGTATTTAGAAAGTGAAAAGTGTGAAGACTTCAGAGAACAGAGTGATCAACTGTGCCAGTGCTGCAGTCACAAAGATGAGAAGGTTTCCAAGGACTGAATGAGGCAAGGAAGCCAAAATAACATATCAGGTCTCCTTCCAAGAATGTGAAGGTGAAAACTAGCCAAATCATAGACTGGTATCTTAAGGAGAGGTTAAGGTAGATGAGAGGCATTGTTTCCTTTCTTTCTCTCCTTTTCAGAACTGGGGACATTAACAGGCCACAGGTTGGAGGAGTGGAGGCTTTCCAAAGTCTGTTGTCCAGGTGGGTCTCCTGCCCTTTAAGTGACCCTTATAGATGAAAGGACTAGTGAGAAGTTATTGCCAGTGTAAAGAAATTGGAAATTCTTAGTATGGGTTAGGTGTGGGCAGGGCTCACAGAAAATACTATAAGTCTTCACCATTTACACATACAAACATGCAGAAAGCAAGAAGAAATAATCAATAAGGTTACTTGTTTAAAATGGTGTCTGGGGGAGCTGTTGTATAACACAGTTAAAGCTACAGTTAGAAATCCTGAGATTCCTTGAAGAGAAACATAATGCAACTTTGTGCTTTTTACCCATGATATAGTTTTTAAACTCAGTCTATAACATTCAAGTGGTTCAAGAACAATAATACAATATGTTTCCTGAGGGTTTCATATATGTAATGAACTTGAGCATGAATGGAACTCCAGTTAACCACTACAATACTGTGAGAAAAATCTAAACCTCAAAAGAAAAGCCTACATTTCATTGCTTGTGTGGGAGTAAATGTTTTAGATATGTCTAAACAAACAATTTCAACTTATTTATTTATGCTACATTTTATAGAAGAGTACATTGAAAACATAAACAACACTGAACTGAAATAAGGGCTGTTTATTTATTGAATGGCTCTTTTCAAAGATAATAATGTGAGTCACAGAAGTTAACTGTTCCCTTTTATAATACAACATGGAATTTCTTTTGATGTGAACAAAGATACAATTATTTACAAGTAAAATAAATAGAATTTTTTAATTTTTAAAGTTAAGATAAGACTGATTTATATCAAACTTTTACTGAATACAGATAGAAAATTCTACTCTGTGCTCTGCACTTGCTATACTACTACACTATTCTGTGTGTGCACGCTCAGTCATATTTGCCTCTTGGCAACCCTATGGACTATAGCCTGCCAGGCTCCTCTGTCCATGAGATTCTCCAGGCAAGAAAACTGAAGTGGGCTGCCATTCCATTCTCCAGGGGATCTTCCCAATCCAAGGAGAAAAGCTGGGTCTCCTGCATTGCAGGCAGATGCTTTACTGTCTGAGCCACCAGGGAAGCCCACCACTGTACTATACTCTATACTTATTACAGTGTAAGTATATTCTGTAGAAGACCCTTCATGGTGAGGGGTGAGAAATAGAGTTGTGAGTGCCAACCCCAGTTCTGTTACCAAATGGCAGGTTACTTGCGGTCTCTGGATTTTGATCAGAGTACATTTTGCCAATTGTTTGATTCCAGTCTCCTATATGAAACGTGTGATTCCATTTTCATCTCTGGAAATCAGAGAGATAAAATCTTCTGATGAGGTGACTAAGGCAAAAAGAAATGCATTGACTTACTGAAGACAAAAGAACCAGATAAAAGATAGAATGTCTCAGTTCACACCACCACAGTACAGTGGCTAACAGCAAAAGCTAAGGATTGGGACTGCCTGAGCTGGAGCCCTGAGTAAGTTATTTTACCTCAACATCCTCATCCTAAAAACAGGCTAATAAAAGACCTACTGCTTAGGGTTGTTGTGAAAGCTGAGGAGTTAGATAAAGAAAAATGCTAAAACAGTGCCTACTACATGTAAAAGACTCAAGAAATGTTAGTTATTCGTATTATTTGCACTATCTTCCTCATATTTAACCTTCAGGGGCTTAAATTTCTTAGTCAAACACAATGTACATTAAACTTCTCAAAAAGTCAGTCAACCAAAGCAAGATGCACTAATTAAGTGGCCTGAAGAGTATACAATTTGGGAGGATTATGAAGGCAGCAAAGCCCCTGTCAGAAGCCAGGCATTTGAGGATCCTAAAGTGTATGCATGATCAGCATCCTTTTCTATCCATCTTCCTCTGCCGTCCACTATCACATTATAGAACACAGCATGTTACTACGCCTTGTAAACTCTCTGGTTGTAAACCAGAACAAATGTAGGAATTCTAGTCCTGACTCCACTGAGAGGTTCTTGGATCCTCTACAACTCACGGCTGAGACACTCACAGAATGTTTGAAGTTGGAAGAGACCAACTGGATGTTTTTATTGTGAAAGCATGCTTTACGTGCAGGCCCAGAGGCCAGCTCTGTAATTGCTGGGTCCTGAAATCCAGGAGGAGCCGATGGGGATGGTGAGGCTGCCAAAGAGCAGGGCCCCAAGCAGCTGCACGCAGAACAATTGTTGAGAGCCAGCTTTCTCAGACAGTGCTTGTATGGATGGCTCAAATTACCCAATGCCTGGGTGAAGTGAGCTGTTACTTATTCTAAGAGAATAGAACTGAGGTGGGAAAAGAAGAGGATAACAGTAAAAGAAAGGGAAAGCAAACGATGTTTCCTGCTTGTCCACTCAAAAGGCAAGGAGACATTTTCCTTAATGACTTCATTCCGACAAGACAACACTCCCTTGAATACTTCACTACAAGGCAGTGAAAGGAGAGCCAAGCTGCAGGAAAGCAGGAGCATTTGAAGGCAAACATATGCAGAGAGTTTTCTTTTTTAAAAAAATTTTCCTAACAAACCATCCAAAACCCATGCAGTTGTAATTATTTATCTATACTAAGCAAGCTTAATCATGAACATACTAATAAAATTTCCTCTCCCTTTGTGGGGGTCCAGGCAAGGGTAGTATTATGAAAGAAGAAAAAAGGGAATATTGGAATTATCTTTATAGATCATCTGCAAAATCCTTTTGAAGAAAGCAGTAGAGCTCAGTGATTAACATGGCTTGGTTCCAATTCTTTTCAGCTGCATCCTGAATAACGGGTAAACCTTTCTTAACCTGAGCGTCCTAGAATGTGAAATGGGGAGGAACATGGTGCCTGTCTCATGCGAGTGCTAGGGAGGCTGAACGAAACAAGAGAAACCAAGCTCCTAGCAAGGCACCTATCAAGTGCTCTAAAAGTGCAGTATGAGCATTGGACTATTGGGTGTGACTTGACATTTTCTTAATCCAACATATCAATCACTTCACTAGTCAAAGCAAATATAATCTGAAGCTTTCTTAAAAGTTGTTGTTTAGTCACTCAATTGTGTCCAGCTCTCTGCGACCCCATCGACTGTAGCCCACCAGGCTCTCCTGTCCATGGAATTTCCCAGGCAAGATACTGGAGTGGGTTGCCATTTCCTCGTTCAGGGGATCTTCCCGATTCAGGGATTGAACCCGTGTCTCCTGTTTGGCAGAGAGGTTATTTACCATTGAGCCACCAGAGAAGTCACAACAATTACTAAACTTTTTTTTCTTTTTCTTGATTGTTAACTTGCTGTTCCCCAAATTATAGCTTTGTGCTTTTAATTTTTAAAATGTGAAAAATCACCAACTGAAGGCCTCCAAGTTAAACATTTCCATAGAACACCAGCTATGGCTAAAACTGCTTTAAGAAACAGTGCTCTCAGATGAGAACATGATGTTTGGAAACTTGTCATTAATATCCTATTAAAGCCTGAAATCTATTCTTGGGGGGATACTCAGATCTGTTGCAGAAGTAGAGTGAGGTCCTTGGCCCTGAGAAGTTTATCATTTAATAGAGCAACTGGCTATAGACAGAATCACATAAATAAATGTAACAGAAGCACATAAGCAAACATTGATACATAGCTGAGCACAGCTGCTTAGGTTTACACAGGTGCAAAATAATATATCAGGGAAAATATTTTTAAATGGTTATTATAGTACTTGGCAACTAGCATACAGAGCAATGTAAGTTTTGAAACAGCAAAGAACAACATACACATGGTCTTCATAGTTGCTAAAAATATGTGGAGCCTAAAGAAGCTCAGAGATTAATGAAGAATCAAGGATTTCCAAATTTGGGGAAGCGAAAGGCAAAGGAGAAAAGGAAAGATATACTCATCTGAATGCAGAGTTCCAGTGAATAGCAAGGAGAGATAAGATAGCCTTCCTAAGTGATCAATGCAAAGAAATAGAGGAAAACAATAGAATGGGAAAGACTGGAGATCTCTTCAAGAAAATTAGAAGGACTTCCCTGGTGGTCCAGTGGCTAAGACTCTGTGCTCCCAATGCAGGGGCCCTGGGTTCAACCCCTGGTCAGGGAACTAGATCCCATATGCTTCAACGAAGACCTGGTGCAGTCAAATAAATAAATAATTAATTAAAAAATAAAATAAAATTAGAGCTACCAAGGGAACATTTCAAGCTAAGATGGGCACAATAAAGGACAGAAACAATATGGGCCTAACAGAAGCAGAAGATATTAAGAAGAGGTGGCAAGAATACACAGAATAGCTATACAAAAAAGATCTTCATGACCCAGATAACCACAATGGTGTGATCACTCACCTAGAGCCAGATATCCTGGAATGAACAATCAAGTGGGTCTTAGGAAGCATCACTACGAACAAAGCTAGTGGAGGTGATGGAATTCCAGCTGACCTATTTCAAATCCTAAAAGATGACACTGTTAAAGTGCTGCATTCAATATGCCAGCAAATTTGGAAAACTCAGCAGTGGCCACAGAACTGGAAAAGGTCAGTTTTCATTCCAATGCCAAACAATGTTCAAGCTGCCACAAAATTACCTCATTTCACATGCTAGCAAAGTAATGCTCAAAATTCTTCAAGCCAGGCTTCAACAGTACATGAATCAAGAACTTTCAGATGTTCAAGCTGGATTTAGAAAAAGCAGAGGAACCAGAGATCAAATTGCAAACATCGGTTGGATCATAGAAAAAGCAAGAGAATTCCAGAAAAATATCTACTTCTGCTTCACTGACTATGCTAAAGCCTTTGATTGTGTGGATCACAACAAACTTGGAAAATTCTTCAAGAGATGGGAATACCATACCACCTTACCTGCCTCCCGAAAACCTGTATGCAGGTTAAGAAGCAACAGTTAGAACTGGACGTGGAACAACAGACTGGTTCCAAATTGAGAAAGGAGTACGTCAAGGCTGTATATTGTCACCCTGATTATTTAACTTATATGCAGAGTACATCAGGAGAAATGCTGGGGTGGATGAAGCACAAGCTGGAATCAAGATTGCTGGGAGAAATATCAATAACCTCAGATATGCAGGTGATACCACCCTTATGCCAGAAAACAAAGAAGAACTAAAGAGTCTCTTTTGATGAAAGTGAAAGAAGAGAGTGAAAAAGCTGGCTTAAAACTCAACATTCAAAAAATGAGGATCACGGCATCTGGTCCCATCACGTCATGGCAAATAGATGGGGAAACAAAGGAAACAATGACAGACTTTTATTTTGGAGAGCTCCAAAATCACTGCAGATGGTAAATGTAACCATGTAATTAAAAGACGTTTGCTCCCTGGAAGAAAAGCTATGACAAACCTAGATAGCGTATTAAAAACCAGAGACATTACTTTGCCAACAAAGGTCTATATGGTCAAAGCTGTTGTTTTTCCAGTAGTCATGTATGGATGTGAGATTGGACCATAAAGAAGGCTGAGCACTGAAGAATGATGTTTTTGAACTGTGGTGTTGGAGAAGACTCTTGAGAGTCCCTTGGACTACAAGGATATCAAACCAGTCAATCCTAAAGGAAATCAGTACTGAATATTCATTGGAAGGACTGATGCTGAAGCTGAAACTCCAATACTTTGGCCACCTGGTGTGAAGAGTCAACTCATTAGAAAAGACCCTGATGGTGGGAAAGATTGAAGGCAGGAGAAGGGGATGACAGAGGATGAGATGGTTGGATTGCATCACCAATTCAATAGACATGAGTTTGACCAAGCTCCGGGAGATGGTAAAGGACAGGGAAGCCTGGCGTGCTACAATCCATGGGGTCACAAAGAGTTGGACATGACTGAGTGACTGAACAACAACAATAAATTTGGGGAAGAGCAAGTACAATGGATTCAAAATGAATGGGGCTGAATTGTTGTTGACAATTATTCATGATTGATATTTGAGCATTTCCAGTGTACCAAGAAGGGCTTCCTTGGTGGCTCAAACGGTAAAGAATCTGCCTGCAATGCGGGAGACCCAGGTTCGATTCCTTGGTCAGGAAGGTCCCCTGGAGAAGGAAATGGCAACCCACTTCAGGATTCTTGCATGGAGAATTTCATGGACAGAGGAGCCTGGCAGGCTACAGAACATGGGGTCACAAAGAGTCAGACACAACTGAGCGACTAAGACGCACCATGTGCTCAGAATAAGGCTTTAAATGAAACTCACAATCCAAAAAAGTTGTATCCATGTTACTTCACATTTCACAGATGAGGAAACTTAAACTCTGGAAAATTCAGCGCCTTCAGTGCTAAGTGTCAGTGAGTGCCAGTACTGGCATTTGAACCTGGGTCTGTCTGATTTTACTGAGACAACCCAGAGGGATGGGATGGGGAGGAAGGTGGGATGGGGGTTTGGGATGGGGGGACACATGTACATCCGTGGGTGATTCATTTCAATGTATGGAGAAAACCACCACAATATTGTAAAGAAATTAGCCTCCAGTTAAAATAAATAAATTAACAACAACAACAACAAAAACTCCCTCTTAAGTTATTACTCCACTTCCTTGCTGTCATGAACTGAAAAGATAAGAGAGGTAAAAGTGATTCATTTTAAAGCAGAGAGTGGGATGAAAGGCTGTAACTAAGCCTCTTAAATCCTCAAATGAAGATCATGACAGGACCAAACTGCGCAGAAAAGAGGAGGAGGGTATGGGAAGAGGAGCCTCGGGTGAGGAAGAGCCAGCAAGAGGGGCTCAATGGCATACATTTATCTACCATCTAAAGCATTACAGACAAACTCTTCCTTTATTACTAAGCAAATTGTTTTTACTTGAAAACTTTAACTCCCTAACAAACACTGCAGCATCAAAATACCACATAGTAAAGAGCAGGTCATTCCAAACATGCATGTAGATAACCATAGAGAGAGTACTGGTTATATATTTGGTGACGTGGTCAATCAGTAAATGAAGTGGAAAACTATCTGCTGCCTTAACAACTACTCCATCAAGTTACCGTCTCTGAATGAGTTCCTTGTACAGCATTCTCTGTTAACCTACCCATTAGAGTAAGAGTGAATGTCCCAGAAGGATGGACCTGGACTCAGCTGAGTCTCATTGGCTTTGGACCCTAGACAAGCTTCATAAGAGCTCTAGGCGTCATCTCTAACATATGCCTGGCAGATCTCTCCTAGGGTCATGGAGAGGACTAACTGAGAGGATACATGTGAAACAGTATGAATACCATGCTTAACCCACAGTAAGTGTTCAAACATACTGCAAGTGCAAGTGTGCGGTCATGTCTGAGTCTTTGCAACCCCAAGGACTATAGCCCACCAGCCTCCTCTGTTCATGAGATTCTCCAGCAAGAATACTGGAGCCATTTCCTCCTCCAGAGGATCTTTCTGACCCAGTAATTGAACCGCATCTCCTGCATTGCAGGTGGATTCTTTATGGAGGAGCCACTGGGGAAGCCTGCTCTAACATATTAGCTATTGTTCTAAAAGATGTTATAAGATAGGTAAGGCACTTTATAAGCCCTTCAAGGCAGTCAGAGGCATCCTTTCTCTTTGCTACTGTAATTACCAATGATATTCTTCTGCTGAGGATATAAAAATCTACCATTTATCACCTCTGAATTAGACAAGCACATTTCTGCTTTGGGTGGTACCACTTATTCATGTGGGATAGAGATCTAGTTAAGCACAATATATTGGAAGTCCAGTAGTCAAATCTTATGGCTGCAGTGGTCTGGGGTGGGGGGTGAGTGTGCACCGCTCATTTGAACATTTCCTCTCGGGCTTTTTGTTTCCCGCTGGCTTCTTGTGAAACTGCTTGCTGGGCTCAAATGCAGTCAGGGTTTGCAGTGCAGTTAAATGATGCTCCTATCGCACAGTTGTACAAGGTTTTGTTTGGGTGCTGTTCAATCAAAATGATGTCGGGGTGGAGTGGGGGAGGGAGTGCAATCTACTGCAGCTGTTCATCATTATCCAGATAAGCTGGAGAAGCCTCCCAATTAAACTTCATGTGTAATAAAGCCAATCAGTACATGAAAACAAGAATTTCTCATTTACTGAAATTATATTTGGCTTGTAATTGCTGTCTGGGAATGTTGAACCAGGTAGAAAACATTAAGAAAATTGTCCTCCTCCCCACAAATTTAAGTTTGGTGATCATTAAAAAAAAAAAGACCAAGAACTTCATTTGGTAGCCTAAGCTGTTTTTGTTCTGTTTTCAATGTAAGAATAGAAATATACATTATTTCCTCTGCTGTAAAATAATAAACTAAAGCATACTTGCAACTTAAAACCTGAAATAAATGTATGGGGCATATAAATGTTTTCCTAAGTCTTTATGGCTTAAAAATCTAAACAACAGAAATTAATTTGAAAACATTTTCCTTACATGTATGTTTATTCCTATCAGAGAAAGAAAACAAAGAAAATGATGCATTTATGTAAATAAAGATGGAGACATCACCATAAAAATTAATAAGGCCAGTCAAATGATACCATTTTTTGAAATCTTGCTGCGTATATATTATTGTACTATGCTGGATGATCAATATAATATTAAGGGTGATAAGAATTAAGCCTCATTAATTTTGTGACTAATAGGCCCTCAAATATTTATTGAAATGACTTTAACTTAATTGAGTTGAATTATATTAACTTGAATCAGGACAATTATAAGTCACTGCCACTATACTTAAATCTCCAATGTAACTGCTGCTGCTGCTGCTACTAAGTCGCTTCAGTCAT
Organism: Okapia johnstoni; assembly: GCA_024291935.2. Classification (NCBI taxonomy): domain Eukaryota; kingdom Metazoa; phylum Chordata; class Mammalia; order Artiodactyla; family Giraffidae; genus Okapia; species Okapia johnstoni. The sequence continues at coordinate 59,568,601 of CM044317.1, read as the reverse complement.
GTCCGACTCTGTATGACCCCAAAGACGGCAGCCCACCAGGCTCCACCGTCCCTGGGATTCTCCAGGCAAGAATACTGGAGTGGGTTGCCATTTCCTTCTCCAGTTCATGAAAGGGAAAAGTGAAAGTGAAGTTGTGCAGTCATGTCCGACTCTTAGCGACCCCATGGACTGTAGCCTACCAGGCTCCTCCGTCCATGGGATTTTCCAGGCAAGAGTACTGGAGTGGGGCCAATCTAAGTAAAGAGTTAAAATATAAATGCATGAAATTTTGAATAAAACAACTATGAATAATAATACATGACTATATATATATTTTTTAAATAATGACTTCTCCAGAACAGTAGTTGTTTATCTCTGTCCACCTTCTCTCCAACCAAACATGTGCCATCAATCTCATGAAAAATTCAGTGAGTGTGGGGATGCACCCTGAGGTTCCAGAGCCATCTTTTTGGTTGTGAACTAAAGGCCAAATTATGAGGAAAATGAGCTACAGTTATCTTAAGAACAGTCAGTTCAGGGGCTAGTGCAAAGGATGAATCACACACTGTTGAAGCAGAGGCAGTGAATTATGAAAGCAGTCCAATTAAAGTAGCACTGGCAACTTTGAAAATGTCTGTTCAGCCAACAGTTTTCTGTGAGAGCTTTGAAATAACACCACCTGAAATCTTACGGTTGAAGTGTGGTTCAGGGCTTGTGCATATTAGTGCACACACTTAGCAGCTGTAAAGGAAGATACAGATTCAGAAGATGAAGAGAAGGGGGATCTGAAACTCTGAAGTATATCTGGAAAACCTTCCTTCCCCCAGAAGTGACATCAAGTTAACAGAAAAAAGTAAAATTTGCTGCTGCTGAAGGTGGCTATGATGTTGATTTTGGTAATGAGAAAGCTAAAGAAAAAAAGTTCCAGTAAAGAAATCTATATAAGATACTCCAGCCAAAAATGCACAAAAAACAAATCAGAATGGAAAAAACCTCGAAAACTTCAACGCCAAGATCAAAGGTCAAGAATTCTTAAAAAAGATAGTAAAGAACTCCAAAAACACTGAAAGAGCCTAGTTCTGTAGAAGACACTAAAGCAAAAATACAAGCAAGTATAGAAAAAGACTTTTTCCCAGAGTGGAAGACAACTTCATCAACTATGTGAAGGATTATTTCCAGATGACTGACCAGGAGTCTATTCAAGACCTCTGGCAGTGGAAGTGGAGGAGGTCTCTTTAAAAAAAATAAGTTTAAATGGTTTACTAAAATTTTCCATCTAATTTCATTTCTGTAACAATTGACATCCGGCAGTCCTTTTCATAATGAAGAGACCCTTCCCTACCATGTCTGATAAATGTTGCCCAGGTTCCATTGCCAAGAGTGTGTTGTCCAAAATGCCTAGTTTAGTTTTTAAAGAAGGAAAACCACCCTTTGCTTGGTTTTAAGTACACATGAAATGTTATTATAGGGCATAGGTATAGTGGTCGTAAGACAAATGGAAATGGTGAGGAGACAAATATACACATGAAATAAATTCAAGATGTTAAATAAAAAATCAATCAATGTAATCGCTAAATCGTGTCCAACTCTTCGAGACCTCATGGACTGGAGCCTGCCAGGCTTCTCTATCCATGGGATTTCCAGACAGGAATACTGGGATGGGTTGCCATTTCATTCTCCAGGGGATCTTCCCGACCCAGGAGTCAAACCTGATTTTCCTGTGGCTCTTGCATTTGCAGGCAGATTCTTTCCCACTGAGCCACCTTCAGTTCAGTTCAGTTCAGTCACTCAGTCATGTCCAACTCTTTGCGACCCCATGGACTGCAGCATGCCAGGCCTCCTTGTCCATCGCCAGCTCCCAGAGTTTACTTAAACTCATGTCCATTGAGTCAGTGATGCCATCCAACCATCTTATCCCCTTTCGTCCCCTTCTCCTCCTGCCTTCAGTCTTTCCCAGCATCAGAGTCTTTTCCAAGGAGTCAGTTCTTCGCATCAGGTGGCCAAAGTATTGGGAGTTTCAGCTTCAGCATCAGTCCTTCCAATGAATATTCAGAACTGATTTCCTTTAGGATGGACTGGTTGGATCTCCTTGCAGTCCAAGGGACTCTCAAGAGCCTTCTCCAACACCACAGTTCAAAAGCATCAATTCTTTGGCACTCAGCTTTCTTTATAGTCCAACTCTCACATCCATACATGACTACTAGAAAAACCATAGATTTGACTAGATGGACCTTTGTTGGCAAAGTAATGTCTCTGCTTTTTAATATGCTGTCTAGGTTGGTCACCTTAGATAAATATAAATAAATAATGATAGACACACAGAAGGTTGCAAAAATGGCACACAGAATCCCATGGATCTTTTAAACAGCTTCCATGGTGCCACCTTATATGAATGTAGTATTATATCAAAACCAGGGAATGGTATGGGTACCATACTGATAACTAGACTACAGACTTCATTTGACGCTCACTTTTTGCCTGCTACTCAATTGTGTGTGTACGTGTGTGTGTGTGCTTACAAGCACATGTAGTTCTATGAAATTTAACCCCCTGTATAGAATTGTGTAACCACTACCAAGTCAGGACACAGAACTATTCCCTCACCACAAAGCGACTCTTTCTGTATACCCCATTGTAATCACACCCACCTTCTACCACAGTCACTAATCTGTTCTCCATTTTTATTGCTTTGCCATTCTGAGAATGTTACATAAGCAGAATCATATAGTATGTAACCTTCAGAGACTATCTTTTTCCATTAAGCATAATGCCCTTGAAATCCATCTAAGTTGATCCATTATGTCAATAGTTGTTTTTTTATGGCTGAGTTAGTATTCCATGATATGGACATAGCAGTGACTGTTTAACCATTCACCCATTAAAGGACTATAAAGAAAGCTGAGCACAGAAGAATTGATGCTTTTGAACTGTGGTGTTGGAGAAGACTCTTGAGAGTCCCTTGGACTGCAAGGAGATCCAACCAGTCCATCCTAAAGGAGATCAGTCCTGGGTGTTCATTGGAGGGACTGATGTTGAAGCTGAAACTCCAATACTTTGGCCACCTGATGCAAAGAACTGACTCCTTGGAAAAGACCCTGATGCTGGGAAAGATTGAAAACAGGAGCAGAAGGGGAAGACAGAGGATGAGATGGCTGGATGGCATCATCGACTCAATGGACATGGGTTTGGGTGGACTCTGGGAGTTGGTGATGGACAGAGAGGCCTGGCGTGCTGCGGTTCACGGGGTCCCAAAGAGTCGGACACGACTGAGTGACTGAACTGAACTGAACATTAAAGGACATTTGGGTTGTTCCCAATTTACGGCTACTACAATTAAAGTTGCTATAAACATTCATGTATACACACTTTTGTCAATCTAAGTTTCCATTTCTCTGGGATGAATGCCCAGAAGTACAAATACTGGGTTGTACAGTAGTTGCATTGTTAGCTTTGAAGAAACTTCCATACATTCCCACCCACATGTATAAGAGATTCCACTGCTCCACATGCTCTCCAGTATTTAGTTTTACTACTGTTTTTCATTTTAACCATCCTAGTATGGTGTAGTGATATCTCATTGTGGTTTGTTTATCAATAATTTGCTTTTCCTAAATGTTGCTGTTGTTCAGTTGCTAAGTCATGTCCAACTCCTTTGTGACCCCATGGACTGTAGCCCACCAGGCTCCTCTGTCCATGGGTTTTCCCAGGTAACAATATTAGGGTGGGTTGCCATTTCCTTCTCCAGGGGATATTCCTGACCCAGGGATCAAACCCAGGTCTTCTGCATTGCTGGTGGATCCTTTGCCACTAAGCCACCAGGCTCAATACACAACAATTTAAGAGATGTCACGTGAGAGTTAATTGATGGCCAAATTTTATGAACTATTTTTCTCTTCCATTTTAGTGGTTTTTCAGTATTGACTTTATGTTAGAATCACCTGGGGAGCTTTAAAACCATCTCCAAGTCCAGACTTTACATACATGCCTGCTAAGTCACTGCAGTCATGTTCGACTCTGTGCAACGCTATGGACTGTCCAGTCATGTCTGACTCTTTGCAACCCTATGAACTGTAGCCCGCCAGGCTCCTCTGTCCATGGGATTCTCCAGGCAAGAATACTGGAGTTGGGTTGCCATGCCCTCCTCCAGGGGATCTTGCCAACCCAAGGATCAAACCCATGTCTCTTATGTCGCCTGCACTGGCAGGCAGGTTCTTTACCACCAGCGCCACCTGGGAAGCCCAAGTCCAGACTATACCTCAGACCAATTAAATTTGAGTCTCTCAGGGCAAACCCAGGTATCATTACTTATTTGTTAAAATTATCCAGATAATTATAATATGCAACCAAGTTTGAGAACTAATGTTGAATCTAATTTCTACACAGACACCAGAAATATAATCATAATTAAAGCTCTGCTGACTCTCTCGTAAGCTGTGTGCAGATAAAACCCAAGCTCACTGACCAGCCTCTCCAAATTTTGCTCCCTGCATTATCTCCAGGCTTAATAACCTCCACTTTCTCTCCACATTTTATGCTCTGGTAGTAACAAATTATTTGTAGCTTGCCATGCAGTTAGAACCTGAGAATTTACTTTTTTTCAATCAAAATTCTAAATGATCCTGAGGCACAATAATATTTGAAAGACACTATACTTCAACTAATTGCAGTGACTTAATTGTGTTTTATTACTCTATTCATCTATTCATTCACCCAACAAGTATTAATTGAGGACCTTAAATGTAGAAGGCACAGAAGAGAATAAGTTAAGGTTCAGTGATGGAAAGTCCTGGCAGACAGTTTAAAAATGTAACAAGTGCCAGGGTGGGTAAGTACAGGGGTTTAAGGAGATTACAAATGTGGCACCCCACCCAGTGATAGTAGATATAGCTTGAGACTTGAAGGATGAATAGAATTAGCCAGGCAAAGAGGGACAGAGGAAAGAATATAGAGAAAAAAGCATGTATAAAGGTTAACAATAGAATAACATGCCTTGTTCAGAAAATTTTAAGATCTTTGGTATGGCTGGAGGGAGAAGGAAAAGGAATAAACATAAACATCTGAATGCGCAAATATTTTAATCATATTACTTTAATATCTCTAATAAAATACTATCAATAAATAAGAATCAATGGCTATGAAAGGGTGAAGTCATTTTTCTTAAGCAAACAGTAATTGCTAATTGCAGCCTGAAGGGCTTTTGAAGATTCACTTGGAAATAAACTTCACCTCATTAAACTCTATTAACAGCATTTTTTTTTAAGCTTCTAACCCTGCTCAAGAGTCGTTGACCTCAACTTCAGGGTCAAGAGATTTGCTTCAGGCACTTATTTCAGACCCTACATTTTATAGGAACTAAGTACTCTCTCTTAATCCAAGCGTTCATCTCTGCTGAAGGAAATTGCTCTGTTCTCTAAATGACACTAACACTTCACTTTTCAAATACATGTCAGCTGTGTTGCTGAACAACTACAGCATATGTCATTCTGCTGCCTGAGTCAGTGACTCAGAGAAGCTGCCCTTCCAGCAGTGTGTGTGTGTGTGTGTTTGGAGAGGCTGGAGGGGATTAAAATATAAGATCCCAATTGAAGCACTTTAAATTGCTAAAATTGCTGCAGTACTCCATTGGAACAAAAAGGTGATGAATTCTTCAACTGAACTGTTGAAAAAGTTATCAAGAAAACTGAAAAGGAAAAGGAAGTAAGTAAAATTTCATTTTCAAAGGTTAACTTTAAAAAAAAAAAAAGCAAGTCTCATCTCACTGGGGATCTTTGCTGTTCCAGAATGGCTTTAAGTTCACTTAGGGATATTTTAGTTTTATTTATGTTTTGGCAAAATTTATGAGCTGCAGATCATTTCCTGAAAACAAGACACTCATACTGTCACTGCCAACACTGGAATAAGTTTCATTTTATCAAGCAAAAATTTTACTCAGGCTCACAATTTTTAAAAAGAAAAAATTTATCCCAGATGCTACAGAGGACTTTTCTCCTTCTTCTGGAACTCTGAGAAGAATAAAGCCATGGTGTCTACTTGTGGGAGCAATTCTGCATCAGAAGACTCTGACCTGGATGTCTCCACTGACCAACTATGAATGAGGACTTGCCGCTGCCATCACAACAAAGCCTTAACTAAGAACCTTTCTGAACATGAGGCCATGTAGACAGACTAGCTATGGAGCAGATCTTCTGATAAATTTGGGGGTATTTCAAGAGCCCACAGAGCAGAACATCTGAAATCAGGGCTATCTTAGAAAATCTAAGCCATGTCAGCACTGTTCCTACCCTCAATCGACTTACCACGTTAACCCTGTTGACATGGATGAAGACCAAACCAAAGAAATAAGAACATGTGGTAAACATGGTTAAGAATACATATTCTCAACCAATTATGTTTTTTCACTGTCAGCAGTTATCAAATCCTTTGAAGGCTCAAAACGCTATAATGGAAGGGGACATCGAAAAGCTCCACTAGCCAGCTTCTCAAGCTACTCATCTTTGCCACTTTATGTAATAAAACTAAAAACAACACACTCTCTTAACCAGAACTGAGGCTAGGGAGGTAGGTGTGTGTGTGTGTGTGTGTGTGTGTGTGTGTGTGTGTGTGTGTGTGTGTGTGTGTTGGGACAGGTCAGAGCTTGAATACAACACTCAAGAGATTCTACCCACGTCATTATTAACAATCTTAAGCCAATATTATTGCATTTGTGACTGCCCTCTTCAAAAAAAAAAAATCAACTATGTTTCAACAAAAAAATTTTTTTAAAGTCACTGCTCGCAAAAAAAAAAAAAAAAAGGTAACTCTGAGTGGGACAGGCCACCCCTTAGAATATCAGCAGCCCTTGATACTCCCCTAGGGACAGCCTGAGACGAGCAGGGTCTTTCTCTCCTGCCTGGAATCCATGTTCACCCAATTTCGGCCCTTTGGTTAATGGAGCATTCAATATGAAAATAAATGAAACCCTCCCCAAATCACTGCCAGTGTTATGGCGATTGGTCTCCCCAAACTCCTACACTGTGTGTCTTTTTCCCACCCATCCCCAGGGATGGGTGGGAAATTAAATAGGACAGGCAGAAGAGCAGCAAATTTCAAACTTTTTCCTCCTTTCCTCCCCACCCCCCACTCCTTCCTTGAGTCTTTGTCCTCTGCCCTAAAAGTGTCTTGTTTTTTTCCCCTCTTGTCATCTGGCAGCCAAGAATACTGAATGCAGCTTAAAGAAATAACATCATATTATGGAAACATCCTTTTATTAAGACAGCTGACTACATATGTTAGTGCATGTACTCATTCTTTAGATTGCTATGCCATTCTAGGACAGAGAGAGGATTTGGATGCAGCCTTCATGCTATTTTTTAAAATTTCATGTGCTGTGGAAAAAAAAAAGCAAAGCTTGCCATTTTTCATTTTTGCAAGATTATGAGGATTAAGGAGTATTTTTTCCATCCCGAGATTTAACACAACTTTGAAAATTGCCTGTTAACTCCCAATGAGATCTTGATATTGTAAAGCCTGAACAATCTTTAAAAAGCAAAAGCAAAATATAGTTAATTAACAAGGAAACAAGAGAAAGGTGATCCTCACACATTTGCAAGTTCAAGCCTTCAGGCACCATTGTCTTTCTGCAAATGTGCACTTTCCAGCTCACATATGAGACCCTGGCACATATAAACTGGATGTTCCTTTCTTGCCCTTCCCTCTCTTGTCTCTTTTACAACCCTTTCTCTTCTCTTCTATAGGAACTAAGCTGCAGGATGGTAAAAGGAAATGATTTCATTAGGGTGGAGAAGGAAAAAGATAGAGCTTTAGTCCCAAATCTTGGAAGTCAAATGTGCTGTGTAAGAAAAACAGCTGCCTGCCAAGCCACCAGCTGAGTCTCCTTAAGTGGCAGAGCCTTGCTAAAGCAGACGCCCAAGGGAGGGAGCAGTGCAGGGTGGCGACAGGGAAGAGACAGAACCAAGACTTGCACCTTGGTTCTCTGTTCACAGTTCTCTCCATCCTACCGTCCTTTCCCTCTCTATTTGAGCAGGAGCAGTGCTCTCCAGAGATCTCGAGTGCTCTGCTGGCAGTCATAACTTCTCTCTCACAAACTGCAGGGAAAGTGAAAGGATTACTAATCTTCTCTGCCTTGGATTGCACAAAATGTCTATTTCTTAGATCATTACATAATGTGCTCACTCTGAAAACTAATCTAGAAATAGTTTCAAAAAGTAAGATGCTTTTAAAAACTTGGATTTAAGATTCCATCCCAAACCAGAAAAGCACAGTTAATCCTCAGGGGAAAAAATATTGCAAGGCATGCGCTTACTCTCACCGACTCTTGCTCATCCTGTCGTGCTTTATCTCCAGCACACTTCAGAGAGGAGGAGATGCAGAATGTATTAAAATGGTCTGGGTTTTCAGTTCACAATCACACCCAAAATGGATGCTGGTGGGTTTCCTATGTACGTGCAGTGGGGGAACCTGGCTCCTCAATCCAGCCTCTGGGAGGCTCAGATTTGGGAACAGCTGTGAACTTCTTTAAATATCTATTTTATTAGTGTCTCTATTAATACTTTTGGATGGAAATCTTGGAAATCTCACATTTATTTCTGTCCTCATAATGAGAGGATATTCAAATTATTTAATTGTTTGATGACTGGGGTCTTTTTTTTTTTAATTAAAGTCCACCATCTGACTCACCTCTTTCCCTTTGTCATCTCACTTCCTTTCTAACTCTTTCTCAAGAGGAAGGCCTTGTCAAACTGATCCAGCAAATTGTAAGACGTTGGCTGGGTGACAATTCACTAGGAAGTAGGGTCAATCTTCATCAGTGGACCCCAGCTCACTTGCATTTCTTATGGTCCTTCTAGATAACAGATGTAACTGTTCTTTTCAACATTCTTCGTCCATGAAACTATTAAGAGGGTGCCTTAAAATCTCTTGGCTGGGCACTACAGATACTACCCTGTTCGATTTTATCACTAAGTCTTCATGATAATCCATGAGGTATGTACGAATATTATCTCCGTTTTACAGATGGGAAGAATGAGTCTCAAAGACTGTCAGTAAGTACAAGTAGAGAGAGGGCATCTAAAAGGAGGCAGTCTCTTCAGCCCTTGCTCTTGACCTCTGAACTATGGAGGATTTCATCTTAAACTCTACTGCTGGACACTCCACGTGAGTCCTGATATCCTGCCAAGGGTGCTCATGCCCAGTGCTCCCAAAGTGGGGAGTGACCAGGGTGGGGAGGGTCCTTCTACAGGCCATGGACAGCTATATTCTAAGCGGAGGCAGGAAGAAAGCTATGATCACCCACTCATTCCTATATGGGTTCTTGTTTTTTAAACTTCATGAAAAACGTCCTTCAGTCCTGCCATAACCATTCTTTCTAAGGGCAAGGTGTATATCTGTAGACCACAATTTTATCCCCTAGTCTCCCCTCAGTGGGTGATTGGACTCTTTTGTGTTTTCCTTGTCATGAGCAGCACTGCTATGAACATTCTCAAGATCATGCTGTGTTGTACGTGTGTGGGTTTCTCCTAGGAATTCAGGGAGATTCAGAATAGCTGGGTCAGATGTATGAGGATGGACTTTACATTTACTTCAAAGTTCCCTGGCAAGTGTAACTCCTAGTTTAGGTTCAAATGGGGACCCCATTCCACAGGAAAGTAGTTCCTCCAAAGATGTGAGTCAGGAGCCTGCAGACGCTAGATTGTGGAAAATAGCATAGTGACAAGCCTTAGGCCACAGATGGCTAAGGACTTTACTTACAGTGGTGTAGAAGGGCTCTGAGCTAACATTAGAACCATGTTAGGAAGATCTGTGTTTTTATGATGTCTTTTTATGATCGAGTTAGAGTTTAGCAAACTATGCGTAGTTACTTTCAAACTGTGTGGGCTCAGTCATTCTCAATAAATTCTTTTACTGGTTTGTTGCAAATATTAAAATTAAGGAGCTTCTCCAAGTATTGTTATTGCTACTCCCTGACCTGGGGGAGTGATGTAAGTGCACTAACAAATATAGCAAGATTCTAGTATCTGAAGGGAGCAATCAGTTAAGTCAGATACTGTTTGCAGATATTGCCTTACTGGTTTATGTGGGTATGCTACATTAAACCACCATTGTAGAGATGCTTCTCCATGCCAGTTATATAGAACTGTTTTCATTTTCAAGAAAGAATCAAATTCTATATTTTTTAATCTCTGATTTTAATTTTTTTAAAGTTTTCTCTCTTCTCCTTCCTGCCAAATTATTAGACATCATTTCTCTTTCTTTTATAATTGTGCTTGCTTTTCCCCTTGTGAAATAGTTTTATAATGCACTGTGGGCTTAGAGGAGAAGGCAATGGCAACCCACTCCAGTACTCTTGCCTAGAAAGTCCCATGGATGGAGGAGCCTGATGGGCTGCAGTCCATGGGGTCGCAAAGAGTCGGACACGACTGAGCGACTTCACTTTCACTTTTCACTTTCATGCACTGGAGAAGGAAATGGCAACCCACTCCAGTGTTCTTGCCTGGAGAATCCCAGGGATGGCAGAGCCTGGTGGGCTGCCGTCTATGGAGTCGCAGAGAGTAGGACACGACTGAAGCGACTTAGCAGCAGCAACAGCAGTGGGCTTAGAAACCACTAGCCAAACCTATTATCACTGTGGGTAATATAAGAGTAAACGAGGTCCAAGAGAGTCTGGAGAGACTTTCTTCCAAGTAAAGTGAATCTCATGGACTTAACTTCTAAGGGTTAAAGACCTTTCTTGCTCACTTTCTTGTTCTCAGTTGTGTTTTCAGTGGGAGAAGAAACTAAATGCCAAAATTCAAACTATTCAAGATAATTGAGCAAAGGATTCAGATCACAATTCAGATTCTATTTCAATCCTGACGTTTGATTTCTATGTGATTAAGTAAGAAACTTAATCATCCCGACCTCTCTCAGTTTATGGAACTAGAAAATGAAAATGGTCACCTCTCCTAAGGTAGAGAAAGGCTTAATTATCATCATGTTCCTATTTCTTCAGCTGGATAGCCTTGCCACAGCATAAGCATTACCCTAGTGAATTAAGATTACCTTAGAGCATGTTGATCCCTGGTTAGAAACCTCTAGGAAAGTCTCAAGTTTCTAAGCCTTTCATTAGGCAAAGAGCCAAGTAGCTGAGCTTTCCTAACAGATATTCCAACCGGTACAGAAACATCATACCAGGCCTGAAGGCAACTATTTTACATAGTTGAAGAGAAAAAATCCAGAATATTGGATATCTAGAAGTTGAAGTTTGTCTTAAACCATTATAATAAAGTAGTGCTGTACTGAAGTGGATCAAGTGAAAGAAAAAGTCAAGGAGAATGGTACATTTATTCTTCTAATTATCTTTGACTAAAATTTGCCAAAGCAGATAACAGCAAGCTCAGTGTGGTATATTGCAAACATGATCACAAACTTGTCACTTTTGGCCAGTAGGACATTAGCAAACTGGACACAAGCAGAAGCTGAACTGACTCTTACACACTGGAACATGCCTTCTTATTGTTCTGATAACCTGCCTCTACCATGTAAAGAAGCCTAGACTAGCCTGCTAGAGAACACAAGAACTTTTAAAGGAGAAGCAAGTTCCCCAGCTGACAGCCACCCAACCCCCTCAAAGTAGAGCCACCCATAGCTGACTTCAGACACATATGAGTCTGAAATTCAAAAACAAATGCAAAGAACCATCCAGATGAGCCCAGCCTAAATTGTTAAGCCCCAAATCATACACTGAGTAAATGGTGATTATTTTAAGCACTAAGTTTTGAGGTGGCTTGTTACTCCATAATAAACCGTTGCTACATTGAATGTCTATTTCTCCTTCTTGCTGTCAGACTTCAAATCAGTCAAGTGATTTAGAGAATGGTGACCTAATCCCCTCCTCTAAGAATGAGTCTTGATTGATCTAGACCATTGATCTACTATCTTGCCATTTATGGTTTATTGCCTATGCCATTGATATCTACAAGTTGCAAATGATCTATTGCCATTGACTGGTGAATAATGAAATCTGAGGGGGCAATCTGTTAGGAGGCTGGATCCTTCTCTGGATGCTTCTATATACTATTGTGTATGGCTATGAGACCTAGAATTGCTATGGCCCAAGGATAATCAAGATAGAGAGGAAAGAAAAACCAAGAGACTCCCAGTAAAGCAGAGCTGGAGCTCTCACATTCTGTGCCTATGGCCACAGCCCCTGCTTCTGGGCCTCTAGTGATGGGAGAACCTGAATTTCTCTATCGTCTGTGCCAGTTTGAATAGGGGTTTTCAGTTTCTTGCCTTCCTTGAATACGTGCTCCCTGTACAGCAGGACAGGCCAGCTAACAGCTAGAAATGTCACTTGAAATAAACATTTTACAGCTATTGCATAAAATGCTTATTTTTTAAAAAATAGAAACACATAAAAAACAAAATATTTATTTTTCATGTTTCCACACACTTTGATTTTATTACGTTCTGGAAATATTCTTTGATGTAAAAAGAAACAAAATTATGCTAGTGTAGCAGTGAATACAGTTTTGGGAACATAATGTCAAAGCTACATATAGGCTTGGGTAGTTATAACCAAAGTCAGCTCTAAGACCTAAAGAAAAATGTATTTATTCATCTGTTATCAAATAAACTGATAAATTTGGCCTTTTTAAAGTGCTAACTATAATAGTCCTGGAGCATAGTTTTTCTATTTGTGGATGGAAATAGTAGCTTTCAACAGAAATTAGTAAATACCACATAAAAGACAGCCCTTTATAAATCCAAGCAAGACCAAATGAGAGACAGATTAAGATGTCTGCCGACCACTTAAAAGAATTTTGAGCTAAGGAACACTGAGTAACTATGAAATTGTTTTTTATCCATTTTTAAAAGCCTGTGCATCTGTGATTACCTACACATTGATACGGAACTTAAGTGCAACAAACTGCCAAATGTTTATTTTCTGGAATCAGAAATGTTAAGCAAGAGTCCACATCCACTCTGCATATAGCTTACTTCTGAATGAATTCAATGAAATGACACATCAGATGCCTTTTTTAGAGGATGATTTTTTCTCTACATGCATTTGCCAAAATGCATTCCTTTACTCCCAGAAATTCCTCAATAGGTTTCTCTTGAAGTGCTCCTTGGTCTAATTAGTGGAGAAATGCATGGGACCCAATACAAGACTCTGAGAAGTATTGCTGTTTATTTTTTTTAACTTTGTTTATCCTGTTATCTGTAAGATGATACTTTGTGAAATGCTGCTTTAATATAATCTATTGACTTGGCAATATTGATAGGCAATGAGGTTCAAAAAGGATACAGTAGTAAAAATTGCATAGATATGTTGAGGCTGGATGATTGGGAAAACAGTGGTTATTTTAATAGGAAAGGAAGCATGAAGAAGGTTCCAGGTGTGGGGAAATGATGAATTCCATTCTGAGCATACTGATTTGATGTGAAGACCCCTTTGCGGCTATAATTGTCCATTAGCTGGAAATTTAGGGCTAGAGCTTACTAGACAAGGTTTCCCTGGTAGCTCAGATGGTAAAAAATCTGCCTACAATGCAGAAGACCTTGGTTCAATTTCCTGGGTCGAGAAAACTCCCCTGGAGAAGGGAATGGCAACCCACTTCAGTATTCTTGCCTTGAGAATTCCATGGACAGACCATGGGGTCACAAGTGTTAGAAATGACTGAGCAACTAACACACACAAAGCTTACTAGAAAGATTCTGACCAGAGATTAAGGTTTCATAGTCACATACAGAAATAACAATTAAAGCCAGGGCAATAGATTAAATCTGCAAAGGAGCTTATGAAAAGAGAAGAGTGCCAAAGGCAAAACATCTCACTGTATTTAGGGAGCCTGATCAGAGAGTCCATACCATTTTTGTCCTTTATTGTGCCCATCTTTGCATGAACTATTCCCTTGGTAGCTCTAATTTTCTTGAAAAGATCTCTAGTCTTCCCCATTCTTTTGTTTTCCTCTATTTATTCCTTCACTGAGGAAGGCTTTCTTATCTCTCCTTGCTATTCTTTGGAACTCTGCATTCAAATGGGTATATCTTTCCTTTTCTCCTTTGCTTTTAGCTTCTCTTCTTTTCTCAGCTATTTGTAAGGCCTCCTCAGACAACCATTTTGCCTTTTTGCATTTCTTTTTCTTGGGGATTGTCTTCATCATTGTCTCCTGTACAATGTCACGAACCTCTGTCCATAGTTCTTCAGGCACTCTATCAGATCTGATCCCTGGAATCTATTTGTCACTTCCACTGTAAAATCATAAAGGATCTGATTTAGGTCATATCTGAATGGTCTAGTGGTTTTCCCTACTTTCTTCAATTTAGGTCTGAATTTGGAAATAAGGAGTTCACGATCTGAGCCACAGTCAGCTCCCGGTCTTATTTCTGCTGACTGTATAGAGCTTCTCCATCTTTGGCTGCAAAGAATATAATCAATCTGATTTTGGTATTGGCCATTTGGTGATGTCTATGTGTAGAGTCTTCTCTTGTGTTGTTGGAAGAGAGTGTTGGATATAACCAGTGCATTCTCTTGGCAAAACTCTGTTACCCTTTGCGTTACTTCATTTTGTACTTCAAGGCCAAATATATCTGTTACTCCAGGTATTCTTTGACTTCCTACTTTTGCATTCCAGTCAAGAATGGGAATACCAGACCACTTGACCTGCCTCCTGAGAAATCTGTATGCAGATTAAGAAGCAACAGTTAGAACTGGACATGGAACAAGAGACTGGTATCAAATTGGGAAAGGAGTACATCAAGGCTATATATTGTCACCCTGCTTATTTAATTTATATGCAGAGTACATCATGCAAAATGCCAGGCTGGATGAAGCACAAACTGGAATCCAGGTTGCCAGAAGAAATATCAGTAACCTCAGATACACAGATGATACCACCCTTATGGCAGAAAGCAAAGAAGAACTAAAGAGCCTCTTGATGAAAGTGAAAGAGGAGAGTGAAAAAGTTGGCTTAAAACTCAACATTTAGAAAACTAAGATCATGACATACGGTCCCATCACTTCATGGCAAATAGATGGGGAAACAATGGAAACAGTTCAGTTCGGTTCAGTTCAGTCGCTCAGTCATGTCCAACTATTTGCGACCCCATGAACTGCAGCACGCCAGGCCTCCCTGTCCATCACCAACTCTCTGACTGCAGCCATGAAATTAAAACATGCTTGCTCCTTGGAAGAAAAGCTATGACCAACCTAGACAGCATATTAAAAAGCAGAGACATTAGTTCACCAACAAAGGTCAGTCTAGTCAAAGCTTTTTTTTTTCCAGTAGTCATGTATGGATGTGAGAATTGGACAATAAAGAAGGCTGAGCACCAAAGAATTAATGTTTTTGAACTATGGTGTTGGATAAGACTCTGGAGAGTCCCTTGGACTGCAAGGAGATCCAACCAGTCCATCCTAAAGGAAATCAACCCTGAATGTTCATTGGAAGGACTGATGTTGAAGCTGAAACTCCAATACTTTGGCCACCTGATGCGAAGAACTGACTCACTGGAAAAGACCCTGATGCTGGGAAAGATTGAAGACAGGAGCAGAAGGGGACGACAGAGGATGAGATGGTTGGATGGCATCTCCAACTTGATGGACATGACTTTGAGTAAACTCCAGGAGTTGGTGATGAACAGGGAGGCCTGGCGTGCTGCAGTCCATGGGGTCGCAAAGAGTTGGATACGACTGAGTGACTTAACTGAACTGAACTAATGGTAAGAACCTAAGCTTTATGGAAAAAACTAAGAATTGAAGGAGTGCAGAGGAACGAATGGCCAATGAGCACTGGCTTAGTATGTCATTGATGAAAGGAATGAGAAAGATAGGTTGGTAACTTAGGCAAGAGAATAGAGGGAAAACTCACATTTTTAAAATGTAGGATGGCCTAAGCTTTTCGGTAGGCAAAGGAAGTGATTCCAGATGTAAGCTAAAAGGGAAATAGTTGATAAAGTAACATTTCAAAGAAGTGGGGGACTGAGGTCAGGAGCCTGGTTGCTATTGATGTAAGGCAAATTGATAAAGCCTTTTTAGAGAGCAATGTGACAATATCTATCAAAATTGTAAGTGTGAGTACCCTTTGATCTAGCAATTTCACTAATACAATTCTGTCCCACAGAAAAACTATAGCAGGTATGCAAGGATATTCATCATAACATTAATTGTAATAGCAAGAAATGGAGAACCTAAATGTCTTTCAATAAAGAAACATCTAAATAAATCATGGTAGACCTCTTGTACAGGATAACACACAGGCATTAGACACAATTAGCAATATATATATATATATACACACATATATATATATATGGAATGAAGCTGAAAAGGAATGAAGTTTAGTATCTTTCCACTGCACTGTGGAGTGGACTGCATAGCTCTCCTGGAGCAAGAACCATGTCTGTTTTCTCAGCTTGTATACCCATGCCCTAGCATAGAGCTTGACCCAGAATAGGTGCTCAATAAATACTTGCTAAATGGAATGTTGATTTTAGAAACATGTTGCAGAATAACATGTAAAATGTGAAAATATACATGCTTAAAATATATATGTGTAGGTTGGCAAGCGCATAGGAAAAAGTTCTGGAAGACTATTCAGCAAATTAGTTACCTTTGGGAAGTAGGATTGGATGGGAAGTAGAGCAAGAGAAGTAAGTACATATACTTATTTTATTGTGACTTTTATTTAAGTATTTTAAATTTTTATGTATTTATTAATATTCATTTGGCCATGCTGTGTCTTAGTTTAGGCATACAGGATCTTCATTCTTTGTTGCAGTATGTGGGATCTTTAGTTTGAGCATGCAAGCTCTTAGTTGCAGCATGTGGGATCTAGTTCCTCAGTTAAGGATTGAACCTGGGCCCCCTGATTTGGGAGTGCGGAGTCTTACCCACTGGACCACCAGGAAAATTTCTACACTATTATTTTAATCACTTCTGTATTTTCAAATTCCTAAATTCAAACATGGATTTCTTTCATAATCTCACTATGTCAATAAAAGATACAAAAATCACTGGGGAAAAGGAAAGAAGAGTGCAATAGAATGGACTAACCTTGAACAGGGTCAACCTCCCTCCCTGAAAGAAAGTAGTGAGCAAAGCCAATGTTACAGAAAGGAGGAGAAACTGAGGAGCCCAATCATTTTTATCAATAAAGTAGGAGCCAGTGTCATCCCTAACAGTGAGGGTGGTGGTAACCGGCATCTGAGAAAGATTGTGAAGGTTCAGAACATGGACTCTGTTTTAGAGCTGGGGAGGAGCTGGAGATGATTCAATCTAATGACCCATTTTCACAAAGGCTTGTCAAAGAATACATGTTTTTGTGAGCAACAATGCCAGTTCAGTACAACAGCCTCTGGAGATATGAAAAAAAAATAATTCAAAACTGATGAATACATGGATTGCCAGGCATTTGTGAGAACTCTGAAAAAGTTAAGAGGAAGGAATTATAATGTACAATCTATGCTATACATGGCATTCTGTGTCAAGGCTAGGCAGAGAAGCTGGAGCAGAGGCAAGAAGCAGTGAAGAATGGGCAAGCTGGTAAGGGGAGATGGTGATGAGTCCTGGCAGATTTAAAAAAAAAAGTTTCAAACAATAAATACATAAAGAAATGGAATGAGGAGCTGGAACTTGTGAGCTAATGAGAAAAATTCTAAGCTCAGGAAAATGGTGTTAAAATGGGAGACAGTTGCAACAGTGACTGACAGATTGGAGTTTAGATCGACGGGCTCAAATGAGGGATAGGTCACTGGGTTGTTCCACTTTCATCTGAAGAATCATGTCTATGCTAGCATCATGTGAATAGATAAGTGGACGGAGGTGCTGCTTCAATTGTAAAGGCAATATTCACTTGCCTAATAAAATATGCAAGCATGCCAGTCAATGAAAATGTCTGTTGGTGAATGCTGACCTACCATTTTGAACAAGTTTAACCAGCAGTTCAGCCCTTCATGAAGACAGTGACCGATTAAGGCTAAACGTAATAGCAGTTGTGTCTGACTGTGACTTAACAGAGGGGTGACTTAAGGACAAGAGAAACATTCTTAAATTCTTTTCCTTTTGTGGTCAGCAGTGGCCTTATTTCTTGTCTGATCTACAGGTCTGAATCTGGCAGAGTTTAAAATGATAACTCATCTTTCTCTTCCCTTTACGGCATTTGATTTATTCCATGAATTGTCTACAGGCTTTCCTGAGGAACCTATCTTCAGGCAGAAATGACCAGATCCTGGGTTTCATTATCTACTGGGGATGGTCACGGAATAGTGCTCTCAATCTTGCTTTCTAAACCATCCATTCGCTCCTGGCCACGGCCAGAATCGTCATGGTGTCTGGGGACGGGTCCTTTTCTAGAAAATGAGAACTATAAAGCTGAGTGGAACCCCAGGCTCGTCCTGTCTCACTTTTTGTTTTACAGAGGGGAAAAAGTGAAGGCCAGTGAGCTTGAGACAAGCTCAAGGCTGTGACTGAGAAGAGCAGCCCTGGGATGGAAACATCAGGTCTCCAGGGCCCAGGCTAGGGCCTTTCTCCCCACTGTGCTCTTCCCTAGGCCCTTTAGGGATGTGCTTGTCAGCACTCATCATAACACCAGGTTAAAAACCATACTAGACCTTTCCCAGAGGCAATCCCACTGAATTAAGCACAGAAATGTCACAGGCTCATCTTCAGTAGCTAGCTGGAAAGTGAAAGTGTTAGTCACCCAGTCATGTCTGACTCTTTGCAACCCTATGGACTGTAGCCTGCCAGGATACTCTGTCCATGGGACTTTGCAGGCAAGAATACTGGAGTGCGTAGCCATTCCCTTCTCCAGGGGATCTTCCCGACCCAGGGATCAAACCTGGGTCTTCCTGTATTGCAGGCAGATTCTTTACCATCTGAGCCACCATGGAAGCCTCCAGATAGCTGGAAGAACTGCTTGTTTCAAGGTCTTTAGTATACAATCATTTTCACCCAGATTTCTTCCCTTAGAATACAAGCCTGGGCCATGATAAACCCAGTCCTTAAATTGTGCTCAGATAGCCCAGTTCACAAAGAAAGAGAATACGACTTCATGTTTGTTCAGTTGTTTAATGATGAAATATGTCTCCTTCCATACATACATTCCTTTTCTCCAACCCCATGGGAAGAGATCACGCCAGGCAGAGAACTCGAAAAGCAGCCTTTGCGTCTTGGTCTGCTACTGCCTGATGTTTTCCTTTCTCTCAGTTTCAAGTCGGATAATGGTGCTGACTCCACAGAGTCGGCAGGAGAGTTATTTGGGGTAGTGTAAGTGTCAGCATTCTGCTTACTCAAAATGAAGAGAAATGAAGTCCTTTGTAAAGTGTCATAATTCTAAAACATTTCAGTAATTATAGAGTATGAATCTGAGTGCCTGAGAATACTAGACAGGAACGGTCCCTTAAATTATGGTCTGTGTGCTGTGTTGTGCTAAGTTGCTTCAGTTGTGTCCAACTCTTTGTGACCCTATGGACTGTAGCCTGCCAGGCTCCTCTGCCCATCGGATTCTCTAGGCAACAGTACTGGAGTGGGTTGCTTCGTCCCCTAGAAAAGCCTGTTTACTTCTAGGAACTTATTCATATGGATTTTTACTGTATCTGAGTCAACAAATGAAAATTCAAATAGAGAACTGAGTCCATTAAAGGCATGATTCATAATAAAATCACTTAGGTCTGAAAGAGTCAAGTAATTAAGAAGGAAGTAGTTGGAGCCATGAATTATCTGGATGGTGCCAAGGAGTAAGATGGGACCTACAATGAAGAGCTAGATGTTATCTTAGATTGATAGTGTGACCACAGCCATGTGATAGACTGACTAGCAGGCTCCACCAAAAACGTTAACAAATATTAGATACCATATTGATAACAAAGCATATATAATTAAGCTATAGCTTCTGAATATTAAAATGACTAAAAGTGAAAAATAGTTACTGAATTGCTATAGATAACAGAGAATTCTATTAACTTTATTATCATCAACCTATCTCTCTGTTTTCTAGTTTTCTCCAGAACACATTATTCATATAACCATACTAACAATACTAAATTAGTAGTAATAATAGTGG
This sequence comes from Okapia johnstoni, assembly GCA_024291935.2. Lineage (NCBI taxonomy): Eukaryota > Metazoa > Chordata > Mammalia > Artiodactyla > Giraffidae > Okapia > Okapia johnstoni. Next base: position 59,548,580 of record CM044317.1, on the reverse strand, counting down.
CCAGAATTTATTCAGTGCTCACTATTGCCAGGCATCATTCTGGGCAATTTATACACATCTTATTTTTACCCTCACAAAAACTCTATGCAATAGGTACACTCCCCATTTTACAGATGTGGCAGCTGAGGCTTCGAGAATGAAATAACTCCCCAAGATCACACAGCTGGCAAGCAGCAAAATTGAAGAAAATAGACAATCTGAATCTATAGACTGGGTTTTTAACAAATACATCTAGATTCTTTTCTAATAAATGTTTCCAAACTGCCAAACTTATGGAAAACCAATATATACCTTGTTTGCTTTTCTGTTGACTCCTTCTAGAAGAATAACATAGCTGCTCTGCTAGTGATCCATTTCTCACTAATACACTCATTACAGTCTCTTTCAAAAATCACATTTCTTAAATTCCTACTTTTTTAAATCAGTATCCTTTTCTTTGTATCAGAAGCCTTGGGAGCTGATTTAATAGGAAAGATTATCTTTTCATTAAAGGAAATATGTACTTGTGTGTGTGTGTGTGTGTGTGTGTGTGTGTGTGTGTGTGTGTGTGTGTGTGTTCGTGCGCTCACTCAGTCATGCCTGACTCTTTGCAGTCCCATGGACTGTAGCCTGTCAGGCTCCTCTGTCCATGGAATTTTCCAGGCAAGAATATGGGAGTGCGTTGCCATTTCCTACTCCAGGGGGATCTTCCTGACCCAGGAATAGAACCTGAGTCTCTGTGTCCCCTGTATTGGCAGGAAAATTCTTTAACACTGAGCCACCTGGGAAGCCCCAATATGTACTAAACTCTAGGTAAATATAATTAAAGACAGTGTGGGACTTTTGAGAAAACAAATGAAGACCGAAAAAAGAAGAAGAAGAAAAGAAAGCAAGAACGAGACAGAGGAAGGGAGAAAACTATTCGTGTTTATTTGGAAGTAGTTGAAATAGTCAAAGTAAACCCAGGGTCAGTAATTAATCAACTTTACTTAAGTATGAAGTATATGATGAATAGAAGCTATCTTAAGGAATTACTGTTAAGCAACACCTTCCACTGGCAGAGGAGAACGTGTTGTTGCCTGGCAAGCTCATGATGGTGTGTGTTGGCAAGTATCAAACATTGTTTTCTTTCCCAGTCTATCCATTCCCTTCAAGGGGGAAGTGTGGGGGGAAGGGGGCAGGGTGCTGACTCGAAATTCACCTCAATTTCAAGGAAATATTGGTTTTACAAATTGAGATGGCTGTAATGCAACTGGACTGACCCAGGGATGGGGAGTTACGATTGGGAGACACAGTGATAGTTCATAAACATTATTCTATGTGTCACCTGAAGCCTAGACTGTTATTGCAACAACCTCCCAACTCGTCCCTCAGGCTCCAGTCTCTCGATTTCGGTGCTCTCTCCACACGGTTAACTCGCCTGTGAGCCTCTCTCTCTCCTAGTAGTAAACTAACTCTCAGGTCCATACTTATCCATTCCATACTACCTCACATTATCCACCCAAATGAACTTCTCACAATGACTCAGCTAGTCTGCCTTTGCCCTTGCCCTTGCATGAACATGCATGTGTCTTCACTTTTCTATTCCTACGTCTATACTGTTCCATTTGCCTGACGTTCCCTTCTCCATGCCCTTCCCCCACCAGTCTTCCCACACCTAATTCCTACAACTTTGTGGAGATTCAGCACAAGTATATAATGCCTTCTCTTAACTGAGCTCAAAGGGTTCCCTTCCTGCTTAAAGCAATGGATTTGCACCCACCTTGACCACCTACTGTTACCTACATGCTACAAATCTCCCTTACTAGACTATAAGGTTGTCCCTAGTATTATCCAAAGTATGACCCACAATGGCTTTTAGATCCCAAGTAAAAACACAGTTTGTGCATGATGTATTATGAATTTATAATGTTTTAAAAACAAGTCTTTAAAACAAGAAGGAATACAGTGTAAGAATCTTATATAAGAGGCATCTCAAAAAAAAAAAAAACCTTGTCCAAAACTGAACTTTTCATCACCTCTGTTACCAACTTACACCTTCAATTTTCCTTTCCATGTTAGTAATGGCAAATCAGTCATTTAAGTCTGCTCAGGCCAGAAGTATGGACATCAGCCTTGAGTCCTTTCTTACTCTCATTTCTCATATCCAGCAAATTTCATTAGTTCTACATTCAAATAAATCCAGAATCTGATGACTCTTTACATCTAATGCTAATACTGTGGACCAAGCCATCATCTCTCACCTGTACTATTGCAAAAACCTCTGAATAGTCTCCCTACTCCCTCCCTCATCTCTTTCGTCAAATCACATCACTTGTGTGCAGAACCCAGATACTTCCTATCTCACTCAAGGCAAAAGCCAGAGTCTTTACAATGACCTCAAAGGTCCTACATAATCTACCCCATGTGGCCCCCTACCTTTCTGACTTTGTCTCTAACTACTCTTTACCTCAATCACTTTATTCTAGCCTCTTCCTCAACAAGGCCTGCACTTTCTGCACTCTGCAGCCTTCATTCTCTATCCCACAGCATTTTATTCTTATCCATAGCACTTACTACTTGACATAATGTATTCCATGCATATATGTATTTCTCTTGTTTGGTTATTCTCTTTCTCCTACCCTTGCCTCAGTAAGAATATAAACTTCACAAAGGCAGAAATTTTGTCCTGATTCTCATTTACTCTATTCCAGAGCCTATAAAAGTGCCATTTTCAAAGTAGACACTCAAAAATATTTGTTGAATAAATAGGTGATGAATAAATCTTATATAGAGTGTTAAATCGGAGAAGGCAATGGCAACCCACTCCAGTACTCTTGCCTGGAAAATCCCATGGACAGAGGAGCCTGGCAGGCTGCAGTCCATGGGGTCGCTAGGAGTCAGACACGACTGAGAGACTTCCCTTTCACTTTTCACTTTCACGCATTGGAGAAGGAAATGGCAACCCACTCCAGTGTTCTTGCCTGGAGAATCCCAGGGACAGGGGAGCCGGTGGGCTGTCGTCTATGGGGTCGCACAGAGTCGGACACGACTGAAGCAACTTAGCAGCAGCAGCAGCAGAGTGTTAAATTTTCAAAGGCTGTAGGTCACCTAACAGATTTAGTGGACATTGACTTGAGAATCTTTCTTCTAAATGTCAGAATTTGCACATTTGAACTTTTAGAACCAGATCAGTTTCTCATTTGTTAGACAAGCAATAACTGTATTTCAATTCCAGACTACAAAACACTGTGGAAATATAAGGCATTGTTATGGTTATGTGCTCCCTATTTGAAATTTTTTTTCCCAAGGTGAGCATGTCCAGCACGTGTTTTCTGGAGAAAAATTCAAGGGATGCAGAGCAAGACTATAGAACATTTGAGTCAGCATCTTACAGCCTAGTCTGCAGCTGCTCACACAAATCAGGTTAGAACACATTTTAGCCCTCTGCCCTGCTTATACACCATCATACAGCAAGTCTCCTCTTAAAGAGTCTTCTCTTCCCTTTGTGGTGCTGGGGGTGGGGGATAAGTGCAAGGACACATAAAGCCCTTTTCTCAGACCTTCTCTTTTGAATGCTGCCCAATTCTCCTTAACTGTATAATTTCATTGTCAAGTCTTGGGTGCTCTTGTTTTCTATTGATCTCATCCCTGAGTTAATGGATGCTGATGACTCCCTACTCAGTTGATTACATTACCACAGAGCATCCGTCACTTCCCTTCAGCCTGATGAAGTAATTATTCCAGCAGACCTAAAGGAAGGCCACAGCAGAGGATCGATAGTCCTCATTAAGACCATTCTCTCTCATCTGTTGGTTTCACCCCTTTCTCCATCAGGCTTGGATCAGGACATCCTCATTGCTATTATCATTCCCAAATGCTTTCTGAGCCCCTTCTTCATGGGTACAGTCCCTGCCCTTGAGGCTGACAGAGCCACTGTGAGAAGAAAGAACTTCCCAGCCTCCTACTGGTCCCTCAGCACTGTACTTATCCACACTAGCCAATCTTCCTAAAAGGCCAATCTGAACACTATGAGCTATTCACAGTAACACTGGAGTTAAGTGATGTGACATGGAGGAAAAAACTGTATTATATACAGTTTGATTCATTTCTATAATAAAAAAGTAGATGGAATCTTTAAAATGGACATATATTAAAATATATTTTACATACACAAAAATACATATAATGGAATACATAAAATATAAGGATGATGGAATTTATTAATATAGATGCAACAGAAGCCTGAAGGCATATGCATTTTCAGTGTTGTCAGTCATTGCCCCAGAGTGGTATGATTCCTGGTTGCCCCTCACTTCCTCCTTGCTGGATATCTGTACTTTCCTATTTTACTGTAATTATACTATATTTTACTATACTTAATATATTTTGTACTCTAAAAATTATTTAAATGCCAACATGAGCAAGTCATTTCTGGGCTTAAATTTCTTAACTTGAGAAAATGATCACAATTTTATGATGGGATTAGTCAGAGAAGCAAGTATGAGCTCTCCCCTACTAAGAGATTTCCAGCTGACCATCAAGCGGCAGGAAGTTAAGATTGAAGAGGGGCTCTTCTGCTCACTCTCCTCTCCAGCCATGCATCTCCTCTGCGAATGATTCCGGTGGGAATTCAGGCCACCTGAGGAGGAGCAACAGCAAGAGTGGTGGGAGAGGATGGAACTTTTACAAGTGGTTCATCCCCATAGATAAAATGCCATGCTGTACACTTCAGAACTGGTTAAGAGGGTAGGTCTCGTGTTCTCACCACAATTAAATTAAAAAAAAAAAAAAAAACACCTTTTTTTCTTTTCAAAGTTCTTCCTCCCAAAAGTCTTCTCAAGCTATTGAGCAGGACGTCGGTATAGCTGAGAACAGCTCCCCAGTCTTCAGATCTGCATTTGGGAAGGATCCTTCTATTGCACCAAGAAGCCAGTAGGAGGCTGGGAAGACCTTTCTCCTTACAGGGCTCCCTCTCACGTCCCTGAAGGCCATGCATGACCATGCATTGTGAAGATGGGGACTCAAGGAGCATTTGGATATCCCATGGTCTTCTCACCCTCCTGTGGCACTTGGGCTCTGATGCATTTGTCCTCTACATATACAGTTCTCCCCTTGGACCACCATTCTTCCCCTCCTCTCCACAGTTAAGATACACTGTTTCCCGCTTCTGGAGCCCTTGTCCACCCTCCCTAGCCAAGTCCCAGTAAAGGGCTTGTTCTATATAAATACTTTGATGTTGTTGTTTAGTCACTCAGTTGTGTCCAACTCTTTTGCGACCCCATGGACTGCAGCCCTCCAGGCTCCTCTGTCCATGGGATTCCCCAAGCAAGAATACTGGAGTGGGTTGTCATTTCCTTCTCTAGGGTATCTTTCCAACCCAGGGATCAAACCTGTATCTCCTACCTGGCAGGTGGATTCTTTAGTACTGAGCCATAGGGAAGCCCATAAAGATACTTAATTATCAGGATACCTGGACTTCTGCTTTCCATGGTAATTACTTTTTATTCCTTACAAGGGTCTACATGTGGTCTGTCCCACCAGACTAGGAATTCCTTGGGAGACAGGATCATGTTTTATTATTTTACCCTCAGCATCTCACATGCCACATAGAAGTGTTTGATAAATGCTGATTAAATAAATAAGCAAATTAATGAATACATAAATAGATAATGGATGGAAAGGATGCAGGCGGCACATGCTAAAGCCAGATGGGGCTGTGACAACTGTCAGAGTCAGGAGACTAAGCACAGAGAGCACATATTACCCACAATCTGAACAAAAGCCTGCGCAAACTGATGGGTAAAGAACCACTTTTAGAAGTCCCATTTTCTGCCAGAACTCTGGCTGTTTCTTCTCCTCAGGTGGCCTAAATTCCCACCAGAGTTCCTCACAGAAGAGACTCGTGACCAGAGAGGAGACAAGTGTGAACAGGAAAAGAGACCCCCCCTTCCCTACCTTCCTGCCACTTGACTATCCATTAGACACTACACGCCAGGGAGAGTTCATACTTGCTTCTCTAACCAATCTCATCACAAAATTGTCACTAGTACACAGTCCCCACAACAATCCTCTGTCTAATTATGTCCAAGATTAGCACTTAAAAATCCAAAATAGCATCTGACGTGACTTTCTATTTGCAGAAGGACACATGGGATGCATTAACAACACCCTCGCTGGATCCTTGGACGCTATGGACAGGTCCAACAACCAAGTGCTGAAGGGAGTGAGCAGCCCTGATATTTATCTGTTGATAACTGTAGCAGGGGACTCAGAAGAGAATTCCAGAACCGTCTGTTGATAAAGCCTCCAAACCACCAGATCTGCTGCTGCCAGAACTAAAAATAGCTTGGTCTGGTTGGGAAAGGATTGGTCTAGGAATCAGAGGGCATGGGACCCTCATTCTGCACTAACCAGCATAATGCCCTTGCCATTTAACACCATCTAGTGAAAGTGTTAGTCACTCAGTTGGGTCTGACTCTTTTCGACCCCATGGACTGTAGCCTGCCAGGCTCCTCTGTCCATGGACTTCTCCAGGCAAGAATACTGGAGCGGGTAGCCATTCCCTTCTCCAGGGGATCTCCCCAACACAGGGATTGAACCCAGGTCTCCTGCACTGCAGGCAGATTCTTTACCATCTGAGCAACCAGGGAAACCCCATTTAACCTCTTAGCCTATCGCAATGTTGTGCTCTCTTCTGTGCATTGGGAATGACAGAGCAGCACCCCTTCAACTGCAGGGCAGGTGGGAGTCCCAAAAGAGAGAGTGGACATGAAGGTACTTGCTGAACGCCTGGAGAGGGAGAGAGGGAGAGCAGTCACACTGGAGACACTTCCCAATTTATTTAGCAGAAATAAAATTCTCCCCCATTCAGGCCTTTGATGGTCTTGAGGTGGGCCTTTGGTGATGCTTACCAATTTGCCATAAAATAGTTAGCCAGTCTCCCTCCTCGCCTGCCTGCTCTGTCACTCTAAGATCCATGACTGCCTCATTCATGGTTATACACGAAGTCCCAAACAGCAACCAGAAATGTGAACAGCTATTTTCAGCAAATGGAAGGTTACTCAAGTCACAGGATAAATAAACATAGTTATTTTTTCTCTTTAAAAATAAAGATTCTATTCTTTTTTAAGACTTTAAAATACAGTGTAGTTAAATAGTAAATATTGAGCACTGACTATACGCCAGGCTGTGTTAATGCTTTAGTCACATTATTTCATTTATTACTCAATGAAAGTGACACCATGATCCCATTTTACAGTTGAGGAAATCGACATTCAGAGAGACCAAGTTCTGTCAAGCTCCCAGAACCACTGTAAACAAACCTAGGATTTGAAGCCTATTTTATTTCATACAAAACCCATGTTCCTGTGTCTTACTTGCTTTGTCTCAAAAATAATAACAGTATCTGTAGAAAGAAGATGAGGAGGAAGAGTTAGAAGTACACATTTAATACAAAATTAAAAGCTCATGTGTCTTAAATAAGTGTATTTCTACCTCTACTGCTCAGGCCTCTCAGAGAATCTGAACACTACCTGGCAAGCACGAAAAAGAGATTCTGAATAAAATAAAGTGTTCAGTTAACTGACATTAAACGAAGGACAGGACATAATCCTTCAGGAAACAAATGTGAACAGCTTCTGTGTATGATGAGGTCTATGTCTGAAGTCAGAGTATTATAGGTACACAAATAATAGTAACAATAATTATTATTATTATTATTGAAAGTTTTTTTAAAAGTGAGAGTGGGACAGGATATTTGAGCATCAAGTTTTTCCTCCTTAGAGTCTGCTCATCTTGTCTCCCAATATAATTTTCTTGAAGAACCAACCAAACTAAATATATATTCTTAAGTTCTTTTACTTAATTTAGCAAGTTAACCAGCTTATGTGGAAGAAGATGATCATAAATTAGCTTAATGGTTCATTACAATACTATTTTTATATCTTGAAAACATTACAGATACTTTGGGATATATGAAAGCTTTTTGCTTCTTCCAGCTTTGGTACTTTTGTACTATACCATTTTGTTGTTGAAAAATCCATGACCTTAGCATCAGATTTACCTGTTCTAGTAGTATTTTTACCACATACCTATTACCAAATGTATATAACAATACTTACCTCATTATAGTGAAGATGGAAATAACTTAGATAATGCAAACTTTTTGACACCTAGAAGGTACTTCAAAAAAATGGGCATGTCATCTCTTCTGTCTCTGAATTTGTGGCCTTTACTTTTCAACTTTCAGTGTGGTATAAACGTGAAAGATAGTTTTGGAATCAGTGAGAATTGAGTCCAGCTTTCTACCAGCTGTGCGACGGGCAAATGTCCTAGTCTTTCAGAACCTCCCTTTTTAATTCTATAAAAAATAAATAATAGTCCTATTTTGAAAAAATGCTGTGAGGCTTACAAATAACACATGCAAAGTGTCTGGCATATGATAGGTGCAAAATAAATGGCTGCTTTGTATATTCTCAGATAAAATGATTTTTGTCCTATAAATAGAGCTAACAGTTAGGTTTTATTGAAATGTTTTATTGCATGACTGTGAGTGATTTCAAACACCTAGGAACTTACTTAAGTGTCATTGTATGAGTGTCTCATATAATCCTTTTAAAGACATGTTTGGGTCTCATGGGAATGTTTAAAGCTCCTTATAAAGCCCATGAATGCAAAGGTATCTCAGCTGCAGTGGCCACTGACCCATTCACATGGGTACCCCAACACAACTGTAGCTCAACTTCACCCCAAAGTCTTGGAAAGGTTACATGACAGACAGATGTAGTAGGCATGAGATTACAGGCCAAGAGGAAGAGGTCGGGCTGTAGGCAGTATATTTGACAGGCTCATACACTGCAAGCCTTGTTTCGGGCCCCTTACAAAGCACTGCTTCAGGAGGAAAACAAGATGTTCTTTGTAAATAAAAGTTCATGCATTTGAGTAATGAAGTCATTTTCCAGCACTGGAGTGAAAGATATTCTTTTCCCAAGCCCTCTGGGTGAGGACTGTCGGGAGAAAGAGGGTGGCCAGCCAGTCTCCAGGGAAGAAGGTATGAGCACAAAGGCCGCAGCAGCCTATCTCTAGAAAAGGAGAAAGCTGCCCAAGGAAGTGGGTGCCCTCTCCCCTGCCATCTGGGAGCATCCACCTCTGGCTCCAGCCCGAATCCCTTTCCCACCCACTTTCCTGCAAACCAGCTGGGCCACATAAAAGATCTGCATAAATATAGATAAGACATCCGGCACCTTAGCTAAATAAATAAGAGAAGTGAGGAAGCAATTACAAAAGCTGAATATTCATCTGGGGCCCTTGGAGGGGCTCCACACTGAGAGGGGAGGGGAGGACGCCAAGAAAGGCCCAGCCAGAGTGCCTGAAAGACCAGCTTGGAGGGGGAGGTCCTGGAAGAGAAGGTAAAAAGGGAGTGGTAAGAATGGATGTGGGAAGGAAGCCAGGGCAGCGCAACCCTCAGTCCCCACCCGACCGCTGGGGACAGGAGGTGGCCTGCGCTCCCGGGGCTCATCCCAAACCCATCCGCCGCTTGATGCTGAGCTTTAAGCTTCATCCATCTGTACATTCTTTAGCCAGTGTCTCTGGGGAGAGAGAGAGAAAGTGAGAGAGGGAAACAGAGGGGAGAGAGAAAGAAGAGAGAGAGGGAGGCAGGGAAGGAGGCAGGCTCTAGCTTACTCTCTCACTCTCCCTTTTTCTACTAAGTTGCTCCTGGGGCTGCCCTGAGTTCCCACATCTGGATACCGCAGACGGCAGAGAAGGTACCATAGGCGAGGCACCACCGCATCACAGCGGGGACCGGCGAGGACTAACAGTGGCCGAGCCGCTGGACGAGCCCTGTCGGATGTCAGCGGAGAGATGGCTTTGAGCTCAGCCTGGTGCGCAGTCCTGCCCCTGTGGCTCCTCTGGGGCGCCGCCTGCTCCCGCGCCGCGTCTGGGGACGGCAGCGCCTTCCCTTTTGACATTGAAGGGAGCTCAGCGTTCGGCCGACTAGACCCGCCTGAGACCAGCGAGCCCCGCGTGGCTCCCGGAAGCCTGCCGCCTGCTGCCAAGGTACAGTGCCCCTGCCGTTGTCACCCTACTGGGGCACCTGCGCCCCGCGCTGCGTGTGCCACACTCGTTGTTCCCCTTCCCCGCCTTCCCTTCCGCACCCGCCTTGAGAGTTTCACCTGGACTAGGTCAGTTCAGAAACTTGAAATAAAGAGTTTTACTTTGTACTTTAGATTTGGACTTTGGGAGTTGAGAGCGGAGACTGGAACACGTCCCTGTTCGAGCTGGCAAAAGGGCATGTTTCCTGAATACTCTGAGTCAGTAGGCTAGACTCTCACCTAGGGCCACAGTGGCACTTCTGTGACTTTCTGCCATTTGCGTGTTCCAGTAGAGTCATTTTTGTCAAGTCACACCATATAATGTGTGTGCCCTGTCACTGGCTTCCTGCTCCTCCCCTCGGTGATATTAGGACAGTGGGAACAACAGTGTGGAGCCAATCTTTTGGTCACAAATTAATCAGAAGGTCCTCTGCAACAGGGGAGGGTGAGGGGTGGGTGAGGGCACTAAAGAAGCTGTTAGGAAACTGCAGAGCAAATACCTTAAATAGACAGGAGTCATTATATTCCAGAAACAAGAGGTCATGATGAAAGTCAAGCCCCAAACCAAATGTAAAAATGATGAATATATGCTATTGATGATATTCAAAGAGCTGTTGTTTGAATTCCTTGCAATAGCATTTACATTGAAAACATAACCAAAGTGTAGAAATTGGGTAAAGGAAGATGGGTCTAGAGTAAGTGATTTAAGAGCCCCTTGAGCCAAGACAGACAACAGCATGTCCAGTGCGTGGGGGATGCTAAGTAGGAGGAAAATGAAGTCACCTAAGTTCATGGGAAAAGAAAGAGCAGTTGACCTAAGAAGACACACATGCACACACCCTATAGCTATGGTTACAGCAACTGTAGAACCAAAGCTATTGTATGGATTGATACCATTTCTAACAGCACTGAAGTCTGGATTATTGCTATTAGTCCTCCTAATTGTTAGTATAACTGTAGCTTTATTAATCGCTACTGATAAGATATGCTGCGTGAAGATGGTCCTTCTCCAGCAGTGAGCTCTACAAACGCCCTAAAATGAGGGGAGGGTGGGTAGGGCCAGAGCATACCAACCCCTATTGTGGTGTGAAATGTGATCCCCATGAGAAAGGGGGGCATGCCTTCCAGTCAACTTTGTACTCAGATGTGGAGAGAAGCCAGATTAGGAGACACTCCACACAGTGGGAAGGCTTCACTTCTCTACAGACTTGGAATCAACCCCTCAGGAAGCATTATCTCCCCACCTGTTGCTTTGAGTGTGGAAAGTTCCAGGATGAAATGCTTGACTTAAGAGTAGGAATGCCAGATAGAATACAGTACACCCAATTAAATGTGAATTTCAGAAAAACAACAAGTAGATTTTTAGTTACGTCTCAAATATTTCATGAGATATATTTATGCTAAAAAGGTTTTTCATTGTTAATCTGAAATTCAGCTTATCTGGGCATTCTGTATTTTTACCTGCTAATTCTTAAAAGACAGATGCACATAACTTTTTGTAATTCTCTTCTCATAAAAAGTAAGAAAATAATTTTTTTATTTTTAGGGAAGCTTAAATTTATTGCTGAAACCCTGAACAATTTCTTATGCACTCACATACCCAGTGAAATAATATGAAGTCAGCACATCAGAGTTTTAGATTGCAGGCTTTGTAGTCTGATGGTCCCAAGCTCAAATTTTAGCTTATGTGCTCCTTACCCTGGGCAAATTACAGATGCCCAACTTGCAGATAAAGAAACTGAGGCTTAGAGAAGTTACTGATGTCTACATCATACTTCATATACTAACTGTGATGAAATTAGATAAAATACATAGAGGGCTTAACACAGTGACTGACAGTGTAAATGCTTTATACATCCTAAGTGTTGTCTTTATTATTATTATGAAGAATACATAGATTATTGGACTGAAAGAGACCCTTATTTGGGAATATTTCTCAGAAGTTTATTTTTATGCTGCTATTTTACTTAATATTGCTTGTCTGTATCTTTTCAATCAAAAAGAATGTCCTGTAGTGAGTTAAATTTGTAACACTGTCAGAGACTAATAGGTTCAGAATGCCCATTGAGGTTTTTGGTTTAGGGAAACAGAAAGAAGCTATTAGTCATTCAAAGTATACGATGTAGAAAGGGTGGGATTGGGATAATTACGTTCCCACTGCATAGTTTCACATAATGCCTCCAGTCAGCCTGCGGTCCCACAGCGATTCCAATGCCCCACCAGTCGGGTTTCCCATGCTCTTTATAGCCCGGAAGGAGACCTGAAATCAGATACATTCTGGAGATGTAATAACATGGTACAACCACTCTGATGAATTGGTTCAGGAGGCTGTATTTTCATCTATAGAAAGAGAACATGGGTACATACAGAACATTATTCGTGGGAGGTTCGAGAAGTGGATGGAAGGATATTCTAAAAATACATCCATTTTATTTGAATTGGATCTATATATATGGTTATTATTATTATTATGGCTATTATATATTATTATATATGGTTATTATATATATCACATATATGGTTATATATATGGTTAAACATATATATATATATGGTTATTCCTCAATTCGCCTTCAAAGGGAAGGAAGAAAAATATTAAGGCAAGCATGGAGCAGTGGGAGGTGCTAGGCTGGCGGTCTTTCTAAGGCTCCCCCATGCTCCTCCAGAGCAGGGCTGACATCCTCTCCACCCCTGAGCCCTCCACCCTCAGCACAGAGGAGGGCACACTGGTGCACTGTGTGACTTGGAGAACAGATGCATTAAATGTGCAATGAGGGAAAGGATAGGATGCACTGGCTGACCAAGAAGGAAGGCCCCTCCTTACCTTCTAAAGTAAGCACAAGCTTCCCCCAGGATGCAGAGAATTTGAAAAGAGGAGCACCCATGGGTAACTCTGTGCTAGTTAGCAGGATTTCCTCACTATCTGCTTTGTTTTTTTATATGAGCAGATAATTTACTGAGTCCATTATTCCTGAGTGTATGGTGAGAACAATGATTTTCAGTAGGTAGGGGTGGGGAAAGGGGAAACTAGGTAGTGTCATAAAGTAGATTTAGTATCCTAATATTCCACATTTAAGAAAACAAAGTCTTAATTTTATTATACACATTATAGCAAGTGAAACTAGGCACAAATCTTCGTGGCCAATATGGAGATGCAGAAGAACAGACAGGGATGCAGGGGCAGAGACAGTAACATCCCCAGGGGAGGGTATCAAAGTGTCCTTGGAAAAGAGTGACATTCTTGTCTATCAGAAAGAAGCAGGAGTTAAACAAGGTCACAAACACTAGGTTAGAGGTTGATTAAAAGAAACCATTAGTGGGGCATATTTCTCAGGACCTTATTTTATGGTGCTGTTTTACTTAATATCGCCGTTTGTTTGTTGTCTATATCTGTTGTGGCAGAAAGAAGCCACCCAGAGACTCAGAAGGAGAATGGGGACTCTGCTGGAGGGACAAAGTGTGAAGTGGTGGAGGGCCACAGCGCTGTTACTGCCTTTGATAGATTATTGAGAAAATAAGGGAAATAATTGACAATATTGAGCAAACTTCTCTGAAAGGGGAAAACAGGAGTTTATCTCCTAATAACCTGCCTGGGTTTTGCTGCTGCTCTTGGCTTCCCTCCAAGAAAAATAGTCTCCCTTGAACTGCATGTACAAGTATACCTGGCATGAGACAAACCTGCTTGCTAAAAAACGAGCACTATGAAGTAGACACATTCTGATGGACTTTTCCTCGAGACTCCCTTCATGGTCTATTTGTGATCCCGTACGCCAACACACAGTTAGGTGCCTGGCCACTAAAGGACTGCAGTATGTTTATTAAAAGACAGCTTAGATCTCTTTCACTATCTGCTTTCCTTTTCCTTATCTTGCTCCCAGACTTTGAAAGAGGCTCTGTAGAATCACACTAAGACTTCCAGTCACTGGCCTGGGCCATCATTCTGTACTGCTCTTCAACAGTGTGGTTGGTAATTTGACACCCTCACATCCACCCTGGCATGCAGTCATTATTTCATTCACTTGTGTGTGTGCTCTGTCGGTCTGACTCCATCCAACTCTCTGTGACCCCATGGACTGTAGCCCACCAGACTTCTCTGTCCATGGAATTTCCCAGGCAAGAATACTAGAATGGGCTACTGTTTCCTACTCCAGAGGATCTTCCCAACCCAGGATTCCCTGCATCTCTTGCATCTCCTGCATTTGGCAGGCAGATTCACTACCACTGTGCCACCTGGGAAGCCTATTTCATTCAATATCCTCCAAAGAGGTTTTGAGTTCCGCCATGTAAAGCAAAGGCCAGGAGGGACACAAAAAAAAGCAGTCATATTCCAACCCTCAAGGAGTAAGCAATCTAAGATAGAAAGATATATCCATAGCTACTATATAAAGCAGAATGAATTAATGTTATGTAAGAATGACTATCACTAATGCCATGGGGGTAATATAGAAAAAGTACTACTCCTGGGGTAGGAGAGCAGAGCACAGCCACTCATCAAACACTGAAGAAGGCTCATAGGAAACATTATTTTAGAAGAACTGGAATATAGTAACAACAACAACAATAATAATAATGGTAATACCATGGCCTATAGATGACATTCATTGAGTATTTACCGTGTGTCAGACGCTGGTCTAAGCACTTGCCATGAGTTATTTCCTTTAACCTTCATAACGTTCAATAGATTGGCATAGTTATCATCTCATTTTACAAACGTGGAAACTGAGACACAGAGCATTTGCCCAGGTATCCTGCCTAGTAAGTGGTACAGCTAGGAAGGAGTTTATGAAAGTAATTCAACTTGCAAGAGTAGCTAGGAAAATGTGGCTAGGTAAATAGAACTATATGTGGAAATAATTTTTGTCAAAGTTTGGGAATAAAATGAAGATATATAAAATACCATTCAAAGACCATTTATTCAGGGCTTCCCTGGTGGATCTCAGATGGTAAAGAATCTGCTTGCAATACAGGAGACCTGGGTTCAATCCCTCGGTCAGAAAGATCCCCTGGAGAAGGAAATGGCTACCTACTCCAGTATTCTTGCCTGGAGAATTCCATGGACAGAGGAGCCTGGCAGGCTACAGTCCATGGGGGTCACAAAGAGTCGGACTTGACTGAGCAACTAACACCTGACCTGCTAGATGAGTAGCATAAATTACATGGCCTATATTACAGAATTTATTATAAGATTGCTGAAAAATAGAGAATTCCATTTGCTGTGATTCCAGAGTTCTCAGATTTAACCAAAAGAAAAAATTTTAATTGTGGTAAAATATGTACAAAATTTACTATTTTAACCATTTTTAAATGACATTAGGTACATTCACCATTCATCATCATCCATTGCCATCCATCATCATCACCACTATCCATCTCCAGAGCTTTTCATCTTCCCAAATGAAACTCAATACTGTATACATTAAACAATAATTCCCATTAGCCTTTTCCCCAAGCCCTGGCAGCCACCATTCTCCTCTAGGTATCTCATATAAGTGGAATCTAGTTGTCTTTTCTTATCTGCCTTGCTGCACTCACTATAATGTGTTCAAGGTTCATCCATTTTGTAGCATGTGTCCAAATTTCATTCCTTTTTAAGGCTGAATGATATTCTATTCTATAGTATGTATCGCATTTTGTTTATCCATTTACCTGTTGGTGGACATTGAGTTGTTTCTACCTTTCGGCTGCTATGAAAAGTGTTGCTATGAACATTGGTCTACAACTATCCATTTGAGTTTCTTCTTTCAGTTCTTTTGTGTATACACCTAGAAACAGAATTGCTGATCCTATGGAACAGAGAAAGTTTTGAAGCTCAGATTTTTATAGAGGCCAAGCAAAAAACAACTGGGCAGTGAAAAGAACACATCCTATGAGTGATGGGGCCCAAGAAACAGCAGAGGAAGCATGCCTCTTCTGGGGGCACTCACCTCTGTTTAACGAGAAGATAAAATCTGGATTCTTCAGTGAAATTGCTGACTCAATTTTTTAAAAGCCCTGTGGGAAGCACATCTGATGGTCCAGTTCAGCCTGAAGACTGTTTATTTGCAGTCCTCTGCTTTACATTTGAAATTCACCTTTCATCAAAGGCGTGATGTGGGCATCTGGCCAGACAGATGTGGTAGGAATCCAGCTCCGCTACTTTCTAGCTGTTTGACTTTTAGGCAGATTAGCTCAGAGGCTTGGTTTGTTTGGTTTAAAATGAGTACAAATGTATTTGCCTTATTTGTGAAATTTAAGTGAAATTATGTATATAAGCTGCCTAACTCAAAGTTTGCCCTCATTCTCTCTTCTCTCCTTCCCTCCTCACCCTTTCTTCCACTGTCTGTTTTTATCTACCTGCAAGTTTAGGTTTGTAGTATTTGCTTATTTTCATCTAAATTTTTGCTTATTCTGTAAATTTGATTACTCTCAACTTTTGCTTATAAATTTTTTGATTATTCAACATTGGACAAAGAAACTAGCTTAATATTATTATAATCACTGTATCCCTAATGGTTCTTTAAACATAACCTTTCCCCAGGAATCTGAGTAGTTAAGAGAAATGAATGAGTTTTTCAAAATCTCGGAAAAGTTAAACAAGAAGAAAAAACACAGTAAATTTGATATGACAAGGGCTATAACTTCCCCCCTCCATTCACAATTAAATTCTCAAATCTGACTTGTTGTAATTTCCTTAAACATATAATGCCAAAATACTCCTCTCCTTTAGGAATAGAGCTTTTCCTTGCTCAAAGTAACCATATAATGATGGCCAGACATAATTCTGAGACATTTGATTAGAAACCATTAAAATCAGATCATCAGCACATGCTCTGAGTTCCAAACTTAGCATTTCCAAACAATTACTTATGTGTTTTCTAAAGCAAGTAATCTGCTACTTGACTGAGATATAGTCATCACACAGAAGAATATTTAAGTATCTACTCCAGCATTTGCCAAAGAGCAGCATTCTTTTTTCAGCTGTTTTTCTTTTTGCTCCTAGTGTGGTAAAGTTAAATTCTGGGAAATGGTTTACTAAAGGGAAGTTTAACCACAGATGTTTGTAATTCCAACTTAAGTTTCCCATCAAAGTCTTAATGAAATTCAGCTGCCAGCAGTTCAGCTCTGATTCTGAGTCTTTTTATCCTGAGAAACTTGGGGAAAACAGCATTCCGAAGATGAATGGTAGTGGGAAAATGTCCATATTAAAACCCAAATCCTGTACATAAAGAAAAAAAAAATACACGAAGAAACAAATTCTCTTTAAAAAAAAAAAACGAGAGAGGAGTGGTCAGCTGTACTTTGAGTAACATGCAATATGGCCCTCTTTTCACTTCCAGGAATTTCTTAGTTTGTGAGTTGTGTTTTGTTGGAAGCTAGAGATTCTAGTGTTTACCTAAATGGAGTCAAGTATCAACGTTTATGACTCCATGGGAACCAATGAGTTGGAGAAATCCCATAACATTAAAAGCTGCATTAGCCCAAGTCTCTTGGAGACTAGAGCAGTGATACGTGCTGCATTCTACAGCTAACAGGACTCTCGAGCACAGTGCAGACTCTGTATATTAATATTTATTTTGAAATTATGCCCTCCATTACATGGAGTGGCATGGTTACTTTAAAGGAAATCAGGATCTCTAGAGATCAAAGATGTCTTCACTTAAATTCACCGTGGACTTGACTGTTACATGCTATACTGTTGTCTATTTACAAAGTCATCTACAGCATGGCACCCTGCACTGAGCAGCTCTAAAAAGCCAAATGTGGGACCAAAGGAATGCATTATATAGACACCAGCAGAAGGCAAGACAAATGTCTAGCAAAGCCTTGTATTGTGGGATGCCAGGGCTGTAGAACCATCTAGAATCACAGCAAGAGTCAGAGCAAAATCAGGGTTTAAAATCATGGCTGGCTTCTTGTTCCATAGCAGAATTATTCTATAGTGACTTTTGAGGCTCACAGTCACAGTGTGTATGCTACCCTTTGATACACAGTGCTATAATTTGACAAGCTAAGCGTGCCCTAAGTGTAACCTCTCTTCCTGCCAGTATGCTATTAGTCCTGGGAACAGCAGAGCGGTTCTGTCATCTGTGATTCTGTCAATCCCCAGGTCACAGGTGAGGTGCTAAGTGCCTGTTTTTTGGAGACTGAACTGACTCTGAATGCCTGGAGATCGGCCAGTGTTTCTTTGTGGTACATGAATGATTGCCTCATTCTGTATTGTTCCCTTGGAATTATTGTCTGTTGTGATTAATGGCAGCAGACACCTTGAAGTGAGACTTAAACCAGAGACAAGCCCTGAAGCCTCTACTGCAGCACAGAATTCAGCATAGAGGAGACCTGTTTGAATGCCAGCCAGTGGGTGGTTATCACTGGATGTGTAGCTCTATTGGACCTTGCAGTGGGAACCGTAAAATCAAAGGGATCACAGGATATTAGATCTGGAAGGGGAGTTTAGGGATTCAAACCCTCTCATTTTATAGGTAAGAAAGTTGAGTATTAGAGGGATTGAGGTGTTTCACTCAAGGACACAAAGCTCATAAGCAGCAGTGCCAGGTACCATGTCCTCTGACTTCCAGCCTTATTTTCTTTCAAATTGTTTCAAGGGACTTAATCATCCTTAGCTTTAGAACTAGGGATCATTAGGTGTTTTATATACGTGTGCTATGCTTAGTCGCTCAGTCGTGTCTGACTCTTTGCAACCCCAAGGACTATAGCCCACCAAGTTCCTCTATGGGGATTTTCCAGTCAAGAATACTGGAGTGGGTTGCCATGCCCTCCTCCAAGGGACCTTCTTGACCCAGGGATCGAACCCAGGTTTCCCACATTACAGGTGGATTCTTTACCACTGCCCTGGTGGTAAAGAATCTGCCTGCCAATGCAGGAGACACACGTTTGATCCCTGGGTCAGGAAGCCCCTGGAGAAGGAAATGGCAATCCACTCCAATATTCTTGTCTGGGAAATCCCATGAACAGAGGAGCCTGGAGGGCTATAGTCCATAGAGTCACAAAAGAGTCAGACATGATTTAGTGACTAAACAACAATGATATATATATATACATAGATAGATAGATATAGATATCTTTAAGAAAAAAACTGTTTACTTCTAATATACTATCCCTGGAGGAGGAAATGGCAACCCACTCCAGTATTTCTGCCTGAAGAATCCCATGGACAGAAGAGCCTAGCGGGCTACAGTCCATAGCGTTGCAAAGAGTCAGACATGACTAAGCAGGCAGGCATGCAATATACTATCACTTCATCCTTTATTGTTTCTAGTTAACCTTAAGTTGAATTATCAATAGGAAAGTCTCCCAGAATTGAGTAGAGTGGGAAAACGCACTGAACTGTGAGTCTGGAACTAACTATTCTGGTTCTTGGCCATGCCACTAACAACCATATTACCCTTATCAGTTAAAGGAACCTGAACAAGTCCCTTCACCTCCTGGGATGACTTGAGAAGAATAAAACAAAGTCAAGGTTAATGCAAGCAACACAGTTCTATAATTGTCCAACAAATATATCAAATTATAAACTGTTAAAGAGAAGCCAACTTAAGGAACAGAATCACTCAGAGTCCAGTTGCTGTCCTAGTTAGAACCCAAAGATTTAGTATCCGAGCCTGAGGGAGACACGGGGTCCTGATCTGGTGAAGGGGGTGGATGGGAATGGTTTAACAGAGTCCTTGTTCCTGCTTTCTCAGAACCCCAGGGGCAGGGCTGAGGATGGAATGCAGAACAGAGCACTGGCCCAGCCATGGACATGAGCCTTTCCAAGGTGACTCACCCAGGAGGTTCCCAGCCAGTACCCAGGACAGAGACCTAAGTGTATCCAGTGAACATTTACAGTCTCCCACATCTGGGTTCCTGGATACTGCTGTCTGCCCCCTCCAGGCCCTTCAGGGTGACTCTAAGCATTAAGCTCCACATGGAAAAACAGGAAGTATGACAACAGACAAGATGAGGGACATGGGGACTCGTGTCCATGTGTCTTCTAACACTTAAGTGACCTGTGACAGAGGGCCCAGAGAGGACACTTTCTTTTCACTCTGCAAAAGGAAGGAAGAGCCAGTGTGAAATTACTGATTCATCATAAACATCAACTGAAATCACTGTATTATAATAGAGACAGTATCATTGCTGCTAACTGAGCCTTTATGATAAGGTAAAGAGGAAGCCTAACTCGATAGCCTTTTCTAGCCTGGGCAGAAATCAGAACTCAACATTTGGAAGCAAATATTTTTGAAAGGACCTTTCTGGAAGTCAAAATTGTCAGTGTATCAGAATTGCCCAGGAGCGTGAATGACTATGGGGAGGAGGAGGAGTCGACATCATGGAGACTCCAAGCGTGGCCCAAGGACAGCAGCGCCAGCAGCACATGGGCGGGTGTTGGGCATTGCAGACTCCCAGGTCCCACTCTAGAATCAGAATCTGCATCTTCTACCAGATGCCCAGGTTGTTTACAGGCACATTAAAGTATGAGAACCGCTATTCTCAAAAATGCAGCTGGGCTTAGACTTTAATGGACTTCAGGAAATTGAGAATCCAGAAAAGGAAGTGTTTTTGACGTAATTACAGAGGCCTAAAATATAAAACTAAATCATGGCTGCAAGAGGCTAGTGAGAGAGCTCACAGGTTCACCCCAGTACTAGTGCCTGGCCTGGAAAGGTGCACTTTAGAATAAAATTCAAGCTTCAAAGAAAACTGCTGCTTTGAGGCATCTGGAGGAGCTGAGAAGGTAACATCACTTTCTGAAAGCCTGGCCAGCACATAGTAGGTGTTCAGGATGGGGATTTCAAGAAAGGCATGAAATCATAGGGAAGGTTTCTACTCTCTCCTACTCCCAGCACACGCAGCCTAGGAACAGGACCACTGGAGACTCTGTGTCCTTCAGAGGAAGGTAGTGGAGATGGGGAGAATTTACTCATGGAATCTTCTTGAAAACAGGGTGTTGCCAGACTCTTCGGAAATAGTGGGATTATAATGTTTCTCTTGCTAATAAGGGAGGCTTTCTATAGCAAGGATAATGTGACTTTGGGGAGGGAGGAGTATGGTCTCTGATATAAACTAGAAAGATACTGACAAGAGATTTGAAAGAGCTAGTTCCCCAAAATGAAAATTGCCAAGTCTAGTCCTCAAGCTAGTACTTTCCTAGAGGGGGCTGAGATTTGCAGGAAAGTGCTCTTGAGACAGAGTCTCTGTCTCTTCCGGCATCATTGGAGTAGTCCCCATCCTCCTGGATGATTCCAGGTCTCCCTGATGCAGCCTCAGCCTTGAGAGGGCCCCTTGTTATTTTATAACAACCTTACAGGACAGCTGTCATTCTTTTAATGCCTAAGCACCTGCTTAACACTTGCTGTGTCTTGGGCATTGTTTGAGGCACTCTATTATTAGTTTTGCTCATAACACAATGAGGAAGGCACTACTATTAGCACTAGTCTACAGATGAGGAAACTGAGTCATATAGAAGTTGAATAAAACATTGAGTAACTCACTCAAGGTCACAACTCAGGGAATCCGGCTCCAAGCTCTTAATCTCTGTCTTGTAAATATCCTCTAACATCTGTACCTAAATCTCAGAGTGTCTTACAGTTGCTCAGCTAACAAGGGTCCCCAGTATCATCCAGGAATGCCAGAGTGGTCTTAGTAGCTGATGAGTTTATTTAAAGAACATTAAATTAGTGGTATGTTTATACTTTGACTTGTTTTTCAAATTCCAAAGTAAACTCACTCTATCATCTCAATAACAATGGGAGGTTCTTCTTTGGGCAGAAGAGCATTAAAGATTGACATAATATCTGAATGTGTATGTATTTATTTATCTCCACCTAAGCTAAACATTAGTTGCTTCAGTGGAATCCTGAGTTTACATTAGGAACCTATAACTTAAAAGAACTTGATAGAAAGCTAAAGAAAGAACTTGAAAGGCAGAGTCTCAGGGGAAATGATTAGACAAAGTATGTCCACTATAAGAAAACTGAGTGAAGGCTTAGAAACTGTTTATCTTTAAATTTTTTTCTCTATAAATGACAATATGCAAAGAAAGGGAGCTTAGAAACTGCAGGTTTCAAGTCAGACCTAAAAGACATATAGGCTGTTAACTTCTTTCCTAGAAATTTTCAAGCACTATATATTAATAAAATAACATGTCTGAAATAAGTGAGTTACTCAGCTCAAAGTGGCTAAGAGCTGAGAGGAACCAGGCAAGGCATCAATGATTTCATCTGGAACAAACCCAGGTACCCTCTGCCCTCCTGAGCTAGGAGGACAGCTCTGCTAGCAGTCACTTGTGGAATCTGTTGTTAGTCTTGGAGAAGGGAAGGTGTTACAGCAGTGCTTCCCCAGACTGTCATGCCCAAGAATCTCTACTGCTTCTACTGTTCCTCTAGTCTCTGGCTTTGAACTGTTTTGCTTACTGTATTAGTTTGCTTGGGCTGCCATGATGTTATACCACAGACTGGGAGATTTAAACAATAGAAATTTATTTTCTCACCTTTCTGTAGCCTAGCAGTCTGGAATCAAGTTGTCAGGATTGGTTTCTGGTGAGAGCTCTCTTCATGACTTGTAAATGACCATCCTTTCTCTGAGTCCTCACATGGCCTTTGTTCTGTGCACATGCAGAGAGAGAGAGAGAGATCATCCTCTTTTTCTTTTTTTTATTGATCACAAATTTATTAAACAAAAATTCTTCCAAAATTTGATACCATAAATTTTAATGCCAAACTATAACTTTTAATATCAAAATATTTTAAATATTTCAAAATATTAAAATACATACTAATGAATGCATTAATAACAAAACATTATTTTATACATACATACTGTCTTTTAAAACTCTGCAAACTCTACTATTCCAAAGCAGTGTGATTATCTCTGCCCTTTAATGAAGTGTTTCGTATACTTACTTTTAATGAAATGATTAATATGAGTGGATTTAGGTCCACAATTTTGCTATTTATTTTCTGTTTGGCCATTCTGATTTTTATTCCTCTATTCCCCGTTTCCTTCCTTCCTTTGGATTGATTTTCTTAATATGTCCTTTTAGTTTCTCTATTATTTTTATAGCTCTAAGGTTTTTTTTTTAATTTTAAATTAGTTTATTTATCTATTTTTTAACTTTACAATACTGTATTTGTTTTGCCATACATTGACATGAATCCACCATGGGTGTACATGTGTTCCCCTTCCAGAACCCCCCTCCTACCTTCCTCCCTATCCCATCCCTCCGGGTCATCCTGGTGCACCAGCACCGAGCACCCTGTATCATGCATCAAACCTGGACTGGCAATTCGTTTCACATATGATAATTTACATGCTTCAGTGCCATTCTCCCATATCATCCTGCCCTCGCCCTCTCCCATAGAGTCCATAATACTGTTCTATTTACCTGTGTCTCTTTTGATGTCTCGCATACAGGGTTATCTTTACCAATTTACTAAATTCCATATATATGTGTTAGTATACTGTATTGGTGTTTTTCTTTCTGGCTTACTTCACTTTGTATAATAGGCTCCAGTTTCATCCACCTCATTAGAACTGATTCGAATGTATTCTTTTTAATGGCTGAGTAATATTCCATTATGTATATGTACCACAGCTTCCTTATCCATTTGTCTGCTGATGGGCATCGAGGCTGCTTCCATGTCCTGGCTATTATAAACAGTGCTGCAATGAACATTGGGGTACACGTGTCTCTTTCAATTCTGGTTTCCTTGGTGTGTATGCCCAGCAGTGGGATTGCTGGGTCATATGGCAGTTCTATTTCCAGTTTTTTAAGGAGTCTCCACACTGTTCTCCATAGTGGCTCTACTAGTTTGCATTCCCACCAACAATGTAAGAGAGTTCCCTCTTCTCCACACCCTCTCCAGCATTTATTGCTTGTAGACTTTTGGATAGCAGCCATTCTGACGGGCCTGAAATGGTACCTCGTTGTGGTTTTGATTTGCATTTCTCTGATAGTGAGTGATGTTGAGCATCTTTTCATGTGTTTGTTAGCCATCTGTATGTCTTCTTTGGAGAAGTGTCTGTTTAGTTCTTTGGCCCACTTTTTGATTGGGTCGTTTATTTTTCTGGAATTCAGCTGCAGGAGTTGCTTGTATATTTTTGAGATTAATTGTTTGTCCATTGCTTCGTTTGCTATTATTTTCTCCCATTCTGAAGGCTGTCTTTTCACCTTGCATCATCTTTTATAAAAACACCAGTTCTATCAGATTAAGGACTTACAATTATGATCTCACTCAACCTTTATTACCTCTTTATATGCACTACCTCCAAATAGACTCGTATCATGCACAGAACTTTAACATATGAATTGGATGGGGGTAGGGCAGGGAGCAGTACACATAATTGAGTCAATGACACCTACTAAGGGAAGTATGTTAAGCAGTATCTCAGTTTTTAATGAGGCAAAGTAATTTATAACAGCAAAAGAGAGCTTCTGATGAAATAATGTGTTATCACTCTGTATTAACTTCAGCCAAAAGCAAAAACAAACACCAAAATTCAGCATTTCAGTTCAGTTTTATGTTTCTATGAGCACGTCACAATTAATTTTATTAGATATTTTGAAATATGGAGAACAGTATATTCAGCCCTATATTGCCACTTTGTATTCCTTAGGTGTCCAGAGACACTTTATTGATTAGCATCAATGTTTTTGTTTTCTTATTTTCAAAGGGTACCTACTATCTCAGCAAGTTGCTTTGTATGCTACAAGGATGCATAGAACACAAGAGATAAAACAAGTAACTAATAGTGTACAACAATTAAATTGGTATGTTATCAAAACTCTTATTTAGGAGGGTTTAGAAGGAAAATTCACTTCCAGTGGGAAGTTCGTAAGTGACTTCATGGAATAGGTGACATCTAAGTTGACTCTTTAAGACTGAGGAAGATTCAAGCTGAGAGGATCAGACAAATAAAGATCAAAGACACAAGGTTCTTCTGAAAAGGGAGATAGTCCAAATTGGTGGGACTGCACAACAAGGAGTCACTGAAGATTTCAAAGCATAAAGAAGCTCAATGAGAATTCTTCATCAACATTGATCTGGAAAGGGGCTATTAGATGGATACGGTAGTAGGCAACAGAGAGGTAACTTATACCTTGTATTGGTAATTGTCCAGGAGAAAGTAAGAAGGCTGGATTTAGATGCTGGCCATGGTGTGCAACAGAGAAAACAGATGCTGGGGTCGTTGCAGAGATCTTATTAGATGACTTGCCATGTTTTGGAAGCAAGAATGACAGAGGAGTCAGAGGTGCTACTGTAGAATTGTATTGTATTATTGCAATACAACTGTAGAACTGTAATACATCATAGGAAAAAATCTCTTTAGAGACCTTTTAACACAAGACCTACTAAATCAGTAGCTTTCAAACTGAGGCTTCATGGAAATGCCCTGCCTCAGGTACAACTTGGGGTGTGGCAGTGTAAGCAGCAAGAGGCAGGGGCTCTGCTTCCTTTAACCAATGTATCTTTTTAATCAGTTTCATAGGTGAATTCTTTTTTTTTTTTCTACAGAGCTGAGATTTATTTTTTTATTTTTATTTTTATTTATTTATTTATTTTAGTTGGGGGCTAATTACTTTACAATATTGTAGTAGTTTTTGCCATACATTGACATGAATCAGCCATGGGTTCACATGTGCTCCCCCTCCCGAGCCCTCCTCCCACCTCCCCATCCCATCCCTCTGGGTCATCCCAACGCTCCATCCCTGAGCATCCTTCCCATGCATAGAACATGGAATGGTGTTCCGCTTCACATATGACAATATACATGTTTCAATGTTATTGTCCCAGAACGTCCCACCCTCACCTTCTCCCTCAGAGTCCACAGGACTATTCTATGCATCTGTGTCTCTTATTCTGTCTCACATATAGGGTTACCATTACCATATTTCAAATTCCATATACATGCATTAGTATACTGTATTGGTGCTTTTCTTTCTGGCTCACTTCACTCTGTATAATGGGCTCCAGTTTCATCCATCTCAATAGAACCGATTCAAATGTATTTTTTTTAATGGCTGAGTAATATTCCATTGTGTATATGTACCACAGCTTCCTTATCCATTCGTCTGCCGATGGACATCTAGGTTGCTTCCATGTCCTGGCTATTGTAAACAGTGCTGCGATGAACATTGGGGTACACGCATCTCTTTCAATTCTGGTTTCCTCGGTGTGTATGCCTAGCAGTGGGATTGCTGGGTCATATGGCAGTTCTATTCCCAGTTTTTTAAGGAATCTCCACACTGTTCTCCATAGTGGCTGTACTAGTTTGCATTCCCACCAACAGTGTAAGAGGGTTCCCTTTTCTCCACACCCTCTCCAGCATTTATTGCTTGTAGACTTTTGGATAGCAGCCATTCTGACTGGTGTGTAATGGTACCTCATTGTGGTTTTGATTTGCATTTCTCTAATAATGAGTGATGTTGAGCATCTTTTCATGTGTTTGTTAGCCATCTGTATGTCTTCTTTGGAGAAGTGTCTGTTTAGTTCTTTGGCCCATTTTTTGATTGGGTCGTTTATTTTTCTGGAATTCAGCTGCAGGAGTTGCTTGTATATTTTTGAGATTAATTGTTTGTCTGTTGCTTCGTTTGCTATTATTTTCTCCCATTCTGAAGGCTGTCTTTTCACCTTGCTCCTAGTTTCCTTTGTTGTGCAAAAGCTTTTAATTTTAATTAGGTCCCATTTGTTTATTTTTGCTTTTATTTCCAATATTCTGGGGGGTGGGTCATGGAGGATCCTGCTGTGATTTATGTCGGAGAGTGTTTTGCCTATGTTTTCCTCTAGGAGTTTTATAGTTTCTGGTCTTACATTTAGATCTTTAATCCATTTTGAGTTTATTTTTTGTGTATGGTGTTAGGAAGTGTTCTAGTTTCATTCTTTTACAAGTGGTTGACCAGTTTTCCCAGCACCACTTGTTAAAGAGATTGTCTTTTCTCCATTGTATACTCTTGCCTCCTTTGTCTCATAGGTGAATTCTATATGAGATTTCCCTCATATAGAAAGGGAAAAAGGGAATTCGTTGCTCCACAATGTTTGAGAATCATGATACTGGGGGCTTCCAAGCTGATACTCTAAATCATGATGGATCTCCAAAACGTTGCCCAAAATTTCATTCAAATCAGTGCTTCCTAGGCAGTATCTCAGTGTTACACACCTGCCTCAGAGTCAGTGTGTACAGCTGATTGCACAGAGCTTCTGGTGTTCTGAAGACCTCTGCTGCAGCTCCAAACAAGCTAGAAATCTCTAAACAATTGGTGCTCTCCTGAGAGATATTTTTATGCTTCCTGTTCCTGTAAGAAGATATTTCCTGGCCCTTTCCTAGGAAATTAGGAAATTCCACTTTTGTCTCAGTTATTACCTGGGAATGCTGAGCAAAACAGCAAATGAGTTTTGGAAAGTTTTGGAGGGTGGTATTGGGCAGAGCAGATGACGGTATCTTTCAGTCCTCATAGGAACAGTCAGATATTTGCATGGTTCTTATTTTTCTAAACCAAGTATTTTATCATTATTAACATCATCTTATCTTAAAATCTAACCACCCTTTCTCACCTGCACTCTGACCTAAAAAGATAACTCTTGGTCTTACTTTCCCCTTCCTCAACACAGGATTACACCCATCTGTAGTCCTTCATCTCCAAAGGCCAAAATGCTTCCACTATGAATGTTATGTCTACTAAAAGGGAGAAAATAAATACGTTAAACTTTATCTTTTTTTTTATTTGAATAAAAAAGTGACACCTTAAGCTTTTCACAGTGTCATTAAGGCAAGCTGCCAGATATTTTATTTTGCTTTATGACATATATTCAGAATACTGAGACAGAACTGATTTTCTGATAAGTTAGGAATGCTCCCTATATATCTCAACCCAAATTTAAAGAGCACAGCTTTCAAAAAGCTACTGATATTGGACAAATGTTATTTACAAATGAAAAATAATGGAATTTCCAATGACTAACTTAATCAAGAAACAATGTTAATACTTATAAAGCTTCCATGATTTACAAGATATATTCATATATATTTCCACCTTTATTCCTTGCAACCATTTTACAAACCAGGCAGGCTAGCTGTTATTAGTCTAATTTATATAAATATGTTAGTGTTAGGATTCCCTGGTGGCTCAGACGAAAAAGAATCTGGCTGCAATGCCAGAGACTGGGGTTCCACCCCTGGGTCAGGAAGATCCCCTGAAGAAGGGAATGGCTACCTACTCCAGTATTCTTGCCTGGGAAATCCCATGGACAGAAGCTACAGTCCATGGGTTACAAACAGTTGGACATGACTGAGCTACTAACACATCCACTTTCCAAAATATGGACATGTTAAATAATTTGCTCAAAGTTTCACAGCATGGAACAAATATCAAACAGCAGGAAGGTTTACAGAATTCTAGATCATTAGGATGGGAAGAGTCTAGAAAGCATCGTGCCACAAATATCATTGAAAGAGGAGGAAACTGGAGCTTGAAGTTAAGTCACTTCCTCAAGGTCCCACAGCAGGTTTCCAGAACTGGAACCAACCCAAGTTTCCTGATGTTTAGAGCAGTCCTTTTGTCCTAATGAATCACAGCATGGGCACCATAACCAGGGCAAATAATAGGGGTGAGGAACATCTGGTGATCTGTGTGTTGGGATACTAAACAAGTTGGATCAGACAAGAGTGTATCCATGTTCACTTTCTTGTTGTGACGTATCACCATTGATGCCTTATTCCTAAATATTTTAACTACTGAGATATTAGAAGTTCTCTTGGCTTTTGATAAGTATATTTATCCAAATTTTGAATTTAATTTGTAACCACACTACTCATAGCTTCTTTCATTTCAAGAAATTTGCTTAGGCCCCATATAGCTATTGATGCCTTCAATTATGCTTTCAGCACCTATACTTAAAAAGAAAGCTTTCAAGTGCAGTAAGATTTCAGAATTTCCGGCTAGAGTTTTTCTGATGGTCAAATAAAAATAAACAACACATCCTAGATCTCAAAAGGAGGAAAGAAAAAAGATCTACTTCAAAAACGAACAATGACCCTTTTGTTTTAAAACAATTGAAGAACTAACTTTAAAAATTCCCAGACCACATTATGTCTGCTTTTCCTGCTGCACACAGTCATCATTCAGGTTTCCACATGACTTTAAGAAACTTCCCTATGATGATGCAAAACAATTACAAGTTGAGAAATTAATGAAGAAAATTAAATGTGTGCTGGCACCGAAGTGGTCTCCTCTGGCAGTTCTACCCCATTGTGACTGTCCCAAACTGCTTTGTAACAGTTCTGAGTTTCAGCATCGCCGTTTTTATCTGTGGAGCTTTTTCACTGCTGATCTCAAAGCCAAGTCCCCTACTATTTCTCAAAGACAATCTACCAATTCCCAAAGTTAGTAAAGTCCAGGGACTGCCCCTGAAATCCAGCCTGGTATGCTCCTCTGTCCATGGGATTTCCCAGACAAAAATACTGGACTGGGTTGCCATTTCCTTCTCAAGTGGATCTTCCCGACCAGGGATTAAACCTGCATCTCCTGCATTGGCAGGCGGATTCTTTACCACTGAACCACCAGGGAAGTACCCCCCACCTCCGCACACAAAATCCAGGGACTGCCCCAGAAATAGCACTGCTTAGATGTGCCCTGAGTCTAATACGGAATGAGAAATAAGAAAGACTTCAGGGGGTTAGGGCAGCCCCCATGTAGTCAGCAAAATAAGAAGGTCTCTGGGAGGCAGAACAGCTCTAATCTGCTGCGCACTCAGCGGTTCACTTTCAAAATAGTGGGCACCATCATCCCTTGTTATCCCCCGATCTTTGTTGTGGGGAAGATCCTCAGTATGGTGAAAGTAATAGTGTATTTAAGAAAATACAAATATCTTTGTAAGATCAAGTAATCTTTATGGGGGAAGGATAATACTCTTTGTAAGGTGCTTAAAATCTCTGGGCTTTATTAAAGGGCTGGGCTCTTCCTACTCTCAAAGACTATCTGTGATTATTTTGGCAGGTGAAGCACATTTTTCCTGTGACCTGTGTTTTTGGACCTGCAATATATCAAAATGTTAAGTGGAAATAAGCATTTTGTTGTTTTCTTTCTGCAGAACATCTTTTTGTCTGCTCTCCCATTCAGTTGTTTTGAAAGCTAACAAGTGTTGGACCCTTGTTTTGATTTAAGACATTGTATCTTCATCTCTGATTATCTAAACTGTTTTGATTTTCCTTTGATTACAGTCTCTCTTTTTTAAATCTGCTAATATAAATTCATCTAGAAAATGTGCTCTCTCCTCAAAGTCATGAGTCAGCATGGATTTCCTTGGAAGTTAGCTCACATCATCTAAGAAATTTACAAACTTTTAAAAAGGAGAAAAAACTGAAATAGCAGTTGAAGCTTTAAATGAGGATAGAGTTTTGCTCTGT
Source organism: Okapia johnstoni (assembly GCA_024291935.2). NCBI lineage: Eukaryota > Metazoa > Chordata > Mammalia > Artiodactyla > Giraffidae > Okapia > Okapia johnstoni. The sequence goes on along the minus strand of CM044317.1, from coordinate 59,518,146 downwards.
TTCAACCGTTCTGTGACTAGGCTATTGACAGTAGAGTAATAAAAACCAAGTGCACAAGTGCTTTAATTATTAATAGATTCCCAATCAATTAAATCAATCTTGTAGCTACTGAGAGGGCCATACAACCAAGTATTTCTATTATCATGCTTTGGCTCATCTCACTTTTGGGTAAAATGCACTAGATAGCAGAATGAAAGAGGATAAAATAAAAATATTCTCTTCTTATAGTTGAATGGCATTATCCCTAGGCACAAATGTTGACTTGGAAATTATTGTCAGTTCCAAACTCCTAACTCCTGGCTACATAACAGTTCTTTATGGGATCCTGGTGACCACAAGGAATTAATGAGGCTTCTAGGCATACCTAACATTTAGTTCAGGGTTTACGGCATGCCTCCAGTGTTATCTATGAAAACAGAAGGTGGTGTAGACAGCAAGTGGTATCTCTGTGTGAGTATAGTGTAAGCCAGAAGGTTTCTGAAGATGTCACATGAGTTTAATCGCTAATATTAAACTAATACTTCCAAAGAAGATCCCAGGAAGTAGAAAAAAAGTCATTCCATCTGGTGCCTTTTATTGAAGGTTACTGGCGGCTGGGAGGAAGGGAGCAGAGGGGATGTCTACTTGAAGCAATAAAACAATGAGAGGAATATGAGTGTTAGCCTCTCTGCCTTATGCTGCTGCTGCTGCTAAGTCGCTTCAGTCGTGTCCAACTCTGTGCGACCCCATAGACGGCAGCCCACTAGGCTCCCGTGTCCCTGGGATTCTCCAGGCAAGAACACTGGAGTGGGTTGCCATTTCCTTCTCCAGTCCATGAAAGTGAAAAGGGAAAGTGAAGTCGCTCAGTCGTGTCCGACTCTTCGCGACCCCATGGACTGCAGCCTACCAGGCTCCTCTGTCCGTGGGATTTACCAGGCAAGAGTACTGGAGTGGGGTGCCATTGCCTTCTCCGCTCTGCCTTATGGGAAGTGACTAAAAAACGCCCTGTGTTTTCCAGCCTTTCGGCTTCAGTGTTCACTTTCAAGAAAACCCTGCACAGATGCTACCTCCTCTGAAGAATCATTCTTGATCCACTACCCAACCCCAGGTTAAAAGTAAATTTCCCTTCCTCTTCACTCTCTCAGTATTTCTCTGTACTTCTCCTATATTATGACTCTTAGCACTTTCTACTACATATTATAGTGAGTTACGTATATACCTTAAATGCCCCCACTAAACTCCCGGAGGCCAGAAGTATCCATAATTCATCTTCTGGTTCCCCAAATTGCCTGGCCAAGTGCCTTCAGGATAATAGTTGCTCAAGAAAATAGTTCACGCTTTCCTTATTTGTTGAACACCTGCTTTGTCCCACACACTAAACCGGGCCCTGGGTAAACAGTGCTACATCAAAGAGAGATGCAGAGCGAATAAATGACCATACCACACACTGAAAGCCAAAATGGTGCTGAGTTTTCTATTTGTGGCACATGTGCATTCTGACATAATCTTGTCATGTACTTCTGATGAACAAATCAGCACTGAGTGAACCATGGAGTCCCTAGGCTGTTCATTCCAGGAGCTCTGTGCCATGGGCAAGAATGCCTTTTAAGCTAAAAGCTTTGTCTTTCCCACTGTATATGGAAAAATTGACTATGCACTTTCATGGAGAAGGTCTAGCTAAGAAATGTTTATATTGGAACAAGCCCCATCTCTAAATCTGGGCTTGTTGTTGAATGGTATTTTGTTTCCTTGGATCAGGGAAGGGGTCTGGAAACATCTGTAACTAAATGATCGCTTTAAAATCAGTACAATTTCCCCCCCTTATATGACAGATAACAAAATTACTTTAAATCAAACACTCTCAGCCTTCCTCAACCATTTCCTTTCATAAATGTGTATTATTTTGCTGTCATTAAAACAGCAGTGCAGAGAACAGATCTATGGCACTTGAGGAATTGTCATCTCTACAGTCATTTTCTTTTCACTTTGTGTACTTTACCTTCACTTTTATAAACATGCTTTAACAGAATAACTATCTGGATCAAAACAGTAATTTGGGGACAAAATTTAAAAGCTACAAACAGATGATACCAGATTGTAAAGTGATTCTGAAACTACCCTTCAGAATTTTTACTAAAAATAAAATGTGCAGGTTATTTATGGTATTTATCCACCTAAAATGGAATGAAATAATGATTTAAATTAAATAGTATTTTGCCAAAATCACAAAATAAAACTTTAGAGGAGGGAAGTTAGGGAGGAAAATTGTGGGAAATAATCCCAAATAAGATGAAAAGAATGGAAATTCTGTACCAACTTTGAATATCATTCATGTTCTAAAATTAATAGAAATTATAAACACTACATGATATTGTAGTTAACATTTTGTGACTATAGATTTACAACTTGTTGGAAAAGTTTTTCTGTTGTTGTTTCATTTTAATTAGCTCCCCAAATTGAGGAGCTAAATGTTCAAGATGGTAACTCATTTGCCTTGCCTTCTATAAGCCGTTAGTGTTTGATATATTTGTTTATTTATGAGCTGTTTGAAAACGGCCCTGTCATCAGAGTCTCTGAATATACCACCACTCTGAAATACTTCAGTCGTGGCCTAAAGATTCTGTCTCTTGAGCCTTCTAAGTGCTTGACACGTAGAGATGTAAAATGTTAGCTTAATGAATTCTACTGCTCCCATTCTGCAAACAAGAACACTTGGGGTTAGATCACATTGTCATTTGCCTCATAAAATTTGTCTTGTAAAATACATCAAAGGCAGCATGTAGGTTCAACTTACAATCCTAAGCTTTGAGCCACTCACAAACCCTCTGTGTGGGATCTAGCCTCCTTCAGTGTTGAAGGACGAAGGTGTTGGTTTCATGGCCCAGTCAAAATGGGAGTGATGGTATTTTATTGGTACAATTTACAGGTCATAGTTTTCCTGTTAGGTGGGGCCAGATGTGTGTCAAGCTGTCATACATTCTGCCTAACCAGACATCTGCTTCTGACTCATAAGGGGAAACACCTGCATATGTTACATGAAGGGGGCATCTTTTCCCAAGGCCCATTGTCAGATCCCTCAAATGAAGCAAGGCAAGTGTCAGGGATGCAGCTGGATGTCACATAACCAGCTTCTAACAAGAGTTGACTCCTTCAATGAGTAATTACATTATTTGCTTCACAGTCTATTTCTATCTGCACTAAATAGAAACTGTTAAAAATTGAAACACACCAGCTATAAATTATTATATTTCAATTACAAATAATTGCCGTATGTCAAATCTAGTAATACAGAGGGCTGATGGACAATGTTTCCTATCTCAACTGAGCGACACACTCAGAGCAAACCTGAGCAAGGTTTTAAAGTCTTCTCCTCCCTCACCTGCCCCAACTTCTCCATCCCATCTCACCCCACTCCCATACCCTCATGCCTGGGAAGTTGTATTCAGACCCTTTGGTGATTGATAGCACTCAGTTTGGAAATTCAGGAGATGTTACTAATGGAATAACTTTAATGAGATTCTTCATAAATCTAATAACCATGAGCAAAGTTTATTTTTATCCCAGATATGCCTAGGAAAGGCAGAGATAGACAGTGTGGGCCTGTTTGCAGCCCCAGACGAGGTGTGAGCTTCATCACAACCCTCAATTTTTTTTTTCTTTTTCCTTTGGCTAGATTGTGTGGCATGTGGGATCTTAGTTCTCCAACCAGTGACCTGGGCACCGGAAGGCAGAGTCTTAACCACTGGACTGCCAGGGAAGTCCCACAACCCTGCACAATTCTTAATATCACTTTTCTCATCATCATCAAAAAGAAGTGTGGTTTAGTGGAAGGTACACTAAAGGTGGCATTAACTTGCTCTATGTAACTGACTTTAGATAAGTCCCTTACTTTTCTAGGTTGCAATTTTCCAAACTTTAAATGAGAGGTTAGATGATGGAACCACTAACATCCTTGGCAGCTCTGGAATCCTGTGATTCTGTAATGCCAAGATACATTCACTACATATTCATTAAGCACCTGCTATGCAAGGCACTGAGGATACAGTGACAAACGAGAAAAATCCAGATTCTGTTCTTAGGGAGTTAAGTCTTCTAAGAAAGAAAGCCAGTGAACCAGGTGTTACCACTGAGCTATGTCCCATAAAGAAAGACTTAGAGCTTAATGAAGAGCTATCAGTTAAAACAGACAACCCTGGCACAGACACATTCAAAAGGAAGGGAGAAAACTAATAGCTATTGAACCCCTTCCATTGAGCTTAAATGCACAGTATTAGTTGATCCTCACAACCACTCTGGGAGATAAAATGGTGATCATTCCCATAAAAAAAAACTGAGACCTCATGTTAAATAAGCCAGGCAAGGTTAGTAAAACTGGAACTGGAATCAGATCTCATGCTTTCCACTGCTCCAGTTTGTCTCCAGGGGATTTAACTACAGTGAATTATGGCTTCTCTAAGGAACAGATTGTAGTACACCACATCAATACACATAGGAGACAAAACAGTGAGGTCTAGAATCTGGGGGTATCCTCAATGCAAACATATTTGGAGGAGAAATTCACTCAACAAATAGGTACTGAGCTGAATCACTGCCAGATGCATGGTTGACAAATGGCGACTTGAACATGGATATGCACTTGAACATGTGTGCACTTCTTAAAATGCCAAAGAGTAGATTTTCAACATATTCTGACAACTTGGGGTGCAAATTCTAAAGAAAAATTATCTACAGATATATGTTACAGGGAGAGTGGAGGATCTATTAGCTGTTGGAAAAATAAGGGGAAAAAAAGAGAGAGAACACATTTGAAAAGAAAATTGCCCTACCTACGAAATGCTCTTAATTTTACAACTGACTGCAATTCATTGAGAAATCTATCAAAGTTGATACTTGAAAGGGATCCTTTCTTGAATACAATCTCTTATCTATTTGGATTCCTTGAAAACATGCTTTATCAACTGAAGAGGGGAAATTTGTCACTTCTCCCAGATTGTTATAAATTATGAAAGAAGGGTCCAAATATGTGAAGTGCAATCCATCTTTAGATGGTGCAGTTTCAGTCTCCAGATGGATAGAAGTCAATTTGCTAGTTCTTTTCAGTCTATAATTGGCTATTCCAAAAATATGCTTTGTTAGAGACACTCATATCCATATACTTTCCTGACTGTGGTCCCTAATAAAACCACTTAAAAATCTGTTGTCACCCCAAATTAATATTTAGCATGATTACTGCTTAAAAAAGACCTTTCCACTTCAGCAAAGAATAGTTATTTTCCAAGAATTGATGAAATGTATATGAAATGTAAAACTGGGTTCAGGACATTGGAGGAGATCATGGGTGTGGTTATGATTTTGCCTGTTTTCAGAGGTAAGTCCCAACTAGAATAAATAGGCACCCTTAAAGTGCTCCATATTGCACAGGTAGCCTAGAACACATTGCTTTACTGACAGAATAAATTAATAAGTGTAAATCAAATTGTCATTTAAACATTTTAGAAGAATCTAAAAGTTGGTGTATGTTTTAACTTAGACATATAGACATGCGAAAGGCTTCCACATAAGATGAGGTAGCTATTAGCTGTATGATAGAAAACAAAGGAAGAACAAATTAAGTAAGGAATGTTCTTCTGCTTATTTTTTTTAACTGTGTGTGATGATAATGGTACATAAAATGAATAACAAGGAAGTTAATATACACAGGCAGCTGAATCTATTGTCATGACCACATTAGTCACTTCCTAGAGATGATATTTTAGAGACCTCACCAGGTCTAAACATGGAAATCCAATAACCAGCCAATCTAAGTGGGACCTTTCGTTTTTCTTCCTTCCTTTTGTTCTTTCTCTTCCTTTCCTTCTTTTTCATGAAAATTTGTACCCCCTACATGTATCTTAAGAAATAAAATATTGCCCATATAGTTAAGCCCATATATCTTCAATCTCACTCCTCTCCTTTACTCTTAAATTGCCTGATTCGGTAGGTTTCAATTTATTTCTTATACTTTTCTTTACATGCATGCATCCCTACAGGTTATATAACATAAAATTATTTTGCATGTTTTAAAATACAATATAAATATTGTACTGTTTCTATTCTACGGCTTGCCTTTTTCTTTAATATTTTTTAAAGACTCATTCATGATCGGAGGTTTTCATTTGTGAGATTTGTCAAATTGCTCTTCAAAGTTTTTACATGATTTTTCTCTCCATTCCTTCTTTAGAAGTTCAAATCCACTTTTTCAACTAACATATTTCCAACATCTACTGGCTATTTGTTAATCACTCTAATATTAATAGATAATAAGGATACAAAGATGAATAAGACACTATCCCTGTTCTCAAGGAGCTCATGATGATTTCAGGGGGGCGGGGGTGGAGCGTAAATTAAAACTTGCAGTCGGGACCGCCCTGGCAGTTCAGTGGTTAAGATTTTGTCTTTGAATGCAGGGGGTACAGGTTTGACCCCTGGTCAGGGAGCTAAGATTCCACATGCCTAGAGGCCAAAATACAAAAACAATGTTCTAACAAATTCAATAAAGACTTTAAAAAAAACTTGCAATAGCATGTTCCATGTGCTCTAATGAGGTGTGTACAGAGTGCCATGTGAACACAGAGGAGCAACTGAATCTGAGACTGAGGAAAGGATTCATAGGTGATGGAGAAAAATAAGGCACCACAAGACCCTATTGCACAGTACATGCAAATTCAAGATGGTCAAGAGAATAGTATGTTGTGGGGTGGAAGAAATATGTAGTTAAATTAGAGCAGAGGGAGCTGAGGTTGAACGTGAAGAGATCGTTAGAAATTGTATTGTGAAATAGGAGCCTTGTATGTCATGTTAAGAAATTTTACTTACTCATGTATGCAATGAATAAAGAGCCACTGGGAGGTCTGAGGCAGAAAAGTAGTATGGTGAAGTTATTAAAAATTACCTCTGGTAATAAAGAATGGACCAGAAGGCAGAAAAACTGATGATCAAGAGAAGAGAGTGAAGGTAATTATGATAATCCAGGAGAGAAATGCCAAGATTCTGAACTAAACATTGGTATTAGGAACAAGGAGGAAGAGTTATTTTGCTAAATATTTCAAAGGAAGAGTGCAAACTCTATGAAATAATAGTATACAAAGGGTGACAGGAGGTGGTATCAGTCTTACCCAGGTGGAGGCAATAAGGGACGCATTGTGTACAGAGAATTTTAAAACAGTAATAAAACTTACTAAACCACAATCTGCTTTTTATTAGCACTGTGTGCTAGCAATTCTAAATAATGTCCATGACAAAATTCTCTTCCCTAAAAAATCTTCTGTTGTGTAAGTTCTAACCAGTTGCTGTGGTAACTGTTAAGTTTTAACAATGTAACAAATACGTAAGCTTCAAATTAGCACATTCCAGTTACCTTAACCTTGATAAACATTGTATCCTACACAGAAATTAATTTGGAGAACATCCAGTCATACTGTCCAAACAGATAGAGATATTCATTTAGAGAGTAAATTTATAACAATTCAGAATTGTGTAAAGTAGTTTCTAACTTGAGACTGTAAACTCTGTGATACTTCATTTACCTCCATTTAAACCATATATTTGAAATAAACAAAGATAGCATACAGTTCAGTTCAGTCACTCAGTCGTGTCCGACTCTTTGTGACCCCGTGAATCACAGCACACCAGGCCTCCCTGTCCATCACCAACTCCTGGAGTTTACCCAAACCCATATCCATGGAGTCAGTGATGCCATCCAACCATCTCATCCTCTGTCATCCCCTTCTCCTCTGTCATGCCCCCAATCCTTCCCATAATTAGGGTCTTTTCCAATGAGTCAACTCTTCGCATGAGGTGGCCAAAGTATTGGAGTTTCAGCTTCAACATCAGTCCTTCCAATGAACACCCAGGACTGATCTCCTTTAGGATGGACTGGTTGGATATCCTTGCAGTCCAAGGGACTCTCAAGAGTCTTCTCCAACACCACAGTTCAAAAGCATCAATTCTGTGGCACTCAGCTTTCTTTACCATCCAACTCTCACATCCATACATGACCACTGGAAAAACCATAGCCTTGACTAGACGGACTTTTGTTGGCAAAGTAATGTCTCTGCTTTTAAATACGCTATCTAGGTTGGTCATAACCTTCCTTCCAAGGAGTAAGCGTCTTTTAATTTCATGGCTGCAATCACCATTAGCAGTGATTTGGGAGCCCAAAAAAATAAAGTCTGACACTGTTTCCACTGTTTTCCCATCTATTTCCCATGAAGTGATGGGACCAGATGCCATGATCTTAGTTTTCTGAATGTTGAGTTTTAAGCCAACTTTTTCACTCTCTTCTTTCACTTTCATCAAGAGGCTCTTTAGTTCTTCTCCACTTTGTGCCATAAGGGTGGTGTCATCTGCATATCTGAGGTTATTGATATTTCTCCTGGCAATCTTGATTCCAGCTTGTGCTTCAACCATTCAAGCATTTGTCATGATATACTCTGCATAGAAGTTAAATAATCAGGGTGACAATATACAGCCTTGATGTACTCCTTTTCCTATTTGGAACCAGTCTGTTGTTCTATGTCCAGTTCTAACTGTTGCTTCCTGACCTGCATACAGGTTTCTCAAAAGACAGGTCAGATGGTCTGGTATTCCCGTCTCTTTCAGAATTTTCCACAGTTTATTGTGATCCACACAGTCAAAGGCTTTGGCATAGTCAATAAAGCAGAAATAGATGTTTTTCTGGAACTCTCTTGCTTTTTCGATGATCCAGCGGATGTTGGCAATTTGATCTCTGGTTTCTCTGCCTTTTCTAAAACCAGCTTAAACATCTGGAAGTTCACGGTTCACGTATTGCTGAAGCCTGGCTTGGAGAATTTTGAGCATTACTTTACTAGCATGTGAGATGAGTGCAATTGTGCGGTAGTTTGAGCATTCTTTGGCATTGCCTTTCTTTGGGATTGGAAGATAGCATAGTGTTTGTAAAAAAGAGATAAAATGTGAGTACTTAAACTTCGTCATTCTATATGCAAACCATTCCCTGATTCTTGCAGAGTTCACTCTTTTGGAAGCATTTCCAAAAACTACATTAATGAAAAATACATTCATGTGATTTAAAAGCATTAATTCATTACTTTTTCCTTTTATGTTCCATAATCTTTATCATTAACCGAGATATAAGAAGAAAAATAGAATAGGGAGAGAATATAATAAGGTCACTGTGGGATACATTTAACTCCATGTGCTTATAGAACTGGAAAAGTACTTGTCTAACAAGCACTTGGAAACAAAAGCGTGGCATAGAAGAGTCAGATTGGCATTATGTAGTGAGTTTTGGGGGCCACCAGAATACAGATGGGAGGCTGAAACTGTGGGAGAGGTTGACCTCACCAAACAAAAGTATGTAGATAGAAAAGAAGGATACAAAGGTTATCTTGGGGAATACCAACCAAGTAGGAGCAGCAGAGGAAGAGGAACAACCTACCTTCCTTCCCCTCAAATGCTCCCTGACCCCAAATACTGAAAAAGACAGGCAGGAGCAAAACCCAAAGAGGGAGTTTTCCTGCAGAGAGAAGAGAGAATTTCAAGGCAAGGGGGTGCGGGGAAGCGGAAATCTCAACAATATTAAGTACTGGATAAGAACAAGTAACATTGGAAATGCAAAGCCACAAAGACATCACCTGACAGCTTTGTCAGGGAAGTTTCAGTAGCACAATGGAGACAGAGGCTGAGATTGGCATAGAAGGAAGCAGAGCCAGTGTGACTGAGTTCTCACTCACCAAGCTTGGCTGGGCAAGAATGGAGTAAAATGAAGAAGGGGCAGAGCTGAGGGAAGGTGTTCTTACAATTTGAACCTGAGGAAAGAAGTCAGGGTCATCCAATACAGGACCCGGCACCTAACTGTACTCTGCTTCTCCTCATCCCTGTGGGTGCAAAGAGATGGGTGGCATGTTAGGGAGGGAGGCTATGTGATGGAACAGAGGCCACTGGCCACAGATGTGTGAGCCCCAGAGTAAGGATAAAGGGTGAGTCTTTCATAAGAAGAGGAACACGACCTCCTCTGAGGTGGGCAGAGGACATTAGGATGAGTCAAGATAAAGATGAGTTTTGAGAAAGAGAAGAGAGGTAGTATGAGATTTTGCACCCAATGACCTCCATCTTCTCATTAAAAGAGGAATGATTATCTCCTGAGATTAAAAGGATAGAGTAGAGATTTGGCATGCGTTTCTCCTTTCCTACTAATTCACCATAGTATTTCTTCTGTGATGCATAAACCCATGGGGAAGAGCATAAAGAATGACAGGTACTGCCAGTCACATTCCGCTTTGCATCCTGAGTGGCCTGGTGTGAAGGCAGCAATGAACTACACCAGGTACCTCAAGACAGAAACAGGTACTTCTACTAGCAATGGAAATGGATGAAACACCCCAAACAGAGGACTCATCCAAGGAAGCACTGCTGCCTTCCCACGGTACGCTAAACAGGAGCCATCGTCAGTCTATAGACAATTAAACTTCTCAATTTCTTATAAAAAGTAACGGTAATTTAGGCAGACATTTGTAATCCTGTGGGTAATGATCAAATTAGAATATCTATAAAGAGCACTTAGCTCAGTGCCTGGAGTCTGTCAATAAATATTAGCTGTTATTATTCACAAAAAGCAGTTGAAGAGTACAGAGATGTCTGCATCTTACAACACTGATTCCCACTAAGTGGTTAAGGAGTCATCAAAATCCCCTAAACCTTGTAACTCTGAAGTTATTTCTCTCTCCTTGCTCTTAAGTCTAGCCCTTGTGGTTCGCATCTCTTCCTTTCTTGGAAATGTGTCCATGGCATTTGCCCCAGTAAATTAAATAAAACTGAGTCAGTTTTCAGATATTAAAAAAAAAAAAAATCTGGCAGAGGCTATGTTGTGTAACCATAACTCGGAAGGCAAGGAGTGAAACGCACAAGCCAGCAGCATGAGGCAATGTGAGGAGGACCTGGAGCAGAAAGGCAGATGCTAGCAGATTTCTTTTCTTTCTTTTTTTTTTTTTAAGAAAAATCGAAGGGAAAAAAGGCATTTCTAAAGCCCCATTATGTTTTATAAGTGGTAATTCCTGCTATAAATGAGCAACTTAAAAAGTGTTTTAAGTAACTTTTCAAGGAGGAAATTAAAGAAATTTTCATCAGCATTAATGAACATAATCATGCTCCAATCCAACTCTTCAAAAGGAAAATCTTTATGGCTCTGGGGCTCTAAACTTTTCTTGTTTGATCCTCTTGGTTTTACAACTAAAGAGAGCTATTTATTAGCATGCATGGTAAGTATTTCATCACAGCCTGAATCTGGTGGTTATCTACAAGTCCAAATAAGCATTTGATCAAGTACAGGGTTTGAGAACAGTTATTTGAGATCTTTGAGTGGAGTACTGGTTTTCATACCCAAGAGAATACCAAGAAGACCTACAAAGTGTGCTGAGGAATAGCCACAGAAATACAAAGTAAATGTCATGATAAATATCTCTCCACTCTACAAAATGAAAGGAGCTGACTTAACTGTGGACAAGATAGTGGTGTTGTGTCCCTCAGAATTCCTTGAGACCTAAATCAGTGTCTTCATTTGGTGATTACATTGAGGGCTGGAGAGTTTTATAAGCTTGCCAAGGAATGGCAGATAGAGCTCCTAAGCAATAAGCACAAAGGTAGTTCTAAGAGCCAACTAGGAGAAACCAGCACCATGGTTTGTGTTCAGCTGATACCCTAGCTTTATGATACCAATCCTAAGAAAAAATATCTTTGGATTGGATAAACCCCTGAGGAATGTTGAAACCACTTTCCTAATCAAGCTATGGTGAAATCACTGTCAAAATCTAAAAAATTAACTTCGCCTATTGAAATGTAGGGAATTTCAATTACGCAAACAAGAGCTTAAAGAGACCCAAGGGAGGATATATGGGTAATTCTCTCCATATTCAAGTAAAGTCAATCAAAAAGGCAATTTCTTGCTAACTGTAACCCATTGCATAATGCATTTAACTTATTTTGGCACTTCCATTACTGTTTTGTATATGAACAATCAGAACATGTTAAGTCCTATCAAAAAAAAATAAAGAGGCAAAGTTATCAATAGCTTAATTAAGGACTGCTTTCCATGACAGATACTTTATCTTTTGTTTTTATAGCTATAGAAAAAAATAGCCTGTGAGATGCCTGCATGTATGCATGCTAAGTCACTTCAGTCGTGTCTGACTCTTTGTGATCCTATGGACAATATGCAGCCTACCAGACTCCTCTATCCATGGAGATTCTCCAGGCAAGAATACTGGAGTGGGTTGCCATGCCCTCCTCCAGGAGATCTTCCCAACCCAGGAATCAAACCCACATTTCTTATGTCTCCTGCATTGGCAGGTGGGTTCTTTATCACTTGTGCCATCTGGGAAGCTCGTAAGATGCCTACCCATGTAATAAATTAATATGTTCTTAGAAGTCACTCTTCCCCAGCAAAGGCTAAATTGATTTATTTTTATTTTTTAATATTTATTTTTATCTATGTATCTGGTTGTACTGGGTCTCAGTGGTGGCATGTGGGATCTTCAATCTTCATTGTGCATGGGGGATCTTTTAGTTGCAGCATATGAGATCTTTAGTTAAGGCACGCAGGATCTTTTTTAGTTGCAGCATGTGGGATCTAGTTCCCTGACCAGGGACCAAACCCAGGCCCCTTGCACTGACAGCCCAGAGCCTTAGCCACTGGACCACCAAGGAAGTCCCTAAATTGACATTTTTAAATAGATTAAACTACTGGTTGCTATTAGGTCCCTAGATACTATCTGATTTTAATTCTGCTCAAGTTTTAAACAGATGGAAGTCAGCACTGTGTAAGATCCGGAGACTCCTGAGTAAAGGCACAAAGCTTTAGATCCTAAATTAGCATAACATTTGATCTTAAGGTGACTAAATTTTAAGGTGACTCACACATTAAAAATGAAAAAAAGAAAATGGGACTCACTAAAACTAGAGCTAAAATCATTGTTACCTGGAAACAAGAGAAAAGTGGATTCATTATGCCCATACAAAAATCAAAGCAGGAAGGTAACTGAATGTGGGCTATTAAATTTTAAGAATACTAATTTAGAAGATAGCAGTGACTCTCGATGCAAGTGAATGAATTTAGAGAAAAAAATTTTTAAAGCTTTCCACATTAAGTCTTAGTAAATTAAAGGAAAAATTAATGAATCAGAATTTTAGGAGTCCAATTCAGAATGCAAGGTGAGTTGAAACATTTGTAAAATGTCTGTAGATCCTTGGTTGAAGACACAATACAAAAATTCCAATAATAGATCAAATCCTATTAAAATAGGCACAGGGCTGTGCAGTATGCTCTGTATAATGGAATTTTATTATCATTAATTCATTATTTGTTGGAACTGGAGATGAGAGTCTGTTTCTCTCTGGGACATCAAGTACCTACTCAGAGATCTCAAGATATGTCTCATTCCCTTAGAAGACAACTTAAGCTTCCTCCTAAGTCTGGTCAATTTTGCCATTGTTAGTTTTTTAATGGGTGACTGGAGACCTCAGATTCCTAAAGAATGCTATTAGACCATTTAAGCTGTTTAGTCAACTGGCCTTAGGTCCTCAGTTCAGTTCAGTTCCTCAGTCAAGTCTGATTCTGCAACCCCATGGATCTTAGCATGCCAGGCTTCCCTGTCCATCACCAAATCCTGGAGCTTGCTCAAACTCTTGTCCATCAAGTCAGTGATGCTATCTGAAGGTCCTAGAGATTCAGTATCTATGTGAAAGCAGTGGCTTGTGGCCAATTCCAATTAATTGGGTCCTCTGTGATAATATTTGGAAAACAGTGAGATTTTTGTGAGTTTTTAACTTGAAACAGTATTACTTTGCTTGGTACTCACTTTTTTGATAACATCAAGAGATTTTTAGGAGTTTGTCACAACCAAAGGATGCAGACTGGACTGTACTTCAAAAGACTACAATTTAAGAATTTTTAAGAAAATTCAAAATGTATGGTGACAGTATTGTTGGTTTAAGTCTAGTCTTTTCGAGGGGATTTCTTTCAATGAGGACAAAAATGACCAGCTGTATAAATGTTATCCTCATTGTTAAGAAACAATCTTAATCACAACTATGTATAGTGAAATAATTAATATTGTGATTATGTGATGAACCTCTGGAAATAATGCCTTCTGCAGGGTATCAACATATATATATGGTCCTTAGGAGCAAATTAGTGTGGTATATCCATGTGCCACTCATATGGCACATATGAGTGAACTCAAATGTGAACTCAAAGAGTTCTTTTAAATATGAGTGGCACATGGATATACCACACTAATTTGCTCCTAAGGACCATCTAGTTCTAAGTTCTATAAATATAAAATTAGTCAAATACACATACATTGATTTTTACTCCAAGTCAGACATCACACTAATCATAACAAAGTAAGTAAATGGCAATTTTAACTCTTAGTCTTCAAAAGCAGAAGTAAATGTTATTGATTAATCCAATCTCAGTGTCAGAGCAGGAGGCAAGCTGTAGTAACAGAGTAGCTTAATAATGGAGAGCTGTAAAAGGTCTACAAGTGATTTAGTGGAAAGTAACTGGTCAAAACAACAATGTGGCTGAAGTAACTTGTTTAGAAAGTAAATATTCTCATTCAGTGGCTTTTATATATTAATAATTGGATATATTTTTAAGCATGTACCTATTTTTTTAAAAATAAGATACTGGGTACATTGCTAATCTTCTCTCACTCTCAGTTTGCTCACTGCTAAAATCCAAGTGCTGTGCTCTGCTGTGCTGTGCTTAGTTGCTCAGTTGTGTCAGATTCTTTGCAACCCCATGGATTGTAGCCCACCAGGCTCCTCTGTCCATGGAGAGTGGGTCGCCATGCCCTCTTCCAGGGGATCTTCCCAGCCCAGGAATTGAACCGGAGTCTCTGGTTCAATTCCAGGCAGATTCTTCACCAGCTGAGCTAACTGGGAAGCCTGAAATGCCGATACTTACATCTAATTCAGGTCAGGAAGCAACAGTTAGAACTGGACATAGAACAACAGACTGGTTCCAAATAGGAAAAGGAGTACGTCAAGGCTGTATATTGTCACCCTGCTTGTTTAACTTCTATGCAGAGTACATCATGCGAAACACTGGGCTGGAATAAACACAAGCTGGAATCAAGAATGCTGGGAGAAATATTAATAACCTCAGATATGTGGATGACACCACCCTTATGGCAGACAGTGAAGAAGAACTAAAGAGCCTCTTGATGAAGGTGAAAGAGGAGAGTGAAAAAGTTGGCTTAAAGCTCAGCATTCAGAAAACTAAGATCATGGCATCTGGTGCCATCACTTCATGGGAAATAGATGGGGAGACAGTAGAAACAGTGTCAGACTTTATTTTTGGGGGCTCCAGAATCACTGCAGATGGTGATTGCAGCCATGAAATTAAAAGATGCTTACTCCTTGGAAGGAAGGCTATGGCCAACCTAGATAGCATATTTAAAAGCAGAGACATTACTTTGCCAACAAAAGTCCGTCTAGTCAAGGCTATGGTTTTTCCAGTGGTCATGTATGGACATGAGAGTTGGACGGTGAAGAAAGCTGAGCGCCGTAGAATTGATGCTTTTGAACTGTGGTGTTGGAGAAGACTTTTGAGAGTCCCTTGGACTGCAAGGAGATCCAATCAATCCATCCTAAAAGAGATCAATCCTGGGTGTTCATTGGAAGGTCTGATGTTGAAGCTGAAACTCCAATACTTTGGCCACCTCATGCGAAGAGTTGACTCATTGGAAAAGACCCTAATGCTGGGTAGGATTGGGGGCGGGAGGAGAAGGGGACGACAGAGGATGAGATGGTTGGATGGCATCACCGACTCGATGGACATGGGTTTGGGTAGACTCCGGGAATTGGTGATGGACAGAGAGGCCTGGCGTGCTACAATTAATGTGATCGCAAAGAGTCAGGCACGACTGAGCGACTGAACTGAACTGAACATCTAGTTCACAGAGTTGCTGTGAAGAGTAAATACTATAACATGGATAAAGTACTCATCACAATACTTGGTACACAGACTTTCAGTAAATAGTAATCATAGTATGATTATCATTATTGCAATTATCATCCTTGTTATTATCATCAATTTTTTAAAGTTTGTGGCACCATACCAGAAGGTACAAATCTCCTGAGTGCTCTCTAAATCACCCACCCATGTGTTATACAGTTGTCTTCTGTAGGTCAGTCTTAGAAAGGCAAGAGGATTCAGAGCGGCATTGAAAAATTGATTGTAAGACTTCTCTTGCTTACACACACATGTACATACACAAACACATCTTTGTTTAGTAAATTCTGGAAAATACTTTCAAGGAAAGCAGACAGGTAATATTTTCTTCGTAAGACTATTCGGCTTTCACAGGCCTCTAAACATCACAGGTCTTGGGATTACTTAAAAGATTGTTAAGCAGGAGCAAAACTAAAAAAATAGCCACATTTTCATTCTTAAAAATATCACAAAGGTCAATTTTGTCAGTTTCCATAGAATTTCAAGAAGAGATTTAGTAAAAATTAACAGAACTTTCTGGGGGGAGAATGATGAAATGTTTTTACATGAAAGAATCAGCCTTAAATACTCTTCCTAAGGATACTAAAGCTTCTCTCGAACCACTTAACAATCTGCCATTCTAAGAAATCCTCTAAAGTTCTACAACACAAGGTCTAAGGTATCAAGTGCATGGGGTCTAGTAATGGCATCGGAAGCTCCCCATATCCACGATTTTTATTATCCAATAGTGGTGCCTTCATGTGAATTTTAAAATGATGCCTCCCTTCTGGATAGATGAGTTATAAAATACAATCCTTTCAGGTGTACAAAACCCAGCAAGAAAGGAGCTTGCCAGGCTTCCAACTTTTGTTGCCCTCTCAGCAGGAGGCCAAATGACTGACTGTTCCATGCAACTTTGTCCCTGCCTCCCTTCTCTTCCCACCTCCCACGGTATGAGACCTGAGCCAAGACATCTTTTACATAAGGTCAGAGCCTTTGCCTAGTGGGTGGGTAAGTGGATAGTGACAGAGTGAAGTCACCTCCTAAACTTGGCATAAAGTAAAGATTTCATCTAGTACACAGTCCAGTCTAGGTAGTGGTTGCCTGGACTGTGATGAGAAAGACTGCAGACCCAATGCAGCCCCAGTAAAGAGCAGTGAATGGATTAGCAGGATTAACCACAAGTTTCCAACAGCATGTATGCCTCATATGTCCTGTCCTAGTCCAAACCATTCAAATCACAAGGGTTCATTGAGCAATGACCATGTACAAGTCACTGTGAGTGTCTCTTTGAAATAATCTTTTCAAACCTGGTCTCACCAAGAAGTTTCATGCTGCTGCTGCTGCTAAGTCGCTTCAGTCGTGTCCGACTCTGTGCGACCCCATAGACGGCAGCCCAGCAGGCTCCGCCGTCCTTGGGATTCTCCAGACAAGAATACTGGAGTGGGTTGCCATTTCCTTCTCCAATGCATGAAAGTGAAAAGGGAAAGTGAAGTTTCATGGGGTCTTTTAAAAATACAGATCCCTCAAATTTTGTCAGTAAACCTAAAATTATTCTAAAATACAAAATCTTCCCCTGTTTTGCTGCTTTTTGGGTTTTTTTCTATGTTGTGATAATTTTAGTTTTTAAAAATTGAGTCTCTTAATTTAGCTAGGGCCTTAGGGACATAAGAGATTAGTCACTGTCATATTTTAAATGATGCATTCATTCAGGGCAAATCTTAATTTTCTTTGTCTACTTCAGAAGAAAGAGCTGCAAGAATGTCTAAAAGACTTCAGCTACTATCAATTTAAAACACCCTTACAGAAATTTGATTCCTTTGTTCAGAGGAAGGTCTTTACTATAGTTGATGGTACAAGTGGAGCTTTTCATGTACTGCTTCCAGGCATCACTACCAGACTCTCTGCCACCACCAGTGTGTTTTTCTCTTTCAAATACACCTCTGATCTCTGCCCCACTCCTTGGAAGGCATAGAAACAGAGGCCAGAACGGTGGTTACAGGGACAGGGAAACTGAGAGAGGTTGGTCAAAGAGTATAACTTCCAGGTAAAAAGCTAACAAATTCTGCTTATCTAATGTACAGTTAATAATACTGTATTACACATTTGAGAGTTTCTAAGAGAGCAAATCTTACATGTTCTCACCACAAGAAAGAAATGGTAATTATGTAACAAGATGGAGCTGTTAGCTAATGCTATGGTAGTAATCATTTTGCAATCCATACTATCAAATCAGCATGCTGTATATCTTAAACTTATACAATGTTATATGTCAGTTATATCTCAATAAGGCTGGGGGAAAGAGTTAAACAATTTTTAAAATACAATATTTATTTTATTAAAAAATGTAGATTCTTTGGCATCACCATCAGACCTACTGAATCAGAAACTCCCCAAATCAAATGTCCTTAACTTGGGTAGTTAGAAAACTCAGAAACCACTGGTTTGGAGGCTCCTGAGGTAAGTAATACTAAGCCCTTCACTACTGTTACCCGTTCCTCTTATAATTAAAAATTTCACCATATATGAAATTATGTGGTCTGAATTTAATGCTTCCTACAGCAATTTTAGCACCTTTCCCTCTCTTTTGTTTCCTAGTGGAAACTGAAAAAAGGCTTACCATCATCTATCAAGTCTCTATTATAAATTGGTCCCCTCTCAGCCTTTTCACTTAGAAAGACAGAATTTCTTCACCTTTTCTTTATAGAAAAATGTCACTGTGCTCTATTAAACTTCTTTCAAATGGAATATATTAAATTTTAGTTTTAGGACTACGGTGTTTTTATACTGTGAATGGTATCTAGTGAGTCTTTCTCTAGAGAGAAAAAAGCAAGAGGAAATGGCTTTGTGTAACAGTCAGGGACCTCAGCCAGATACAATGAAAAGTTTCCTGGTCAAAGGACAGTACAAACTACAATGAGTCAATGGGGGGTGTGATGGGAACCCTCTTACTTTGTAAGTTTGTGGAAACAACCCAGATTCTTATCTGTCTGGAATTCTTTAGATGTAAATCTGTCTGATAGGCAAGAACTGAACTTCCAGGCCTGTGACGGCATGATATTTCTGCCTTGCAGTGTTGAAACATTCCAAAGAAATGCAAAATACATATCTGTAAGCCAGGAACCACGGCATAAACGAGGAACAATCTCATAGTTTCTCAGCCTGACCCCTAGTGACATTTGGGGAGGGCCATTCAGCAAATGCAAGGTAGTTTACCATCCCCACAACCCACAGCATCTCCGGGCTTAATTATCTCATCACTAGAGAAGGCAATGGCACCCCACTCCAGTACTCTTGCCTGGACAATCCCATGGACGGAGGAGCCTGGTGGGCTGCAGTCCATAGGGTCGCGAAGAGTCGGACACGACTGAGCGACTTCACTTTCACTTTTCACTTTCATGCACTAGAGAAGGAAATGGCAACCCACTCCCCTGTTCTTGCCTGGAGAATCCCAGGGACAGGGAGCCTGGTGGGCTGCCCTCTATGGGGTCGCACAGAGTCGGACACGACTGAAGCGACTTAGCAGCAGCAGCAGCAGCAGGAAAGAAAATAATGTACATCTCACAGCCACGGGGATAAACAAAATACAGGGACGGCACCTACACACAACCCACGACATGTGTAAGGATTCATTAACTTCCTAACCCCTCTGTTCAAAACTTTAGGATCTGAAAAGAGGATTTTTTAAGGGTGCAACTTCATGAGGCATCTTTTAAGTCATTCTGCCACAGCCAATAATTTCTGAACCCGTTAAGTCTTGATTCACAGGGAGCGCGATGTAGTTGTTCACCCTGATGTGTTCTGTTTTGTCTTGTTTTGGAAAGGAAAAAAAAATAGAAAATTTCTCCCTCATTGTTACCTAAAATCTTCCCATTCTTCCTAACAACGTTGGACGGTATTAAAGGTGTTCCTGTTGTCCTCAGAAAGTGACAGGAGTTCGCGCGGTGAAGACGAGGAGGAGACGAGCCCCTGGTGCGCGCAGGCAGCTGCACATCGCGAGAATTGGGCGCCAATTTGTTCTCGCGGTGTCCGGGCTGCGTCAGGAGCCCTCCCCCGGGGCCCTCCAAAGCCGCAAAGAGTGGGAAAAGAGGAAAGAAAGATATATAACAAAGACAATTGAATGGTAGCATAAATAATTCATTTCAGTATGTGTGCTGTAAAGAAATATGTAGGTCGTTTACTAATCATCTGTTACTCCTCCCAGAAAATGTTGCCCCAAATTGACCTTTTCAGTCGTGAAGATGCTTTTGTTGTGTCTATTTCAGAAATGCGACGCTGGATTCTTCTTTGCCCACTTGGGAGAATGTTCGCCCTGTGACTGTAATGGTAATTCCAACGAGTGCTTGGACGGCTCAGGACTCTGTGTGGTAAGTCAGGGGCATCTGTCACTTTTCATATATTTTACTGAGCCTTTGCATCTCTGGTGGAGATGATATTTCTTCCTGGACATTTGAGCTACGGAGGAGCAAACTGCTAATCATGCTTTCTCTTTACCCTTCACCTTTTCCTGTAAAACATCTTATATAAACTGCTTATGATTGTTAAGTGGCCACCAAGGTGTATCTGTGAATGTGCCCCTGTTCCTGGTGGTAACTGCCCCACCACTTTTGGCAGCTGATTTCCAGCTATCGGCCTTTGGGGATGGGCCTGAAAAATAATACACAGAGGAGGAAACCATCCATCCAAATTCCTCTGTAATTGTATAGTTTGACATATATTTGGCTTCACTTCACATAAACCAGGAGAATAAAACAGTTGTTTCATAGCCTATTTTATAACTTAAGATAGTCAGGTCTATAGATCAAAATTTCCTAAAAAAAAAAAATTTGAACCAAATAGCTAATAAAAATGAAAACTTTGGCATTGTGGTGTTTGTAACTCTGTAATCAAGCCCCCAGATACTTTTTCCCCCTTAACTGGAATGAATTTTCTAGTAGACAGTGAAACATGATAGAGATTTATGAAGGAGACTGAGAAACCTTTTAGCAAAAGTGCTTGCTACATATTTCCCATTTTCACTGAATGGATTGAAAACCTAGTGAAAATGGGGATTGAAATATTTACCAGAAGTGACTTCAGTAGAAGTTGTAGGAGGCATTTTTAAAGACTTATACCCTAAAATCATGTTTTCCTTCATGAGCTATACAACATAGCAGAAGTGGATTCTTCTAGTTCCCACGAGGCAAAAGAAGCTTTCCAAAACACAAGAATATTCTTGCATAAACAGGAAACTGCAAGAATAGTTAAATACGCCTATCTACCTCAAAATTAGCATAATTGATGGCATTGGGCAGATGGTTTTGATTATAAGTGGTCAGTGGTCTTCGTGGTGTGTACATGAAGGTGTTATTTTACTCACGCATTCCATTAAGATGCAAATTAGAACATTTCCATTTATTTTAAACCTAACAATTAGCATTTTTCTAGGGACAGAAGTAAGTGGCAAACACTAAAGGTTGCTAATGCTTTGTAGTGTTTGTTTAGTCCTGGTGTTTCTATTTTCCCCTTCCCCCATCTTCTTAAATAACCATTACATCCAGGATGTCCTCTGTAGCAGTGTAGGCACAGGCAGCTGCCAAGTCGACCCTTTTCTAATGCTTCCATCTCCGGTTTCCTGTTATTTTAATCCCAGTGACATTTGAAAAGAGAATCCCATGAATGCACTTGAACGAATAATGTACATCTCTGATAATTTGACCAATTAAGGGCTCTTCATTATCTGGTTTATTTAAGTATAAGACAATAGGGACTGGCCAGCCCATCAGCTGCTTTTAGGCCGTCAGTAAGATAGAAGACTGAAATAAATTAAAGGGGAAAAAAAATTCCTCCTGTTATGCCTATGGAGAGCTATGATAAAACTACTCTTCCTTACAATGACCTTGTCAAAAAAGGAGCTATCATGGTTTTATCTTTGACCTGGACTTGAGCTTCCAAAGGGGGCGGTCATCATGTGATTCCTTCATAGTTCCTGGGGCATACAAGGTTCTGATAAAAGTTTGGAGATGGACTAGGGTATGCTGCTGCTGCTGCTGCTAAGATGCATCAGTCATGTCTGACTCTGCACAACCCCATAGATGGCAGCCCACCAGGCCTCCCCATCCCTGGGATTCTCCAGGCAAGAACACTGGAGTGGGTTGCCATTTCCTTCTCCAATGCATGAAAGTGAAAAGTGAAAGTGAAGTCACTCAGTCGTGTCCGACTCGTAGCGACCCCATGGACTGCAGCCCACTAGGCTCCTCCGTCCATGGGATTTTCCAGGCAAGAGTACTGGAGTGGGCTGCCATTGCCTTCTCCAGACTAGGGTATAAACGTTTATAAACACACTCAGGTCAGTTGCCAATCTTCCTGAAATTACTTTGTTCCAAGACAGAACATAAAAAAAAAAAAAAGAGCCATCTTACTTATCCTAAAAGTGGTCCCTCCACCTTACCCTACCTAGAGGGAAGTGTCTTTTCCCTGATTAAAGTAATATATGCTCAAAATTAAAAAACGAAAAAAACCACACAGATATATACTATACATGGAATTCAGAGTGAAAAATCACCCACAATCTTATCTCCAAGAACTAAACATTTGTCTATATTCCTGTAAATTTAATTTAGGTAAGTAAGACTAGATGATGGGCTTCCCTGGTGACAGAGACTGTAAAGAATCTGCCTGCAATGCAGGAGACCGGGTTCAATCCCTGGGTCAGGAAGATCCTCTGGAGAAGGAAATGGCTACCCACTCCAGTATTCTTGCCTGGAGAATTTCATGAACAGGAGCCTGGCAGGCTGTAGACCATGAGGTCGCAGAGTCGGACACGACTGAGTGACTAACACTAAATGTAAGTGAGGAAGCAGAAGAGGCTTGCCAATATAAAAAGAACATGTTGTTACCTAGTTGGCAAATGCATTGTCTGTGGTGGCACATTGGAATCAAACTCATATTTTTGTTTCCTTTGTCACCCCTGTTCCAGTTTGCTGGTCAAGCAGGGCCAGCTTCTCAGCTCCGGCCCTGTAGGAGCTATAACCCCAGCTCATTCTCAGCTCCACCTAACACCTTGCAGCTCACTCTGGGCACCAGAGTTTCAGTCAGTTCTTACAGTTTGCCTGCCCTAACTCATTGCTCCCGCTTTCCATAAGCAACCAAAAGTAAACGGCCTTCTTTTGTTTCATTTTATTTTGAAGGCTTGTAATGCCTCTGTCGTGTCTTCCTCTGTTTGTTTCTATTTCTCCCTCCATTCCCATGTTCAGTTTCAATTTAACCTTGTATTTTACAAACTGATTTTAAGAAACTAAGCCATCTGACAATAAAATACAAAGAGTAGACAAAGTTATGCTACCATTTTAGACATACCAAAAAACTTAGAGATTTCTTTACAAGAGGATTGCCAATTCTTCAAATGCAGAAAGGTGGCCAAACGAAAAGGGCTGCCTTGCATCTTACCAGAATTTTGGTGCATTGGGCAGAGTTTTCAGCAGAATCAGCCAGGCAGAGCCCCAGAGGTCAGGCAGCTCCAGTGCGCATGGCAGATTCTCTAGGAGAGCAGCTGAAAGAGGCATGAGAAAGGAATTAAGGTGTAGAAATAGAGCAGACAGATGGCTAGCGATGGGAGTGCCTGGTCACTGATAACCCATACTTTATCCCAGTTCTAGAGGCTAGGTACAGAGAACCAAGAAGAGGTCATGGCTAAAGCCAGTTACTGTCTAAAGAACCAGTGCTTCCTCATTAGCAGAAAGCATGGAGCCCACTGACCAGAACTAGGGTGGAGAAAATCTGACTTGAAATTCACCACTTGCACAGGGTTCCTTGGATTCGTTTGACTAAGGATTGATTTGTTGATTTCATTTATCCACTTAACGAATAAGCATTTTTTAAGTATCACTTACGTGCCTGACACTATTCGAGGATCTGGGTTAAGTGGCCTCCACTGTGTGGACTGAAGGGCTGTAGGGCAGAACACTAGTTGAAAATGCCTGTGGATGTGACCAATGTAATGAAATTCAAAATACAAGGACCATGGGAGCTTCAGAAATATATGCAGAAACCCCCACTTGCTCAGTAACAATCAAAAAAAAAAAAAGATAAAAAGATTTCAGATTTCAAGGTCTGTGCCAGAATTTCAGGGGGAAAAAAAGCTAAATCTGAATGAAAATAGATTTGAAACCACTCAAAGAACCACAAAAACATAATTGAAACCTAGAGAGTAAACCATCAAGCTGTTAAGTGTTCACATCTGGCTGGTGGAAATGTGAATGGACTTCTGTTTTCTTCTTTTTGCTTTATAGTATACCTGCCCAAGTGTTCTACAACTGTCAGTAATAATTTTATAATTAAAAAGATTGATGTTCAGATGAACTTCTACCTCACCCTAAGCACAATGGAGAAAGGGAAGTAATTCAGCATATTCAAGGCTAATGAATTTTTTATTACTCCCAAAGCCTAATTAAAACCTAATTCAGGAAAGCAAAGATTTTACATCTCTAATTTCTGTAGCATTTTTCTTGTGACTTTCAAATTCTCCTTTATGTGTATAAAGCCAAAATCAACCAATCTAAGTCTCTTTAAGACTACACATGTGTGATCAGTAAACCAACACCCTCATTAGGTGTCAAAGAAAGAAGAAACTGAGTAATAGGGAATTTTTTTTTCATGTTTTACATGCAACTATGAAATTAGTATCTAAATAAAGAGCATAATTCTTACATTAAAATCTTGACAATTTTCCAATCTGTTGCAAGCTTGGAAAAGCCCAAATTTTGCAAATAGTGATTTATTTCCATGCTAGCTCAAGTTTTGAAATAAAGTCATAAAATTACATGAGCAAAGGATTCTAAGGATGGCTAGCTCAGTGGAGTCCCCTGGTGCTTTGTGGCCCTAGCATAATAATATGATGAGAACCAATACAGGTAAGAAGTTCTCTATATGTTGTTTTTCCTTTTTCTCCCAACCCTGGACATGTCTCTCCTTTCGTATTACCCACCTCAGTTAATGACAGCACCATTCTGCCAATCCTCCATACTTAGATGTCCTGTGTGCTTCATCAACTTCCTTTTTCTCTTCACCAACGTTTAGCTGGACACCAAATCCTACTAGTTCAACCTAGGAGAGAGCCTCCTCTCTTCTGCGGTATCCTACTGTCTTAATTCATGCCCACAGCATCCCTCCCTGACAACTAGTACACCTTCCCAACTACTCATAATGCCCTGCTCCAGACTCTCCTTCCCTAATCTGTCTTCCTCACAGGCAATGGAGATGATTTTTAAAAACAACTTAATCAAGGCATCCTGTTTTCTAAAATCCTTCAAGGATTTCTATTCCAGCCTCAGTGAGCTTCTCACTGCCATCTCCCTGGCATATTTTGAGAACCACAAGTCTAGACAGACTACAGTGA
Source organism: Okapia johnstoni (assembly GCA_024291935.2). NCBI lineage: Eukaryota > Metazoa > Chordata > Mammalia > Artiodactyla > Giraffidae > Okapia > Okapia johnstoni. The sequence goes on along the minus strand of CM044317.1, from coordinate 59,492,779 downwards.
CCCATGAAGCATCTGACCAGCCACTAACCTGATCCTTTTAAGCTTTCTTCTCACCCTCTATTGGTGCTGTGGCCCAGGTGTCTAGAGACTCCATTTCTCACATGAAGGAGACACAGCTGGTGCCCAGATGTCATTCCTGACACCTAATCTGTGATTGATTATCCAGACATAGCTTTCTCAACCATTGGCCAAAGATTCAGAATACTTTTTTCATTTTTAAGTGAGGTCAGTTTTATTAAAAAAGTAAATTTTATCCCAACAACAACATACTATTTATTGTTGTCATTTTTTTCCTTTCTGGTTTTTAAATGGCAGAACAATGAAGGTAAAGGATATTTGCAGTCTCAGAGTAAAAGATTTAAGAAACGTTATATACTGCCTCAGCTAGATCTTTGTTTTACAGACAGAGAATAGAGACCTAGATAAGTCAACTGACTTGTTAAGTTCAATCAGCTAGCAACTGGAGGAGCTAGGGAACTCTCCCTGCTGCCGGCACTGTCCCTGCCAATCTCACAGAATATACTTCATTTACCTTTTAGAAAATTTCATAGCAAGCTCTTTAAAAGAAGGCAGATGACTAAAGTCTGTGTTTGCACTCTGAGCACTTAGAGTTCATAGTGATTTGGAGGCTTTGCCCTTGAGGGTAATTGCTCCCTGTGGCTGCCATGGCAGAAATAGGGCCCTAACAAGGAAGCCAAAGCACCCATGGAGTCACAAAGAATGGTCTGACATCTTACAACAGTCCTGTTTTCTGCTGCACAGATGAGTTTCATCTGTCCAACAAGGACTTGGACTAGTTTGACCCCTCTAGAGCAGCCCTGCCAGATTGCTTATGGCTTGTGCTGCATGCTAGGTCGCTTCAGTCATGTCCAGTTCTTTGTGATCCCATGGACTATAGCCTGCCAGGCTCCTCTGTCCTTGAGATTGTCCCAGCAAGAATACTGGAATGTGTTGCCATGGCCACCTCCAGGGGGATCTTCCCGACCCCGGGATCGAACCCATGTCTCTTACATTTCCTGCATTGGCAGGCAGGTTCTTTACCACTAGTGCCACCTGGGAAGCCCTGCTTATGGCTTAAATTCTGGGTAGTTTGACAGGGGTCATTGGTTTTCCCTGGAATGAGAGACTGCCACCAATTCTGAGTGTGTGTTAATTTCCTTTACTTGATCCAGATACTAATTCACCCTTTCCCACTTTGGCCTTCCTCTTTCTTTTCAACAAATATTTGCTGAAGATTCACTCAGCATTTGACGCAGCACTAAGAACAGTGAGGGAAATATGTTAACATCTTGTTGTCTGCACATCACACTCTATTTTTCAGTTTCTCATCTGTCAGGTTTCCTGGACTAGCCTCTTAATCCTGTTCTGTTAACGTAATTCTAATCAGGAGTCAAAGGTGGTCCATGTCTAATGGCTGATAAGTTGGCTAAAGACTGTTCAACCGTGATAGCTGTGGCCCACCTCAGGATTCCTCCTTTTTGTCTAGTGTGTTGTGCTTGATTTGAAGTCCAAACTGATAGTGAAACAGTATGACACTTCCCAATGCCGTCATTTTATGACTCTTTTGGGAAGGAACCTTTCCTCCAACACACTGGAGAAGCAGTATAATACGGGAATTTCCAGCCTAACCTCTGGAGCCAGATTGCCTGAGCTGAAATCTCACTTTTGAGACACACCTACCATCTGTGTAACACTGGGCAATTTGCTTAACCTCCTTGTATCACTATTCATTTTGTAAAGTGTGAAAAAAAAATAGGACCTTAGAATTATTATGAAAATTAAATTAGTTAATCCACATAAAATGTTTAGAGCAGGACTTCACTATTATTTTATTTTCGACCTCAACATAGAATGTAGAGACAAAATAAAGGGTTCAAAATTAAGTTTGCAGTCCCTCCATCCTGCCTTCCCCAAGATTCCTCCACAGAGCCCTGTTTGGAAAAAGTTAACTGTTAATGTTCTGGTGCATAGGTGTTGCCAAGGGAATTGCTTAAACAGTAGGGTGCCTCTTCAGTGGTGTTCTAACTCTCGTAGTACAGTTTTTCACTGAAAAGCCTATTCAAACTTTATAGAGTCTGGTGAATATAAAGATGAAAACATCGTCATGCTACTGGCGTTGCCCTGTGTGATCTAGTCTAGTCCAGTTGGAGAAAATACCAGTAGACCTGCATCACTGCCTCTTATAGAGGACTGCTGCTGCTGCTAAGTCGCTTCAGTCGTGTCCAACTCCTTGCGACCCCATAGACGGCAGCCACCAGGCTCCGCCGTCCCTGGGATTCTCCAGGCAAGAATACTGGAGTGGGTTGCCATTTCCTTCTCCAGTGCATGAAAGTGAAAAGTGAAAGTGAAGTCGCTCAGTCGTGTCTGACCCTTAGCGACCCCATGGACTGCAGCCTACCGGGCTCCTCTGTCCATGGGATTTTCCAGGCAAGAGTACTGGAGTGGGGTGCCATTGCCTTCTCCGCTTATAGAGGACTAGTGAGAAATTAATCCACCAGTTCAACAAACAGCCCCTGAGTACCACTCCATTTAAGTTGATGGCAGTGCAATGCTGAGAGACAGTGTAGGGGGAAGCACTGCTGAGGCTGGGTGTCTGTGTGTGCTCAGTTGCATCCGACTCTTTGCAGCCCTATGCACTGTAGCCCTCCAGGCTCCTTTGTCCCAGGCAAGAATACTGGAGCAGGTTGCTATTTCCTACTCCAGGGGATCTTTCCAACCCAGAAATTGAACCCACGTCTAATGTCTCTTGTATTTACCACTGTGCCACCTGAGGCTGGGAGCTGATGATAATGTGTGTAGGGAAGGAGGGAAGGATTGAGGAGGGGTCATCAGGAAGGAATCCTGAAGTTCTGAAAGGCCTGGTACAGATCTTGAATGATAAACAGGCATTCTAGGCAGAAGAATCAACTGTTGTGAGCTTTTCTTCCAGTTATCCCCACCGTAAATGGAAGAATCACACAATAAACCAGCTTACTATTTCTCATATATCATTACACAAGATACCAGCCCATTAGCAGAATATTCTTTATCTACCTTCTAGTCCATTTATACTTTACTCAGACACATTTTATTCTTCTGAGCCCATAAATTCTTAAAATGTTCCCCCTAGTGTTTACCAGGAGGGGATTTTTTTTTTTTCATTTCGTATTTATTCCTAGTCAGTAAACTGATGCTTCTAGGATATTCAGAGCTTGATCATTCTGATTATCATTCTGAATTGAAATGAATGACTAACAATCTACTCTTCACACCAACTCTGAAGAGAGCCCCCAGGCTGCCAGTGCACACGCAGAAGACTTCCCCATGGTTCACACTTTGTCGCATCCACTGGGGCCAGCATAGCTCCTCTGTGCTGACCGGTATCATTGCATACCATCTGTTTTGTCAGGCCCAATATCCCTTTTGCTTGAAATACTGCTGGATTCCTACATTTGCTGTATATAAAATTTCTTGTGTGCCCTTGTCAATTTTCTTATCTTTTTGTCTCATAGCACTGCCAGCGGAACACAACAGGCGAGCACTGTGAGAAATGTCTAGATGGTTATATTGGAGATGCCATCAGGGGACCCCCCCGGTCCTGCCAGCCATGCCCCTGCCCCCTGCCTCATATTGCCAAGTAAGTCTTAAAGGAAAACACTCTTTTCTACTGCTTATCCCCTTTGTTTTTCTTTTCTTTTTTCTCCCTATACAGAGTTCTAGGGATTTTTGTACAATCAAAATTGAGTATCTCCTGTTGCAATGAGACTGGAAAAGATACAGGAAAGTTTTCTAGCCCGAATCCACTTTCAGGAAAGCTTAAACACTTGCAGTATAGGTGATGACTCCATTCCCTAAATATTGGGGGTGGGTTGCAGGACACATCACAAACACAATGAAGTTTCCCAAGCTTTATAAGCAAGGCTAGTCTCATTTTTTCTCCGCTATCCCTTGACCTAGACAGGTTGCAAATGGTGATGCCAACAGACATTATAATTCAGTGTTTTCAATAGTAGCAGTTTCTTCTGACTCCCACAGAGCAGACCTTTTCTACATGTGGCAGCTAAGTGGATTTTCAGTCAGAAATAGAACATAGATAAACAGAGTGCTTTAGACCAGTGAGCACACAGAAGATTTCTGAGAGAATGAATTCTCACTTCTGGCTGTGTTTCCTGAATGAGAAGTTAAAGACAGTACGCATACATCTTAGTGGAAATAATGGAATTCTTTTCAGGCACATATATGTATAAATCCAGTAGTCAAGTCAGGACTAGCCATTTTATTGACTTAAAAATGTAGAATGTAAAATAGAATTAAATGTAGAATTAAAATGATGTGATGGTATTTAGTTTTCCAACATTTTGCATACTCTATATCAGGTGCTCTTCTAATTGTTTGGATGTAATATTTCCTTGATAGTTGTTGTAAAGATTAAATAATGCATATAAAGTAACTAGAAAAAGTCCTGAATGCCTTACATACACACACACACATACTCTCTTTCTTGTTTTCTTTTTTATTATGGCTTAATACAGAATACTGAATATAGTTCCCTGTGCTATATAGTAGGATCCTGTTGTTTACCCACCCTATATATAATAGTTTGCATCAGCTAATCCCAAACTCCCAATCCATCCCTCTCCCACCCCTCTCAGGCCTCCTGACAACCACCAGTCTGTTTTCTATGTCTGTGAATCAGTTTCTGTTCCATAGATAAGTTCATTTGTGTCATATGTTAGATTCCACCTATAAGTAACATCATCACACACACTTTCTTAGAAAAGAGATGACAACCAAGTTTCCCCCTAACTGTTTTCCCCTTTATTGAACACCAATATCACTAACATGTCACCTAATAGCTTGTGATTTGTTCAGATCCTCTGATGAGTCTGGCAGGCAGTGAAGAAGTCAAAAGTTTTACAGTCTCATCTTTCTTTGGAAACCATTAAACTGCCTTAGCCCTTGCTTTGTGATTTTTCATGTTCAGTGGTATTAATAATGTGTACAAAATGGATGGTACTGAGAGTGAGAGTGGAAAACTCAAACACTGTGTTCTATTATTTTTATTCAAGCATGTCCTGATTTATGAGCTCCCTTTGCTTCATCTAGATATATTATTTAATTGTTCATTAATACTCTTCTCTCAAGCATGAGTCTTAACCATATCTGATGGCGTGTTCAGTGTGCCGTTCCCTTACCGTGGTGTAGTTATTTTGTTAAATATATTTACCTCCAACTTTCTAATAACAGGTTTCACTCATTCTCCCACATGAACAAAGTTGTTATATAGCATCATCTGCTCAAAGCAGATTTATAAGCTTAGAGATGTAGTTTCTTTAGAAATTAACAGATGAATTAGAAAGGTAATCCCAAATTCTTCATTGTGTTTTCTGACTTTTGTACTTTTTTGCACCATACATATGACAATTACTTATCTAAATTATGTGACATTAATGCTTTGAGATATGAGTCTTCTGGAACCTCATTGGCTGAGAAGTCTTATCTATGTAAAATCAATAAATATTAATCAAGCACTTATTACGTGCCAATCATGTAATGGTTGTTGGTCACAGTTGTGAATAGAATGGTCAAAAACTCCTGCCTTCCTTAAAATAGATGAAATTAAAACAGTATTTTGACGCTTCTAAAGCAAATGACCTTTTTATCTTTGAAATAGATTATCCAGTGTCTTAGTTCATCAAGAAGCTCTTTTAAAGACTGTTAATGCTTTTAAATAAAATAAGCAGAAACTTGCCAGTCGGGTAATGAGCTTCATGTCTTGAAAGAGAAAACACAGGTAGTTCCATAGGCACCAAGAAATACCATTTCCACCCGTGTTCTTTCTCTGCTTGTGTGTGTAAATCTGAGTTCAAAAGAGCAATTGACAGACTTAGGGAATGGATTGTGCAGTTAGGTACATATTCACAAATATAAAAGCTGAAGTTTCTAGAGGACAGATTTGAGATGAAAAAAACCTGTTGAAAATTAACACAAAAGCAAAAATATACAACCTATAAGTAAAGAACATATGTGAGAGTATGGATGAATGGGGAAGGGTAGGAGAGATCTGCGTGCTCTGTAGTGGCAATAGTTCTATTTCCTGAATCCCTCTGGGGAGAAAACTGGCTCCAAAAAGCTGGGAGTAGTCTGCAATCATAGAATAGGACAAATTGGCCTGGATCCTATAAAGTGCTAGTCTTTGATCTGGCCTTATTATTGACTGAGTTAACTAATCTCAAATACTAATCAAATATCGTATAAAATCAGACTCCCCACTGCCTCTTTCAGCTTTTCTTAAAATTCATATTGCTGCTTTCTATAAAAATCATGTATATTGCTGCTTTCTATAAAAATCAAAGTGCCAGGACTTTTATTTAAGCTTTCAGAAAGGCACCATGTGTGGAATCTCATTTCCACCAGAAAGATACACTAGTTGAGCCTACAGATCCAGGATTTGGATCCCCAGTTACAAGAGCCACATCTGAAAGCAGGAAAGTGATGCCTGAGGGAGTTTTGCAAACAAACAATGCTGAGTCTGTTTTCCTTTAAGTTCCCTGAGGGTTTTTCAAAAGCATAAGTCTCCCTTCCACCATGGTTGTTAGTGTGGGCTGAGAAAGGCGCAGTCATTTCATTTCCCTAGCTGCAAACAGACTTTAGCCTAAGCAAAATGTAAACAGTTAATGCTGATGAAAAACAAAAAAAGGAGCCCTCGATGGCCCTACTGCCCCTGCGTCTCCCTCCACCAAGACCAGTGGTCACATAGCTGTTCCCAGGGTCCATTTGCACAGAGCTCAGTTATTTATTTGGGTTTTGGCCAGACATCCTCCATCTCTACAAATAATTGCTCCAAGTAAGGAAAATGTCATCTGTTCGAAACAGTAGGACGTTAGCTCAAAGAAGATAACTCTCGCAGATATTTCATTCCTTCAAGCCATGGGTGGGCCACTGGGTGGAACATCTTCAAAGAAATATGCATGTTCTGGATGCTTAAGTGATGGTGTTTCTTTAAGGAGGCTGAGGAATAAGAACAAGAAAAATAAAGGATAAATGCCAAAGAAATGTAATTCACTGGCGTGTTTTTAACCAAACCGCTAGAGAAGATAAATTGTGTGTACTGCCTTTTACTGAGAAGCACATGTTGTTTTCTGATTGATTTTATAAATGTATTCACACAAAGCAAACATATCCATTTGCTTTCCTCCAAAGACCATTAGGTTTTTGCTGATACATGCCGAAATGTGAGAACAGCAGGTCACAGTCCATGGATTGTACAGTACCTAAGCCAAAATTAATTTAAAAGTCTTTAAAATTTTGTATACCATCCTCATAGGGATAGATTCCTGTCATTGTAGAATTTTCAAAACATATAGAGTAATATTCCACTTCCCTGCCTTGATAATTAAAATATTTATTATGCTGAAACAGTATTTGTTTTCTGTTCTGTGTCCTACTTTTTATTATCAAAAAAAGAAGAAGAATCAAGAGAGAGGGTTTCATGGACTAGAATCCTTTTACTGTGGGTCCTATTTTTCGCTTGAGTACTTGCTTTGTGACTTTGGTCAGTTGAGCCAGTCCCTGCACCCTTTATTCCCAACCCTTAAAGTACACATGAAAGAAGTTAAAGTTCTGTGGAGATTATAAGGCATAGTTTAGAACTGGCTCATGACGTTGAAGAGTGAAAGAGAGCTAAGGCAGGAAAAAAGAGGAGAACTTTCAACATCATAGAAAGTGATGGATAAAAGAGAAAATTCTCATATGAATATAAAATCACAGGTAAAATTTGCTTATTTTATATCCAGCTTTGGAATATGTGCTTTAGACTTGCATTAAATACACACACACACACACACACACACACACAAATATACGTGATGTTCTGCATATTCCCATTGTTTCAAGTCAAAATAATGAAGTGCCTCTATGGAAAAATAAATGAGGTAGACGGAAATGGTGTCACCAGTGGTGTGTCACTTTCTGTCTAAGCCTGATATTCTAAGCTTTCCTAAAAGGAGGGGGATTTAATTTAAGTGAAGCAAGTGATCACACCCATTTGAACTTGAGGGGGACCAAGGTAGAGATGATCTAATCAAAATTAAGACAGCCTCTTCAGTGATGTATGGAATTGACTTCTAATATTCTCTTTCAATTCTAGTTTTGCAGAGTCCTGCTATAGGAAAAATGGAGCTGTTCGGTGTATTTGTAAAGAAAACTATGCTGGACCTAATTGTGAAAGGTAGGCTCCTGAACACCCCTATGCTCTGTGAGGGTAAATGGAAACTTACTGTTTCCCACATTCATCAGTTCTGCCATGCTCTTATTCAGTAGGTCTTAAGAAAGAATGAGGGATAGCATTTCAGAACCCTTTAGGGGAACTTTCCCAAACCCCATGCCTCAGATACAACTAATTAGAATGCTCCCTAGGGACTGCCCTGGTGGTCCAGTGGATAAGAGTCTGCCTGCCAGTGCAGGGGACACGGGTTCAGTCCCTGGATGGGGAAGATCCCACATGCCACGGAGCAACTAAATCCATGCGCCACAACTACTGAAACCTGTGCTGTCTAGAGCCCGTGCTCCACAGCAGGAGAAGCCACTGCAATGAGAAGCCTGTGCACCGCAACTAGAGAGTAGCCCCCGCTCACCACAGCTAGAGAAAGCCCGAGCAGCAGCGAAGACTCAGTGCAGTCAAAAGTAAGTTAATTAATTAAAAAAAAAAAGAATGCTCCATAGGCGTCCATGGCTACATCGCAGGATAAATGGGTAAGGAAAGAGGAAAATGAATGCCTGTATTTTGAAGAGATGGTTTTGGCAACAGTCCTTTCTCTCTCTCTCTCTGTCACTGAGAACTAGTAGTACAATAATTAATATCCAAAAGAGAGGGAGAAAGGGAGAAAGCGAGAAAGACTTCTTCAGGCGTTCCTTTTTTTTATTAACTGGTCAGTTAATACAGTGATACATTGAAAAAGGCACAAACCTATTATTTAACCTATTTTTTATACCCTTTCCTCTCCTGAAAAGTGATTCCATGAGTTTGGATTTTCTGAATCCCTTTTTTGGTATTTACACCTAACACTTTTTTAAGTTGCTTTGGGCTTTGCTCAAACAGGAAAGGACTTGGCAAGCAAGAGTGCACGGCTTCCCACCAAATGATTTCTGGCGAGATAATTCCCAGCCTCCCTCAGCTGCTCACAGGTTTCTAAGATAAAAGGGCTTTCACTGAAAGAGTCTCACAGAGAGGCCTTCTTATGTTTAATAGAAATGCCATTAACGTCAGCCTCCCCATGTATTTAGGCAGCAAAATGATGTGTGATGTCCTCAAGACAGGGAAGGAAGGGCCAGAAAGGACCGGTCAGACATCTAGTCCCATATCCCCACAGCCGTGGGGTGCTCACTTCACACAGTGCACTGCCTACTGCCTTAGGTGGGGCTCACACACTCAGCCTAGGGTTCAAAAGGTAAACCTTAATTACCACTTCACATCCAAAGCAAACACCCTCCATCTCTCAAAGTGTAGCTCTGGAACTCTTTTTAAAAAGCCAGAGTGTCTAGGGAACGTAGAAAATCTCTATATTTAGAGGAGATTGTTATTGTAATTATTAAATATGCAAAATATGGATAATTCTTTTGCTAAAGAGTTGTGGGATTTTCCCCCTTTTTACCATAAGGGAAGAGGAACATGAAAGCTAAGAGACCATGTGAATGTCATCCTTTAGGTGGGACTGCTAGAGATGATCAGACGACCTTCGGCTGATGAATGTTGGCGACACGCTTATTCTGTACTTCTTTATGTGGGGGCCCGGGAACATGAACCATCTGATTTACTCATTATCTGGCTCCTCAGGGGTGTGAGAGGTGGTTCGTCAGCCAGGGATGGAGCTTCTTCTCATCAGTGTCTGAGGTTAAACTCAGTTTAGTCTGATAAGGATTGAGCAATATTACTGGCTAATGGGTGCTGGATGGCTCCTGAGAGGGGAGTTAATAGTCTTAGAGTGCTGCTGACCAAACACACAGTCCCCCAGAAGTGAGGTAATCTGGGCCCCAAGGGCTCAGTTCTACACAGTCACACAGGGGTGTGAATAGCGTTCTGTCAGCAATAGTGGCGGGCCGGCACAAGACAGCATGCACCCTCAGACATGGAGCTGTGGGTGTTAAATCCTCCAGTACACATTGGAGCCTCCTGGAACCTAACATTAATCAGCAAGGCTCAGTGAGATCTGCTGCTTAGCTGGACCTGGATTGATAGGGTGGAGGGGAGAGCACCAGTTTGGGAGGTGGAAATAAAGTGCTGAGATGTAGCATCAGCCTGGCTGAGTCTGTCTCTCAGCTTTGGATTCCTTTGTGATCTTCCTGGGTAAGTTATTTGACCTCTATGTGGCAATTTCCACATCTCTAGAAAGGAAAAAAAAATGAAAAATACTCACCTCATAAGACTGTTGTGAGGAATACTGTGAAGTTCTTAGTATGGCATCTGGCACTTAATAAATGCTCAATAAAAATTAACTGGTGACATTGTGAGTCATTGTGCCTGTTGGTCTGTTTCCACCACTGGCATAATGTGTGCTTGGAACAAGTTGGCTTGTTTCCCTGAATCTCAGCTTCCTTTACTATGATTGTCTCTTGTGTCCTCTCTCAGCCTCATAAATACCCCTAGAGGTGTTCATATTTTATCATTTTGCAGGTGAAGAAACTGACTTGTCTAAAGTCACATTACTTGCTAAGTGGGAGAACCAGAATTTGGAAAGTTTGGGCTAAACATTTATGTTCTTCTCCCATTCTGCTTTTCCCAAATGTCTTCCTAAGAGTCTCCTATTTTAAACGCTGATGATTATTAATGAGCTAGATGAACTTCTGATATGGAGGAGAAAAATGGTAAATCTGGGCTAGCAGAGGCTCTTCGCAACTGTAGTGGAAGGAGAGACTTCCTTCCCATGGAGGGGCTGGGTCATCTCACAGGAGGTGGCCTCAACTGCTTGTGATTTGTTTGACTCTGGATCTGAGGGGAAGGGGCTCTCTGTTTTGAGTTTAATCATCAGACTGTTAAGTTTTTCCAGTTAAACTTCATCTAACATGTTTTCAGTTAATTTGTAAACTCAAATCTGCCCACAAGATCTTTTCAAAATATGTAGCTGGTTTGTATGGATATCTGTCTCATTCGTCCAAACAAGAACACGCTGGAAGTTTCTGTACTTAGAGATCATTTAATCAAAGGTGGTTTTCAAGTCTGACTTTGTGTATGTATCTCCTGGAAACCTTTGGATTCCCAGGCCCTGCCTAAACCCCTCCATGCCCCACTGAAAAGAGACCTCTCAGGTGTGGCTGGGGGACCCATATTTTGACTCCCTCTTGGGTTCTCACAGCAATCCTCTCACTGGCTTGTGAACTACTACTCTGTTTCAACCTTTGATACCACACCCACAAACTATAAAACAGTGTTTCCCAAACTGGAACTCAAGAGCCGCAGGTGTCCTCGGAAATATTTGTGGAGGTTCATGGGTTCTCAGCGAGTTTTTTCTTAATTTTGTGTTTTATTTCAGTGATAATCTTGAGGGAAAAAAATGTTCACTGAAACATGTTCTTTACATTCTGTAGTACCATGTTACAATAGAGGAGGATCTATCTGCCTTAGCGCTAAGGAGAAAATAATGGCTGATGGTGTGTCAGTGAGACATTACAGACAGCTGGAGGCCCAAAGACATGACATTGAGGCAAACTGAGTCATCATACAGCAGAAGATAATAAGAAGAGGTGCCAAGAATACACAGAAGAACTATACAAAAAAATCTTAATGACTCAGATAACCATGATGGCGTGATCAGTCACCTAGAGCCAGACATCCTGGCATGCAAAGTCTAGTGGGCTTTACGAAACATCACTACGAACAAAGCTAGTGGAGGTAATGGAATTCCACTTGAGCTATTTCAAATCCTAAAAGATGATGCTCTTAAAGTGCTGCATTCAACATGCCAGCAAATTTGGAAAACTCAGCAGTGGCCACAGGACTGGAAAAGGTCAGTTTTCATTCCAGTCCCAAAAGAAAGGCAATGCCAAAGTATGTTCAAACTACCGCACAATTACACTCATCTCACATGCTAGCAAAGTAATGCTTAAAATTCTCCAAGCCAGGCTTCAACAGTATGTGAACCATGAACTTCCAGATGTTCAAGCTGGATTTAGAAAAGGCAGAGGAACCAGAGATCAAATTGCCAACATCTGTTGGATCATAGAAAAAGCAAAAGAGTTCCAGAAAACATCTACTTCTGCTTTATTGATTATGCCAAAGCCTTTGACTGTGTGGATCACGACAAACTGTGGAAAATTCTGAAAGAGATGGGAATACCAGACCACCTTACCTGCCTCCTGAGAAATCTGTATGCAGGTCAAGAAGCAACAGTTAGAACTGGACATGGAACAATAGACTGGTTCCAAATCGGGAAAGGAATACGTCAAGGCTATATATTGTCACCATGTTTATTTAACTTATATGCAGAGTACATCATGCAAAATGCTAGGCTGGGTGAAGCACAAGCTGGAATCAAGGTTGCTGGGAGAAATATCAATAACCTCAGATACACAGATGACACCACCCTGATGGCAGAAAGCAAAGAACTAAAGAGCATCTTGATGAAAGTGGAAGAGGAGAGTAAAAAAGTTAGCTTAAAACTCAACATTCAGAAAACTAAGATCATGGCATCCAGTCCCATCACTTCATGGCAAATAGATGGGGGAACAATGAAAACAGTGACAGACTATTTTGGGGGGCTCCAAAATCACTGCAGATAGTGACTGCTGCCATAAAATTAAGATGCTTGCTCCTTGGAAGAAAAGGTATGACCAACCTAGCCAATGTATTAAAAAGCAGAGACATTACTTTGCCAACAGAGGTCCATATAGTCAGAACTATGGTTTTTCCAGTAGCCATGTATGGATGTTAGAGTTGGACCGTAAAGAAGGCTGAGTGCTGAAGAACTGATGCTTTTGAACTGTCGTGTTGGAGAAGACTCTTGAGAGTCCCTTGGACTACAAGGTGATCCAACCAGTCCATCCTAAAGGAAATCAGTCCTGAATATTCATCGAAAGAACTGATGCTGAAGCTGAAACTCCCAATACTTTTGCCACCTGATGTGAAGAACTGACTCACTGGAAAAGACCCTGATGCTGGGAAAGATTGAAGGCAGAAGGAGAAGGGGACAACAGAGGACAAGATGATTGGATGGCATCACTGACTCGATGGACATGAGTTTGAGCAAGCTCCAGAAGTTGGTGAGGGACAGGGAAGCCTGGCAAACTGCAACTCATGGGGTCACAAAGAGTTGGACACGACTGAGCGACTGAACTGAACTGAGTCATCACACAGCACAGGGAAGGTCATGCACGCTGAAGTCAAACAGTCCTCTACCATGTCACATTGCAAATGGTCATTCACTTGCAACAACATCATCTGTTGCCTGAATTATGCTGTTAATTTGAATTTGATTCATTTTATAGTTTTGTTCTGTTTTATTTGGAAAATTTATCCTGAGTTTTCAAGGTATATAAAAGTCATAGACTTAAAGAGTTACTACTTAGTTTTCTGTTTGAAGTATTTAACGATGATTTAAGTGAACACTGGAAGAGATAGTCTATATAAATGTTTCCCTTTTCACAAGGATCCATACAGCATACATGTTTGAGCAACAGTGGTCTAAAATAGGAAAGACATGAGCCTCTTTAGTACTGTGCAAAATAGCTCAAACATGCTGGTCTTTCCAGTAAGGTCTGAGTTATTTATCCTGCTCTGGGCCCTGCCTGTCTCTTCCCAAAGCCCTTTCTCACCTCATAATTTAAACTCCCCATATTGGACCTGCTGCTCTTAACACCCACTGGGTCAGCTGTAGAGCTTACCACATATTGTTGCATTTAGATGATGATCATGGTGATAATGGTAAAAATAATCAGTAATATTTACTAGTGCTTACTGTATGCCAGGTACTATTGTCAGCACTTTACAGGCAATGATACATTTAAACCTCAAAGAAAAATCCTATGAGATACCATTTTCATCTTTATTTACAGAGAAAGAAAGTGAGACACAGAGAGGTTAAGCCACTTGTTCAAAGTCAAGCAATTTTTTAAAATCTCTTTGAATTATGAGCTTCTCAACAGTAGTGTCTTATTTATGTCTCTCTTCATTCTTCCCCCGTTACAATAACTAGAATATTGTATGCACTGAGTTACATTTGTTTCAATAATGCTTCTTTAAAACTTTTTTTTTTACTAAAAAACCCCAGAACTTTTATTATTCCTTTAAAAAGACTCCATGCAGTGACAAGAGTCAGACATTTCTTGTGCCATTTGACCCTCTACTTCTCACCCCATGCTGGAAAATCAAAGACCCAGAATTGAATAGAGGTTGCAAATGTAAGTTATCTTCTGATGCAAATAATTATAAAATGAACAATCATATGTACAGGAGTTTTGCATCTCATTCTCATTCAGAGTGACCTTCCCTCTGCTCCTAAGTAGTACATTTTATTTAAGGATGGAGGGGCATGAGAGTCAGATCCTTGAGGAGATTTAATCTAAGGTCACACAATTGACCCTCATTGTTCAATGAAGAGTTTTCAGTTACTCAGCATATACGATATCCATGCCCTAAGTAGTCCGTATTGTCTCTTGTGGCAGCTTTAACAGTGTACCTTCATCCTTTCAGCTCTTTGGGGGATTGAGAGACATGCTGAAACCATACGAGGATTTGTTAGGTGACTCTTATTGCTTAAGGATCAGGAAAGAAGAATGGGGCAAATTAAAGTAAATTTAAGGAAATCTGAAAATCCTAACAGGAAAGGCCGAACATAATATCATCAGAGACCATGATGATGACAGTGATAATGATTTTGATAATGACCTTGAAGTTAGAAAAAAATAATGAAGAGGAAGAGGAAGCTAACATTTATTGAGGATTTTTTTTTTTTTATTGAGGGTTATATTATGATTCAGGCTTCCAAGATGGCCAGGAGACTCAGGTTCGAAATGTGGGTTGGGAAGATCCCCTAGGGTAGGAAATGTATTCTTGCCTGGAATATCCCACAGACAGAGGAGCCTGGAGGGCTACAACCCATAGGCTCGCAAAGAGTCAGATGCAACTGAACACGTACCATATTATGATTTGGTGATTTAGTCTGATTCTTTCTGCAGGCATCATGTTTTTCAAACTTAATCTGTCAGACCTGTTATCTGTACAAAACTCTTCTTATTAAGACCTACTCTCGCCTGCTCCATTTCTGGATTCTTGCCCTGTGACCTGGAATGGGTTACTTATATTTCCCTAGCTTTAGTTCCCAGTCTTTCACAGAGAAGTGGAGAGCATTTATCTGGCACCTACTGTGTAACAGATACTTTTTTTCTTTGTTTAATTTAACCCAAATGACTATAGAGCCACATCTTCCTCAGAAAAGCTTCTGTGCCACCTGGGCTGGGAATTTTGGCACCTTTGATAAAGGCATTCAGTGAGGGCTAGAATGCAGCCCTGGGAAGAGAAGCTAAGGAGAAAGAGCAGAGGACAGGGAAAGCACTACAAAAACTCCCCAAATAATAGTTTTTGGTCAAAAATTTTTTTTGACCAAAATGTTTTTTCCAAAAAGCATATCTTTTTTTCCCCATTTTGCCAAATGATATGATCACTGACTGAAATGACAAAGTTCATATTTCACTGTTCTTTCATTTATATTATATATTTATCAGCTCCATTTTCTCTGAGTGAATCAAGTCACTAATATAACTAGAAATGAAATTACGGAAGCAAATAAAAGTGCACCAGTGCTGGATACCTGGACTCCAGTGCTGACTCTGAGTCCAATTCCTGGTCCTTTTGTATCCTTTGTAATTTACTCTTGGAGGGCAGGGATTAGGCATATTAATAGATAACATTTGATTACTCACCTGTTATATCATTAATGGGTTAATTAGTTGACTTATTAATGCCATACTTGTGGAGTGGAAAGAGTATAAGCTTGGGAGTCCCATGCGATGCTTGAGCCCTGTAGTGGTGAACCAGTCATCCAGCTTCTTCATTGTCTAGTTCCTCATCTATAAAGTTGGTGTCAGAGGGGGCTTAGTACAAAACCTTTGCATTCTCAGGCTATAACATCTGTAGGGTTGAAGTTGGGACTGTGACTTCAGAGTTACCTCTGAGACTGCCACCAAAAGATGTTCTTGAAATTCAAAGTAACTCAAAGTAGGTCTCTACTGTGGTTGAGATTCTGACTTAGAGAAGAGAGAGAGTTTGGTTTTTCTCTTGTAGAAAACCAGGAGACCACCTATGGAGATCAAATACAGTGGAATCAAACAGAGAAAAGAAAGTAGCTGGCATCTGGCTTCTGTGAGCTTGGACAAGTCCATTCACTCCTGGACCTCAGGCTCCCAGCTGCACACTGAGGTGGCAGATCCGCATCCCATTTTAGTGAGCCTAAGAATCCTAATATTCTGTTTGGTGGACTGCAGCCCAGGAGAGAAATTCAGTCCAACCATGAGTTCCACAGAGGAATGATATATGCTGACTTGGGAACCAGAGGGCCTGTAAACTAGAGGTACAGAGACATGAGTATGAATAACAAAATGTATCAAACATTTCCTCTTTGTGGGTTGTGTGGCACTTAACATTCATTCTTATCTTTTTCATAGTCCTCAGTATCTAGAGTTTGTATAATTATGCCTAATTCCTTTCCTGTTCTTTCAGTGTATAGGATGTGTGTTTTTCCTCTTCCTGTCTCTCCATGCCTTACACAAAATAGGCATGAATTGTCCTTCTGTTGGTTGAATTCACTCATTCGTGTAAAGCAGGAGCAGTGTGGTCCAGGGTGGGGTGAAGAAAAGAACATCGGGGTCAGAGGGTCTGGGTCATATGCTGTCACTTCCTGGCTGTGTGAGACTGGGAAATCAAACTAGCCTCTCAACCTCAGAATGCCAGGCCTGGGTGCCCTCCCTCCTAAGTGCCTGTGGTAACTAAATAAACTTACCTAGTTGAAGCCATGAGATGCAATGCAAGTGACTGAAAATACACCATCATTACAATTACATCAAAAAACTGAGACAGGAATAAAGCCTGGGAAAACACAACACAAAATGTTGAACAGTGATTTTGTTAAGGTTTTGGGATTACAGGTGTGATTTTCTTTTTAATTTCTCTGTTTTTCAAATGTTCTGAATCATAATTCTTTTGCTTTAAATGGAGGCCTTTAAAAATGTGGTGTCTTATTATTACTGGCTGGGTCTTATTGGTTTCCTTGGAAAATCTTCCTTTCCACTCCCAAGGCCAAGGTTCCACCCAAGGCCCTCCCCACCCAACCCCGGTCTCCCATTCCAGCCCACAGTCCATCCTGAACTCTTATGCCAACACTGGCCTCACTCACCATTACTTTTATCACACATGAAAACCTTCACTGGCTTTCTTCCTTTTTCTCTCTCATCAAAACTAACTCCTGTGCCCAACCTTCAGGCCCATGATGGTGCGACTGCACATTCTTTCCAGCCACTCCCAAAGCTTCTTCAGCCCACCTTAGCCAGCCTTCAACACTAATTTAGGGTCCACAGCAAAACAGGGACAACAGCCAGCCAGAAAATGTGTATGTTGGCTCAAACAGTATTACAAAGTTTGAAGCAACCTTTAAAAACTGAGATTTCACATAAAAATCCAAATTTCAACATCTCCTTTAAAAACGATAAGATTTACAGGACAGATCATTCCCTCACAGGTACAATGTGGAAACAGTTGATAGGAGCGGAGAAGCACCTGCCCCCTCAGATGAGGCCTGTGGTCCATCACACTCAGCAGGGCTTCTGCTGGCCTACAGGTTACCTTTTGGAAACAGTAAAGAAAGGCATTTTTCCTCTGCGCAGAGGCAGCCCCACCCAGAGTGCGCAACTTGGCAAAGCCAGCAAAGGCTGGAAAGATTTCAGTCTCCGTTCTCCAACTGGGCTGGATTCTCTTCATTAAGGGCCAGCTGGCATGACCATAGGCATCAGCTCTGCCCCCACAACAAATGAAACTAGGTATCTGGCCTCTGTAGGCACACATATCTAAAACCTACAGAGTAATGGCCATCTGGCTCCAACTCCGCTTATCTGTGGGACTCCCCCAGCTCTGCCCTCTGCTTCATCTCAACACTGTCGTCTTTCAGTCACAGGATGACTGCCAGAGCCAGTCGTGCTGCCTGCCTCTTTATTCACCTGCGGATGGAGAGAATGCCTTCACAAAGCCCTCAAACAAGAGCCCGAGCTCCACTCCAATTGAATCACTCCTGTGCCAAACTATTTTGACTGGGACAGTGCCAGGCACTGATTGGCTCAGGTTTAGTTTATCAGAACAAACACTCTGGCAAGGTGGAATATATACCAGTGATTCTCAGTAAAGGTATTATTAAAATTTTGTCTGGAAGAATTCTTAGCTGTGCCCTAGTGGCAAATCTCATGGCCACATTTAGCATATCTAGTACCACCTATGGCAGCTGTGCATCCTAGTCATTGGGGTGTGACCACAAATGCCCACAAACTGGTTATAGCCAGACACTCCTGCACCTGAAGGTCTTGCTGAACTGAATGGGCTGGAACACAATGGAGAAGGGTAGTTCCTTAAAAACAAAGTCTGGTTCTATAGGAAGGTGGGAGAGGGGGGATTAATTCTGGGAGAGCAGTCCACAGATACTCATTATACTTTCTTCTAGGTAAGAAAGAAGACAAAAAGGAAGAAAACTATGGATGCTCAATTTTTAACATGTGATTCCCCTTCAGATGTGCTCCTGGTTACTATGGAAACCCCTTGCTGATTGGAAGCACTTGTAAGAAATGTGACTGCAGTGGGAATTCAGATCCTAACCTGATCTTTGAAGACTGTGATGAGGTCACTGGACAGTGTAGGAATTGCTTACGCAACACCACTGGATTCAAATGTGAACGGTGCGCTCCTGGATACTATGGAGATGCAAGGAGAGCCAAGAACTGTGCAGGTACAGTGCTGTGCACACTACTGCAGCTACCCGACTGGTGCATGTGTGATAGGAGCAAGTTCTCTATCAGTGCCAGGGTTAGGTGAATTTCCCTTGGGGACATACTGCAGTTATCCCCTTGACTCTTTTCCAGGGTAATATGGAGTCTCAGGGTATGCATCCCATATTCATAGGGGTAGATATTTTTGTCACAACTAATGTAACTTAGCTCATGGGTAGAATGGACCATGAGACACTTAACACCAGTGACCTTTTGTCTTATCATCTTTATGTCCTACCAGTTTTGATCAAAGAAGTAAATCAGACTTCCATAGATAACCTATCATTGACCAGAGGACTGAATGAAAGCTTTCATAGTTCACATCAATTTTCTTATTCTGCAAACTGTGCCTTTCTTTTTAGTTATATTTGGTAAAAATTATCATTTCAGTGAAATAGATCAGCAAAGCCAGGAGTAGTTTCATCCATGTTTGTTCAAATTATCAGAGAAAATATTTCAGGGATAGTATCTTCCTGGTCAGACTTCAGTTAGACTGAAAGGTACCAATTTTATTTTGGATTTCTCCAATCCATTTACCTCAGAGAGTGAAGCTCTTCAGAAGTAAAGTTAAATTGCCTTCCTGCAGGATTAAAGTGAGGCTGAGACTGAGTATTCCTCCTTTTATGTGCCTTTGAGATGAAGAAGACTGAGGAAGAGGTATTGTGCTCTTGTGGCTTGCTTCAGTTGGAGATGCTGTCACTGAAACAGGTTTCCACTTAAAGAGATTTTTAAGAAGTAAAGAGTTTGAAACTGGGAAGAAAACAAATATGACCTGCAGAAGTCACAGAAAAGTAACCATGCCTCCAGGAAAGCTGTGTGCACAGAAGCATAACCCCAAGAATAACAGAGGGAGGAGAGGAGCACTGTGTCCAGTCAGACTAGAGAGAGAGAGGAAGTGGGCGTCAGAAAGAGGGTTGGCAAAGCCAAAGACTTAAAACACTGGCATCCTGATACTCAAAATGTTGACTAAACTGGTGGCTCAGACGGTAAAGCATCTGCCTACAATGTGGGAGACCCGGGTTCAATCCCTGGGTCAGGAAGATCTCCTGGAGAAGGAAATGGTAACCCACTCCAGTATTCTTGCCTGGAAAATCCCATGGACAGAGGAACCTGGTAGGCTACAGTCCATGGGGTCGCGAAGAGTCGGACATGACTGAGCGACTTCACTTTCTTTCTTTCTTTCATGTTTAAATGACATGGATGCAGATCACTCTTAGAAAAGAAGCTAATGTTGGAAGCAATAAAGCATGACGTTGCTGAATTGTTTCATAAATCTGTATTTTGTGGAACATTTAACAGCCAAAATGTAATGTATGTTATCCTTGAAGCCAATTTTTTATGATTATTCTGTAAAGACAGTTAAGAGGTGGGAGGAAATTCATAATTCTATTCCAGCTTACTGCTAGCCTACATAACTGAAGAAATCCTTTATAAATATTAAAAATTAATCTCTACTTCAAAATGCACTGGAAAATGAACCATCTGGTGAGATTGAGGTTTTGTTTTTGTTTTTTCCCCAAAAAGCATTCTTGAAAATCATCAATAGATTAATAATGGGCTCTCAAGTCTTCTAAATTCATGTAAATATGGTCCTAATTCTTTTCACAACATTGTTCCCAGCTGTCCTACTGGTAGCTATCATTGGGAGGTTTGGAGTCAGTCTTGCCAAGGGTCAAGCCCTGTAGGAGACAAGAATCATTCTTGGGTCCCCTCACTCACTCCTAGTGGGAGGCTCCTCCCTCACACCTGGCAGTAATCAAACCTAGACTTGGATTAAACTGGAGAATCTGAGTGCGATAAAAGGATAACTTGGATTCCAGCTGAATGATGGACTCTGTGATCATTTTGTACCTTGTGAAACTGACCCAGATCTCTTTGGACTGAAGCAGTTGCAGAGTCATGTCAGAATCTCAAAAAGTTGGGAAGGGAATCCTAGAACATTGAGATTTATCTACTTTTGGCCCAGGGTCACCTTTGAAAGTCTCACCAAGCTGGGGCTTAATTGGGTAAGAGGAGTAATCACTAAATCATGTATTCCTCATGATCTTAAGAAAGAATATAAATTAATCCCCACTGAAGAATTATATACTGATAGCAAGTATTTCTGCAAACCACAGAACACTGCGATACTTTAGGCATTGAGAAAATGAATCCCTAATCTGTTGTTTTTGTTTCCCACAGCGTGCAATTGTGGGGGAGGCCCATGTGACAGCGTAACCGGAGAGTGCTTGGAAGAAGGTTTTGAGCCCCCTACAGGCATGGACTGCCCAACCATAAGTAAAAATAACAGTACATGATTCACTAACCCCACTTTCTCTAATGTGCTGCAGGTATAGGATTAAGAAGAGCTATCCAATCCCACCTTCTCTAGAAACTGTCTGAGTCCCACCCTTGGCTTTAACCCTGTCTGTGCCTCAACCAAATGGACCCTAAGCAAAAGACATTCAGTCCACTTGATTCCAACTGGCAAATAGCAGGTTACATTTAAACAGCTCTATTTTAGAAAAATCATTTTGTCAAGTCTTTAAGTTCAATGTCTTACTTAGTAGGTAAAGTTGGAAATACACTTCCCAATGACTGAGTTCATTTTAGGTCCTTTTCCTATATTATCTCTTCAGGTCCTCAGATAATGTAATCCATAGACAATGTTTTACAACATTTGGTAAACTGATATACCAAGAGATTTAAATCCTGGCTTTTCCCCAGATCACTCCAAATCTGAAGTGGCACCAGTAATATAATATTCAGTCCTTATGAAATGGAGCTGCCTTCATCTCTTTCCTGTCTCTCCTGTCATTCAGATCATGAAAGTGAAAGTGAATGTTGCTCAGTCGTGTCCGACTCTTTGGGATCCCGTGGATTATCTCATCCATGGAATTCTCCAGACCAGAACACTGGAGTGGGTAGTCTTTGCCTTCTCCAGGGTATCTTCCCAGCCCAGGGTTCGAACCCAGGTCACCCGTATTGCAGGTGGATTCTTTACCAACTGAGCTACCAGGGAAACCCAATTCAAATCATGAGTAGTCCTAATGGTCCAAGAACCTGATGAAACATTTCAAAGCAAATGCCCAGAGCCAGTCTTAATGACTTCTCAAGCGACCTTTAAGCCAGTAGCCTAAAAAAGTCCATGATTGATTTTTAGAAGGATTTAAGGAAAATTTTGCCTTAGAAAGCCTTCTATCAAGAAAGTAACGAATATTTGGCTTTAAGTAGAGTGTTTTAAAGACTACTTTAATATTAGATATCCCTTCCTCCAAACAAAAACATCTTGGCCTCTCAGTCCCTCTGGGCACAAGAGATTAATATCACTGATGAATCCCACATTAGAAGGTGACATAGGATGGAAGGCACAAGCTGGGCAAAGTTTGCATATGACAGCATAGGTGATCCTCTATGCAGTCACTTTAAGGACATCAAGGTGCCTGCTTGGCCTCGATGTGTCTCCTCCACCAGCCTGATGTACTGGCTGGGGAGTCATTCCTTAGAGCATAGGAGGAAGACCACATTAAACTTCAAGTAACAAATTAACATATTAACAACCATTAACCTTTTAGTCTCCATTTATCATTTCTCTAGATGAGAGTACGTCTGGTGGAAAGAAGTTGGAAACAGAAAAATTTCAAAGGGTGTCCTTAGTGAGTGTGTCCCAGGAGGGCATTGGATTGTGGGGATGATGACAGTGGTCAGAGGAACTCAAACGTGAAATGCAGGAAGCAGCGAGAAACTGCCACCCTCCTCACCGCATGTGCAGGGTCTTCAGCTGTCAGAGAGTAATATTAGCGAACAGTGAGGTCCTGCCGACCTACTTCTGCTGACCTGTTCAGACATGAGGTCAGGCCATGGGGAGGCGCCGAGCCATCCGTGGAGTGAGGAGAAAGCGCTGAAACCTGAACAGTCAGTAAGGAAAGCTGCTGGGAGAGGAGAAATGGCAGGCGAGTTCCATCTTCACTGGCCGGCACCAAGCGGAAACCCACTACCTGACGTGGAGGGCGGCCTCCCAGATGGTTTTCCCCTGCCCAGAGAAGAGTGGGGAGAAGGTTCTTTTCAGCCACCCACCGTCTCTCAGATGCCTTGCCCTTTGTGCTTCGTCCTCCTCAATTCAGCCTTTAGGGTGCATGGTAACCTGCTTTTCAGTTGCATGTTTGTTTTATATGTTTTAAGCAGGGATAGTGCCCAACGTACACTTTGGTCATCTGAGGCTCTCTGAGTATAAGGACTAGTTCCATGGTCCAGAATAGCTCCTCAGGAAACAAAAATACGAATAGTATTAACCAAGGAAGGGAGTATAATGACCAACTTAGAGCAGCATGCTTCCCAGCTGACCTTTGATTTTGAGGAAATGACATGCCCCTTGTACCACCAGGCTGCGATAAATGCATCTGGGATCTGACTGATGACCTTCGGTTAGCAGCACTCTCAATTGAAGAAAGCAAATCCGGCCTGTTGAGTGTGTCGTCTGGTGCCGCGGCTCATAGGCATGTGAACGAAATCAACTCCACCATCTACCTCCTCAAAGTATGCAGGAATGGTGTATTTTCTGTGCATTTTCACTCTGGTTTCACAGGGTCACTCATAGTACCTCCTACCCTTTTGTTATCTGAGTCCAGTAGTTATATTACAGATTGCCAGACCTCGAAAATTATGAAAAGTTGATTATAGTCATGTGCTCCATCCTAAACCAAGAGCTGTCATCTATGAAAAAAGTTAATGGAAAATGAAATGACTGAAAAACTAGTATCTATGTACAAAGCTATTGATAGAGGAGAAACACTCGTATTTTCTTAAGCTGTACATTGGTTACTTAAGTCAACATAATAAACATACTATTACCTTAGCTTCAGTTTGCTATGTTTTCATGGTTTTCTCTGAAAACTAATACATACACTCTTGTTCTCTCTTTTTCCTTTCTTTCCTCCCTCTTTCTCCTGCCCTTACCATTCCATCTCACTGACACACATTTTTTTCTCATTTTTCCATACTCACACACACACTCAAACACACAAGCATGCTCATATGCTCTGTTTCTCTTCCTTGATCTAGCGGTTAACTCTGATAAGCAAGTTAAAGGCAGACAGTAGTCAAAAACTGTAACAGTGCTTATATATCCAAGCTTTAAGAGGTCTTTTTTCCCTCTCTAAATTATAGGCTTCTATCACAACCAACAGATACTTTTTAAAACAATGATAATCAGCTGAAAGGTTAATAGAACTAGTACCAGCATACTTTTTTATTTTGTTAGTCAAATTAGCGTAGTGGTTAAGAGCATAAATTTTGACAGCAGAATGCTTAGATTCAAATTCCAGCTCTGACACTTACTAGCTTTGTGACCTTAAGTAAATTATTTAACCTCTTTAGTTTTCATTTCCCTCATCTGAAATTGAGGATAATTATTAAACCTATCTCATGGGTTGTTGAGAGAATTCAGTGAATTGTTATATAGAGAGCAGTCAGAATAGTATCTAACATAGAAAGTGCTCAATTCTCTGCTTTTAGGAGGTACAAATAATATCCACAGCAATTGCCCAAATCGGCAAAGTGTAGAACAAAACAAAAATCACAAAATTGTAAAACTGGATGAAGTCTTGGTAAGCACTCTATTCCTAGTTTAGGAATTGTTTTTGTCCAAACTCATCTGTTTGGCCACATGAAGGCAGTCATTCTCAGAGGAGTCACCCAGACTCGGTCCTCTTGATACTGCTTGAGTACTCTTTTCCAAAAAGGACAGCTTCAAGGTAGAAATAGTTATTATATCAGGTATAATAATATTGTAGCTGATGGGAAGTCAGTGCCCAGATTGAAGGACTTACTCCAAAGTAAGTGACGGAAAGCTACACTTGGTGCAAACTCCTCAAAAATGGAAATGAAAAGGGCAAATTGTCTGAAATAAAAATAATTGTTCTCCTTACACTAAAGGAGGAAACTGAACTTCTAGAACTCCATTTTCATTAATCAATGTGGGTTATTTCCTTGAAGACCTTCCAGAATTGAAGTTTTAAAGCTCAGACAGGCAAAGCCACCACCCATCTATATTGAGCCTTTTTGAAAATTTGCAAAAGGTACCCTTTTCCCCAGAACCAGCACAGCCCACACCAGATTCTTCAGCCTGCTGAGGGGAGCTCACAGAATTTCTGTCCCCAGAGCCCTCAGTCCCCTCGTGCAGACCTCAAATTTCATACCAGCTTGCAGTAGCCTGTGGACCCCACTATTTTGAGAATAAAGGCTAACTCTCTACTGTAGTCCTCTTACACTGAAACAGTTTTCTGTGTATTTTTATAAACCTGGTGTGCACATCTACTGACTATGGAAAAATACGTGTTTTTTTTTTTTTCTAATCCACAGACAAAATTGTCAGAAAGAGAAAACCAATATGTCCTAAGAAAGATACAAATCAACAGTGCTGAAAACACAATGAAAAGCCTTCAGTCTGACATGGAGGAATTAGCTGAAAAGGTATGTATTCAGTTTCTGAGACTAACTTCAATGAGGGATTTAGCTAGTGTGAGACTGGCTAGTCACAAATGATTGAGGCTTAACACAGCCCAGAAAAAATGCAGGGACCCAGGTGCCTTAAAATAAATCAAGGTAAGACCTGAGGGTAAAGTTAACATACTTGGTCTCTACTATATCTTGCCATTTTGATTGGTTTCCTTGAAAAACCGTGTTTATGGGGAACTTTCGTCGTGCTTGCTGCTGGTAAGTGTCATTGATATATATTTCATTTGGGTATTCGTTCACCTGTTTGCCTTAACATTTTATGGCTAAGAGCTATAGAGCATCCAGAAGTAAACTTTATTACATAGAATATAAACTTTCAATGTTGGCTACAGGATGCATTAAATAATAAAAGGAAAGAGGAGAAATTGTGTTGAGAAAGCAATTTTGCAGTTTGGCAGGGGAAAAAGAACACTTCGGACCCTCATTTTTTACCATATACTGTTAATAAAATAAACTTCAAACAGATTAAAGACTTTAGTTTAAATCTAAAATTTTCAAGAAAACAGAACTAGATAATTATTAAATCTTGAAAGGAAATAAAAATACAGTTAAATATAGTGTAAAGAATTATAGTAAAAAGAAAGAATAGATTTGACAAAGTAAAATTGCAAATACTCAGTAAAACAACAAAATAAATGAAAAAAGTCGGTGAGACTAAGAAAAATGTTGAGGGAAATGTGGCTGTAAAAGCTCTCATAAATTAACAAAAACATTAAAACAAGAGCAAAGTCATTCGCCAGGGGTCTAATGGAAAAATATCCGTCCTCCGTTCTAACAAAAAAAAAGAAATGCAACTAAGCTCCAAGGCACCATGTTTAATATACTAAAATCTTTAACACATTTTTTCCCCTGGTTATGTTCCACCAGTTCTGCCCAGTGTACCCTGGAATTTCTGCTTTCAGATACAAATATTTGACATAAAGTGTTGTTCTTTTCAGAAACAATTCTCATTTTCTACAAAAATAATGGTTAAAATGACTCTGATAATCTCTTTTGACCTTGGACCTCTTAAACTAAGAGATTATGCTTCTAAAAATGTGAATTACTCTAATTGAATCCTTGGAAGATTCAACTGCTTTTAAGTGCATTTAAAAATTGGGTGCCCCTTTCTCCATGCAATTGAGCATATTAATCCAACCATCAACATTTGAGGAGCAGTGAGATCTCTTAAATTTCAAAGGAAAATACCATGAAAGAAATCTTTGTGAAAACTCATTGTAATTTCATTTCTATGTCATGGCTGGAACTTGCTGAAAGTGCCTCAAATTCTTGAGGAAATGTTTTCACCAAGATTGGTTCCTCCCATAGCTTAGACACAGAGTTACTGATTCTTTTCTTGTATAGTTTTCCTATCTCCAATATTAATTAAATGCAGGTTTTCATGGGGAGGAAATAATGTAAGCTTCAAAGGAATGTCACAGTAGAAAAGGCTCCTGAACAATAAGAACAGACCACCAAAGCAGGAAGTTGATGATAAAACTACTAGAACATTCACCCAGTTGTTTCCATTGATTCTTACTGAAAATAGCATCCTACTTGTTGTGACATCAACAGTCCTGATGGTACCAGAACCTGCTGAAACATTTTGAAACAAACACCCAGAGCTAGTCTTAATGGCTTCTCAAGCATCCTTCAAGCCCTTGGTCTAGAAAAGTTCATAATTGATTCTTAGAAGGATGTAATAAAAGCTTTGTCTTAGAAAGCCTTCTATCAAGAAAAGTTAACAATATTTAGCTTTAACTAGAATGAAGAATTTTACTGTAGATTCCCACAGTGTGGTAAAAATCACAGTAATGTTGCCTCTTAAAATTGAAAATGTGGTTGATCCTTGAACAACACAGGTTCAAACTTCGAGGGTCCACTTAAACACAGGTGTTTTTTGGTACTATGGTACAATGGTATTACATGATCCAGAGTTGGTTGAGTCCAAGGATATAGAACCTCAGATATGGAGGGCCAACTGTAAAGTTATACATGGATTTTCAACTGTACTGGTGCCCCAAACCCCTGCATTGTTCAAGGGACAACTATACCCTCTGTATGCAAAGTAGCTGTTACATGAATCTAATGTAACCCAAATCTCACAGTTAACTTAAAGTTACTGTTTTTTTTCCCCAACTTCCGTATCTAAGTCCTCTAGCCCTCTTTTGATAAATCTTACTGCCTCTTCCCACCCCATACTTATGGAAATTTACCTGCCTCCTGAGAAACCTGTGTGCAGGTCAAGAAGCAACAGTTAGAACTGGACATGGAACAATAGATTGGTTCCAAATTCGGAAAGGAATACGTCAAGGCTGTATATTGTCACCCTGCTTATTTAACTTATATGCAGAGTACATCATGCAAAATACTGGGCTGGATGAAGCACAAGATGGAATCAAGATTGCCAGGAGAAATATCAGTAACCTCAGATATGTAGGTGACACCACCCTTATGGCAGAAAGCAAAGAAAAACTAAAGAGTCTTTTGATGAAGGTGAAAGAGGAGAGTGAAAAAGCTGACTTAAAACTCAACATTAAAAAAATGAAGATCACGGCATCCAGTCTCATCACTTCGTGGCAAATAGATGTGGAAACAGTGAGAGACTTTATTTTCTTGGGCTCCAAAATCACTGCAGATGGTGATTACAGTCATGAAATTAAAAGACACTTGTGCTCCTTGGAAGAAAAGCTGTGACAAACCTAGACAGTGTATTTAAAAGCAGAGAAATTACTTTGCCATCAGAGGACCATATAGTCAAAGCTATGATTTTCCCAGTAGTCATATGTGGATGTGAAAGTTGGGCCATAAAGAAGGCTGAGCACCGAAGAATTGATGCTTTTGAACTATAGTGTTGGAGAAGACTCTTGAGAGTCCCTTGGACTGCAAGGAGATCAAACCAGGCAATCCTAAAGGAAATCAGTCCTGAATATTCATTGGAAGGACTGATGCTGAAGCTGAAGCTTTGGTCACTTGAAGCAAAGAACTGACTCATTAGAAAAGACCCTGATGCTGAGAAAGATTCAAGGTGCGGGAGAAGAAAGGGACAACAGAGGATGAGATAGTTGGATGGCATCACCGACTCAATGGACATGAGTTTGAGCAAGCTTCAGGAGATGGTGAAGGACAGGGAAGCCTGGAGTGGTGCAGTCCATAGGTTTGCAAAGAGTCAGACATTTCTGAGTGTCTGAACAACAGCAACTCCTGGGAAACCCCTAAAGGATGCCCATGCATTTGTGTTCCCAAAGAGCTGCTGCTCAAAAAAGCCTCGGTTTTGCCACTGCTGATCATGTCTGTAATGAAATACCAAAGCCTCTGTCAAGATTCCACTCTCCCGTGTTCCCAAAGGCACCATGCTCAGAGCAAGAGTGGACTAGGCTACAAGATAATGACCCTCTCCCAATCTCAGTGCTGCCCTTTGCCATTTGGGTCTAGAGCCCAGTCTCCCAAGAGCTGGCTCAGGAGGGTGCCACACTGTTCCCTGCACTTCTCCATCTCCTCCATCCCATCCTTACTCCTTCAGCTACAGCAAGATGCATGAAGACCTTTAGGATTGGAAGGAAAGTAGGTCACTTCCATACATCAAAAGCCTCATCTCCAATCCTGATAACAAGACAGGACAAAAAGTCAAAATATATTTCAATTACAGTTGACCAGAAGACTGTAGAACTTCAGTCTTCGCATTGCAGAAGATTAACTATAAACCAAGGAGCAGAAGACAATGCTAAAGAGGTTCTCAGAGGCCAAATAGTGAAGAACCTTGCCCACCTTGCTCATCCTATGGACTTCGGAAGATAATAGAGTATTTACCTATAACAATGAGCTGATTAGGTGCAAAGTTTCAGAAACATTCCTCTGCAGTGGGGATGATAAATTGGTGAGTTTAAGACTGAAAACGGGGACATTATTTAGTAGACTGTCACAGTAATCCAAACAGGAGCAGTCAGTTGCTACCTTGTATTCATTGGAAAGGAAGTTGCAGTGAACCGGGATAAACTGAAACTAGTGGTGGGGAATAAGAAGAGAGGCCAGAATGGCAAGTGAAATAAAAGTGATTCAGTGACCAGTTGAATATGAAGAGTTGCAAAGATGTAAGCTATTAGACTTGAAAGATAGATGGCCTGACTGATAATTCAGAATGGATTCTCTGGACCTCTTCAGGTGAAGTACCTGTGGATGCCAGAGATTTGAGTCTGAAGCTCAAGAGAAGAGATCAAGGCTAGAAAAGTATTTCAATGTTTAGGAGATAGTTAAACCCACACAAGTAGACATCACTGTACAGATTGTGAAATGGCTCACCAATATTCCTACTGCCGTTTTGTCCAGCACTGCCTCTGTTTTTGCTTGTCTTAGAGTTATTATTAAAAGATCCCTTTTCACTCTCAAAAGTGTCCTATTTAAATAAAGTATAGGACCACGCTAGATAATGATTATCATCCTCACTAATAGAATCGTATTCTAGGTACACTATACTTTATGCCCTGTATAGTAAATGAAATTCTTGCCACCTTTTACATCAAATGTGTGTCAGAATTCACTGCTAAGGTGAGTAAATGATTAATCCATTTGTAATGCTAAACATCAACCAGCTTACAGTTGTGAGCTAATTTTTTAATACCGTTTTCCTTAGAGCAGGGTGCACCTGTTTTACCATGTGCCCATATCATTATTTTCCTTCCATAATCAAAGTTAAAGAAAACCGTAGAACTTTCAAATAAGGCATCACTGTATATTATATCCAGTAATTTTGCAGTTTAAAGTAACAGATGTTCCTCTTTGCTGCTGTCTTTTTTTAAATATGTATATCTAAGCGCCCTCTGGTGTTGGTCAAAAGAGCTTGTCTTTGAGTTATCCTCTAGCTGTCTTTTGGAGAAGGCAATGGCACCCCACTCCAGTACTCTTGCCCGGGGAAACCCCATGGACGGAGGAGCTTGGTGGGCTGCAGCCCATGGGGTCGTGAAGAGTCAGACACGACTGAGCAACTTCACTTTCACTTTTCACTTTCATGCACTGGAGGAGGAAATGGCAACCCACTCCAGTATTCT
The DNA here is from genome assembly GCA_024291935.2 of Okapia johnstoni. Lineage (NCBI taxonomy): Eukaryota > Metazoa > Chordata > Mammalia > Artiodactyla > Giraffidae > Okapia > Okapia johnstoni. The sequence continues at coordinate 59,462,267 of CM044317.1, read as the reverse complement.
TGCCTGGAGAATCCCAGGGATGGAGGAGCCTGATGGGCTGCCATCTGTGGGGACGCACAGAGTCAGACAAGACTGACGCGACTTAGCAGTAGCAGCAGCAGCAACTAGCTGTCTTTCATTACTTCAGTGAATTCAGAGTTTCCATATCAAGAAATAAATGAACAGTAATAACAATAAACCTTTTCCCTTGAAGGATGAAGCCAAAGTCAAAAATATGCGTGTTGTATTTTGTAAATATAACTGAATTTAAACTGGACCAAAAATCAACTTCTTAAAAAAATTTTAAATGTTTTATAGGTCTATTTTTTAAAAGCAGGGAGGGATGACATAAAGAATAAGATTCATCTTATTTTCTGCATCATCTAATTTTAAAGTGACCACAAAGCTTGTGTTTCCAGAAAGCATTAGAACAGGGCAAGAGGGAGATTGAAATTGTGGGGAAAGCACATGTGACTCAGATTGCTGTGTCCATTCAGAGAGCACACGGTTCAGCGAAGGAGCTGCAGTATTGCTGCACAGGGAGCTTTGTTTGGAAGGATTTTGGATACAATGCCGATGAAAAGCTCCTGGGGCATGTGTTTGCTAGGATACCATTTCTGCATTCTCCTCCCTGAAGGGCCAGTGGCTTGGGTTATGCTTTGTGGTGGTGGTTTAGTCGCTCAGTCGCGTCCAACTCTTTGTGACCCCATGGACTGTAGTGCTGGGCTCCTCTGTCCCTGCGATTTCACAGACGAGACTACTGGAGTGGGTTGCATAAAAACATTCCAGGTAAAACCATGGCCTAATCCTCCCACTGGAACAAGAGATGAAAGGAGAGAGATTTGAAACAGCCCCTCTCCTGTTCGAGGGGCCTACCAGCCAGCATTCTGTGTAGCAGGTCACCTGACAGTCCAGTCAGGTACAGCTCCTTTGTCACAGAGCTGAACCAGAAAGACACTGGACAAGGCAAGTGGGCACTTGATCAAATGCCAGATTGAAGAAGTGTCCCACCTCTTAAATATAACTCATGAATCCATCTTTCTGATGCCAGCGTAAGTACCCATCCCATGCTGTGCATCCAGGCTGGCATCCTGGCCTTGAACCATTTTTTAAGACATGCTTCCCTTGTGGCTCAGACAGTAAAGAATCTGGCTGCAAAGCGTGAGACCCAGGTTCGATTGCTGAGTCAGGAAGATCCATTGGAGAAGGAAATGGCCTTCCATTCCAGTATTCTTGCCTAGAGAATTACAGTATTCTTGCCTAGAGAATTCCAGTATACTTGCCTAGAGAATTCCATGGACAGAGAGAGGTGCCTGGCAGGCTATAGTCCGTGGAATCACAAAGAGTTGGACACAACCAAGTGACTACACTTTCACTTTACTTTCTCTTCTGTCTTTATACACACACAGAGAAATACACACGTACATGTGCACGCCCACACATCCTTTCTTCAGGAGCCACATTTGAGTTGGGATTTCATCTTGATAGAGCCTACATGTGAGTTCTGAAACAGAGTTGAAAGAATGAAATCAGCTTCTCAGAGAAGAACTTCATTCACTCTGAGCCAAAACTGCTTGAGTAATTATTTGTACACAAGTGCCTTCAGTGTTGATGGGAATTTGGAAGGCAGCACTGAAAATAGCCTTTAGCCTAGTGAGCTGTAATCCTTTCAATCTCTGTGGTAATTTAGTTGCAGCAGTGGCTGGACCACCCAGAAGCCACTGGATGCATGGCACATTTTGAGATCTGCCTGCTTTCTCAACATGTTCCCCTTTGAACCCTTAAGCATTTCAGTCAGCACGATGTCAAACTGATCAGCAGACGGATAATTCCTTAGTCTGGCATCTTGAGATACAGTAAAAATTCAAAGGTAGATTACTTATGAAAGATGGGTGATTTGGACTGAACTGTGACTGATGGCTTAGGAATAGAAATAGCATCTGTAATTCTAAAGCTGGTCATCACATCCGTCTTCATGCATGAGTCCATTTTATATGTTACAGAACTTTCTCATGTCAGGGAAATTTATATTTACAGAATAAATTATGCTCTCCCACCCCCACATGTGCATACACAGACTTTCCTTCTCGTAAAATTAATCTGGTGTTTATATGCATTATTTATAGGAAAGCCAAGCTTCAAGAAAGGTCCAGTTGGCTCAGAAGGAAAGCATGGATACCATTAACCATGCAACTCAGCTTGCAGAGCAAGCCCATGATATGAGGGATAAAATCCAAGGTAAATATACTCTCTACTGGTTCAGCTCCATGTCAAGGAACCACTCATGTTATTAACAGCAATAAAAGTAATGGCTACTGTTAATGTTTATTGTGTGCCAGGACCTGTTGTTAGAGTATTACCATTTCAAACTCATGTAAGATCTTCTTTCACATTTCTTTGTCTGGGACTTTTGAGCACTCATCTCCACTTACTATCTATTTTCAATAATACATGTGGAGAGTAGAGGAAATTTCCTGACAGTCCAGTGGTTAGGACTCAGGCAGCACAGCCAAAAGGAAAAAAATGTATGTAAAAAATCATTCCCTTTCCACGCATTTCACCAAAATGAAATGCCAATACACCTTTCCAGTAGAGGAAATTACATGCTATGTTGTCTCTAAAATGCAAGAGTTGAGTAGAAGTCACATTTTTCTCAGTTATTCGCAGTGAAAACCCTGCCTTTAGAGTGGCAGTGAACTGTCCACTAATCCAAGTCACCCTGCGCTGTCTCTCTGATGCTGTCCTAGGAACCAGGCAGGTGCATGCTCTGGCCCCCAGTCCAGAAGAAAAGCCAGGAGGGGGTGTGGAAGAGTCCTTTGCCTTAAAGCGTAAAACTGGCAGATTTTACCTGTTCTTCTTGAGGGTTTACTTACTTGTATTCCAGCTTCTCATAAATGCAGGCTGCATTTTGAAGACTATCTTAATAGCACTCTGAAAGCAAGCCTTCAGTTTACCAACAGAAAACAGGTGATTGCTTTGGTTCTAAGATAAAGAGAATTTACTTGGATTACAGCCTGCTAAGATACAGTATTTGTGTGTTTCCATAGTTTTTATTATCCTATATATTAAGAGCGGGATGACAGCTACAAGTACATCTCAAGGGCACAATGACAGTAAAGGGACCCACAATGGAAGATTCATATCTTTATACTGAGGTAGAGGGAGCATATTCTAGGACAAGGGATGTATTGAGCCAAGATTAATCATTTGCTATATTTCCTTCGGTGCCCATAATGCATAATAAAAACAAATGGTATGCATTTCAAACATCCCCTGCTCCTCCTTACTATTTCATGCTTTTGCATCTACCAATAAAATGTTCTTTCCCTATAATATTTTATAGTTAAAATAGATTTGTTCCAAAAGTAAGATTAAACCTAGATTAGCTGATCTCATCTAATTAAGAAATAAATGTCCCTCTCAGCAGCAGATAAAGCCAGCATCCTAGATCTTAGCCATTCAGGGAAAAAAAAAAAAACAAAAAACCAGTTCACCTTTGCTGTCTAACTCAAATTTTGATTCTTGGGTATTTCATTTGGAAGGAATCTAAGCCTTCTTATTTGACCCTTAGGACATAGGATAAGAAGGAAAAAATACAAAAGAAATGTAAATAGAAAACAGTAATTTCCATCAGTTTCTACCTTTTTAAAATAATGTATGAACAGCCTTCAAAGACCAAAAGCATAAATGTTATTCTCTGTATTTCCTTTTTCTAATCTAGACCAGACATGGCTAAAATAAAATAAGCCAGATTGTAAATATAATATCTGCATCAAAATGCCAAGAAATTCAGCATTGCCAATGCTAAATCTGAGGAAAAAATAAATGTTTAGTTTATTTCAAGGGTTAATATTTTAGACTTTACTTGAGAAATGAGTATTTAATTCCTTCTTGAGTTTTGTTTAAGCATATATTAGTTTATCTAAAACTTTTATCAGTAATATTTACAGCAGTGAAAACCTCTTCCCCCATTTATCTCCCTTGCTTCAGAATTCAGGGATGCTGCACAACACCAATAGTGTGTCATTCCTTATTCCCAACCGTCTCTAAAATAACTACTGGTGACCTTCAAGCTATTATCCATATAAAATACAAGCCCTTATCCTGTATGATTTATGTGAGACCAGTGCTGTTTACCCATCTTGTCTGGCCAACCACATAGATCATAGTAAACCACAGACAGACAATTTCATTTATGCCAGGAAGATAAAATGCTTCCTCCTGGAGCTACCGTAGGACAAGGTGGAAATTACATAACTTTCATCTGATCATATATAGTAGGAAGAGGGAGCCAGAGGCCTGCTCAGCTCTGCCAGTATTCAAACAACCCATCTAATGCCTCTGAGCCTCAGCAGTCCCTCTGGTTCTGAAATGGATGCTACTTACGGATGTAAGCTGAGAATGACCCAGAGTCAGAACGAAACAGTCTTGCCAGGCAGTCATACCACAGAAGGCAAACAGCGGTTACAAAAAAAAATGTATATATTAATGAGCAAAAGCTCACATCCTGCTATAAGAAACCTCTGTATTATAACTAGTCTGTGCAACAATCTGAAAGACTCACTTGAACAACCATCAGTATACACTCATTTTGGCTTAGAGCTTAGGTAAAATCCTTGGCTAAATTACAATTAATATGTCCAGTGCCTCCTATGTGTGACAGGCGATACATCAGAACAGTTTTCTCCAAATTATGTATTTTATTATATAAAAGATTTATCAAAGACCCTAGATTTGTGTTTCTTAAATATTAACGTTTTTGAATCACGGTGAAATCAGAGCAAACTTTGTATTAATTCCACTCCTGTTCTGAAGTCGCCACATGGAAAGCAAAGAAGAGTGACTTCCTTTCGTTTAACATCTCCCTGGAATAGATGGTGAACTCCAGGGCCGACACCAGCATTCACAGCATGACCATCACCACGCTGTCTTTGCATCGGGTCTCTGTCTCCGTTTTAGGATCAGCCCTGCCCGTTGCCCTTGCTGTTCCTGTTTTCAGTGACGTCACTGTCAGACTCCCCATCACCTCTCCCTCCTGCCTTCTCTCACCGTGCCCTTCCTTTCAGAGATCAGCAGCAAGATGCTGTATTATGGGGAAGAGCAGGAACTTAGCTCTGAGGAAATCTCCGAGAAGCTGATTTTGGCACAGAAGATGCTTGAGGAGATCCGACGCCGTCAGCCGTTCCTCACCCAACGGGAACTTGTGGACGAGGAGGCAGACGAAGCCCATGAATGTAGGTATATTCAACTTCTAGAGGCCAGCACATGTCTGCTTCCTTTGTGGGTCCAAGAGAGGACACCCAGTCACAGGGCAACATTCGGTCATAGCAACCAATTCCCGATATTCAGAGTCACTGAGCATTTAAAGTGGCCTCAGGGAGTCCTTCAGGACAACTTGACTCTATATATATAGACCAGGAATTTTAAATCCAGACCCAACCTTCAGCTTTTGAGAAACTGCTGAGATTCACAAGGAATCTACAAGATTTTACTCCTGAGGAGAAAAAATAGGAGTGTAACAGCTGGTGAAAAAACAGGGGAAGAAAAACTAAGGGAAGGAATTCCCAGAACTTCAATAAGAGAAGTCTCATTGAGAAGGCAGTAAAGATGTAAGGAAGCCCAACAACATTCATGTTCTGATGTCCGTGAGTTTTAATGACTTTGAAACCTCACTGGAAATTTAACATTTCCTTTAATGATTAATGTAAATAACAAACCACAGTAGTATTAATGAATCTATGACTTGGTCACTATATTGGTTATCAGTTACTATCTCACAATCTACCCCAAACATTAAAACAATAAGCATTTATCTGTTCATGATTTCATAGGTTGACAATTTGGGCTGGACTCAACCTAAACAGTTCATCTCTCCTGCATGTGGTGGAGCTCACCAACATGTGTGGGGTCTTAGCTGGGATGGCTGGGCATCTCCCTCCATGTGGGGTTTTATCCTCAGGGAAGCTCACTGAGCTTGTTCATATAGCAGAAGCCTTCCAGGAGGGCAGGAGTGGAAAGTACAAGGCCTGGCCTTGGAACTCAGCAATGTCGTATTCATTCCATTGGTCAAAGTGAAAGTGAAAGTCGATCAGTTGTGTCCAACTCTTTGCAAGTCCATGGACTGTATAGTCCAGGACTGTATTCTCCAGGCCAGAATACTGGAGTGGGTAGCCTTTCCCTTCTCTAGGGGATCTTCCCAACCCAGGGATCAAACCCAGATCTCCCACATTGCAGGCAAATTCTTTACCAACTGAGCCACAGGGGAAGCCCAAGAATACTGGAGTGCATAGCCTATCCCTTCTCCAGGGGATCTTCCTGACCCAGGAATCAAACCGGGGTCTCACGCATTGCAGGTAGATTCTTTACCAACTGAGGTATGAGGGAAGCTCTCTGTTGGTCAAAACCAGCCCAGATTCAAGGGTGAGGAAAAAGACTCCACTCTTGATAGAAAGAGTTACAAAAAATTGTGTCCATTTTAATCTACCCAGTCAACAAAAAAGGCTACAGGTTTGTGTATCATATTTTAGTTGTCACTGTTATTTCACAATGTTAAATTCATCAATAATTCAAGAATTTGTAGTTATTGGTTTCACCTCTAAATCTTATTAGTTAACATACTGATAAGGAAGCACATGTATTATTATATTACCAATTTTTATACATCATTTTAGTTCTACATATTTTATCTTGTACATTTAAAAGCATAGAAGAGATCTGAAGGATTTGCCAGGTTGTAAAGGGGCCCATGATACGGAAAGGGTTAAGAACACCTACATTCAATCATTTTCCTACAATTGTCACTATCAACTTCTGTTAAAACTTATTGTGAATATTTTAATGGAGGAGTATTTTTGGCGTAAAGGTATATTGTGATAGCAGACTTACAAGCTCTTAGAAACAGTAAGAAATAAAGCAGAATCTCAGGCCCGTTTCTGAGTCCAGATGAGGCCAGCAGTCAGAAAGGCTGGAGCTTTCATGTCACAGCCAGATGCTTTGCCTATTTGGGGATTTAACAAGACTCGTCTGGGGAAATAGAACCAAATACACCTCCCACTTAGCTGCCTTCCACCAAGTAAAGGCATTTTTTTCAGCCACTTTCTCTACTCAGCCATGAACTTATATCTTCTGCTCATGATGATGAAAGTAAATACAAAACCTCAATAAGACTGACTGATAGTCCCTGGAGAAAAAATAGAATTAAGGTACAGAAGCAATGCATGTAACTTTGATTAGAGAATTAAGACATAGGCAAGAATATTTCATTGCCATTTAATCTTCCAGAATAATGATTCCAGAATAATGATTAAGTTTGACCTAAATAAAGGAGCTAACTAAAAACAGCTGCCTGGAGAGAATACAGAAGATGAGTGGTTCACATTTGCCAATAATAGACGAAATAATTGGAGATATCTCTTATAGTAAAACTGTAGTATATCCAAGTTTCGTTTGTATGGTAAAACTATTAATAATCTGGGTAATAATAAACCTAGTTGAATGACATCATTTCCACATAAAGCATCATCTTGACAGGAAAACTAATCAACTCCCATTTTAGCTGATGATGGTCTAGGATGGTCCAAATCCTACAAAATAGTATTTAAAACTTCAAATAATGGGGCCATTTTTGTGACCAACAGCTTCAATTGCTATTGCTGAAGACATCACCTGCCAAATTTTCATCTTTGCTTCTGCGGGCTGGGATAGGAGGAGAAGGGAGGAGCCCAGATTGAGTTTCTGTGTACCTTTCTTCCCAGTGCTGAGCCAGGCTGAGAGTTGGCAGAGGCAGTACAATGACACTCGCTCTCTGTTTCCTGTGGTCCTGGAGCAGCTGGACGACTATAACGCCAAGTTGTCAGACCTCCAGGAATCACTTGACCAGGCCCTTAACCATGTCAGGGATGCTGAAGACATGAACAGAGCCACAGCAGCCAGGCAGCGAGACCACGAGGTACGGTGGACACTAAATGAAAATGCATTTGGGGCATATATTAATACAGCATGAAGTTATCCCAAGAAGAGACAGTTGGTAAACATTTGAAAAATATTGATACATTTAACTCTTTATTTTTTAAATTATCTGCGCATTTTTTGCCACTGTCCTTTGCTAATATAAGTGTGTACAACTAAAATCAAGTTGAAATGATTGCAGTTGTTTAGCTTGTGCATTGATTAAGAAGAATGCGGTTGTTCTTGGTGCTTCTGTCGGCCTGTGTTGAATGTATTTCTCTTGCAACTGAGCAAACAAGGCATGATTCTTGTGTATAACTTCTTTTATACCGAGAGCACTAAAAATCCCGAAGCAACCCAGAATGATGTTTCCTGTAAGGATATGTGTGATTTTGGAAGGGCCTGATTAGCAAATCTCACAGCCTGACTGGTCAGCAGCTGCAGAGATAGGGAGTCTAATTCAAGCTAAGGTCTTAAAATTACAAAGAGGTGAAAAAAATTTCCCAGGCTTGGCCAGAGCTTGCCAAAGTGGTCATCTTACGGGGCCAGGATTTGTGCATGCCCACACCTCCATATTTAGAACTGATGGTGCTCACATTTCTACCCCAAGCTATACATGTGCTCACACCACCACTGGGAATGGTCATCTTCTGATAGGAAGACATGTGCCTCTAAAAGCAGTGTCAGAAATAGGAAGCTACTATGAGCAAATTCATTACTTCAGTTATGTTATCAGCAAACCCAATGTAAATTAGGTTCTCCATCCTGATTTTCAGTCATCGCTACCTTTCAGTAAGTTATCGTCAAATTTCCTAAATAAAAGCGAATTATACTCATTATTGCTGTTTTGCACCATTGGAGCAATCTCTTAGCCAATATTTTATAGAATAATAATGGCTAGGATAGCATTTTTGTTTAAAAACAAAAACATGATTATCTTGCACAACAAAATTATGAATGTAACACAAAATAAATTCTTTAAGCAGAATTTAAGAAAGTTACTGGGACTCATCCTTATCCTTGAATTTTTCCCACCGTTACATCTCATCAACCACAGGATCTGGCCCATCTTACCTTTGGAATATTTCTATCTATCTTCCTTCTTTTCCATTCCTCTACAACTTCTTCAGTGTGGTCCTTTGTTATTTCTCAACTAAAATAGCCTCCTCCACTCCCCTCCATTCTTGCTTCTGTATTGAGATCATCTGCTAGTAGATGTCTGCCCCACTCACCATAAGTGTTTTAATATCACATTTCACTGTAAGACCTACAGTATGGCTTAAAAAAAATTACGCCAAAATTTCAATCCTTATACAAAATCAAAAATAACCACAAAGTTTAATCATTCTGATGTATGCAAATAATAGCCACACAACTAGTGATTACATTATTTATTTTGTCTTCCTACTCCCAATGTGAAAGGATAACAGAATAATAAAAATCTTTATCAGATGAATACGAGATTCTGTCTTTTTAGGGACTCTCATAAACCAAAATTCCACCTTCCCAAGAGTTTCTCTGTCTCTTTTTTTTAAGTATGAGGAAACTTTTGTTTTATTTTTTACATATGTGAAGTGGATACTGAAGCATACTGAAAAATGCTAATTATGTCATTTTTCACTAATTATTAGTTTCTAAATTTTCTTCTGCTCAAATTGTCCATCTCTCTGTGAGAATATCTTTGTTTCAAAGCTAATTTTATTCATTTCTGTCTGATTCTATATCTGGTGAGTGACAGAAACCCTTTAACTTGAAGCATATCATTTCCAGCTACTACTGATGAGCTTATCAGGCAGTGCTGTTTGCACATGGTTTTGAAATACTTCAGGGTGTTAGCTGTGTTCCCATAAGGCAGCTCAGATAGATGAGCTTCTGGAAGGGTCATATCTCAGATTCTGTAACAGGAAAACTGCTCTGAGAGATCTAGATAATACCAATCTTTTTCACCCTTCTTCCTTATGTACTTTAAAATATTGCTTTTGTGCAGAGCTGTATAACTACCTGTCCTTGTGAAGACAAGAACGGTTAACCCCAGATAGTCATACTGTACTAAACTTGATGGATTTTGAAGGGAATTGATTTTTGTTAAAGTTCTTACTTTAAGAGGATGTTCAAATGAGATGCTCTTCTGTCGCTAAACCTATGTCTTCCCCTGTAGCAAGGTATGTGGAGAAAATGGGTTTCATTCTTCTTTTCCACTAAATTAGAAAAGAGTCCATGGAGTGAGACAAGACATTAAGATGAACTTAAAAAATTTTTAAATATTTCATTCAAGTGTAGGCTTTGGTAATGATTTCTGTGATATTGTACCATAACAAAAATTTCAATTCCAATTTAAATTACCATTTCTAAAGTAACTTCAGCTCATTTTTTACTCAGATTACAAAATGAGGTTTTACTTTTTCCCCTCCTAAAGTTTCATTTTGTGTTCTTTCAATCTCTGAAGTGCCACAATGTTTCTTCAGAATCACAACATCCCTGACTGTTAAACTCCAGAGTGACAAGCATAAATGAAAGTATTCACCAGAAAATATATCCACACTTGGAACAACCCTGTGGAAAAATGGAAATTTCTCCAAAGAAGACATACAAAAGGCCAGGAGGCACATGAAAAAGATACTCAACACCACTAATTATTAGAGAAATGCAAATCAAAACTGCAATGAGCTATCAGTTCACACTGGTCAGAATGGCCATTATTAAAAAGTTTACAAATAACAAATGCTGGAGAGGGTGTGGAGAAAAGGGAACCCTCCCACAGTGTTGGTGGAAATATAAATTAGTGCAGCCACTATGGAAAGCAATACGAAGATGCCTTAAAAAACTAGCAATACAACTAGCATATGACTCAGCAGTCCCACTCCTTGGCATATACCTGGAGAAAATCACAATTCAAAAAGATACATGCACCCCAATATTGGTAGCAACACTATTCACAATAGTGAAAACATTTCACTTAGGAAAAAAGCTAAATGTCCATTGACAGATGAATGGATAAAGAAGATGTGGTATATGCATACGGTGCAATACTGTATATGTGTGCTCAGTAGTGTCTGACTCTTTGCGACCCCATGGACTGTAGCCTACCTACCAGGCTCCTCTATCCATGGAATTTTCCAGGCAGCATTACTGGAGTGGGTTGCTGTTTCTTTCTGCAATGGAATACTACTCAGCCATAAAAAAGAACCAAATAATGCCATTTGCAGCAACATGGATGCAACTAGAGATTATCATACCAAGTGAAGTAAAAAAGAGAAAGACAACTACTATATGGTATCACTTAATATGTGGAATCTAAATATGGCACAAATGAACCTATCTCCAAAACAGAAACAGACTTGTAGACAGGGAGAACAGACTTCTGGTTGCCAAGGAGGGGTGTGGCAAGGGAGAGGGATGAATTGGGAGTTTGGGGTTGGTAGATACAAACTATTACGTTTAGAATGGATAGACAGCAAGTTCAAATGTATGCAGGGAACTATATTCAATATCCTGTGATAAAACATAATGGAAAAAGACTATAAAAAAGCAATGTATACATGTGTGTAACTGAGTCACTTTGCTATACAGCAGAGGTAGCACAGCATTGTAAATCAACTATACTTCAATTTTAAAAAGTTTGAGGAAAAAAAAAAAGAAAAAAATGGAAGAAAGAGCTCCTCTGGTGGCTCAGTGGTAAAGAATCTGCCAATGCAAGAGACCACGGGTTCTATCCCTGGTCTGGGAAGATCCCACATGCTGCAGAGCAGCTAAGCTGTGTGCTACAACTACTGAGCCTGTGCTCTAGAGCCCGAGAGCTGCAACTACTGAGCCCATGTGCCACAACTCCTGAAGACTGTGTACTCCACAAGAGAAAATCCCTCAATGAGAAGCCCGTGCACCACAACTAGAGAGTTGACCCCACTTGCTGCAGCTAGAGAAAAGCCTGCGCAGCAACAAAGACCCAGCACAGCCAAAAATAAATAAATAAAAATTTTAAATATTTTTTTAAAAGAGGGACAAAATATATCCACACTTGGGCAATTTACCTCTTCAAAACACCTGAGCATCTAGCATAAAGAGTAGGAAGATGCGAGATCAGAATTTTATGCTTTGATATTAGGGTCTCTTGCCTGGAAAATCCCATGGACGGAGGAGCCTGGTATGCTTCAGTCCGTGGGCTCGTGAAGAGTCAGACATGACTGAGTGCTTCACTTTCACTTTTCACTTAAATGTATTGGAGAAGGAAATGGCAACCCACTCCAGTGTTCTTGCCTGGAGAATCCCAGGGACGGGGGAGCCTGGTGGGCTGCCATCTATGGGGTCTCACAGAGTCGGACACAACTGAAGCAACTTAGCAGTAGCAGTATTAGGGTCACTTTAAATTTCTGAAAGGACTTTAAGATTCTTTTGTATATATTTTATTCCTGTCCAGATGAGCTATTTGTGCCTGGCCCAAAGTTAGCACATGATAAATGCTTTCTGGAATTAGGTCACTCTTCAGTGACTGCAGATACGGAGCCTGTGTTCAGTCCCATAGCCTTGGCCCCACTTCACAGTTATGGAGAAAGAAGCAGAGGCCCTCTTTGGAGTGTCAGTTGTCTTTGATGTGGTGGCACCGTAACTAATAATCATAACTAAGTTCGTGGAGCTCCTGAGGAGCTTACTAAAAATTGTCTCCATTTTATAAATGAGAAAGCTGAGCCTGGGCTGGGTGGAATTCCCCAGCGCGGCACAGCAGTTCAGCGGTGGGTCTGAAATAGGATCCGTCTGAGTGCAGTGACAGCAGCTGACAGCACTCTCCCTAATGCCTTCCTTATCTAAAGTGACCTTCTTTTTCTCTCTCCCTTGCTTTTCCTCCTGCAGAAACAGCATGAGAGAGTGAGGGAACAGACGGAAGGGGTGAACGCGTCTCTGAGGACATCTTCCGACTCACTGATGATGCCACGGCTGACCCTTTCAGAACTTGATAGCATAATAAAGGTAAGGACACACGTGACTTGTTCAGGTTAGTATTCATAGTAGGTTAGAACATTAGCTCAGTGTCACAGAGGAGTAATCGACTCCAATCTATCAAGTTGGGTGGCATTGTTAAACTAAGATCAGGTGGCTGCACTTTTCAGTGTCTTTCGTTGTGCAGTTGCCACTAGCCACATATGGCTACTTAAATTTTAAATTACTTAAAATGAAATAAAATTTAGGACTTCGCTGGTGGTCCGATGATTAAGAATCCACCTGCTAATGCAGAGGACAGAGGTTCAATCCCTAATCCAGGAAGTTCCACGTGCCACCGGGCAACTCAGCCCAAGCGCCACAATTGCTCTGAGCCTTCATGCTGCAACTACTGCTGCAAGCCTGCTCACCCTAGAGCCTGAGCTCTACAACCGAAGAAGCCACCACAGTGAGAAGCGCTCGCCTTGGCAACTGGAGAAATCCCTCTTGCAGCAAGGAAGCCAAAAGTAAATATTTTTAAAAAAAATTCCTCAGTCACATTAGCCACATTTCATGTGCTCAGGAGCTGCCATTTTGGGCAGCACAGCCAATCACAGAAAGTTCTGTTGAAAGTGCAAATGTAGTTGTGTCCTACTCACTCTTTACACATAAGTTGTATGTTTAATAAAGCTGGCATTCAAAATCAATGGAAGTCACATTTTTTTAAAGTAGAAATTTTCCAATAAATGCAGTGAACCAAACTATCACTGAAGTACTCTTAGCTCATTTTCATTACCTTTAAAAGGATATTATCTTAAAGTCATCTGATCACCATCCTATTCTTTGACAGTTTTAGCTTCCTTTCTATCCCTACTCCCATCTGGTTCCTCAGTGACATCAAAACCCAGATGAATGAGTCTGCCAGCTCTCAGACCTCCGGTTCCTTCAACTTCTCCTGTCCAACAAGCTTTTCCTCCCCATCCACCTCTGTAATCCCTCATATGACCACACCCAGATCTTGTCATCAATAAGAGTACCTCTCCCAAATCCCAGTATCAAGCACCATCCTCCTTAAGCTTGGAGAAGGAAATGGCAACCCATTCCACTATTATTGCCTGGAAAATTCCATGGACAGGGGAGCCTGGCAGGCTTCAGTTCATGGGGTTGCAAAGAGTCGGACGCAACCGAGCACCCTAAGCACCATCTCTTATCACCCTTACTGTAGAGTGTACACTCCAGAAACTCTCTAGCCACTCCAAAACCTCCTCCATCTCATTCACCTTACTCCTTTCATAGTCCTCTTTCCTTCAGTTCAGTTCAGTTCAGTTCAGTCGCTCAGTTGTGTCCAACTCTTTGTGACCCTGTGGACTGCAGCACGAGCAGCTAAAATTATCAGTATAATCATTCTTTGCAAACACCCTTTACTTCCATACGTACTTCTTCCTCTATTATACTCACCTGAGGATTCTAATCCCATAACCCAGTAAACCCAACTACCCTCAGCATCGTGGCCATACCAGAGAAGCCTGTATGACTGGTGGGAAACCCACCTCCTGTCTGTCAGTCTGGCTGGTGAACTTGCTTCATGCTTCACTGAAAATTAGGAACAATGAGAAGAGAACTCCCTTCATTTTTGCTCCCCAAATCTACCAGTCTGCTTGCATGTGTATCCTACTTCTCCCTTCCTTTCTATTCTAATTAGTGAAATGTCCCTTCCCTGTCAGAGTTCAGTCCCCTCTGTGTTCTGAATCCCACACTTCCTCTGCTCAACAGTAGGGTTGCTGGGTTTCAGTCCATCAACTTGTGCCCTCTCTCTTCTCTTTTGCCCAGTTCTTATTCTACTGAATCATTACTGCCAACATAGAAACATACTGTAGTATCTCATACCTTTTAAAAATAAAAAAAAAAAAACCCTCTCACATCCCCTCTGATCTCTGCGCCATTACTCTGCTTCACAACAAGACATCTCAAGAATTATGTATAGTTCCATTTCCACCTTCCAGCCCCCCACTGTCTACTGTGCTCAACCCATTTGGAGAAATCACTGGTTGTCAGTGTTGGAGTCTCTGAGGAGAGCTATCAGTAAATGCTACCCGTCTTCAGGACCTAAGTTCTAACAAGGTTGAAAAATAGTAAATATGAAGATCAAGAATATCACCTTTATTTCAGCTAAATTGAGGTGTGGCTTTTTAAAAGATCTCTTAGCCAAGTGGGATGGCTGACACTCAGTCCCAGAATTAGCAGGTCTGCCCCCTGAAACTGCCAACACCACAGGGTTCATGGGGGTGCCCAGGGCAGCTTGCACTGTATGGAGGAGCACAGGAAAACTCAGCTTTCTGCTGGCAGCTTGCTTCCCAGAGGCAGCAATCTGGAGTTGAGCAGAGTCTATATAGTTATACCCCTAAATTTACCAATTAAATAAACCACTTCTTTCAGAGCAGAGTAAGGAAAAGGTGCAAAGGTCACTAACTGAGCTCCCTTCATAGAGATGGAACATCACATCAGGAGCTCGAAAAAAGTGCTTCGCACTAACAGTTGGCTTATGTCTTCTAGGTAAAAAAGAAAATTAAGTGACCTGCTGAGAATCAAATAGAGGTGAGGGGAGGAATTCGTATCAGCTTTAGAACAGTGACAGTGTTTAGAATAACTATGTTGAATGACCAGGAGAGCAAATTTCTTCTCAGCGTTGAGGGCCCAGCCAAGGCTGGAAGTAATAGGTTTGTAGAGGTGTCCTATGTGTGATCTTTAGCCAAGATCATAGGTCCACACTTCAGTTCAGTTCAGTCACTCAGTCATGTCCGACTCTTTGCGACCGCATGAACCGCAGCACGCCAGGCCTCCCTGTCCATCACCAACTCCTGGAGTCCACCCAAACCCATGTCCATCAAGTTGATGATGCCATCCAACCATCTCATCCTCTGTCGTCCCCTTCTTTTGCCCTCAATCTTTCCCAGCACCAGGGTCTTTTCAAATGAGTCACTTCTTCGCATCAGGTGGCCAAAGTATTGGAGTTTCAGCTTCAACATCAGTCCTTCCAATGAACACGCAGGACTGACCTCCTTTAGGATGGACTGGTTGGATATCCTTGCAGTCCAAGGGACTCCCAAGAGTCTTCTCCAACACCACAGTTCAAAAGCATCAATTCTTCGGCACTCAGCTTTCTTTATAGTCCAACTCTCAGATCCATACATGAACACTGGAAAAACCATAGCCTTGACTAGATGGACCTTTGTTGGCAAAGTAACGTCTCTGCTTTTTAATACGCTGTCTAGGTTGGTCATAACTTTCCTTCCAAGGAATAAACTTCTTTCAATTTCATGGCTGCAATCACCATCTGCAGTGATTTTGGAGCCCAGAAAAATAAAGTAAGCCACTGTTTCCACTGTTTGCCCATCTATCTGCCATGAAGTGATGGGACCAGATGCCATGGTCTTAGTTTTCTGAATGTTGAGATTTAAGCCAACTTTTTCACTCTCCTCTTTCACTTTCATCAAGAGGCTCTTTAGTTCTTCTTCACTTTCTCCCATAAGGGTGGTGTCATCTGCATATCTGAGGTTATTGATATTTCTCTTAGCAATCTTGATTCCAGCTTGGCTTCCTCCAGCCCAGCGTTTCTCAAAATGTACTCTGCATATAAGTTAAATAAGCAGGGTGGCAATACACAGCCTTGATGTACTCCTTTTCCTATTTGGAACCAGTCTGTTGTTCCATGTCCAGTTCTAACTGTTGCTTCCTGACCTGCATACAGGTTTCTCAAGAGGGAGGTCGGTGGTCTGGTATGCCCATCTCTTTCAGAATTTTCCACAGTTTCATAGTTCTACAGTTGAACTGAAAATTAGGAACGGTCACATTGCAAGGTGAGTGTCAGTGAGAGTAGTCAGCACAGGAAATGCAGGTGAGAGGTCAAATAGATGAGAACTGAATGATAACCATGAGACTTAGTAGCTCAGAAATCATTAAGTAAATTTCTGTGTTGGTGGAGCAGTGAGGTAAAAGCCAGACTGGAATAAGTCAAAAGTGTGAATTTTAAAATGATGAAATAGAGATAGCATGTATAAACACTTTATTTGCAGAGGGGTTCTATTTTGCTATGAAAGGATTAAAATTAGGGAGAAGTGAGGACAGTGGAGTATTTCTATTTAGTTTAGTTTTCTTTTTAGACAAGAGATGGCAGAGCATGTCTGAATCAGTAGAGAAGGAGTTGAAGGTGCAAAAAGGTAAATATCTATGTATACAATCTTTTAGAGTTCCCTGGTGGCTCAGCAGTAAAGAATCCAACTGTAGTGCAGGCAATGCAGTTTTGATCCTTGGGTAAGGAAGATCCCCTGGAGGAGGGCATGGCAACCCACTCCAGTATTCTTGCCTGGAGAATCCCATGGACAGAGGAGCCTCATGGACTACAGTTCATAGAGTCACAAAGAGTTGGACACAATTAAATCAACTAAACATGAATGCATAGCCTTTTAGACTCTTCTGGATCTGGCCTGAAGCTTACTGAACTTCACAGTAAGGAATAGAGATTATCTTTGGTGCTCCCTAGGAAAAAATTTTAAGTCCCTCTAAATTCAATTTTTTTCAATATTTTCTTTAGAATGCATCAGGGATTTATGCCGAAATAGATGGAGCCAAAAATGAACTTCAAAGAAAACTATCCAACCTAAGCAACCTCAGTCATGATTTAGTTCAGGAAGCTGTTGACCATGCACGGAACCTTCAGCAAGAGGCTGATGAATTGAGCAGGTAATACCTTGGTTTTAAGAATGCAGACATCTCCAGGCTGAGTAACTAATTTTTGTTCACTTTCACATGACAGGGTTGCTGGGATACAGTGTTAGTAGTTTGTTTTTAGGGTTGGGTTTTCGTGTTTGTTTGTCTGTTTGTTGGTTGGCCGGTTTGAGAACCAGTTGTTTACTGAAATTGCTCTGGGGAGACAGTTTTTCAATTTTAAAAAATTTGTCAGATTAGAGATCTGTGTTGTAGGCAGGGTAGCTCTGTTCCACAATTAATAGGATAACCTTACCCATTTTAGTTAGGGATGTAACTGCTGCACAATATATTACCAGGTAAATCAGATCCCTCTCCAAGGTCTAATTCTGCTGTCATTTCAGAGACAGCATGAGCTTTTCATACCCAGGTGTCTTAAGTAAAGCTGGTAAGAAGTTGACAATATAAGGGACTTGTGTCAAATCCTCTAGCTGCTCCACAGTGCCCAGCAGGAACTATTTTATTTCAACACCTGTTAAGGGAACATTGGTTGATGGTTTTCCTCACAGTACCTAGAAGAAAGTCATAAACACTCATTTAATGTTGACTGAAATGTACTAAAAGATTGGAATTTAACTCATGATCCTGAAAAAAATAGGTAAATAACTAGATCATTGAAAAGAAAGATTGAAAATCTGGCAATTAGAAACAAGGATTGGTAAAGGTCATGAATTAAATAAGAACCAGTATTCACTTCTGTTCAAAACTAAATCACCTTTTTTTCTGATTGCCAAAATTTTCAAATATCCTTCCAAGTCTCCCAAGAAGAGAGGGCAGGGTTGGAGTGGGGACGAATAGATCATGGGTAAAATCTTGGTGTGTGAGATGGTGTTGTATACAGCTCAGTGTCATGTTCCCAGGAAATGGGCTTTTTATCAAGCCAGTCAAATGGAACTTGGAGAAAATGCTAGCTTTGGTAATAACTTTATTGGTAGGTTATTGTTTTTGAGATTAATTTTATGGCTGTCTTCGTCGTTCTTTTGTCATTTAGTAACTACTGCTGTTTGGGAGTTCCCTGGTGGCTCAAATGGTAAAGAAGCTGCCAGCAATGCAGGAGACCTGGATTCGATCCCTGGGTTGGGAAGAACCCCTGAAGAAGGGACTGGCAACCCAATCTAGTATTCTTGCCTGGAAAATTCTATGGACAGAGAAGCCTGGCAGGCTACACTTCATGGGGTCACAAAGAGTCAGACACCACTGAGCAACTAACAGCTCATTGAATGGGATACCAACACAAACCTTCTCTAAATGTCACCCTGCAGCAAACAGAGTTCTAGCTAGAACTTCTAAGGAAGTAACCCCAAGCTGTACATGAAACATAATCAGAAATATCAATCACCTTGAAGTCTCCTTTTTTATGTTTAGCATATTTCTACATATATTCAGGAAAACATCCAAAATTTATAGATGTCTTCCCTTCAAAATGTGAATATTTTTCGACATCTATCTGGTATACCCAGTAGATTTGCATATTTTGTCTCAAATAGAAATACATATAATTCATCAAGGCGAAGGCTTCCCTGGTAGCTCAGATGGTAAAGCGGCTGCTTGCATTGCGGGAGACCCAGGTTCAATCCCTGGGTCGGGAAGATCCCCTAGGGAAGGAAATGGCAACCCACTCCAGTACTCTTGCCTGGAAAATTCCATGGACAGAAGAGCTTGGTAGGCTACATCAAGAAGCTTCCATTTCAAAAGCACATTTTAATTTTGTATATCGATATAGTACCTGTTTTGTGCCTAGTAATGAAAACAAAGAAATAAAGGCTTTTTGTTTCAAGTTCTTAGCTATATCTGCTCACCAAATCTAGCCAGCAGAATTTTTAAATATTTAAACTATTGGTAACATTTTATACCTTTTCTCCATTTCTTTTAAAACCTTCTCAGATTTTACTCTCTTTTCCATTTCTGAGAACAGGGAGTTATAGAGAGATATAAGTAGCAAGCATTTGGATCAGAATTACCTCTGCAGAGCAGGGCTGCATTATAATTTTCATGGGCTGTAAAAAATTTTAATTATATGTCATAACTACGTTGATATAAAGGCTAATGTAAGAATTACTGTTATACTCATTTTTTTTCTTCTGATTTCAAAAAAAGAAAAATTTAACATGAAAGCATCTTTGTGGGCCCTTATTGTGCCTAATAGATATCAGCCCTATTGTAGAGGAGCCAGAATGATGGTGAACTTGGACAAAAGAGAAGGGAGTTGCCAAGGAAATACAGAGGAAGCCTCTCTGAGCCTAAGCTGATGCGCAGAGACTGAAACTGGATGAAGGAGGCTGAGAAACAATTAGCTGAGCTCAGTAGGTCCAGGTGGTGTGAAGAGAGGAGCCAGTGTAGTATCTGTACTGTCGTGTAGATCACATCACAGTGACTCTTCTGAGAAGTTACTGATGAATAAAGTGATACCAGTCATCAATATCCAGAGTTGGGGGGAAAAGGATAGAACTGGTGGGTTTAAGACTGAATAAAATTAAGACAAAGGGTTTACGACGGGCTGCGGAAGTGAGGGTGGAGTTCATAGTATAAAGGAAGAAGAAGAGTTTGTCAATAATATGAATTACTACATGGATACCCATACAGTTTGAAATTTCCATTTAGGAAATAGTTTAAGTGTAATAATAAGCCCTGAGATTCACTAGATGCTAGGCATGGTACCAAGCACTAAACATATTTTATCCCTGTTGGACCTCACTTCAATCCTTTGAGGCACATATTGTTATCAACCTCTACATGGGGGTGTCTAGTGCATGATGTGCTGTGCTGTGCTTATTCACTCAGTCCCGTCTGACTCTTTGTGACCCCATGGAGCCCTCCACGTTCCTCTGTCCATGAGGATTCTCCAGGCAAGAATGCTGCAGTGGGTTTCCATGTCCTCCTCCAGGAGATCTGCCAACCCAGGAATCAAGGCCAGGTCTCCCTCTTTGCAGGTGGATTCTTTACCATCTGAGCCACTAGGGAAGCCCAGGAATACTGGAGTGGGTAGCCTATCCCTTCTCCAAGGGAACTTCCTGACCCAGGAATGAACCAGGGTCTCCTGCATTGTAGGCAGATTCTTTACCAGCTGAGCTACCAGGGAAGCCCCCCAGTGCATGATGGATATCAGTAAATATTAGAGAAACCTTACAGGAGTCAGAGAAGACAAAGACAGAGAAAGTGGTGTAAGGATCAGGGTGATTGTGAGGTGGGGCTGTGCACTTACTGGGAGTAACTAGGCCTCAGGAATGAGACAGACCTTAACCATGTTTGCAAGGGGCAAGCTGTGCACCCTTCCTCAGAGCCTCAGCAACTTTTATGGGAAAGGAATAACAATGTCAACTTCACAGGTGTGGTAAGATATAGAGATATAGTATATGGAACGGGGCTGACCCAGTATCTGCATGTGATGCTCAATACATATTATAACCCTTCAAGAAATATGTGATCTGTTACATGAAAGAAAGAAATAAGATTGAATAAATAGAGTGAAACCAGCTAATATTTATTAATAACACCATGCCGAGGTTATGCACCCTCTCTGAGAGCCTTACTTTCTTTGACAGGAAGGGAATAACAGTGCTGATTCGGGTAAGCAGTAGGTGGGGATGAATGTGGGTTCATTCCTCTGCCTGACGCCACCACATAAACAAGCTCTTGCTTGAAGAGGTGCAGATGCTGTTTTAAAGTCAGCATTTCCTTTCCCTGGGGCTGCACCAGGCAGGCAGTTGCCAAGGAGCCAAAACAAAGTGAAGTCTAGAAAGAATTAAAAGCAGAGGAATGGGAAGACAATGTGCCCCTAGGAAAGGCCACGAGGTGAGAGGGGTGCAGTGGAGGGGTGAGGAGGGGGCACGTGGGGGAACACTGCCCAGCCAGGTAACTTTAAAAGAACAAAAAGGAAGTGCCTATAGTCCTAGTTCTAATCAGACTCTAAAGTATTCTAATCAGACTCTAAAAATGGCCCTATTTCCCAAGGAGGTGAAAAGGGGCAATAATGCCAGGTTTGTTCATTAACAGGAATTTGCACAGTTCAGATATGAATGGACTGGTACAGAAGGCTTTGGATGCTTCAAATGTCTATGAAAATATTGCCAATTATGTTAGTGAAGCCAATGAAACAGCAGAACAGGCTTTGAACATCACTGATCGAATTTATGATGTGAGTATTCCCTTATTTTAACTTTCATTTTTATATCAATATGTTGCCTTTTCCTGGCTTATGACTTTGTTTCCTAATGTCATCTCTTGAGCTTCCAATCTAATACAAATGGCAGAAAGAGCAGCAGCACTGAGAAAAGACCATTTTATTTATGTTATGAATGCTTCAGTAGTACAGGTTCTTCAAAATGTGTCATACTCCAGTCAGCGAATGCCAGTTCCCTTAACATAAGCTTTTTTAAACCAAAGTCCCTGAATAAAAAATATTGAAGACTAGTTCCTGCTGACATAGAAAAATTGTTGTTCAGTTGCTAAGTCATGTCCGAGTCTTTGTGACCCCATGGACTGCAGCATGCCAGTAGAGAAGATACTTTATGCATATATTCAGATTTCCTCAACTCAAAAACATTGTTTATTCAACAGCTTCTTCGTGGCAAGCACTTTGGTGGTGCCTTGGCTAGGCACTGTTCTGAGTTCACTGAATTTTTTTCAAAAACCATTTATCTTGTAAATATCAAGGATATTATTTCCTCATGTTTACATTTGACCTTAATTTTGAACTATGAATTTTGTTTGGTGTTAGCAGATAAGGTGTAAAGCATTTAAATCCTAGAACGATGATAATTTGATTTCTTTTGCTGTCATTCTTACTTTCTCTCTCCGATTCCTTTGTAGGCTGTGAGTGGGATTGATACGCAGATCATTTACCATAAAGATGAGAGCGAGAACCTCCTCAGTCAAGCCAGAGAGCTGCAAGCAAGGGCAGATTCTAGTAAATATCTTCACTTTCCTGTCTGCCTTCTGATTTGTAGCTGCTTCCTTCCTTTCACACAGTGTTTCTACATGTAAACAGAGGTTTCAAAATTCTAGAAACAAAAAGAAGAAATTCTGTTTCATCTGAATATTGCCTTAATAGTTCCTGCTCATAGTCAAGGTATAAAAAAAGCAGCTATTAGATATTTTAAAATAAATTGTGGTTTTAAAAAATTTCCATGTAGTAAAATTATATGGAAACATATAGTTATCCAACATATAGTGGATATTCTTGCTAATCAGAAAGGCTAATTAGTAGAAACTTGCTATAAATACCAATTTCCAGGGAGTTATTACCATAAAATACACTTCACCCTAAAATTATATCACACATAATGTAAACATTCTTGAAGAATTCAGAGGCCCTTTAAAACTTTACCATGAAAAGGGTCTTCTCTGGTGGTCCACTGGCTAAGACTATGCCCCCAGTGCTGGGGGAAGGGAGGTGGGTTTGATCCCTGGTCTGGGAACTAGATCCTACATGCCACAACTAAAAGATCCTGAATGCTACAACAAAGACCGGGTGCTGCCAAATAAAGAAATAAAAATAAATATTCAAATTTTACCATGAAGAGATGGGTCAGCTCTGAGTCAGGAGGACAGGATACCACAGAGCCTTCTGTTTTTTTGCACTTTTTTATAGTTTGTATTCTGCCCAGTTGCTGCATTTGGGACAACCCTAATGACCACATGGAAAGAAGCACTTCCAAAGGCTGAGGCCAGCATCTGCTAAATCAAGCACATCTAAGAATGGGAGAGGGAAGGAAAAACAAAAGTGAAATGATTTTAGTTAGCTTTGAATCTTGTTAGTTACTCTTAAAAACAATCAAACTGAAAATTTTTACTAAAACTTACTCATCTCTGGGGTAATGAGCTCATTCCTAAGGATATTCGAGCATTGACTAATGAGGTCGGAAATCCATTATCTAGCTAACTTCTGCCACGTAAAAACAAAGACCAAGTTTGAAACTGAAGATTTCATGTGATTTTATCAAAGTAATTAATCCCAAGTCTAAACATTCATTTTCTCTTTTTTTTTCCAGAGAAAATAAATGCATTTGTTTTTATATGCAGACTGTTTAACTATTTAATTATAAAACAACTATTACCTTTTCTGGGTAAACAAAGGCATTAAAAATGCTGTTTCTTCATTCTAATTAATTTATTATACAAGTCTAGTCTTACACATGCTCTTTAGAAAAGAATTAGAATATTAGCAGTAAATAATTAGAATATCAATAGTAAAATATTTTTGGACAAATGTTGTCATATCTGTGTATTGCTTTTGTTTGTGAAGACCAGAATATGTGGGTCTTTGTGATGCAGTGACAAAGTATTTTATTCTCCTTGATAATTTGCAATGTATTTTCTCAGTCTTGTCATTATTGAGTTGTTGAACCTCGTGAAAGCAGTTTTTCTATTCTAATAATGCTATCTCTTCAAAGTTGCATATTTTATGTGCAGATTAGTCTCTCTGGTTTGGTCTCTGAATATTTTGCAGATCTGGTCACCTATTTCATGATCTTGTTTGGTTAAATCCCTTAATATGTTTATTTGCAAAAGAGACACCTATGGGGACTTTAGGACTGTGTGGCTCAGAACTTGCTTCCCTTTAGAATATATGAGTGTTTGTAATATAAATTTGTATTTTCAAACTGAATCATATTCATCTCTTGAGTTATATTGTAATTTCAGATTACTGTTAATTCATTTCCAAATGAGTTTCAATGATCAGTAATCTTTATTTACCAGGTTTCCTTTTCTTCGTTATCTATGTCAAATAGTTAGCAATCTGTAATAAACTCAGGAAGCTGCTGCTTTAAAAATCTTCTACTGAATTCATTTATAAAATGGAAAATGTTTATGTAAGACACTAAGTTCCAAATAGGACAGACTTTTTATGAAGCATTTCTTCTTTTAAACATCCAGCCCCAACTAGATTTTCTTTCTTCTATTTTTATCAGACTCCAAATATAGTTAAATATATTCAGCCTCAGTATATCAGCCAGTGTTTTTTGCAGTAACAAGACCCAAAAGAAAGAGTGAATAGACTGCTTGTATCACAATATTAAAAAGTTGAAACTAAAAGGAGAGAAGGTGCAAAACAACTACAAAAGATGTTTCAGACCCTCCTTGAATTCTTGGGAATTATTGACACTAACCAGAGGAAACAAGAAAGAAGCGCTTGTACTTTAGTTATGTTGTACTTGGTACAAGTACATTGACAGAATAAACTAAGCATCACCTATATATACCCATTACACACATGTATGGGAAAAAAGATAACTGTACAATAAAACCAAGCACACCAATACTGTATAAGTGAAAAGAGACAGTATACCGTGGGAGAGTATATATCTGTAAGCCCATTAGAGAGAAGGAAAAGAAGAATGGAAAGTGAAGAAATTGCTTATCTGTCAAGAAACATACAGTTCTTGATGCTTTGGAAGTAAACAAAGCACAAAGCAATTCTTGGGAAGTTGATCCTTCCTTCAGTTTAGGTGACAAGATTCTACATCCTGACTTGTTTAGATTTGTGCCAAGAGAGCCGCAATTAGGGACTATGCTACAAGCACATTTTCAAGAATAATTTAAGGAAAAGACTTATAATCAAAATGGTACAAGAATGAATCGAAAATCTGATGTATGTAATCTGGAGAACTGTATGTATGTGCATACGTATAATAAATCTAATCAGTAATTAAGCCCTCCCATAAGAAAACCTCAAGGCTCAGATGGCTCCACTAGTGAATTCTCCAAAACACTTGAAGAAATAACTCCATTAGTATATAAATTCTTCCAGAAAATAGAAAAATTGGAAATACTCTGTTTTTCCATGAAGTCAAAAAAACTTAGACATCAAATCCTAAGGACATTCTAAACAAGGAAAAATATAAGCCAAATTCTCTCAGGAACAAAGATGTGAAAATCCTATCAAAAAATTAGCCAATCAAATCTAGCATGCATAAGATTGGTAATACATGATCAAGTTAGGTTTATTCCAGATTTCAATATTTTAACATTTAAAACATTAGTAGCAATTCACCACATTTACCAAACATAGGAGAACACTCATATGCTTATCTCACTACATGCAGGAAGATCATTTAACAAAATTCATTACCCACTCATGTTTTAAAAAAAACTCATAGCAAACTAGGAATAGAAGGAAACTTCCATAATCTAACAAGGAATAATAAAATAATATTCAGCAAACATATATTCATACTGAAATATTGAAAGCATCCCCATTAGGATTGGATATAAGACAAGGATGCCCCACATTATCAATTCATTGTGTAAGTACCTAGTTTAATTCTGTATAAAACAATTAGAAATTAACTTTTAAAATAACACTGTTTGCCGTAACATAAAATACCTAGGAATAAATCTGATGAAAGATGCTAAGATCTTTACACATCAAACTATAGTACACTACTGAAGAAATTAAAAGATGATATGAATAAATAGAGATCAAAATGAGAATTTAGATCTAAGGAAGAATAAAAACTGTATTATATATATTTAATATATATAAATACATATACATTTTTATATAATAAAAACTTCCATTAAATGAACATTTTTATTATATTAAAAGCTCTATAAGCTGCATTATTTATATATGTTTTTGTTCAGTTGCTCAGTCATGTCTGACTCTTTGCAACCTCATGGACGGCGGCAGGCCACGTTTCCCTGTCTTTCATCATCTCCGAAAGTTTGCTCAAACTCATGTCCGTTGAGTTGGTAAGACTATACAACCATCTCGTCCTCTGTCATCTCCTTCTCCTTCTGCCTTCAATCTTTCCCAGCATCAGGGTCTTTTCCAATGAGTTGGCTCTTTGAAACAGGTGGCCAGAGTATTGGCGCTTCAGTTTCAGCATCTGTCCTTCTAATGAATATTCAGGGTTGATTTCCTTTAGGATTGACTGTTTTGAGCTCCTTGCAATCCAAGGGACTCTCAAGAGTCTTCTCCAGTATCACAGTTCGAAAGCATCAATTCTTCAGCACTCAGCCTTCTTTATGTTCCAACTCTCACATCCATAATGACTACCAGAACAATCAGAGCTTTGACTGTACGGAACTTTGTCAGCAAAGTAGTGTCTTTTTTAATATACTTTCTAGGTTTGTCATAGCTTTTCTTCCGAGGAGCAAACATCTGTTAATTTCATGGCTGCAGTCACTATCCACAGTGATTTTGAAGCCCAAGAAAATAGTCTGTCACTGTTTCCATTGTTTTCCCATCTATTTGCCATGAAGTGATGGGACCAGATGCCATGATCTCAGTTTTCCGAATGTTGAGTTTTAAGCCAGCTTTTTCACTCTCCTCTTTTGCCTTCATCAAGTGGCTCTCTAGTTCCTCTTGGCTTTCTGCCATAAGGATGGTGTCATCTGCACATCTGAGGTTATTAATATTTCTTCCAGCAATCTTGATTCCAGCTTGTGCTTCATTCAGCCCAACGTTTCTCATGATGTACTCTGCATAGAAGTTAAATAAGCAGGGTGACAATACACAGCCTTGATGTACTTCTTTTCCAATTTTGAACCAGTGCATTGTTTCTTTTCTGGTTCTAACTGTTGCTTCTTGGCCTGCATACAGATTAGGTGGCAGGTAAGGTGGTCTGGTATTCCCATCTCTTGAAGAATTTTCCACACTTTGTTGTGATCCACACAGTCAAAGGCTTTAGCATAGTCAATGAAGCAAAAGTAGATGTTTTTCTGGAACTCTCTTGCTTTTTCTATGATCCAGTGGATGTTGGCAATTTGATCTCTGGTTCTTCTGTCTTTTCTAAATTTGGCTTGTATGTCTAAAAGTTCTTGGTTCACGTACTGTTGAAGCCTAGCTTGAAGGATTTTGAGCATTACCTTGCTAGCATGTGAAAGGAGTGCAGTTGTTTATTTATGAGTGTAATGTATTATTTATATATATATTAACATTGTATATATAAGTATAGATTTTTATATAATAACTTACATTAAGTGGAAGATTTGAATTTGTAAAAATAAGAGTTTCTGCCAGAATATATCTGTAGATTCAGTATAATTGCAATTAAAGTGCCAGAACTGTGTATACACATACAGGATGTTTCTAGAATTTCTTTGGAAATGGGCGTGGATAGGGTAGGCAAGAATAGCCAGCACAGTCTTAAAGAATAAAAAAACAGTTGGAAGATTTAAACTACTCAAGACTTTTAACTGTACAGAAATTAAGACAGTGATACACAAGATATAAAAAATTATAATATACTATCATTTCTTTTGAATAAAGCTTAAAAATAGACACAGCTAAGGAACAGAGGTAGGACTACCTTCAGGTAAGCATGGAGGTCCCAGGAAACCGTAAGGGGCTAATAATGCTCTTTTTGTTGCCCTGGGTTCTGGTTATATTTGGCGTTCAGTTTGGGAAAATTAATCAAGTCATGCACTTGTAATTGTGTACCATTTTCTAGATGCATGTTGTGTATCAATTAAAATTTTATTAAAACAAGTAAGAAAAAAGAACTATTCTTATCTAACCAGTCCGCTCTTAATTAGTTGTGCTACTAGGTGTTATTAGTCACAGCAGTACTATATTTTTCAATCAAAAAATTAGCCATTATCTCTATACCCTTTATGAGTTACTTTATGACATCCTATATCACTCCCAAGCAGTGTTACAGATTTTCTGCAGTCCTTTACCTCTTAACTGAAGTGCCACTTTCCAGAATTGGCATTCTATGTTTATATCATATTCAGAATATTGCAGATGACTCCAGTGTACAAGGGGCTTCCCTGATAGCTCAGTTGGTAAAGAATCCCCCTGCAATGCAGAAGACCCCAGTTTGATTCCTGGGCCGGGAAGATCCGCTGGAGAAGGGATAGGCAACCCACTCCAGTATCCTAGCCTAGAGAATTCCATGGACTATATAGAGTCAGACGTGACTGAACGACTTTCACTTCACTTCATTTCCATGGTACAAACCAGAATTTTTTTCATTGAAACAGAGATCTCACCACACACCCCACCCCACCGGCATCTTTGCCCTACTTGTACTTCTTTCGGCTTCTTCTCCGCAGGCAGTGATGAGGCAGTGATGGACACCAGCAGGCGCGTGGGTGGAGCCCTAGCAAGGAAGAGTGCTCTCAAAAACAGATTAAATGATGCCATTAAAAGACTACAAGCTGCAGAGAGAGGTGAGGATCTCAAACAAAACTTAAGCTCATCTATTTGTTCACTAATATTAAGGTAAACCTCTGAGGAAAGAGTAAGTGATTCCCTGCTTATTAATCTTTTTATAAATAATACTGCTTTCTGATGACAAAGGAAACTTCGTTTATCTCTCACACACACACACACACACACACACACACACAAAAGTCCTGGAAGATAATAAAAGCTGTAGCTACATCACCTAGGGATGACAATTAAATTTAAGAGCATTTTTCCGCCAGTCGTGTGTGTGTGTGTGTGTGTGTGTGTGTGTGTGTGTGTGAATGAGATCAGGATGTTTATACTGTTGGGTAACCTACTTTCTTGTGAACATCCTTTTTCATTAACAAATGAGCCCTAATTTGGTTATTGGGTTTCTCTGGCCCCAGCAGTAAACAGCTGCTCTCTGTTACATGGCATGTCTTTCTTATAGTGCAAGCAGAGAGACCACGTAGCCAGAAAGGGAAACAATAGCACTCATGTTGCCTAATTTGAAACTACAGGGGTATCTCAGAAAGATGTGATGGGAAGCAGATGTGCCTTTCCCGGCATAGTGAAAATTAGCACATTACTGCTGGATGTGGTGTTTCACTACATGGAGCAAATCCAGCAGCAGTACCACAGGACGCCAAAGCCCTGGCCAGATGGGTCTCATCAGCATCATCAGGGCTACTACATTCTAAGCACTGGGCTGCATTTTACAAACATCATCTCATGTGGGAAAGTATTGCTTTTAGGCTGATGTGAACCCCAAGGCTTGTCAAGTTTGGGGAACTTGCTCTGAAAGGTACAGCAACACAAAAATGATGACCCAGGATTCAAAGCCACAACCATCAAGAATTCAGAGCATGAGAGGTTGAGTTCAATGTCTCTCTGGTTAAAAAAAAAATGAAGCTAAACCTCACCTGAAAGATTTTTAATTGTTTTTATTGCAGAAGTAATGCATGCCTATTGTAGAAAAATTAGAAAATATAGATAACAAAAGAGAAAAAACAAGAGAAATCTGTTATAATCTCATTATCTAGGAAACAAACATTTTGTTGTAAACTTGTTTTTATTTTAAATATATGACTTAAAAATTGCACTATAGATCTCTTTTGAAACTAACTTTTCTTATTCAAAAATACCTTTTCTTACCAATTTATGTCTGACTAGAGCATCATTTTTATGGGAGAAGGTGTCCTACAGAGATGAAAGTGATATTTACAGTGAATTTCAGGCAAACATTTTATGAATTAGTATCTCATGCACATTTTGTATAGTTTTCTCACCAGGTCTCTAACCTGAAATAATATTACTCTTTAAAAATAAATTACCTCTAATTTTGAAATGTTTTAAATGAACTACATGATTTTATTGAGACTTTACAGTCTTTCAGTCTCATTTGTCAATAGTTTACAGTATTCTTATGCACCTAACTTACACCATGATTAACATACATGTAAAGATCTCAGTTTGACTGAAAAGCCTGAATTTGAGGTCTGTTTCATCCCAGTGATTAAGTGAATATTCATGATCCCATCAAAGGCCCTACTTCTTTGCAAAATAAATGTCCTTGTGCTCTGTGTGAAGGTGATGCTCAGCAGCGCCTGGGTCAGTCCCAGCTGATCACTGCGGAAGCTAACAAGACCACAATGGAAGTCCAGGAGGCAACCGCCCCGATGGCTAGCAGTCTAACCAACTGGTCACAGAATCTTCAAAGTTTTGACTCTTCTGCTTATAACACTGCCGTGGACTCTGCCAGAGATGCAGGTATCACCTAGGAACTTCACAACTTGCATCCAATTGAGGAACTGGTCATTAAACCCTGCATATCTTTCATTAAGAAGCAATTTTTTTTAATTTGAGTTTTAGATTGGAATGTTGTAGAAGTTAGCTTGTGTGCTTAGTTGCTCAATCATGTCCGACTCTTTGCAACCCCATGGACTATAGCCCACCAGGCTCCTCTGTCCAGGCAAGAATACTGGAATGGGTTGCCATACAAAACAAGTAAATAAAAAATCATGTTGTAATATGAGAGTTCATAAAGACTCTAAAGTGGCTCCATTTCTCTGAGAGAGTTGAAGGGAGAGAAACCCTGTTTCGTACACATTTTCATAACCAACATTTAATGTAATGCTTTAAATGTACTCTACTTCCTTTAATGTTAAAGACTATTATACTATATAACAATAGTTATTTTATAGTATGGCTCTTGTGGTCAGTGATCCAAATAACATATATTTACCTCTGTATTAATAAACACACTAAACTGATAGTAACTAATTATTTACCTAATTTCTTTCCTTTTGTTGGAGAAGCACTTTGTTTCCTAAGTACAGAAAAGAGATGTTTCCTAGGTCCTCACTGAAATATTTTCCTGAAGTATGAAAGTGAAAGTAGCTCAGTCATGTCCGACTTTTTACGACTCCATGGACTGTACAGTTCATGGAATTCTCCAGGCCAGAGTACTGGAGTGGGTAGCCATTCCCTTCTCCAGGAGATCTTCCCAATCCAGGGATCAAACCCAGGTCTCCCGCATTACAGGTGGATTCTTCACAGCTGAGCCTCCAGGGAAGCTCTATTCTCCTGAATCTGAGTTTAATTTGGCTCCAGGAAGAGGGTTGCTTTTGCTCAGCTGCTTATGCTCAGTGACCATGCCCTGCCCTTAGCTAGGAGTTTGCCCAAAGGTGTTTGTTTTCTACTCCAGTGGTTCTCAAACACGAGTGTGCATCAGAACCACCTGGGCCGCATCCCCATATTGCTGGTCTGGGGACCACACATTGAGAACCACTGCTTCAGTCCATGAAACTTTTAAGAAAGCCGTGCTCTTCTCTGTTTTGGATTTTTTTTCATCAAGTTGTATCCTCATGATTTGTGCTCTTTTCTCTGTGTAAATTATTTATCTCTTCCTCCCCCCCACACACAGGAAGAAAGTAACCTTAAAAATCAGTATGGTCTGCTCATACTATCACCTTTGTCTAGGATCACAGATCATGACTCCCCAACCCCCAACCTTGGCACAACTGCCACTTTTCCGAGCGCGCTCCCTTATTTCTTCCATCCAGCTTCTGCTGGGACCACTGCAGTGGCATTGTGATGTGAACAAGCATCTTAGAAAAAAACCTTCCCACCCACCCCTCCTTGTTCAGCATTTCTTTTGACCTGTTATATCAGTTAGAAATGTAAGCAGAACTTGTGCTCTTTAGTGAAACATCTGTGTATTTGTCAAGGGTCCCGCCCTTTAGAAATGTACATTATATGTCAGCTTGCTCTGCATACAATTTATAGATCAATATGTATTGTAAACATCGCAGGATAGAAACTGATTATGCTTTGGACTTCACTATTAATTTTTTAGAATTAAATATAGTTTCTTATAGTTCTACCAGAAGTAACCATGCATTTGTTGTCTCTTCACCTGATTGCTGAAGTAGACTTAACTACTGAGATATCTGCTCGAATGATTCATTTTTATTAACCACAGTTGGAAACCTGACAGAGGTTGTCCCTCAGCTCCTGGATCAGCTTCGTACAGTAGAACAGAAGCGGCCTGCAAGCAACGTTTCCGCCAGCATCCAAAGGATCCGAGAGCTCATTGCTCAGACCAGAAGTGTTGCCAGCAAGGTAACCAGTGAAAGGAGTCATTATCAGTCACTCGGTAATAAGGACAGCATGAGGCTGAGCTTAGATCCTTGAGCAGCTTCTAGAGCTGGAAACTTTCTACTGTATTATCCAGCTTGATAGTTCTCAGCTCCATCTGTTCATTAAACTCAGCGAGGAGATTTGAAAACCAAATCAATTCCTGGTCCCAACCATAAAGCAATAATCAGGCTCTCTAGACAAGGGTTCAAAACCTGTGTTTTGTTTGAAGCTCCTCAGTGATTCTAATGTGTAGCCAAGATTCAGAGTTATACATTTAGCCTAGTCAACATAGCTCATACAGCAAAAGGAATCAAAGAAGGCCAACCCCAATTAAAGACTCAATTTTATTATTACTATTCATTATCCTAACAGCTATCTTTGTGTAATTACTAAATGGAATATTCTTGCCCATCTGCCTCTTCAAAGAATTCTCTGGCACAGCATAGATGATACAAAACTTTTACTGACCCCTCCACAGGCTTAACACATAGCAGCTAAACTGAACAATTTCAACAAAGTCCCCATTCTGACATGCTATACAGAAGCAAGACAACACCATACCTAGTGCCGGCATTGATAGGAAATATCCTAACACAACAATTAACATTTTCTCTGTGGCACAACAGGGCTTGTTCTTGGCCCCTTTTCTAATTTGTTTTTTATTCATTTATAGACCAGCATGATTTTTTTAACTACCAAATTGTATGGTTTTATTTTCTCAATTGCGAGTCAACCTGAACAGACTATTGGCCCTAATTACTGACAGAATTAAGAATTGGAAATCAACTGTTTTGTAATGAAGGAAATTATTATTGCTAAATATACCAAACTTTTAAATGATATATGGTAATTAGCCCTACGCCATAAATCACCTTTTAGATACCTTGGAGAACATTTCAAAAAAGATTTATTGTCAGTTAATGGCATTTCCAAAGCTAGGTTTCTGTGAATGCCTTCTGATACTTTTATTTCTATGGAGTATAATTTAGGAGCCTTAATCACCTAAAACCATTTTCTGAAGAAAGTCCTGGCAATGCCTTTGGGAACCCACACAGCTCCCCAAAGGGAGATGCTTTCTAATACAGATAGATATCTTTTTCAAACTCTCAATTTTTACAGACTTTAACCCCATATACTACTTGATTATTTACTAAGATGTATTGTATTCTTCTCAACTGGCAACATAGGACAGTTGCACTTTAGGCACTTGGAAATATAATCTTGAACTCATTGGCCATCAATATTAACTAAATTAATATTAGTCAATTGATGTAATATATCTAATTATTCATAAATATTTGCGTAATGGTGTGACTGTACACAGTCCATCCACTTCTGAATATTTTGGAAATCACCTGAATCAGACCAGGTCAGCATGTTATATTGGGCCTCTTAGAAATGCGTTTTCTGAATTGTGCTCCATTGTGATGCCTTTCTAAGGATCATTATAAGGAATAGCTTAATGAAGTCGTCAGTACAGTTATTATGATAGAGCCAGACACTAGAAAACACTTTATAGTTACCTTGTTTCATCCTCTTAACAAATCTTTTGTTGTCATTTAACGATGAGGAAACTGCAGGTTAAGTGATTTGCTCATGGTTCCACGGCTAGTAAGTGGTAGAGCCAGGTTTCAAGACCCCATATAAGACTTCAAAGTTGGGTCTAGACCCCTCCCAACTGTCTAAACACAGTCTAAGATACTGCTCATAGCCTCACCAGTGCTCCTCTTTTGAAGACCCTAGGGAGAGGGTCCTAGCTATATTAGTACCCAAGATTAGTTATTATTCTCCTGATCAATTATTTTTTAAATTTATGGGCCTTGTGAATTGTATAAGAAAGTATCCTTTCAAGCTGTTTAGTTCACTTTAACCAAATACGTAGTTCATTGTGGAATTCATATTTACCCTCATTCTTAGACCTACTTTGCAGCCTTTTTGTTTTGCCTTCTTTCACCTCACTTTAAATTTAAGCTGTATTAGCTTCTTTAAATCCTTTCTCCAATAAGATGAGGACATAAGTAAACAAAGGCTTCTTGGTCATGAGTAAAGCTCAGAGACCTTATAAGAAATGAGGGAAGCCCGTTGAGAACCATGGGAAATCACTATGCCCATTTCTGTACTTCTGCATTTTAATGAAATAATTTTCTAACTTCAGATCCAAGTCTCCATGATGTTTGATGGCCAGTCGGCAGTCGAAGTGCACCCTAGAGCCAGCACGGATGACTTAAAGACCTTTACATCTCTGAGCCTGTACATGAAGCCTCCTCCTGTGAAGCAACCGGAACTGGCTGGGACTGCAGATCAGTTCATCCTGTATCTTGGAAGCAAAAATGTAAGAGCAGGTGGTTTTAAAAGATGGAATTACATTAAAAGGAAAGATAAGTGCTTTTCTCTTGCCTCAAAACAAAACTACCTGTGCAAACAAACAAAATTCCCATTCTAGCACTTCAGAAGGTATAGATCAGAGGCCAAAACTAAAGTAGCAATTCCTTCTTTGTGTGGAACAGGTAATTCTCCCTCTGTGGGGGATATTTCTGTGGTTTTCTCATATCACCCTCACACTGCAAACTCTAAGGAGTCTGAATGCTGCATTTCAAAGACATCCAGAGTACAGAGACTTACTATATTTAATGCTGAACCCTGCTTGAAGGTATATAGCAGTCAGTATTGGCAGACGGCATTATATTCCCAGATTTAACAAAACAAGGTTAGCACCCTCTGGGCAGCCATCAAATGTCCACAAGCCTGAAGTTGCTTGGCTTCCTGTCCAGGGTATACTTGGACAGGCACAGAGGGGTGTGGCAGGGGGTGGGCAGTGGGCAGGGCCCTCACACTGATGCAGCCATAGAGGCTGGAAAGAGGAGGCGCTACCCAGTCGAACAGGCACTTTGGTAATAATTCAAGCCAGATATGCCTTATATAAGAGCCAAACATTTAGATTGCTAATTGTCCTTTAAAGAAATGAGAGCAAAAGCTGATATTCATTCATATGAATTTTATTTACGAGACTCCTTAACATTTCAGGCCAAAAAAGAGTACATGGGTCTTGCAATCAAAAATGATAACCTGGTGTACGTTTATAATTTGGGAACTAAGGATGTAGAGATTCCCCTGGACTCCAAGCCTGTCAGTACCTGGCCTGCTTACTTCAGCATTGTCAAGATTGAAAGGTAAAGTGAATCCATGACACAGGGCTGATCTGCACATTTCATGAGAAATCTATTGAATGCACTCATGCACACACAGATACATACACACAGTCTTTCTGTGGATGTTGCTCCTCTTTCTTCCATTATTTATGTATTCTTTCACAAGTACCTTGATAGGAAACAAAAAATTAGAAAAAATAGTCATCACTTCTAAATAGAAATCTGATTATTAGTTGTTTTTTTTAATCTGGCCAATCCGCAAATCTAGTTCCAAGGTGGAATCTGGTTTTTCCCCTTCCCATTGATTGTTGACATTCTATAAATGCTTATGAAAATGACAAAATCAAGTCACCCAGTCTGTGATGAAGGGATTTTCACATTTTGACATTAAAAAAAAAAAAAACATATTTTATACAAATTATCTGGCTACTAAGGAGTGAAAATTCTTTATCTGAACAGGGTAGGAAAACACGGAAAGGTGTTTTTAACAGTCCCAAGTCTAAGTAACACTGCAGAGGAAAAGTTTATTAAAAGGGGAGAATTTGCGGGAGATGACTCCTTGTTGGATCTGGATCCCGAAGACACTGTGTTTTATGTTGGGGGCGTACCATCAAACTTCAAGGTGAGCTATCCAGCCATATTTTGACTTAATTGCAAATCTCTAATGATTGTTTTTAGAAATCCATAACACCTACAGTGACTCGGGGTTGCTTGGATACCTTGATACCTTAAAAAAAGAGTTTAGGTCAGTGGGTGGTAGAATTCTGAATCAGGGCCTGTAAATATGCTGTGTAAATCTGAACTCTGCTACACATATTTTCATAGTGTCAAATACTTTCATGAATATCAAATGTATTTCATCCTTATACATGCGTTTATAATTAATATTACCCCACCTACTGCAAGAATGCCTGTACCTTGTGGGTTTATAGCTAGTATTCAGGTTCACCGATGACAGTTTCAAAAACTCAGTTATTTCAGCTGATACACAGGCATGAGATGAAATACCTGGGATGTGGGAGGGGGTAGAATCTAGGGAGAAGGATGAGACCTGATGAAGTGCAGATTCATGAAGGGCCCAAGAAGATAAGGAATTGATCTACGATTTCAGGTGCAGAACTATTACGCACTAGTTAGAGGCACATTATTGAACTTTTCTGAGAATTACTTTCTCTCTCTTTATGTGAGGACAGAAATACTTACCTCATGGAGCTAGTGTGAGGATTGACTTTGGTCATGAATCCATTGTCAGGCGAGTGACTGGCACATAGTATATGCTCAGTAAACCCACACCCTCTCTGCTAAGATATGAACAACTGAACAGTCATTCTTAATCTGAATTGTTTGGCATAGAAGAGACACAAACTCAGGTCTAGAATGATATTTCTGTCAATGGGAAGGTCCCCTTGACCTTTGTCTCCCAGCCTTATCTGTGTGGACTGGATGAAATGTTGTCATGGGAGAATTGACTTCACTTTATTTCATAGCTCCCTGCTAGCTTAAACCTGCCTGGCTTTGTTGGCTGCCTGGAATTGGCCACTTTGAATAATGATGTGATCAGCTTGTACAACTTTAAGCACATCTATAATATGGACCCCTCCAAATCAGTGCCCTGTGCCAGGTAAGAGCATGCAAAGAGCACTAATAATTTGAGGGCTATGCAAGAGCTGCAAATAGGACAAGTGTGGGTCAATATTCAGGTTTTCAGTCTTTTCTTGGGGAAAACAAATTTTGAAACTGCTTAATAGTCATGCATGTAAACAACTTTTCAATTCTTCTCTATCATAATGAGCATGCACAATTATTAAAAAGTTAAACTCCTAAATTGCAGCTTTGGTTTTAGATAACAGAGACTAGGGTCTCACTAGAACCTTCTGTTATCTTAGCACACAGGGTGCTAAGAAAAAAAATCCATCACAGTTTTTCTTAAATGCTTCTTTATGTCTCACATGCAGACATCAGGACTTCATTTAAATGCTGTAAGACCCATGGAAAATGTCATGAGAATGGGTTGAAAAGAACCTCACTTGAAAGCATAATAGGTACTGTCATGTTTATATGATCCTTGCATTTTTATTTCAGAGACAAACTGGCCTTTACTCAGAGTCGGGCTGCCAGCTATTTCTTCGATGGCTCTAGTTATGCCATAGTGAGGGATATCACGAGGAGAGGGAAGTTTGGTCAGGTGACTCGCTTTGACATCGAAGTTAGAACACCAGCTGACAATGGCCTCGTGCTCCTCATGGTCAACGGAGTGAGTAAAAAGTCCTGCATCTTCTCCATTATTGCCTTTACTTTCTACCATGTATGTTTCTAGGAACCTTCCCAAGTTGAATGTGTCATGCCATAAAACTGAAGGTTTAGTTTATAAAGCAAAATTGGTTTTCTTTTCCTGCAGGGACATGATGCCAGCAGTAATTAAAAGTAGCCATGAAATGGCATTTCCCTGCACTATATTTTTAGATGTATATTAAATATAATAGATTCAATAAGCTAAGAGAACTTTGATGAAAATCAGCACCAAGATCTAAATGAGCATCAGTTCAGTCGCTCAGTCGTGTCCAACTCTTTGCATATGTCTACGGAAATTTAGCACTTACTTTTAAATCATATGTCCTAATCAGTTAAAAAAGAGTTTGCATGCTTAACATATGTGTGTGTGTGTATATATATATATGTATATATATGCATTTCTTTATTAATGATATGCACATACTATATGTGAATATAATATTCAAAACTAGGAGAAATATAATTTATATAAATATAAAATGTTGAAATAAATGCAAGTTTAAAATGGTGGTAGTGGTTTAGTCGCTAAGTCATGTCCAATTCTTGCAACCCCATGGATTGTGGCCCTCCAGGCTCCTCTGTTCATGAGATTCTCCAGGCAAGAATACAAAGAAGTTTAAAAAATTATTTTTATTTTGCTAGTGACACAAAAATTATTAATGGTAGTATTAGTGAGAACAATGTAATTAAATATGTTTAAGTATTTTTTAAAGTCACATTAAATTCTTTGTGATACTAAAGTCTTATCATGAGTCCAGTTTGTTTCAGTACTAAGTTTTATTGGCTATCATAACTAGACAAGATACCTCTTACAAATAAAAATGTAGGAAGTATATCATTGGCTATGCTTAGTTAAATCATGATATCGTTATTATTTCATTCACTGATTGGCAGAAGTTGTCTTTGAAAATGGCTGGCAGGTTTTCATCTTCCCTGATGTCAGTTCTTGGAAGCTAATCAGATAGTGTATCATTTTGTAAACTTTAACAAAAGAATTCAAGATCATTAAAAATCTTCATTTGAAAAACATTTAAACAGGTTAGAAATTTCTTTCCAAACAAGTTTTAGTAGTGTAGATATGAGAGTTTTTATGGTAGTACGTAAAAACATGAAAACTTACATTGTTTTCATCAGCAAATTTACTTAACAGTAGAAAAATTTTCAGATTTTTTTTTTAAAAACCATCCCTCCAGTGTACAACTTTCTTCCCCACCAAAATAGTTTCTCCTTCATTGTTATAATGACCCTACCTTGAAACAACAGATCAAGTATATTTTTTTAGTAGCTAGTAGGTTTCATACTACTATAAGATATTTTTCATCACAAATAAAGGTCAGTAAGTTTAGAATAATTCATTTTATAAAGCAAATGTGTAATGCTCCTGAAATTTGACCACATTTTTAGTATTTGTAGGAAGTAATCTGAAAATATCTGTATGTCTCAGAATATTTTCACATCACAATATTTCAATAGAAAATCATTATAAATATTCTGTTATTAAGTGGCCTTATTCATAAATCCATGTAACCAGGCACCCATAAGCTGCAATAGTTGCAATAGGCTAAACACAAAGAAATCAGTGCAGACTGGGCCATGGGCCGTGGCCCACCTTCAAGTGTGGAACTTCATTCTCAAAGTGTGAATCTGAATCCTGTGAAAACCCACTCAAAGGACAAAATGAAGGCCCAGAGTAAATCTATGTATTAAATATTAAAAGTTAGCTTCTCTGTTTTAGAGTTTTAAAATGAGTATAAATAGAAGTTGAAATGTTTTCTTTCTATCCCCCAGTGGATTGTATACCACATTCTTAGGAGTATATAAACTCTGTCCAAGAGATCACTTTCAGTGAAATAGGGACTATGAAAGAGGAGAGTGAAAAAGTTGGCTTAAAGCTCAACATTCAGAAAACTAAGATCATGGCATCTGGTCCCATCACTTCATACCAGATAGATGGGCAAACAGTGGAAACAGTGGCTGACTTTATTTTTCTGGGCTCCAAAATCACTGCAGATGGTGATTGCAGCCATGAAATTAAAAGACGCTTACTCCTCGGAAGGAAAGTTCTGACCAACCTAGATAGCATATTAAAAAGCAGAGACGTTACTTTGCCAGCAAAGGTCCATCTAGTCAAGGCTATGATTTTTCCAGTGGTCATGTATGGATGTGAGAGTTGGACTATAAAGAAAGCTGAGCGCCGAAGAATTGATGCTTTTGAACTGCGGTGTTGGAGAAGACTCTTGAGAGTCCCTTGGACTGCAAGGAGATCCAACCAATCCATCCTAAAGGAGATCAGTCCTGGGTGTTCACTGAAAGGACTGATGCTGAAGCTGAAACTCCAATACTTTGGCCACCTGATGTGAAGAGCTGACTCATTTGAAAAGACCCTGATGCTGGGAAGGATTGAGGGAGAAGGGGACGACGGAGGATTAGATGGCTGGATGGCATCATCGACTCGATGGACATGGGTTTGGGTGGACTGCAG
The DNA here is from genome assembly GCA_024291935.2 of Okapia johnstoni. NCBI lineage: Eukaryota > Metazoa > Chordata > Mammalia > Artiodactyla > Giraffidae > Okapia > Okapia johnstoni. Next base: position 59,421,982 of record CM044317.1, on the reverse strand, counting down.
GAGTTGGTGATGGACAGAGAGGCCTGGCGTGCTGCGGTTCATGGGGCCGCAGAGTCAGACATGACTGAGCAACTGAACTGAACTAAACCATCACCAACTCAATGGACATAAATTTGAACAAACTCCAGGAGGTAGTTAAGGTTGGGGAGCCTGATGTGCTACATGCAGTCCATGGGGTTGCAAAGAGTCGGACATGACTTAGCGACTGAACAACAACCATAATACTTTATTCTTCATATCCACTGAATTCCTGTGTCTATGAACTGTCTTCTAAAACATGCAGTCCTGACCAGTAAATTACTTGAGTGTTATAGAATTACTTTGGTTGTTGAATATCATGTGATCTTAGTGCATAATAATTTCATGTTTATTTATGTAGATCCAGTGTTAGAGAAGTGGGCCTTTTCCTTTTATCCATATTTACTGATAATTTTCCAAGATTCTTTTCAGCATACCTTGGAATTATTTTTCAATGGTACAATTTTGCTCCTATAATGAAATGTAGTTGGCCTGTTACAACTTTTAAACATTGCCTTAAAATAGGGCCGTTGAATACATGTGGCCTTTAGTGCCCTGTTTTCAAGATTGTTAAAAATCAATAAGGTGAATTTAAAATTTCATTAATTCACAAGTAAAAACAGTAGAAGATAATTGTTTTAAATTGTATGTAAATATTAAAACTTTGGTATATGAGATGTAACTGCTGATCTGGATGTAGTTGTGATTTTTATTTCATAATAAGAATTTCATGAGACTTCTGTAGTCTTCAGACAGTTTCAATAATAAAGAGTATAGTGTTATTTCTCAAATTCAGCTAAACCTGCTCTTTCATAATAGCAGACTCTCACGTCTACAACTTTTTTTCTTCTCCATAGAGTATGTTTTTCAGCCTGGAAATGCGCAATGGTTACCTACATGTGTTCTATGACTTTGGGTTTAGCAACGGCCCTGTGCATCTTGAAGACACATTAAAGAAAGCTCAAATTAATGATGCAAAATACCATGAGGTACTGATCATTGCAGTTTGAATGCTTTGTTTTATTTGTATTTGGATCTATTGATCTAATCACATGGTCAAGTGAGATAGGTGAGAAAGTAATTAAACCGAACACTTTCACATATAAAAACCAATGAAGGGCCCTCATGTACTCAACTCCAGGATAACATTTGCTTCAAAAGAGTGGACATTTTTGTCATATTGGAGTTTCCAGTAAAAGAGTCAGTGAAGATACACTTGAATTGCTTCATCGATCAGAAGACTCCCATTGATATTCAGTATATTGATTATGATGGCACTTCTCTACATTTGTTAAAAATGAGAATATAGATACACAACTATTTTGTTTTTGCTTTTTCCTTGAGTCACATTAAATATAAAAAGAGTAGATATAAGTGAAGAATTTCCTTTTTAAACCTTTTCTGTGAAACTTAGAAAATAGTAACACAGATTTTCTTATAAAATGAGAGCCCACAAAGAATTCTCCTCTGTCTTGAAACAGATGTGCAGTATACTGATATTTCATCTGTTTTTACTAACAACTACTTTAAATCTATGCTTTAATAAAATATATAAAAGTCATAGTATCTTCTAAGTTGAACTAAAATGCAGAGTAGAGGCTATATTTCTCTTTTCAGTTCAAAGTCCATAGCCTTCATGAGGGTGGTTTACAATAGAAGAATATTTTAACTATTTCTCTGACTAGAATTTTCCCACATTCATTAAAGCTTATTATGTCACCAAAAAATGACATCTGGCAGCATGCAGATCGGGGTCCAAAAGCCACCTGTTTACAGTTTTTCCTGAATCCCCTAAAAGGAGCAAAATATTAATAAAAAAGTTGATCTCATAACAAAATTTTTCTTGGGCTAGCTGTGAATCCATATGGAATCCTTCTCCAGCAAGTGGGAACTTCTGGTAATATGACAGTTTTCATGTCTGTGAGTAAGGAAGGAAGATCTATTGCCCATTTTGTAAACAAATAAGCATAAGATCACGGAGTCCCAGCTGTTACAACATAATTAGATAATTATGAATAATTAAATTATTATTAAATAATTAAAATACATAGCAGTCTTCAAAAAGCTGATTGTTAAGCAGTGATCAGGACTTATTATGTATTATTTCTCCCAGATCTCAATCATTTACCACAATGATAAGAAAATGATTTTGGTAGTTGACAGACGACATGTCAAGAGCATGGATAATGAAAAGATGAAAATACCTTTTACAGACATATACATTGGAGGAGCTCCCCCAGAAATCTTACAGTCAAGGTAAGCGTTTTTGTATTTGTTAAGCTGTTTATTCCTAACAATGCACTGGGCTGAGGACTCAACAACATCCAGGAGAGGTGTAGTAAATGTTTGAGCCTTCCCACCTACTACTTCTGTGCACATGTACAGGGGCACACACACAATCATATACCTGTGTGCCTGTGCCCACCAGTCCTTGTGACCCCCTTAAATTAGCATCGGGTAAATGTGATCTACAAAATTCTTTATTTATTACTCTTAGAACATAGTCTAACGCAGTATTTCTCATCCACAAAAGGAAAGGTGGAGCATATGTGGAAGCAAAGAAGCATTGTGTCCATTTACTTTTGTTTTAGTATTAATTTAGAGTTATTTGAACTTGGAGAAGGCAATGGCACCCCACTCCAGTACTCCTGCCTGGGAAACCCCATGGATGGAGGAGCCTGGTAGGCTGCAGCCCATAGGGTCGCAAAGAGTCAGACACGACTGAGCGACTTCACTTTCACTTTTCACTTTCATGCACTGGAGAAGGAAATGGCAACCCACTCCAATATTCTTGCCTGGAGAATCCCAGGGACGAAGGACCCTGGTGGGCTGCCGTCTATGGGGTCGCACAGAGTCGGACACAACTGAAGCGACTTAGCAGCAGCAGAACTCTCAAATAGTATCTGCGAGTAAACCAAAATTTTAAGCCTGTCCCAGGAGTTGTGAATTAAGTATATTGTTGTTGTTGTTTAGTCAATGAGTTGTGTCCGACTCTTTTGTGACTCCATGGACAGTAGCCTGCCAGGCTTTTCTGTCCATCAGATTTCCCAGGCAAGAATACTGGAGTGGGTTGCCATTTCCTCCACAAGGGGATCTTCTCCACCCATAAATCAAACTTATGTCTCCTGCATTTGCAGGCAGATTTTTTACTGCTGAGCCACCAGGGAAGCCTCATGAATTAGGTATGTGTGCGTGCTAAGTCTCTTCAGTCTTAGGGACTCTTTGCAGCCCTATGGACAGCAGCTCACCAGGTTTCTCTGTCCATGGGATTATCCAGGCATGAATACTGGAATGAGTTGTCCTGCCCTCCTCGAGAGGATCTTCCCGATCCAGGGATCAAACCTATGTCTCCTGCATTGGCAGGTGGGTTCTTTACCACTAGTGCTGCCTGGGAAACCCAAATTAAGTGTAATGAAATATTATTCTGATATATTCAAAAATTCAAGTGTCTCTTATTACAATCAATTCATAGCATGAGAGATCCTAAACTGAGAGACAGCATTAGGATACTCCAGTCCAGTCAGTCTCAACCCTGGTTCTCAGTAGAATGACCTAGAGAATGTTTATAAATGTCACTACCCACAATCGTTCTCCAGAAATTCTAATTTTTCTGGGATAAGACCCCAACTTTAAGCTTCCTTTCCAAACTAAATATCCTCAATTCCTTCAGCCATGCCACATGCCATTGTGGTTGCTATATGTGCACTTTAATCTATCAATTAACATGTCATCCAGGCATGATCTTATGAGAGCAGAATACAGTGGGACTATTACCCCTTAGGTTGGTCAGTGTTCATCTAAAATACATTGAAGTCATTGTAACTTACTCAGAATTAACTTCATTATTCATTCAGTATCCAATACTATGTTCTTGGGCACTTCCTATCTATTAGGCATAGTGATGGGTACTGTTTTGAGCAAAATGCCATCTTTGATCTTAAAGATAAAGAATTTCTCACTTTCCTATTGCTCCTAAGTCCCAACGTTCATTGAAAACTTCTCTAGCCTTGGTTGATTAGTGTGTTGCAAATAAGACAAGTAATTGAGTTCATGACTCAAGTAGAATTAGTGGACAACTAAAGACCTGGATTCAATTCCTAACTTTCTACTTGTGACAGGAAAAAAAAGACTTAATATTTCTTAGTTTCATTTTATAGGTAAATCATGTGAAACTGCCAAGAGTTCACAGTTTTTGACCTATATGTATGTCAGTTCATTATGGTTCAACCTATTAATCATCTGTAAAAGGGAAAGAATAGCATCACCATCTAGCTCACCAAATTGTTATAAAGATAAAATGAGCTGATGTAAGTTAAAGGATGTTGAAAACTATAAAGAAGTAAACAAATTGACTCCATGCAGAATAAAGCTGTTCTGTATGCAAAGATTAGAAATTACTGTGTGCTTATGAAAGAAAGCATGAAAATGTGAATAATTATAAACTATTAAAAATAACTATAAATAAAATCAAATTTTACATCCTGCATATGTAGAGTGACATCATCATCACCTCTACCACCATCATCACAGCTGTTATCAGTAAAGATTGATTTTCTTTTCTAGGACCTTAAGAGCACACCTTCCCCTAGATATCAACTTCAGAGGATGCATGAAGGGCTTCCAGTTTCAAAAGAAAGATTTCAATTTATTAGAACAGACAGAAACCCTGGGAGTTGGCTATGGATGCCCAGAAGACTCTCTTGTAAGTACACAATTGAAAGGTTTTTAATAAATAGACAAGAAACTTTCCTCTCTTAAAAGATGAAAAAACTCTTTTCTCTGTGATCCTGTGTACACCCTGGGTTCCTTTCTGCCACCAGCAGACAGAAGGATCATTAAGCTAAAAAGGCTTATGGGAATCCTCTGGACTTGGCCAGTTGCTTCATCCTTCAATGGCTGGAATGCCAAAGCCCAGAGAGGCTATGTGAGCATCTTCACTCACTCACAGTAGAGGAAGTAGGCAAGCTGAAACCCCATCTGTTCGCAGCATACAGAAGGAAGGCTAACAGGCCTGAATTCTAGCATAAACCAGAAATTAAAACATAACTATTAATATAGGAGCTAGCAGATAAGGCCTTTGGTGTGTAGGAAATGGACATTTTAGGCATTTGATAATTATCACAAAATCTATATTCATGCTTTCTCTGGCACACAGATATCTCGCAGAGCATATTTCAATGGACAGAGTTACATTGCTTCAAGTCAGAAAATATCTTTTTTTGATGGCTTTGAAGGAGGTTTTAATTTCCGAACGTTACAGCCGAATGGATTACTGTTCTATTATGCATCAGGGGTAAGTATTTGTTTTTTGTGGTGAAAACTTCTTTGTGGTAATTGTTTTATCTATTAAAAATGCTTCTAAGCTCATTAAAATAATTTTCAATTCAGATTAATTTTGACTCCTGTACACATATGGAATGTCTCATTTCAAACAGTTTGTAAAATATTATAAATATATTGTATGTGAGTTTTTAACCTGGGCTTCATAAACCTCCCTAAGGAGTTCATGAAGAGAATTGAGTGGGTCCGTGAACTAGGTGAGAAAAAATTAAATCTTTATTTTCTCTAACTAAAATTTAGCATTTTCTTCAATTGTAGATGTCAGCAACAAACCACAGTAATATTAGCAGTACCTATGATTTTGTCTTTAGTAGAAATTAAAGGCATTTTTCATTTCATGTTATAGTTGTCATACATATCTCAAAATACCATTTTTGTTTATTTCTACTTCTAAATTAGAGTAGTTATTAGATCTGCCACCAGATTTTATTTATTTTATTTTTATTATTTAGTGCCTTAATGTAGAAGTACATATATATCACATATTTATTGTTTTGATATTTTGAAACTGTATTTAAATATAATTGGTTTCCTTTGTATTCCTACATATTTTGTTGAGTGATTTTAAAATATTTTATGAAGGAGCCCATACGTGTCACCAAACTACTGAAAGAGTCATAGCACAGAATATGTTAAGAACCTCAGTGTATATATACAGTACTAACATATGTGTGAGTCAATTTATGAAATAGTTTTTGAATTTTCTGTAGAGCTTTAGCTACAGTCCGTGGGTAGCAGTCCTTGGGGTCGCAAAGAGTCAGACATGACAGAAAAACTGAACTGAACAAAGATATACTAATACTATGTCAAGAATAAAATAACGTTTATAAAAGTTTGGTGACCTTAAAGTTTGGTGGCTTTATGTTGAGAGCTAACTGTAGAGATTGAGGCCCATAACGGGGAAGAAAAGGAAGATTATCATTTTGCCAATATTTTAAGGGATATTGCCAAACAATAAAGAAATTCAGAAAAATAGATGTTAACTTCTGCTGTTTTTTAGATTTTTCTGCCTCTGTACATGGAAAGTGAAACATTTTTTTCTGCCTTTTTTTTTTTATTATTTTAATTGGAGGCTAATTACTTTACAATATTGTAGTGGTTTTTGCCATTCATTCACATGAATCAGCCGTGGGTGTACATGTGTCCCCCATCCTGACCCTCCCTCCCACCTCCCTCCCCATCCCATCCCTCAGGGTCATCACAGTGCACCAGCCCTGAGCACCCTGTCTCATGCATCGAACCTGGACTGGCGATCTGTTTCACATATGATAATGTACATGTTTCAGTGCTATTCTCTCAAATCATCCCACCCTCACCCTCTCCCACAGAGTCCAAAAGTCTGTTCTTTACATTTGTGTCTCTTTTGCTGTCTCACATATAGGGTCATCGTTACCATCTTTCTAAATTCTGTATATATGCATTAATATACTGTATTGTATTTTTCTTTCTGACTTACTTTGCTCTTGTATAATAGGCTCCAGGTTCATCCGCCTCATTAGAACTGATTCAAATGCATTGTTTTTAATAGCTGAGTAATATTCCATTGTGTATATGTACCACAGCTGGAAAGTGAAACATCTTTAAAAGCCACATTAGCAAAATAACTCTTGCCTAGTTGTCTCAGTACATCACCAAGGAAATTAAAATACTGGTTTTTCAAAAGTGAGGCTGATGACAGAAGAGAAATGCTTGAGTAAAGAAAGTAACTGATGCTGGGATAACAGCTACTTAGCATGACAAAATCACCTAAAATTTTCAGTTCAAATACAGGAAATTCCTCTTTCCATTGAAATGTGTCTAATTTTATAAGTAACACACCAATCCAGGCAATAGGGTATTTTCTTGTTGTTGTTCATAGAAATTATTTTTCAAGCAAGCCTCTCACATGTTGTGTGTTCCTTTAAGCAGTCCCATAAGTAAATGTTGAAAACATGTCCACCTTTTGGATCCCTGGCTTCCATTGTTAAAAAAAACCTGTGCTTGCATTTCAGTCAGACATGTTCTCCATCTCATTGAATAATGGCACCGTGATTATGGATGTAAAGGGAATCAAGGTGCAGTCGGCAGATAAGCAGTACAATGATGGGCTGTCCCACTTCATCATTACCTCGGTCTCCCCCACAAGGTATAGTTCCTCACTTTATATTCTTTTCACCAGTTGCCTTTACCTGTAGGACATGAATTCGTCCAGTGACCACTACTAATAATAGACTATCTCTTATTACCTTTCTAGTGTTTAAAAATATGGTAGAAGGAGCAACTTACTTTTTTTTTAAATTGTTTTTAATTTTTAAAACATGCCAAATATGTCACTATAAAATTAATTAACAGGTATATAAAATTTTTCCCAGTGAAACCATTAACTATAATTTCCTTGAGGGAAGTACCAGTACATAGCACTTAAACTAAATGGAGTGCAGTGTTTTGTACCTAGAAAAACTTAACAAACAACAGGTTTCACTAGGTTTTAATTAAACAATTGAGAAAGTTATATTTATGGTCACATTTTTAAAAAGTCTTTGGAGAAGGAAATGGCAACCCACTCCAGTATTCTTGCCTGGAGAATTCCATGGACAGAGGAGCCTTGTGGCTACAGTCCGTGGGGTCACAAAGAGTCGGACACGACTGAGTGACCAACCCTTTAACTTCACTTTAAAAAGTCTTAACTTTATCTTTAAAGTATGTAATACTGTATTACATACAAAAATATGTATGTAATACATATTTCATAAAAAGAAAATTCTTTCTGTAAAAGCAATATATTTTCTGTTGCAGACTGCTGCTATTCTGTGTCCATTCCTGGAGAGCCCTCCCATTAAAAGAAAATGTTAATAGGTCTTTTCAAGACACCATTTCCACTCACTATCAATGTGCTTCAGAATGAAAATAGCTTCCCACAAATGTGATTAAATGATCACCATGATTTATGTTCTATTTTTCCACCCTCCAAAAAAAAGAAGTTGCCAATGACTAGTCATTTGAACTTGCTTCTATGGGTTTAAATTCCAGTCATGATTTGGAGAGTCTTTCCTGCATATAGAAATATTCATCTATTTTATCCTGAGCCTCACAAAGAGTCTGGCAACTTGTTATCTTGTCATTAACCAAATGTTTCATTTCTCAATTCCATGAGAAAACATACAACCTAGAATGGAACTCAAGTAATACGTTAGCTGTATAGTGCTTAAAAAAGCTTTTTCCCTTACAGGTATGAATTGATAGTAGATAAAAGCAGACTTGGGAGTAAGAACCCTACCAAAGGAAAAGTGGAGCAGACCCAAGCAGGTGAAAAGAAGTTCTACTTTGGCGGCTCACCCAACACTCCCCAGTATGCTAATTTCACCGGATGTATAAGTAATGCCTACTTTACCAGGTACAGTATTTTTAGTATTCATAAATCTGCATGATCAGTAAAGACGTTCAAGTTGATAATTAAAATATTTACCTTATTGAAATTAAGAACTATGAAATATCGGGGGCATAAGTGGGTAGTAATTAACTGCTTGCATGTGCTTGAAAAACTGACACACCTGGGCTTGTGTGTAAATTTTTTGCCTTTTAATTTTTGTATGGCATCGGCTAAATAAGCCTTTGTTTCTTCAGCTGCAAAATGCAGATAATAATAGGGCCTGTTTGGTAAACTTGTTATGAGGATTAAATGAGATAATGTACATAAAGCACATGTCATACAGCAAACTGAATATTAAATGTGGTTATTTCTGTACTTACTGTCAGTGGTACAATACAGAGCAACATACCCAAATCATCGTCAGAGGTTTAAGAAAGTCTTTTTTATATTAATTTAATGCATGACTATTTTTTCATTAATTTCTCTTGTTGAAATTTGGTTGATGTACAATATTATGTTAGTTTCAGGTATACTACATAGTGATTTGACATCTGATTGTTGTTCAGTCTCTAAGCAGGTCTGACTGTTTTCAACCCCATGGACTGCAGCCACCAGGCTCCTCTGTCCTCTATTATCTCCTTGAGTTTGCTCAGACTCATGTCCTTTGAGTTGGTGTTGCTATCTAACCATCTCATCCTCTGCCACCCGCTTCTCCTTTTGCCTTCAATCTTTCCCAGCATCAGGGTCTTTTCTAATGAGTCGGCTCTTCACATCAGCTGGCCAAAGCATTGGAGCTTCAGCTGCAGCATCAGGCCTTCCAATGAATATTCAGGGTTGGTTTCCTTCAGGATTGACTGGTTTGATCTCCTTGCAATCAAAGGGACTCTCAAGAGACTTCTCCAGCTCCACAGTTCAAAAGCATCAATTCTTTGGTGCTCAGCCTTCCTTATATGTTCAACTCTTACATCCATATATGACTACTGGAAAAACCATAGCTTTGACTATACAGACCTTTGTCAGCAAAGTGATATCTCTGCTTTTTAATATGCGCTCTATGTTTGTCATAGCTTTTCTTCCAAGGAGCAAGCGTCTTTTAATTTCATGACTGCCATCACCATCCACAGTGATTTTGGAGCCCAAGAAAATAAAATCTGTCACTGCTTCCACTTTTTCTCCATCTATTTGCCATGAAGTGATGGGACTGGATGCCATGATCTTAGTTTTTTGACTGTTGAGTTTTAAGCCAGCTTTTTCACTCTTCTCTTTTGCCCTCATCAAGACGTTCTCTAGTTACTCTTTACTTTCTGCCATTAGAGTGGTATCATCTGCATATCTGAGGTTGTTTCTATTTCTCCCAGCAATCTTGATTCCAGTTTGTGATTCATCTAGCCTAGCATTTCTTATGATGTACTCTGCATATAAGTTAAATAAGCAGGGTGACATTATACAGCCTTGACGTACTCCTTCCCCAATTTGGAACCAGTCCATTGTTCCATGTCCAGTTCTAACTGTTGCTTCTTGACCCGCATACAGGTTTCTCAGGAGACATTTGTGTATATGAAGTACTCACCAAGATAAGTCTACTAACCATCTGTCTGCATACTTTTATTATGATATTATTGACTATATTCTTTATGTTGTCTATTACATGCCCATGACTTATTTATAAGTGGAGGTTTGTATCTCTTAATCCTTTTCACCAATTGTGGACTCACACCTCCCCTTCTGCATCCACCCATTTGCTCTCTGTATCTGTGACTCTCTTTTGTTTTGTTTTTTAGATTCCACTTTTAAGTGAAATCTATAGTATCGTCTTTCTCCATCTGACTTATTTCACTTAACATAATACCCTCAGATCCATCCATGTCACAAATGGCAAGATTTCATTTTTCATGGCTAAATAATTTTCATATACATATAACCCCATCTTTATCCATTCATCTATCAGTCAACACTTAAGTTGCTTCCATATTGTGGCTGTTGTAGATAATGCTGCAGTGAAACTACAGGTGTATATATCTTTTCAAATTAGTCTTTTTGTTTTCTTCTGGTAAATACCCAGCAATGGAATTGCTGGGTCATATGGTAGTTCTATTTTTAATGTTTTGAGAAGCCTATTTTCCGTAGTGGCTGCACTAAGTTACATTCCTACCAACAAAACGTGGGGGTTCCCTTTTCTCCGCATCCTCACTAACACTTATTGTATCTTGTCTTTTTATGATAGGCATCATGACAGGTGAGTGGTATCTCTTTGTGGTTTTGATTTGCATTTCCCTGATGATTAGTGATGTTAAGCATCTTTTCATGTGTCTGTTTTCTGTCTTTATGTCTTCTTTGGAGAAATGTCTGTTTAGGTCCTATGCCCCCTTTTTCAATCAAGTTGTGTGGTTTTTTATGTTGAATTGTATGAGTTCTTTGTGTATTTTTTAATGAACCCTTTATCAGATATATTGTTTGCAAATATCTTCTCCCATTCAGTAGACTACCATGTTGTTTTATCCTTAACAAAGACAGTGAGAACCCCCTGAGTTCAAAAACATGCAAGGGAGGAATTTAATACAGATTAAGTAACACAGGTGAGGTCCTCATCATCCAGGACATGGTGAGGGAAGACATGTTCATCTGGCAGAATGTGCTGGTGCCAGGTAGAGAGTTATTGGTTAATTGGTTAAATGATCATTTAAAGGGTTCTAATTAAGATAGTGGTTGGTGCATAAAGACCCATCACATACACACACACACACACACACACACACATTAATTGCTAAAGTTCTTTGACTTCCATAGTTTCATCATGTAATTCTGAACAACATTCTTAAGATTTTTCTTTTCTGTGTTACAAACACAGGTTGGATAGAGATGTAGAGGTCGAAGATTTCCAGCGGTATCCTGAAAAGGTCCACACTTCTCTTTATGAGTGTCCCATTGAGTCTTCACCATTGTTTCTCCTTCACAAAAAAGGAAGAAATTCCTCAAAGCCTAAAACCAATCAGAATAAAAAGGTAAAATATAATGCTGCGCCAACTTTTAGATTGCCCTTGTATTCCACACATACAATTCTAGTCACTGGTGCTTTATTGAATTTACTCATTTGCAACTGTGTTTGTATGAAAGATATGATTTCTGTAGTATCTGATATTGCAGTTTACCAGATTTGTTGTATCAGTTCTTATTCCCTAAGAAACAGTTTGATTAAGCTTTTGCTCTTACTTCCAACTGCTTTTCATTACAGTGGTTAAAATTGCTCTGTATTTTATATAAAAATATATACTATTTACTGTGATCATTCTCTAGTATCATTTGTTGTTGCATAACAGCCACTAGTTTCTGTCACAGTCCTAGAAATCATTGGTTTCTGATCTTACCTTATTTTTCCCTCCTTCCTTGACCTTCCTTTTAACTACTCACATCCACAGTTGATCTGTGCCATCAACTAGAGTGACTTTGCATTCAAAATCTTGAGTCTTAAATTGTGGTCACTGATGACTATTCTCTCATCCTTTTTACACCTAGCATGTACATCATTTGCCTTCATTACAAAGAAAGTCCAGTTCCTTCTCATTCTCTCAGTCTGACCCTCCCTCCTGCTTCCTGGCCCAATGTAAACAATGCCCTCAAGCGCCAGTTCTCCCATCCTGGTCCAAGCCATTGTCATCTCTCATCTGAATTACTGTAATAGCCTCCCAACAGACCTCCCTGTTTTACCTTGTTCCCCAATAGTATATTCGCAGCACAACAACCAGATCCTTTTAAACATGCCTTATCATGTTACTTCTGTGTTCAAAATGGCCCTCCTACTGCACTCAGAGTAAACGCTGAAGTTCCTACAATATTGTAAGAGACCCTTGTTCTCACTCGCTTTTCTCCTATTGATCTACTGGCTGTTTCTCCAACAAGCCAGGTACACTCCTGCCTTAAGATACGCCCTTGAGCTTTCCTCTTACCTAGACCATGCTTCCCCCAAATACCTGCATTGACAGCTTCTCCTCAAGGGTTGCCCGAGTCTCATCTGATCAGTGAGGCCAGCCTTAACCCCTATTTTATTTGTTTTTTTAATCGAAGTATAGTTGTATAATGTTACATAAGTTACAGGTATACAATATATAGTGATTCACGATTTTTAAAGGTTGTACTCTGTTTATAGTTAATATAAAATATTGGCCATACTCCCCATATTGTACAATATATCCTTGTAGCTTATTTTATACCTAATAGTTTGTACCTCTTATTCTCACCCTTGTATTGCCCCTCCCCACGTCCCCCTCCCCACTGGTAACCACTAGTTTGTTCTCTCTCTGAGTCTGCTTCTTTTTTGTTATATTCACTAGTTTGTTGTCTTTTTTAGATTCCACATATAAATGATATCCCACAGTATTTGTCTTTCTCTGACTTTTTCACTTAACATAATGCTCTGCAAGTCCGTCTGTGTTGCTGCAAATGGCAAAATTCTGTTCTTTTTATGACTGAGTAGTAGTCCATTGTGTGTGTGTGTATAACGTATATATCTTCTTTATTCATCTTTTGATGGTCTTTTAGGTTGTCTCCATATCTTGGCAATTGTAAACAATGCTGCTGTGAACATTAGGTATATGTATCTCTTCAAATTAGAGTTTTTGTGTTATTTTTGGATACATACTCAGGAGTGGAATTGCTGGGTCATATGGTAGTTCTGTTATATTTTTAGTTTTTTGAGATACCTTCATACTGTTTTCCACAGTGGCTGCACCGTCTGCATTCCCACCAACAGTGTAAGGATACCTTTTTCTCCACATCCTCACCAATTCATGTTCTTTTTGATGATAGCCATTCTGACAAGTGTGAGGAGATATCTCACTGTGGGTTTGATCTGCATTTCCTTGATTTCTTGGATTTGCCTGGAACACAGACTTTTTTGGAGGTCTTATCTTTTTCTCCTATGAGATTAAGAGTTTTGGGCTTCCCTTGTGGTCTAGAGGTTAAGAATCCACCTGCAAATACAGGGGTTGCAGGTTCAATCCCTGGTCTAGGAAGATTCTACATGCCCTCCACTTGCCACAATTAGAGAAAGCCTGTGCACAGCAACGAAGACCCAGCACAACCAAAAAAATATATATGTTGTCAATCTGTTCCAGTCTGTATTACAATATTGTTTTATGGAAATTCCACACTGCTTTGCTTGACTAGTAGAAATCCTCCGATACTTCCAGGACTACGGTGGGTTTATTTTTATGTGTACAGTTCTTTTGACATTTTGGTGGGAATTAGGGAGGGGGAAAGCTATGTGCATTCATTCAGCAATCCTGAACCAGAAATCGTCCTCTCCCCTCTGGTCCTGTGTCTCAACCTGACTCTTGCTGTGTTCTTCAGCTCTCCCTAGCTCCAACCATTTCCTCTCTCTCTGTCCTTACTTTATTACAAGATTTCTTCCCAAGTGGATCAGATCAGGCCACTCCCTGCTTTTCAAACCTGTGGTGCTTCTCATCACCTAAAAAACAAAACCCCATCCTTTACCAAGTCATCTAAGGTCCTTTCTATCCAGCTACAACCTGTCTTCCAATTTGTTGTTTAAAAGCCAAATCAATTTTCAGTCCTTAAAAAACAGGAACCATGTCTCACTCACCTTTCTGTTCCCCACCACACACTGCCCACTGAAGGCACACAGAAACATTGATTTTTTTTTTTTCTTCTTCACTCCTACCTATTAGGTACTCAGTAAACATTTGCTTGAATAAATGAGTGAATGACTGAATGCTCAGATTTACTTGCATTTACTTTTGCTTCAGAAATTGACTAAATGACCATTAAATATTAGTCTGTAGTTTCAGAACTGTAAGTTTTAAAATCAATAGTGCAATTTTAAGAGCACAAAATAATTTTTTAAAGTCGTTCTATATCCTGTCACATGTTTGCTACATATTTTATCACCCAAAACATTCTTAAAAAATATTTTTAAGGTGTTACTAAGTATTGAACTTTTTATGCAGGATATATAAATAATAATATGTGTATTCAAGTGGTATTGTGGCATATGCTATGAGGATTTTACTTACTGAGTCTCTCAGGGGTCTTTATTGCCAATTTTTTCATTTTCCACCATTGATTAAAATGTGCATTTAATTTAAATCACAGAGCACTTGTCTCTATAGCTTCACTATACAAATTGTTTTTAGACTGTAAATGGGAATTTGGGGTTTGTTAACATACTCTGTTGTTGTTTGTTGTTACTGCTGCAGCTGCTGCTGGCATTTGCTTATGGTAGTAGAGGAATGGAGAGGTCTAACATTTTACTAGTGGAATATGTACAAAAAATACTCTTTAATTATTTAATCATCGTTAATGATAAAAAATTAAAAGTGAATTTTTGCTACTAGTATGTCAGTTTTATCCCTTAAATGAGTCATGTCCTACTCTTACAGGGAGAGAAAAGTAAAGATGCTCCTTCGTGGGATCCTGTTGGCCTGAAATTCCTAGAGAGGAATGTTCCAAGAGACTCGCACTGCCAGCTTTCCAACAGCCCTAGAGCGATAGAGCAGGCCTATCAGTACGGAGGGACAGCCAACAGCCGTCAAGAGTTTGAACACCTAAAAGGAGATTTTGGTGAAAAGTAAAGTAACACACTATCCGTTTAGAAGCTTGATGCCATGGCTGGGCTTCATCCTTACTTGCCATATGTTCTTCTTTTTCCTATAATTTTTCTGTGCTACTTTAATCTTGTTCTTTTTTTCATCAAAACAAATACTAAATAGTACATGATTCATACTGTCCAATAAGTAACATTCTGTGTGACTTTCTTCCCAAAAGTAGGGTGCGTATAACAGCATTGTCCTAGGATTTTGCTGTACTTAGTGAAAAAGAAAAGACAATCAAAGAAAGGAAGATGGGGGAAATTTTAAATGACTCATCATCTAACCTTACTATCACCTTCCCTTTCCGACACAGATTGCTTTCAGACTGTAAGTGGGAATGCATCTGAACTACTGGAAGGTTAATAAGGAAAGACACCAAAAATCACAAATGCACTGTTGTCTCTGTTGACCCTCAAGCTATCTCTAAAGTTCATCGCCTCTTCCTGGTGTTTCACAGCTCTCCAAGTTATTTAGGATTATTTAAGATTTCTTTTAAAGTATTAGCACCCAGATACTCTTATATATCTCTTTCAAACATTCATACCGTCAGTGTATTCAATAAGAAACTCCTGATTTCCTATTTTCCTAATAGGCGGAATCAGTATTTTGTATTCTTCAGGAAAAATACAGAGTTAATCAAACAGGAAATTAGCTTAATAAATGTGTCTTATCTGTGGCCTAAAGCTAAATTTATAGAAATTTTATTTGATTTCTACACATTCTGGTAGCTGTTTTTAGCACATGATATCCATTGATTAATTTTTATAGGGAGAAAACTGAATCTGTGTTTTAGATAGTACATAAATCATATTGTTTCTATGCAAATTTTTATATGCATATTAATTGCTCTCTAGTATTTTGTCTACATAAAGCTTCCTTAGCAGAGAGATTTTTACTAAATCAAGTGCAATCATTTTTTCAAAGCAAGACATGATATTATCCTTTACTGAAACAACACTTTTTTAAAAAAATTTTTAATTGGAGGATAATTGCTTTACAATGTTGTGTCGGTTTCTGCCATACAACAATGTGAATCAGCCATAATTATACATATGTCCCCTCCTTCTTGAACCTCCCTCCCACCCCCCACCCCATCCCAACCCTCTAGGTATCTCTGGTTTGAGCTCCCTGTGTTACATGGCAACTTCCCACCAGCTGTCTATTTTACATATGGTAATGTATACATTGCCATGGTACTCTCTCAATTGGTCCCACCCTCTCCTTCCCTCACTGTGTCCACAAGTCTGTTCTCTGTGTCTGCGTCTCTATTCCTGCCCTGCAAATAGGTTCATCAATACCATTTTTCTAGATTCCATATGTATGTGTTATTTTATGATACTTGTTTTTCTCTGACTTACTTCATTCTGTATAACAGGCTCTAGGTTCATCTACCTCACTAGAACTGATTCAAACTCTTTTCTTTTTATGACTGAGGAATACTCCATTGTACATATGTACCACAGCTTCTTTATTCACTTGTGAATGGGCATCTAGGTTGCTTCCGTGTCCTGGCTATTGTAAATAGTGCTGCTTTAAACATTGGGATACTGGTATCTTTTTCAGTTATGATTTTCTCAGGGCATATGCCCAGCAGTGGAATTGCTGGGTCGTATGGTAGTTTTGGGCTTCTGAGGTGGTACTAGTGATAAAGAACCCACCTGCCAGTGCAGGAGACGTAAGAGATGTGGGTTTGATCCCTGGGTCAGTAAGTTCCCTTGGAGGAGGGCATGGCAGTGCACTCCAGTATTCTTGCCTGGAGAATCCCATGGACAGAGGAGCCTCATGGGGTATAGTCCATAGGGTCACAAAGAGTCAGACACGACTGAAGCGACTTAGCACTCATGCATATGGTAGTTTTATTCCTAGTTTTTTAAGAAATTGCCACACTGTTCTCCATAGTGGCTATATCAGTTTACATTCCCACCAACAGTGCCAGAGGTTTCCCTTTTCTCCACATTTTCTCCAGCATTTATTGAAACACTTTCTTAAATGTGGGACTTATCCCTGTTGTATGAGCAAATGGAGGAGGATTTACATTTTTGAATTAGCAGTGTGTTAGTTGTGTTAGTTGCTTAGTCGTGTCCGACTCGTTGCAACCCCATAAACTGTAGCCCACCATTCCCCTCTGTCCATGGGATTCTCCAGGCAAGAACACTGGAGTGGGTTGCCATTTCCTTCTCCAAAAGGAACTATAGAAAGAAAGAAAGTGAAGTCACTCAGTTGTGTCCGACTCTTTGTGACCCCATGGACTGTAGCCCACCAGGCTCCTCCATCCATGGAATTTTCCAGGCAAGAGTACTGGAGTGGGTTGCCATTTCCTTCTCCAGAATTAGCAGGGCTTACCTGATATTCACTAATAATAATAAGGTGTAGTTAGAAGTAATGTAGCTTGAGATTAGATCAGATGGCTTTATTCTTCCTTATGCTGTGTTGTCTTGGGAAGTTAGAGATGACAGTCTTCTTTGGCAAGTGGTAAGCTTTTCCTTCTCGTTTACCAGATCCCAGTTTTCCATTCGTCTGAAAACACGTTCCTCCCATGGGATGGTTTTCTATGTCTCAGATCAAGAAGAGAATGACTTCATGACTCTGTTCTTAGCCCATGGCCGCTTGGTTTTCATGTTTAATGTTGGCCACAAGAAACTGAAGATTAGAAGCCAGGAGAAATACAATGATGGATTGTGGCATGATGTAAGTTAAAGGCAGAGAATGTTATTATCAGCAAACGTCCACCATTCTAATACCCCACTAGTGGTTTCTCTAGAAACATCCATTTACAAATTCTGTTGCTATATGTTCAGAGTTCAGTTTCAGAAACTTTCGTTAATTTATTACAAAAATCTTGAAGCTTATTATTTTAAAAGAAATATAATCTGAGTATAATTTTTTTGACAGATCAGCTATTTTTAGTGCAGTTATTTTAAACAAAAGATCAGTGGCCAGCATAAGCTGAAGTTTGGTTTCTAAGGATTTTTCACTTGACTGGGTTTTTTTCCACTGCCTATAATATTCTAAATTTTCTGTGATTGCTGAATGTCTCATAGACTAAGCTATAGAAAGCACAAAATAGAGTAAATCTGTTAGGAAGAAAGAATACAACAGGTAGAATAACCTAAATATCAAAGCAATTCAGTATGTGTATAGTGGGAAAAGTAAGCAATGTCAGCTGCATTACAATTAATTATAATTAAATTTAGGAGCGAGAGCATGTGGGCTGCCAGCTGGGACAGACAACTCTGCTAAACATAAACTGTATTCAGAGATTAAGCCTGTAACATTAAATCAGGCTTCAAAAGAAGAGACAAACTCCTGACCTTCAGGGAAAGGACCACTCTTTAAAGAACTTCTGCAGCACTGCAAATGATAGCAAAGTTGAGAGGAGAAGCAACACAGCCTTTCCGCTGATCTTTGGATGTACTAAAGATACGCTGTTGTCCTTCTCTCCATCAAGGTGATATTTATTCGGGAAAAGAGCAGCGGCCGAATGATAATTGATGGACTTCGAGTCTTAGAAGAAAGTCTTCCCCCTACAGGAGCTGACTGGAAAATCAGGGGTCCTATTTATTTGGGAGGTGTGGCTCCTGGAAGGGCTGTGAAAAATGTCCAGGTAAGCCAGGTGTGATTAGGTAGAGCCATCGACCTTTAGAGCTGGAAGATTGTTTAATCTAGCCCTCGCTTTATGATTAGAAAACTGGCAAAAGTAAAACTGTACGTTGGCTGGAGATGGGGTGCATAAGTGGGTATTGTTTTGTGGTTGTCTGTCTACCCTGTGACATTACAAAGTCCAGAGTAATCTTTTGATTCTAAGGTAGAGGTGAGATGAAAAATGTTTCAGAGGTATAAACTGTCATGAAAAGTTATATCTCAAGGAGATGCTTATCTGTTCAGCAAGTACCCATGCTTTTAGTCTTAAAGACTACCCAAAAGAGAATTCCCTGGTGGTCCAATGGTTAGGACTCAGTGTTTTCACTCCCCAGGCCTGGGTTCAATTCCTGGTCAGGGAACTAAGATCCTGCAAGCTGCATGGCACAGCCAAAAAAAAAAAAATTACCCAAAAAAGAAAGCAAGTCATTACATTATATATTATTGGGTAGAAAAAAAACTTTCAGGCCATTATGTAAACTATGATCTCATTTTCATTTCTTACACACACACACCACACACACACACAATTTGTAAGTGTACAAGGAAATGTGGTTACCCCTTGGGGGACATGAGGATATGGTAGAAGAAAACATTATTTTTGTACTTTAAAAGTTTAAAATATTGGACCTTCAAAAATATTTAGCAATAAAGGAATGCATCAAAGGACTAAGTTTATTTTTAATATAAAGACAGGTTTGACTTTAACACAAAGAATTAATACACTTCTAAGATCCCGTTAAATGACTTCCCTGGTGGCTCAATGGTAAAGACTCTGCCTCCCAATGCAGGAGATTCAGGTTTGATCCCTGGATCAGAAAGATCCCCTGGAGAAGGAAATGGCAACCCATTCCAGTATTCTTGCCTGGAAAATCCCATGGACAGAGGAGTCTGGCAGGCTGCAGACCACGGGGTCGCAAAAAAGTCAGACACAACTTAGTGACTAAACAACAACAAAGATCATTACTATGTGTGTGTAAAGCAAAAATGGGGGAAAATGTTCCTATTTAATTTGATTTTAGATGCGTAGTCCCAATTCCATGACAGCTTCTTTAAAAGAAAGATTTCTAAAACTGAAATCGGTTCTCTAAAGAGGCCCGTGTTTCATGTCCTGTGGTATGATAAATGCTCAAACACAAGCCAATAAAGCAAATTCTCCGCTGTTTATTTAACCACGGTAGATGTAACAGTTTAGTTCTTTGCTAGCCCTCATCAGCATTAGGTGATCTAGGGCACAGCTGTCTTTCTTGAAGAAAAACAAATGAGAATATTTCTAATTCAGTTTGAAAGCCACAGTTGCAATTAACTTTATTGTGAAAAATGTTGAATTTTTGTACCTTAATTACGGTAGGCTATCATTATGTAATACAAAATTCAGCTTCAAAGATCTAGTTAAAAAGCAACAACCTGGAAAATGATTGATCATTCAGATAGCTAAAACAAATAGGGCAAGAAATTACTGGGTTCCTCTCAGGACACAAATCCCTTCATTGGTGCGTCTGTGAGTGTTGAGAAAATGGATTTTAAGAAATATCTTCTCCTCTCAGATAAACTCGGTCTACAGCTTCAGTGGCTGCCTCAGCAATCTTCAGCTCAATGGGGCCTCCATCACCTCTGCTTCTCAGACATTTAGCGTGACTCCTTGTTTCGAAGGTCCAATGGAAACAGGAACATACTTCTCAACAGAAGGAGGTTACGTGGTCCTAGGTAACCGTGACTTATGTTAAAACATGAATCATGAAATACTTATTTCCTGGAGATGGCTAACAGGGATATTGGGCCCAAAGTTAAAAACCAGAATATCAAACTCAGCCCTTGAAAATGGTCACTTTTCATAAGGACCACCTTTCTCCTCTACTGCCATCCAAATAGACACATGGACCATGCCAATCCCTGTTTGCTTTGCCCAGCCAGTGCTTCTCCACAGCTGCCAAACCTCTGGGGATAGACCACCTTGGCTCCTTTAGACTTTCTGTGCCGCACCGTGGTCTAACCTGTGTGGGCTTTTGGCTGCCTCACACACTGGGTTTTTCTCTGCTCCCTCTAAGCAGCACCCATTGTTACTACTAAGGAAAGTTCCACTTCCTCCCCTCTCCAGCAACTCCAGCAGACAACACTATCCTTGAAACTTTTTCTTTCTGGATTTTTATTCTCAACTCTTACTCTCACTCAACAAAGATTTTGTTGTGTGCCTCTGGCATGACAGTCCCTGTGCCAAGTGATGGAACATAATAGTTCTAAAAATAAGGAAATAAAATCCTAAATAGCCTACACACAGTCACCATCCAGTCCATTCCAACAGCACTCTATAGAGCAACCATTAGGTGTGAGGAGGGTACAGAACAGGTGCTGAGAAAGAAGATAGGAGAACGTTCCTGCCTTCAACATGCCCTGAATAAAGACCTTACAGTGCAGCCAGTTACTCCTTCTTAAACCATCCCCATGTCCAACAGAATAACCAGAGGCAATATTTCCTCTTTGTCTAGTTCACGATTTTACTTTCCTTTCTCCTCCTTTATCCCTATGAAAACACCGACAGGCACATTCCTCTGCCTTTCATTGAATTTCAGTGAAAAGAACTCAAAGGTTTAGACAGCCTGAAAAGCATAGCAACCTGCACAATTTATGTTCTCAATAAACATTAATAGCAGGAAAACT
Source organism: Okapia johnstoni (assembly GCA_024291935.2). Lineage (NCBI taxonomy): Eukaryota > Metazoa > Chordata > Mammalia > Artiodactyla > Giraffidae > Okapia > Okapia johnstoni. The sequence continues at coordinate 59,400,373 of CM044317.1, read as the reverse complement.
TTAAAAAGTGACCTATAAGAAGATGCGTGAAGTGAACACTATTAAGATGCCCAGCTTTGCAGTGAGTCTCTTGGAATGAACACAGCTATTCTTAAGAATTCGTTTTCTTGCATCACTGTGAAAACAGCTCCTAACCACTTTTGCTGTTCTAACTTTCTCTTTCCTCCCAAATGCTCTGCAGCACTGGCTCCAGTGATCTTTTTTAGGAATTATTTTAAATACAGATCTGATCAAATCAGCTCCCTTGCTCAATGTCTGCAGTGTAAAGTCTATCTTCCGTACTGGAGCCCTGGAGCCCTTCCCCGTGTGGCTCCTGCTGGCTTTCCCTACTCACCCTCCCTCCACCCTCACTCGCAGGGCACTGACACACTGGCCACACTGGCCTCTGCAGTGTGACACACCAGCCACACTGGCCTCTGCAGTGCTCTCCAGACATCTCAGACTGTGCACTTGTGTTCAAACCAGTTCTTCCTAGTTAGCTCTTTCCTGCTTCTCACTTTTGAAATAGTAAATGGTCCTGCTAGTTGAAATCAATTTTTCCTCACTTGAGCTCCCATAGCCATGACGTATTTTCAGCATGCTGTTTCCACCCCGCACTCCACAACAGGAATGGTATACTAGTTATCTCAGACCCGCTCAGAGCTTTCCAGTGTGTTTGACATGGAAAATGACACTTTTTACTTATCTACTGAAAAATGCATCAAACTTTCCAAAAGAGATACAAAAATATTCAATTACAAAATCATGCCATGGTTACAAAATTTAGGTTGCTGTTCTTGAGAACTAATAGTATTTCTCTCCACAGATGAGTCTTTCAATATTGGATTGAAGTTTGAGATTGCATTTGAAATCCGTCCCAGAAGCAGTTCTGGAACCCTTGTTCATGGCCACAGTGTCAATGGGGAATACCTAAATGTTCACATGAAAAATGGGCAGGTAGTGTGTTAAAAATTGTTTTAACAAGTCTGTCTTCTCTGACCTTGTATTCTAGATCTGAAGCAGTTTTATTTCACAGAATTATTTCATCGATCTTTCCTAACTGAGGGGAAAAACAAACAACAGGGAAGCTATAACGTAAAATTTAAATGCAGGCAATTTTTGGATTCAGATTCATATGTTGGGAATTGATTTGATTAGAACAAAGAGCCATGAAATTGTGGCAAAGCAAAAAAAATCAATAATTAAAAGGTTTTAATAAAAGAATCAGAATACGAATTTTTTACAACAAATGGAAGCAGCAGACTTTCATCTGTCTATAATATGTATGCATACCATACATACTTTTCAGCTGCTAAAAATAAAAAAAAATTGTTATAATTAAACACCACTTTCATCCTTAAATAATATTACTAAAGAACATTCATGAGAGTATTCAAATAAATATGAAGCATATTTTCATCAATGTCCATAATTGATTTTCATTTGAGTTCCAGTATATTCTATGAAACCATATAACAATGAAAACAAATCCTTATATGGTGCTTACTGTGTGTCAGATACTATTCTAAATGCTTTATATGGATTAACTCATTTAATCCCAATAACTCTGTGAAGTAAGTATTAACAGTTATCACCCTTATTTTGCAAATGAGAAAACGTGGCACAGAGTGAGGGAAGTAGGAACGCCTGAGTATGAGCCCAGGCAGTCTGGCTCTAGAGCCCATGCTCTTCATCAGTAACTTTACCTGCCTTGTACAGCACATTCCATCTTTAAAGGAATTCATTGTGTTATCTTACTGTTCCTCTGCCCCCTCTTCTCCCCGGTGTCTTTATTTTGTTCTCTTTCTGAGGAACACATTTTCTCTAGTTTACTGAAGAGTGACCCCTTGTGTTCAAACTGCAAAGCTAATGTCTGGATGTTCAAAGTTTTGCTTCCCTGTGGTAAATGTAAGAAATCTCATCTTATCTCAATGAGGGGAAATGAAATAAAATTCCACAATGTGCCCTGTCTTTTGCAGGTCATAGTGAAAGTCAACAATGGCATCAAAGACTTTTCCACCTCAGTGACACCCAAGCAGAGTGTCTGTGATGGCAGATGGCACAGAATTACAGGTGAGGAAAGCTGTGTGTCCTGGGTTTCCCTGATAAAGTGAGCCTATACACTGACCTGTGACATGATGACTTAGAAGAACTGAGTCTATATAACTTATATGACAGAATAGGTAATAACTGACAGTCTAAAAGTAGTAAAGAAAAGAGAATCAAATGTTAATGTACTAAAATGTGTATACTGAATCCACATGTGATTTGAAAATATTAATGCTGCCAGAATAGTCTTATGGAGTTGTTTAAATAATGCATTATTTATGAAGCAAAGAAAAAGTATCAGAAAGAGTATTCTAAATATTCTCCCTTTCAAAGGAAAATTTTACAGTGATTGGTTAGACATTGATGTTTTCAGTGATTAGAGGGAAGTGTATGGTTTATTCTGGAATAAATAAAAGCTATTGCTGTAATAAATTATTCCCTTTCATGTGAAAATTAATCACTTCAGTATCACTTATGACCACTCTTTTCCCTGTATTTCAGTTATTAGAGATTCAAATGTGGTTCAGTTGGATGTAGACTCTGAAGTGAACCACGTGGTTGGACCCCTAAACCCAAAACCAGTTGATCACAGGGAGCCTGTGTTTGTTGGAGGTGTTCCAGGTAAGAGTTATTTAAAGTGACGAATTTCCAAATCCAAAAAAACACTTAAGATCTCATAAGTGTTATTATAGTATTAAGAGTTGAGCTATGTATTTTTATAATTCACCTAGTAACTCCAAGAATTTTATATATAATATCCTTTCATAGGGAACTTTCCCAGGTGGCACAGTGGTAGATAATCTGCCTGCCAATGCAGGAGATGCAAGAGATGTGGGTTCAATCCCTGGGTCAGGAAGATCCCCTGGAGTAGGAAATGGAAACCTTCTCCAGTATTCTTGCCTGGAAAATTCCATGGACAGAGGAGCCTGAAGGATACAGTCCCTGGGGTCACAGAGTCGGACATGACTGAGCAACTGAGCACACACACATCCTTTCATAGGAAAATATATACTGACAATTACTAAGCACACAGCACATCTAAGGATCAAAACAAAATAACAGATAAGAACTACACACAGCATTCTGAACAGTACATACTACTCTCCCTCTGCTGTATCTGCTTAATTTTTTCTCCTCTTTACACACATCTCTCACATACACAGCGAAACACACACTCTGTTTTCTCTCTTACACAAAGAAAACTCATCTGCTATTGCTGCTGTAGGATCTGAGAACCTTAGAAGACTAAAAGTTTGGTGACAGTTACTCCTCTTCCACTCTAAGAGAGAATACACAGTTCTTCCCGTCCAGGACTAGTGTGAAACGTGAAAACAGCTGCAGGCCATAAGTTCTGTTATTCCTACGTAGTGACATTCCCTACGAGAGGTTCCCAGCTGCAGCTCTGTAAACATCATCAGTAACATCAATGCTGTCACCTGCCAAGAATGGTGGATAGTCCCAGATGGTGATAGGGCACTTATGGACCCCCCACAATTACTTTAAGCCTCTAAAGCAGGGACCATGACCTTTTGTTGAAACTGTTTATTTCACACACTTCATTCACTTGGGAAAACTGAATGATAAAGGTAGCATGAGGGAAAAATCAAGCTTTTACACCTGGAATTTGGTGAGGATTTAAAGGAAAAACTTAACATAGTTTTTCCTTGCATCCTAACTATACTATTTTAGACTGACCCATGTAAAGGCAAATAACACTTTAACCAACAGAGTGAGAAAGAATAAGCATCCAGTCTTGGGTACTCGCAAAATAGTAGCAACTAAGCAGTCCTCTAATTTGTAATGTGGATTTTTCAAAATGCCAGTATAGACAATAACAACTCACTGATGAAATAGGAGACCCTCAAAAAGCTATCTTTCTCCTTTACTTCTATTATCCACTCCTGTCTCTATTCCTTAGTCCTCTCCTCCTGCTCCAGGCTTCAGTTCTGAAATACTGGTAAAGACTACATTGCACTTCATGCAGGTACAGTGCGGAAGATGGGTCCTGTCAGTCCTTCCATTTCTGCACATTGCTTTCTTCCTGGAGATCACAACATAGTTTAAAATATTGCAAGTTCCCAGAGACCTATGGGATCAAAGTCAGCCTAGCATGCAAGGTCCTGATTATCTCTCCCCACTTCGCCCCTTTGCCTCTAGGGCCTCCCTCTACCTTCTGGGGCTTGCAGTTCTCTGAATGTTCAGTAGTGAACTTTGCTCTGGGCCTTCACACAAGAGCACAAGGCCTCAATTTCTAGAAAATGTTTTTCTTTCTTGCTTCTCCCACACCTCCACCAACTTAACTCCTATTGACCTTGAGGATCCAGCTCACACTTCTTACACACATGCTCCACCCCACCCCACCCTGAATACCACTTTTGTGGCATTCACTGCAGAATATTGTTGAAGCTAAATAGCATACGCCTTGCTTCCAGAGAGCATGACTTCATCACACAACAAACGTGTACATGCTGTTGTTTCAGTCGTGTCCAACTCTGCGACCCAATAGACTGTAGCCCGCCAGGGTCCTCTGTCCATGGGGATTCTCCAGACAAGAATACTGGAGTGGGTTACCATTCCCTTCTCCAAAGATCTTCCTGACCCAGGGATCAAACCTGTATCTCTTATGTCTCCTGCACTGGCAGGCAAGTTCTTTACCACTCGTACCACCTGGGATACTGAGTGTCTATTAAGCACTGTGCTAGGCTTCAGGAGATGGACCAAACAAGCATGGCCCTCCCTCACGGAAGTTACAGTATTTGTTCTTTACTTTGCACTCAAAGTGCTTACTGTATCATTCAGACACGTATTTCTCTGATTTCTGATTTTTTGTATGTCATTTTTTGTGTGTGTCAGTTTTTTTGTGTATGTCATTCCAGCATGACACACTACCATCTTCTCTCACTACAAGACTTGCTCCATAGACTGGCTGGGAAAGATATACCTGAAGCCAAATTCTGCCTACCTGAGACGTATCATGAATAGCAAATTTGAGCTAATGAGCCAGCATATAGGAACTAGCAAGGCCAGTGGGGCCTACCCACCAGCCCACTGTACCATCGCAGCTTTTAATTCCATCTACAGATCATGCAGCAAGTCTAGGAGGAAAAAAAAGTATAATTTAAGCTGAACATCATTAATTACATAATTTCTGAGCTGTTCAAGATTAACTCCACTAAAATCACATCAGAAACTGGGGCATGAAAAAGAATAACTAAAGGAAATTAGGCATAAACAAAACCACTGTATGCACTGAAATCTTACAATCCCAACCAGCTCTCTCATACCAGGCAGAGCTCTGGTAACACACTATTTCTATCAACAAAGAGTTAATGCACTGAAATTCATGAACTTTGTATCAGAAAATTCAAGTTTATTGTATGATCATTTAAAAATCAAAATTAGAACTTAACTTTTTGAGTTAGCAACTATTCATTCCTCTGCTGAAAATCTTGCATTATTTTGTGTATAGTCAAGCTTTCAACCTGAGGAATGTTTGCTCTTCAAATCATGTGTTGATTTTATTAATCAATTACTTAGGGTTCTGGGGCACTTTGCCACTGATGTAATAAATTGTATAGTGAATTATGCAAACCATAATTTCTATATGAAATGCCTTCTCTAGAATTTGTCCCCCTTGAACCAAACAGTGGTAAGCCTGGGCAGATTCAAAATCCATGTTCTAAAGCTGGTATCTAAAATGAACAGGAGAAAGAGATGTTTCACCCTTATGTTCTTTCCTGTTCACTCTTTATTCTGATGATGTACACTGTACAGTCTTGAAGAATACATATAATCATACTAATGTAGAGACAAGGGGAATTGATCTCTTAGGCCCCTTCCAAATCTAAAACTTGGTGCTTATCATTCTAAATATGAAATGCTATTTCCATGATTTATCTTCAATAAACAAAGCTTCTGCATATTCTTAATCTACATTGCTTAGAAAACTTATTACAGCCCCTTAATGGTATTTAACTTGCTGTCCTTACGTTCTTTCCCAAGTTACTGATTTCTGAGTGTTTTCCATCTTTTATCTGCCACTGTTCACATAGCTGTTTTGTACATAATAATAAACTTTGACTAAATGGATTTTAATTTCATGATATTCCTAAGCTCTCTAAATTGCTTTAAATTATATTGCTTCTATCATTTCAACACATTTAATTGTGTCTGTACAATTAATAAGCACAAGGCTTCTTCCAGATCTCTAATTAAGATAAGGGGAGAAAGTTCCTCTGGCATACCCCAGGGCACCTATACCCACACAAAGACCAGGCTAGTTATCATTATCCTGTATATAGTTCTTAAGCCCTGGAAAAGAGCTCAGGAAAATTAAAATTTAGTCTATTTGAATTCATTATTTTCTCATTATATTTTACAAGCTTGACAAAAATGTGGAGGATTAAGGATGAAGGGTAATGATACAAATTAAACAGAAACATTAACCAATTCCAAGAAGAGTTTGTAAGCTGAATTTTCTTTCCTCTGTCTCAGTAAATCATATAAAATAAGTGAGGCCCAGGTGAAATTAACTCTAAAAAGCATAAGCAAATCCTGAAAATTCACTGCTGAGATTTTACCTGTAAGTGGTAAATTTCAGTGGTAAATACACAGCTGAATTATACTCAAAACTCTAAAATTACTACATGTTCATATTACTTCAAAAGCAGATAATGTTCCTAAAAAAATAAGTAAATTACTATATTCCATCTTTGACATGTAAATTATCTTGATAATGTAAGTGGTTATGATATATATTTTTGCCACAAAGTGACATTTGGGCTTGGGATGCCTCGATTGCAAACTTGGTGTTCATTTCTTTTTCCAGAGTCTCTACTGACACCACGCTTGGCCCCTGGCAGACCCTTCACAGGCTGCATCCGTCACTTTGTGATTGACGGGCGCCCAGTGAGCTTCAGTAAAGCAGCCCTGGTCAGCGGGGCCGTGAGCATCAACTCCTGTCCAGCAGCCTGACAGCAGAACTATCCAAGCACAAAGTTCTTTAGAGCACTGAAAGAAACACAAGGCCAGCCAGGAGGAGTGGCAGTTCTTCCTCTTGGTAGAAGCTTTCATCTAGTTGAGCAGGACTTAAATGAGTCATCAGGGACTGGATGTTTATTATTTCTTACTTGGATTCTTACCTTGGATCCAAAATGTCTGCAATGGATAACAATCAAAGGAGCGTTAAACTTACCTGTATTTTATAACTTCCTGCTGGTGAAATTCCTGTTCCTGTTTCTAATAAAATAGAAGGGATTCTAAATAAACACTGGCACATATTTTTAAGTGTGGCTAGATCCTCAGATTCCTCTTTCATTTAGGGATAGTAACATTCAACTTAAACCCAAGTGTCTTTAGTATACTTCCTTTATCCTGAAAAGATTTACTGATTTACATAAAACCTAAAATTAGATGATCAGATTTGCTTTTACCACTTTCATCTATCAGGATAGCAAGAATATTTTAGGCTTATCAAGGTTTAATAAATAAATTTCTAACAAATTATCAGAATGGTAATTTGTTTCCAGATAAGAAAAAAAAAAGCCTCAATTGAATAAATGCTTCCTTTTTTCCCCTTACTTCCTTAAATGAAAAATAAAATTCTGTGAGGAGAGGTTCTTGTAGGATATTGTTACAGTGCATTTTGTAGGAATCATGAAGGACATTATATAGCAAAGAGTAAGACAAAATCATGCATCCACTTAAAAGTATAAAAGTCCTTTTATTAAAAGTTTTTCCCCACATACCTGCAACACAAATAGTCTTATTTATAAAATGTTATAATCATTTTAAGGTATATATATTAATAAAATCTAGAAAAGGAAAAATTGGCTTTACTAGCTGATAGGATATTAAAATATAGAAACTGAAATAAAAGAATTATACATGAAAAGAAAATCAGCATTGAAGACAAAATGAGAAAATAGGCCCTCATATCAACAGGACTGAAAGTATGTAAGAGGAGTAACTGGGGGTATGGGGAGGAAGTATAAAATGTTTTGAGGAATTATTAAGGGAATAAAAAAATCTCTTACATGTATATATATATGTAATTATTTACATTCCCCTGCTACCCTCAGGTCTCTAATACATTAATAATAATGATGATGATCAGTGAAAATAGCTAGTATCTATTCACAGAGGACTTACTAAAAGTAGGTTTCACTTGATCATCACACATCCTATGAGGTAGCATTTGCAGATGAGAAACCTGAGAATCAGAACTGTTAAATAACGTGCCAGCTGTCATTCAGCTAGACTGAGGAGCCAGAATTGGAAACAGGACCGCTGCCTACCTCCAGAGCCAGCATGAGTGTCCCCTTCCTTCTTGCCTTCAGGGGACTGTCTGCCCTCAGGCCAACTCTCAGCTGGTCTCCAAAGCTGGAGTCACAAACTCAACCACCTATCAAGCCAGAAAGATATCATAAGAGTTAAGCTGGTTGGGTCTGACAGAAAATCAAAAGGGCACTTGCTATGGCTCATCTAGAAGGGCAGCAGGTACTTGGCCAGTTATTACCATAAAAGAACACAAGTCTTAAAGGGCCAGAGTTTCCAAAAGAAGATAGAAATGTGAAATTTAAGGGGCTTGAAATGGCCTGATTTTTCAGTTAGTAACTAATTAAAAACAACAGCAATTAAAATGACAAAAACACTGGGCAGACCAAACAAAACCTGAGAGCTAAGGGGCTCTGGGCTTATGTGGTTTCTGGGCTAAAGACTGAATCCAGTAGGGCCTTAACTAGTATAGGTTGAACCAGTGCTTCAAACACACTAAGCTCTCACAGTATTTCCTACACTAGATCCAAGCAGGAGGCAGTAGCTCTGAAACACTCTGCCATTTTCTTTTCCCAAAGATTTTCATGAGACATCCTAGAGGGCCCTCTGTCCCTTCATTCTCAGTGGCCCAAAGTCAACTACACCAGCCAAGCTGCAGACTGGCTAGACCTCCAGTAGCTCCAGCTGGTGTGTACACAGACTCACATGTATACAGACTACAACCACAAAAATTCTTCTATTTAATATCTTCTCTACAATTACAAGGCCACTTCTTTCCAGTTAGTATTTCACACTTACGCTAGGCAAAGAAGAATCTACTGATCCCTATCTGCTGACTCAGTAACAACCACACAATGACATTCAGAAACTTTTGAGTTTACCATTTATAAAAGCTTGATTCATTTCTTAGATGGGACCCCATCTTCTCTCAACTTCCGTCTAGGGAGAAGTTGTCCTTTCTTTTAGTTGATCATAGTATATTGGAACTTCATATGGAGAAACATGGATGGATGTTCAGAGTAATTTTGACTGGTTGTCATTCATGACCCCTGCCAGTTCAGAGCACCTTCAAAATTAGGCCTCCCATAGTCCTGGTTTGAAGGAGCAGCCCTATTTGGGCCTGTACCCTACGTTCCTTTTCTCATGGCCACAGCTGATTGGGAGAGGGCACCCTCCAATAGCTTTACAGTGGAGCAACATCCCATTATCAAGTGATGTGAAAACATGAGTTCCAACAACTGAACATTTTCTCATGAAACTGACTTGTAAAACACAAAGTATCAAGCATGTAGCAATAAAAGCTGAAGCACAAATGATCTAGAAGTATGGTTTTAAGTGTTTACCATACACATTTATAGACACATACTTCTCATTCTATAAACATACAACAATATATATCCACCCACAGTCCATAGGGTCACAAAGAGCCGGGCATGACTGAAGCAACTTAGCACACACACACACCTTTTGTCCGTTAAGAACCGCCTCAGTTTGGGGCTCACAGTTTGTAAGGGGGCATCTCAGAAGACACTGGGCTATTTCTGTTCCATGGGCCCTATCTCCTTGTATGTAACATGGCAGTACAGGGTGTTAAGTAGGGTCTTTGCTTACCTTATTCAGTGAATACAGACTTCAGCTAAGACCATAAAGCAGTAAATACACAGTTCAGGTTCACCAAACTGAGGCATGAAGCCAATCCCTTCTCTTTAGGACTGGCTCAGAGAGGTCATTTCAATATAAGCAGTAAAACCACAAAGCCCCCAACACACCACATACCACACACACACACACACAAACACACACACACACACATACACACACAGTCTCTGTAAAGGCAACAGTAGAGGTACTGTCCTGTGTGTCAAGTTTCATGAATTTTGTCTATTATCCACTGATGTGTTGTAAAAACCTAGAACAGTACCTGACATGTAGGTATGTGCTCAATATTCTTTGAATAAATTTCAGGAAGGCAAATTTCCATAAAGTTACCTCCTCATCTTGCCTCCCAAGGCAATCACTTATAAAGTACCTGGCAATCTTCAAAAAGGAAAAAGTGGTACTGACCCCTTCACTTGGGTTCCCCTGAGCCCTAGGGATCTCTGATTTGCCTGAATTTATGGAGACAATCCCCGGAGGAGGGCATGGCAACCCACTCCAGTATTCCTGACTGGAGATCCTGTAGACAGAGGAGCCTGGCGAGCTACTGTCCAAAGGGTTGCAGTCAAAGAATCAAAGAGTCAAAGAGTCACACATGACTGAAGCAACTTAGCATGGAGAGAATACCAAGGAAAAAATGGCATGTATCAGAGACACAGGCATTCCCTCAAGTCTTTAGTAACCTTTCAAGTCTTGAAAAGTAGATGAAAATGTTGGCTACCATGGATAAGGTCACTCAATTTATAAACTTCACAGCACCAGAGGACACCATTCCCAAAGGATATTACTGGGGGCAGGATGGTGTGGGTAGAGTTGTAGATGAGTTTTAGAGGTGAAAGCCTGATAATCTGTCAAATCATGGGATGGGCAGGTTATTTCCCCTCCTTGGATGCAGTTTAGTTACTTGGAATCTGTTTAAGTTTTGTTAGGGCAGATCCAGAGCAGTCTTCAGTCCATAGCTAGTCCTCCACGCCAGACCCACCCCCACTGAGGCAGTATCTAACTGATATATCACTAAATGATCTTTCCACTATGGTTGAAACACATATTACTCCCAGCCTTGTATGAGCTCAGAGGAATTTTTCATGACTCCTTTCTCCGCTCCCATCATGCTTTCCCCAGCCTTGGGCAATTTCCTTTATGGATTTTGTTCTCTTCCCTTAAGGAGTCTTAAATTTTTGTTTGGCAGATAATTAAGTTACTGATGAATCACTTTGATTCTCTCAAGTCTTATTTTTAAGCTTTGTTAATGTTCACATATATTAGCTTTTAGTCTAGTGCTAGTTTAGACCTCCTACTAAGATATATGACCTTTCTGAGGACTCTATTCAATGCCACACATGTTCACAAAGTCTTTCCAATCTGGCTGGTTGGAATTCAGACACCTCTCACCACTGTGTGAGCTCTCAGAATTTCTCCATTTATAAATCCCTGATGAAAAGTTTTTCTTTTCACCTCATGTAGCACACATGCATCTATGTCCAAGTAATTATAGCTAATAAACCTTTCATTTAAAAAGGCTTATGTATAAGCCTTATGTAATGTAGGAAAGTAGACAAGAAACTGGGGAAATTATCTGACACCAAAGTCAGTCTTCTGGAGAAAAAACAATTTATAGAATGAAGGGTGACAACCATCAAGAGGAAAAGAAACCAAGCTGTTTCTTGGAAGCATTACAAGAAGAAAAAGAAAACAGAAAGAGCTGGCCTAGACCTCAAAACTGAACCTTAAGTCTAATCAAATAAAAAGATCTATCTGAAGTTTCTCAGTACTAACTGTAGACAATTTCAAGATGACTGGCTGGGACTTGAGGTAGAGTGTGATGGGGAGACATCATTATTCCTTGGGGTTAGAATCATAGCCTTGACCTCATTATAATAAAGTTAACCAATAACCTGAGCTCCCTTATGCTAGCAATGCATATGCTTTGCAGATTAACCATGGACTAAGAATCTCCTTTGGTCTTGGGTATTATTCCAAAATACATAACCCACAGGGCTCCATTTCTCACCCAGTATAATCATTCCTGGGCAGAACATTATCAAAAGACAGAAACTGGCTTAGGGTATTCAAGTGAAAGGGTTCAGCTAAGTAGCAATTCAAATATAAGCAAAGGAAACCAGCCCAAAACACATTAAGCATTAAGGATGAGCCCTTCCTGACTGATAATCAAGGTGACTTAAGCTTCACCATGAATTATTGATATTAATGATCCACTGTGAGCAAGATGATCTTGAAGGTGCTTTCTAACTGTGAAATATTATTCTGTCTTATCTATCAGACATAACTGATGACTTATCATTGCACACGTTTTACAGACGACATTTCTGCCTTTCCCAACTAAAAGTAAATATTTCAACTACTGTCATCATCCAAAGGTGCCACCACTTTTATTTGTTTACCAGATCATAAGATGATACTGGCCCGTTACCCTTGACCTAGTCAGACCTCTACACAAGACTTAACGGTGCTATTTGGGATGCATTTCCTTGCTGCTTTGTGCAGGTGGCTTTCGCATTGTTGCATAGACAGTGATGGGAACATCGGTTATTGTCAGGCAATGACTTCCAGGGCACCTTCGGAGTTGCCTAAATAAAAGAGCAAATGACATGTAGTTAGATATAAAAAAGGAAATTTTTTTCAGAGCACCAAAGTTTGAATGCATATTCAGCTAAGTCATTTTGAAATCTCTGAATGTCACAAAATAACTGTAACACAGTGGCACTAATTTTAGACTTACATTGCAAAGAAATTGTTGCTAAATGGTGTGCTATACATTTAATCAAAGGAAATTTATAAATATAAAGATAACCCTCCATATGTTCATTCTGAAAAGTATGCAGTGATAAGTTAATAGCCAAGAAGAATGGAGGGGGGAGTGCATAGTTGTAAACCTAAGTGATAACACTATGGCAATTCATATGTATATGCATCTTAAAATCACTCCAGTTGAGTGATTTAAAAACTAGACTATTGTGGAAAAATATAAAACTGAACATATGACTCCATATACTATTCAAATGTTGATAGGATCTCAAGTTTAAAAGAGCCTTAAATGACATCTAGTCCAAAAATACAAGTGCTTGAATTTCCTTTCCAACATCCCCACCAAACAATAACCCAACCTTAAATATTTCTAAAGACTAGTGGTAACTATTTCCCAAAGTCATCTGTTTTATACCTGAACAACTCTGATGTTTCAAGTGCCTCCCTTATTAAGTTTAAATTCGTGTTCTGAAAATTTCCAAGCCATGAGAAATCAAACAATGCACTATTTGCTGTGGTAAACAGCAGAAAAAATTCTATTACAGTTTTCTTCAATTTTGCAAAAATAATTTTGTTTCATAGAATCTTCACCTCTATATCACTTACCTTCTGCCAAATGTCAAGTGAAAGCCAAAGTGACACTAAATCTGAGGTCTGAGTTTTTTTCATATTTTACAGCCTTATGCCTAGAACAGTGCCCTGCACATAAAAACACTGAGGTTTGCTTATTTGATGGAATGCTATATAATCCTGAAACTATAAACAAAAAAAATCAAGATAAATATTTACCAAAAAAAACTGGTCTACTATTCAGACTTACAGAGGTATAAAACACAGACTCTATGCTAAGAAAACCTAGGCTCTGTTAATATTAATTTAATGGGACTTCCCTGGCAGTCTGGTGGTTAACACTTCGCCTTCCAATGCAGGGTGTGTGGGTTCAATCCCTGGTCAAGGACCTAAGATCCCACATCCTCCCCCCACCTCCCCCTCTCCCCCCGCCACAGTCAAAAAATGGAAACATAAAACAGAAGCAATATTGTAACAAATTCAATAAAGACTTTTAAAAAAAAGGTCCACATCAAAAAAAAAAAAATCCTTTATAAAAAATACCAATTTAATAAAAGCAATATTCCGGGGTTTCTTTCTTACTAACTGAATGTTAACTAAAGCTCATATTGTTGATAGCCATTATATGTCTCCTCAGTTATTAGGGTAAGAAGACTTTTTACCTGGTTGGTGACATTTCTTTCCCATTACAGGCAGCACTGGAGCTCACTCCAGGCTCCAGCCCAATTGAAGAATCTCCCCCTTCCACCGGAAACCTCCTTGGCTGAGTCCCAAACTGAAAAGGCATAATTCACTGAAAACCTAGAAAGTTAAAATAAGGGAGATGAGAGGTGAGCTGTTTTCAAAAAGCTCTTCGGAATTCTACAACTCTCCCTTACATAAAATTTTAAGTCTTGACCAAATATAAAATGGCCACTAGATGATAAAATTAAACTGTGCCCTATGGTTAACACAACTGAAGTCCATTTCTGTTATATGTTGAGTGGTTATGGCAACAACAGGCTTGACTTTCCTGCCTCTCTAAGCACTTCTCTTCCTTTAAGGCACAGCCATTTCACATCTACGTGATACCTACAGCTATTCCTTCTGTCCCTGGTGATCATTCGGTAACCCCTGCTTCTCCACATTTACAGTGCATTAGTTAAGGAAGTGCCATGGGAGACTTGGATTGACCTGGATTCAAATCCTGGTTCTGGCACTTCCCAACTATGTAATCTTAGGAAAGATACTTAACCAAGTATGTTTTCAAAAATAAACTGAGCTTAGTAATAGTATCCACCTCCAGGGTAATACTGAGGATTAAATGAAGTAATACATGAAAAATGCAGTGCCTAAGACATAGTACATGCTCAATAGACATTAACTATTATTACTCAGCAGTTGCTGAGCATCATTAAATATATATACATATATAATGCAATGTATATATGAGATATGTATGATACACACATGGCTATACAAAATAAGTTCCTTACTGCCGACTGTTGCCTCTGCTCGGAATTCTTCCCCACCACACTGCTCCCACTCTTTACTTGTTAGGGCCAAATCATTCATTAAGTCTGAATTTAAATTTCACTTTCTCAAAGGTGCCTTTTATAACCCTCCATTATACATTTTCTTAGCACTCTATTACTACTTTACAACAGTTATCATCACTCTGATTCAGGATTTCTCAACTGCAACACTACTGACATTTAGGATCATATAATATTTTTTGTTAAGGAGGGAGGAGGCTGGCCTGAGCCTTGCGGGAGGTTCTGTAGCATCCAAGGCCTCCACTTACTTACACACCAATAGCACCCTACCCCGGAGAAGGCACTGGCGACCCACTCCAGTAGTCTTGCCTGGAAAATCCCATTGATGGAGGAGCCTGGTAGGCTGCAGTCCATGGGGTCACCAAGAGTCAGACACGACTGAGTGACTTCACTTTCACTTTTCACCTTCATGCATGGGAGAAGGAAATGGCAACCCACTCCAGTGTTCTTGCCTGGAGAATCCCAGGGACGGGGGAGCCTGGTGGGCTGTCGTCTATGGGGTCGCACAGAGTTGGACACAACTGAAGCAGCTTAGCAGCAGCAGCAGCACCAGCACCAGTACCCTATCCCCAAAGCTGTGACAGTCAAAAGTGTCTTCAGACATTGCCAAATGTCTCTTGGTAGAAAAGGGGAGAAAAATCTCCACCTGTTAAGAACCAGTGCTCTAAAATTCTGTAAATGCTTTTCCTTAATCATTGTCCTCCCCTCCCCCCACTCTCATTCCATGTCTTTGTCACCATGGATTAAATCCTTAATACCTAGAACAGTGCTGGGCAAAGTGAAAGTGAAAATGTTAGTCACTCAGTCGTCTCCAACACACTGTGACTCCATGGACTGTAGCCTCCCAGGCTCCCCTGTTCATGGAATTCTCCAGGCAATAGTACTAGAGTGGGTTGCTATTCCATTCTCCAGAGGATCTTCCCGACCGAGGGATCAAACCAGCATCTCCTGTATTACAGGCAGACTCTTTACCGTCTGAGCATAGTAGCTCAATCTTGTATAAATTCACATGTCTTCAGCAGAGGACAGGAAAAGTGAAAAATATCTCATTACTGTTTCTTATTCCTAGTGCAGTATTCTATGCCTAATTAAGTATTTATGATGGTAATAATAAAACTAAATTATTAAAGCTTTGGAATTTGAATATTATAGTAGTTTTTATAGACTATGTATCAATTATTGAGGAAAAAAACGTCACGCTCAATGACAAATTAGTAAAGCCACACTAAAAATCTATAGCTTAGTTTAACTATTGTATGTAAGTATTAAGTTTCAGCTAATTTGATCAAGAATACATAGACTTACCAAAATAGGCCCAGTCTGATTGCTGTAGAGGTGAATAAATCAATTGCTTCTACTGACCTTCCAGGGAAGGCTGGAACTGCCAAAGGAATGATGATCAAATGTTCCAGTGACACCCAGAAATTGTGACATCAGAAGATTCTTTCACATAGTTTCCTACCTGCTAACAAATAAATATCACAATTCACAGCTCCAGCACAAGCTAAAACTTAGCTAAAAATTGTCTCTAAAGTATATATGAAGGTTTTATTCTTGCTGTCATGGCCTTGTTTGTTTTCTAATAATATTAAATATTTTAATCTATGAATGCTGCATCTCTATTCTAAATCAACCATCTAATCAATCTGCACAAAATTACATGAGATTCTTCTCACTTCATATGCTATTTTTCTCATTATCTTTGTCCCCCAGGCTTTCCCTTAATTAATAACCCAGATTAATTCAGTCTACCTATTCCTCATCCCACTGAAAAGGCCTCAGACTGCACTTTTACAAATTTCTCTCTAGTTCTGCCTATGCAGGAATTTCTACAACCTCTCTTTAATGACTGGACTACTACTTACTAGGGTGCTATTTGTGAAGAGTTGATCACAATTTTAGCTCAGAGAAACCATTTAACTGTCATGGTCACTGAAATAACTGCTAGCCATTATTAGCTGATATATCAACGGGACCAAACATTTGGTGCTTAGGATAGCAAAACATTTTTTAACAGTTTGAATTATTTATGGAGGTGGCAGTGTGAAACTCGTGGCTTTTGGCATCAGAATTAGGTTTAAATTTGAACACCATGTTAGCTCTGAGACTTTGAGCAAATCACTAAGCTTGTAAAATGGTACTAATTCCTACATCACAGAGTTGTTTTGAGGAATAAAAAGCTAATGCCTGGCATACAAAAATTCAATCAGCACAAGTTCTCTTATCTTTTTGCATAATTCCTAAAATCAGAGTGTTGAGGCATTGATTTCACTTTTCAATCACTGACATATTGACACTACCTTTAAACTGCAAAATAAGGTATTTGCGAGTGAAATGTTCTTAAATTCCCCCAATTTATCATTTTGACTAGTTTATTTGGCACAAGTTGTGCCAAGTTTCTTCTTTAGTATGGATGATGCAACAAAACAAACCAAAAAGTAGTCTTAATGATAAAACTATCCAGCACGAGTATATACATCAGAGTATATTCACAGAGAAATGGATGAATAAGTAAACTATCAACAGCGAAAAAACAGTGAAACCTCTAAATATTCTCTCTCAATTCTCATAAGCCCAAGAATAAGTGATCTTTCCATCTTCAGGATATTGATTCATGAGATACAGAAAAAGAGTAATGTTTGAACTGGTCACATCCTAAGAAAACAGATCCATTAGTAGAATTACCTCATTCATACAAAAAATATGTATTTGCTGACAATCCACCATAAGCCAGGCATGTGTTAAGTACTAAAGATAAAATAGTGAGCAAATCAAATACAGTGTCTGTCCTAGTGGAGTTTACAGGTTAGGGGAGAGTGCACTAGACCAGGACAAAATCTAGAGGCATTAACTAGGTGGAAATGAGTGGGAAGCAAAGACAGTGAAACATCTGGGAAGGGGGCAAACACAGGAAACAGCATGTACAAAGGTCATGTGCCAACAGAAAGGAAAATAGAAAATCTAAAAAACAGAAAAAAGAAACCAGGTCAGAAAGAGTAAGTAGTGGTTAAATCAAGCAGGAACACGAACCCAGTTAAAGACTTTAGACTTTTATCTTATAAGTAAGGGAGTCCACAAAAGAATTTTAATCTCCTGGAAAATATATTTAGGTTTCAGTGATTTTTCTCTATTAAATTTTCTGCTTTCTATTTATTTTATTTCAACTCCAATCTTTGGCATTTCCTTTTTACTGTTCACTTTGGGTTTAATTTGTTTTTGTTTGTCTAGTTTCTTAAAGTAGAAGCGTACATAGATCATTGATTTGATACCTATTTTAATAACATAAGCATTTAATTCTATAAGTCTCAATCAAACCACTGCTTTAGCTTCATTACACAAATTTTGAAATTTTGTATTTTCATTTACTTCAGTTAAACTTTTTCTTTTTGGTTTCTTCTTTCACCTATGGGTTATTTGTTAGTGTTAGTCATTTAGTCTTGTCCAACTCCTTGTGACCCCATGAAGCATAGCCCACCAGCCTTCTCTGTCTATAGAATTCTCCAGGCAAGAATACTGGAGTGGGTTGCCATTTCCTTCTCCAGGGGATCTTCCCTGAGATCTTCTCAACCCAGGGATCAAACTTTGGTCTCCTGCATTCCAGGCAGATTCTTTACCATCTGAACTACCAGAAAAGCCCTTTAGAACAATGAATATTTTGTTTTCAAATATCTGGGAATATTCTAACTTCTTAATATCTGTTACTGATTTCTTAGATTCCATTGTTATCAGAGAACATGCTTTGTATTATTTTAATTCCTTTAAATTTACTGAGACCTATTTATGGCCAGAATATGGACTATCTGGTAAATGTTCCATGTACACTTGAAAAGAATGTGTATCCTGCTGCTGTTGGATGATGTGCTCTACACATGTAATTAGATGATTGACAGTTTTTCAAGTCTTCTACGTTTTTACTTATTTTCTGTACATTTGTTTATCAATTATTGAAATAAGTATATTGAAATATCAAATTATAATTATGAATATGTTTCTCTTTTCCATTCTGCCAGTTTTTGCTTCACATACTTTCATACTCTTATTAGGCTCATAAACTTTAAGTAGTATTATGTACTCTGAATAAATTTTTATTATTATCTTTCTTTATCCCTAGTAATATTCTTTGCTCTGAAATCTACTCTAAAATTTACATAGCTACTTTCTACTCCTTCAGTTCAGTTCAGTCGCTCAGTCATGTCCGACTCTTTGCGACCCCATGAACCACAGCACGCCAGGCCTCCCTGTCCATCACCAATTCCCGGAGTCCACCCAAATCCATGTCCACAGAGTCAGTGATGCCATCTAGCAATCTCATCCTCTGTCATCCCCTTCTCCTCCAGCCCTCAATCTTTCCCAGCATCAGGGTCTTTTCAAATGAGTCAGCTCTTCACATCAGGTGGCCAAAGTATTGGAGTCTCAGCTTCAACATCAGTCCTTCCAATGAACACCCAGGACTGATCTCCTTTAGGATGGACTGGTTGGATCTCCTTGAAGTCCAAGGGACTCTCAAGAGTGTTCTCCAACACCACAGTTCAAAAGCATCAATTCTTTGGCGCTCAGCTTTATAGTCCAGCTCTCACATCCATACATGATCACTGGAAAAACCATAGCCTTGACTAGACGGACCTTTGTTGGCAAAGTAATGTCTCTGCTTTTTAATATGCGGTCTAGGTTGGTCATAACTTTCCTTCCAAGGAGTAAGTGTCTTTCAATTTCACTGCTGCAATCACCACCTGCAGTGATCTTGGAGCCCAGAAAAATAAAGTCAGCCACTGTTTCCACTGTTTTCCCATCTATCTGCCATGAAGTAATGGGACCGGATGCCATGATCTTAGTTTTCTGAATGTTGAGCTTTAAGCCAATTTTTTCACTTTCCTCTTTCACTTTCACCAAGAGGCTCCTTAGTTCTTCTTCACTTTCTGCCATATGGGTGATGTCATCTGCATATCTGAGGTTATTGATATTTCTCCCGGCAATCTTGATTCAAGCTTGTGCTTCATCCAGCCCAGTGTTTGTCATGATGTACTCTGCATATAAGTTAAATAAGCAGGGTGACAATATACAGCCTTGACATACTCCTTTTCCTATTTGGAACCAGTCTGTTGTTCCATGTCCAGTTCTAACTGTTGCTTCCTGACCTGCATACAGGTTTCTCAAGAGGCAGGTCAGGTGATCTGGTATTCCCATCTCCTTCAGAATTTTCCAGTTTATTGTGATCCACACAAAGGCTTTAGCGTAGTCAATAAAGCATAAATAGATGTTTTTCTTGAATTCTCTTGCTTTTTCGATGATCCAGCGGATGCTGGCAATTTGATCTCTGGTTCCTCTGCCTTTTCTAAAACCAGCTTGAACATCTGGAAGTTCACGGTTCATGTATTGCTGAAGCCTGGCTTGGAGAATTTTAAGCATTACTCTACTAGCGTGTGAGATGAGTGCAACTGTGCGGTAGTTTGAGCATTCTTTGGCATTGCCTTTCTTTAGGATTGGAATGAAAACTGACCTTTTCCAGTCCTATGGCCACTGCTGAGTTTTCCATACTTGCTGGCATATTGAGTGCAGCACTTTCACAGTGTCATCTTTCAGGATTTGAAATAGCTCAACTGGAATTCCATCACCTCCACTAGCTTTGTTCGTAGTGATGCTTCCTAAGGCCCACTTGACTTCACATTCCAGAATGTCTGGCTCTAGGTCAGTGTGAGTGATCACACCATCATGATTATCTGGGTCGTGAAGATCTTTTTTGTACAGTTCTTCTGTGTATTCTTGCAACCTCTTCTTAATATTTTCTGCTTCTGTTAGGTCCATACCATTTCTGTCCTTTATTGAGCCCATCTTTGCATGAAATGTTCCCTTGGTATCTCTAATTTTCTTGAAGAGATCTCTAGTCTTTCCCAATCTGTTGTTTTCCTCTATTTCTTTGCATTGATAACTGAGGAAGGCTTTCTTATCTGTCCTTGCTATTCTTTGGAACTCTGCATTCAAATGGGTATATCTTTCTTTTTCTCCTTTGCTTTTCACTTATCTTCTTTTCACAGCTATTTGTAAGGCCTCCTCAGACAGCCATTTTGCTTTTTTGCATTTTTTTCTTGGGGATGGTCTTGATTTCTGTCTCCTGTACAATGTCACGAACCTCCATCCATAGTTTATCAGGCACTCTGTCTATCAGATCTAGTCCCTTAAATCTATTTCTCACTTCCACTGTATAGTCAAAAGGGATTTGATTTAGGTCATACATGAATGGTCTAGTGGTTTTCTGCACTTTCTTCAATTTCAGTCGGAATTTGGCAATAAGGAGTTCATGATCCGAGCCACAGTCAGCTCCCGGTCTTGTTTTTGCTGACTGTATAGAGCTTCTCCATCTTTGGCTGCAAAGAATATAATCAATCTGATTTCGGTGTCAACCATCTGGTTATGTCCATGTGTAGAGTCTTCTCTTGTGTTGTTGGAAGAGGGTGTTCGCTATGACCAGTGCATTCTCTTGGCAGAATTCTATTAGCCTTTGCCCTGCTTCATTCTGTACTCCAAGGCCAAATTTGCCTGTTTCTCCAGGTGTTTCTTGACTTCCTACTTTTGCATTCCAGTCCCCTATAATGAAAAGGACATCTTTTGGGGGTGTTAGTTCTATAAGGTCTTGTAGGTTTTCGTAGAACTCTTCAACTTCAGCTTCTTCAGCATTACTGGTCGGGGCATAGACTTGGATTACCGTGATACTGAATGGTTTACCTTGGAAACGAAGAGAGATCATTCTGTCGTTTTTGATTAGTATTAGTATAATTTATCTTTTCCTATAGTTTTAGTTTTAACCTTTATATCCAATGTTGCTTTCTTATAACCAATATAAAGTTAAGTCTTGCTTTTAAAAATCTATCCTGATGATCTCTTACTTTTAAATTAGAGTGTTTTGATTTTTTATATGTAATATGATCTTCCAGTAGGAAATGGCAACCCACTCCAGTATTCTTGCCTAGAAAGTTACATGGATGGAGGAGCCTTGTGGGCTACAGTCCATGGGATTGCAGAGTTGGACAGGCTATGACTGAGCATATATGTATATGTAATGTGATAGATATGATTGAACATAAATCTGCCTTCTTGCTATTTATATTCTATTTGTGCCATCTATTCTTTGTTCCCCTTTTGTTCTTATTCTGTACTTTTGAAACAAACAACTGAATATATTTTATGAATCTATTTTATCTCCATTATTGGTTTATTGTTATACAACCTTGCATGTTGCTTTGGATTACTTTAAGATTTAAGGTATACATCTTAACATTTCAGTATGCCTTCAATAACATTATACCACTTTTAATACAAGAAAATTACAAGAGCATATTCTATTTCCCCTCTCATATCCTGCATTACTTTGTTGTTATATATACTTCCACATATACCATAAACTCCACAACACATCATTATTTCTTCTTTAAGCAATCATCTCTTTAAGAAATTTTTCAAGAGAAGTATTTTGTATCTACCCACATATATATCATTTTCAGTGTTCTTTATCCCTTGGAGTAGGTCTACATTTCCATTCAAAGTCATTTTCCTTTTTTACTTTTCCTGCCTGCCACAGATACTGTGTTTTCATGTCATGTTTGCGAGGGCTTGTGGTGTACTTCCAAGCGTTGTTCATCAAGTATTTCTGGCTTTCTGTTTTCCAGAAATTGTAATTCCTGCCCTCCTTATGATTACTTGGAGCCCATGTTACTAGTTTTATCCTGACTTATACAGACTTAGGTCACACCATAATAAAAACATAAAATGTAAATCACTAGCGTAGCGGTCAAGCAGAAAGTATCAAGAAAATTATTCCTGGAAACTTTAAGGATAAGGATAGTTATCTAAGTTATTCAGTCGCAAACCTATTGGAAAAAATCTTCAGAAAACTCTGTGATAACCTAGAAAGCAGCTGATTTGCTAATGAACTTGAATGCTAGGTGAAAAGGTTGGAACACAGAATGTCAGTAAGTAAGTGGAGGCCTTGGATGCTAATCCTAGCCAAACCCAGGAGAAGCAAGTTGAGATCAACTGAACAGCAGCTCTCCACCTTCTATTTACTTGTTCATATCCTCACCCACTGAATCCTATTACACTTATACTCAGCGCTACACAACATGGTCACAATTTTTTTGAGTATTTCGTGTGTATCTTCAATTAGACTGCAAGCTTCATGGAGCCGGATCTATGTCTTAATTTCTTTTGAATCCTCCAGGAGGCCTAGAAGTTAATGTTGGGAGCATACGGCTTCAACATACACAGCTTAGGTCTCTGAAGCGCCATTTTAGTGAAGAGGGTATAATCACCTAGTTTCGGCTGTACCCTGACACTTCTGTCGGTCTGGGGTTTCTTTGTGCTCATCCACAGTCTGTTTTCTATCAGAACAAAGAGCTTGTTGAATAGATAAAGTAACTCAGCGTCTCAAGTAATCGGAATAAACGGAATTTGACTCACTGACTCGAGCATTAAGGCTGTGAACGAAGACTAAACCTCTGACAGATCAAGACAGCTTTAAAGACACGTGTTTTAAAATCCCACTCCAAAGCCTAGTTACCCGCCAGTTACCACGGCCTTCGGAGCTGCCGACGCTCAAAGATGTTGACAAGGCAGCGAGGATCCGCATTCC
This sequence comes from Okapia johnstoni, assembly GCA_024291935.2. NCBI lineage: Eukaryota > Metazoa > Chordata > Mammalia > Artiodactyla > Giraffidae > Okapia > Okapia johnstoni. The sequence goes on along the minus strand of CM044317.1, from coordinate 59,376,919 downwards.
GGAGGCCCAGTCGCTATGGTAACGGTGAGGCGCAAGTGCACTTGCGCGGCCTTCTGACGGAAAATCTTAATCTGAACCTAGAGAGGAGCGGAGCGACGGCGGCGACTTGCGGCAGCAGAGTGACTTACGGCCCCCCGCCCCCTTGAAGAGCGCCCGTTGGTGGGCGCGGAATACGGAGGCCGGCGCGGGCTCCGTGGTGGGGTGGGCTGGCCTTGCGGAAGCATGACCCAGTCGGTGGTCGTACAGGGTAAGCCTCCTTGGGAGGATAGGGACCCAATCGCCGCCAAGGCGAGTGGCCCTTTTTTCAGCTTAATGTCTGTTCTCTTTCCTTCCTGGGCACAGTGGGCCAGTGCGGAAACCAGATCGGCTGCTGCTTCTGGGACCTGGCGCTGAGGGAGCACGCTGCCGTCAACCAGGTACAGCTAACCCTAACTCCCCACCCGCACCCCAGATCTGTCACTGAGGCTCTTCCAAAAAATAAGCAAGAATCACTCTCTGTGAGCTCTTGTCTGGCCGATATTTTTATATGAGATCTTCTTGGTAAAGGGCAAACTGGTTTTTGTTTTTGTTTTTAAATTTTTTTGAAGTAAGTTGATTTGGGGGCTTCCTTGGTGGCTCAGCGGTAAAGAATCCGCCTGCCAATGCAGGAGACGGGAGTTTGATCCCTGGGTCAGGAAGATTACCTGGAGTAGGAAATGGCAACACACTCCAGTATTCTTGGTGGTTCCCAGGTGGCGCTAGTGGTAAAGAACCCATCTGCCAATGCAGATGTAAGAGACCCTAGGAATCCTGTGGACAGGGGAGCCTGGCGGGCAACAGTCCATGAGGTCGCAAAAGAGTGGGACACGACTTAGCAACTAAAACAACAACAACGTGGTTGATTTACAATGTTGTGGTTATTTCTTCTGCACAGCAAAATGACTCAAACTTATGGACAAATGTTAAGGACAAATTTAATTTGGTGTTGGACACACAACAGTCTTAAGGAACACCGGCCAGAAACCTTAGTCTTAATTCTCAGAGTTGCATCTTTGTCAGGGTTCTCGTGAGGAGCAATGATATAGCATATGTGAAAGTTGTTCAGTCGTTAACTGTCCGTCTCTGTGACCCCATGAACTTCAGCAGGCCAGTCTTCAGTAATAGGTAACATGTGTGGTATTGTAATCCTTAATTTAACCAGTTAGCTTTTAAAATGATTGCCAAGAATCCAAGGAAAGCTCTCATTTGATGCACCTGTTCTACAGTTCTGTGAGGACATCATTCTTCAGTACCGTCAGCTGAATTTAATCCATAGATCTCACGATATTTCCTCTTCTCTAGATTGGAAGAATCTAAGCATTTTATGATTATTTGCTTTTTTTATTGTAGCTGTATGCCAGCCTTTAAAGTATCGTGGGATAATGAAATTAATAATCCTTAAATTAAAAGGACTTAATTTGGAAACGAAGCTAAATGTAATCAAACACCAATACATGCATTTTTTTATTTTTAGAAAGCGATTTATGATGAGGCAATAAGCAGCTTCTTTAGAAATGTGGATACCAGGTAAGATGGGGTTAAAGTTTATCACATAGCATAATGATTATTTTTATGTTAGCAGTTTGGGATAAAATTTTTCAAAGGACAATAACAGTTGATAGCTGTAAAGAAGTTGTCCATCTGTTTGTTTTTCTCGTTATTGAAAGCGTATTCTCTTGTCATTAATATTCTCATATCATTCAGCAAAGCAGGACTACGTTTCCTTTTTATTCCTTTATATCAAGAAATAAAAAGAACCTTAATGTGCGTTCTTTTAACTTGACCTTGAAATAAAGTTTCACTAAAAGGAATGCTGAAAATTTCCCTGAGAGTATCTTGTTAATGCATTCAATAATGGCTAACTTTTGAAAGAAAAATATATTGTTTACATTCCTGTGATATTGTGGTCAGGAGTATTTGCTCTACAAATAGAATGTGCTAAAAAGAAACAAAGCAGGTGTTGTCAGATTAGTTTTGTTAATTTAATAGGGGTATATGTAAATATAGAGCTTCCCAGGTGGCTCAGTGGTAAAGAACCCAATGCAGGAGACGCTGGTTGTATTCCTGGGTCAGGAAGATTCCCTGGAAATGGCAACCTACTCCAGTATTCTTGTCAGGGAAATCCCATGGACAGAGGAGCCTGGTGGGCTACAGTCCATGGGATTGCAAAAGAGTTGGACATGACTTAGTGACTAAACAACAACCACAAATATGTAAGTATATATCTTTTACCTGAAAGAGTAATATGATGTTCAGAGTATTTTTTCTAAGCTTTTAATGTTAAGTCATGAAGTTCATGCATTTTCAAAGTGCTTAATAAAACTAAACCTGCTGGGCTTGAACTGAAAAATAAATGGTTTATATGCATTTTAATCTAATAAAAATTTCAGTTCTACTTTGAATTAGTTGGTTGGATATCTGAGGCAGTTATCTCCTAGGGAAGGCTACTAGGCCCCACTTTTTGGTGAATTTCAGATTTTGATCCTCAGGCTTGCAAACTCAGAAACTTCATTGACACCTTGAGAATGGGTCCAGTGCTCTCCAGTACAGGCAGAAAACCAAACTAAGGTGGGAGATTAAAAAGCAGAAAGTCAATGTAGTCATGGAACTATTAACTCAAGACTAGATACTTATTATCTTTCAAAGGCACATTCTGTTCTATAAGAAATCTATGAGGAAGTCTAACTAATGGAAGGTTGCTTGGTGACCATGGAATCAGACCAAAGTAAGTTAGATATAGTACCTAACTTAACTTAATGACTGGTGTTATTTATTTTTATTAATATGGAGACATCTGTCACATAGACTAGGTTTCCTCTTGTTTGTACACTGGAATATCTTCTCCCTTAAATACTATTAAGAGACTCGAATTTGCCTTTGCAGTCCTTCCTTGTAGTACTACGTAGTATTCTAACTAAATTCATACTCCCGTTCCCTCTGTAATATTCCTTTCATTGTTGCATAGGTGAGACTCAGCCTGGAAGCCATTCTCTCTTAATAAGGTGACTTTACATAACTAAATTCTCATCTCCTTGGTTTGTTTTATAGTTTAACCTGAGAGCATTCTTATTTCCCTAGTATCAAGTTTGAGGAGAGGGCCTTGGCATCTTGCTCTTCTTCCTATGTGCTATGAATACATGCAGCATCTATTCCACAAGGTAGTACAAAAACTCTTTTTGAAGAACAGGACCATATCTTTTTATATACTTCTTTATCTATTTGAGGAAATTATCATACCTTTTTAATACATGATAGGAATTTACCTATACCAGGAGTTGGCAAGCCTTTCCTATAAAGGGCCAGATGGTAAATATTTTAGGTTTTGCAGACCATAAAGCCCATGCCACATCTCCTTTAGTCTGCTCTGATAGCATGAATGCAGGTATAGATAGTACATAAACAAATGATGTGACTTTGTTCCAATAAAACTTGTTTTCACAAGTAGCTGGTCAGAGCTGGCCTGAGGATTGATTATATTTTATCAACTTCTGACCTATGGCATCTTCTATACGCAATGCAGCTTTCCTTCATATATTCTGTCTTGTAAACTGTATTGACCTGTACACTGTTTGTGGTCATAGATTTAGTTACTTTGGAGACTTATCTTCAGCATGAAATTCTAGAAACAGCCTTAGATACTCAACAATATATAACTGGTAGTTAGTTGATATGTGTTTGGCTGCAACAGGAAGCCTCACTAATGGTGGCTTAAACAGTAGATGTATCCAGTTATATCACATTCAAAGAAAACTGGAAATCGGATGATCTCTGTCTGGAAAAGTGCCCTAAAGACCAAGATAACTGTCATATTGTTTCATGTGTTGGTTTTTTGACTGCGTGTTTTTTTACTTGTAACTATAAAATGACAGCCCCCACTGTCAGGAATCCCATCCATGTTTATATTCAAGACAGGAAACAGGATCAGCTGCATCTGGTCCTTTTTATCAGGAAACTTCCCAGAAGACCTCCTTTTTATCTCACTACCCAGAGCTAGATTTCAGGGCCAGACCAGACTGCAAACAAAGACAGGGAAATAAGTACCTCACTTTTTCAGCCTGATGGGAGATGGGTAAGGGGGATGGAGGTTAAGAATGGCCCCTTTGTCGCCTTTTGTGTCTGCCTCTCTTGGCGTATAAGTAGCTTTACTCTGCAAATGGAAGTTAACCTTATTATCTAATAGCATTATTACCCATATGTGATCTTATAACCTTTTCTCATGTTTTATCTTTCAGAGTGGTTGGTGATGGTGGCAGTATTTCCAAAGGGAAAATTTGTTCTTTAAAAGCACGTGTAAGTTGTATACACTTGGATTCTTATATTGCATATGTTTTTAAAATAACTGTACTTCTTTAAGTATCATTAGAATAAAATTTAACTTCTCAACGTTTAAAAAAAGTATTTGCTAAGCCACATTTAATATAAATATGATAAAGCAAGCATTTGTGTCTCCATGAAACTTCAGGGGAAAAATTTTGCGCTTAAAATAAAAATGCTGCATATTTAGCATTTTTTGTCTAAATATTTTAGGGGAAATATATGGTTAGATAAATAATAAAAGCCATCTTAACTCTAACCCTAAAATACATTCTCAGTTCAGTTGCTCAGTCATGTCTGACTCTTTGCGACCCCTTGGACTGCAGCACACCAGGCTTCCCTGTCCATCACTGACTCCTAGAGCTTGCTCAAACTCATGTCTATCAAGTTAGTGATGCCATCCAACCATCTCATCCTCTGTCGTCCCCTTCTCCTGCTTTCAGTCTTTCCCAGCATCAGGATATTTTCCAATGAGTGACTTCTTCACATCAGGTGGCCAAAGTATCGGAACTTCAGCTTCAGCATCAGTCCTTCAGTGAATATTCAGGACTGATTTCCTTTACAATTGACTGCTTGATTTTGCAGTCCGAGGTGCTCTCAAGAGTTTTCTCCAACACCACAGTTCAAAACCATCAATTCTTCAGCAATCAGCTTTGTTTATAGTCCAACTCTCACATCCATACATGACTACTGGAAAAACCACAGCTTTGACTAGATGGACTTTTGTTGGCAAAGTCATGTCTCTGCTTTTTAATATGCTGTCTAGGTTTGTCAAAGCTTTTCTTCCAAGGGAGCAAGTATCTTAATTTCATGGCTGTGGTCACCATCAGCAGTGATTTTGGAGCCCAAGAAAATAAAGTCTGTCACTGTTTCCATTGTTTCCCCATCTATTTGCCATGAAGTGATGGGCCCTGATGCCATGATCTTCATTTTTTGAATGTGGAGTTTTAAGCTAGCTTTTACATTCTCCTCTTTCAACTTCGTCAACATGCTCTTTAGTTCCTCTTTGCTTTCTGTTATAAGGGTGGTGTCATCTGTGTATCTGAGGTTACTGATATTTCTCCCGGCAGTCTTGATTCCAGCTTGTGCTTCATCCAGCCTGGCATTTTGCATGATATACTCTGCATATAAATTAAATAAGCAAGGTGACAATATACAGCCTTGACGTACTCCTTTTCCGATTTGGAACCAGTCCATTGTTCCATGTCCAGTTCTAACAGTTGCTTCTTGACCTGCATACAGATTTCTCAAGAGGCAGATCAGGTGGTGAGGTATTCCCATCTCTTGATGAATTTTCAACAGTTTATTGTGATCCACACAGGCAAAGGCTTTAGCATAGTCAATGAAGCAGAAATAAATGTTTTTCTGGAATTCTCTTGCTTTTTCAATGATTCAACAGATGTTGGCAGTTGGATCTCTGGTTCCTCTGCCTTTTCTAAATCCAGCTTGAACATTTGGAAGTTCACGGTTCATGTACTGTTGAAGCCTGGCTTGGAGGATTTTGAACATTACTTTGCTAGCATGTGAGATGAGTGCAGTTGTGCAGTACTTGAACATTCTTTGGCATTGCCTTTCTTTGGGATTGGAGTGAAAACTGACCTTTTCCAGTCCTGTGGCCACTGCTGAGTTTTCCAAATTTGCTGGCATGTTGAGTGCAGCACTTTCACAGCATCATCTTTTAGGATTTGAAATAGCTCAACTGGAATTCCATCACCTCCAATAGCTTTGTTCATAGTGATGTTCCAGGATGTCTGGCTCTAGGTGAGTGATCACACCATTGTGGTTATCTGGGTAATTAGGATCTTTTTTGTATCGTTCTTCTGTGTATTCTTGCCGCTTCTTCTTAATATCTTCTGCTTCTGTTAGGTCCATACCATTTCTGTCCTTTATTGTGCCCATCTTTGCATGAAATGTTCCCTTGGTATCTCTAATTTTCTTGAAGAGATCTCTAGTCTTTCCCATTCTATTGTTTTCCTCTATTTCTTTACACTGATCACTGAGGAAGGCCTTCTTATCTCTCTTTGCTATTCTTTCGAACTTTGCATTCAGATGGATATATCTTTCATTTTCTCCCTTGCCTTTCACTTCTCTTCTTTTCTCAGCTATTTGTAAGGCCTCCCCAGACAACCATTTTGTGTTTTTGTATTTCTTTTTCTTGGGGATGATTTTGATCACCGCCTCTCGTGCAATGTTACAAAGCTCCATCCATAGTTCTTCAGGCAGGCTGTCTGTCAGGTCTGATCCCTTGAATCTATTTGTCACTTCCACTGTATAATTGTAAGGGATTTTATTTAGGTCATACCTGAATGGTCTAGTGGTTTTCCCTACTTTTCAGTTTAAGTCTGAATTTTGCAATAAGGACTTCATGATCTGAGCCACAGTCAGCTTCTGGTCTTGATTTTACTGACTGTTTAGATCTTCTCCATCTTCGGCTGCAAAGAATATAATCAATCTGCTTTCGGTATTACCATCTGGTGATGTCCATGTGTAGAGTCATCTCTTATGTTTTGGAAGAGGGTGTTTACTATGACCACTGTGTTCTCTTGGCAAAACGGTTAGCCTTTGCCCTGCTTCATTTTGTACTCCAAGTCCAAACTTGCCTGTTACTCCAAGTATCTCTTGACTTCCTACTTTTGCTTTCCAGCCCCCTACATGACTTTCATCACCAGACACATCCCCTACTGGGCATTGTTTTCACTTTGGCTCAGCCTCTTCATTCTTTCTGCAGCTGTTTCTCCACTCTTCTCCAGTAGCCTATTGGGTACCTACCGACCTGGGGAGTTCATCTTTCAGTGTTGTATCTTTTTGCCTTTTCGTACTGTTCATGGGGTTCTCAAGGCAAGAATACTGAAGTGGTTTGCCATTCCCTTTTCAGAAATACATTCTCATGGAGGTTAATTTTCATTTGAATATGGTGAAAATTTTCTTTTCATCATAGTTATTGCTCCCAGTACAAAGCATGGATTCAGCCATATTGTAGTGAATATATACCATAACCATGTAAAAACTCCTGGACAAAAATACTTCTAGTCAATAGCTTGTGTTTAGTCTCAAGCTAATTCTAACAACACTTCTCTTCTGTGATTGTGTCTCTGCAACAAACTGCTTTTTCCAACTGTTGATCAGTAATATTTGATTATGACAGAAAGATAGTTTAGATGCTATGGAAATAATTGAGATGATAAGGATCAGACCTGGAGGAGTGGCTGAAAGAGTAGAGAACAGTAGTGTTGTGGTACCTGGGAACCATTTCCTTGTGTTTTAGGAGACCATGTGCTTGTTAGGATAATTGATTAACCTAATTAGAATAACTGATTAACTTTTGGTATAGTTCATGCCTTAGGGAGTATGTTAGTCCCTACCAGATCTTACTCAGAGTAAAGAAATGTTGACTTTTCCTAATCCACTCCCAGTTTGAGCTCTTTCCCACCACCATACAAGTGAGCAAGTCGGGAGATGGAGGGGAGGAAACACTGGTGGGAAAGACTAAATCAGCATGTTTCTGTAGCCTTTGACTTTTTTCCTAGAAAGTTTTCTTCCATTTCTTCTTAGTAGTCTTGGTATCATGTGGCTGCGACCACTGAAGAGTCTAAAAGATAACTTGGTAGTTGGGTTCCTCCACTGTGTCCAATATCTGTGTCCAAACACTCAGAATTTGGTAAATCCTGTATTACTATTAGGGAAAGCTGAAAGGCCTGATAGTTATCACCAGGTAGCTCTGGAATAAAATAATAAACAGACCTAGGCTGGCTAAGTGAGGAATCCAGAATAATTCCTTCCAATTGTCATTAACTTCTAAGAGAGAAACAAAGGTCTGATATGACAAAGGGAAGATCAAAAGAGTTATAGATTGTCAGGGTTTAATGCCAAGTGACTATGAAAATGGTGGTTCTCCACCATTCCATGTTCTATGCATGAGACAAATGCTCAGGGCTGGGGCACTGGGATGACCCAGAGGGATGGGATGGGGAGGGAGGTGGGAGGAGGGTTCGGGATGGGGAACACATGTAAACCCATGGCTGATTCATGTCAATGTATGGCAAAAACTACTACAATATTGTAAAGTAATTAGCCCCCAACTAAAATAAATAAATTTATTAAAAAAGAAAAAGAAAGAAAGAAAATGGTGGTTCTCTCAAAACTGACTTCAGGAGGTTCTCATTTTCTTTTTAGTAGTAGATGTTGTCTCCCATGTCAGTAAAGCTTGTGGCATTTATGAGTTTGTGAATTTTTATTGTGAATTACCGGCGGGGAGGGACACTGTCATCATCTTTGTCATCTGTCCAGTACCTTGGCTTTGCACATATAAAGTAGTTTATTGATTTGAATTGGACAGTTTTCAGCTGTGATTTCATAAAGAGTAGCATGGTTGTACCTAGTGAGCAAATGCATTAATGCACCCTACATTCACTGAGAACTTTTTCTGGATAAGGTTACCATCTAGACTTCTGAGACCTTGTTCTCAAGAAATTTATAGTCACGTAGGCACATAAATCAGACATGGCTGAGTGACTTTTACTATAGCTATTCTTACTTTCCCCTGGAGAAGGAAATGGCAACTCACTCCAATATTCTGGCCTGGAAAATTCTATGGACAGAGGGAGCCTGATGGGCTACAGTCCATGGGGTCACAAAGAGTCGGACGTGACTAAGCAGCTAACACTGGGCATATGCATAAACGAATTGTTAGAAAACCAGAGAGAATCATTCAGTTCCCTTTTTTCCTTCTTATTCTTTGGGTAAAGGTTCAGAATCCATCTTTTCACTGGATTCCACTTTTGGAGCAGAGTGAAATTAATTTTTTAATTTTTGTAACAGATTCTATATAAAAGAGTCAAAGATTTGATCTGGTTTAAATTATAAAAAGAACAATGCAACTATAAGCTCAAAAATTATTTTTATTTATAGAGTGGCTAAAGAAAAATATGCTGATTACATTTTATTTCTCTTTCTCAGGCTGTCTTGATTGACATGGAGGAAGGGGTAGTAAATGAAATTCTTCAGGGACCATTGAGAGATGTATTTGATAGTAAGCAGCTCATCACTGATATTTCTGGCTCAGGGAATAATTGGTGAGATTATGGCGAATGTAAAAATCAAATGTCATCTGAAAAACATGAGGAATCTTTGTTTCATTCTGTTAGGTCCTACTGACATGAAAGCAAGATGTAATTTGCCACACCTGACACTAGGCCTTTCAGCCCACCATCTTTTCCTTCATAGATGGTAGTGTTTCACAATGCTTGGAAGCTATCTGCATCCTAGTTGTTTCTCTCTCTTTTTTTTTTTTTTAAGAAAAAGATGAATCATGAAAAATTCATTTACTAAATTTCTCATTTGATTCTTCATAAATGCTAGGTCGTGACAAAAGTTGCAAGTATAAACTGTTCTCTTACCTATTACTATAGGTAATAGTAAAGACTCTATCAAAGTTTTCCCATCAATCAGATTTAACAGGAAATGATGATACAGATACTGAGATGCAAGCCAGACCAGTGTCCCAGCATTCAAGCTCAGCCTGAGGTTGTATTTGGCCCTTAAATATATAATGGTCTCTTCTCCTTAATGGGAAGAAAGCTCCAAAAACGATCATTTAAAAATTTACATTGAGACTTGTTTTGCTGTCTTTTAAAAATTAAATAGCTTCTTGTCTGCAAATCTAATGTTCATTATTTAAACAGTTTGCAGTTAGTCCTTTAGGTTTATAATGTGTAATATTGTATAATTTTACTAAAGCATGAATTTAAGTGTTCTGGGAGACTCATTTGGGGAAAAGCAGTCACTAAATGAGTGAGTGCCTCTGATCATCTGGTTGGCTTTTCTCTAATTGTCATATAACTTATTCTGTAACTTTTGAGTTACACCTGACCGCATGTTGTGTGGAAGTCATTCTTACATTTCAGTTCACCATAATAATACTTGCAAATCTGGGCAACCAAAAAGGCTTGCAGAGCCTCATGAATATTAGTACTAGATGAAATGTGTGGCATTTCATCTAATACTAACATGATGTGACCAATGTTTTTCTCATATTTTAAGCCTAAGGTCCATTTAGAATTTTTTATTTTTCATGTCTTTCTAGTTGACCACAATCTGCTTTTTAATACATAACATACACCACAGTCAGAGATTAAGAGAAGATGAGGGAAAAAAAATCTATGTAACTAAAAGCTCATTTTGTTGTATTTATACCTTAAGAGAAGATAAATTTTAAAAGCTGTAGTTTAATATCCATTGACAGTGAACTATCTTACCAGGTTATTTGTGGATTATATTTATAAATATATATGTGTGTGTATGTGTGTATATTTGCTCAATTTTCTACCTAGTATTTTTGAGATTATATAATATGATTTATTGATATTAAACAGGAGTAGAATTTACTTAAAACAGTAAAAATACCTTTTCAAGTTTATAGTCTTTTAAGTCAGAAATAATAAAATCTTGAAATAATAAATGCAAGATTTTTTTTAATCTACTTTCTTTTTTTTCTAGGGCTGTGGGTCACAAAGTGTTTGGCAGTCTTTATCAGGAAAAGATTTTAGAGAAACTGAGAAAGTCAGCAGAGCACTGTGATTGTTTGCAGTGTTTTTTTATAATACATTCCATGGGAGGAGGTAAAATTATTCAATCATTTGTCTATTACAGTGTGAAAATGCAAGTGGGTATTCATTTTGTCAACATAAGTCTTGTTTCCAGGCCTTTACTTTAAAAAGATGGAACTATTAAGAATTAAGAGTGTGTTTATGAGTGCATGTACATAACAGCTTTTTATCTTAAATTTTTGTCAAATTATGTCACTCTGACTATTTTTTACAAACTTAAACACATTTAAAGAGCCAATAGAACTGAATCTGAAAAAACTTTTCTTCTCTCTTTAGTGGAAGGTAGATTTCAGTATAAGCTTTTTGGGAATGTTGCCTGTCTCCTAAGAGTTTTCTTATGTGGTTCTGCATCCTAACTAGAGCTAAGTATTTGTGCATGTTCATAGATATGCTTGCAAAAGAATATCAGTACCCTTTCTTTAACCACCTTCAGCCCTTTCTTGTGTTCAATAAGAGAAATAAGTAAAAGAAATCCTCTTAGCTCCTTTAAATCATTCCTTACATGGTAATTAACCACCTTAACCTAGAATAAATGATCTGCATTGCTTTATTTCCCAGGGAAGCCTGTACCTTGCAAGTGAAGTATTTTTCTCCTCTGTTCCATGAAGTAGAAACTGGTCATAATTTGCTAATCTCAAAAGAGAATTAGCCTATTTTAAAAGAAAAATTTGCTATACTTTTTTCCTCCAAGCTGAGATAAGATTTTTATATTCAGCAGGTTATGTACAATTGACTTTCTTTATTATTCAGTATGATAGTATTTGAAAATTAAAATTGCAGTGTAACCATGCCTTTAGAAGGCCATCATAATCATTAAATTAAGAAACTAGTTTTCTTTGTACTGACGTGATTAACCTGCAGGTTTTGAGTAAGTTTTCCAAAAAATACCAGTTTGATTTATAGTTCTTTATGGTACCTTTTTCTATCCCTTTATTACTCAGAATCTCAGTAGATTGTGCTTTATTCATAGTTTACTGAAAATGGCAAACATACTTGAAACAATATTGAAGATTAAAAATGAAATCTTTTCCCACATCTAATCCCTAATCTCTCTCCTCACAGATAATCAAGTTTGCCAGTGTCTCTCCTTCCAGATATTTTCTGTGCACATTTTGTGTGGTTTTACATAAACAAGATCATGCAATACATATTACTCTATCATATTTTCACCTTAAATTGTTTCTGAACATTTTTCAATATCAGCCCTGTCCAATTGTGTAAATATGTAATAATTTTTAAAGTCAGTTCCTCACTGATGGAAGTCAAATTGTTCATGGTTTTTAGTTACCACATAAAAATCCCCAGCAAACATTTGGTATCTGCAGCTTTGTTCATTTGTGCCACGATAGCTGTAAGCAATATTCCTAGATAGGAAAGTGGGACCAAAGTTTGTTGGCACATTTCAAGTTTTGATTGATACTACTAAATAACCTTCCCACAATACTGCAGTGATCTGTATTATTAGCAGCAGTTTATAGGAGTTTATTTCCCCACACTGTCACCAAAACTGTGTATTATGAGACATTAATATATTCAAAATTATATTGTGTTAATTTGCATTTTTAATTAGATGAAAGGTTGAGCATCTTTACATCTATTTGCCATTTGGTTTATTTTAATAATTATAATTATTGCAATTTCTATCCTTAGCTCATTTTTCCATTGCATTATTCACATTTTTTACTGTTGATTTGTAACTCTCTTTATTAAAGAAATTTAGTCCTCCATCATATGTTTTGAAGATTTTTTTCTTAGTTTGCCTTTTTTTTCATATATATGGAGAGAGGAATTTTATTTTTAATGGAATCAAAACTGTCTTTTCTATAATGGCTCTGGTTTTTTATAATGCTTAGAAAGTCCTCATTAAGGATTAACCCCAAAAGATCTCTTTTTAACCCAAAGAATCTCCATCACTTTCATCTAATACTTTTAATATCATAACCTTTTAATATTTATCCACATGGGGTTAGAGCATTGACTTTTAAACTTTTCTTTCATCAGAACAGCAAGAAGTACATTTTATATCAAAGCCCAGCACACACACACAAACATGCACAAACTAAAACAGAAGATTAATTACCCACACTATATGTAACTTACTAATATTTCTTCTGTTTCATTTAAGAAAAGAGAATACTAGTCGTAGCCTTATAAATTACGTTTATAACCCACTAACGGTTCACAAGCCATACTTTGAAAACCACCAGGATAAAGAATTCCAGTTTTCTCTCTTTCAGTTTTAAGTTCTTAGAAATATCTGAATTTGTGTAAATAGAACTCTGTGTGTCAGAAAGTTACCTGAATGGAATTCTTAGAGTTTCTGCTTTTAGACAGATAGTAAAAAATTTTCCTGTTTTAAAATTATGTAAATTCTAGTTGGTCATACTTAACTTTAAACTGTTTTAACTCCGTGTTTTAAGTTGCTTCATGTCATGATACCATTCATCATTAAGATTATGTAGGTGCTACACTAAAGATGTCAAGATAGTTTGGTTTTTCTTAAGTTGCTTAACATCAAGTGTAGACTAAATACTGTCTTAGTTGAATCTTTTACTCTTCAATCAGTTCTCTTGGCATCATATAGATATAATTTAAATGTAAAAAAGTGTAAAGTATAGAAAGGTCTCTTATATCATAGCCAGACCCAGAGATTGAATTCATGACTTAGTCTCACTAGCTATATTGTCTTCATTTATCTGAAATTAATTAGTTAATATATGTAATCACAGGTATGAGTTGAAAATTGTCTTTAATAAATATTTTTACCGAAAATACCCCACAGAAATCCAACTTCTTTACAGTTACATTCTGAACCATTTATGCTGTTTTCTTTTTGAAATCTTAATCCTCAGGAACAGGATCTGGACTTGGCACGTTTCTTTTGAAGGTGCTCCAGGATGAATTCCCAGAAGTATATAGATTCGTGACTTCAATTTATCCTTCTGGTGAGGATGATGTCATAACCTCACCTTATAATAGCATCTTGGCAATGAAGGAACTTAATGAGCATGCAGACTGTGTGCTGCCCATTGACAACCAAGTAAGAAATGGCATTGTGATTTATGGACATACTGTGTATACATTCAGTCTTGTGTCATGCTTATGTGTTTATGTGAAATAATCTCCACTTTTCAGCCTTTCCATCTAAGAAAAAAAAACAAGTTTAAATTGATTTTTTTTTTTTTTGTCTTCCTGGAAGAATTGTCATCTATGTCTTCTCTTCTTAATTGGCTTCTTTCCCAATATTTTTCCCTTAAAAGTCTTTATTTGACATCATTAGCAAAATTGACCTCATGGTGAATTCTGGAAAGCTGGGTGCAGCTATAAAGCCAAAGAGTCTGGTTACTTCAAATACTGGTGGAGTTTTTAAAAAGAGGCAGGAGAAACCTTTCGATGCAATGAACAACATTGTGGCAAATTTACTGCTCAACTTAACAAGGTAATTCTATTGACAGTGTACCTAAGGGCAGTTTAAAAACTTCACTGTGCTTTTGATGACGTTTTGGAGTAGCATTTTTTAGTTAGTCTATGTTGTATAAACTTTTTTAAAAATTTTATTTAAAAAATTTTAGTTTGTCTAATATTTTCAGATCTTTGAATGATAGATCAGAATTTTATTTTCACTGACTCCAGAGCAGCATTTTCCCCAAGTACATTCCATGAAATATTAATGAGTGTTAAATGATAAAAGGTTTTATGGGAGATACACTCGAGAAACACTTTGGTTAGACAAAAGCAAACTTTTTTTTTTCCTTTCTGTAAATTAACCTTTTAAACCAGCTGATCTATAACTTTATTAGCTGGTCCAAAATATTTTTTTGACTTTGATCTAAAAGATTGCTTTGGCATTATTCCAAATTATAACACATACAAGCAAAGCATTCCTGGGGGAATTTATTAATAGTAAGATTTATAGAACTAACTATTGAACTATATGTATCTGATTCAATCTGAAGTCTGTTTTAAGTAAAACTTTTATTGTATAATTAACAACTGTGGTCGTGTGTCTGGTTATACTTTAGATAATCCAGAAATAAGAATTGCTGTAGATGTTGTGTATATTTTAATTATCTTTATACATTATGTTCATGATACTAAATTTCACTAATAAGAAAACGCACATGTTCTCTACTGAAGTACAGTGTACAAAAGTAAGAAAGTGCCTGCTGACTAAATCAAGCTACATTAACTTAAATATTTTTCATGTTTTAATGTTAATTTTTTAGCTCTGCCAGGTTTGAAGGATCCCTTAATATGGACCTGAATGAAATCAGCATGAATTTAGTTCCTTTTCCTCAACTGCATTATCTTGTGTCAAGCCTAACACCTCTGTATACACTGGCAGATGTTAACATTCCTCCTCGAAGGTAAGATGTAGTAACTATTTCAATCACTTGAGGATTCAAATTACTTTATAAACACATTTTTAAGAGATAAGTGTGTAATAGCTCTAGTTGTTTCTTCATATCATCTTCTTTATGAGAAGTATATAAAATAGTTGATGACAGCCTTTTTCTATTAAGTGAATGCTGTTTCAGAAGTCTTGTTTAAAAAATAAATAAAAATTTAAAAAATAGAAGTCTTTTTAAAAAAAAACTCAATATTAAGTTGTTTGAAATTAAACCTAATAACTGAATTTTAAAGATATAATTTTTACTGAAAAACATTTAACGGCTTTGAAGTCTGACATACTTAAGTATGAAAGCTAACTCTGTCACTTACTTATTATAGGACCTTGGGCAGGAGATGAACTTTTAGTTTTCTCATCTTTAAAAATGAGAGTCAAAGTACTTACCTCATATGTGTTCTGGGTATATTAAATAAGAGTATCTTTTAAAGCTCTTACCACAGTCTAGCACCATAGAAGGCTTACAGATATTGCTCTATTCAGTTCAGTTCAGTCGCTCAGTCGTGTCTGACTCTTTGCGACCCCATGGACTAAAACACACCAGGCCTCCCTGTCCATCACCAACTCCAGGAGTTTACTCAAACTCATGTCCATTGAGTTGGTGATGCCATCCAACCATCTCATCCTCTGTCATCCCCTTCTCCTGCCTTCAATCTTTCCGAGCATCAGGGTATTTTCAAAAGAGTCAGTTCTTCGCATCAGGTGGCCAAAGGATTGGAATTTCAGCTCAGCATCAGTCCTTCCAATGAATATTCAGGACTGAGTCTGTTTAGAATGGACTGGTTGGATCTCCTTTCAGTCCAAGGGACTCAAGAGTCTTCTCCAACACCACACACAATTCAAAAGCATCAGTTCTTTGGTGCTCAGCTTTCTTTACAATCCAACTCTCACATCCATACATGGCTACTAGAAAAACCATAGCTTTGACTGGACGGACCTTTGTGGACAAAGTAATGTCTCTGCTTTTTAATATGCTGTCTAAAGTCTCTCACTGATTTCATTGTTTCCCCATTATTTGCCATGAAGTAATGGGACCAGATGCCATGATCTTAGTCTTCTGAATGTTGAGTTTTAAGCCAACTTTTTCACTCTCCTCCTTCACTTTCATCAAGAGGCTCTTTATTTCCTCTTTGCTTTCTGCCATAAGGATGGTGTTATCTGCATATCTGAGGTTATTGATATTTCTCCTAGCTTGATTCCAGCTTGTGCTTCATCCAGTCCAGCATTTCTCATGATGTACTCTGCATATAAGTTAAATGAGCAGGGTGACAATATACAGCCTTGACGTACTCCTTTCCTGATTTGCTCTATTATAGTTGTTATATATCATTTCTAGAATACCTTGTTTTGTAATTTAAGCATAAAAGTTATATCAATTTACTTAACAAAAAATATAGTTGAAAAATACTCTTAGTATATACAGTGATGATGAACTTGAAAAGGTCACACTGACATTCATAGTTGACCAAGGAAAAAGGTCTTGTCAGACTGTTAGAGGAAAGTCAGAATCCCCTGGCAGTCCAGTGGTTAGGGCTCCAAGCTTCCACTGCAGGCAGTGTGGGTTCCATCCCTGTTGGGAGAACTAGGATCCCTCATGCCTCACTGCACAGCCAAAAAAAAATAAACTCTTTTAGAGGAAAGTATGTAAATGATAAAGTGAAAACTAGATTACAGATCTGTTTTTAAGAGTGTAAATTTAAATTTTGGCAAGCTAATTCTATACTGTGGAATGTCACGGTGATATTGATTAAATTTTATTTGAGCAAGTAGCAAATAGACAATTACGCCAACTAGTAGGCACAGTCTCTTTTTCTGTGTGAGATGCTAATGAGCTTAAGCAACTTGCACAGTGGGTTTTATTGAACGTGGGAGTCAACCATAAATGTTTTGCTTTTCTTATCAGCCCAGCATATAAAAAATGAGTATACTGGTGAAAGATACACCTTCAGTGTGGACACACAGACTGTAAAGTGGTACAAACTATTTATCGTACAGTAGTGATGATCCCGGAGAAGGCAATGGCAACCCACTCCAGTACTCTTGCCTGGAGAATCCCATGGACGGAGCAGCCTGGTGGGCTGCAGTCCACAGGGTTGCAAAGAGTTCGACACGACTGAGCGACTTCACTTTCCCTTTTCACTTTCATGCATTGGAGAAGGAAATGGCAACCCACTCCAGTGTTATTGCCTGGAGAATCCCAGGGACGGCGGAGCCCGGTAGGCTGCCGTCTATGGGGTCGCACAGAGTCGGACACGACTGACGTGATTTAGCAGCAGCAGTGATTATCCAGACATTTAAAGTTAATCCTTAAAAGCTAAAGACATGTAATTTCTAATTAAGTTCAGCATAATCCTGCTTGGTATATTTTGATAAAAATACCATGTCAACATTTAAAATTTTTATTTATATAATTATAACTTGTTGAAGGTTTGTTTTTAATTAAAACATGTTAGGAAAATCTGTAGAGAACTTTAAAAATGTTAGACTCTTGAGAAACTAATCACAGTGTTCTTTCTAGCTTTGTGTTCTTCTCCTTTTTGCCTCTGCTATACTAGAGATATTTCAAAGGCCACCATATCTACATACAAACATATTTATCCTTGAGCAAATAATAAATTGTTTTAAAATTATACTGTTAAAAGGCAGAGTTTTAAAACTTTAATGTATTAGTAGTCTCCAACAACTGAGAACAATTTTTGGTTGTGCTTTATATTAATAAATGTCATCTAGTCCATTTTTGTCAATGAAAATAGAAAAACACATTGGAATGTGTATATGTTCCTTTAAATTCCTTATTTCTAATGTAAATATAAATATCCCAAGAACTATAAATAGCTCCTTGCTAATTGTTAAGTTTTTTGACAAATGGTAAATCAAGAACAAGTTTGCCTGCTTATTGTATAGTGGTTCTTAACCTTTTCTGGATTAAATGCCCAAAAGCACATACCAAAATTTTGAACAGAAGAGAGTCCTCTATCCTTACTATAGAAGAATGAGGATAGAATATAGGCTCCACTAGAGTAGGGAATTTTTGTTATTGTTCACTGCTGGGTCTCTTGTGCCTAGAATGGTGCTTGGCATTTAGTAAATATCTACTGAATGAAATTGCAGCATAGTACAATTTCTGTGGCTCTTGCTAGACAGTCTGCAGATTCAACACACAGAGTTCTGGCTAGAGTTATCAAAGAACTTAATCATACTTGTATTGAGTTAAATGGGATTTAAGAATCAGACTGGGGCCATATTAAAGGCCTAGGAGCCTGTATTATTATATAAACTTCATCAGTCACTTTTATCTTCCTCTCTTTAAAGAATAAAAGAAGTTACAAGACTTCATTCACTTAAAAGTGTCCATTTTCAGGAATAATAGAAAGTTGTGTCTGTTTTAGAGAACCTAATATTGTCCTTTGATAGTTTCCTCTTAATTATTCCTAACTAATTTGTGATATATTTTATAGACAGTAGTCTTAATAGGTTTTTAATTAGTTTTGATAGTTCTGATATTATGAAGTAGATAAGCCTACTGAATTAAGTAATAATGACATCAGTTTTAGACATCAGTGCTACATAGAGTTAGCTGATGATTTAGTCAACATTTTGTAGCTACCTGAAATCACCAGTATATTGCAGAAGCTTTATCACCCCCCTCAAAATTGCTTGATTTCCTCTCCTCATATTTACCCAGATTGCTTGAGAAAATGATAGCTGAGATTCAGAATATAATTGTGTGTGGTTTATATACCTATAGATGACTATCTTTTCATCTTATAGTTACAGATAGAAGAATGATGTAATATTTGTATGAACAGTGACTCTTCCATTGTTCTAGGTTGGATCAGATGTTTTCAGATGCCTTTAGTAAAGATCACCAGCTAATTCGAGCTGACCCCAAACATAGTCTCTACCTCGCCTGTGCCCTCATGGTTAGAGGAAATGTACAGATTTCTGATCTTCGCAGAAACATTGAAAGGTCGATTTTATATTTCTCCAGATAATGTGTTATGTTTACTGTTTGCAACGGTGGAGCATGTAGTTAAGTAGCACTGTGAACTTCAATTGAAGTATGATCTTGAGCAAGCTACTTAGCCATTCTGAGCCTTATTTTTCCTCAAATTTAGAAAAGAATAATAGTACAAAGTTGTTAATTATGTTATGCACATTAAATGATGAGATGTTATTTTCTAGAAGTGTCCAGAAAATTTAACTATTGTTGGATTTATTACCACCACCACTACTACACTGCTTCTTAGTTTCTTTTACTATTTATTGACAGTCTGTTTTTTAGGGAAGTTGCTTTATTGAATTTCAAAGCAAGGAAAATTATAATACCTTTCTTTCTTTTCATCCCCAGATTTCTAATGTTAAAGAATGTTTCTAGCTTCCTGAATCACCATTACAGCCAATTTAATATCCCTTAGTTCACTGTCAGGCTATACGTTGATACTGCTAGTATTAAAAAATATATAAGCACTTAGAATGGTACCATTAGTAACATCCTAGTTTAACTAATGTGGGCGGCCATAATATGGCAGACATTTTAACACTTTAATTCTTACCTTTGAGTTTTTGCATCTCAGATTAAAACCTTCCCTACAGTTTGTCTCCTGGAATCAAGAAGGCTGGAAGACCAGCTTGTGTTCAGTACCTCCTGTGGGCCATTCCCATTCATTATTAGCATTAGCAAACAACACGTGCGTGAAGCCCACCTTCATAGAACTGAGAGAGAGATTCATAAGGCTCTACAAGAAAAAGGTAACCATCAGTACACCTTTCAACTGTGTGTTTATTTTTGGCTATTTACAGTCCATGGAGTCGCAAAGAATCATACACGACTGAGCGACTAAGCACACACAGAGGGTATTCTCAAGAATTACACTAATATAAATCAGGCGTGATCCTGTTTGCTATATCAATGTATTGATTATAACTGAAGAGGAGAGGCTTACTCACACTCTAAATGAGAAATCTCATGGGTTTATAGGATTTGGGTTCTCATTTCTCTTGTAAAGCTGAGTGAACTATCATTTTAATAAGAATATTTTACATTATAGGATAGTTGTCTGTATTAAATTCCTAAAACTGGTCAGCATTAGTTTTTTTATTTATAGGCTCATCTTCATCACTATCTACAAATTGAAGGGATGGAGGAAAGCTGTTTCACAGAAGCCGTGTCATCTTTATCAGCACTTATACAGGAATATAACCAACTGGATGCCACAAAAAGCATGCCTGTGGAAGATTTACCTAGACTAAATGTAGCTATGTGAAAAAGAAACCCCAAAGATAAAACTTTTTTTTTTTAATTTCACATTTTTTGCCCCCTTACCTTTCTGTTTCAGAATTTTTGTGATTCAGAAAGCCTAATGTGTTTTTCATATTGGGAAGACTGTCTTTAGAATAGTTCCCATTTAATTACAATTTGTTGATGATACCATTGTGTGAAATTAGCCACGTACTAGTGCCTTAACTTCAAACATTTGTCTTCCAAAAAAGTCTTGTTTTCTAAAATTGAGAGAACAGAACTCATTTTACTTTATTTATAGTTTCATATTTAGTCATTTATACAGAGATGTCTGCAATAAAAAATCTTGTACAGATATTTTTATATTTATTTATAATTTGTTTTCATACTCTGTTTAAATTCTTCTGACTCTTTAAATACAGGAGTAGAACATAATATAAATATTTCTTTTGTAATAGCCACTAACTTCAGGAATAGATTTTATTACAATTTAAGGAGGTTTTATTTCTTCTTTGGGTAACCACTTATTTGCACTCAAAAGAATCACAGTTTACAATTGTATTCGTATTGTTATTATAAATTTTTTTTTTAATCAAGCCAGTTGATTTTGTAATAATAAATGTCATTTTAAAACTGTTCCTTGTTCTCAGTTTTGGTTGTCACTATTTATATAGCAAACAGAATATTACTAAACTTGATATTTCTTTGAAACTGCAGTAAATGTAATAGTCTAGTGAAAGTGTTCCAATTACTATAAATCTCCAGTTTTAGTCTTCAGAATTAATTTATTATATATTTCAAATTCACTGATGGACTTACCATTTAAGGAAGTAATTTTGAGGAACAATTTATTTTCAAGCCAAAAAATATCTGTTGTGTACTTTCTTTAATGTTATTTTTTTAATTTCCTTTTCAAAGTAAGTATACTGCTCTTGGTCTTTCCCTTGGAAATCAAATTTTTTACAGTGTGGTATAAAAATTTAGATTATAACTGTCAACAGTGGTCAAAGAAGTTCCATTTTTTCCTTCCAAAAGAAATGTTAATATTCAGGACAGGGCAATGGAAATAAATATATTTACAGCTTAATCTTTACTCCTGTTTAAGATTTAATCTAGAAAATCTTATAGAATAAAATGTTCTCTTGTAAATTGTATAATTTTTCATTTCATGGAATATGTAGATGGAACCAACTATTACATAATTATACATTTTAAGAGCTCAATTTTAAGTTTTCATATTTTACATATATTTTAGGAGAACCTTTTTTAAAGCTTCTAATGCCTTAAATACAATTATCTGAGAACAGCCAGGCATTCTTACTGTTTTAAACTAATAGCAAATTTGCCACCCTCTCAAGACCATTTTAAATTTTGATGTAATGACATGATTAACCTTAACTTTTCCCCCTTGTGCTTCATTTTATAGAATCTTGAGCTCAGAAAATATATCTTCGGGATCTCTGCAGTTTCTCTGACATACACAAGATGTAATCCACAGCATCTTCCATTTAAATGACCCTTCATTTGGGCAATCAAATTGAATGGTAATCATTTTAGACTTATTAGGCACACAGCATCTCTTATCCAAGCATATTCCACAGAAAGTGGGTCTATAACTCTGAGTGCTTGAGCATCCAGAAAAGACAAATTTTTCAGCTTTGACAGGTTGGAAAGTAGGTTGGCATGTTTTTCCTTTGGGAATCTGAAAAGATATATGACATTAAGTAGTCACTCTTTAAAATTGATTGTAATAGATCATAAAAGTGATACTTCATAGAATATAGACTATTACACAAATACACAGATATAATTATTTTTAGGGCATTAATAGTTGCAGTTAGTCATTTCCCTTTTCGACCTTTAAAATCCCCTCCCACAACAGGACTTTGAAAGTCCTCCCTGTGCATCCTCCATCATACAGGACCCACTCCCCAGTGCTTTCTGGTGTCTACCTTTGACTTAGTTCCACAATAAATGAAAATTTTTCTGTTTTGTTTAATATCAAGGACCAAGACTTAGAGAATTAGCTAACACAGTCTTAAATAAATGGATAGATGAATAAACATCTTAATTCCTTTGAAACTGTCAACTTTCTGATAGGGAATAACTTGGGGATAAGACTGCTCTTGTAGCATTTCTAAAAATCAGTCTCGAGATAGTCATCTTGCTTAGTTCCAGAAGTAGGACCCGCTCTAGTTATACCAAGCAGCCTTAGAGTGTGTATTATGATATTAGAGTTCTTTGGGAAGCAGTAGCTAAGCAAAGCATTCTGGAAATGTTGTGGTTCCCTCTCCAAGTTGGCGATATGTAACAAGACCAGAACTGCTCTGCTGTTCATATGTTTGTTTTCATAATTACAATGTAGCAACCAAAATCTTTTTTGATGGCTCTGATTCCACTACGTAAAATTAATATAGGAAAAAGAATCTGAAAAAGAGCTCCTAAACAATACACATGGTGGGGTACCACAACAAATCAGACTGATCGAGATCTGACTATTACGTTGTTAGAATATTCTAGAATCGACAGGTTAACATTTTTCTCTCTGCTCGATGAAAATTTTTCCCACAAAGTACAGCTAGTTAATACTTGCTTTCCTTCAAGATAAGTTCACTCTAAGAGTTTCATAAAGTGGTTTTATTAACAAACACCTCCACACTGGAGAAGGAAATGGCAACCCACTCCAGTATTCTTGCCTGGAGAATCCCAGGGACGGCGGAGCCTGGTGGGCTGCCGTCTATGGGGCCGCACAGAGTCGGACACGACTGAAGCAACTTAGCAGCAGCAGCAGGGATGAATGGTAAACAGTGTTCAGCATTGTAGGAAAAAAAAGAATAGGCATGTTTTTATCCCACTCAAGTTAGAAATATATGCTTTAGTAATTTTTAGAGAAAAGTTTCAGTTGATTATTGATAACTAAAACCACACGTCAGTGAATTGAGAAATAATTATAGATCAGGAAAATGGAGTTGGCATGTACCATGTACTTTTGGCTCAGTAAATAGGTACTGATTCAAGATCAGAAGATATTATTTATTAATCTTATGTATATGTTTCTTTAAGAAGGAAGACACTAGAGCATGCTTATTGTGTAAGGGCAAAGATCTAGTCGGGGGAGAGAGAGAAAGGAAGTAATTTAAGAGGTAGGTCAGATACAAAGCATTGACGTTGAGCAGGGGGAGGGTCCTTTGTCCCCTAAGATTAGGGAAAAAGATGGGTGTTCTTCTAGTAGGAGGTGGGAGTAATGTTTGAAGTAAATCCATTTTGGACAATAATTACCTCTCTTTCCTTGATGAACTAGGAGACAAAAATCAGCACTTGATGAAGAGGTTAGGGCTTGGCCTTAAAGAGTGATGAAGGCAAGAAATATTTGCTGCAGATATTTGAATAATAATTCTAAAAGCTAAAGAAGAACTGAAGAAATGAATATAGTTGTGTTTAAATCTGTTGTGAAATCTGAGGGAATTAAAGTAAGCAAAGTATTACAAGGTTTAAAAGAATCAAACAGTAAAGAATAGTATAAAATAAAAAATGATAAAAATTAAAAAAAAAAAAAAAAAACAAACACCTCCAGAACACACACATACACATACTCTCTTCAGGAGTCTCAATATTGAATTATAATGAAGTTAAATATAATTAAACTTTACCTTTACTGTCTTTGATATATTACTGTCACAAGGCTGAATGTAACACAGTCTTTTCTCTCTCCTCATTTCACAGTTGCTGTTTTCATTGGTCACCCTGTTAGATATTCCCATCCCACATGTTCTGGAGCAAGGGGTCCACTTTGTTGCTTGCACAAGACATTTTCTTTTCCAAATAAGTGGGAGATTCCTATATGCTAAAATAAAGGAAGGGGAGTACATGTACTTAAATATGTATGTACTCATGCACATAATTTTTAATCCTGATTTTTAAGCTAATAGTTTATAGATCTGAACTTTATATAATGTAACTAAATAAAATAAGCTTATGGTCTAATTAATTACTCTGTTTTCCCCACTCCCCAAATTATCTTTTGATCACATAATTATAGTCCAGTATCTTAGGAATAAAAATGCATTATCTTTGAGAAACTGAATAAAATACCCATTTACTTCTTTCTGCTTAACCCATCCCCTGAATACTAAACAAGCTTATGCTTTGATGGACAGCCACGTTTTCTCTGGTTCTTGGCTTATGCTTGATGTTATTTTCAACAGATGTTGAAACAGACATGAGTAGGATTAGGGAATTCAGGATATTAATCAGACAATGTGGTCTTACCATTAAATTTCATGGTTGTATTAAAATCTAACATACAAAAGTTAAATCTGAGAATTCAGCTATCAATGAGACCACAGTTATTTTTTTCACCGCTTAAAAATCTAGTCTTTTAGAACATTCTCTACACTAATCATATACTAAGTCATGAAAAATGTGCCATCTATTTTATTCAGTTTAATTGTTACATTCCCTGTGGTATTAGGCCTAACCCTTCCATTGTCTAGACATTTCATGCCACTTCGGAATGAATGGAAAGCGTTTCCTTCAGGTTAATATACATCCTAAAGTGGGTGCCTCAGGAGTAAGGTAGAGATTTGAGTCTGCAATTGAACACAGCAAAATTCTGGCTAAGTTACTTTAAAATGTCATTTTGAAAAGAACTGCTCCCCATGCCTTCTTGATAGGAAATATCAGAAAGTGTGTGCTATCTTTGAATACATTGATTTTGATACTGTTGTCAGTTTTATTACAGTAGAATCTTGCAACTGCACATAGAACTGAGGGAGAGGAAGCAGAAAAATGGAGATACCTGGAAGGCAGGCAACAGTTTAAAGACATCAATGCAGGAAGCAGGTTAAAAGCTTGGTGCACATCTGCAATAAATAAAGGTAGTTTAGATTATCATATTACCAATAAACCACTTCAGAGTTAAGCCAAGAGCTGCAGTTCAGGAAATTTGCTTAGCATTCATTTAAGGGCAAGAAAACTAGAAGAAATTGTAAAAGTGTAGCATCTGATGAGCAGTGAGTAAAGCACAGAGGCATTATGTCATTGCATACTTCCTGCTGTCCAAGCAAAAGCTAGATTCCAACCATAGACTCTGGAATTAACTAAGTTACTTAGACAAATACATCTTAAAGTATGTGTGTGTCCTTGTGCTTCATTTTAAAAGCCAAACTTGTTTGGGCCCATAAGTACAGTTTTAAAGATAAACGAGACATTAAACTGAACATATACTTCCTTTGAAACAAATCTAGGTCTGTATATTAATAAACAGAGCACTTGAGAGATTTCTTATTGACCATCTGATATGTCCTCCACCAGGTTCCAAGTGAATCCAATGAAGCCACTCTGACTTCACAAATGAGACCAACCTGACTTTGATCCAATGGCCTTTACCTGGGGACAACTGCTGCGCTAAGGTGGTCTCACCAGGGAGGTTCACACATGGATTCTAAGAGCTTAAATCACGCAGATTCAATGCAGAAGACCAGCTGATCTTGTCCATTTGGGAAAAAAAGAATTTGGCTTATAATTTCAAAAAGTGTTAGAGCATTAGCAGTATCATGCTGTTAGCTGAAAAGTCACATATGGTAAATGCCAATCTGCCATAGCCTATTAAATTTTTTTGAATTAATAGTCATAATTGGAATCCCAAAGGATGTTTCCCCTTTAAGGATTAGGTTTTAAAGATCTAAAACTTATTTCTCTGATTATGGTTGCTTTTATTAACTACTCCCATAACGTAAGTGAATTTAGGAGCCTTTAGCATATATGAATACTCGAAATTTCCATGGCACCTTTCATTTACCAAGCTTTAAATTTCAAGAAAAAGCCATTCTTGATTTCTGGATGAAAACATGGATGTGAATAATAACCAGCCATCAGTATTGCCCCCTTTTGAGTCCTTCACCTGTGCTTCAGCTGCTGGTAATTTTGAAAATCCTGTCCCCCAAGAAAACCCCAGCACCTAAATAAGATGCTAATTCAGAGCAGACCAAATACAAGGGTCGTGAATACAGTGACACCAACTGTAAATGGCCAGGTGCTCCAGCTGAGTAATACAGAATCTCATAAGTTTCTGACTACTCACATACCTGGGTAACCTACTTAAAGATGCCTGTGTGCACATTTATTTAGAGAGGCTGGTAATTGTTAAGCTTTACTTTCAGAGTGAATGAAAGGGTAATTTTATCTATTTTTAGAAATATTTACAAATTCAACACATACCCTCTAATAGTTTTAATTAGTAGCCTTCCATTTCTGCTTTTACCATATGAAAAAGTTGCCTTTGGAAATTATTGGAACAGGATGGTTCATACTTCTTGCCCATAATAATTCAAATAAAACTTTTTCCAGGCTACAGTATATGTCAACAATATTTGGTCAGTTTTCCTATGCATGTGCATGCTGTCACTTGAGTCGTGTCCGGCTCTTTGAGACCCTATGGACTATAGCCCGCCAGACTCCTCTGTCTGTGGGATTCTCCAGGCAAGAATACTGGAGTGGGCTGCCATTTCCTCCCCCAGGGGATCTTCCTGACTCAAGGATTGAACCCATGTCTCTTAATGTCTCCTGCAGTGGTAGGCAGGTTCTTTACCACTAGCACTATCTGGAAAGCCCCAAGAGGTTAAATGGAAATAAGCAGAGGTAGTAATTTAGACGAGTTTCCTGACCTAGTAGAAAACTGGAATATTTGGGGAGCTCTCTAGTGGCTCACTGCCACGACCTGGGTTCAATCCCTGGTTGGGGAACTGAGATCCTTCCTGCAAAGCCATGTGACCCCCCCAAAAAAAGAGGGGGGATCTAAAACACTATAAAATTCTCTTTTCAGATACTTAAAGCATACCTGCCTGAGGCAAAGACCGAGTACAACGGCACACTCAAACTAAATCTCACACTGACCACTAATCAGTAAGTGTGTACTGAGTTCCTATGGTACATAAAAGGAACATAAAAGAAAACCAGGCAAAGTCGTATGTGAGAAAGTTCTACATAACGAGTACCTGGCATTGTTTTGTAGATTGTTGAGAGCTGTTTCTGTGACAGCCCTAGGCCACATTTTGACTGATCAGTCTTCTCTCCACCTTTAGCCCCAGAGCAGCGCCTGTCAGCCAGCTTTGGTATGAACAGAGGTGTGCATCCAATGGCCCCACTGACACACAGGCAGCTGAACAGGGGACTGGGCTGAAACACCTGGCCATTTTGATAATGCACCCTGTTGAACTCACATCCCACAGCGATGAGATCTGAAAGAAGAACAGAGCAAAATCACCTAAGAACCGTAACTGCTAGTCTGGACCTCCAGCTGTAAACCCTAGAGCAAACTGCTCTCTCCTTTATGTAGTTCTCAATTTCCTTGGTCCCATCTGGAACCTCCTTCACAGAACATCTGTAAAAAGTGAACATGAGACAGTTTCATTAGATTTGGAGATAATCCACCCCAAGTGGTCACCTTCAAAATTCAGACCCTGTTCTGGAGTAAAGTTAATTTAAAAAAAAAAAAAAAAACGAATCACTATGAATATAGCACTGTGCGCATGCTGCGTGCTAAGTCACTCCAGTCGTGTCCGACTCTGCGACCCCATGGACTGTAGCCCACTAGGCTCCCCTGCCATGGGATTTTCCAGGCAAAAATACTGTAATGGGTTGCCATTTCCTTTTCCAGGGGATCTTCACGACCTAGGATCGAATGTGCATCTCCTACATCCCCTGCATTGGCAGGTCAGTTCTTTACCGCTAGTGCCATCTGGGAACCCCCATAATGTAGCACTGGGATGAGTACAGCGCTAGGATAACTGTAAACCTCAGAGCTGGGTTGATGGCTGGTGAGACGCATATCCCCAGATGTCCAATAATAGGCCGGGATACAGTCCTAGAAAGTTGGGGTAAGTGAATGGATGAAGAAATTATGATCTGTTTACAATACTGCATGGTAACTGATTTTGTTTTTAAGAGAACTGGAAGAAAACTTTCACTTCCTCTGAGGGGTATTCTTGAGCTGGATCAGCAGTTCTCACAAAGTGTGGTCCACAGGCCCCTTGGCAGTACCTGAGAACTTTCACAGAACTGGAAGGTCAAAACTTTTTCAGAGTACTAAGATGTGACCGACTTTCTTCACTCAGTTGATATTTGCACCGAACGTGCAAAAGGAGTAATGGCTACAATGGCTGCTGGCACCTTAAAATGAATCAGACTGTACATGTTAGCCATTGTATTTTTCCTTGCCATGCATTTGTACATAAATGTACTTTAAAAAAAAAAAAGAGTTCTTAGTTTTACTAAGAATGTCCTTAACAACACAGATTTTATTAAATCTTAATGATCAAATATATCTTTTTAATATTCCATGTGACAAAACAGGAAGTATGCATAGGGCTTTCCTGTAAATGCTGTACCAAAGTACGGTAGTTACCTTGAGGAAAAGCACCTATGTTATTGTTTCAGCTGTGGGCCTAACTAGCCACTGTTTTAGTGGTAATTTCCCCTGAAGAAGTGACTGACAGATAAATCGTGGTTATTCAGACTTGGGTATTTGGTAGATGTTTTCTTAAAAATCAACAAGGTGAGCCTATCACTTCAAGGAAAACAACTGACAGTACTTGTTGCCAATGACAGAATTTAAGGCTTTCCAGCAGAAAGTAGAATTTTGGAAAACTTGTGTCCACCACTGAGATCTTTATAACTACCCAAGATGTAGGCTTTTCTGATGAGTTTGGTACTAAATGATGTGTTTTAAAAAAGAAAAAAATCTACATAACCCATTGTTCCAAACTGATATTTTCCAAATAACCAGTATATGCTATTGTTATAAAATTATGCATGAGGAAAAGCCCCGTTCCAAGTGGGTCTTTGAATAGATCAATGTATTGTAATGTCACCAAGTTTGATAAGTTCATCAACATGGTTTCAGAGTCCACATGAATAGGAGTGATGCAGCTAATTTTTAGAAACTCCACTTAAGTTATAATATGAAAAAAATATAATTATTTGAAAAGTTAAAACATTCCTTCCTTTTCCAGCAATGTATCTGTGTGAGGCTGGAATACCTTCATATATTCCAATCTAAAACAACATATAGCAATATACTGAATGCAGAAGCAGATGTAAGAATCTATCTTCTGTTAAGCAAGACATTAGAGAGATTTGCAAAAATGTAAAACAATTCCACTTTCACTCATCTCTAAATTTTGTTTTTAAAGTAAGTTCTTTCACAAATAATATATTATTTCTATTAATTTGCAGTGGGCAGGTTATTTTCATTTCATTTCAAATGAATTAGTAAATATTTTTAAATTTCTAATCCATTAAATGCCAAGAAATAATTCATAAACAAAAGCTATTTGGGTCCTTATTAATTTATAAGACTAAAGGGATCCTCAGACCAAAAAAATTTGAAAACCATTGTTCTATATGATGAATCAGCACATTCTCTGCAAAGTTATATAGCCTTTATAGACTATTTGGTCTCTGTTGCAACTACTAGACGCTGCTATTGTAAAGCAGCCACAGATTATATGTAACTGAACTGGCATGGTTGTTCTCTGATGAGATATCATTCACAGAAACAGACTGTGGGCCAGATTTGGTCCCGGAGTCACAGTTTGTGACCCCAGTTACAGATCATCCCCACCCCCATTCTCATGGCTGTGCTCTGTTAAGATACTCATCATACTGTACATGAAGTTACGTTTTTGAGAATTTACTACATACCAGATATTGTGATACCAGATATTTTGGGTTTTGTGTCATCATTTCATTTGACCTTCCTAAGAACTCTATGAGATAGAAAGTACATACGATATAACTGAGCCACAGAGAGGTTAAGCTACTTGTTCAAGGTCACTCATCAGACAGAGTTCAGAATCTGAACCCAGAGCTAATCAATATAATAAGCTACTGACAGAGGCATCTGGCTACCGAACTTGAATGATTCCACACATTCACCCCAGCTCCAGAGATGTGCTCTTACTCCACACTCACAACCTAACTTCTGCTAGTAATTAATCTTCCCACTTAGACTGTTCTACAGAGTAACTTAACCCCTCAGTTGACATGAATATATCCCCCTCTCTTAGAAATTTTACTTTTTATTCCTAAATAAATCAGCATTCTGGATTAGAATAGGCATAGGTTTAGATGGCCTTGAGCAGTCTCCCCAGGTGGCGCTAGTGGTTAAGGAACCGCCTGCCAATGCAGGAGACATAAGAAACACGGGTTTGATCCCTGGGTCAGGAAGGTCCTCTGGAGGATGGCATGACAACTCACCCCAGTATTCTTGCCTGGAGAATCCCAGTGGACAGAGGAGCCTGGTGGGCTACAGTCTATAAGGTCGCAGAGTCAGACATGACTGAAGCAACTGAGCACGCACGCACGAGCAGTCTCCAGAGCTAAGACCCATAAAGCTGAGGGTCCATGCACGCACGAGCAGTCTCCAGAGCTAAGACCCATAAAGCTGAGGGTCCCGTTGTGATTTGGGGTGCCCCGCCCTCTTTCTTACAAATCTGCCTCAGTAAAAAGTACAGTAACTTGATGGTTAGTTAGGAAGGCTAAGATTAAAGCAGTATGTCTGAATACTAGAGATACATCCTTACATTTTAAGAAAGATTATCTTTCAGTTACACAAGAGGCTGAATTCAGATTGCATTTGATAGTATAACAAAAACTGTCCTTTTTGGCACTTTAATAAGTCAGACTGTTTACATAATTTCTCCTATTTTTATCACTAAAAGCAATTACCTGAGAAGAACTTCAAGATCATTTCAATGCAATAAAAACAACAGGTTTCTGAACATGTGGGTAATATCTGCTCAGCTCAGATGTGTTCAATATGACAAGGCCAGTCTCACTGGTGCATGAAAACTAAACCCACCTCAGATTTAGTCAAATGAAGATGATTATTCCAAAGTAAAAACTGCAGAAAAAAGTCCTATCTAGATTCAGCAATTTCCAGCCAGTCCAGAAGGAAACACTTACATGCACACACTCCGGTCTCGTACCTAGGCCTGTCTGCTGAGTAGTCACAGTACAGCCCTTTGTGGGGGTCACAGAGGTCAGCTTCGTTGCAGGTGTCCCCTGGCTGCCTGGCACAGATTTTACAGCATCCACAGCCATCCTTCACCAGGCTCACTCCAGGAGGGCAGCTGGGCTTCTGACGGCGACACTGACAGGGCCAGTGACAAAACTCCTTACGATGGTGCACTTCTGCCACCTCTCCAGGACTTCCTTCGACTGCTGTGTTGGACAGCCCCGCACCCTGGGCCCTGCAGCAGAACTTCATTGGGCAATAAAGATGATGTTAGAAATGGTTCCTCAAACCAACTTCAGAGGTTTTCTAGAAATAGATTTCACCCAAATTATTAATACTAGAATACAGCGTGGTAAGTTGTAATAATAGTATCTATCAGTATTTGACATGATCATGCATGCATGCTCCGTCGTGTCAGACTCTCTGTGACCCCTTGGACTGTGGACCACCAGGCTCCTCTGTCCATGGGTCCCTGCAATTTCCCAGGCAAGACTACTGGAGCAGGTTGCCATTTCCTTCTCCAGGAGATCTTCCCAACCCAGCGATCGAACCCGCATCTCCTGCATCGCCTGCTTTGATGGCAGCTTTCTTTATCGCTGAGCCACCTGGGCAGTCTGATTGACAAGATCAGTCTCTCCTTAAACTTTTCTGCACTCAGCTTCCAACATTTGACTCTTTCTTACTCCTCCTTTCTCACCAATGGCTCCTTCTCAGTCTCCTCTGCTGGTTCCTTCTCATCTCTGAGCACTGGAGCTCGCTGTGGGTAAGTACTCTAAAGTAACAATCCTCATTGTATCTCGTATCTCCACCCAGGCTTCTCTTCTGAGCTCAAACTCCCTCCTTAACAGATCTCCACTTAGACATGCGATAAGCATAGCAAACTTCACAAGACCATACACACCTTCCCAATTCTCCCCTCCAATCTGCTCTTCCTTATAAGGGAAAGAGAGAGGCAGGTGTGTCAGAGGAGCTGAGATGCTAGAACCAGAGGGAACATGAGGCCACTGCTGAAGAGAGGTCACGGGCCAAGGGATGCAGGCTTATAAAAGCTAGAAAAGGCAAAGGACAGATTGCCCCTAGATGCCCCAGATGGAACACAACCTTGCTTTGATTTTAGCTCTGATTTTAGATTACAGATGCTAGAACTGCAAAAGAATAAATCTGCACTGTTTGAGCCACTAAGATTGTAACCATTTGTTTCAGTAGCAACAGGAAATGATGCAGTCTAAGTTACAAAGGAAGACTATGGGGCTCAGACTGCTTAAGATACTCCAGTATTCTAGTAAGTAGAAGAAAAGGGACTTAAACCAGGCAGGCAGCTTCCAGAACCTTCCCACTTCCCTTCCCTAGGCTGGGTCTTGCCACAAATCAGACTGGATATTGAACAGATCACTGAATCTCTGCATCTGGTTCTCCTCTTCAGCCCAGACTCTCCCCATGGGCTCACAACTAGCTCAATCCTTTCTGCAGGATTTCTCCCACTTTGATGTCCCACAAGCACCTCACTTTTTTCTCTCTCCCCAAGAAACTGCTCTCAGCTGGTCCCCATTTTAGTGAATGGTGTGACACCATCCACTGAGTTCCTTAGCCTTACCTGCTCCATCTCCTTGCTCCCTCACACCTGAAGGTCACTGACCTGCAGGGAAGTCCAAGCTCCTGAGCACAGCATTCAGGGCCCTCCTTGTCTCTTGAGCTCTTTACATCCCTTGGTAGTGGTGGTGGTTTAGTTGCTAATGTCCGACTCTTGCGACCCCATGGACTGTAGCCCTCCAGGCTCCTCTGTCCATGGGATTTTCCAGGCAAGAATACTGGAGTGGATTGCCATTTCCTTCTCCAGGAGATCTTCCTGACCCAGGAATTGAACCCAGGTCTCCTGCATGGCAGGCAGATTCTTTACCAACTGAGCTATGAGGGAAGCCCTTAGCTCCCAGCAAATGAAAATGCCTGCAGTTCCATGCATATCTGAGGCTGTTCAATCTTCCTACAAACTTCTTCACCCCACCTCTACTCCCTCACTGAGTTACCACCTTTTCCAGAAGACTTTCTGTAACTTCTCCATGCTACCTTTTACCTGTCTGTGTACTGAAACTGTGAATAAGTGCCTGTCTTCACCACTTGCCATAAAGCTACCCAACTACAGGGACCTGAGGTTCACTTGCTGGTGTACTACTGGCACTTAGCACAGAGGCTGGCAAGTAATTTCTGTAATTAATTCTCAAGTTTCATTTGACGGAACTGAAGGCAGTTGGATTGATCCAGTGATCTAAACCTCTTTCCAACTCAAAAACCCTACATTTTAAAGTATCTGTTTGAAATTCCACCATTAAATCTTCAGCCTTTTTTTTTCCCTTACCACTGATGAAGTATGTATTTCCCAGAGTAACACTTTCAGCTACTATTTGAGTTGAATGTACAATGTGAGAATAGACTTTGAGAGTACAGTGCTTGGCTTCTAGAGGATGAGGAGGGGCAATGGAAATTCAAAATGTGGAAGGAGTAGAAATAGCAAGGGTAGAAATAGTGAATGCCCGCTTCTCATTCTTGCCCAGGTGCAGCCATGGTTACCAGGGACCCCTTGCCAGGCTCAGTGGCCTCTCAGCTGGGCTCATGCTCCTGAACTCTCTGTCCCCACCTTATCCCCCTCTCTAAGGCCTGGACTCTTAGTTCTCCACTCTCCCTTGGCTTTCATGGCACCAGCCCCTCCCTGTCACCCTAACCCAATTCTATCCCTACCTCTGGACATATTTTGTCAATCTCCTTTGCAGCCTCCTGTAACCCTAAATTTGACTCAGATTTAGGCTCATGGGTGCTTTATGACCTTAATGGATTGCTGATCTCACTGTACGCACTCTCACCCACCCTCTTGCCTTCATTTTTAACCCTATACAGTTTTAAATCTAAATTTCCATCCAAGACGACTCTACTGAGCTCAGACCCACATAGCTGACTGCCTACTGGACATCTCCACTGGCATGTCCTACAGGGAAACTCACATCGCAAACTCATCATTGGCCCACCCACCTCAGACAGTGTCTCCATACTCTGGAGGTAGAAAAGTTGGGAGTCATCCAGGTCATCTTCCTCTCCCGCACCTCCTACAGTCATTTACCAATTAATCCTTCTTATCGTCCTCATATCCCTAAAACTAGTCATTCTTCCCTCATTTTCACTGTTACCGAGTACTGCTTCAGTAAGTTCCTAACTGGTCTCCTCTCAAGAATGACCTCAATGAATTGCCCACTTTTTAAGGATCTCTTTAAAAATATCTGTTGGTCCCCAGCATCTCCACCAACAAACAAACAAAAACATATCTGATTTTACTTCTCATCTTCTTAAAACCCATCAGTGGCTCCCTACTGTCAACAGTATACAGTCCAGACTTCTGAGCAGGGTATCTAAACCCTATGTGTGCTGATTCCCACCTTCCTTTCTAGCTGCATTGCTCAATGCATGCTCCTCCTATGCCATGCACTTGACAAGAGGGACCAGGTTGGCTTCTCCTCCATGCTTTTCCTCATGTTGCTTCCTCTAATGAACTGCCCACTCCCCAAACTTCCCATCTGGGGACACATGTTTTCTGGTCTTGAAGCATTTCTATATAATCTCCAAGGTGACAAGGTAACACTGTTGAAAACCAAGGATAAAGAGAAAATCCTGGAATCAGTCTAAGAAAGGGAGAGTATTACATACAAGAGAAAAAAATAAATATATGATCTGACTTCTCATCAAAAGAAGGAAACCAAGATGTCCTTCAGTAGGTAACTGGATAAACTGTGGCACATCCAGACAATGGAGTAATATTTCAGTGCTAAAAGGAAATGAGCCATCAAGCCTTGAAAAGACAGGCATACCACTAAGTGAAAGAAGTCAACTGGAAAATTCTACATATTATATGATTCCAACTATATGACATTCTGGAAAGGGCAAAATGATGAAGACAGTAAAAAGATCAGTGGTTGTCAGGGGTTGAGGGAAGGGATAAACAGGTGGAACACAAAGGATTTTTTGGAAAGTGAAAATACTCTGTATGATACTATAGTAGCGGATATACATTATCATGCAGTTGCCCAAACTCATAGAAGGTACAATACCAAGAGTGAAAGCTAATGTAAGTAATGGACAATGAATGGTTATGATGTGTCAATGTAGGCTCATTAGGTTCATGCAGAACTACTACTACAATGTAGTTCACTAGTTGTAGCAAATGTACCACTGTTGCTGGAGACACTGATAATCAGGGAGTGGAGGGGGAGGCTATGCACATGGGGCAGCAGGTGGTACACAGGAAATCTCCGAAGCCTTCCTCTCAAATTTGCTGTGGCCCTAGGCTGCAGTCCATGGGATCACTAAGAGTCAGACACAACTGAGAGACTTCCCTTTCACTTTTCTCTTTCATGCACTGGAGAAGGAAATGGCAACCCACTCTAGTGTTCTTGCCTGGAGAATCCCAGGGACAGAGGAGCCTGGTGGGCTGCTGTCTATGGAGTCGCACAGAGTCGGACACGACTGAAGCGACTTAGCAGCAGCAGCAGCAAAACACCACCAAAATATTATGTCTTTAATAAAGGAGAAGGAAAATAAGAGCAAGACACCCTGAGACAATGCTGAGAGGGGGAAAAAAAAACTGTCAACCTGGGATTCTATCTCCAGTGGAACTATCTTTCAAAAATTAAGGTGAAATTAAAGACATTTCCAGATAAACAAAAACTGAGAGCAACTGTTGCTAGCATGCCTGCCTCACAAGAAATAGTAAAGGAAGCTCTTCCACCTGAAGGGAAAATTACAACAGATAGTATGCTAGAAATACAAGAAGAAATCAAGCATTCTGGAAATGGAAAATATGTGGGTAAATATAAAGAATTACATATAATTTTCTCTTTTCTTCAGATATTTTGATTGTTTTCAAAATCAAAATATTAAGACAACAAAAGAATCATCAGAATAATACAACAGAAAGAATGAGGGCTTTGACCACAGAGCTATGCTTATCTTAGATAACATTCATTTATTTGATCTTTGAGCTTCAATCCTCCTCTGTAAAACAGGATCAATAATATCCACTTTGCAAGGTTATTTTGAGTTATTATCTTAATCACTAAAGTGTGAAGCACAGTTCTTGGCACATATTAGATTTTCTATACGTGGTAGGTACTATCAAACCCTTCAAAAATTCATACCCTTAACTTTGCCATTAAGCATAATGTTTTCTTGTTGCTCTATCTATAGTCTCTTTTTGTTTTTGTTTTTTTTATTTTGGGCACATCTCTCTCTGTTGGAATACTTGCTGCTTAGGGATATGCTGTAGTTCTCAATCTATAAATGTGGCAGGCTTTTTCCTCAAGGGCTAGGCAATAGACACCCCCATCTCACTCCTACTGGGGAAGAGCGTCTCTCTATCCGTCCACATAATGGTACCATTGACATTCTTGTTATGACCCTTTTAAGATCTTAAATCTCTCCATATATAACAATTTTCAACCCCCGTTTTCTAAAATACATCTGCTGCTTAACTACCTCCGTCAAATTAACACACACACACATCCTTGTATTCTAAAACACCAGGTTTCAAAAGCTCTGTCCTCTGAGCTAGCAAAAACCTCCACCATGGAGATAAATCCATAAAATAAGCCACCCTGTTTCAATCATCTTAATAAAAAAAAAAGTTGCTAAAGCAAAGAATCACTCATATTGAATTAAACTTCCCTTTGGTCTGCTGCTCAAAATATTTAAAAATCCTGTGGACTGATTCTGTCTCATGAAAAGTGAAAAACACATGGGTTAAAAGACAAAAAAAAAAAAAAAAAAATAGAATGTTTTAAAAATATTAAGTGTTTGCTCCGAAGTGTTCCTGTCAAACAAGCACGGGCTTAGCTGAAGAGAGCCGTCAGGGTCACTTTTTCCAGCAGCTCTGTGCAGTCCGCCCGCCTGGCGCCGTCAGAGGGGCACCGCCACCCATCCCGCCCGCAGGGCAGGCAGCTCCCCGGAGATTCCAGTTAAAAAAAGAAAAAAATACATCTTATGAAAACGTGGGAGCTGTTCAAACACATCAGAAGCAGGATTAAGTGCCCCGGAAAGGGAGCAAAGTTTTCCACTCTTCCCCGAAGCTAGTGAACTAAAACAGGACTTGATTAGAAGAACATGGCTCCTACTCGTCCGGAGGTATTTCCACAAGGAACGTACCCCTCCATTTCCCCCATCTTCTCTTCCTTTTTGATTTCTGACCTGAGGAAATGAGGGCCGCCGCAGCCCCCGGGGGGACGGAGCGGCGGGAGAGCCAGGACGTACCTGCGACAGCGCGGCCAGGAGAAGCGTAGAGAGCAGAGGCCCCCGCATGGCCCCAGGCCGGCCTCGCGCAGCCGGAGATGCTGCGAGGCCGGCGCACAAAGCTCTCCTCTGTCTCCTGGAGGAAAGACCCACGCCTCCACCTCCCAAGCTCCGGACTTTGTGCTCCAGCTCTCAGACTCTGCTTTCGCTTTCCCAGATCCTTTTAATACCCTGTTTACTTTCAGGCGACTCTTCTCATATTTACCTTCGCGGTGGCCTGGAGCGCGCTCCTCCCAGGACTGAGACGGGGCAGACCAAGGGTGACTTCTGTTTGAAGGAACTGTTGTTCTACCCGCTCCAGGAGATCACAGCCAGCCTTGAGCAAAATGGTGATGTTAGACGCAGTTACCCGCCTTAACCCTCAGCCTTACCTGCCTCTTAACCCTCAGCCTCTTCTCTGGGTTTGCCTCCCCAGGCCCTCTCTTTGCTGCTTGCTTGTTCTCCCGGGGCCCTCAAATATAGGGGACAAGTCTGGCCTGTGACCACCCCATCACAGCCTGCCCCTGCCCAATTCTTCCACCACACTGTAACAAGTTCGCCCCACCTTCCCTCACTCTACAGCTTCTTATCACAGTGCCCGGTGCTTACCTCTGTTACAGCACGTTTCTCCTACCAGGTGGATTAGGTTTGGAAATACTGTAGATGGAACCCAGGTGGACACCTACAGTCTGGGGCCTGAGAGAAGCCTCTTTCTGCAGCGACAGCCCCATGACAGACAAGAGTAAAGTTAACCCCAATCTTTTAGGACTAAGACAAAACAGTTACACTAGCGGCAATCATTCATTAACAAATCAAGATCTTTTTAGAAGTTATTACAGATTTGTACACCCCTTCCCTTCTAATTCTCACCTCCCCAGCAGGTGTGGTCACCAGCCCATCTCCTCCTGTGTCCAGTGGTTTGTGGCTTTTTCACCCAGCTTTCAACTATGGTCTTTGTCTGTGTATCTTGGGGTGCACCTACGATGGGGTTTTGTCTTCTTGTGGATCCAGTGTCTGGCCCATCTTCCTGCCCCCATTCAAGGGCCAGTTTCTATTCCCTGTGACCTGTCACCTGTGTTCGATTTACCTGTTACCTCTCCTGGGCTCACTGCTCACCTCTCTTTGTATAAAGACACAGTGACTGAAGGCCCAAGACCTGGAGAAAAACTGGGCTTCCTGCCAACAACGACTCTGGGATCCTCAGAGAGCCAGGGACTCCATAAAATGTGTAAACATACCCCACATGGTTTACTAAGTAGTTAATTACACCATAATCACACACACACCAAACAACAAGGAATACCCAGCGTAGGTATGATGTCAACTCCTCATCTTCCTGCCTGAGAAATAGGATAAAACCTGTGTAACAGGGAAAAACCTTTGTATTCTATTATAAGTTAATCACTAAAGGGATGTGGCCTATAAGCTAAAATTAAACATCATGGCCCATCTCTGGGATCTCTGCCTCCCAGGTAATGAGAGTAAAGCTATCAATAAAATACCTTTGTTTAGCTCACAGGAAACACCGTGACCAGACCCTCCTGTGAATAACTGCAGGAAGGAAGAAATTAACACATCCCTTCTGGAGGCTGACAGATCAGGAAATGTTTGACTTTCCTCCCTTCCCTTTTAGTATAAAATAAGCCTGAATTCTAACTCTGGGAAGATGGTTCTTTGGGGCACGGTTCCACCATCTTCTTGGCTTGCTGACTTTCCAAATAAACTTATGTTCCTTGCCCAGAGAATTCATCTCTCGATTGATTGGCCTGTCGTACAGGGTAGCAGTATAAGCCTGGTCTCCCTAACACCTGAAAACAGCCTAATGAAGGCAGATGGGTCTGTGTTAGTCCAATCTGATCCATTATTTTTATGTCTCTGGTTTAACACCATCTGATCTTTGGGTTCCCAGCCTCAGGGATTCATCGCACCACAGTGGTCATGAGAAAGGATCATCTCCTATTTCCTCACTGGTTCGCCGAAAGCAGAAGAATCTAAGTCCAGGATTAGCATATTCATGAACGATATCCCTCCTGTTCTGAATGTGATACTGCACTTATCTATTCAGTGTTTGAACTTAAGGAGAGTCATGCTCCTTCCACATGTTCTCTGTAAATGCTGGCAGCGGCAGCCATTCTTCTGGAAAGGACTTTCCTCCCTCTACAGTCTCTCTGCCATGGGGCAGGGGAAGGGGTCAGACTCCCATCCTTGGCTCTTGGTAGGAAAGGAACTTCTTTGTTGAGAATGAACTTGTGAGTCCTCTCCCCCAGTGTACAAGATGGAGGGGCTCTGAGCTACTCACTGCAGCTTATGTTAGGATATCTCCAGCCATGGGTGTGTTCCTATTTAACAACTTCAAGCCCACTATGGATGGACTGAATGAAAACGGCTTTTCTGCCATCTTCTACTTTGGACACCAAGAGCCATCATGGCGTGGGTCTTGCTCTGGACACATTCCTCTGTTATCTCATTTAACAAAATGCTAATCTGCCTAGGCATCCATTTCACAAGTGTTCAGTTTGTGATGTACGTTCAAATAGACAGATACATTGAGCATAACTAATATTTGCATCATGTTTCATGATTTACAAGGAAGTTCACATGTATTATCTTTTTTAATTTCACAGCTCAGTGAGGTAGGCAAAAGCAGTATTTAAAACCATCTTCATTTAGCAGATTAAAAAGTTGAGGTTAAGTGATTGTACTTGGTCCACAAAACACACTTAATCCCTGCCCTCTAGAGCTATATAATCTACTAGGAGAGAAGATGCTGAACAAATAAACATGCAAAGTATCCGTGAGGAAAAATTGAATAAAGGCTAAAGGCTAATAATAAAGAACAAAAAAACTACAGGGGAGAACGACAGGTAGGAGCTAAGTTAAATCGGTGGCAGGGGGAACTGAGTTGAGACAGGAAGCCAGAGGGAGAGTGGGGAAGACTCCTGGCGCAGGGTTCTCTCCACCGGCAAAACACACACAGGAACAGCATCACAGCGAGGACAGTCCCTTCTCCTGTGTCACCTGGACAGGCAGGGCACCCACACCTCTGTCAGTGCCCTGAGCAGGGGAGGAGTCCCCTTTCCTCACCCCCTCAACAGTCCCTCCCTCTCCTACTGGTGGTGGAGAGGGAAGCATTGTCTGTCCCAGAAAAGAGACCAACATTGTTGGTGCAATCATGCCCTGGACATGTGTGTCAGGGAAACTAGAGCTTCCCAGGTGGCTCAGAAGTAAAGAATCTGCCTGCCAATGCAGGAGACGCAGGAAATGCGGGTTTGATCCCTGGTTGGGGAAGATCCCCTGGAGAAGGAAATGACAACCCACTCCAGTATTCTTGCCAGGGAAATCCCTTGGACAGAGGAGCCTGGTGGGCTACAATCCAAGGGGTCGCACACAGTCAGACACAGACACAGCTTAGCGACTAAATAACAACAAACAATAATAATAACCACAGCAAACAATGATCAAGTGCTTGAGGTGCCACATCTCCGTTGTGCCGGGTGCTACACCTGTGTGGACCCAGCTGCTTCTCCCAGCATCACTGCCGGAAGGTACGGTTATTACCATCTGTGAGGAAACTGAGGCAAGGCCATGTGAATAGCAAGAGGGAGGACTGAGATCCCAAGCATTTAGCCCCCTGCTCTGCTGCCCTCTGCATGGCCTCTACGTTACAGAACAACCTGTAGCAGGACGATTCCGTGAGATCATTACTCTGCATTGCATTCTCAACGATTTTTTCCCCCTCCTACTTCCGTCTCTAGTTTTAAGAAGTTAGTGAGGTCATTTAGAGTTCCCTCCAAGCAGAAGGATTCCCTGGTGGCTCAGACGATCAAGAATCCACCTGCAATGCGTGAGACCTGGGTTGGATCCCTGGATTGGGAAGATCCCCTGGAGGAGGGCATGGCAACCCATTCCAGTATTCTTGCCTGGAGAATCCCATTGACAGAGGAGCCTGGCGGGCTACAGTCCATGGGGTCCCAAAGAGTCGGACATGACTGAAGCGACTAACCTTGCCCTTGTACTTATCCAGGCAGAAGGAAGCTGCTACAATGCTTTGTCTCTTAGGGAAACTGGATCTCACGGAAGAGGTGATGCTGGGAGAGGAAAGAGGAAGGAGTCTGGGGCAGCCAAGGGGAAGAGGAAGCTCGGGAAGCCCCTGAGTGGGGCTTGGAGGGTGGGGAGGTGAGAAATGGATGCTTCGGCCATTCTGCACAAGGACCTCTGTGTCCACGCAAGGGCCTTCACTGACCATTCGGATGTGGACCATCAAGGTGTGGGCAGGAACCTCACAAAGAGAAGGCCAATGGCCTGGCCTCTTCTCCAGGCACCAGCTAGGCCTCCTGCATTGTTGTTCAACCTGCCATGATGGTGGTGGTAGAACTGGGAGGAGCCCACCGATGGTGGCTTAGAATAATAACACATTTATCTCCAGATGGAGATGGGGGAGGTTGGTTCGGAGCCAGCGTTAATTTAAATTTTAACTTTAAAATTAATTAATTGAATTGAATTAATTAAAACCTTAATTTGAGGAAAATGAAGAAACAGATATTCCTACACTCCTGGATCTGTGGCTTCACATTCATCCTTGCTACAAATACTGTAAGTCTCACAAAATCGCCATTCTCCTGGAGTATGTACTGTCTCCTGAAAATTCACAGGCCTTGAAACCAAAACCGGTGCTAGGAGCCTCCACAGCATCTCCTCCGGCTCTCTGGCAGCTCCGCCTGGGTCAGCAGCTAGGTCTCTATTCAGAGATTCTTCCAGTCTGGTTGCTACTGTGGACCCAATGGTGCTGAAGGGCAATCAAATGGCAGATGTCCAATGAAACTTTGTTGGTTATTTAAAAGGACTCATTAAAATCACCCTGAAACTACGGAAGTAGTTATGCATGTCTCTAATCTTGCAAAATTTATCCACTGTATCCTTCCGTGCCCTTTTCGAACTAATAACCGCCAGTCTCACATACCTTTTTCCTATGTGTGTATCTTCTGTTAAGCGCATCCCATTTTTTTTTCCCCCACAAAACCCTGACCCTAAGATTCTGACATGAATTTCACGATACATGCCTGGAAGGGCAGGTTTACTCTCTCTTCTTCCTCCACTAACCCACAAGCCTAGTTCACCAGCACCTGTGTGCATTCTGAGGGGCTGCGGTGTGTGCTAAGGTGCTTCAATGCCACCGCCTTGGAGGGCAGGCCGGAAGGGTTGCCAGGCTCTGCTTGGCCTCCCGTACAGTTTTAGTGAACCAGGTCCAAGAACGAGCGGCCACAAATCACCGGCCCTGGCATGCTTGTGGGCCCTGCGGCAGAGTCTCCTTGCAAAGAGGCAAGTGCCCTCGTTCCCAGGGCATCAGAAAGTCAGGCTGTGGCCCAAGGAAAACAAGGCCGAATGCCTCGGAGGATCTAATTCACTTTGTCACTTGGCTCTGTTAGACCGGTTTGCAAAAGGAGCCCTGTGTGGGAAAGAGGGCTGAGGTAATCAGACGCGGGCACTGAGGGGCCTCCTGAAAAGTTGGAAGGGAGAGGAGAGGTAGTTCCCGTATTTTGCAATGTGGGTGGAGCTCATCTTTCAGGAAGGAAAATATGCATAATGTGGTGTCATTACTGAGCCTGAAAATGACCGCATGTGTGAATCATAACCCAATTAGATGGGCAGGCCCATTGGCAGACTTGGAGCCAGTGGACTCCAGTTCACAATCCAAGTTCTGCTACGTACCAGCTCGCTGACCTTGGACAGTCTCCACCACACCTCCCCACCTCTGGGCTTCTT
This sequence comes from Okapia johnstoni, assembly GCA_024291935.2. Taxonomy (NCBI): domain Eukaryota; kingdom Metazoa; phylum Chordata; class Mammalia; order Artiodactyla; family Giraffidae; genus Okapia; species Okapia johnstoni. Next base: position 59,333,249 of record CM044317.1, on the reverse strand, counting down.
AACCTGCCAGACGCTGCTGCAGATTTATCTTCCTTCAACACAGATTTGACCACATCACTCTCCTACTCAATACCTTTCTTCTACTCCCTCTTTCGAATTGATGCCTTCAGATTGTGGTGCTGCAGAAGACTCCTGAGAGTCCCTTGCACTGCAAGGAGATCAAACTAGTCAGTCTTAAAGGAAATCAACCCGAATTTTCATTGGAAGGACTGTTGCTGAAGATGAAGCTCCAGTACTTTGACCACTTGATGCAAAGAACTGATTCATTGGAAAAATCCCTGATGCTGGGAAAGATTAAAGGCAGGGAAAGATTGAAGGCAAAAGGAGAAGGAGGCAGCAGAGGATGAGATGGTTAGAGATCATCGCTGAGCCAATGGTCATGAATTTGAGCAAATTCCAGGAGACAGTGGAGGACAGAGGAGCCTGATATACTGCAGTTCATGGGCTGGCAAAGAGTCCGAAATGACTTAGCGACTGAAAAACAACACCACCACCTCCCCTTTCACCCAGGATAAAACCCAACTCCTGGGTAGCTTAGTGAACGGCCATCTGTGATACAGCAACCTTCTCTTGGGCCTCTCCCGTCCTCACCCCTGCACTTATGCAACACAGAACTGCTATGCTATGTGTTCCTCCAGCCTTCTGCCTTTGTTTGTGAGGGTCTACCGGGAGAACCTTCCTCGCCGTTCACCCGTTTGGTTATGTTCAAGAGCCTCCCCTGAGAAGCCTTCCTAACCAGCACCTCTGAGCTCCTCAGGCCCTTTGTGTACCACTAATGGCCTTGCAAAACGTGTATTGCGTTCATGTGTTTCCATGGAGGGTTGTGAGATTTAGCTAATAACAAGAATGGTAATAATAATGATAGGATGCCTAGTTAAAATTTTAATATATATGAGACACATTTATACTAAAAATGTATTCATTGTTAATGTGAACCTCAAATTTAGCTGAACATATGTTTATATGGATTTTCCCTACCTGACTGAGTCATGTGTGGGTGGAGACTTGAGACTGTATTCGTATGGCAACCCACTCTAGTATTCTTGCCTGGAAAATCCCATGTACGGAGGAACCTGGTAGGCTACAGTCCATGGGGTCGCAAAGAATCAGACACGACTGAGCGACTTCGCTTTCTTTTTTCTTTCTAGGTAAGCACAAAATGACCGCTAAGTGCTTAAAATCTTTATTTACTTTACTTGATTGGCACCTGGAGTTTCTAATCTCAAGTTATTCATTTTACAAGCAAATGAATAAACACGACAGTCATTTTTTTTCTTTGCCTTTTCTTAGCCTTTTGAAGGTTAAGTGGCGTCGTCCCAAGCACAATTTAGACTGCAGTTTCTGATTTTCCAGATCCCACCTGCAGTGGACACTGATGGACGCTAGATGGCGCAATGGACCACCGTACGGCCTCCGCCCCGCTGCGGGACCCGGGTAAGAAGGCGCGGCGCTGCCGCAGAGCCCTGCATTATTGATTGTAAGGCTGCCGCAGAGGTGGGAGGAGCCCGCCGCCATCTCGCCAGGTCTCCCGCAGCATCTGGGACGGCCCTTCAAGATGCTTTCCCCTCCCTGCCAAGTCCCTTGATATGGGAGGAAAGAGCTCTGTGTTGCACACAGTTTTCTCATTCATAGGAATACCGGATCTCTTCAACAGTCAGAATTATTTTTGTTTCACGTTGTCATTGTCAACAGCGGCTCCAAAGAATAGCAGCTGTACTTCTTGAAGGCCACCGCCTTTTAAATTAATATCTGTTTTTAAATATTATGGAGTATAATTAAAAGGCAGTAAAATCATGTAGGGGTGGGACGAGGGTGTTCATCAGCCAATTATAAAAGATTATTTTATAATATAAACGAAACGGATGAAAATAGTTCGGATGTAAAATAATTTCATTATATTGTTATATTGATGTGAGTACGTTTGCATCCCGCATTGTAACTGGGAATCTGCACATTCTAACTGAAAAGATGCTCTGAAACTAAACCGTGGGTGGGGCCGCCATGTGATCCATGGTTGGCATCCCTCACTAATGACCAGTAGAGGGCGATAATCCATTCAGACAAAAAGGATCAGGGGCATAAATTTATGCAGCCAACCTTTTATTGTAAAAGGGAACTCAAAATGTATTTTCACTCACTAGTCCTTTTATTTAGCCAATGCCTTTTCTTAAAATATGGATTACTGATTAGAGTGCCGTGTTATTTCCTTTCTTTGCAAACCACACACACATAGAGCCCATCCTCTGTATTGTTTCACTGGGTTTCCTCAGTGAAATGAGAATGCAAATGAAAATGTAAAGACAGTACAAAGCATCTGGACTCAAGAATCCTTCTAGATGCTGTAACTGATGATCATCAAACGTAATTCAACAATGCTTTTAATATCAGCTTTCCTTCACTGAGTCTTTCCAAAGCATTAAGTTGAATTTTTACTGGCAACCCATCCCTCTTTCTTTGTGTACCAAGGTATCACTAGTTTCAATAGTATCTGATCAAACTGTTTAATTCTTGGAAAACAATCAATTGGAATTAACGGGTTAGGAAAGAAGCAAGCAATGCCCTGTGGACCCTAAGCAGTAGCCTCTGCTGTACTACCAGCCCTCAGTGAGCTGTGGGCATCAGTCAACATGTTAGCTCACGCTCCTGCAATAGAGCACCACAGACTGGGTGGCTTACCCGCGACAGAAATTTATTTCTCATAGCTTGGGAGACCGAAAGTCTGAGATCAGGACATGGTCGGATTCTGGTGCAGGCCCACTTCTTGGCTGAAAAAGCCGTCTTCTCTCTATAGGCTGATGTGGGGGAAAGACAGGGAGAGAGCTCTCTGGGCTCCCTAATATCGTCACAAAGGAGGCTGGATTTCAACATACGAATTTTGGAGGAAGACAAACATTCAGTCATTGCAGTCACTACATTTCACAAAGGAAATGGAGAGTTAGTTAATCCGGCCAGTTACATGGAAGTCATTTAAAGAGCTTCTCCTTAAATTTAGACAAGGAATTATTGTTTTTAAAAAGACCAATGACCAGAATATTGGAAATAAAAGCAAAAATAAACAAATGGGACCTAATTAAAATTAAAAGCTTTTGCACAACAAAGGAAACTATGAGCAAGGTGAAAAGACAGCCTTCAGAATGGGAGAAAATAATAGCAAATGAAGCAACAGACAAACAATTAATCTCAAAAATATACAAGCAACTCCTGCAGCTGAATTCCAGAAAAATAAACGACCCAATCAAAAAATGGGCCAAAGAACTAAACAGACATTTCTCCAAAGAAGACATACAGATGGCTAACAGACACATGAAAAGATGCTCAACATCACTCATTATTAGAGGAATGCAAATCAAAACCACAATGAGGTACCATTACACACCAGTCAGAATGGCTGCTATCCAAAAGTCTACAAGCAATAAATGCTGGAGAGGGTGTGGAGAAAAGGGAACCCTCTTACACTGTTGGTGGGAATGCAAACTAGTACAGCCACTATGGAGAACAGTGTGGAGATTCCTTAAAAAACTGGGAATAGAACTGCCATACGACCCAGCAATCCCACTGCTGGGCATACACACCGAGGAAACCAGAATTGAAAGAGACACGTGTACCCCAGTGTTCATCACAGCACTGTTTACAATAGCCAGGACATGGAAGCAACCTAGATGTCCATCGGCAGACGAATGGATAAGGAAGCTGTGGTACATATACACAATGGAATATTACTCAGCCATTAAAAAAAATACATTTGAATCGGTTCTATTGAGATGGATGAAGCTGGAGCCCATTATACAGAGTGAAGTAAGCCAGAAAGAAAAACACCAATACAGTATACTAATGCATATATATGGAATTTGAAAGATGGTAACAGTAACCCTATATGCGAGACAGAATAAGAGACACAGATACATAGAACAGTCTTGTGGACTCTGAGGAAGAAGGTGAGGGTGGGACCTTCTGGGACAATAGTATTGAAACATGTATATTGTCATATGTGAAGCAGAACACCATTCCGTGTTCTATGCATGAGACAAATGCTCAGGGCTGGGGCAATGGGATGACCCAGAGGGATGGGATGGGGAGGGGGGTGGGAGGAGGGTTCGGGAGGGGGAGCACATGTGAACCCATGGCTGATTCATGTCAATGTATGGCAAAAACTATTACAATATTGTAAAGTAATTAGCCCCTAACTAAAATAAATAAATTTATTTAAAAAAAAAAAGACCAATGAAAAATATATCCTAATCTACCACTTCACCAAATCCACTCGCAATGTAATTGAGTCAATTGCAAAATCATATGCTACCCTAACTTAAGACCTGGCAGAACAAAACTGGGCTCACTTTCACCCCCAACAGCGCTGTCAGTCAATGAGGCTCATCCACAAAGGCCTCTCCAAAGTGAGTCTCATGTCAAATTTTCAGTGTGGATAGCAACTCTTCAGTTCTGGATGCTGGAATGCCATCTGTGTCCCCTGCCAGTCACACACACACACTGTTCTTAACAGCCCCTCAGATTTTATGCCCAAACTTAGTATATCCAACTGCAGCAAGCAAGAATTTTAGTCCTGAAACTCAGACGCATGAAAAATATCCTATATTTTTAGGATCCCTTACATCAAGTTAAATGTGGCTCCAAGTCCCCCTTCCACTAAGCTGATGGGCAGTTGAATCATAACCATCATTGGACACCTGCTCCATCCTGATCTGTCAGGGTTGCAGGTCCCCGAAGCCCACAGGCCACGTTGTCCCAGTCCCTGTGGTTCATCAGGGTCTGAAGACCTGGCTGTTTCTGTGCCACTCTTGAGGCATGAGAACCCCTGGTGAGCTGGAAGGTCCTGCATCTGGGGTCCAATTTCTCTGGCTAGGTACTCCGGGAATGTCCTGACCCCTTCTCAGCCCACAGACAAGGTGTGGTGAGCAGCCCCCACTCTCACAAGGCCTCTGACCAGTCGTAGGGGGAAATCTCTCCCTCAACACCCAGCTGCCTCCAAAGACAACCTCCAGGGCAGAATTTACTGTAAACAGGAGCAACTGGGACCCCCAACACACACACACACCACCCTTAGCATCAAAGGGTGGTAGAAACACTTTGTGGATTGGCACTTCGTGGAAATGAGTTCTTTTTTGATGAGGAAAAAACAATTTTAATGATTCGAAGCAGCTTTCATCAAGAATACCTTATCTTTCCTGAACAGTTATAAAAAGAGGAGGGATGGAAACTTCCCCGCCATGGAGAACACGGGGCCCCTGCTGCTGGACTCTGGAAGCATCTCCATATGCAAACATTTCATCTTGTTAACCAGCAGCTCCAGCTCAGACATCACTTCCATCCCACCTCTAATTAAGCAAGTGCATTACATTTCAGTATCAGCAATAAATGTTCCTCCAGCCCAAAATATTTCTATTATAGTTACACACCGATTCTACTATAGAAAAGAAAAAATAACTCGCGTTTATGTGATTTTAGTGTTGGCTTTGAGAGAACGAATATGGGAGCAAGTCAGAAAGAAATTGGCAGGAAGTATAGTGATGAGAAAGCAAACTAGAATTCACAGCCCCTGGGAAAAGAGGGGTCGGTCTGGGTCAGTGAGCCACTCTGTTAGGGACCACTTCCATTAAGGAACTCCATTAGGGACTCTTTCTGATGGAAAGATTCTGTAATATAGAGTTTGCTATGATAGTGTGCTTGCTACTAGGTACTTAAAATATGGCTAATATAAACAAGAAACTGAATTTTAAATTTTACGTTAATTAAATTTAAATAGTCATACGTGGCTTTGTTTTGTTGTTTGTTGCTGGACAGCACAATGCTGTGGTCTTTTTCGCTTTTAATCTACGATGTGTACATCACCTACTTTCATAAAAATTCCAAGAAGGATTACCCCCAAAAAAATCAAGTGTAGCATGAAATGGAAAAATTGAAAAAAAATCTAATAATAAAAGAAGAAAGCAATTCTGTAAGAGAGAGAGCAGAGAAATAGATGTTCCCAGACACATGGAATGAGTTAGTCCTTGCCTTTGAAAATTAAATTTATTTCTAAATTGCTGGAAAGTGAGGCAACCACGAAGAGTCACCCAGGAGACAAGGTGGAAATGTATAGCTAACAAATGTTTGTCTGCCAGCAACCCTTATTTTTTGAGAATGGTTGCCCTGCCTCTGAAGCCCCCAGCCCTCGCCCATGACATCTGCTTGGTTATCACACAGTCACTCGGGGTGACTCCCCCTCTGGCACCTAAACTGTCCAGTCACAGTGGTCCACCTGAAAGAGTGGACTTGGGACACGGGAGAGTGTGATGTCTCCATGGGTCAGTGGACACAAGTGTGAAACTCAGGGTCTGTGGAGCTGAGGTGCAGAGGACGGTGGTCTGCACCGAGGAGGCAGGAGAACACGCTGTGGTGAAGGTCATGTGCACAGGTTCTAGGTTCACCAACTCTCTTACCTACTAGCTGTGTGACATTGGCCACAGACTCTAACTTCTCCAGGCTTCATCTTCTGTAAAATGGGAGGGATTTTAGTTCAGATTTCACAGAGTTGTTGTAAAAAAAAAAAAATGTAAGGACATAAGTGCTTCACAAATATTATGATTAATTATAATAATATTTCGGTGAGGATCCTGACAGCATTCAAGTCACTGGATTGTGTCGTCACCACAGTCTTAACGATTACCAGCCCTTGGGCTCCAAGAAACACATGGCTCCTCGTACTCTTAAAATAATATTCTGTTTCAAATCAGAGAATTCAGGTTGGGTTTCTAGTAACTGTACCCGGCAGAGCTCTAACCTGTGTTCCATCTTTTGGAATACTACCTTGTTGTCTTCTCTGTCCAGATGGCCAGGTGGACCTAACCTTCCTCAGATGCTTACCACAGGCAGGGTGTGTGGAATAGGAGAGCTCGGACAGACACAGCTTTAAAGGTATGACCTTTAGTGGACATGTACCATATTTTTGGCTGCCCAGTAACCAAACCCGTTTAATTGGGAATAAGCCTTCCAGCTTATGCGTCTTGGAGGGAGATAGGGTCCCAATTCCTACTACAGGAGCTGGGAGTTGCCAAGTGACTCTTTTCTCCCCTCCCCTGGCAGATACAGTGTGGACACATGACCTGGGCCGGGATCACAGAATGCTCAAAATCGGGACTCAGGAAGGAGAGACACAGACGTGACTTGGGGCCGTCATGGTGACGGTGGTGCTGACGTCCAGAACTCTGATCCGGAGGGGCTGGTGTGGATGCCAATGGGCTGCCCTGATTATTCCTGAGATCTGACCATCATGGGCTCCCCCTGCCCAGCCTCCCAATTTCCAAGCCTAGTTCTGCAAACCTCCTGTCCCTTCTGTAAGCTACCCAATATGTTGCCAATGAACTCCTCTGCCTTTGGTCTGTACCCAAGAACCTCGCTTTCCCTTTCACCCCTTTGAGTAATTAAGTGACCAAAAATAAACACAGCTTCCTCCCTGGGCTCTTGCTGGCCCACCTTAAATCTACATTCCTGCTCCAGCCCCCAAAGTGGGCACATTTCTATCAACTCATGCTCAACCTACAGTGCTTGGACTGTCACTGGGCCACGTTTGACCTGGCTATTGTACCACAGCCCAGCCTGTGAGGGAAGAGGTCAGAAGGACCTAGCAGGTACCAGACACGCTGCTCTGCTTCCAAAGTTACCAGTATCAGTTTGGGGGCTAACATCACATTCTGGAGAGAGGAAAAGAAGTTGTCTTCAGAATGAGTGAGAGAAGTGAAAGTCACTCAATTGTGCCCAACTCGTTGCCACCCCAGGGACTGTAGTCCCCCAGGCTCCTCTGTCCTTGGAATTCTCCAGTCAAGAATACTGGAGTGGGTTGCCATTCTCTTCTCCAGGGGATCTTCCCAACCCAGTGATCAAATCCACATCTCCTGCATTAGCAGGCAGTTTCTTTACTGTCTGAGCCACCAGGGAAGCCTAGAATGACTGAATGTATACACAAATCAAATGGTCACCTTTTATTTAAAGTGGATGTGCCAGAACACCTCTAATAATGATCTTATCCTTTGGGTTAATAAATTAGTATTCTCTCTTGGTGAAGCAGAGTTTCTAGTTTCACCTGACATACAGTTTTCCCCTAACATTCCCGAAACTTCTCTTTCGACAGTCTGTCCACAGGTGTGGTTCTCCGAGTTCTGGATAGACACGAGCATATGTATCCAGAGCCTACTGCTCTTCACAATAAACACTAAATAATAAACCTTTGTTGAACAAATGAACAAAGGAGCTAATTCATGAGGGAAGGAGTAGAAAGAGAAGCCTGCCATCCGTGTTGGCCCTGGAAGGACAGGCCTTCCGTGAGCTTGGTAATGGAGAAGGAAGAGGACAGCTAATGATCCAGAACATCAACTCATTACAGAAGTATGAGGCTGTTTGGGTCTGTGTGTTTTGCTTTGTGAGGAGAATTGACAATTAAATCCTTCTGTGAAGGTAGCAAGCACAGGGAGCAGGAGACGTGGGCTCAGGCTATGGGACAGTCACTCATGGGGCCACGAGTGGTTCGCCTCTGTCACGGGGTGGGGGAGTGGTGTTCCACTGAGTTCCCTGGCTTTGCCCACCCAGCTCAGCCCCCTGGAGCCCCTGAGGCAACAGACTCTTTTTTCCCAGCTCAGACCAATTTGGATGGCGTGGCTGATCTCTTACGGCCTAGATTTCTGATTTTCCCCCATTCTTTATTTAACCCAAAGCTTAAAGAGCCATTTTGGACATGCTTTGTCATCTCTGTAAATCTAATTGCATTTCTGTTTCCTTTTTATTTCTGCTTTGACCACATCAGGGGAACACAAACTAGACAGGTTTCCACCAATTTAGGATTGGATAACTCAAAATACTAACTTTGAAAAATTTAATTTGGGGACCCTGGAGGCTCCTTCGAGAGCCAGGTAGTCAGGTCTCCAGGGTAGCAGACCTGAGGTCTGGGAGGCTGGTGACTATGGACCAGGAGAGACGTGCCTTCCAACCCGAGATGAATGAAGAGCCCACAGGTGACCTCTCTGGATGGCATTATGCTGAGTGGAGTTGCTGTGCTGGCTCAGTGCCACTGGGCCAAATACAGATCTCACAGGGATCACCATTCAGGACCTGGAATTTTGCCCCTCTGACGGCCCCCAGGTGGAGTCAGTGCTGGTGGTCCTTAGACCCCCACCCGAAGCAGGAGGCTCAGGTCCACAGTGAGCAGCATGGCCATTATTTAAGCAGCAGAGGTTGACAGTCTCCCAGAGTGACTTCTGGTACAGCAGACACAATCAGTCAAGGAACCCCAGCATGCAGGAGAACCAATCCTTTTCAACATTTCTATTCCCGTTCCCCTAAAGCAGTGACTCTCAACTTGAGCTGCAACTGGGATGACTTGGGGGGCTTGAAACCTCCCAGTGCCTAGGACTCACCTCAGACCCGAGGCATCAACATCTCGCAGGGTGAGACCCAGGCGTCTGGATGTTTCCAAGCTCCCCCGCATGATGCCAGTTGGCAGCCAGAGCTGAGCCTGGCTGCCCAAAGCGAGCCCTTGTCCGGGAGTCATTGGTATGAACTGCAGCCCTGCCTCCTGCTGTTCCTTCTACAATTGGCCCCCTGCCTGTGGAGCCTGTTCCCCATCTGAACTTGGGAATAGAAGTCACTGGCCCATTTGCCCACGTCTCTGCCTCCAGGCCTGCCTGTGCTCTCGGCGCTGACACTCACTCTGCCCTCTGCTGGGATATGGCTCCCAGAGTGTGTTCTACACAGACTCCATGGGAGATACTAATAGATGCTACGGAAAATGGAAAATGAATGTATTTTTTATATTAAAGTAGTTTGGGTTAAAGTCAACCAGATTTGTTTACTCTAGAATTTCTCAGATCCTTTATTATTTGATAGACCAGTGTGCCCATCTCCAGTAGGAAGACCCTAGAGGCAAAATTTTCCAAATGAATTTGACCGCAAAAACTATCTTAAAGAACAAATTCAAGAAACGGGCTTTGGAACACACTGCTCCAGGGTATGATTTAAAATTAAAACTTTCCTGGATGCATTTCCTAATATTTTCAATATTGATGTCATCACCCATGTCTTTTATTCAATTGACTAGTATTTTATGGGTGTCTACCTAATGCTCTGGGCTATGTCAGGTACTGCTGCTGCTGCTGCTAAGTCACTTCAGTCGTGTCCGATTCTGTGCGACCCCATAGATGGCAGCCCACCAGGCTCTCCCGTCCCTGGGATTCTCCAGGCAAGAACACTGGAGTGGGTTGTCATTTCCTTCTCCAGTGCATGAAAGGGAAAAGTGAAAGTGAAGTCGCTCAGTCATGTCCGACTCTTAGCGACCCCATGGACTGCAGCCTACCAGGCTCCTCCATCCATGGGATTTTCCAGGCAAGAGTACTGGTGTGGGGTGCCATTGCCTTCTCCATGTCAGGTACTAGGAAGTATGAATTTGGTATCTGCTTCACATGAAACAAGAATAACAGTGCCTAACTGAGCTGTATTATTAAAATACAATAAAATGTAATTCAATTTAAAAAATAAAGGAATAACAAGAGAGAGCTACTTGAGGCAAGGAGGCCTTCCTGGAGGAAGTGGTACCTTCCTTGAAGACCTTGAATGAGTAGGATTTACAGACATGCAAGAGAGCAGAAGGAAGGGCATTTATAGTGGCAGGAACAGCATAAGACAAAACCTAAGAGCAGGAATGAGTGGGAATGTGGTACAGGGAGTAGAGCACAGCGTGGAGGACACTGAGTGGACAGGCCTGAATACAACACTGATGGGGGGCTGCTGCTGCTGCTGCTAAGTCACTTCATTCATGTCCAACTCTTTGTGACCCCATGGACTGCAGCCCACCAGGCCCTTCTGTCCATGGGATTCTCCAGGCAAGAATACTGGAGAGGGCTGTCATTTCCTGGAGGGGAGTCGGAGTGCTGAGGGTATGCAAATAAAACATTTGCTCATAAAGTAAAATCCAATTTCCCAATGAGATGAAATTTTTAATTGGCAGCCAACCTTAAAGTACAGACTTGTAAGGGTGCAGATGAACTAGTCAATGTCTTCCTATAATGTTTGTTAATGTGGTAATCTTACTGTCCCAGGGCAAGCTCTCTGCAAGCAGATGCTGAGAGGGAGTTTGGGGTGCACAATGTTCAACAGAGATTAACACCCACAAAAGGATGAGGGGGGAAGGGACTTGAGCATCTATGGATTTTGTTACCCACAAGAGGTCCTAGAATCAACCCCTCATGGATACCAAGGGAAAACTGTATGCGATTGGTGTATTCCTAAGGAATGGTTTTGTAACCATTGTATAACTACAGACTCTGGTTGATAGCTCTCTGGAAAAGGTTTTAAGCCACAACAGGATGCAGTGCCTACCTTCATGCCCTCCCACCTGTCCCAACAGTTTGATTTTTGTCAAAAACGAAAATCAAAGTTTTTCTCTCTGTTGTCACACTGACCACTCACTATGATGGAATCACGATTAGCTGAAGTTGCATCCCGACCTCCGTGTTTGCAGGAACCACAGACTTACCAAATGCCTCCCACTTACTACTACCTCCCTGGACCTAGTTATTGTCCTTGATCCTGCTACCATTGTAATGAAAGTTTTTACTTGGGAAACACGAGGACTGCACTTTTTTACTACTTTGATCTCTGTATTGGTTATCATGGTAAACATGGTTGATGTTCTATAAGAAATGTAGACATTGACTGGCTGGTTAGTTGGTTGGTGTATAAAAACCAATAAAGAGAACCCGCAATTAAAACAGAGCCAAGAGGCCAGAAGGGGGAACTCTCATCCCCTCCCACCAGAGCAGAGTTCAAAAGGAAGAAGAAAGACCTCCTCTTCTTGCCTGGCAAGAGCTTGGCCAACAAGAGACTGTCACACTCAGCCAATGAAAAACCACTATACTTTGAACTCTCAGTTCCTCCAATGGCCACCCCCACCCTAGCTTCCTCTCCCCATCTTCAGAGGAGTTCTCCTCTCTTTGCTGTGTGGGGACTAGCACATAGTTCACCATGATTGCAAAACCCCAATTGTAATTCTTTGCTGACCTTGGAATAAACTCAATTTTTGTTGGAGAAATAACTGGCAGTCTATTTGTTTTAGGTCAGCAGTTGGTTGAGGCTCCACATATGAATCGAAATCTAGACTGCCTCTGAGCTACTCCTAGGTGTCAACACCAGTATTTTTCTAACTTCACTGTGCACACAGATCACCTGAGCATCTTATCAAAATGCAGGTTCTGATCTGGTGGGGCTGAGATGGGTCCTGACAGTCTGCATTGCTAACAAGCTCCCATGCTGACCACCTTTTGTGGAAGGCTCTTGGCTATGAAGGCAGCCCTGGGCCACTGTAGACTGACCTCTTCTGGGAACTTAGACACATACTATAGATGATGAGACACCCACTGCGGATTCAGGAAAGCAGGCAAGCTCAACACAACAAGGCTTCAGGTCAGGTTGAAACATCCGCAAACCTCACCTGACAGGGCCTAATGGCGAGGGGTGGATACTATATCGACAGCAAGATTCTAGGACTTGGAGAAGCTGCAGAGCTCCTGTCAGTCAGCCCCTTCTCAGAGGAGGCCGTGGAGGAGGGGCACCAATTTCGGCAAGAATGAGGACTATTTTCTTACGAAGAACTCCCTAATTATGCAGTTAGAGAACCGTGTGAGGCACATTCCTGGGCCCACACTGCTCTCATAAGGATTCCACTGTTAATTTTAAGAAGAGAAACAGCAATGCAACTTTCTCAACTCCCACGCCATTCACACACTGACTTTGTGTGCCAACTCAAAGCATACCCACTGGAAGTGAAAACAGAGTTAAAGCCAGCCCTTAAATTGAAGCTTGTCAAGCTACAGAGCTACGCACGGGGGAGGACTCGGTTTTCTTTCTCTCATTTCAAAACAAAATTTTCCCTCTGCTGTTTCTTAAATTTACACCAGACTTAGATTTGTTAAATCAAAAATGTCAGAGCGCCAGTTGCCTAACGCAGGCCGCTTCACATGGTAGGCGCTTGATCCATGTTTGTTTATTGTCGGGCTGGTCTTTCCTGCACTTCACAATTGACCTAAGGACACAGCCCCTGATAAGAGCCCCTTGTGAACGAATCCACGTACCACACTCCGGATGCTGCCCAAGAAAGTTGGTCGGTGATGGACTCTCCCTCTGGAAATGTGAGTGGGCAGCATCGATGGAGCTATTAGGCGACTGAGCAGCAATGAGACTGCAAATCCGGATCTGATCGCTGGCGGCTCCAGCCAGCTTAGTCCCTGTGGAGCAGCAAAGTCTAGATGGCAAGGGCTTTCAGAGTCTCTTGACTGTGACTCTTGGTAAGAAAAATAGTTTATCACATCCCAACACACAAACACACAATTGAAACAAGAGTTTTATGAAATCATCATCACCCCTGTTTTTGAATGATGATCTCTTGTAATGCATCGTTCAGACAACTCCCTAAAACACATTCTTTTCATGAATTTTTGTTTGTTTTGTTTTGCCAAATCGGCAGCATGTTCTTAGCTCTCCCTTAGTTCGATTCTCTTAGGAATCGAACTGGTGCCCCCTGCAATGGAAGCTGGGAGTCTTAACCACTGGACCACCAGGGAAGTCCTGTGAGTTTTCTTTAGCAACAGCAAAAAGCTACAGGGCAGACTTTTTTCTGATCTCACAGTTTCAAAGTACTATTTTAATAATTTCTTTTTCCTTCACCATCCCCACTCAATGCATTGCTCCTGTGGTTTTTCTTCCTATCGGTGACTTTTTTTCTCCTCTTTTAAAACCTGGGGGAGCAATAGAAGCAGAGAGTCTGGAGCCTGACTAACCTCCACGACTGTGTGACCTGAGAGAAGTTACTTAACCTCTCTGTTTCTCATCTATAAAAGGAAGATACTAACAAGGCTACCTCATAAAGCTGTTCCATGGATTTTGTGTTGATACAGGAAAAGCACTTATAGCCATACGGAGCACAGATGAAGATGCTTGCTACCACGAAAGCTGTTATCCCTCACATCCTCTCTTCTGGGAAGGGACGCCCGCTGTGACCAGCCTCAGCTTGCCCTTCTCAGCACTCACACATGCAGCCCAGACCGTGTCCTTCCGCATCTGGGGACACAGCCATGCTACACTTTCCCTGCGCTTTTCTGATTTTAAGCATGTAAATTTCTTTTCTTTCTGACATTTCTAAAATGTATTATTTAGCTTAAATGATTTTAGAAGGTATTAAATCTACTTGAGGCTTTGCCTGATTACAAATGGCCATCATTAAAAACATCAAATGATGGCATGAGGGTAGATCACTGTGATGCCTCCTGGGCCTGTGGCAAGTTTCCTTTAGCCAGATGTTCCCATCTTTCATTTGCTCCAAAATGTTTCTGAGAGTCTGGGAGCCCAGACAAGCATGTTTGTTCGAAGAACAAACAAAATCGTGAGAACAAATCGGCTCTGTTTGAAGACCTCATTGATGAGTAAAGGGCATGTGCTTTGGGGCATGTGTTCAGGGATATTTATTCTGGCTGACCTGGGGACACTGGTCTTCAACTATGCTCTAGATACTTGCCGCTACCCAAAAAGGGCGTCTCAGTGAGGCATCGTTAGACACTGTTCTCGTGGTATTTCATGGGTAAGTGTAGCGTCTTCCCAATCTGATTCTGTGGTTCAGACTATGTTTTTTATTTAATTAATTCATTCATTCTTTCTTTCTTTCAACCAAAAAGTGCTAAAGTGCCAGGCATTCTGCTTGGTGATGGAAGATAATAACAAGCATGTACATGAGTTTTTATAGTTGTCAAAGTGGTTTGGGTAGATGACTTCATTTATTCCTCTAAACAGCTCCATGAGACAAGTGATCTTATTCTCATTTTACAGGCAAAAAAAAGAAAAGGAAATAATGCAAAGAAAAAGTAAAGGGAAACACAAAGAAATTATTTAATAACTGACCAAAGATACTAAACATTCCATTCAAGCTGGTGCTGGTGGAAAGTCAATACAACCAAGCGGCATAGACCTCAGTACCTGAACTTATCTGCTGCTTTGCCCAGCACAGCATTGTATGCAAAGAGTCCCTGAAGAAACATTATATGGAGACAATTTTGATGCTGGTGAGATTTCAGGTTACGTCTGAGGAAGGGGGAAAGGATGGTAATGAACTACAGGAGCCAGAAAAAAGGAGGAGATTAACAATCATGGTCCAACCAAATGTGTGTGTGTGTGTGTGTGTGTGTAGCAGGGGAGGCTGGGAAGAACAGGCAAGACTTAAAGGAAACTAGTAAGGGTGAGGTTGATTTCAGCCTGGGGGAGAAGACAACCTGGCTGAGGGGACCTGGGGCCGACGAAGGCATTAGAGCCCAGGGACTTATTATCCAAGGACTGTTTCCAGAATGCTACAAACTGACCTCAGGAAAAAGGAAACACTCTCTATGCCTTCACCAACAACTTGCAGCCAGCAAAGTGGTTCCAGATTTTTGGCAGCCTTTTAAATTAGCTTCAGTCCCAAATTCAAAGCAGAAGCTGCCCTAGATTCCTTTGTTTCTCAAAATTTCCCTTTTCAGTTGCACCAGGCAACTCCAGATACCCCTCACTGAAGAGTTCAAAGACAGTGGCTTCACAGATAAACAGATGAGTCAAGTATTTACTGGAGGCCAGCTGCTGGATCCTCTCAGTGAAGCGTGCTGTGATGAGGATGAGCAGTATCACAGATGGCACGCTGGCCAGGAGCAACACTGTGTGCTGGCAGTGAGCTTGTGGTATACCCTCGTGCGTGTATGTACTCAGCCAAAGAGGTTACAAATGAGTGGGAAGTAGGACCAGATAGTTGACATGGGGCCATGTCACAGAAAGCCTAAAGAGGGAGGAGGTTAAGTCAGAGGCTTTCATTAAAGTCTAGTGACATAGTAGGTAGGTGTCCAGATGTGCTGAATACACACAGGCATGCATGATTTATTCATTTGTTTGCATGATTTAAATTGAGCATTTTGTCCCAGACCCACAACACAGTCATTTCCTCTATATTTAGGGGGTCCTGGCTGTCAAATTGTGTTAACACACTTATATGATAGGAACAGCTTTGTAGAATTATTCTAAGATTAGAGAAGGATGGAGGGCTACACGTTCCCTGAAGACAGTAACTTTTGACTCCCTGAATCTGATCCCTGGGACACAGGGGAGAAGCTGAAAGAGAAGAATGCTTGCACATAAAGCACCCTGCAGATTGCTGAATAACAGAGAGACGGTGAGTGGAAGAGAAAAGAAGCCACTGCTGTCACCAGATTCTCCTCTTGCCCAAGTGTGGCCCCAGGAGAGCAGCCACAGAGAACATGGAGAAGTAGGTTCCCCATCGCCTCTGCTGCATTCCTGCTCAACAGCCATTTCCGCAATAGTTCACACTGTCCGACGACCAGGTCTTAAGTGCCATGACTCCTTGTGCCCTCCTGACTCCCATCCTTCCTAATATATCTTGTTTATCGTTAGTGTCAAAGACAGAATATGTAGAAATCTGCATAGTGACTTTAGGTGGATTCTACATCTTCAGCAGAAAGTCATGCAGATGAAAAGTGTACTGGTCCACAGAGGATGCCTCCAGAAGCCAGTCAACAGATCTGATCTCATCAGAATCCTCCTGGGATAGACTGTGGGCTCTTGTCACTCCTCCTGCCTTCTGTCTGTACACAAATCACAGCACGTTCATCTGACCCTCAGACCAGTCTTAGGGCAACTGCCATACAGCTTTGTATTCTAGCCCAACCTTAATACTTTGAACAGGAGAAAATCTATTAGGGCAAGTTCATTGTCTTAGTGTACAAGGAGTCTGTGATGAATACCAGCAGGGGGTGTTGTCCTAGAGGGAGGTGGTGAGTGAAGCCTACAGCATACAAGGGTAGAATGATTCCTGCCCTAGTTCCCTTAGATTTATTTCCCTTAAATTTGCCTGAACCGCTCTTAGAGCAATTCAGAACAGCGAGACATTTCTTCAACAGTCCTTTTCTTTCCCACAGTATGAGGCCCAAGCAGTAAGAAGCTGGGCCCTTCCATGAAAGTCCTCTGCTCCTGTGTTTTCTTTGTGCCACTTGACTGAACCATCATTTACCACTGGTGCAGGCCTGGGGTTTCTCTGGATGCCACACTTCTTAGCTGTATCAGTTGATTTGCATTTCATTTGGCTAATAAAAAGGAGGAAGTTAGCAATAGAGACTTTTAGGTATACACCTTGAGTTCAAACCCCAAACCCATTCCTCTGTCCAGGTTTCACTGACTTTGCTACTCAGGTAGAAATCCCAGAGGTCATCAACCTCATAAGCCCACACTCCTGTAAAGCAAGTTCCTAGGGCTGCATGGAATGGAGGAGGGAATGAGGGAGAAGAGGAAGAACAGAAGCCAGATTCCTCTGTCTTTACCTTTTGGAGGGCACTAATCACCTCATCACTTGGGAATTCACAACCCAGTCACATGATGCTAAAAGCTCCTGCAAGGAGAGTGGCTGCCCTCTGACCCTTTCATCAGGAATTAAACTCAATACCTTAACTTGTAGCTTTGTCCTTCAACTGAGCATATTTACTCTGTGTATCAGATATCTTGCCTCACAAGATGAGAGATCCTGTTTAAAGATCAACTGGAATGCTGAGTGTTTTTTCCTATGGACCCTGCCCTCTGCTACATTCAGGAAAGATCATCTTGGCTCACATTTGATTAACAAACAGTAACGGCAGTGGGTCTGCTACTCTTGGAGGCAATTATCCAACATCACCATCATCAGTAATCTTTTATCACTTCAGACTAGTAGAGTCAACTGCTTTGACAAGTGCTTGGGTGCCAAGTACCTGTGCACAACAGGATGTGGTTAGACAGTCAAAACTCACAGGTCTTAGCAGCCCTATGGGGCTGGATGGCACAGAGAGCCTGGAAACCCCAGCCCAAATTGTGTAGGGTTGACTGAAACTGTCAGAACATGTAGTTTAGTTCAACATATGTTCATATATATATATACACATATGTATGTATATTTATTTAATGCCTGCCACATATAGTGCTTGGTGCTATGGGAAGTAAAAACTCAATACACAGTCCCTGTTGTGTAATGAGGGTGTAATGTACAACAGACTGAGATAAGCTCCATTCTGGAAGGTGTATGATTTTCTAAGTTTTCCCCCTCTGGCCACTGAAAAGATTTGAACGCTCCATACAGACAACCATCTAAAGTGACACCCACGAGGGTTCTTGAATCAAGGATTTTAAGGACATGCTAGAAGCATTTATTGGGAAAAGCTGGACCAATACCCTGGACTGAGAGCTAGATGCATGTTACACAGAGTGCACTTAGACATCTCCGTACACACAACTTCAGACGATGGTATGCGTTGGGATCCAAGACCTAATTCCACCTCTTTATCATTCGGGAACTAGTGAGAAGGAGTTTGCTGCCAACTGGCTTGAGTTCCGATGTTCAGGCTCCTCTCCTCCTGGGCCACCCCTCCTCTGTTGGTTGCTCCCTGACTTGGCTTCTCTCCAGGATGAGTTGCAGCTCCGTGCCTCTCACACACTGGGCACCACGCTGCCTGCCAGCTGAATCTTTCCCTGTCACTGAGGGACTGGCTCTCTTACACCCTCTCTCTGCCCCCTGGGCTGTCATGAGTGTGTTCTCTGCCCCGTGTTCTCTGAGCTTTTGCGTAAAATGGTGGAAGGGAAGCATGTGATGGAAAGAGCGATTTCCAGTATTCAGAGAGAGATAAAAATGCATCCTGCCTGGAGCAGAAATAAGACTCCTGACATTGTCTGTTGTTAGCTGTCCTGCAGCTGGCTTTCCAGCTTGGTCTTTGACACCAACAATCATGTGGGTTGGGTAGGGGTGGAAGTATGAAAGGCTTGACATAGAAAATCACAATCACGGGGTGCAGAAAACCAGCCACTTCGACTTTACCTCGCTCCACCCTCTTTCCATTCCCCGCATGGCTCAGTAATAGGAAAGCAATCTAAATTCTGTGCATGTGTATCCATGGTATTGCTTCCTTTAAGATATGAAAATATCCTCAGAATTTTTCATGAACTGTACTTGCTGTTCACTGATATGAAAAGCTGGTTCTTTACCACCACCTTCCTTGCATGGTTTTTGATTCATGGACCTGCACTTCCCCCCAAGTCCACAGCCTCTATCATAACTGCCCACCTCCTATGAGACTGCAGTTTCTGAGAGGGCAGGCCTGAAGTCTGACACCGTCACAGGTTATCCCCATGCCTAGCATGCTGCCCAGCACAATAGGAGGGCTCAATAATTATTTACTGATTAAATAATGCAAAGATAAATAATTAGCTCTCAGTCTAGTCCCAGGGTAGGGGAATCATGTGTACTCACCCCCATCCTTTACTCTGTGATGTCTCACTGTAACAACCTAAATCTCAGTGGAAAACCATCAAAGTTGTCAGAAAGGCAATAGAACAGTCAAAAGTATGCAAAAATTCATTATAAAACTTGTGAGACATCGGCCATGGTTCTTTTTTTTTTCATGGAAGTAAAAGATGAGGGCAGTTGAACCTCCTGAGCACTGTACGATGGCAGTGACTCCAAGCACCACAGCCCTGGATCCGGTCCCCACCCGCTCTGCTGCACCCCCATTCTCCCTGCTCTCTGTCCAGGCACGGGTCATAGACCATCGTGGTGTCAACAGCAGAGAACTGAGTTCAAGTCCTGGCTCTGCCCCTCGCTAACTGGTGGGCGACTATGGTCACTTGCTCCCAGAATTAGTATGTTGAAGTCCTACTTCCCTGGGGACTTCAGAATGTGACCTTATTTGGAAACTGGGCTGTTGACAGATGTAATCAATTAAAATGAGATCATGTTACAGAAGGGTGGGCCTCTAGTCCAATATGACTGGTGTCTTTATATTAATAAAAAGAAGAAATGTGGACACAGAGACAACACAGAGGGAGAATGCCATGTGAAGACACGCACAGGGCCAGGGACAACCACAAGCTAGGAGAGAGGCCTGGAGCAGAGGGGGCATGGCCCTGCCGACACCTTGATTCAGACTTCTGGCTTCCAAAACTGCGAGAAATAATTTCTGTTGTTTAAGCCACCCAGTTCGTAGTGCTTTGTTACGTACGGTAGCCAGGGGGAAATTAATACAGTGACTTTTGGCAAATTAATTTCTTTGTGCCTGAGTTTCATTGTTTTTTTAAAGAAAAGATTAGTAATGGTTCCTATCTCAAGAAAATTCAGTTTGTGGTTGGTTGAATTCCAGGGCATGGAACCCAAGAATACAGAGGCCTGACTGTGCTTTCATTCACTAGACACTAACTTTGTACTTTCTCTGTGCTAGAGGAGAGCTAAGCATCTCATGCGTTCAGGTGTGACCTTCCAGGGAAGAATGTTTTATATTACTCTATTATTTCTCATACTGAAGCAATAAAAGTGAAATGATACTACATTTTCATCAGTTTCTGTTCTACATTTCTAACTTTCTCATAATTTACAAAACCCCAGAAACTCAAGAGACTAGAAGAACTTTAAAAGAATCTATGAATGAAGGATTGAAATAGCTAATGGGGGAGTGGGTGAGGACAAAAAAATTTAGGAATTATTATTCTCTTTTCATTTTAAACAGAGGATTCTTTCTTAAACAAAGGATCTGTTATACTTCACACCACTAGTGAAGCTTAATTATGATGTGTGAGTGTTGTGTAGTCTCTTTGGGAAAGGAGTGTGAATATCTCTACTCTCTTGGCCAAAATGACCACCAGGAAATTAATTCATCATTCATTCATCTATTAACCATTCAACAAGTATTTATTGAGCACTTAATATGTGTTAGGGTTTCCCTGGTGGCTCAGACAGTAAAGAATCTGCCTTCAATGCAGAAGACCTGGGTTGAATTCCTGGGTCAGAAAGATCCCCTGGAGAAGGGAATGTCAGTCCATCCCAGTATTCTCGCCTGGAGGATTCCATGGTCTGAGGAGCCTGGTGGGCTTAAGCCAATGGGGTTGCAAAGAGCCGAACACGACTGAGCGACTAATACTTTCAATATGTATTAGGTGATATTTTAGGCACTAGGCATATGGCAATGGATAGAACTTCTTTTTTTTTAACAGAAATGTGTTTTTATTTATTTATTTTTGGGTGCACTGGGTCTTCATCACTGCATGTGGGCTCTCTCTAGTTGTGGCACGCAGGCTTCTCATTGCAGTGGCTTCTCCTGTTGCCGAGCAGAGGCGCTAGTGTGCTCCAGCTTCAGGAGTTGTGGCACATGGGCTTAGTTGCCCTGTGGCCTGTGGGATCCTCCCAGACCAGGGATCAAACCTGTGTCCTCTGCATTGGCAGGCAGATTCTTAACCACTGGACCACCAGGGAAGCCCTGGATAGAACTTTTAAAAAACTATTTCTTTATAGACTTCATATTCTGGTGAGGGAAAAAGACAATCGACACAATAAATATACAAAATATATAATATAAATATTTATGTCAGATCATCATAAATTCTATAGAGAAAATGAAATCAGGGACATAGTGGGGTGAAGGGTTTCCATTAGGGGAGAAATTTTAAATAGAATGACCAGAAAGGCCTCGTGAGGAAGGCGGCATTTGAAAGCCCTGAAAGAGGTGAGGGAGTGAGCTGTCAGATACCCGAGAGAAGAGCACTGTGGGCAGAAGGGACAGTGAGTGCAAAGGCCTCAGGGCATGAGAGTTCAGACAACAGAAGGCAGACCCGCCTGGCTGGAATAGAATGAGAGGAGGTGAGAAGTGTGTGAGGGAACCGAAGAGAAGGAGGTAACAGGGGCCGAGTCATAGAGGGCCTTGAAGTCATAAGAATTTTGGCTTCTGCTTTCACAGCTGAGCACATGTGTACTCAGTGCTCCAGGGCACCATATTGAGGATCTCTGGCTGCCCTTTGGTCTCTTCTCCACTGTGTCAGGGGCAGGAGAATGAAGGGAGACGTGTTAGAGGCTCTGTGATGATTCAGATATATTCTGAAGGTAGAGTAAGCAGGCTTCACTAAATGGGTGTGAAATATGAAATAAAGAGAGGAGTTATGAATAACTAGGTTATTGGTCTGAAACTAGGGTTTCTGGTCTGAGCATTTGGAACAATAGATGTTTCATTTTTATGAGATAGCAGGCTTACAGGCAATCTGAGGAGTGCGATTCTGGATCCACAGGGTTGGGTTCGAGACACCTGTTAAGCCTGGTATTCAATTTAAAAATTTTATTTATTTATTTATTTATTTTTGGCCACAATGCATGGCATGTGGGATGTTAGTTTCCCAACCAGGGATCGAACCCATGCTCCTTGCAGTGGAAGCACAGAGTCTTAACCACTGGACCCCCAGGGAAGTCCGTTGCATGGTATTTGATTTCCTTCTATGACTGCCTAATGAATTACCACAAACCTGGTGGCTTGAAATAACCAAATGTATCCTCTTACAGTTCTACAGACCAGAAGTCCAAAATTTGTTTCAGTGGGTGAGATCGAGGTGTCAGCAGGGCTAACACAGGGCTTCAGGAAAGAATCCATTCCTTGCAGCTTCCAGCTCCTGGTGGCTGCTGGCATTCCTGGGCTTGTGACTGCAGCACTTCAACCTCTGCTTCTGTGGTCACATGGCCTTCCCGTCTTCGGTGTGTTAGGTCTCCCTGCCCCTTCCTCTTGTAAAGTTACAGGTGATCGCATCTCAGACCCACCCAGATAAACTAAGAGCATCTCCCTGTTTCAGTATTTTTAACATAATCACATAATCATCAACTGCCCTTTGCCATTTAAAGTAGCACACATAGGTGGCAGGGACTATGAGGGGGAGATGTTTTGGAGGGCCATGACTCAGCCTACCAGACATCCAAGTGGAGATGTTGCATAAGAAATTCCATATATGAGTCTGGATTTCAGGGAAGAGGTACAAGCTGGAGGCATAAATCTACAAGTCATCAGTATTTACAGTCATGAGACTGGACCACCCAGGGGGTGCCTGTAGAAGAAGAGGATGTCCAAAACCCAGGCCTGGGCCCCTCCAGTGTTCACAAGTGTGGGATATTGGGAGGAGTCAGCAAAGGAGACTGAGAAGGAGCAGATGGAGAGGCCAGAGGAAAACTGGGAGGCTTCTGAGAGGCACCCATCGGATGCTTCTGAAACAGCAGAGAGTAATCGACTATATCAAATACGCTGATGAGTCCAGTAACATGAGATCTAAGAGTACTGGGTTTAACAATGTGGAGGTCACTGTCAATCTCAGCAAGGGCCATTTGAATGCAGAGAAAAGGTCAAAAGTCTGATGGGAGAGGTCTCAGGAGAGTATGGAGAAAGGAACAGGAAATAGCAAGCACTGACAACTTTTCGAGATGCTTTGCCCTGGAGGGCAATACCCAAAACAATCCCCTCACCCTGTCTTCACTTTCAGAATAGCAGCCAGAACAGCCATTGGAAATGCTCTAGCTGAAATTCTAGGATCCAGAAAATAGGTGGATGCTGAAGATTTCACCTGACTGTTTTGTCCAAGGTCTGCCTCATGAGTCCTTTACCATGAAGGCTGACTGCATTCTGAAAACTCCCCATGAAAGAGTTGTCCCTGAAGTTGAAACCCTTAGTCTCTGTGGTCAGAGGGACCACACCCTTTCCTAAGCCCCAAACACAAGCAGGGAAGCCCTGACTCTTAGAGATGTGCTGCAAAACCCCCTCCCAGGCACTGAAAGATCTTTAAATAACAAAATTTCCAAGCTGGTGGGAGCCATGCACCATACTACACACACTCTGGAGATGTAGAGCTAATTAGCCTTGAACTAGGCAACTTTCCAAGTCTCTCAGAGGAGTTTATTTATGCCTCATATAACTGAGGGCAATGACTACAGTCTTCGATTTTAATTCCACATTTGAGAAGGTGTGAGGCATTCCTTTAATGCTGATGAAGAACGGCATGGTTAAATTAGCACAGGCTTGCAAGGAGTTAGTTAAGAAAAATTATACGATTCTCTGATGAGTTTTTAGAAGACACTGTAGTGTACTTTTCAGAACCATGACACCTAAGAAGACAAGACCAGACTCCAACAAGGCTGGAGGGATCATACTAGTTGTTGTTAATTGAGTGCTTATTCTACGACAAGCACAGCACCAGATGCTTCGTGTGCTTTATTGCTTAATCCTCGTAAGAGTCTAGTGAAGCAGTTACTTCTGTTGAACTCATTTTAAAGCTGAAAGAAAATGAGGTTCAGGGAAGTCACATGGCTTCAGGCTATTCCCATGGGAACTGCAGGTGAATGCAAAACCACAGCAGGTAGATCCTTGTCTATGGAGGTGAAATGCCTGCAGTTCACCAAGGAAGATGGAACCAGGGCTTCAGGAAAAAAACAACCTGCTTCATTGCCCTACTTCTGAAAATGCTTTGGTGATAGCCAACATCCTTTAAAAGGATCCACTGGAGAAAGAAAATGAAATTCTTCCTTTGTGAATTGAGACAGAGCCACAAGTGACCTAGAAGGTATGGGGTGCTCCTTATGAAAAAAACCTTGTAATTACAGATATTCATTTCTAGACAGAGCAGGCCTCTGAATTTATTGAGGGAGACTGGGGTTTGGTTATCAGCCCAATGGACTGTGCATGTTAAAGAGGGAAAGAATGAAAGTAGCTTGCATTTGCTACAGCCCGTGTGCCCAATAGGATTTTTTTTTTCTTATGGCAGTTATTTTAATAAGGTGAAATTTAACACAACACCAGTGTTTAAATACCCCAGAGAGTAAGTGGTACATGTGCTTTGGCATATGAAGGGAAGAACTACTGGTTTCCAGAAACTTAATGGGTTACCCAAGGCCAGATCTGGGCAAAAGTTGTCAAGTAAAAGTGATCTGCAATAGTTCTTTTGATCAACACCTTCTTCATTTAGGAAACCCCAGACAGCCTCAGGTGTCTGCTCCCTGCAAGTGGTAAAAGCAAGGGAATTCCAGAAAAACATCTGCTTCTGCTTCATTGACTACGTGAAAGCCTTTGACTATGCGGATGACAACAAACTGTAAAAAATTCTTAAGAAAATGGGAATACTAGACCACCTTACCTGTCTCCTAAGATACCTGTATGCAGGTCAAGAAGCAACAGTGAGAACCAGACATGGGAACAACAAACTGGTTCAAAATTGGGAAAGGAATACATCAAGGCTGTATATTGTTACCCTGCTTATTTAACTTCCATGCAGAGTGCATCATACAAAATGCTGGGCTGGATGACTCACAAGCTGGAATCAATATTGCTGGGAGAAACATCAACAACCTCAGATATGCAGATGATACCACTAAAATTGAAGAGAAACTGAATAGCCTGTTGGTGAAGGTGAAGAAGGAGAGTGAAAATCTGGCTTAAAACTCAACATTCAAAAAACAAAGATCATGGCAACTGGTTCCATCTCTTCATGGCATATAGAAGGGGAAAAAGTGGAAACAATGACAGACTTTATTTTCTTGAGCTCCAAAATTATGGCAGATGGTGATTGCAGCCATGAAATTAAAAGACACTTGCTCCTTGGAAGAAAAGCTATGACAAAACTAGACAGCGTATTAAAAAGCAGAAACATCACTTTGCCAACAAAGATTCATACAGTCAAAGCTATGGCTTTTCCAGTAGTCATGAATGGATATGAAATTTGGACCGTAAAGAAGGCTGAGCACCAAAGAATTGATGCTTTCTAACTGTGATCTTGGAGAAAACTCCTGATAGCCTCTTGGGCAGCAAGGAGATCAAATCAGTCAATCCTAAAGGAAATCAACCCTGGATATTCATTGGAAGGACTGATGCTGAAGCTGAAGCTTCGATACTTTGGCCACCTGATGTGAAGAGATGATTCATTGGAAAAGACCATGATGCTGGGAAAGATTGAGGGCAGGAGGAGAAGAGGGTGAGAGAGGATGAGATGGTTGGAGAGCATCCTGACTCAATGGACATGAGTTTGAGCAAACTCCAGGAAATAGTGAAGAACAGGGAAGACTGGTGTGCTGTAGTCCGTGGGGTCGCAAAGAGTTGGACACGACTTAGTGACTGATCGACAACAACAATCTGCAAGTAATCCCAGCTACCCAGGCCCCTCACTTATGGAGGCCCCAGTCCTGCCCCTTCTTGCTCTCATTAGAATTTGTGTCCTAGACTCGATTTTTTGAGCTTCCTCCAAGGTGACCAGTAAACTGATTAGAACAGAGGGCTGGTGTTTTTCAGGGAAGAACAGTGTTTTTCAGCACTTACTTTCAGGTGCTGTGGAAGCCACAGTCAATAGCAGTGGCTTATCTTCCTTTATCCAGCTTTGGACCCACCTCTGAAATTGGCTATACTTTCCCATGCCGTGTATAATCCATTGAGCATCTAAGAGGTATATGCCAAGAAAGACATGCATGCAGAGGATCCACTTATATAAAATGATCTTTATGGATGTGGTCATTATTCAATAGGAATTAGTTTCTCAAATCCAAATGAGAGATGAATGAGACAAAAATTACTCTCTGAAAAGTTTGCTTTTCCTACCCAAACCTTCCCCCACATCACAAAACAAAAGTCAAACTCATATACACACACACCCCAGCATTGTAATTCAGTGTCTGTGCTTCAGTATCACACAGAACCAGGTTAGTTACCTGTTTCTGTTACTTGTTAACGGATAACTGACTGACATCAGGTGGCAAGTTTCCTCATCTACAAGACCAAGGTGGTAATAGTTTATGCCCCAAAAGGGCTTTGTGCAAATCAGATGTACTAACTCATGTGAAACCCTCAGTACCATGCTTGGCTTCAGAAGATGTTAGCCCCAGGACCATCACTCTTTGAATAATAACAGCTATACTTATTGTGTAGTTTACCCACTGGTAACCACTCTTCTAAGGAAGAAAGCTTGGAACATAGGTTAACTCATTTAATTTTCACAACCCTACAGTGTATAGTAGGGATATCGTGAAGGAGAGGGAGGCCTGGCGTGCTGCAGTCCATGGGGTTGCAAAGAGTCAGACGCGACTGAGGGACTGAACAACAACAATGTCGGTACTGTTGTCCCCATTTGAAAGAGGGGCAAAGGAAGGCACAGAGAAGTTAAGTGATTTACCAAAGCAACACAGCACATAAGTGGCAGAGCACAACTTAAACCCTAGTAGTTGGGCTCCAGGGTCCGCCCTCTCTACCACAACCACCAAGCTCTGTGGTACTGGGTGGGGGCTTCTCAAAGGCACAGCAAGTTGACCCCCATCTTATATCAAGGAAAAGTTGTGAGGCAGAGAGAAGATTATATGTGAACTCTGTCTCCAAAAGGAAAACAGAGAGTAAGCAATTCTCAAGCCTAGAGGAGACTTCCACTGGGAGAATACCAACTCCACATGCCAGCTGGAAGGGAGCGGGTCTCAAATCTACAAGTCAAGGTCTGAGTTTCTACAGTGTTGTGAGATTCAAGGGGAGGGTGTTCCTCACCAAAATGAACCCAGGTCACCATGAAGTTAGGGACGACAGAGACATTCTATAAAAAGTGCTAAAGAAAGAAGGGCGGGGCAGGAGGGGAAAAGGAAACAGGGAGGAGGAAGGGAGTAATAGTTCTACAGTTGTAATTCACACGCAGCTCAGGATCTGGCAGCATTTATGGGGACAGCCTGTCCAATAACACACAATACACAATGCTCCAAGGACCCGTAGGATGTTGAAATGTTTTCTTGAACGAGATTCACAAAGGGAATTCTTGTTGTTTGACGTTTCTTTAGGTTTGTTAGGCCACAATGACCCAAGCGAATTGCTGTGTGTGCCACAGGGCAGTGATTAGCGTATATTCCCACTGGCTGTATTTATTCAAGCCCAAGCCTTGTCTCTCCAGTTTGGATGCTGCTCTGTATGTCTCCTACTTAATTCACTCATTTGATACTTGGGCAAGGAAAGGAGTAGGGGAAAGAGAATATCCTTTGTGGAGATTTCGCCTAAAATTTTCTTTTCAATAACTCTAAGGAAATTTTCCAACTTATGGTTCTTTTCAAAAGTATCTCGTCTTTTAACAAAATCTCTTTAAAGTTGCATCAAAAGAGGAGCTCTGCACTTGGGAATTCATCAAGATAAAGTCTGGGCTGCTCCACCTTTAGACAGCGGCTCCAGGGACCAAAACTATTAGCTGTTGACCCTGTGAACGTTTCCTGGCAGAGTGGACAAAACCAGACCCAGGGTCCACAGAGAGAGTAAAAGGCCTCCAAGGTGTTGGCCCCTCCGCCTTATTTCCGGGAGTACATCCTGTTGCCAAGTGAATAAAAACCCTTCAACTATTGTTTCCAGCGGCTGGCTACATGCAGGGAAACGCTAGTATTATTACTATTATTTTGCAAATAGCATCTATAATTTCCACCAACAAATTCTGCAAACCTATAACCACTTCAGAGTAGAAGGGAACAAATAAATTGCTTTTCAGTTTCTTTTCCTTGCAGTTGTCCTTTTTGAGGGAAATTAGAAATTATAAAGCAGGAAAATGGGCAATGAGTTCTCATCAGTTGTGAGTTGCAAGCTAACCATCTATGCTGTATCCCTGCTATCAGGTACTCGAAGGTCTTCATTGGGCTGATCGAGTCTTTTGCAGTAGATCCATGAATTGCCTTCCAGGCTTCTAGATCCACTTGCCTGGTGACCTTAGAGCTGAGAAGGGCCGCATGCGCTCTGTAGAGGCAGCTGCTCCAAAGTCACCTTCCTGCTCCCTGGGCAGCACATGGCCAAGCTGCTGCACCCCTACTCCCAGCCTCTTTTTTAATTTCCTAAAGGACTTCTTTGACCACAGAGATAAATTTCATTTAAATTCAGGCACATACACCCACAGGCTGATCAACAGAGAGACCATGAATTGAATGATAAATAATACATGCAGACAAAGACAACACCAGTGCTTATTTGTGGATGAAAGAACACTAGAAATTATTTTTGATGGAAATATAAAGATTAAATTCATGCACGGAATGGGGGAAGAAGTATTTTTTTTAAAGCTCCTTATTGTTTCACTTTCCAAAAGGAGCTTTCTCTCTTGAATTGGGAATTCAATGGGCACTGAAAACTCAAGCCTCAGTGAAGATGCTTGTCCACTAAGGATAGAGCCCAAGGGAGCAGAAACAGAACTTAAATCTAAGATAGGGCACCTGCTGGTGGGGAGGTCTGGAATCTGTCTCCCTGCTTCCAGTGGTTTTCTTTGGGGAACTATGCCTTTTCAACTTCCATGTCATACAGACAAATGGTATTATGTCCCACCATCCACAATGATGGGAACAGGGTTGGGAATACAACCCAAGTCCACTAGTTGCTGGGCTTGACTCTCCTTTCACTGAAGTTTCCAGCCTCTGAGACATAAGCCTGGAGCTGCTGGCATTCATGTGGTCAGGAGATCCTGCCTTGAGAACACTGGAGGACTTCTCTGGTGGTCCAGTGATAAAGAATCCACCTGCCAATGCAGGGGACATGGGGTCGATCCCTGGTCTGGAAAGATTTCATATACCTTGGAGCAACTAAGCCCATGAGCCCCAACTACTGAAGCCCATGCACACTAGGACCTGTGCTCTGCAACAACAGAAAGAAAGAAAAGAAAGAAAGTGAAGTCACTCAGTCGTGTCCAACTCTTTGCGACCCCATGGACTGTAGCCTACCAGGTTCCTCCGTCCATGGGATTCTCCAGGCAAGAATACTGGAGTGGGTTGCCATTTCCTTCTCCAGGAGATCTTTCAGACCCAGGGATTGAACCCAGGTCTCCTGCATTGTAGGCAGAGGCTTTACTGTCTGAGCCACCAGGGAAGCTCTCAATAGAAGCCACTGCAGTGAGAAGCAACTAGAGAGTAGACTCTGCAGCAATGAAGATTCAGTGCAGCTATATATATGAAGAGCGCAGGAAAACTGAGCCAAGAAACAAAAAGTTCCAGATTCCCCCCAATTGTGTAGTGTGAGCGCCTGGGCTCAGCCATTCCTGAAGCCAGACTGTGAAGTGAAGTGAAATTTGCTCAGTCATATCTGACTCTTCGCAACCCCATGGACTGTAACCTGCCAGGCTCCTCTGTCCATGGGATTCTCCAGGCAAGAACACTGGAGTGGGTTGTCATTCCCTTCTCCAGGGGATCTGCCCAACCCAGGGATCGAACCCAGGTCTCTGGCATTGCAGGCGGATTCTTTATCATCTGAGCCACCAGGGAAGCCACACTAACCCCAACATTTTTTACATAAGCCAATTAATTCATTTTTGTGCTTAAGTCAGGTATAGCTGGGTTTCTGAAAGTGGTTTCACTTTCAGTGAATCACTCAGCCAGATGGACTGATGATTCCTGCTCAGATAGCCCACATCACTGTGTAAGAGAAACAAATCTGATTTTAAATTTATGAGAAAGAGAACATGCGGAGATTAGGACCCTATGCCTAAGCAGTCACAGAGCCCAGGTTGGGCAGCATCTCATCCCTCTGGTATGATTCCAGTCTCACTTTCAGCTCTAGAGCTCCCACGGGGACTTGAGTGAGAATTTCTATTGCTAAAGCTGAGATCCTAACTCAGGATCCTAACAGAGAATTATTCGTGGTACCCCTAACCTTGTGCTTCCTAGGTGGCAGTAGTGGTAAAGAATTTGCCTGCCAATGAAAAAGATGTAAGAGATGCCTGTTCAATCCTTGGGTCAGGAAGATATCCTGGAGGTGGAAATGGCAACCCACTCCAATATTTTGCCTGGAGAATCCCATGGATAGAGAAGCCAAGTGGGCTACAGTCCATAGGGTTGCAAAGAGTTGGACACGACTAAAGCGACTTAGCACACTCGCACCCCTAACCTTAAATTTTGACAGTTTAAATAAGTAAATGTTCATAAATATGTATAATATGCATAAACATATACAGATATGGGTATACATATAGATAATTATTTATATTAACATGAAGGCAGTCTTCTTATGGGTAACAGTAAGAAGGTCTATCTCATTGATGGGTGAAACCTACATAAGAAAATCCAGGTTCATCAATTGAAAAATTAGGGAGTAATTTATTAGCTAAAGATTACACAGGCTGTCTATAAAGAATTACATGGCAGACAAGGCCAGCACCTGAGATCAGGGTGAACAGGGAAGACACCTCAAAAGAGGTTTCATACAATATGGAAAATGCAATTTAAAGGGGGCAAATTTAAACAAGAAGAGAATCAAATCAAAACCATGGATATTACAAGAATGTATGCTGCTAAAAATAGTTGAATGAGAAAAGTATTTTTATAAACTGCTCCAAGCAGTAGACAGGACCGTTCATAAAGGAAACCATGGCTAACTTGAACCATGAAAAACCTAATATCCTTTATCTCAGGGTTTAAGAAGACTCCCACAAGGAGACACCTTCTGGTCTATGGGGAGGAGCGTGGCTTCTGCTCTCAGGCCAGAAGCCATGCTCAGAAGACGAGGCATCTTTCCTTTTCTCTGCACAGACAGCCTCCAGTCAGACTCTGTGACTCCTTACCCAGAGCCGATCCACCCAAGTCTTGACTTTACCTTCAAAATATATGTAGACCCTAGCTTATTCTCCCCCTTATGTCCTGGACACCATGGCTCACATACTGACTACTGTATCTCCTGGTTGGTTTCCCTGCTTCCACCCTTGCCCTCCTACAGTCTCTTCTATAGACCACAGAGTGAGCCTTTAAAAACACAAGTCAACCACGGCAATATGAATGTTATTTGTTATGTAACTTACTTCATTGATCCTCTCTCATCCAGTCTTAATTCTAAATATCATCTATATATTTTTTTGAACTTTTATTTTGTATTGGGATATGGGAGAGTAACAGTGCAACAATGTTGTGATAGTTTCAGGTAAATAGCAAAGGGACTCAGAGATACATGTATTTGTGTGTATACATATATATGGTTAGCAAATAAACATATTTGCTATTTATTAAGGAAGATTAAAGCAAGAAAACAACAAAAAACAAGGTGAATATGTTACTTTTGGAATATATTATTTTTTGTTGTATATTATTTATTTTTATTTTTGAATATATTAATTTTGTAAGTTAAGAGAAAACATGACGCACCAGTTATTTCCAATATTCTAGGCTATGTGAATATGCCTACTCATCAAGAAGTATTTTTTAGTTATTTAATGTAATTTTCTGAAGGAAAAAGTAGCTTTGTGCTTAGTCACTCAGTTGTGTCTGACTCTTTGCTACCCCATAGACCATAGCCCACCAGGCTCCTCTGCCCATGGGGATTCTACAGGCAATAATACTGGAGTGGGTTGCCAGTATTCTTGCCAGTATCTCCTCCAGGGGGTCTTCCCAACTTAGGGATCGAACTTAGGTCTCCCACATTGCAGGCAGATTCCTTACCAACTGAGCCACCAGGAAAGCCCAATGATAGCTTTAAAATGTTTAAAATAACAGGCATCAACTTAAATGTTACTGTATGAACTCAATGGTCTGATTGTGTATGAGTACCTAATTGTAGAACAATATCTCTGATTATTATAGTTGCTATTGAAAATTATTCTTTTGTTATGAATATAACTGAAAATAAAACAAATAAGTGATAAAATGAAAAAAAAAGTAAATGTACAAGTCAGATCACGTCACTTCTTGGCTAGAAACCTCTCCATTTCCCCCAGGAAAAGCCGAAGTATGAAGGGGTCAGAACAAAGAATGATTATGACACATTTCAACCAGATAAAGAAATGAAATCAAAGGGCAACATTTTGGCTTTTTTTTTTTTTCTTTTTCCTAGTTGGAAGGTGAGTGCAAAATCCAGCAGAAAATACAAGTACACTGATATTCAAAGTTTCATAAGGCAAAAGCTATCAAACATTTTAAAACAAAGGAGAGGAGACTTGAAGCATCATGGGGATAAAGTAAGAAGCACTGGACTGACGTAGGATTGTCTGGATTTATACCCCAGCTCTACCACTTAACTAGTTGTAAGATGCTGGGCAAATCACTTCCCTAAGTCTCAATTTTCTCATCTGTGAAATGAGGGTGCTAACAGTACCTACCTTATCAGATCATTTGACAATAAAATGAGATAATACATGTAATCAATTGGGTTGGCCAAAAAGTTCGTTTGGATTTTTTGTAAGATGTTTTTCATAAAATTCATTCAGATATAACCCAAATGAATTTTTGGCCAACCCCACATTTAAAACTTACCTAACATATTGTGGGAGTTCAACAAATGCTGTTAGTAGATATCATGTTTATATCTATTATCTATGTGTTAAAGAAAAAAATTTCAGATAATTTAGTTATGAGAAAGTATCAACATATTACCACAATCATGCTCACAAGGGAAAAAGGCCCTAGTACTCCAAATCAGAGATACTCAATTGGCAAAGAGAATGGTGCATATAACATTGTCAGACACAAAAGAAAAAGAATGCCTGATTAAAGGTCTCTGAAATCTTTTCTGACAACCAGCTGAAGTCAGCTGGGTGGGTAAGCAACTAATTTCCTAGACCCAATTTTCATCTCATTAAAATTCAGCCAAAAATCACATAAGCATTTCTTTTCTAAGAGGAAGCTATGGGCTTTTATCACACAGAAAGATTCTACCCCAAACCAGGCTTGGAACAATTTTCTGTTACAGAAGAGAAGTGCACTGAAGCATCACACTCTCTCACTGTTTTCTTGGAAGTTCTCTGCATAGGGAGTGTGATGGTGAGTCACATTATCATCTCAAAATAATGAGAAGGAGGCCTCACTCCCAAAGCAGACCAAGTTTCTGTGGTTAGATCATATGACATGACAGCAGAAGAGTGTAAAAGAGAATCTCATTCATAATAACAGTTCAATGGTATTAATATCATGGAAAGAATATAGTATTTGAGTCAAACAGACATTAGATTCAAATCCTGATTTGGTCAAGTTACCTAACCTCGCTTAGTCTCGTTTTACTTATCTAAAAATAAAGATGATGATCTCTTTCTGACAGGGTTATTGTGTGGACAAGGTAAGACAAAATATTTTTCAAACACCCAACGTGTTGTATGTTACATAAACTCAAGATAATATTCATCTTCCCATTTTCCTTCTCCTCCCTACCTGCAATGCCCACTCTAGCTAGAAATTTTCAACTTAAAAAAAACATTTATTTCTATTTATTTATTCTATTTGGCTGTGCCAGTTCTTAGTTGCAGCAGCTGGGATCTTTGATCTTCATTGCAGCATGCAGGATCTTCAGTTGCAGAATGTAGAATCTAGTCCCCCAACTCGGCATTGAACCAGGGGCCCCCTGTTTTGGGAGAGTAGAGTCTTAGCCACTGGACCACCAGGGGAGACCTCAGTTTATATGTCAAATAACAACCCATTAGGTCTCCAAGCTAGCTGTCATACTCTCATTTCCTGCTTTTGTTAGGAATTCTCAGGAGGGGAGCAAAGTTAGCAGGAACCAGACTTTCCCATGTACTCCAAATGGGTACACTTACCACAACAACCTAAAGCTCGCATCTAGGGTATTACCTTCTAATGGTCACGATGTGTCCAGTCTTTGGAGCTCAGAAACTAGGGGAGGCCCCCGATGTGTCTGGGAGAATGGCCCTCTCCCCCACCTCTGGGCCAGGCTTTGTAACTTGAGTTTATGTGCACAGTCTGAGTGGTTCCAACCAGCTCCTGACAAGAATCCTCCACCCCCGAGCACAGCACTCACCTGCTCCTTGGACTGGATGGGGACAGATGTTACAGGATCTCCTCCACCTCATCTTCTTTTCTTGTTCCCAGTTGCAAAATCAAAATTCCCATGTGTTAGATTAGAAGCAAACATGGTGGTGGTATGTATTTGGGGGAGAAGGTGAAGGAGGGGGTCACTTATTGAAAGCAGTCGGTTCACTAAGCTCAGAATAAACCTTTATTGAATATTCTGAATTTGAAGGATGTCCAAGGAGGAGAGAAAATATAGACTCAATCACAATTATGTTCTTGGTCATCTGAAAGAAGGAGCCTCCTCCCTAAGGCCAGAGCAGTTATGTCTCCTTCTGC
This sequence comes from Okapia johnstoni, assembly GCA_024291935.2. Classification (NCBI taxonomy): domain Eukaryota; kingdom Metazoa; phylum Chordata; class Mammalia; order Artiodactyla; family Giraffidae; genus Okapia; species Okapia johnstoni. Next base: position 59,298,340 of record CM044317.1, on the reverse strand, counting down.
GTTATATCCTCCATATACTTGCACAGAATGGAACATCAACAGTTACTGAAAGTATGAATGAATTAGTGAATATTCCTCCTTAGCCAACTTAATATATACTCAAAAGATGTGCTTTTTTTTAAGTTTTATAACATGTTTTAATATCTGTCTAATGAAGTAAATGCTTCATTTCCTAAAATAGATGTGGCCAGGGGATTATAAAACATTTGGTACATTTATTCTGTAATTTGGAATTCTATTATGTGAATTTTCGGAAGACATGATTCTCGTTAGACCAAAACATTGTTGATGAAGTATCTGAGCACTAAAAGTTATGGTTTCCTGCGTGAGTGAGGATAATAAAACATGTGCCTTGTCAAAATTAGAGACTGGGCTCAGATCAATCAAATAAGACTCAATGAAGAAAAACAAAGTGGTTTCCACATGAACAGTTATGAAGCAAGCAGAGGATTGGCACTGTTGGTCTGGCTGAGCATGAGTCATAAATGGTTTGGAAGTCCATGGAGGGCCCCGAGGCAACAGCAGAGCCTGATGTATCGGGCTGGGCTGCAGGAACTTTAAGGTCAAACAGGCATGAGTTCATTATGTTTGATTTGGCCTTCACTAAGTACAAACCCGGTGGGGATACTAAGTGTATTCTTCAAGCTCCAAATTTCAATATCAGTGTAAACCAGTTAAAGAAGTTTCTGAGGCAAATGAGAATGATAAAAGTTTCAAAAAACAAGTCTTATGAGAAAATACAAAAAAGATGGCCTATGTTTGGTTTTTAAGGAGACAGATGAAGGGGAGTCATGAATCTTTAGGTGCATAAAATTACAAAGAGGATAAAGTGATTTATTATTTCTTTTTTAAAAAATATCTATTTAGTTGACTGCTCTGGATCTTAGTTGCAGCATTCGAGATCTTTAGGTTGCACATGCAGATTCTTTAGTTGCAGCAAGTGAACTCTTAGTTACAGTGTGTGGGATCTAGCTCCCTGACCAGGGATGGAACCTGGGCCCCCTGCACTGGGAGTCTGGAGTCTTAGCTACTGGATCACCAGGGAAGTCCTGATTTATTCTTTTAAGTGAAGTAAGTCAGAAAGAGAAAGACAAATCCCATATGAGATCACTTACATGTCAACTCTGAAATATGACAAAACTGAACTCATCCACAAAACAGAAACAGACTCACTGACCCTAGAGGACAGACTTGTGGTTACCAAAGGGGAAAGGAGGTAGAGGAGGGATAAATTAGGAGTATGGGATTAGCAGATACAAACTACTATATATAAAATAGATAAGCAACAAGGAACTACTGTATAGCACAGGGAACTATATTCAATATTCTGTGGTAAACCATAATGGAAAAGAACACACGCATATATATGTCTATAACTGAATCACTTTGCTGTATAGCAGAAACTAACACAACTCTCCGTATACAGTGGAGAGTTGAAATAATAAAGGCATGGTGTCATTCCAGGTTCGATGCATGAGACAAATGCTCAGGGCTGGGGCAATGGGATGACCCAGAGGGATGGGATGGGGAGGGAGGTGGGAGGGGGGTTCAGGATGGGGAACACATGTAAACCCATGGTTGATTCATGTCAATGTATGGCAAAAACCACTACAATATTGTAAAGTAATTAGCCCCCAACTAAAATAAATAAATTTATTAAAAAAATAAATAAATAAAGGCATGGTGTCGACTTTGCTTCATGAGCACCAGTAAACCCATGATGTAGCCAATGAAGACAAACATTAATGCAGTCTGCTCCACTTGGGACAGAAGCGGGCCCTTAGTCAACGTATTACTCAAATTATATCAAGGCTGTATACTGTCACCCTGCTTATTTAAATTCTATGCAGAATACATCATGCAAAATGCCAGGCTAGATGAATCACAAGCTGGAATCAAGATTGCCAGGAGAAATATCACTAACCTCAGATGCAGATGATTCCACTATAATGGCAGAAAGCACAGACGAACTAAAGAGCCTCTTGATGAAGGTGAAAGAGAAGAGTGGAAAAGCTGGCTTAAAACTCAGCATTCAAAAAGCCAAGATCATGACATTGGGTCCCATCATTTCATAGCAAATAGATGGGGGAAAAGTGGAAACAGTGACAGACTTTATTTTCTTGGGTTCCAAAATCACTGCAAATGGTGACTGCAGCCATGAAACTAAAAGACACTTGCTCCTTGGAAGAAAAACTATGAACCACCTAGACAGCATATTAAAAACCAAAGACATTACTTTGACAGCAAAGGTCTGTCTGGTCAAACCTATGGTTTTTTCCAGTAGTCATGTATGGATGTGAGAGTTGGACTATAAAGAAAGCTGAGCGCCAGAGAATTGATGCTTTTGAACTGTGGTGTTGGAGAAGGCTCTTGAGGGTCCCTTGGATTGCAAGGAGATCAAACCAGTCAATCCTAAAGGAAATCAACCCTGAATATTCATTGGAAGGACTGATGCTGAAGCTGAACCTATAATACTTCAGCCATCTGATGGGAAGAACTGACTCACTGGAAAAGACCCTGATGCTAGGAAGGATTGAGGGCAGGAGGAGAAGAAAGCATGAGATGGCTGGATGGCCTCATCGACTCAAAGGACATGAGTCTGAGCAAACTCCAGGAGATAGTTAAGGACAGGAAAGCCTGGCGTCCTGCAGTCCATGGGGTCGCAAAGAGGCAACACAACTGGGTGACTGAACGGCAATCAAAAGCTCTGCTTTTCCTCCACTAGCATAAACAAAATCTACCATCACAGAAACCCCAGCAGGAGGAAACAATTCTTTATCTTCTCACACAGAAGGACAGAAGGTATCAAAATAAAAATATTAACATTCTAGGAAAAAGCAGTCAAGTGGAGAGGTTTATGCACTCACCAGCAATGCCAGTTCCCTAATTCCTGTGTGAGTAAATTGGTAAGGCCTCCAGGGGCTGGAGCAAGTGGGGATCTCTGTCCTCTGTGAACTTACACTTTAACTTGGTTTATGTTCCCCAGTATAGGCTGAGAACCTATACAAGTTGTTCGAGAAGCCTAAAGGAGGCTTTTTTTTAATAGCATGCAGCACAATATGGCCCTCCTCTGGTGGTTTAAGCTCCCATACATCACCAGGGACACAGTCATAGGCACTCTATAAAAACCTCATGGCTTTTCTCCCACTTAGGCCTGCTCTCTCACCCTGGTCCCTCACCCTGGGCATGTCTGTTCTGCTCCGCGTCTGCATTTTCTGTCCAGCTGCCTCTTCCCTAGTTTACAAACACGCTACTGTCTCCACAGGTTAATATCCTTGTATTGTCTCTGCTTGACCCTCACTTCAGACTTTGCCTCAGTGCTTTCTTTTGGATTTCCTGGGACTGCATGAACGAGAGCCAGCCTCACCTCCCCCCACACCAGCTCAGATCAGAAGTCCCAGAACCATCAGGCCAGGAAACGTCAAACTTGAATGAATTACTCAAGGTTACTCTGAATATTGGCTTCCCTGGTAGCTCAGTTGGTAAAGAATCTGCCTTCAATGCAGGAGAGCAGGGTTCAGTCTCTGGGTGGGGAAGATCCCCTGGAGAAGGGAATGGCTCCTCACTCCAGTATTCTTGCCTGGAAAATCCCATGGACAAAGGAATCTGGTGGGCTACAGTCCATGAGGTCACAAGGGTTGGACACGACTTAGTGACTAAACCCACTGTGAATATAAATAAATTCGAAGTATCTTGAAGGGTCATCAAGATGCAAAGTATAGACTTTAGGCCCAGATTCAGAATCTCTAAACCCACCACTCTGTAAGAATGTGAGGGAAGTAGATGGAGGTGCCCTCCCCTCAAAAGGAAAAAGCACTCTCTTTGTTCTGATAAGAACTGGGTCACAAACAATATGCCTCCAGGGGTCAGAGAGACAGTGGAAATGGCTGAAGGGGACCAGGAAGAGGAGTGGTGGGAACCGTGGCCCACTGGAGAGCATGCTATGTGTTAGTCTGTATTAGTCTGCTAGGCCTGTCATAACAAAGCACCCCAGACCAGAAAATTATTTTATTTTATTTTATCTTAGTTCTGGGGGCTAGAATTTCAAGATCAAGGAGGTGGCAGGTTCAGTTTCTTCTGCTGCTTCTCTTCTTGCTGTGTAGATGGCTGTCTTTTGCTGGGTGCTCACACGTTCTTTCCTCTGTATCTGCCTGTGTCCTAATCCCTTCTTATCAAGGCACCAGTCATATTGGATTAGGGCCCACCATAGTGACCTCATTTTATAATCACCTCTTTCAAGATGCTAATTTCCATATATAGTCACATTCTGAAGTATTGGGGGTTAGGATGTCAACATGTGATTTGGCGGGACACAGTTTAGCCCATGACACCCTCCAAAAGAGGAGCCATTATTTGACTTTCACTAAAGTGTGCCATCATAATGTGGGTCCAACATGGATGGTACATCTTATTTCTCAGGAGAAAGCAGAAATCTGGAATTTCACATGAAATCCTCAATTTTAAAATGTAGGCAACTAAGTTCTCTTTCTTAAAAATATTATATGGAAAAAAAATACATCATGTAGGCTGTAGGTGCCACCAGGAAGTCAGTTTCTGACCTTTTCAGTGAGGTATGTGGCATCCCTTGACACCCCGCAGCAGGAATGGCCACCTGAGATGCTAGAGATTAGGCATCCTAAGCAGCTGATAACAAAGGCACGTGGGCCAGCCTTGTGGGTCTTCTCCCAGCAACATGCTGACCTTGACCTTGCAATGATGAGAGGGCTGAGCAAAGACCAACCTCAGCAAAGAGTGGAAAGAGAAAGAACGTAACCTACAGCCGGGGCCCTGGGGTGTAACCTGCCCCAGGCCCCTGATTCTTCTTGAGTTTTCCTGGGCCGGAGATGGCACCCCACAACAAGCAGCCAAAGAGAAAAGTGGAAAATCAACAAATGACTATGCGGAAGCCAAAGTATTTAAACTTGTTGCTTTTCACATCACAAGCCTCGCCCCCAGCACCAGGGTTCAGTAACCTCACTGACTCACACCAGCACTATTGTTCTCAGGGATAGAGGGATGGAGTCAGGGTTTTTTTGGTGGAGGACGCAGGGATGAATGGGAGAGTTGGGTCCTCACAGAGCCTACTAAGAAGACCAATTCCAAGTGCTCATCAGGAAAGCTCTTACAATCACTCTGACCTGGCTCTGTCCCCAAGAAAACCCTATAAATGGGCACAGAGAAGAAACCAGGACATTTCAGAAAAGATCTGTGATGTCTCTAGGCTTCCTTCAAACACTTAGGTAGAGAAGTTGCTTCCAGACACAGCAACAGTGATGGTGGTGGTAGAGGAGTCGTGGGCTAAGAGTCACATCTGACCCTGTGACATAACTTTCCTAGATTCTATAGAGTCCTGGTAGCTAAAGTCCAACCAGCCCAGAGCTTTCTTGTAGGGACCAAGGACTAAGAAGAATGGTAGGTGGGCTTCATCTGTCAAATAGGCAGGAGAAAGGTCAAGTCCAGAGAGGCAGAGGTGAAACTAGCAAACTGGATCCACGTGGACAAGGGCCATGATCTAATTCAAGAAGGCCAAACAGGATTGCACTCATGTGCCAACTCTGATTGGTAGTGGCAGCTGGGAGTTGAACATGACCTACAGCCTTGTGGGGACACAAGGAAAGACTGCTGTGATTGATTAGCCCTGTCTGCCCTGGGCGCAGGATGGGGAGTGGCCATGACTGTGTCATCCCTGCTCTAGGAGGTCAGGCAGTACCAATCAAATACCTAGGTTTGAAGATGGGAAATATCAAAAGTGCTTCAGCTTTACAAGAAGCCAGAAACTAGGTGAGGGGTCTTAGTACAAGAAGCCAGAACAGAAACAAGAGATTCTGCATTATTTGCCTAGGGAGCAAAACAAAAGCTTAGGAGCGTGGAGGTCAAAGCAGAGATGTGAAAACCTGAGGTGCTGATTTTGAGAAGCTAATTGATAACTCACAAGCCAGGAAAATGGTAGAAACCGGTAGTTCTCAATCACCAAAATAAGCAAGGGGCCAGAATGTAGGTATTATAAACAGGGGAAACGAATGACTGCAGTGACAATCAGAATGCATGTGTACCTGGAGGATGGTTCACTGGCCGGAGGAGCCAGGCAGCAAATGCTCTCTGACCAAGGCATGCAGATGTGCAGCTTTGATAGAATGCAGCTGCAGTTGGATAAGAAAAAGCTGGGTCCTAAAATCACTTCAGGACCCAGCCTAACACAGGCCAGTTTCTGGACTGAAGGCTCACTTATTCACTCAAAGGATTATTTATTAAACAGCTGCACTCTGTCAGGAGCAGAGAGAAAACAAGGCATACTTGAGCCCTTGAGGAGCTCAAACTGAGGCAGGAAAAACAGAAAGGCCCAAGTCACCATAATGAATGTGCTGAGCGCTGTGCTAAAGATAAACATGGCATGCAGCACACACAGGGCAGAGACAGCAGAAATTGCTGTTCAGATCTGAAAATGAGCGTGAGCTTGTTGAGTGCAGGAGCCAGGATAACAAATACTTACACAAAACTACCTAACGTGTACCAGGCATCATGATCGATGCTTTATTTACACACATTAACTCATTTCCTCCTCTGAGGGAAGTATTTTGTTATCACCATTTTAGAGATGAAGAAACTGAGACTTAGAGATATAAGTGACTTGCTCAAGGTCCCACAGTTAGTTAAATGCAGAGCCACAGTTAGAACTTTTGTGGTCTGCTCCCAGAGCCTGTGCCTTGCTGCTTAAGGAATTAAATCTAAAACATCTTTCTTTTTAAATTAATTAATTATTTGGCTGCATTGGGTCTTAGTCACGGCATGTGAGATCTTTCATTGTGGTGCACAGACTCTAGTTATGGGGCATGGACTCCAGAGCACATGAGCTCAGTAGTTACAGCATGTAGACTTAGTTGGTCTGCAGCATGTAGTATCTTAGTTCCCCAACCAGGGATCAAGCCCACATCCCTTTCATTGCAAGGCAGGTGCTTAACCACTGGATCACCAGGGAAGTTCCTAAAATGTCCTTCTTGAAAGATGTTTCAAGGGTAAAATAGACCTTGGAGTTCATGTAGTCCAAGCGATACCCTGCAGAGGGATAGTCAAGCTAAAATCCTCAAAATCTTGAATTCTTAGATTGTTCTGAACTCTCTGAGACTTCAGAAGCACCCCGACACTTCTCTATATCCCTAGGACAAAATTACCCAGCAAGGATGCTATTCAATCTGAAATAAAAATAAATCAAGGATGAATGATGAGGAAGCTAAGGGTTACCATACCAATAAGAAGCCATGATCCCTTTCCCTGTTTCCAGATATGAGCAAGTTTTGAAGACATAATAATTGAAGGAGAGGTCAGGTCCCCAGGAGAAAGGACCCTGAAACATCACGGCAAGTGTACCCAGTAATGATTCCTCCATCTTTCCCCAAAGAGAAGAGTGACTATTTGCCACACGTACACTGAGGCAAAGAAAATACTCAAATATTCTGAGTTCTATTGAACCTGAGATCTGACTCAACATTGATAACTGGAGACTCAAAGTATCAACATGGCCCTTCTGTTTGAGTGAGGACACATTAGTTCCAGGAGGCAGCCTGGCATAGGTCAGGCTTACTAAATCCATGGACCCACTCAATAGTTATTCCCAAGTCTCTAAATGTATAATTAGATGCATATACACCCACACTATTGCCTTGGTCTGTGGGGAAATCCAAGTGGAAACCTCTGAAATGGCATTTCTTACCAAACCCAGTTCAAAATAGTAATAAATCAAAGGCAATATAGTTTCTTGGGGGAATGGGAGAAAAAAAATATAAAGGATGCATATCCATTAACCTCATCAGTCTGGTCTCTACAAAAACCAGACAGGTCCTGAAGGATGACTATAGATGATACCACTCAACCAAGCCCAAACACAGCTGCTGTACCAGATGTGGGATATTTGTTGAACCAGATGAACATGGCCTTGGGTACATGGAATGTAGCCACTGAACTGGCAAATACAAAAAAGAGGATCAGAAACAGAAAACAGTGTATATTCATACTCTCGTCTGAGGGCTAGATCAACTCTCCCACCTGCTGTCATAATATATGTGCTAGTTGCTCAGTCATGTCCAATTCTTTGCAACCCCACAGAATGTAGCCCACCATGGAACTCTCCAAGCAAGAATACTGGTGTGGGTAGCCATTCCCTTCTCTAGAGGATCTTTCTGACCCAGGGATTAAACCTGGGTTTCCCTCATTGCAGGCAGATTCTTAACCATCTGGGACACCAGGTAAGCATAACATAGTCCAAAATAAAACCCTGGACTGGTTAGACATCCCACAGAATATCACACTGGTTCACCATACTAATGACATCATGCTAATTGGATTGGATGAACAAGAAGTGGCTAACACATTGCAGGCTTGGTTAAGCCACATGCACTCTAAAGGGTGGGCGATAAATCCTAAGAAAATTCAGGAACTTATCACATCGGTAAGACTTTTAGGTCCCCAGAGATCTGAGGAATGCCAGGGCGTCCTCTCCAAAATAAGGGATAAATTATCACATCACGCACATGGCTCGCTGAAGAAAGAAGGGCAACAATGCCTGGTTCCAGTGATGGGTACCTGAGGCTTATTAATACTGCACACCACACATAGGATGATAAGAGCATTCCTGGAAGCCACGGCTGCTTGGAAATGGCTGCCCGTAACTTAACCATACACAGAAGTGAGTGCAAACCACTTAATCCAAATGCATCCCTAGCTCACCTCCTTTTACCAGGAACCCAAAAGGCCAACAACACCCAACACAAGAGGAAGTAAGAGTGCTGCTGCTGCTAAGTCGCTTCAGTCGTGTCCGACTCTGTGCGACTCCATAGATGGCAGCCCACCAGGCTCCCCCATCCCTGGGATTCTCCAGGCAAGAACACTGGAGTGGGTTGCCATTTCCTTCTCCAATGAGTGAAAGTGAAAAGTGAAAGTGAAGACGCTCAGTCATGTCCGACTCTTAGCGACCCCATGGACTGCAGCCTACCAGGCTCCTCCGTCCACGGGATTTTCCAGGCAAGAGTACTGGAGTGGGGTGCCATTGCCTTCTCCGAGTAAGAGTGCAGATCTGTTTAAAATTTCTGTCCAGTGAACACAATGCTAGGACCCCTTCCCAGAGCCTTGAAAAGAGTCGATTCATGTGAGGAGCCCTGAAGTTCAAGTGCCATTAGCTTCTAGGTAAATCCGCGGATGGCAAGGAACCAAGAGAATGAGCATATAGATAAGACTGGGGGAGTGTCAGGCCAAGGCTGGGCTGGATATGAGTGCTTATTTTTTAATGCACTTTTCAGAACCTCTTTCTTATTGCTATGTATATAAATGTTTTACTACTGTGGCAACTGCCAAAGGCTTTTTGTTTGTATATTTTATCAAACTAGGTTCCATCCAATACTCTCATAATTGGGAACAGTTGGTAAAGTACAGGCACTGGGAGAGAAGGTGGCTTTCCACCCTCATCCAAAAAGAGGCATGGAGACCAAGAGTCTGGCCCCTTAACTGCCGCTCTGGGTGGGAATCAGAAAGAGCTGAACATTCTTGCCACAGTCTAAAATTCAGGAGTTTTAGACCCAAGCCTGAGGGCTCCTGGCTTCAGTTTTCCCCATCTGCAAATTGATGATATTTACCAGCCAGTGACTGCTGAATGAGTGGCACTATTTAACAGCAAAATATTAGTATCATTGCTTTTCCTCTTTGATATCATGGGGCAAGATAAATTTATGATACTGTAATTGTTTCCATGGCAGCAAATCATATTGTCCCAAACAGGGGATTTTATGACTTTATGGTTGGATTAAAAAAAGGGAGAAATCAGATTGAGAGTGAGAAATTTGCTCAAGCATAAATATCTTCAATGATAGCAAGGAAAATATCGCAAATTACAGATAGGCAAAATTGCCTTCAGTTTAAACGTTCTTTTCACAAGTTCATCTTGGTGCAGAAGCCCCCTTCTCCAGGCATATAATTTGGGTAATGATGCCTCTTTGCTTGAATTCACAGAAGGCTAATGGTGAAGCTCATCTATTTTGGGAATGCTCCGGCAATGCTAATACTAATTGTTTTGCAGCAGATATCTGGATTTCTGCTGTAAGCAGTTTTGTTTGGCTTTTCTAATTGTTTGAGTTTTTTTTTTTCCTTTAACTCCCGCAAGGTCTTATCTACACAAATTTATTTGGAAAAAAACAATTTCTAGATACAAACTGGCTTTTTGTCATCTGAAAATTTGTCAAAAGCTCCTTCTCCTCACGAGAGCATCTGCTTTGCCTTTCTTAGGTTCCTGTTGACTTTATTCCCACATTTCCAGAGTCTTTCACTAGTTTCTATCTATTAATTTAAGAAGAAGACAAAATTTCTTTCTAATTTTGAAGCCACTTAAATTCAACCTCAGTTTCATTTAACCACAGACAACAAACAACGACTTGGGACTTTAAAACTCTGGGTCTCTGTCTCTTCCCTCCCTGTTCCCCCTTTCTTCCTCCTCCTCTCTCTCCCCCTCTTCTCTCTCCCTTCTTTCCCCACCCTCCTTCTCTCTCTCTCCCCTTGCTTCTCTCTCTCCTCATTTCTCCCCAAGCCCATCCCACTCTTTTACATTGAAATATTTCCAGCACCTTCCAAGAGTGATCTCCCCACCTCTTCCTTTTAATCTTCAAATAGCCAGAATCTGCAAGTTCCTGCTGATTGGTAAAATTTTTTGAGAACCAGTTGGTCAGGAGCACGGCGTGGCTTCCTACTCTGCACACCCCAGAGATTTGCTGCATCTTATCAAGTTCTCTCAGCGATTTTTCTCCATTCTCAGCCCGAAGACTCCACTTTGTTGAATCCTATACAATGAATTATAGGCAGACCTCAGAGATATTGCAGGTTTGGTTCCAGACCATCACAGTCAAGCAGATATTTCAATAAAATGAGTCACACGAATTTCTTGGTTTCCCAGTGAATATAAAAGTTAACGTTTACACTATACTGTGGTCATTTAAGTGTGCAATAGCATTATGCCTAAAAAAATGTACATACTTAATTTAAAAATATTTTATTGCTAAGTTATAGTAGTAGAATCGAAGATCACTGATCACAGATTATATATATAATTATTATATAATTATATTATTATTATAGCAAAATAATAATAATAAAAAGTTTGAAATATGGTGAGAATTACCTAAATGTGAAAGAGAGACATAAAGTGAGCAAATGCTGTTGGAAAAATAGCACCGATAGGGTTGCTTGACACAGGTTACCCAAAACCTCCAACTTGTAAAAAAAAAGGAAAAACACAGTATATGTGAAGCACAATAAGTGAAGTGAAAGTGAAAGTCACTCATCTGACTCTTTGCGACTCCATGGACTACAGTCCATGGAATTCTCCAGGCCAGAATACTGTAGTGGGTAGCCTTTCCCTTCTCCAGGGATCAAACCCAGGTCTCCTGCATTGCAGGCAGATTGTTTACCAGCTGAGCCACAAGGGAAGCCCAAGAATACTGTAGTGGGTAGCCTTTCCCTTCTCCAGGGGATCTTCCCAACTCAGGAATTGAACCAGGGTCTCCTAAAGAATCCTGCAGGCAGATTCTTTACCAACTGAGCTATCAGGGAAGCCCGAAGCACAGTAAAGCATAGCACAAAGAAACGAGCTGTGTCTGGATGCTTCAACATGCTTCCATTAGCAAATGCTCTATGACATTTAGTTTTAATATATGTCGATTTGGTACCTGGTTATTTAATCAAATGCTAATCTAGGTGTTTCTGTGAAGGCATTTGGTTGATGTGGTGAACATCTACAATAGTTGACCTTAAGGAGATGACCCTAAATAATGTGGGTGAGCCTTGTTCAATCAGCTGAAGGCCTTAAGAGCAAGAACAGGCTTCTCAAAGAAGAAATGCTGTCAAGACTGTAACATCTATTTCCGCCTGAGTTTCCTAGCTGCTGCCTGCCCTAAAAATTTAGGACTTTCCAGAACCCCACAATCATGTGAGCCAATTCTTAAATTAAGTCTGTGTGTGTGTGTGTGTGTGTGTGTGTGTGTGTTCTCTGAAGAGCCCTGACTGACACATGCATGTAAAGAACACACTAGGTGTTCAGTGACATGCCAAGCATATATTATGAGAAATAAAGGACACGTAAGATATGGCTCACTCCCCTCCAAAGAGTTATAAGTCATGGGAGAACCGAAACTACCTGTGCCTGCACCTGCTCCTGCAGGTAACTGGTAGGAGCATGAGATGAAGAAGGCAGTTTGGAGGTTTCAGGAAGGAGAGAAGGCCATTAGTATCTGCTGGGTGAACACGCATTCTGGATGAATGGCAACCATGCCAGGCAAAGGCAGAGGGGCATAGAAGGGAGACAGTGAGAATTGAAAGTGAGCTTGGCCTTTCTCCAGCAGGGCTCTGCTTGCAGGGTGCAGTCCTTACCTGGATCACCATCTACTTCCAGGAAAAGCCGGCCCTTCCTGAGTGCTCACTTCATCCATGTTTCCATTTGCCTACTCCATGACCGAGAACTTCTGAGAAATCTTCGGTTTGTTCCTAATCTTCATTAGTCCAGTTCATTAGCAAATTCTGCTGCCACTTTTGTCTCTTACTATTTAGCCATTCTACCTTTCTTTTTATACCGTCACAGCCTGAGAAGAGACACTGATAAATTCCCATGGGGTCAATCTTCCACCTCAGACTTCTTCACTTTAAATCTGCTACCCTCCTCCACCGACTCTTGCCACCTCAACCAGAATTATCTTCCCCTACTGGTGTCATTTCTGGTTTTTTCTTTTTATTTATTGGAGTATAACTGCTCTACAATGTTGTGATAGTTTCTGCGGTACAACAAATGAATCAGCTATAATATACACATGGCCCCTCCCTTGTAGACCTCCCTCCCACCTATCTAGGTCATCAGAGAGCACCAAGCTGAGTTCCCTGTGTTATACAGCAACTTCCCACTAGCTATGGTTTTACACACGGTGGTGTACTTATGTCAAACCTGATTTCCCAATTCATCCCACTCTCCTCTTCCCACCATGTCCACACATCCATTCTTTACATCTGTGTCTCTACTCTTGCCCTGAAACTAGGATCATCTGTACCATTTTTCTAGATTCCACACACATGTGTTAATATAGAATATGTTTTTCTCTTTCTGACTTACTTCACTCTGTAAGACAAACTCCAGGTCCATCCACACCTCTGCAAATGCCCCAACTTCATTCCTCTTTATGGCTGAGTAATATTGTTTTTATTGAACCATCATTTTTATTTTACTTTTCTCACCCTTCTTGAGCTGGGATTCTAGCAGCTTTCCAAGTCACCAAAGATAGAGCCAAGGTGCTGATCATTTGTATCTAAGGCCAGGGAGCTCTAGCCACCTTTCCTCTTCGCTATGTCCCTCCCCCTTGGCCTGACCTTCTTCTTGCCCCAAACCTGTTCCTAAGCTGTGCCACAGGCTTAGCCAGGCCACCTGGGAAAACTTGCTGAACCGATCCAGTACTCTCACAGGCTTCCCTAGCCCTGACTGTGTGTAATTCCCACCACTCTCTTTATCTTCCTGTTACCTCGTTCACCGGCTCACCCTCATCTATCACGCCCAAACCTGGCATATAAGTGTGATGCTAAGAAAACACACAGGGCCAGGGACAACCTGAGCCCAGAATCTGGTTTGTCAGCTGTAAAGATGGCTCCTACTTGAAGCATCTGCTTAGGTCCATGATCTAAAAATGCAGGGAGGAGGAAGCACTCATGAAACCAGGAAGGCTCAAGCACAGTGATGTGCTCACAGCTTTAAAAACCGCAGCCAAGGAGCTTCCCTGGTGGTCCAGTGGTTGAGAATCCACCTTCCCATGCAGGGGACTCAGATTGATCCCTGGTTGGGGAACTAACAACACAGATTCCTTGGATCAACTAAGTCCTCAGGCCACAACTACAGAGCCCACATGCTCTGGAGCCTGCCCACAACAACAAAAGATCCCACATGCACCAGCTAAGACCCAAAGCAGTAAAAAATAAATAACTTAAAAAGTAAAAGCAATAATAAAAATGCAGCATTTCTGCTTTGAAGTTTTGTTAAAAGGCAGTGGGGGAGGGGGGCAAACCCAGTTCTTATTGTAAAAACATCCTGTGAATGTAACAGCCTTCAGTGGGTTGAAGTTACAGGGAAATATATTCCCTCCTCAAACCCCAAACCCCTATTCCCATTGCAAAACAGCAAAGTCATGGACCAAGCACTGTGATTTTAGCCTTTCTCTGAACACTCTCCCCCTGGCTCCTGACAGAGTTTGGAGATCATCCTTTGACCTCATTCTTCAGAGGGAATGAACACCATCAGCCTGTGAGCTAACTTGGCCTAAACATCACCCCTGAGACTCAGAACCCGGCTTCAGAAGAGCGGGAGGGGCTGGAGACAAGGAAAAGGAGAGAGACAAGGCAGGAGGCCTCGCTGGCTGTTATTGGAAGGACCAGGTCAGGGGAAGGAAGTCTTCCACAGCCGACAGCCAGATGAAGAAATGGAGAGGCGCTGCCACCGAGGAAGGCCGAGCTGGAGACCCTGAGTTTCCCCACAGACCCTGCCTGACCCCCTCTCTGAGCACTTCCCCACACCGATCCTCCCCTGTCCACGCGCTCTCCAGCAGGTATACACTCCCCACAGTTAGACAGGTTGATGCTAACCTGTCTGAACTCTAAAAGCAACCAAGAAGGCTTTAACAAAAAAACAAAACTCCTGGTGATCTATTTGGACGAAATCTGCTGGAGAAATAAAAAGGTAACGCTCTGAGTAGCATCTGCAGCCCTGATGGTTGTGTGCGATGCAAGTGAAACAAATCCTCCGTCCTCAGCTTCTCTCCCCGGGAAAAACAAGGAGGAAACGGTCCATCTTGCCTTTGTTTGCGGGGAATTTCAGAATTCCCATCTCTGCCCTTTTCCTCCTGTGCTCTTAGCCAAACGCAAACCCTGAACCGCGCACTAGAGGTCGCTGTTCATTACGCTCCAACCTCATCTCCAAGGCGGGTGGGGGAAGGGCTGACGGCCTCTCTTCTCCACGGAGTGGGAGGAGCCTGCAGGCTCCGGCGGCTGGGAAATCTGCTTGGTCACACCCAGGGCACGTATGTCAGGAGGCCGGAGCCTGCAAGTGCGTTGCTCTTCCTGACACAGGCAGAAGTATAACAAAGGAAAAAAGCAAATTACCAAAGGTGCTTCCAATTAATTCGAATTGGGTTGTGAAGTACTGCCTAATTGGTGACCTTTAAAACACTTGCCCTCTCCTCCCCAACTTACCAAATGGAACCACATCCTTCCAAGTGACCCACCATGAACAATAATAAGAAGGACCCGGATAAAAAGCCAAGGTTTAAACAGACAGTACCAGCAGCGAGCCACCAGCAATGACACCACTGGGTTGGTATCCTCCCCAGCTGGTTCTGTGCCCAGAATATAAAACAGCTAAGAAATAAAATGACAAGACAACAAAGCAGATAACACTGGAAGCAATTACAGCCTCTCTTGACGCTGAGATTTCTAGAACTGCCACTCAAGGAGCGGTACTATTCTAATCGAAGGCCATTACCCATGAACCAGATCGCAGGCTGGCTGATTCCCATTGTTTCGTTCCTAATTTTCCTAATTATGTTCACCTGTCCCTTCATTAGTCCTGACTTTGTAAGTTGCAGTTCATTTCACACAGACCCATCTCAAAGGCAATACTGAGGCTGGAGTTGACAAAAAAGTCAGCGGTATCATTGTTTCCAGGCAACTCACAAAGTGTTTCTTTATTATTTGCTTCATTTCCACTTCTGTCTTTTACTCTAGATCCAGAGTAGAATCTGTTAATAGATGTTGATGCAGAGTCCTTACACATACAGACGCTGCTACAAGACAGTGTATGTCAGTATGAAGTTTGTAGCACTTCGGGAGAAGGAATGGCAACCCCACTCCAGTACTCTTGCCTGGAGAATCCCAGGGATGGCAGAGCCTGGTGGGCTGCCGTCTATGGGGTCGCACAGAGTTGGACACGACTGAAGCGATGTAGCAGCAGCAGCAGCACTGACTTCAACTCTTAGGGAAATTCCTAAAAGACAGAGCCCAAAGCACTGGTGTAGACAGAGAAAGTTTCTTGCTCAAGAGTAGGGGGGCTTAAACCTTTCTGCTTGCAAGTTGCAAGCAGAAGTGGGAGCACGTAGGGCCAGGAGCAGCTTGGCAAGGGCAGGTAAGTAAACAGGATCATGGCTTCTGTGGGGAGACCCAGATGATGCTCTTGCCCCAGGCTGAGGTGCTCTTGCTGAGTTAGAAAGGAACAAGGGAACCACTAAATGTGGCAGAGCGGGAGGAGCACAGTGTATATCATGATGAGGAGTCTGGATGTATACTTTCTTTAATCGTGGCAAAATATGCATGACATCAAATGTACCATTTTAATCATTTTTAAGTGTACAATTCAGTTAGCATATCCACATGGTGTACATCCATGCAGCTATCTATCTCAGGGACTTTATCATCATCTCAAACAGAAACTGTGTACCCATTAGACAATAATTCCCCACCTCCTCCTCCCTTAGTCCACGATAACCTGTAATCTCCTTTCTGTCTCTGGGACTTCATCTGATCTAGGTATCATGTACAAGTGGACTCATACAACATTTGCCCTTCTGTGTCTTGCTTATTTCATGTTGTGTAATGTCTTCAAGGTCCATCCATGCTACAGTATGTGTCAGAACCTCATTCACCTCTAAGGCTGGATAGTATTCCATTGTATGTATATTACATTGTATATATCTGTTCATTTGTTGATGGATACATGGGTTGCTTCTACTTTTTTTGGCTATGGTGAGTATGCTACTGTGAACATTGGTTTAAAAGTATTTCTTTGGGCCCCTGCTTTCAATTCTTTAGGGATATATTCCTAGGACTGGAATTGCTGGGTCATTGTGGTAGTTCTATGTTTAACTTTTTGCAGAACTACCGAATTGGTTTCCACAGCAGCTACACCACTTTATAGTCCCACCAGCAAAGCACAAGATTCCAATTTCTCCACATCCTCACCAACACATGTAATTTTCTAGATTTCTTATGATGATCATTCTAACGGGTCTAGAGGGGTATTTCATTGTGTTTTTGATTTGCATTTTCCTAATGATTAGTGGTGTTGAATATCTCTTTATGTGCTTATTGACCATTTGTATATCTTTTGATGAAATGTCCATTCAAGTCCTTTACCCATTTTTGAATGACTGTACACTTTAGAGGGCTTCCCTGGTGGCCCAGAGGTTAAAGCGTCTGTCTGCAATGTGGGAGACCTGGGTTCGATCCCTGGGTTGGGAAGATCCCCTGGAGAAGGAAATGGCAACCCACTCCAGTATTCTTGCCTGGAGAATCCCATGGACGAAGGAGCCTGGTAGGCTAGAGTCCACCGGGTCACAAAGAGTCGGACACGACTAAGCGACTTCACTTTCACTTTCACACTTTAGAGGCAGTATGTTTCTGTTTCAGCTTGGCCACTTCCTACCTATGTGACCCTGAACTGGTTACATAATTTCTCTGAGCCTCAATTTCTTCACCTGTAAGGTAGAAAAAAGAGAATTTACCCCATAGCGTTGAGCAATTTGTATCCATTACGCATTATGAACAATGTCATAGCTGACAGCAGGCAGTAAGTATCAGTCTTAAGAAGATATGAGGTGGCCGGGAGAGGAGAGAGACCCGAGGAGTGGGGAGCAGTCAGGAGACAGTGTCCTGCCACCGGGGTTGGTGGGTATGGCCTCAGTCATCTCATAGTCCAGCCTCTTTATGTAACAGGAGAGGAAAGAGACAAAAATGAAGCCCAAGAGCCCAGTGGCAAGAGAGGCTCTCGAAGCCTCCTCTCTAGAGTCCAAATCCTGGACTCCTCCCCTCTTTGCCTTTGTTTCAGCCTGCAGCATTTGTTAAAGTCCTCGTGGGAAATGACTTGAACATCTTCAAAACCACCTGGACCTTCTCTTACTGGCATCACAAGCTGGCATCCATGGGCCTGCAAAAGCTGCCAGTTTTGAGGCTGGGAAGGGGAGCTGGTATAAGCAAGAAGTAATGTTGCCTCCAGAATTCCTCTTGGGAGAAAAGGACCCCGGGGCTCTCTCAGTGTTCAGGGTGCTCCAGGTTTCAGATGGCATCACAGCCTAGATGACCTGTTCCCAACCTTCCGCCTTACCTCCTGCATGTGTGGGAAGCCAGTTAGAGGAGAAGACCAGGGATCATGGGACCCCCACCCACCCACTCCACCCAGGGTCCAAGAGTGCAGGCAGCCACACTTTTGTCAGACGGTGGTCTCACTGAACAGAAGACCTGCTTGACCTTGTGTAGCTCTGATTATTCTGTGCCTGCCTGCAAAGATGAAGCTGCTGCCACCCCACCCCCAGGGTGGCAGGTGACAGAAATTGTTGGAAAAATGACCAGAAAATGAGCTGAGGTCACACAGTCTGCTGAAGGTTTTTACAGCACCTCAGACACAGAACTCCTCGCATTACTCCTGGTGCATCAGTATAGGCTCATCTCACAGAGCCTGAAGCTGAAGTTCATTTCCGATTTCCTAAACTGTCCCACCTCCAGCAGCACAGTCTGTTAATTTCAGCTTTAGGTAAACCCAGCCACCCCGCTTCTCTATCTTAGATCCCGCCAGTGTGCTTTCTCCCGCCTGCCTGCTGCCCTAAACAACACAGCACCATGCGCTTCATCTCTGATGAAGCCACACGCCCCTCAGCGCAGTCTACGTTCTGATGATTCACATCAAATTTCCTGTTTGGCTTCCTTTATAGACACACGGCTCCTGGTGTTTTCACTCATCTTCTTCGGTACATCCGGCCTAAGAACACTTATCGCATTTGTCAGTTTAGCAGCTGTACTTCTCTGCCCACACCACCCCAGGCAGAAGAAGATAGTTTCACATTTTAAACTGTTTTGATTATTTCTTCTTTCTTATACTTTTTCCTCTCTTCTTCTAGGATTAGTAATAGTGGGTTTTTACAACCCCAGGGTCCTAAATGCATCTGTAATAGACTGTCAAACAGGCAAGAAGCATGAGCAGACCCCATCACAAGGCTTCCACCAGACAGGAGGATGAAGCCAAGAGAGCCGCAGCAGGAAGGGGACCCCCCCAGGCACTACACAGCCATGTGGAGGAACCCAGTACCACAAGGATAATTAACTCTGCCTGCAGAAGGCAGCTGTGGTGTAAACCGGTGGTTGTCAAACTGTGCTCCCCAGAGGTTCCGAGACAGAGAGAGGATAGACAGAGAACAGGGAGAGGTGGGCGCTGGACCTTCTCCTATTCAAACAGAGCAGCTCTGAAGTGCTAGGCTTCATACATGCTTTTCCTTGGAAGAAGGGCACCCGCGGTCCCAAACATGCAAACCCAGCAATGAACTTGGAAGAGCTCCATCTCAGAAGGCAGGTCCTAGGTTCAACCTAGCTCTGCGGCCTTTGGCACAACATTGAGCTTGAAGACTCCCTGCCATGGCTGGAATTGAAAGCTTTAGATGAGGAGATGGGCAAGGCCCTTCCAAGTTTTATTATTATTATTATTATTATTATTATTATTATTATTTATTTTTTAATTGGAGGATAATTGCTTTACAAAGTTTTTTGTTTTCTGTCAAACCTCAACATGAATCAGCCATAGGTATACATATATCCCCTCCCTTTTGAACCTCCCTCCCTTCTCCCTCCCCATCTCACCCATCTAGGTTGATACAGAATCCCTGTTGAGTTTCCTGAGCCATACAGCAAATTCCCACTGGCTATCTATTTTACATATGGTAACGTAAGTTTCCATGTTACTCTCTCCATACATCTCACCCTCGCCTCCCCTCTCCTATGTCCATAAGTTTGAAAATCTCCTCTAGAATGATATTTGTAACCTTAAGATGGCCACATCAGTTTCAAGTCAGAAGGACTTGTGACTGAATTCCAGCTCTGCCTTTGGCAACTATTACCTGACGCAGGACCCTCCTCCTGCCTGAATTTCAGGTCACCCTCCCCTGTGACCACGAAGTCAATGACTTTATAAGGTTATGGTGAGGATTAAAAGTAGTACCTGGGGACTTCCCTGGTGGTCCAGTGGCTAAGACTCCACACTTCCAATGCAGGGGGCCCAGGTGTGATCCCTGACCAAGGAACCAGGTTCCACATGCCACAAACTAAGAATTCACATGCCTCAGCTAAAAGATCACAGATGCCACAACTGAGATCCAGCACAGACAAATTAACTAATTAATTATTAACTTTAAAAATAATATCTAGAACTTTTCTTGGCTCAAAGTAGTTGTTTAGTAAAGGATAGCCATGACCTGCCATGATTTTTATGCATTTCTATTAACTCCTTAGTGCTCCGAATTTGCCCTCTTCATATCTGAATCAGGCTTCCCTGGTAGCTCAGCTGCTAAAGAATCTGCCTGCAATGCAGGAGACCCCAGTTCTATTCCTGGATCGGGAAGATCTGCTGGAGAAGGGATAGGCTATCCACTCCAGTATTCTTGGGCTTCCCTGGTGGCTCAGCTGGTAAAGAATCCCCTGCAGTGCAGGAGACCATGGGTTCGGTCCCTGGGTTGGGAAGATCCCCTGGAGAAGGGAAAGGCTACCCACTCCAGTACTCTGGCCTAGAAAATTCCATGGACTGTAGAGTCTATGGGGTTGCAAAGAGTCAGACACGACTGAATGACTTTCACCCACTTACTCGTTATCTGAATGAAAGTTCACCAAGATGTTAATACAAGGATTTTCATAGCAGCAAAATTTCTAATACCAAAAAAAAGTAAGAGGTTGGGGTGGGGGGATAAATGGAATGTGTCCAGCAATCAGGAAATGAATAAATAAATCATGAATTAGGCCTTTCCATATATCTGTATTTTGTGACCATGGATAGGTTTGTTCATTGATCTATTTTATCAAAAGAGAGATTATAGCCTTTTTATTTATCTCTTCATACTTCTCTATATTAAAGGTAAGTTCAATAAATGTTATTTTTAATGTAAAAATTTTCTGTCCTTTTTATGTATTGGGTAAGTAAAGAAACTGTTACCATAAGGAGGCTGATGGTGCAGTGGTGAAAGGTCACTTTCAGAGGAGGAATCCTGGCATGTCTTTCAGGCCAGCTATCAACAAGAATCAGGCCCTTCAGACGGATTTGCTCTGGCTCATCTTTTCTCTGGACCACATCTGCAGCACCTGACGAATAACTTGCTCCTTCCTGGGATTTTCTCCAAGTGAAATAACCCTCTGACCCTTGTTTTTATTTTTCTCCATTTTATAGCAGAGGAACTAGGAGAAAGGGGAGTTTACAGTTCTTACCAGGTCTCAAAACATTTAACCGAAAGCTCAGCTACATATCATCAGGGTTCTCCAAGGACACAAGCTCAGCTTCTCCGGTTTCCGTGTAGATTTCTCAGCAGTTGGGTTGGAGAGTGAAAAGACTTCACATCCTCAGGCAGATAATCTATTCCACTTTCAGAAAAAAAATGCTGCTGTCCTTATAGATAAAGCTCAGAGATCTTGGAGGTTTCTCGGTTTTATTCTTAAGATTTCTTTTCCTAACTGCCTCTAAATAAAATGTTCATTTTTCAGGTATGCAGGTCAGTGCTGAACAAATATTCCCAACTCACAGATTAAACACTCTAGCCAATACTAGTTCAAAGATGCAGGATCTCTGGCTTAGGCAATACTTTTGTAAGTAGGACTGTCTGGTCCCTTTGTCATCTGTGAACATCCCACGCGCACATGTTGAATGTCACACTACTTCCTCTGGCTTCAGGGCCCCACTGTGACATCCTGCCACACCTGACTTCTTCTGAAGTGGGCAAAGCTCTACCCAACCTTTCCTTCTCCTTTCCCACATACCCCTCCACCACCCAAACTCCCTGATTCTCATATAAATTGGAAGTTTCTCCCTCCTCAAGTAAACATCAGAAGGGAAGGAGCTGATTGAGTAATTTAGCTTATAGTGTAAATGACTGATAGCTTGATAATTTTCTCATGGAAAGTGCAGTTGGTTTTTTTTCCAGCCACACTGTGCAGCACGTGGGATTTTAGTTCCCCAAGCAGGGATCAAAACCATATCCCCTGCACTGGAAGCACAGGGTCTTAACCACTGGACTGCCAGGGAATCCCCAAAACACAGTTTTTAATCAGAGGCATTTATTGCAAATCTTTACCCAGCTGAGATTATAAATCCTCCACATTTTCTTTTCTGTTTTCCTAACCCAGCACAGATTGGATGTTGGTGTACAGTCCTATTGAGGGAGGGGTCCTCAGGGCTGAAAAGATCTCAGCTAATCAAGAGAAAGGCACTTCTTTTCTGGTAGACTGTTCTCCTATGGTCCTGACTGCTTCCTGTTTGGGTATCACATAAGCTGCCCTTCCCTTCCTCTGTTTTTCCCCATGGCCCAGATCACAGGGGCGTGCCTACTGCTACGATCAGGTCTCTGAGATGCCAACCTTCCATGGCAGACTTGGGGAGCACAGTGTAGAGAAAAGTAACTAGGATCTAGGCTAGGAGTCCCATTCATGAAATCATGATCACTGCCTGTTCACGAGCCCCTGGGATGTCTTCAGTGTGCTTTCAGACAGCATTGATTTTTCTCCCTCTGCCACTTTCTACCTTCAAGATTCCCCTTGCAGAGACCCCTGCCTCCCGGCTGTCCTGGAGCTCCTCTAATTACCATGTGTTTCTCTGAATCACAGTCTAGGGGTGAGGTCTATTTCCCACTATTGATAAAATACTTTTCGTAAACCAAAATATGAGACAGTTGGGCCTACTCAGTGGCTTAGAACTGCCAGTGGGACCAGTTTTTTAATTTGAGTACAGTTTTTATTTTATTTATTGTTTCCCTTCCCTTTGGAAGTTGGCACAAATCCTCTAGACCAGGAGATATTGTAGAATGCTGAATAGCACCAAACCAAAAAAATAAATTTATCATCAAAGTTTTGTAATAAGACTGAGTATATGGCTTATAACAGTGAAGGAGAGCCCTTTTCATCAGTCTTAGCAGCATCTCTAAGTGGGAAGGGGTAAAGAAATATATTTACTGAGATTTTGAAGTCTAGCTTAAGACAGGTGTTTCAAAGTGGGGGTATGGTCAAGACTGAGGAAGGATCATGATACAACTTAGGACCAGTAGACAGATTAAAGCAAGGATTTCAAGGCAAGAGACTCAAAGGGTCTCTTGTCACTGGATTCTTTTTTTTTTGATTAAAGAGTTGATAGGTCTTGCAGAAAGTTCCTGCAATGATCAATAAAGTTATCTGCACTTTCATCTCCCTGGCCAAATGTTTCCTAGAAGAATGAAGTTATATGTTGAAGACAGTGGAAGAGTAAAGTCATGTGTGAAGAGTAAGCTGAGCAGGAGATTTGATCCTCAATAGTAGGAAGACCCCCACAGTGCTGTCCTTAATCATCTCCCTCTATTCCCATCCTACACAACCAGCCCCACTCTTCCTTTCAGAACCTGCAGACCTAGAAGATTTAGTCCATCTTCTCTTGTTATAGTTCCTTTCTCATCCTGTTCACCATCTGGCAAGGTAAAGGATACCTATTGTCATCCCCAACTCAGCCACACACAGCCTCTCCTTGAAGCCCATCCAGATCTCATGAAAACAGAATTCCTTCCAGCCTTCTGGGCAGGCCCTGACAGGCCTGAATTCACACACATAGGTATGCACTCTTGGTCTTGGCTCTGCAACTCTCATGGACACTTGAAGATTTTGTATAAGAGGCAGGATGTGAAATGTGGGCATCTAAAGTGGCACAAAATTCAAAACTACCACATTAATTACTTCCTAAGTGGCACTAGTGGCAAAGAACCTGCCTGCCAATGCAGGAGACCTGGGTTCAATCCCAGGTTTGGGAAGATCCACTGGAGGAGGACATGGCAACCCACTTCAGAATTCTTGCCTGGAGAATCCCACGGACAGAGGAACCTGGCAGTCTACAGTCCATGGGATGTCAGAGTTGGACATGACTGGAGTGACTTAGCACAGAAGCACTGAGGGGAATGAGAAAGAGATGGCTAGATGTCCTCCAACATTTTCACTCCCCCTTTCACAGTATGGAGTTATCATTGAATGTCGGCTGCCTGGCCAGGGACTAGACTTCCCAGCTTTGCTCATCTCTTAGTGCGGTCATGTGGCAGGTTGTCACTGAAGAATAAGCAGAAATGACTCATCCTTCTAAGTCACCACTTTAAGAAGTAAGTGTACCTTCTTCATATTCTACTTGCCCTTGTGCCAGCTTGATGTGGATTAGCTAAGGCCCAGGGGATATCAAGAGATAAAAGAGCCCTCAGTCTCAAGAGCATCAGATGAGGGAAAGCCACTTGCCATGCAGGAAGTGAGGGAGAAATATACTCCTATTATGTTAACCATGAAAAATGTTTGGTCCACTTGTTACAGCAGCTAATTTAGCAAGTAAAATGACAATAACACTCCCATAGGGAGTCAAAAGAAAATGATCCCATCATTGTTTTGAACTAAAAACCACACCACAGTGAAGAATATCCAGTTCAAGCTGTGGGTGACCTTGATGGGAAACCAGGACAAATTAATTTGGCTTTTGGCATATTAATAAAGTGGCAGCTATTTATTCAATGTGTTATTAGCTGATCATCCTTTGAGGACCAGTTTGCTTCTTGGGAAAGGTTTCGGCACCTCTGAATAGGCTGATAGTTCGCATTGTTTCCTTGCTCATGGTAATAAATTGCGATTACTCTAATTTATGTACTAAGATGCAAATAAAAATAGGGGCAAAGTCACATTTGAGCCATCCTCAGTACCTAGGCCATTCTCCCTAGAACTAAACTTGCTGCAGGATCAGGAGAATAATCTCTTCTGGTGCCGCTCTAAACACTCCCTGCGCCTGGAAAAATGAATGCCCTTGCCACAGAGGAGCCCTCACTCTGGGGGCCTGCCCTGCAATTTTGCCTCTCTAAATGTTGAGTGTTTAAGCTGAGTCAAAGTGAAAAATAGAATATGCCCACAAGGATAGACGAGAGCCCTCTTTTCCCTGTGTTCCTATCACATTGTAGAGAAGGACATAGTGTTGATCAAGGTACAGTGTCCTTACTAGGTTGCCTGGGACCACATGTGTTTGCGGACGGCCATCTGATTCCCAGCCCGAGAACATGGCGCTGAGAGGCACCCTGTCTAATTCTGACTCTACCCTGTACCCATATGATGGCTGCAAAGCATTTGACCCCACCAAGTCTCTGTAAAATAGGGTTGATAAAATTGGCCAATCTCATGGAGGAGAGGTAGGTAGATAGTAAATGATTATAGACAACAGCTATGAGAGAAATACACAGTACTAGATAATAAGCACTACAGAGGCATTATGAGCCTCGGTGCTGAGCTGGTTCTATCAACTACCACAACATTGTTAATAGGCTATTCCCCAGTACAAAATGGGCTTCCCAGGTGGCGCTAGTGGTAAAGAACTTGCCTGTCAATGCAGGAGAATAAGAGTCACGGGTTTGACCACAGGGTGAGGAAGAACCCCTGGAGGAGGGCATGGCAACTCGCTCCAGTATTCCTGCCTGGAGAATCCCATGGACCCAGAAATCTGGTGGGCTACAGACCATGGGGTCACAAAGAGTTGGACACGAAGCAACTTAACATGCACACACGATACAAAATAAAAAGTTTAAAGTTTGGGAAAAGATGAAATCATATATAGAAAAAAAAAGAAGGAAAAGAGTCCAGTGGATTAAAAAAAAAATTAAAACATTTTTTCCTTGCTCAGTAAAACTTTATAATGGGGAGAAAATGTAGCATTTGGCTCATTTATCCTGAGTACAAAAGGATTCCAGGGTAAATAATCTCACTAGAAGAAGCTTTCCAGCTCACGCTTGTTCATTCATTCAGAAGAGCGTGTGAGCTCTCTAGCAAACTGGTTTTGTGGCATTCTCAGGTGAGGTGGTCACGTGAGCACCTGCAGACATTTCCAAGTGTGAGTCTGGCTTTGGTAGAGTTGTTTGTGGGCCACATGAAAGCGATGCAGGTGGCTTTTTGAGGTTCAGATGGGAGTGAGGAGAGAAGCTGGCTTCAGGGACTGGAGGGCTTGGAAACCTGACAGACTAGGTGCTATTTTTAGATCCTACTTCTTCAGTCTTACTGACATGATAAATGCTGAGCAAAATAAGACCCTAAAGGAAGGCACCCGGTTTAAGCACCAAATGCAGCAGAGAATAATAATTAAAAGCTCTTCTCCTTGAGGGCCACCTTTACTCAGTTGGTTGCACCTCTTAACTTCCAGCTTGAAATTCAACTTTTAGTACTTGAGGAGCAGAGGGAATGCCTTTGAATTTTATTATTTTTCATAACTTGGGATTTTAAAATAAAGAGATCTAAATCTGTTTCAGATTCAAGATTGCTTTTTGTTTTAAAGTTTCCAAAGTGAAATACCATAGAAATTTAGACTGCCTGGAGGCTTATGAAATCCGGGAGAAGTGCCATCACAAATAGACTTTGTGGTATCATCCCCCCACCTCCCAAGCTGAGGCGAGGGACAACCTGCTGCACACGTGGCCTGCTCTCCAAGAGAGGCAGCCACAGAAGGAAAAGTGGCTGTCCCTGTGGTCTGTTTCAGTTTGAAGAATAGAGACCCACTGGAGAGAAGTCAAATAAAGGGACTTGATTGTGGGAATACACGAGAAATAAAAAAGAAACGGCGTTCCAAGGACATCCCAGGAGAGGGGCTGTAATAGAGCTAGTTATCAGAAGTGATGAGGGGAGGGCCTAGCTTCAAGGACACTCAGCGGACCCCAGAGGTAAGAATTAATGGATCTTCACTCCAAAAACTTCAAAATCGGCCAAAACCCATGCAGATGATGTCACCCCTCTGCTCAAAATGCTCCAGGAACTCCCCATCTCATTCAGAGTGAAAAGGTTTTTGCCACAACCATAGACTGTATGTAATTCTCATGCCCTGCTTCCCTCACCCATTGCTTCCCCCTCAGTCACTCTGCTGGGGCCATGCTGCCCACTTTGTGGTCCTCAACACGCCAGGAACACTCCTGCCTCAAGGATACTGCCCTTGCTGTTCCCTCTGCCTGGATGCTCATCCTGACACCTGCTGTCATGTCTTTCAGGTCTCTGCTCACATGTCATCTTCTCTGTGAGTCCTTCTCAACCCCAGTACTTCTTGTTTTCAACCTGTCTGCATTCTTTTTAAAGTTTGGGGTTATGAAAGAAATTTTGTAAATTTTATTTATTTATTTTTGGCCTGGCTGGGTCTTTGTTGTTGCACTTGTAGGCTCCTCTCTACCGGCGGTGCTTGGGCTTCTCATTGAGGTGGCTTCTCTTGTTGCACAGCATGGGCTCTAGGGCATGTGAGCTTCAGTAGTTGTGACTCATGGGCTCTGTAGTTTTGGTTCCTGGGCTCTAGAGCACAGGCTCAATAGTTGTGGCGCATGGGCTTAGTTGCTCCACGGCATGTGGGATCTTCCTGGGCCAGGGATCAAACCCGTGTCTCCCGCATTGGCAGGCAGATTCTTTAAACCACTGAGCCACCAGGGAAGCCCCAAGAGTTATGAAGGCTTTTAAACATACTCGAAAATTGTATAGTGAATGCCACCATCAAACAGACGTCTGCATTTTCCCGATCTGGTTTCTTGTTTCCCAATCTTTCATTTTCTCCCCTGCATGGTTTCTAAACCTCCCCAGCACTTGTCACTAATGTGTATATTTATTGTTCTCTTGGCTATGTTATGTCTCTCCCACTTGGACATCAGCTCCCCGATGGCTGGGGTGTTTGTCTGCTTTGCTCACTGCTTTCTCACCAGCACCTGCCAGAGTACCTGATGCGTGGTGGACGCTCACTCATTATGGCTGAATGATGTAATGAAGCAGGTACACCACAATGCCACCTGTTTTCTTCCATACAATCTCCCCCACCATCTGACCTGTACCCGAACGCCCCAGGCATCCCTACTCTGACTCCACCCAGGGTTTGTCAGCCACAGCAGCCACCTGACCCCCTCCCAGACTCTCAGGAGCTCCCAAGTCACAGAGGCAAAACCACACTGGAAGAGCTCTCCGCATGCCACGTCACAGTATCCTGGCAAGTCTGTGAATTAACTTCCCCAGGGTCTTCTGATTACTGCTGGTAATGTGACACAAAACTGGGTCCCCAACAGGGATTCAAGGTGGGGCATTTCCCTTAGAAAGGGGTGTGAGTGAATGGCATCTCTTCCACAGTAAATTATTAACAAGTGTGATGAGATTAAGCTAAGTTTCTTTTTATGTGAATGAATAAATCTCCTGGGCAGCCTCTAATCATTCCAGCTATCCCTGGAGTTACTGTGCATTCCATAGAGAAGCTACTTTTCACCAGGCTCCACCTGTGAGGGGAGAAAGGCTGCAGAGGGAACAGCTTGCCTCAGTTTAGTATCTTCCATCACTTTCGAGACTGTCAACTGGCAAAGACCTTCAGGCATCAGACACTCTCCAATTAGGCCATCAATAAAAGCCAGGGGGTGTTACCAGCCATGATGACAAGTTAGGAACTGGAAGGACCGGAAATGCTCTAGTGCCCTGGCAACCACAACCTGGATGGCTTGCCCGATGCTCCTTCCCCAGTGTTTTCAGTCTACCTGCCAAGGGGGTGTGACTTCCTCCTGGGTCAACTCCTGTGTGACCAGGCCAGGGCAGATCCAGAAGAGAACCTCACCACATCAAACCATATCCCAGGGCTGTTGCATTCATTTTGGTGAAGACTTTATTTTCCCCAGGGCTGGGTGGCCCTGAGACCTCTCCTCAACCTGACTGCCACTTAGGATGACTTGTAGGGCCACCTGGTTTTCAAAGTCATCTTATAAGGTTGTAGAGACTCAGGAGCTGTGAGTCCCCATTCGGATTCAAAATTTTAAATGAACAGTATTTCCTCTGTTGGTTGTTGGATATTTTAGCAATAGGTGGTGACTGAGATCTCACATGGGCATAGCCCATACTATGGGCTATCATACTTCTATCATACTTCTAGATACTTTCAAGAATAGAATCTATATCCATCTGGTGCTGTCTGGAACAGCCTTCCTGCAGTTAATTACTGAAATATTTCTGTACCATTTAATAAGTAGCCAGGGCCCTAAGCACCCCCACCCCAAAGTCCCCAGCCATCTCAGGCCCTCCTCCCAAACTTCTGGACCTTGGCATAACCCAAGGATGAAAGGGTTAATGCTGGCCCACAGGGATCACGGGTATCTGTAGTGATGGCTCAGTACCTGTGCTTTGCAGGTGTACATGCTAAGTCACTTCAGTCATGTCTGACTCTTTGAGACCCTATGGACTGTAGCCTGCCAGGCTCCTCTGTCCATGGGCTTCTCCAGGCAAGAATACTGGAGTGAGTTGCCATGCCCTCCTCCAGGGGATCTTCCCAATCCTGGGATCGAACCCACATCTCTCATGTCTCCTCTAAGGGAAACCCAACTGTGTATACCAATTGTTAAATACTCTATCATCTCTCTCCCCTCCCTCTGACTTGCACATCTCACTTCTAAAGTAAAAACAACCACCACCACCACCCTCATTTTAGACATTTTTATCCTTCCTAATCTATAGAGAGGAGGCTTCCCTAGTGGCTCAGTGGTAAAGAATCTGCCTGCAATGCAGGAGGCGTGGGTTCAGTCCATGGATTGGGAAGATCCCCTGGAGGAGGAAATGGCAGATCCCAGTATTCTTGCCTGGGAAATCCCATGGACAGAAGAGCCTGGCGGGCTACAGCCCATGGGGTCACAAAAGAGTCAGACATGACTGAGCGACTGAACAACAACAAATTAATAGAGAAGGATGCAATGGGATTGGGGTTGGACCAAGTCCTAATCCCACACAGAGGCAGGGCAGCCAGAAACAGAATTGGTCATCCAAGTGGCGATGATATAAACATTTTCCTCTGCTTTGGACATTTCTCCACCAGAAAGATATCCACAGGGAGAGGAACTTCTGTCTGATTTGTACACTGCTGTATCTTAGCACCCAGAACAGTGCTTGGCACATACACACCCCCCAAAACACTCAATAAATCAATATAGCTCCTGAATGAAGGCATGGATTCCCTGCTCTGATGGCTCAGTTATTGCCTCACTTGACAAAACTGGGAGAATCTAAAGCTTTTCAGGACTTCACAATTTAGATTTTTTTTTTAATTATTCAATTCTTCAACCTCAAGGCCCAGAGGGAGCACATCCACCACGGTGACCATTGCCAAAGTCCCCACGTTCACGGCCATGTGATGCTGGTGCTCTGTGATCTGCAAAGGCATTCTGGTCTCTCCAAGAGACTTTGATTGTCATTTCCAGAAAATTAGCCTCACACATGACACTGCATTGACCGGTGAAATAGAAGCCACTCCAGGATCTGAGCCGGGCCAGGTGAGACAGAGAGAGGAGGGCCATCATGCAGTCATGGCCCTGTGACAGCCACACCATGGTCATCGTGGCTTCTTGTGGCCAGGTGCTCCCAAGGAGTGGAGCGGGGTCCAGCCAGGAGGTAGGGGCGCTGGCAGCAGGCCTCTGAGACCTGGCTTAACCGAGCTCACACTCTCCAGCCTCTGAAGAAAGCCACTCCAGAAAGTGAAAAAGTCCTGGGTTTTGTTCCCTAAGATGTTCCTCATCCCCTCCCACTGCCCAGCGGTGCTCCCTGGGGATGTGTTTTTTGTCAGCAAGTTCTCTGTGGGGTTTGAATAGTAAAGGGGTGAAGTCTCTGAAGGAAAATTTGAAACCTGTGACATCTGAGAATCAGCTCTCCTTGCTGTTGACAAAACTGTAGGGGAAAGTGTCGGCCTCAGAACGCCTCCCTCAGGCAAATCCACACGTCCCTCTCCACGTTACTTTGGAATTAGTTTAGGGACCAGCGTGGCTCCCACTGCAGATTCTCCAATGCAAGCTGTGCTCCCTGGGGCCCATGTTCTCAGGTGGATGTTATCTGTCTACCTCCATCCTAATCGTGACATCCATGACCCAGCTGGCCCAGCGTCACCGTGACACTTTGCTTTTAACCCCTTTCATCCTTTGCATTGCCAAGCAGTTTGCAAACATTAATTAATACCTCTTGCCGAGTAGCAAGTTTCATTATCCCTGTGTCAAGGTTTGAGGAATCGAGTCACCACAGGCTGTGACCCACAGGCCACAGGCTGAGTCAGGATGAGGGAGAGTCTAAATTCCTGGCCACCAACTGCCCACACCACTGGCCTGGCCCCATGCTCATGGCCAGGCATTTATTATTTGAAGCTGCTTGCTACAACCCACACCTCCTCTGAGGTCTTATTCTGAATCCACAGCAAGCAAGGATGTGGCAGCCCAGGAGGGGCGGAGAACAGGAGACGGCAGTGGTGGAACACACATCAGACAGCATCTGAGGCCCTCAGACATGGTCAAGAAAGTGAGCCTGAGTTTTCTTCAAGAACATCAGACCACAAAGTCTCAGCTTACTCGCCAAGCCTTTAAGATATCTCACCATCCAGACTTGGTCCCTGCCTCCCTAGGTAGAGCCTTATTTCTTATGTCATCACCTCAATCCCATGCCATCCCTTATGGAAACACCTCCATTCCCACTGTACCCTCTCCTGCTGAGAGCCCTTGATGTGAGCAAAACGTGTCCCTTCCCTTCCTGAGAGAGACAGTTCTCACATTCTCTCCATATTCATCTTCAGCAACAGAGATGCTGCAGGAAGGAGCCCCCAGTAATGTGGCAAAGCCGCTGATTTCCTTTCTCGCCCATCCCCTGTTTCCAAAGACACTCCCAGGGCAGTTCTCAGCCAACAAACCCTCACACCCACACTCCTTTTCCTTGAAGGCCTGGCCCTCCCGCTCACCTTCTGTATATGGAATCTCTGGCACCCCCCAGAAAAGGAAGCCAGGAGCCCACTCTACTAGAAACCAGCTCTCAGGGAAATGACACCGTGTAGAGGGAACACAAGGATGCCTAAGAAAGTGTCTTTCTTGGAAGCTGGGTTCCCAGCTGTTGCAAACAAGACCCTTTTTCTCCCCTAGAAGGAGGAGAAATGCAATGCAGTAGAGTCCTGACAAGTTTTCATTCATAAAGAGGCAGTGTGGTGTAGTGGCCAGGGGAATAGGTTACAGAGCCCGACTGAGAGTAAACCCTGGCTCCACAGCGACCAGCTGTGAGACACGTACCTTTCCTCATCACTCTGTGCTTCAGTTCACTCTTCTGCAAATTGGCTAAAATCGTAACCCCTTCTCAGGATTGTGATGATAAATGAATGACTTAAGGCATCTAAGCTCTTCCCTGGTGGCTCAGTGGTAAAGAATTCTCCTGCTAATGTAGGAGACACAGGTTCCATCCCTGGGTCGGAAAGATGCCCTGGAGAAGGAAATGGCAACCCATTCCAGTATTCTTGCCTGGAAACCCCATGGACAGAGGAGCCTGGCGGGCTACAGTCCATGGGTTTGCAAAGAGTCAGACACGCCTGAGCAACTGAACAAAAACAATGACAAAAAGGCACCTAAAGTTCTTAGAACAATATTAGTTCTTAATAATTGTCAGAAGCCAACATTTCTTTCTATAAGTGTGCTGGGTGAGGAGTTGACCCTCCAGGAGTCTAGTTGTGGAGACAGACAGATATGCCTCATGCACTGTGGTCCTGGTGTGATGGGGACACGCACAGAGCACTATGAGTGTGCCTTTGTGTGAATTTGGAAACAATTCTAGTCCCAAAGGCACATGCTAAGCAGTGGAACTTGGGCTGGAATTCAGGAATTTAATTCCCCAGGCAGATGACATTATGCACAACTATACATAGTGGAACTTCAGAATAGCATCACCCACCCTGGAGAGGAAAAGGAATAGCATCAACCACCCTGGTCAGAGAAGGCTTTGGAGAAGTGACGGCTGAATTTATCCTGATTAGGGATTCATTCATCAAAATGGATAGGAGAATCTGAAACAGTATTTGAGGCAGAGAGAACAGCATGAATGGAAGCAAAGAGACAAGAAAGAGCACATTCAATGCAGGAAAATACAATGAATTGGGTACCACCTTAAACATGAGGCAAGGAATGGCAGTCCATGTATTAGACAGGGCCAAGCAAGGTAGCAATGGGCCTGCCATGTTAACAGCAGCCCACCAAGTCTAAAGGGAGTGGGTCACAGGGTCAGCTCTTTACACTGACTCAAGTTACTGACTTGAATGTGATTTCTTTCTCCTTCTCTGTTCTACTCTGGGATAACAGTGGGTGTTGCTAACACCTGGTACCCTGAGGACCAGTGACCTAACAACTTTGGACTCCCATCCTTTCTGTTCATCAAGATTAGACTGGGACCCCGTGTCAAGAGGGAGTGTCTCTAATTTGTGGAGAAATGCTAAATGAAAGGTCGAACTATTGGTACCTTCTCTGCTGTACAACTTCCTGTGAAATCCCAGGGGCATGCTCACTCAAGTCACTTCAACAAGAGAAGACATAGATACATTCTGAATATAGAACACTGCCAGAACATTGCACAGTTCCACTGAAAATGAAATATACCATTTCATGGCAACGTGGACATTCTCAACTATAATTCTGCTTTGGAGATTCAACTCCTATTTTGTGTTTTACTAATTAAATACCACAAATAGTGAATATTTATTTTCTCATTGTGCAATCTGCAAAAGCAGAGTAGATAGATTTCCAGGGCAGCAATAGGAGTTTATACACAAAACACAACCCTAGGCCTAAGAACTCCTTATTCCATCTCCACCTAGAATTCAAGTCTCAGCCCAAGTCTCTTTCAATCACTTCATGTAATGATTTAATAGCTGTTCAGGGCAAAACTTTTAGAAATCAGAGAAGAACAGGCTTGGTTGGGAGAGCTGGGGAAGGCTTGATCTAAGAGGAGGAATTTAACCTGGTTCTTAGAGATTGAAAGGAGTTTCTTGGGGATTGTAGAGGGTATTTTAGACCAAAGAAAGCACAAGGTTGTGAAAGAGGCTGGTGTTTCAGAAAGCAACAAGCCATTCCACCAGGAAGACTGTGATGGAGGGTCAAAGTGATAGGAGGGAGCCATTGCTGTAGGCTGGAACCGGACTTTGATGAGTCTTAGAGTCATGTGATCAGGTTTGCTTTTTAGAAAGATACTTCTGTTGGTTTATAAAGGATGGACCAGAATGCAGTGCAGGCAGAATCAGGGACTCCATAGATGGAGTCACTGCCACCCCGCCGCCCCCAGGTAAACAGTGGTGATGGCCTGAACTAACATAACGCAGTGTGGGTATTTCTGAGGTAGAAGTCTCTAGTTTTATGACTGAAAGTGAAAGAGAGGAAGAATTCAAGACTGACTGAAATTTCTAACCTGGGAAACTGAGGAGGTAGTGACACCGTGAATCAAGATCAAGAATACCTGAGGTAGAGGAGGAGATGGATAAAAGGGTTCCACTTGAGATGTATTTATTTTGAGGTGACATAAGGTGGTCCAACTAGAAGTGTCGAGTTGGTCACTGGAAATATTTGCCTGAGCTTGGAAGAACAGCACTGGAAATAGGGATCTAGAAATTTCTGTGGCTTTAGCCGTATGTAATTGCCCACAATTGATCACATTTTACCTACAAAAATAGCAATTTCATTTGGGAGAATATTTTGTATTCAAATATACTGAATAAGAGGGAAGAATCCCAAGGACAGGATATTATTTGGGAAACATTAACTTCCAAGAGTGGGCAGACAAGGAGAAATTGTGAAGAAAATTGCAAAGGATTGGTGAAGTTAGTGACACGGGGGAAACTGAAGAAGGAGGAATGGTGGAGAAGCCAGAGCAGGAGTGCTTCTCAGAAAGAAGTGGGTTTCCAACAGCCTCGAAGGGTAAGAGGATGCAAGTCAGAAGGACAAAAAACAGGCCCGGAATCTGGCATTTGGGAGGTGACTATACCTCAGTGGGAATTTCAGCTGAATGATGAGACAAGAAGTTGAAAAGGAAGGGCTGGCAGCAAGGTTTTGTTTGTATGCTTTGTATTTTAGGGGTTTCTTTGGTGGCTCGGGTGGTAAAAAATCCACCTGCAACGTGGGAGACCCAGGTTCAAACCCTGGGTGGGAAAATCCCCTGGAGAAGGGAATGGCTACCCACTCTAGCATTCTTGCCTGGAGAATTCCATGGACAGAGGAGATTTGGGAAGACTCATGTATATTTGTGTGTGAAAAGAAGACAGAGAAAAGAAAGTAATTAAAGAGATAGGCCAGGAGAAATGGAGAGTGGGTCCTGGACGAGACAGAGGGATAGACGTGGATGCGTGGGGGGAGGTTTGCTTCAGGCAGAGGGACAGAGGTGGCTCACTGACAGCTTTATGTCCCTACGATCGTGTGTATTTCTAGCCACGCACTCAGACAGATCATACTTATTAGTGCTATTATGTTGTCATGGGACAAAAATCCTTCTCAAAGAGAAAGATGGAAGAGATTTTAATTACCAGAACTTCCTTCAGAGATGGGTTGCAATGCCTTTGATGTATTCTTGGGCACACCCACCTCACCTCACAGGCTGAACCATCACCACTAAGCCCTCTCTGCTGGCCATTATGGGCCTGCCATCACACGAAGAGCCACCTCCTAAGAAACACCTTAAAAGAAGCACGTAGGTTCTTTGGCCAGAACTGAAGAGGGTATCTGAGTTCACTGGTTGTCAGTCTCTGGGGAGATGTTTGGACATTTCTTCTGGCCCTGGAACCAAGGGTCCCGACTTCTATCACTGAGAAGAGCTGGGGCAAAGGGCTTCCCTTTGGTTCCAGTGTCTAACAAAAAGAGAAATTAATCACCCAAGCCAGTTGGTATTTTTTTTTAAATGATGGATCACAAGCATAGATGCTGTCTTAAAATTCCCAGCTAATCCTGTCCTGGTTCTCATCACTTTAAGACCAAAGTGCTAGGATTATGTTGTAGTCATCTAACCAGAACAGTAGGAGAAACAGGATTAGAAACACAAGTCTCCTCAACCATGCAAGTTAAGAAGCTAAAACACCCAGCAGGCCAGCCCTCTAACAAAAGAGCCTGAAACCATTAAGTAAGGGACTCAAGCTGCCAGCTGAGTTGCCCACAGATAAGGACCTTGGAGAAAGAATGTGACATCTTGGTAAAAAAGAGGACCAGATGAGAGACCTGGAAGGTTCCCACTAAACCCTCATACATAACCCACAGAGCACTTACAGGTATTCTAATTGTCAACTTATAGCTGTCTCTAGTACAAGAAACCTATCCATTTTAATAGACACTCAATAAATATGCCTCTAACAAATGAGCAAGTGAATGAATGAGTTCTATTGCCAGGTAACTATACTATTTTTCTGAATATGAGTTTAGCTTGTCTTAGTGCTTCTGCATGCATGAGAAAGAAAATGAGGGAGGTTTTCTTACTACCAGTTTCTAGTCTAACATGACTAAACCAGTTTCTTTTTTTTTTAAAGACACAGATCTTCAATCTATGCTTGCGTGTATGCATAGATACACACACACACACACACACACACATACACACACACACATGCACAGTGAGGGGTGGGGAGTGTATGCATGGGTAAGACTATGGCTTAGAGTAAGATGATCTCAGATTCTGAAAGATTATGAGGACACTAATGCAATTTTACATCTAGTACCATCAAGGGGATTTGTACCAGCCTTTTGAGATAAATAAAACAGTAATAAAATTTTTCTAGCATCCAAAGAAATTTTGACTTTAGCTCTTGCCTTTTGTTCCCTTAAAATGCCTTCTTTTTATTCTATAATCTTCCACGTGTTTCTTACATTGTGAAGTGATTTTGTTGCTATGGAAACCACAGTGTTGGCATAAAGCTCAAATATATTAACTTATAAAGTGATTGAAATGTGTCTCATGGTCTGATAAAAAGCATTTGGAGGAATTCTCATACCCTAATATAATCATGTGCCCCTATAAAACACATATCTGGGAATATACCTTTTCTTCTAATGGGTGGACATTTGGGTGGGCCAACATGATTAATGAAGACATGTCTCTTAGATGCTACTCTGAATGAGGATATAGCTTGGTTAGGAAATTCCAGGTATATAAAATCACATTAATTATGATTTATAGCATACAGAGTTTATCCTTCACGTGCAAAGCACTTAAGTCCTAGCTTTCTGAAACAGCTTCCCTGGAAATATTTGACAAGAACACATCAACCATCTAAGGGGGATTTTTTTTAGGTGACTTCCTGCCTGAAGGCAAAAGATAAAGATGCTCACCTCTTGGAGTCTTTTCCAGGCCAATGAAAGCCAGTTCTCCCACTGGAGATCTTGCTCTGCTTCTTAGGCCAAGTTCTGCCTCCAGACTAACACATATGTTTCTGATGTCATCTTTTGGCTTTGAGTCTCTAAATGATTCAGTGGCAGTGGAATCTGCGCTAATACTCTGAAATCACTTGTTACTCTGATAACTAGAGTGAGCCTGGGAAACCCACAACCAAAAACCCTACCTAGTTTATTTGAGGAAAAGCCCCAGCTCTGTAAGAGCTGTTGGACAACAAAGACTGAAGTAGAATAGGAGGCAGTTAAAAAAAAAAAAAAAAGAGGGCAAGCCACGCTGCTCACTGCCCTCCCACACTCCCCACGACCCCCGCCAGTTCCCCTTCCCTCCACCTAGTCACTTGCGGGTGTATCATCACAACACCGCTCTGGAGAACATTCTGTTGGGTAATAAAAAAGCGTAATTATATGCTTCAGAGCTGGTGAGGTTTTCTCCTATTTTCAAAACAATGAATATCCTGTGGAAAGATAGCACCACTTGTGAGTAAGCTGAGACGCCTTTCCTTGAGCACGCAGACAGTGGTTGGAAAGAGAGACCAGAGGATGGCCCTATTTCCATTTTTGTTCCTTGCACAACCTAACCGCATTGTTTCATGGCACCCCCAGGAACAAACGTCTCTGTAAACATAATCAGAAGTGTAACATCTTCAAAAGAAAAATGTATATTCATCTATCTCTCTCGCTCTCCTTACACTGAATAGCCTATCTAGTGCTGAGAGAAATGTGGAGATATTTATTAGTGCACACTATGTAAAACTCAAGACTGACATCCACAAAGCATTGTATTTATTCTTTCAGATCATCTTATTCCCTGGTAGCTCAGAGGTAAAGAATCTGCCCACAATACAGGGTTCAATCCCTGGGTTTGGAAGATTCCCCTGGAGAAGGGAATGGCAACCCACTCCAGTATTCTTGCCCAGAGAATCCCATGGACAGAGGAGCCTGGCGGGCTCCAGTTCATGAGGCTGCAAAGAGTTGGACATGACTGAGTGGCTAACACTTTAACTTTGTAATTGCTCACTTTAGATATAATCAATGAAGAGGTGGGAACTGTTTTAAGTGACACGGTAGTCTTGAGGGTTTGGAATCAGAGTAAAGCTCCATGGATGTGCAGTAATGTATGGTTTTCAGAAGCAGAGGTTTTTCGCTGCAATTATCACACCAACACTTTCCAAGTCCAGCAGAACCTCAGGGAGAACAGTTATCTGTGGGGCTAACATTTCCAAAATGTTAATCCTTGTAACTCCTCTGTTTAATAAATATTGACACCTGATTCCACATATAAGAAAACCCAGAACCAAAGGGAGTCATAGACGTGCATATCTAAGGGCCCTTGTTTGGACCAGACTTCTGGGCCCCAGGCTATTTTCTTACCACTAAATCAGACTGTCCTTCAGAAAAGGCTGTGTTGTTTCTAAAATATCATGTAAGTGTGGTTGTTTGTACCACAGCCCACTACGCTCTCGGTTCCACTCAGATTGCCCTGCACAGTACATGCTCTCAAGTAAAACCATCACACCCTTGCTTTTATAAGGCTTGGGTCAAGTTCCTTTGACCATATGGACTCTGTCTGTAGCATGGAAATGAAGATGGCCCATAGCTGTCAGAATATGTCATCCCTCAAGAGGAAGCAAAGTTTCATGGGGCCCACACCACCAGCCACTGCACCTCACTGGCCCACAGCCTCATGGAGTTTCTGCAGCAGGCACTAAGGACCTGATTTCTTTTATTTCGGTGGTGGTCTGGGAAATAGAGTCTCGCTTCTTGAAAATCTGTTCTTTGGCAGCAAATACCAAACTTAAGAGGCTGAGTCACTTTTCCTCATCCAACTTTGTGTTTTGCTTCTTAGGCAAGTGGGAAATTTTGGAAAACCCAATTTCATGAGTATGTAAGTGTGTGTGGTGTGTGTATGACCTTGGAAAGGAGGAGAGGAAGAAGAAAAAAAAAAATATATATATATATATAATTAGAGTTAATTTCCAGAAGATAATTCATGTCCTTAGTCTGTGGCCTTGAAGACTGTCATCTTATTAGCACAAATAGGTAAGAATTACAAAAAAAAAAAAAAAGGAAAAAAACCCTTCAGTCATGTGGGGAAAATGCCTCAGCAAATGGAACACATCTCTTCTAGATCTCGGATCCTTCATTACCAAGTATCTTCCTTTTCTCACTATTGGACCCATTCACTGGTGGGGAAACAAATGCCAAGAGTTTCCCAATAGCATCAAGGAGGGATTCTGAAATGAAAATCTGGACCGTTACAGGAAACTCTTGAACAAAGACGTCTAGCCTGCCTTGCCGGAAGGCTATGGGGGGTTTCTTCGCCTAGTTAAGGAGTAACCAGTGCCGAGCCCTGAACAGCATGATGCTGCGTCTTCTTTCTCTGTTCTGGCTCTGAGCCTCCAGATGCAGGAATTCAGAGATGTTGTTTGCTAAACTTTTTAAAGCTCTCACTTGATTGGCACCACTTTCTACATCTGAAACCAGACCACAAGAATAGAACTACGTTAATAGGTATGAATCATTTTCATTTTGTCCCAAGAGCAGAACACACATTTATTTGGGAAACTTTAGTGGGACAAGTTGATAGGGACACAGTGAGAGACCTGCTGATCTCTTTAGCATCTGAGTCTTGCTTTCCACAAATACTCAGTTAATCTATATGCATATGAAACTTCTTCAATGTGTTTTGAATCATGCAGACACTTTAGGGAGACAAAAACAGTGAAGATTCTTCATACTGATAAGCAAGCAGAGATTAGCATTGATTCACATGTGAATGAATAGCTAAAAACACAAAGGGAACCAGAGTGAGATGTCATAACTCATCAGGGTATAAGCATATAATATTTTAAACTTTTATTTATTCATTCATTCAGTAAATATTAAGTTGGCACCTATTAATATCATGTGTCAGGCACTATTCAAGGTGCCAGGAATAGAGCAGAGAACAGAACAGACAAGAATCTCAGTTTGCATAGTTATTACACAATAATGCAGCAAGTCAGATGATAAAAAGTAAGTAAAACACAGAGAGATAAACTATGTCAGACGGAGATGAGTGATATGGAGCAAAATGAAGCAAGAAAAGCAACCTGGAATAAGAGGTGCGTGTGTGGGGTGAGGAGTTTGAAATTTAAACATTGCTGGGGAAGCCTCATGGAGAAGCTGACAGCTGAGCAGAATCCTGAAAGCAGTAAAGGAAGGAGCCACAGTCAAACAAGAGCAAGGAAGATCATGCCAGACAGAGGGAAGAGCAAGTGCAAATGTCCTGTGATGGGAGTGTCTCCCACATGTGTTTGGAGCAAAGCAAATACAAGGAAACTATAAAAGAAGACATCAGAGAGCTGCGGGCTGGGCAGGTATGAGCCAGATTTCGGAGGGTCGTTAAAGGACGTGGTCTTTCCTCTAAAATGGGGAGTTAACGGAGAGTTCATTTTGTTTTGTTTGCCTCTCACTAACGAGGGCAACCTTAGGCAAATCAATTAACTACTCTGAACCTTAGGTTCCTCACCTGTCAAATGGGGACAGTAATAGAATAATAGTACCTATACTAAGCATGGTTGTAAAGGCCATTCTTTTTCTTTATTTTGGTAAAGTGAAATTCACTATTCCGAGTAATTCTTCTATGAATAGCACTGTACAAATATCTCTGAGTTCTGTTTTCAATTCTTTCGGTTATACAAATACCTGGAAATGGAATTGCTAGATCACATGGCAATTCTGTGTTTAATTTTTTTTAATTAATTAATTAATTTTAATTGGAGGCTAATTACTTTACAATATTGTAGTGGTTTTTGCTATACATTGGCATGAATCAACCACAGGTGTACATGTGTTCCCCATCCTGAACCCCCTTCCCACCTTCCTCCCCATCTCATCCCTCGGGGTCATCCCAGTGCACCGGCCCTGACCACCCTGTCTCATGCATCGAACCTGGACTGGCGATCTATTTCACATATGATAATAAACATGTTTCAATGCTATTCTCTCAAATCATCCCACCCTTGCCTTCTCCCGCAGAGTCCAAATGTCTGTTCTTTATATCTGTGTCTCATTTGCTGTCTCGTATATAGGGTCATTGTTACCATCTTTCTAAATTTCATATATATGCGTTAATATACTGTATTAGTGTTTTTCTTTCTATGTTTAATTTTTTGAAGAATCACCATAATGGTTTCATAGCAGCTGCACTATTTTACATTCCCACCACCTGTGCACAAGGGTTCTAATTTCTCCATGTCCTCACCAACACTTGTTATTTTGTGTGTGTGTGTATGTTTTTATTAATAATAGTCATCCTAATGGTTGTGAAGTGGTATCTCATGCTTTTGATTTAGAGTTCCCTAATTATCAATGAGGGCTTCCCAGGTGGCTCAGTGGTAAAGGATCAACCTACCAATGCAGGAGACTTGGATTCAAACCCTGGGTTGGAAAGATTCCCTGGAGAAGAAAATGGCAACCCATTTCAGTACTGCTGCGTGGAGAATTCCATGGACAGAAGAGCCTGGCAGGATATAGTCCATGGAGTTGAAAAAGAGTTGGACACAACTTAGTGACTAAACAGCAACAGCAACAAAGGTTAGTGATGTTGAACACCTTTTCATGTTTATCGGCCATTTGTTATCTTCTTGGGGAAAACAACTATTTAAGTCCTTTGCCTCTTTTCCAATTGGGCTGTTTGGTTTTTTTGCTGTCAAGTTGTAAGTGTTATTTATATATTCTGGAGATCAATACCATTTCAGATATATGACTGGCAAATATTTTCCCCCATTTTGGAAATACTTCTTTACCCTCTTAATAATGCTTTTGATGTCTGAAAGATTTTAATTTTTATGGATTCTAATTTATCTATTTTTTCTTTTGTTCCCTCTGCTTTTGGTATCATATACAAAATATCATTGCCAAATCCAACACTCTGAAGCATTTCTTCTCTGTCTTCTTCTAAGAATTTTATAGTGTTAGCTCTTATGTTTAGGCCTTTGATCTATTTTGAGTTAATTTTTGTATATGGTGTGAGATAAGGTCATTGGAAAGTCTTGAAGAGAAGAGAAACATGATCTGGCTTCCATTCTTGAAAGATTATTCTGGCGGCTTTGTTGGGGCCAGGGTGCTGCCAGCTGTGCTTTATTCAACCCTCTCATACAAAATATGGATTTTCAAACAACATCTCAACATGATTTTATAAATTTTCAGTCATGTCTTTGTTCAATATTGTCTAAATAATTGGATACGACTTTTGCATGAGTATGTGCATAGCTTCTACCTCACCCCCAAACAAAAGTCCTAACCCATCATATGGGGGATAGATACTTTCCTCTACACTCATATTACATTCATTATTATTTAATGCAAGTATTCACTGGCTGACTACTACAAGCCAGGCACTTTCCTAGGTTGAGGAGATATAGTGGTTAAGAAAGGCAGATTCTATGTTCATAAAGCATACATTCTGGTCTTGCATTAAAAAATTGGCCTAATGAATGAATGGTCCTCATATCCAGTGATTACAAAAAAAATGATTAAATCAAATATTTTTTAAAAATGACACTTTCTATTCTCAGTCATACCCCAAATCAGTTGAGACATCAAAACCAAATAATATCAATACAGTTCATAGAAAATTGTGCTATTTAAACACAGATGTTTATTT
Organism: Okapia johnstoni; assembly: GCA_024291935.2. Lineage (NCBI taxonomy): Eukaryota > Metazoa > Chordata > Mammalia > Artiodactyla > Giraffidae > Okapia > Okapia johnstoni. The sequence goes on along the minus strand of CM044317.1, from coordinate 59,255,455 downwards.
TTTTCTGTGGCCACAGTCAGCATGCCATATCCATAGATTCATTCAGTCCTACTTTGTTTTAAATTTAGAACCTACTATGTGCTGTGCACTTCTCTGGGAGCCGAATAAATAAGACTGAGGTGAAAGCTGACGTGAGAGAGGAGAGCAGAGGACAGATGGTGGAGGGCCATATAGACCCCAGGAACGAGCACGCCTGCTTGGAACATTAGATGATTTTGGATGCGTTCTGCAGTGTGGTGTGGTGGCTCTTAACCCAACTGTGCATAACTACCTAGGACTCTTTTAAATGCCAATTCTTGGTTCCACTCTCAGAGATCCTAATTTAATTGATCTGAAGTGGGGCCAGACCATCACTAACTGTTTTAACTTTAAACGTTTTATTTTGTAGTGGGGTATAGCCGATTAACGATTTGTGGTAGTTTCAGGTGAACAGCGAAGGGACTCAGCCATACACATCATGTATCCGTCCTCCCTGAAACTTCCATCCCATCTAAGCTGGCACATAACATTAAGCGGAGTTCCATGTGCTACACAGTAGGTCCTTGTTGGTTACCCATTTTAAATACAGCAGTGTGCGCATGACTTTCCCAAAGTCCCTAACTATCCCTCTCCCCAGCAACCGTAAGTTCATTTTCTAAGGCTGTGAATCTGTTTTGTAAATAAGTTCATTTGTATCATTTCTTTTTAGGTTCCACACATAAGGGATGTCATATGATATTCCTCCTTCTCTGTCTGACTTACTTCACTCAGTATGATACTCTCTAGGTCCATCCATGTTGCTGCAAGTGGCATTATTTCATTTTTTTGAATGGCTGAGTAATATTCTATTGTATATAAGTACCACATCTTGTTTATCCATTCTCCTGTTGATGGACATTTACGTTGCTTCCTGTCTGGCTGCAATGAATATTGGGACGCATGTATCCTTTTGGATCATGTTTTTCTCCAGGTATATGCCCAGAAGTGGGATTGTAGGGTCATAAGGTAGCTCTATTTTTAGTTTTTTAAGGAACCTCCATACTGTTCTCCTTAGTGATTGTACCAATTTACATCCCCACCAACAGTATAGTGGGGTTCCCTTCTCTCCACACCCTCTCCAGCATTCGTTGTTTGTGGGTTTTTTGATGACAGCCATTCTGACTGGTGGGAGGTGATATTTCATTGTAGTTTTGATTTGGATTTCTCTAATAACTAGCAATGATGAATGTCTTTTCATGTGCCTATGAGGCCATCACTATCTTTTAAAGAGTCCCTAAGGGATTCTAAAGGGCTTCCCTGGTTGCAAAAGAGTTGGACATGACTTCGCAACTAAACAACAACAAGGGGGTTCCAAAACCCAGCTAGGGTTGAGAACCAGTGCTGTGGAACTTTGTGGCTGCATTTACCTACTCATCCATGTGTCAAAGAAGCTCAGGGTAGCTCTTTTCTCTGAAAACAATCTTCATCGCTTAATTTTTTCCTTATAGCCAAAATAACGTCTGCTTACTATAGAATGATGCATAGAAAAGAAAACATCACCAAGAATCCCACTTTTCAGAGATTTTTTCCACAGACATTTTGGTGTATTTTCTTTTCATACATTTATCTGTACTCTTTGTCCTTAAAATGGTTTACAACTTCTCTCATCATTTAATAATGTACTGTAAAAAATCATCCAATGGCAGAACAAAAGACTATTTTGATCCTGCCTGCAGGTAAACGTTCAACTCTCTACACACAGAAGTGGGATCGTTCTCTTTAGTCAAGCATATTTGCTTGACTCTCAATTTTCATTTTTTAAAAAGAACCTTAGTCTTAATCTCCTGCCTTACATCTCCCTGCCTGATCATCCAGTCACATCTCTCTGTCCTTCACCAACAGCAGAGGGTACCCATAACTCAGGGCCTTGCCTTGAATTCTTCATATACTTTTCAAAAGCTTGGTTGACAGAGATAAGATCTATAGAGGATTGGCTGAAGGACACGAGTCTATTTATTCTTCTTTCTACTCTAAACTGTGTCCTTGCAGCATTCCAGACCTTGGAGGATTGCCTACATTGAGCGTGCTATTTTAACTCCTTGTAAAAATGTGTTTACAGGATTGAACCTCAGCTTTATAACTTCAGTCTTATTGGCATCACAAGAAACAACTCTCTGGAGTTTATCATCATAACTATTATGAAAGTAGACACATTATTATGCTGGACATCATTTCTTTATATTACTCAGCGTTCCTTTTATGAGAATCCACAAAAGTGCTCAGAAAAAGAACTACAATTTCTATATGTTTCCTTAATCTCACTACTCCTAATTTTTTTGTCTTTATTTTCCTTTGGTTGCCAGGAAGCTCAGTAAAATGGTGCCTCAACTAGCAATTACGTGTATCCCTACTATGCGGTCATGCGTTTCCTCTTAACTCTGGCTTTATGACATCTCTGTCCTCATCTTCCCTTCACCTATTTTATCTTCAACTATTGATAAAATAGTCTTCAACTATTTTTATGTTGGGTGTGTTGTTAAAGTCTTTGTGGGAGAGTAGAAGAGGGAAAGAGAAAACAAGATGGGGAAGATAAAGAGAACGTAAAAGGAGAGAGAGAGAGAAAGAAAAGAGAGAAAGAGAATGGTGGGAAGGGAAGAAAAGGCAGGCAGAAAAGCAATAAAGGACAGCATAATAAATAGTGTCAGAGCTGGGCCACAGGGGTCTCAAGGGGGAAGAGATCACCTTGTAGCTGATTGTTTTGGACACTGATGGCCTGAAGAAGTCAATGATAGCGCAAGCTCTTACAGAGAGCTGCCCTCTGCAAGGCCCTCTGCCAAATACTTTGTTTTTTTATGTTTCAGTTTTTTAAACTAATTTGTATTGCAGTATAATTGCTTTACAATGTTGCGTTCGTTTCTACTGCATAGCAAAAGGAATCATCCATACATATACATGCATCCTCTCCCACAAAGGTCACTGCAGTGCATTTAGTAGAGCGCCCTGTGCCATACAGTATGTTCCATCAGTTGTCTATGTTCCCTTCTCACCCTGGAGAGGGAAATGGCAATCAACACCAGTATTCTTGCCTGGGAAATCCCATGGACAGAGGAGCCTGGCGGGCTACAGTCCATAGAGTCGGACACAACTGAGAGACGGAGCACACACATCAATAGTCTGTATGTGTCACTATCAATCTCCCAACTCCTCTGATCCCTTCCCTTTACCCCTTGTATCATACATCTATTCTCTACATTTGTGTCTCTATTTCTATTTTGCAAATAAGGTCATCTCTCCCATTTCTCTAGCTTCCACATATATGCTCTAATCTACAATATTTGTTTTTTCTCTTTCTGACTTATTTCACTCTGTATGACTGTCTCTAGGTCCATCCATGTCTATACCAATGACCCAATTTCATTTCTTTTTATGGCTGATAATATTTCATTGTATATATGTACCACACCTTCTTTATCCATTCATCTGTTGATGAACATTTAGGTTGCTTCCATGTTCTGCCAGGTACTTTAAATGCATCATTTCATTCACTCTTCAAAGCAACCCTTTGAGAAAGGCACTATCATCATACCCATTTCTCAGATTTAAAATAAACAAAATGCCAGGATTATAGAAAGGGGAAATAACTCACCCAAGTTTCACATTGTGAGCAGTGAAACTAATTTTTAATCCAGATCTGTTTGCTAAACACCGCAAGCCTATAGTTGAAGATAAATATGGCTCTTGAAAAAGGACAGTGGAAGTTTCTTACAGAAATCAAAACTCCAGGCGAGAGGTTTTTTCTTTTTAAATAACCCTTTATTTCGCTATCATCTTGGAAGGGGGTACATGTGTGTGCTATAAAGGACGACTCTCCCCTTCATCCATCTATTTCTGTCTCCCAGAGAAATGGAATTACATCGAAAGTGAGATCAGGAATGGGAGGGAAATGGCACAGACTTGCTGGCAGGAAGAGCGAGCAGGAAAGCCAAAAGGACAAAGGGAACGCTGACAAGACAGAAGGAAAAGAGTGAACGGTGGGAGAGCAGATGGGAAGAAATGCTTGCAAAGAACCCAAACCTTGACTGAAGGCCAGGGAGAAAACAAAGACAGTCTTGGCAGCAAGCCTGGCATGAGGAGTGGCAAACTTGAGCTAAAGTAACAATGAGATGCTCAGGAAAGATGAAGTTCTAAGGAGAGAAAGAGGGAAGATTTTTCCATCTGCTCTGCTCTGGGTTCACGGCAGGGGTCAGGGTGGCCAAGGTGCAGTAGGGACACAGCACCTGCTTTAAGTCCTTGAGACCCTAATTTTTTTTAAAAAAAATATTTTTTTAATTGGAGAGCTGGATGTTTCTATTTTTACTAAAGAGATTTTTTTTTAATTCCAATTACACGGTTGTTCTACAAAATCGTAATTTTCCCAACAGCTGTAAGATCCAAGTAAAACTCAATATTTTAAAAAAAAAAAATCTATAAATCCCTGGGGGAGCTAATGCACGGATGAAAATGGATTCGTGGACACCCAAGAGGGTGCCCACCTGCAGCTGTGCCGTGCAAAGCGAGGCTCCATTCACAAATGTATCGACGCACCACAGGGTGCTTAGCGGTTCTATTAGCAGCAAAGTGGAAACTCATCGTTTCCCTCTGGGTAAGGGACATCATCTCTACTTCAACTCGGTCTTTTTAAAAATTATCCCGTTCACAATACAGCTGGTCATAGTGTCAAAAGATTCCATTCAGGAAAGCACCCAAAAGCCTAGCATTTATTTCCTGAATGAAAATCATGACAGTTCTTTTTTTCTCCCCTTCAAAGTTTTATTTTGAAAAAGGTCAAACTACAGGAAGCTTGCAAGAAAAGCACAATGAAATAGCATATACCGTTCAACTAGATTGGCCAGTTGTTAATATTTTGCCACATTTATGCCTTCTTTCTGTGTGTGTGTGATACCTACACATACACACTCATTTTGTGCAGCACCTCCAAGCCTTTAAAGAGTTATTTGCTGGTGTTATAATCCTTCACCCCAAATACTTCGGCATATATCTTCTAATAACAAAGGCACTCTCTTTCATAACCACAGTAGAATGATCATACTCATAAAATTTCACAACTGACATAGTACTATTATCTAATAATATACAGTCTACATTCAGATTTATCCCAATAATATTCATCATAGCTGAGTTTCCCTTCCAAATTCAGGATCTGAAAAAGTAGCAATCATTGTATTTGGTTATCATGTCTCTTTAGTCTCCTTCAACCTAAAGGAGTTCCCTCGGCCTTAAAAAAAAATTCTTTCATGATATTTACATTGCAAGAATCCAGGTCAGTTATTTTGCAGGTCAGTTATTCACATTTGTCTAGCTGTTTATTCAAGGGCTCCCTCATGGGTTCAGTGGTAAAGAATCAACCCGCTAATGCAGGAGATGTGGGTTCAATCTCTGGTGTGGGAAGATCCCTGGAGAAGGAAATGGAAACTCAACCAGTATTCTTGCCAGGAGAATTTCGTGGACAGAGGAGCCTGCCTGGTGGGCTACAGTCCATAGAGTCGCAAAAGAGTCAGACACAACTAAGCGAATGAGCACGACGAGTTGTTTATTCAGAATTAAATTCATGTGATTCACCAGAAATTAGTTTGAATCAAGTGAAATTGTCATTTTTATAGACCAAAACCAGTCAAATATCAGCAATTAAATGTGGTTCAACTTAACACATAGGAATACTGTATTCTTATTACATCACATCAAAGACCCACAACGCTTGTTTGTCTCATTATTAGTGATGTTTGATCGTGTGATTAAGGTGGTGTCCACTAGATTTCTCCACTGTAAAGGTGTCGTTTTCTCTTAGTTATTAATGAGAAATCTATTATCAGTGGACCCTTTGAGATTATGTAAGTATTCTGTTTCCCCATGGTCTTTCACTCAATTATTTTATCTTCCATTGATGATTCTTCCCTGAATCACCAAATCATTCTTGCTTTTCTAATCCCTGTATACCTTCCTCCTACAAAGTATATTATCTGCTTTGCCTCAGTTAATCAGAGAAGTGAAGCAAGCATTTGGGGAAACTTATCTTACCTCTTTAAGCATCCATTTCAACTTAAAAAAAAAGAGAGAGAGATTCTAATCCCTGATATAGGTGATTTTGAGCATTCAGGGAATGCTGTAGACAAAGTGACCAGCTCAGTAACTGGTATATATGAAGAGCTCAACTAAGTGGTAGTTATGATTAGCATTATTATTTTTTTTATTGGTTACTTATTTGTTTTAGTTTATTTTTAACAAGTGGTGCTGGGAAAACTGGTCAACCACTCGTAAAAGAATGAAACTCGAACACTTTCTAACACCATACACAAAAATAAACTCAAAATGGATTAAAGATCTAAATGTAAGACTGGAAACTATAAAACTCCTAGAGTAAAACATAGGCAGAATACTCTCTGACATAAATCACAGCAGGATCCTCTATGACCCATCTCCCAGAGTAATGGAAACAAAAGCAAAAATAAACAAATGGGACCTAATTAAACTTAAAATCTTTTGCACAATGAAGGAAACTATAAGCAAGGTGAAAAGACAGCCTTCAGAATGGGAGAAAATAATAGCAAATGAAGCAACTGATAAAGAATTAATCTCAAAAATATGCAAGCAGCTCATGCAACTTAATTCCAGAAAAATAAACGACCCAATCAAGAAATGGCCCAAAGAACTAAACAGACATTTCTCCAAAGAAGACATACAGATGGCTAACACACATGAAAAGATGTTCAACATCACTCATTATCAGAAAAATGCAAATCAAAACCACAATGAGGTACCATCTCACGCCAGTCAAAATGGCTGCTATCAAAAAGTCTACAAACAATAAATGCTGGAGAGGGTGTGGAGAAAAGGGAACCCTCTTACACTGTTGGTGGGAATGCAAACTAGTACAGCCACTATGGAGAACAGTGTGGAGACTCCTTAAAAAACTGGAAATAGAACTGCCATATGACCCAGCAATCCCACTGCTGGGCATACACACCAAGGAAACCAGAATTGAAAGAGACGCATGTACCCCAGTGTTCATCACAGCACTGTTTATAATAGCCAGGACATGGAAGAAACCTAGATGTCCACTGGCAGATGAATGGATAAGAAAGCTGCGGTACATATACACAATGGAATATTACTTAGCTATTAAAAAGAATGCATTTGAATCAGTTCTAATGAGGTGGATGAAACTGGAGCCTATTATACAGAGTGAAGTAAGTCAGAAAGAAAAACACCAGTATAGTATATTAATGCATATATATGGAATTTAGAAAGATGGTAACAATGACCCTATATGTAAGACAGCAAAAGAGACACAGATGTAATTTTGGACTCTGTGGGAGAAGGTGAGGGTGGGATGATTTAAGAAAATAGCATTGAAACATGTATATTACCACATGTGAAATAGATCGCCAGTCCAGGTTCCATGCATGAGACAGGGCTCTCAGGGCCAGTGCACTGGGATGACCCTAAGGGATGGGATAAGGAGGGAGGTGGGAGGCGGTTTCAGGATGGGGGACACATGTACACCCATGGCTGATTCATGTGAATGTATGGCAAAAGCCACCACAATATTGTAAAGTAATTTGCCCCCAATTAAAATAAATAAATTAATTTACAAAAAAAATTATTTTTTTATTGAAGGATAATTGCGTTTTTTTTTTAATGTTTATTTATTTGGCTGCATTGGATCTTAGTTACTGCACATGGGATCTAGTTCCCTGACCAGGGTTCAATCCTGGGCCCCTGCATTAGGAGTGCAGTCTTAACCACTACCACCAGGGAAGTCCAATTAACATTGTTAATATCATTTTTTTCATGCTTACATTTCTTTGCAGGTTTTACCCACTCTTAGATAATTTTATATCTCCCAAGTTATTTTCCTACAGATACATAATTTTCTACTTCAAAGTGAGAAGTCATTTTACCCTTTCCCATCCATTTTTTTCATTTATTCTAAATGAAAAAATTACATCCTTTTGCATGTAATTGACTCTTCTTGATATCGCATTCCTCCTAAACTGCAGCATCTGAAAACTCCACTTAAATCACATTTCTTTCATTTCTTTTCAAAATTTATAATCCTGAGTTTATTTTATATTCTCCTTATCCTCTTCCAGAAACATTCTCTTCCAAAAAAAGTCATTTATAGTCACCCTATATTTAGTTAGGAAGCCTTTCTCCTCCCTCTCACTTTCTTTTCTCTCTCTCTCCCTGCCCTTGCCTCTCTTTCTCCCACCTGCCCCCCGCCCCTTCTCTTTTTGCTTTTCTTTCTTTCAAGTGACAGGTATGTCTTGGAGCACCTGCTAGGCCAGACAGTATATCAGTAGATTCCCTGACCTCAGTCTAGTAAGAATCTGGTACATAATCCAAGGTAAACTAAATATTACAAAGCTATAAAGTGACTCAGAAATTTAAAGAAGAAAGGAAGAGTGAGTAAATGCTGGACATTTGATGTCTTGGAAGATAACTGGTAAAAGTTTAAAACCAAACTAAAATCTCAAGTAAAGTTAAAAGTTTCATCTAACATTGCAAGTTCACCAGGATTACACATGTTCACTGTACACACAGGTGCCACATTCAATTTCTAATGCAGAAAAGTCTACTGCTGTCATTTATCCCTTTCATACAAGACAGAGCACTGCATCTGCTGCTATAAATAGAAAGAAAATCATCCTGGGTAATTTTTTTCTGAATTATCTTCCAATTTACTAATTCTCTTTTTATTTCATCTAGTATTTTTAACCCATATGATGAGTTTTAAATTCCAATTCTGTTTTATCTAGAAGTTCTACTTGGATTTTTTTCAAAATTGTTTTGCTATTTTTTTAAGATTGTTTATTCCATGTAGATATTTTCAAGTTTGCCTTTTACTTCTTTAAATATAGTAAGCATGGTGGTTTTATATTCCTTGAAGAATATGAAACCTTTGTAGATTTGTTTCTCCTATCGGTTTTCCTATTGGATTTCCTTCATGGTGCCAATTTCCTTGTGTGCTTAGTTATTTTTTACTGTGAGCAGCTCATTTTTCATGGAAACTTATTTGTGGGACTTCTTTGTGGCCTATTATGAAGATGTTTTCATCCAGAGAGAATTTCTTGTTGCTTCTACCCAGCTGCCTGAGGCCACTGCTATTTCCAGACCACTTTAGGCTTGAAGTTTAACTACCCAAATGACATAAAATTTGTGTTAAAAAATGCACCAGGGCAGATTTTTGTGGGCTGAGATGTGTTAGTGCCAGTCCCTTCCAATACTGACTCTCCTCAGAACCAAAACCACTTTCTTCACATTCCACTGGAGGTAGGCGTAGGAAGTGTACATTCATTTCTGGTTGACCCTTCCCCTAAGGATCTAGCCCTCTGGGGTCCTAGTTTTATGGGCAGGGTCTCCCATCAGATAATTCCCTACCCTTGATAGGCCCTAGCCTTTGTTCTAAGTCCTCTCAGTCTCTTGGACTATTAAAACAAACCCAAGCTTGCTGGCTTCAGCAGTTTTTGGCAAATAACTTCAGGGCAAAATTGCATTCCTTACAGTTGTTTTGCCTTCACTTAAGATAGGCCTAGTAATTTTTTTACAATATTATTAACACTTCTATGGAAAAGTCTTAAAGAGATGGGAATACCAGACCACCTTACTTGCCTCGTGAGAAACCTGTATGCAGGTCAAGAAGCTAAAAGCTAGAACCGGATATGAAACAGTGGACTAGTGCAAAATTGAGAAAGGAGTACATCAAGGCTGTATATTGTCACCCTGCTTATTTAATTTATATGCAGAGTAAATCATGCAAAATACTGGGCTGGAAGAAGCACAAGCTGGAATCAAGATTGCCAGGAGAAATATCAACAACCTCAAATATGGAAATTATACCACTCTAATGGCGATAAGTGAAGAGAAACTAAAGAGCCTCTTGATGAGGGTGAAAGAGGAGAGTGAAAAAGCTAGCTTAAAACTCAACATTCAAAAAACTAAGATCATGACATCCAGTCCTATCACTTCATGGCAAATAGATGGGGAAAAAGTGGCAACAGTGAGAGATTTTATTTTCTTGGGCTCCAAAATCACTGCAGATGGTGACTGCAGCCATGAAATTAAAAGACTATTGCTCCTTGGAAGAAAAGCTATGACAAACCTAGACAGTGTATTAAAAAGCAGAAACATCACTTTGCTGACAAAGGTCCATATGGTCAAAGCTATAGCTTTTCCATTAGTCATATACAGATGTGAGAGTTGGACCATAATGAAGGCTGAGTGCCAAAGAATTGATGCTTTCAAACTGTGGTGCTGGAGAAGAGTCTTGAGAGTCCCTTGGACTGCAAAGAGATCAAACCAGTCAATCCTAAAATAAGTCAACCCTGAATATTCACTGGAAGAATTGATACTGAAGCCGAAGCTCCAATACTTGGCCACCTGATGTGAAGAGCTGACTCGTTGAAAAAGAGGCTGATGCTGGGAAAGATGGAAGGCAGGAGAAGGGAATGACAGAGGACGAGATGGTTGGATGGCATCACCAACTCAACGGATATGAGTTTGAACAAACTCCAGGAGACAGTGAAGGACAGGGAAGCCTGGTGTGCTGCAGTCCATGACGTTGCAAAGATTTGGACATGACTTAGCAACTGAACAACAACAACCCTTCTATGCTTTAAAAAATATTTTAGATTACATATTATCAAGATCTTCTGGTTGATTTTAATGTGACTGTGCAAATACCTAGCCCACTGTACTCTAAGAAATAGAACTCTAAATCCACAGTAACTGCAGCAACTTCTCAAACATCACATGATCATTCTATTTTGAAAAAATTACTTGCTTTAAAGTTTTCAATTCCTAAATATTCCAAGTTGTTTGCTTTTGATTATAAAAGCTCTTGTTCGAAATATGTTCAATGATATCAACAATAGGTGTGTGGCAAATCTTGGAAGATAAGACTTTAGACATTGATGGTTTACATGTGTATAATTTTTCACAAAATCTAAACTTCCTAGGAGAAGCAGAGAATAAACATGTTGGGTGGTTACTTATTTTTGGATAATAATGGTTAAGCAAAATATGGTCTTTTTGTTTTATCTTTATTATTAAAATTGTCTTAAATGTATAAATATATATTAGTTAAATACACAAAATACAGTTTAATGATTCAGACTCTTACAACAATATTTGTTATTAAAAACTCTCAAAGGTATTTTTTTAACCTTTATTTACTGAAAAGTATCCTCTAGAAGTTGTTCCAAAAAATTTAAAGTTTACATTTAATATACAAACCCATCTAATGTTTACTTTCTGTTTATCTGTCATCCAAGTCAAAAGGTGAGAGATAGTAAATAGCATTTGGTTAATTCAGGCTAATAAATTAGGTGTACTTCAGTTAATTCTGATTTTTACTTCCAAACAGTTCTTATTTTTCACACAGCTTTGTAAAAATGGCCAGTATCATCCCTCTTCCACAGATCAGCAAGCACAATGCTACCAATTGATTCAAGAAGTAAATGATCAGTTCAATGTTTAGGTGGTGGAACTCAGCTTTTATTTCCCCTGACACAGTTTCGCAGCAAATGTCAATCATTTTTAAAACTCTGAAAGAAGACTTCGGTGGTAATTCAACTGGCCAGAAAAGTCCAACATATCAATATAAGCAGTGGAGTAGAACTCAGGAATTCCTCCTACTCATTGGACTTATTGAACAATTATTTAAGTGTCCCCTACTTTGGAAACTACACCAAACAGTGTAGATACACAGTAAACAAGACAGAGTATCTTCCCTCCAGGGACATCATTTTTTAAGGTAGTCTAAGATCCTTGGAGGTGGCAATGGGGTTTTCCTTCTCCACCTCTTTCCCTCCCTGTTATCTTCTGTTGGTCTCAGCAATTGCCACTGCCCAGTTTAAGCTAGATGGGCTTCCCAGGTGGCACTGGTGGTAAAGAACCCACCTGCCAGTGCAGGAGACATAAGAGACATGGGTTCGATCCCTGGGTCAGGAAGATCCCCTGGAGGAGGACATGGCAACCCACCACAGTATTCATGCCTGGAGAATCCCATGGACAGAGGAGCCTGGCAGACTACAGTCCATATGGTCGCAAAGAGTTGAACACGATTGAAAACACTTAACACACATGCATTGTAAGCTAGGGTACAGTTTTAGGGAATACAACAGGAATCAGGTGGCCCCCTCACCCCAGCATCTGCTTTGTTGACCAAAGTGCCAGCCTGATCCCATTTCCTCATCACCTTTTCTAGAAGTCCTTCCTATGCCTCATTCCAGAGTTCACACTTTGGAACCCAGTAGCACTTTGGTCAGGCTTTATTCTGAAATATGGATGCTTATATGATGGTTTTGTGCTAATCTGTGCTAAGTCCCTTCAGTCGTGTTTGACTCTTAGCGACCCTGTGGATTGTAGACTGCCAGGCTCCTCTATCCATGGGATTCTCCAGGCAAGAATACTGGAGTGGGTTGCCATGCCCTCCTCCAGGGGATCTTCCGACTCAGGGATCAAACCTGCGTCTGTTACATCTCCTGCATTGGCAGGCGGATTCTTTTACCACTAGGGCCACCTGGTAGAACCCAAGGTAGCAGAGATCCTCCTCACAGAGCAGTTTCATCCTCAAATGAGTTTGCAAGGGTTGATATCAGTGAGAAGGCTAAAGTAGAAGAATGTGAGTGGATTGCTTATAAGCACACAGGAGACACATCCCAGGGATTTGTGAGGTCCTTATCAGTCAGTGGGAGCAAGAAACCAGCAAAAGGTAGGCTTTTAGGGTCAAAGCAATCTCATTGTTAGCCAAAGCTAGTGAAAACTAGGGACATTCAGGACACACATGTTGCCTCTCTGTCTCCAAAACACAAATCAAAAAGAGAAAAGGGATCAGAGAGGACCATGGAAAATCCTCAGAGAGAGCCTTTTACTCTCAAATTCTCTTTTAAAAGCCACATGACTGCTTCACGCTTGGGCATATGGGAATGAAGTTACAAGATTGAGTGTGTCCTGTCCCACAGTGTGTCTTAGAGGAAAGGACTACATAAGAAGGGATAGTGTTAGGAAATCAGAAGAAGTGGGCAGCCTGATTCTGGATGAAGTCAGAAAAAAGCAGGCATTGACTAGGAAGAAGAAATATACCCAGACTTATTTACGCCAGTGCGCAGCCTGGACTCCCACCGCCACCTCTCCCCTCAACAGTAACTTGTTCCCTCATCACCCCTGCAGGCTCATGCTCACCCCTTCATCCATCCACCTCCTCCCACTTTACTTTAACCCAATAAACAGTTTACAAATTTGAGTATCATGGCTCTCTACATTGGCTGCATATTAGAATTACCTGGGGAGCTTTTAAAAATCCCAATACCCAGGCCAATTAAATCAGAACTGAAGCCCAAGCATCAATAGATTTTAAAGCTCTCCTGGTGATTCCAGTGTACAGCCAAAGTTGAGAACCTCTGTTTTAGGAACACAACTGATTAATAATGAATTGAATATTGCCTAGCTTTTCTTCAAAAGCAGAGTGTCAAAAAAAAAAGCAGACTGGTAGCATAGAGTAGAGGTGGAATATAGAAGAGAGAATTTTGTATTAATAATGAAAACAGTATGTGTGTATGTGTGACCCATGTATTTTATGAAGAGCTCATACAAATATAGAACAAAAACATTGAGATCTTACAAGGGAAATGCACAAAGGTCATGAACAATTCGCATAGAGAATTACAAAGAGTAAACAAACACAGAAATATCCTTTTTTGCTGATAATTCGAAAACCTAAATTAAAAGCAATCTTGAGATTCCATCTTGTAACCACTAATGTAAGAAGAAAAAGCTTAAATGACACTTAATTTTGATGAGATTGCAGTGAAATCAATATGCTTGTAAATTCTGATGGCATTGTAAATTGGTTCTTAAAACCTCTTTCTGGATAGTAAATGACAGTATGAAAAAAATTAGAAAGGTGTTTGGGCCCGTGGACTTCTAGAGGTTTATCTTCAGGAGGTATAAATCCAGAAAACAGGGAATATATGTATGTATGTATATATATATATACATGTATATATATAGCTGATTCACTTTGTTTACAGAAACATTGTACAGCAGCCATACTCCAATAAAAATTAATTTAGAAAAAAAATAAACCTGTATACAGCTCTGCTGCTGCTGCTGCTAAGTCACTTCAGTCGTGTCCGACTCTGTGCAACCCCATAGACGGCAGCCCACCAGGCTCCGCCGTCCCTAGGATTCTCCAGGCAAGAGTACTGGAGTGGGGTGCCATCGCCTTCTCCGGTATACAGCTCACATACACTCAAAGAGAATAGCAGGGAGGGAAAAAGTGGAAATAATAAATTTCCAATAATGAATCAGATAGTTTATGTTTAAAAAAGCTATTATAATCAACTATACTTCAATAAAAAAATTTAAAAATAAGCTGAAGTAAAAAGAAATACACTTGACAACAATCTCTGCAACAAATTCTAAATAGCAAAAAAGTGGAAACAACCTAAATTTCCAACTTCAGGGTAATGGTTTAATAATTCATGGTATACCAGTACCACAGAACATTATGCAGTCATTAAGCTGACAACTAGGAAGACTGTGAGGAAACGTGGGGAAAAAAATGCTCCCTTGAGGGGCCCTGGGGCCGGGGCTCAGCACAGCCCCTCCTCTGCAGAGCACTCTGCCTGCGAGGGCCAATCTGAAGAGGAAGCTGTAATTTGACCTGATTTCCCAGCTTCCCTTGAGAGACCACCGGATGTGGCTCCTGTCAGCTCTCATGTCTCTGTTCACATCCGTCACCAGGAAAGCCCAGCCTCCTGCCCTCCTGGGCTCAGCCCCAGAGCTCTGAAAGTCCCCTTGAATCAGGCAGCCTTCTACCCCCACCTCCAACGTCTTGCAGTCTGTCTTTTGGAGCCCATGAGGTGTCACCAGCAATCACCTTGTACCCCTGACATCGTCTCTGAGCCTTATCTTGTGATTCTAATTCAGGGTCAGGAAGTATTTTAGAAACTGGAAAAGTTAATCATCAAAATGACTGGGTGCTCCTTCTGCCAGGGGTTCGGGTTTGTTGCCTTGAGCACAACAGTCCCTCGCAATGAGGAACTGCTCTGGTTCCTGCCATGTGGACCTGTAATTTAGGACACCATTTATAATAATCTGAAGCTAGAATTTAACTCTCTTCTACATATAAACCCAAAGGATTATTTATATAGTTTTCAAATATGCCAAATTTTTTAGAAATAAAATTGTTAAATTGGGGGAACACTATGCTTTGTTTTGTGCAACTTCTACCAGTGGTACAACATTTTGGAAAATCACATTCAAGAAGGCTACACACCTCTTACGATCCGCCTGTGCTGCTGTCGTGTTCACAGTGTTTCCTTAATGGATCCAAAGAGCAAACTGCTTCATTAGGTCTTTTAGTGGAGTCCTGGCCAAACATTTTTTTCATTTTCAAATGAAATTATCTATTATAACTTATTATCTTTTTATTTTTGCATTATATTACAACCAGGGAGTTCAGCATATTTGAATATTTGTTATAGAAGAGGAGCATTTTTTAATCAATATTTTTAAGTATAGTTGATTTACAATGTTATGTTAACTTCTGATGTATAGCAAAGTGATTCAGTTACACATATATATCATTCTTTTCTTATCCTTTTCCATTATGGTTTATCATAGGATATGGAATATAGTTCTCTGTGCTATATAAGACCTTGTTGTTTATTCATTCTATATATAAAAGCTTATATTTGCCACCCCCAACCTCCCACTCCATCCTCCCCCCATCCCCCTCCTACTCGGCACCCATGTCTGTGCTCTACATCTGAGATCCTGCTTCTGTTTTGTAGATAAGTTCATTTGTGTCATATTTTAGATTCCACAGTATAAGTGATATCATATGTGATTTGTCTTTCTCTAAAAGGGGAGCACTGGGTCTCATAGGAATGAGCATGAAGCTTCCGGTGTAGCTCATGCAAGTGGAAACTGCGGTTCCTCCCTCTTCTCACACAGAGCCACAGCTGGTTCTCCACTGCTGCCTCCCCACCATACCTGCTTTCTTCTCTATTAAAAATCTCAATTCTTTCTGAAGACGATGCCATCAGCTTATAGCACCCATGACCGCCCCCCTCCTCGGTGTTCTCAACTACTGACTTCCAAGTCACTCTCCTTCATTGATTGATTTTTAACATGGGGCTCAACTCTTCCTTTCTACTAACACTTCCATCATTCCTGGAAATCTAAGCCTCTATGAGGACAATCTATCGTTGCCCGGGCTTTGCAGGCTCCTCATTTCCTCACTTCCAAAAAACCTTTTTCCACCCTACCTTAGCCACCTATTACCACGGTTATATGCCATGCTCATCACCACCAGTGAGGCCATCGCCTCTAATATCTCAGGTTAAAGCCTCCACTCTCTGACTACTGCTTGTCTTTCCAGCTCACTCATTCCAGAGTCCTCCCTCCAACATGTCTTAGTCCATTGGGATCCTGACTCATTGGACTCATCATTGTTCTGCTCTCTCTCTATCCCTGCCCACATTTCTGCCACCTTCTATTTTATCTCTGTCCTTACTATTGACCAAGTTTTGATCCCATGATACACAATTTTACATAAACACACATATACGTGTCTATATCCATATCCACATCCATAACTCCTTTGTTGCTTGCTCTGTTCATTCTATTGTCTGATAAAGTTCCAGTTCCAGTTAAACACTTCACTTCCTGCTGAATGTAGCTGAGAAAAATGCACCATCTTGCAAACTGGTCTAACTTTAAATTTATGACCAAAACTTCAAGTGGGGGTTCACCTCATTCACACTGATAATATAATCCTAAAAGATGCCTCTAGGAAATTGATGTTCTCCTATCTAAGGCAACTCTGTCACATTTTCTGCTTTCTTCAAATCACCAACAGGAGCCTCCCCTCCTCACCCTCTGATGATGAGCTGAACTTTTATTTCATCCATCAAATAGACAAATTTGATGAGAATCATTTCATTGTTCCACTACTAAATCTGACAACCTATCTATAGGCAGTATGCGTGTTACATCTTTACTAATGCAAAATGAATGAACTGTCCATATTCTCAGACCAACCCTCCACTTGTACACTGAGTCCCATCATTCTCATCACTTTCCACCTGCTTACAGTCTCCCTCACCCTGCAAATTATCCCTCCCCTATGAATCACCATTTTCTCTTCTCCTTCCCAACAGTCTTCATGCACACCTACTCTAAAATGTGCCCTGCCTTTACATGCATCCTTTCCCAGCCCCCATCCTGTTTTTCCACTCCTGCTCACAGCCAAACTCAAAAGTTGTCCCTACGTGATGTCTCCGTTTCTACACTTCCCAATCTCTCAATAATTCTCTCTCTATTCTGCATCTTATCAGGATTTTATCCTCACCAAAACACTGAAACAAATATTATGAAGGTTGCCAGTGACCTCCATTTGGCTAAAACCCAATGGATAACTCTCTGTCTTCAATCTTATTCCACCTCTCAGGAGCCTTTTACCTAATCCATCATGTCCTTCCTTCTTAAAGCATGTTTTCACTGCTTATAGGATACTACACTGTCTTGTTTCTTATTATTGGCCATTCATTCTTAGTTTTGTTTACCTCTCTTCTGCTCAACCTCAAAGTCTCCTGAGCTTAGTTCTAATCTCCTTCTCTTCTGCCTACCCTGAGATTTATGGCTTTAAATATCACCTATAAGCCAATGACTCTCAGTTTATATATCTAGTGCCAACTCTTCTCTGGGGTTCAGGTGCATATCTCTCACTACTTATTTGACATCTCCTCCTGGGCTGCCTGGAGGTTCCCAGGTGGTGCTAGTGGTCAAAGAACCCACCTGCCAATGCATAAGAGACTCAGTTTTAATCCCTGGGTCAGGAAGATTCCCTGGAGGAGTGCATGGCCACCCACTCCAGTGTTCTTGCCTGGAGAATCCCATGAACATAGGAGCCTGGCAGGCTGTAGTCCATAGAGTCGCCAAGAGTTGGATACCGCTGAAGTGACTTAGCATGCACACAGGCTGGGGCTGCCTAATAGGCACCTCAAACTCAGCATAACCAGCCGGAAATGCTTGATGCCCCCATCCCCACCCTGTCACAGCCTGCTCTTCCACAACATTTCCCAGTCACCTTTAATGGCACCACCATCCACCCAGTTGCCCAGATCAAAAACCTAGGAGTCATCTTGAACTGATCCGTTCCCCTCATCCTCACATCCAATCCAACAGCAAACCTTCTGACCCTACCTACCAGACTTGTTTTTCACTATGGGAAATACAAACATGTAGCATCTATTTGTTGTCAAAGTTACTCTTGTGAATGTGTGTCACTGACTGAGGCTTAGACTGTAAGTGAATCCAGCCAGACAGAACTCACCAAATCCCAACCATTTCCAGACACCCGCAAAGAATTTATTACCCAGCTGTTTCAGTTGTCTGTCACCATATAACCACCCCAGTATTCAGTGACTTAATATAAAACTCTTGTTTATGTGCTCACTCTTTGGCAGATTAGGCAGCATCTGGTGGGAATCTCTGATCCACAAGGCAACCACTGTGGAGCCAGCTGGTGTTGCAGGGTCCACCCCCATCTTGGTCTCACTCACAGACCTGGCAAGTTGACACTGACCATTCAGTCAAAGGTCATTGGTGACCCCAATTCTCCTGTAAGTGGGCTTCTTCCCAAAACTGCTTGGATTTCCCCACTGCAGAGTGAGTTCCAAGAAGAAGGAAGCACAGGTTGCCAGTCACTTTTCTTCACTTAAAAATGAGGTCTGAAATTGGTGCAGGGTCACTTTCTCTTGTGGAGAAGGCAATGGCACCCCACTCCAGTACTCTTGCCTGGAAAATCCCATGAACAGAGGGGCCTGGTGGGCTGCAGTCCATGGGGTCACTAAGAGTCGGACACGACTGAGCGACTTCACTTTCACTTTTCACTTTCATGCACTGGAGAAGGAAATGGCAAGCCACTCCAGGGTTCTTGCCTGGAGAATCCCAGGGACGGGGGCTCCTGGTGGGCTGCCATCTATGGGGTCGCACAGAGTTGGACACGATGGAAGTGACTTAGCAGCACTTCCCTTGTACTCTCTTGGTCAGTCACAGGGCAGCCAAAATTCTAGGGGGTGGATAAATAGACTCTACTGCCAAGCAAGAATAGCAAAGAATTTGTGACCATCTTTAATCCACTACACCAGCCCTTTGAATGGTATAACTGATCTGTAGTTGATTTGGTTCTTTAGAAACCAGGGCGTACTGGTAAACGTTAACTGACTACAGGGAAGCGGAGGGGAGCAGGTGTTGATTTATAGTATTTGCCAATTGTCATGGTGTAAACACCTCCACCAGGACTGATTTCAGGTTACCATTGGTGACATCACCAAACACACAGCTGGGAAGAAATGCACACAATTATTCAGCTCTTTTGTTTGTTTTTTTAGCAATCAAAGAAGTATTGACTGTAATGAATTATAACCCATCAAAGAAATCACATCAGTTGAAATTTTGAGGAGGCAGGGAATGCTGTTTCTCATTAAACTTTGAGTTTGTTAATTTATATCAATATAGACTCACGACTTCCTCTTTGAAAATGAATTGTAACCCATTACAATTTTTTTAAATTTGTTTTCTGTGGGAGGATAATTGCTTTACCATTTTGTGTTAGTTACTGCTTTACAACATCATGAGTCAGCTATATGTGTACATATATCCCCTCCCTCTTGAGCCTCCCTCCCACCCTCCCATCCCACCCTTCTAGGTCATCACAGACCACGGAGCTGAGCTCCCTGTGCTTTGCAGCAGCTTCCTGCTAGCTGTCTGTTTTACATGTGGTGGTGTACATATGTTAATACTACTCTCTCAGTTCATCCCCCTACCTGCTTCCCCCTCTGTGTCCACAACAATTGGCTCTTACAAGCCAGTACAAGCTAGCTCCAGAAACAACACTGACCAGCTGAAAAAGAAAATTCTGCATGGTTGTCCAGGCAATAAATATTTATGGAGAGCCCAAGATGTATGAGACATAGGAAGAGAGGTGAACAGAACAGATCCAAAATCTGCCTTCAGAATTTGCAGTCTAGTGGGGGAGCCAGATAGTAAGCAACAAAGGATATACTGTAATGAAAGGTGCTATTAAGAAAATAAAACAGGGCAAAGAGCAGAGAATGATGGGCAATACTGTTTTTACATACAGAAATCAGAGAAGACCTTTCTGAGGAGACATTTCAGGTTAGCAACCATTAACTGTTAGTAGAAGGTCTCTCTTCACAGCACTTACTATGTGCCAGGCACTCTTTTGGTCAATTACATATGTTAATTTATGAATTAAAGTCTATAAAACATCCTGAGTGAGTGAATGAGTAAAAGTTGCTCAGTCATGTCTGACTCTTTGCGACCCCATGGACTATACAGTCCATGGAATCCTCCAGGCCAGAATACTGAAGTAGGTAGCTATTCGCTTCTCCAGGAAGTCTTCCCAACCCAGGGATCAAACCCAGGTCTCCCGCATTGCAGGTGGATTCTTTATCAGCTGAGCCACAAGGGAACCCCTAAGAAAATGTCCTAAGTGAGAAAAATTCAATTAAAAAAAAACCATTCAAACATATGTCTAGAGCAGAAGCAAATGAGACAAGGAAAGAACATTTGAAATAGGTAATATAGAAAGACAAGAGCCTGGCCACTTGGGAAGAATGTGATTTGTGTTTGACTCTCACCCAATCCCATAAACTGTGGTACCATATGCTGTAGGGAAACCAGTTGTGAGAGGACAACCTCAAGAGTGTGTGGGGAAATAGAGACAACATTTATACTCATGCAATGAGGCCATTTAGGAGACGGTTTACAAATTGTCTTTAATTGTGATATCATGGCCTTCCCAACAAGAGCTGTATCTGAGACAAACACCATAAATGTGTGGTGTGTTTTATGGTCCAGACTTTTTCACATTTATTCTCAAAACCACTCCATGAAGTAGCTAGGGCAAGATATTTCACAGATTAGGAATCTTGGACTCACTAAACAAAAGAGGATGAATTTTCTGGCTCTTAACCAAATTAATTCAATAAATACGTATGGAGTGCCTGCAATGGGTCAGGCAAGGCGCAAGTGCCAGGGGTCAATCCTTCCCGCCCCACTTCCCCACCAGCCATCCACAGCCCTGGAAACATGGCGGTTGTGATGCCACACTCTCACGTGCCAGGGTAACACTCCCCAACTGATGTATACTTCAGGCAGAGAAGGGAGGCAGGGAGAGATGAGACACCCTTCTGTGCATAGCAGTGGATTTGGGATCACACACACACCTGCCTTAGCCCTCTCTTTCAACTAGAAAGAGCAAAAACATTCCACCTCTGACTTTCTTACTTCCCCATCCGTAAAGCAATCTCAAAACTAATTACCCTTATAACTGAAAATCTTTCTATAGTACTATATACAAAAATACAGATTTTATACTCACCGCTTTTAAATACTAAGAGATCTCTTCTCCCTAAACACATGCTGTCATTGCTCTTAATTAAATGAGTAAGAGCTGGAGCAGGCAAAAGGAACCGTGCTCCCTGGCAGAGCCCTGGGGCTGATGAAAGCATTGACTCAATGGGTCAGAAGAACACATCCCCAGAGACACCATCTAAAAGCACACTGAGAAATGTGAGTTGAGCCAGGTGTCAGAAAACCCATGGAGCATTTTAAATGGTTAAGTGATGGCTGTGATCGGCAGAGTGAAAGGCTTCTGAAATATCAAAGGCACGCACCACAGAGCAAAAGACAACCCAAGTCAGCCATGAATAATAACTTGTTTTCTTCCTTAAGGAGCAAAACTTGCTAGGACTAAAGCCAGAATGAGTACGTTCAAGCTCCATCAAATAGTGCAGAAAACATATATGTGGTTATGGGGGTAGGGGAAGGGTATTAAAAAAAAAAACACACAACTATTTTATATGGTCCATAAACATTCATTAAATCTGTCTGGAACTATGAGGGAAATAATTGGAATTAGGGTCTCTATTTTATAGTCAAAGAAACTGATGTGAGAGGAGTACATGGCTGAAACACGTTAAGCAGATGTACAGAAGCAAAAAAGAAAAAAAAAATCACAAATATTTTTCATTCCCTGGTCTGTCCATCAGAGAACATATCCTTTAACTTAAAATGATGGTTATCTAGTTACCTTCAGCCTGGGGAAAGATCTGAAAGATGGCAACATGCCTGATCTATAGGCTCTCTTGGGAAAGGGGTAGTAGGGTTGATAAGAGATTTTCCTATCAGTGGAGGGCCAAGATTGACTTTCAGCTAGGAACTCAGCCAACGTAGTACTTCTTTCCTACTGTGAAGAAATACTATATATGGACACACTGAGACTTAAAGAAACTGGTTAGAGGGGAAAGATAAAGCAAAACCCAGGCAGAGAAAGGCAGACAAGAAGGAGCAGTTTGCTGGGTTTCTATCCAAATTCACCTCATTATGCGTGAGGCTTGGCTGCAGTTTGACATTAGCTAGGGTTGTCCCCAGGCAGCCAGGCTAAGCCTGCAAGCTCCAGTCTGCACCAGGTGGTTAACAGGGCACCAAATAAACCTTGTATGAGCAATCTGGGTGTTCTGTCCTTGTGCTCAAAGGAGACCCCTCCCCAAATTGAAGTGTACTCTACTTTTTAGAATTGCTCCCTCTTTGAATGTCATGCTTATACACAGCTTTACTCTTTGTCTCCTCTTGCCCTTGGCTTATTCAGTCAGTCTTACTCTCCTCTCCAAGCACTCTCCTCTCCAAGCAAGCAAAGAGGGACTTTGCTTGCAAGTCAAGAGGGACTTCATTACGGGATGAATTTTAAATGGAATGCATCTTCCCTTGGCTGTTTTCTCTTCCACACTGCTTCTGTCCCACCCCCAGCCCCACCCTCAAACAGCAGACTGAAAAGGGAGCTGACTGTCCATGCCCTCCAGGATGCAGGGTGACAGGCCGCTGCAGACTGGGGAGCCCAGGCGTGGGCAGAGTCCCAGGCTCTGGACGGTGTTCACGGCCTGCCTCTGTTTTTCCTCTCTATCAGCCATTTCTCCCTCGCCAAGCCAGCTGTCTGCACCTGGACATCTCTGTCACTCTGTTCCCTCACTCTGCCTGGCCTGAGGCCACGCTGGCATGGTCCCTGCAGGGGTCTGTGCTCTGCTGTGGGCAGCCAGTCGGAACTGGGTGGGGGTGGAAGGAAGTGAACTCGCTCAGTCGTGTCCGACTGTTTGCGACCCCATGGACTGTAGCCTACCAGGCTCCTCTGTCCATGGGATTTTCCAGGGCAAGAGTACTGGAGTGGGTTTGCCATTTCCTTCTCCAGGAGATCTTTCCGACCCTAGGATCAAACCCGGGTCTCCCACATTGTAGGCAGACGCTTGACCATCTGAGCCTCCAGGGATGCTGCTGTGGGGTGGGGAGGACACCAAGTGCTGAAGCAGTAGACTGTGCTCTCGCTTCCCCTAGCTACCTACCTCGTGGAAACAAATCTATAGCTTCTGAGTGTGTGCCCTACCAAATGAACAGTCCTATTGCAAAATGTTCCTATTAGTGAACAGCCGTTTGGGTTTCTGTGTTTGGGCATATCTGTAGACCAAAGTCAATATTGCCATTCCATCTAAATAATGTCTTCAAAATGCAATTATAAATATTCAACAAAATAATAGATTTTTTCAATAACCTTCAATCTGTTTAAAATTCCGAGACTCCCCAAAGTTCATTTACTCTCTCCTGAGTTTTCACATAGCAACATTGCCAGGAACAGTTACAATGTTGCTGCAGGTCAGAATTACAATGTTGTTGCAGGTCACCCCAGTCTACCTTCATTTTGTTACTCCTTTGTTATAAGCAACAAAAAACCAGACCTACTAACTTAAGCAGAAAAAGGGAAATTTTTAAAAAGATACTTATAGAACCAAGTAAAGAACTTGAAGGAAGGAATGGGGTAGTGCTGAGGCCCTCTGGTTGCTGGAGGTCGTGACCCCCTCCAAATGTATTGCAATGGCCCTGTGACCTGTGCATTAATTTCCTATTGCTGCCATAACAAGTTACCACAAATATAGTGGCTTAAAGCAACATAAATTTCTTAACTCACAGTTCTGTAGGTCAGAAGTCTGGCACAGCTCAACTTTGTCCTCTGCTAAAAACCAAATTCAAGGTGTCAGCCACCCTGGGGTCTTCTCTGGAAGCTTGAAGGGAAAGTCCACTTCTAAGCTCCTTCGGGATGTTGGCTGAATCACGTCCTTGTGATTATAAGATTGAGGTGTCCACTTCCTCAATGGCAATCAGCTGGGAAACTCCGTCAGCTCCTAGAAGCCACAGCACTTTCTTCCCCTGTGACCCCCTCCATCTTCAAGCCAGCAAAGTCCCTCGTGCTTCAAATCTCTCTGACTCCTGCTGCTTTGAAAGAACCAGATGGCTAGATCAGGCTCACCTGAGAGTCTCTTGTCTTAAGGTCAACTCTGCCACGTAACACAGCAATTGTGGGAGTGAGAAGCTCAGCTTCTCATCATATTACATGTCCCCTACGTGAAATTCTGCCTACCACACGGGGCTCAGCTCCTATAACTTTTGGTCCCTACCTATCTCTGTCCCTCTTTACATTCTCAGGAGAGAAACTCTGACTGGCTAATTTGGGTCAGGCATCCAACCCCACCCATCAGCTATGATAAGGGGACAGGCTCCTACAAAAGAGGGATCAGCATCTTGACATCAGCGGCTGTTCTGAGAGAGGGCAAGGTTGTTGGGAAATGGGCAGAGATCACAAGAGAAACCCTTGAAAAGGGACACAGGGAAGTGAAGCGAGGAGAGTCCCACTCATCACTAGCAGACAAACGACAAACCAGCCCAATAAAGCTAACAGCTGAAGAGGAGCAGGAGCCTGGTGTACGTGCTCATATTTTGTCCTTGTATTTTCCACGGGGGTTAAAAATCTATAATGTTTACATTATGCAAAATAGAACTAGAAACTAGTTTGAGTTCCTGAGTACATTTCTGAGAGTTGTATGTTTTTCCTCTTAAGAACTGGGGATTTGTACACTTCCCTATTCTACCCTCCAAGAGAGAAGTTTTATAACAGTGTCCCACAAAGGCAGTCAGTAGAGAACAGTCCAGAACCAAGTAAAAACACTGCAGATTCATTGGGGTATTTTCATGCCCTTTTTGCCACTTTCAAAAAATAAAACCGGGATTTGGGCAGCATCGTACTGCCGATTTTAAAGATTAGAAAACTGAAGCCCCAGCCAAAAGCAATGATTCTCTTTGAGGTGAGGTTCTCCAAGGGCCTTGGAGAAAAGCTCTTAGGAATATCTGACAGATATTTTTCCTTTCAGTAATGGCGACAAATGAATGCTCCACTTTTGTATAGTAGCACTTCATACTTTTCAAAGTAAGAAGACATCATTGAATTACATGCCTTGTTAGACTCATTTGGGGAATGAGTCTCATTTGGCCGCATTTATCAAGTGCCATTTTATGCAGAGTTCCCTGGGAGGATCAGAGAGATAGGAAAGAAGCCAAAAGACCTTGGGATACAATGAAGGAACTCTTTCCTCCAAAACAAATTTTGCCTGGAACTGTATTAAAATGAAAGAGAGCATCTCCAGCAGAAATGACACAAAACCCTCTAAAATCACAAAATGAATTTTTTTTCCCTCTAGAAGTTCATGTGTCATACTGAACACAGTGGTTAGGATAACCTCAAATGGAATGACAGGTCCAAGCCTTGCGGGAATGATTTTCTGTTTCACTTACTTCAGCTCTCAGCACCTATCTGTTCTTTACGTTAGTCATTATTACTACCTAGAAATTATTCCCTCATTCCTTCTAACTGTTTCCCTTCTTGTCTGAAAAATTCTTCTGAAATGATTTATTCCTTATACCTCTTGCCTCTTTCTATGTGTTCTTTATTATCCTCAACTCCCCAGTTACTGAATATCAACCACAGGTCACCCAGAAGGAAAAATAAGTACCATCTTATCTTAAGTAAGACAGACATAGGGCAGCTCCACCAGCCTTGGTCCCATCCTGTGAGATGACCAGAGGGGTATTGAAAATATCTTCTCTGATACTGACTTGTCATTCTGTTTTGGTTTGTTTTTTACCAGTTTAAGAACCAAAAAACATCATCTCATGTATTATCAGTTCCTAGCAGTTCTACAAGTTGGTTTAAAATGCAGCCTGAATAACTTATTTTTAGGGCAATTTATTGATTCTCATGGTCTGCCATGTGATCAGATTTGTTAAGCAGTCCATTGACATTGAGAAAGTATGGGCATACCAATTTCTATACAAAGTTTTCTACATGCCTAGTTAACATGCTTATTTATTCAAATCCTCTAAAATTAAAAAAAAAATCTTATCTGTCAAAGACCTTTTACAAAAATTTTAATTGAAGTAAAATATACATTACAAAATTTACCATCTTATCCATCTTCAAGCGTAGAGTTCAGTGTCACTTCTACATTCACATCATTGTGCTACCATCACTACCACCCAGCCTCAGAATTCTCATATTGAAAAACTGAAACTCTATACCCATTAAACAATAATTCTCTACCCTCTCCTCCCCCAAGACCCCGGCAACCACCATTCTGCTTTCTGTCTCTATGAGTCTGACTGTTCTAGGTACATCACATGAGTGAAATCATACAGTATTCATCCTTTTATGACAAGCTTATTTCGTTTAGCATAATGTCCTCAAAGTTCATCTGTGTCACAGTATGTGTCAGCATTTCCTTCCTCTTAAATGCTAAATGGTATGCCATTGTACATATATATCACATTTTTTTTTATTCATTCATCCGTCAGTGGACACCTAGGTTGCTGTTTTTGTTTAGTCACTGAGTCGTGTCTGACTCTTGTGACCTGAACTGTTGCCCACCAGGCTCCTTTGCCCATGGGATTTCCCAGGCAAGAATACTGTAGTGGGTTGCCATTCCCTTCTCCAGGGGACACTTGGGTTACTTCCACCATTTAGCTGTTGGGAATAATGCTGCTATGAACTCTGGTGAACAACTAATAACTGAGTCCCTATTTTCAATTCTTCTGAGTATATACCCAGAAGTGAAATTGCTTGATCATGTGGTAATTCTATTTTTAATTTTTGAGGAACTGCCATATCATTTTTTCATAGCAGCTACACCATTTTACACTCCTAACAACAGTGCACAAGGGTTCCAATTTCTCCACATCCTCACCAACACCTGTGATTTTGTTTTTTTGATGGTAATCATCCTAATGAATGTGAGGTAGTGCCTTATTAGAACGATCTGTCAAAGACTTTTGTAATTTCCATTACAACTGTGGTTTCATTCTTATGTTATAGTAAATAACTGTGCTTTATATATTTGATATTGTTTTTTTGTGTATAAAAAAATAATAACTGTTGCATAGTCTTTGTTTTTCATATCTTTTTGCCTGGCAAATAACCCTTATTGCTTGGCAAATTGCTTCTTAAGTCTCAGCAGAGATTGAAGATAGAGTTTCACCTCCCTGATCAGTCTCTGGGGCTCGTGGCCCCTCCCATTGTCTTTCTCTCTTTCTCTACCTTGCATAGGAATTCATATTAGCATGCCAATCTCTAAAGGCAGCTACATACCACCTGAAATCTGTGAGATCAGAAAAATAGGCTGGATTTCCCTAGTGGTTTAGTGGTTAAGAATCTGCCTTGCAATGTGGGAGACTTGGGTTAGATCCCTGGTCCAGGAAGATTCCACATGCTGCAGGGCCACTAAACCAGGACACCACAACTACTGAGCATGTGCTCTGCAACAAGAGAAGCCACCACAATGAGAAGCCTGAAAACCACAACTAGAGAGTAGCCCCTGTTTACTGCAACTAGAGAAAGCCCGCAAAGCAATGAAGACCCAGCACAGCCAAAAATGGGCAAATAAATATACAATTTTTTAAACTTAAAAAAAAATAGGTTGACTGCAATTGAACCATTAATGTCCTAACTCCATACCAGCCTGCTATTTGGATCCTGCGAAGTAGAAGCCAGAAGTAACCTGCATCCATCCTCTGGCTGCTCCCCACCTTCACTTGCTCAGTTGTCA
Source organism: Okapia johnstoni (assembly GCA_024291935.2). Taxonomy (NCBI): domain Eukaryota; kingdom Metazoa; phylum Chordata; class Mammalia; order Artiodactyla; family Giraffidae; genus Okapia; species Okapia johnstoni. The sequence continues at coordinate 59,227,424 of CM044317.1, read as the reverse complement.
ATCAGTTGATCAAAAAATGCATGAGCATCTTGGACTAGGTCCTAGAAATGCAGTTGTGAACATACACACAGCTCCTGCTTTCGTAGATCTTACAGTGGAGAAGAGAGATGTTAAATAAATAATTGCAAGTAAGGTAAGTCCTGCAAAAGAGAAGTATGGAGCGTTAAGTAGCACAGAAGAGAAAGATCTAGTTTGGTTGAGGAACCAGGGAAACTATCTCTGAGGAAGTTATGTTTCAACTGGTACACAAAGGATCATTCAGTCAGTCACGGAAGAGCCCTTGAAGAGCTTCATGGTTTGGAGCACAGACTCTGGAGCTAAACTGCGTATTCAAACCCAGCCCTGGCACTTAGTAGCTGGAGGGCTTTAGGTGACTTATTTAACTTCTCTATAAATAATAGTTGTCACAGTTAATTGATACACATATCAGTTTCTGTCACGTAATAAGTACTCGATAAATATTTATTATTCATTAAATCAATATTACTATTCCAGTCCCTGTAGGGGATGCAGAGAGAATGATGATAAAACAGACACAGACATCACCTTCATAGTATTAGGGTCATCTGAATATACCTTGATAGGGAATAAACCTCCAGAAAGGTTTAAATTGACAGTTTTTATCTAACATCTCTAAATTCTCCCTACTCTTTGACTCAACAATTACATGTCTGGAAATTTAATCCTAAAGAAATAACCACAAACACGTGCAAGGTTTTAGCTATTTCTCTTGCTGAAAAGTTGAGTGCAACCTGAGTGTCCTATAGGAAATTAAATTATGATACAGCTCATATATGATGAGACATCTGCAATCATCAAAATGATATGGAGGAATTCTATTTATTGATGTAAGATGAAATTTAGTATTATGCATGTGAATCAGTTCAGTCCCTCAGTCGTCTCCGACTCTTTGTGACCCCATGGACTGCAGCACTCCAGGCTTCCCTGTCCATCCCCAACTCCCGGAGCTTGCTCAAACTCATGTCCATCGAGTCAGTGATGCCTTTCAACCATCTCATCCTCTGTCATTCCCTTCTCCTCCTGCCTTCAGTCTTTCACAGCATCAGGGTCTCTTCCAATAAGTCAGTTCCTCGCATCAGGTGGCCAAAGTTTTGGAGCTTCAGCTTCAGCACCAGTCCTTCCAGTAAATATTCAGGACTGATTTCCTTTAGGATTGGCTGGTTTGATCTCCTTGCAATCCAAGGGCATGAGAATAGCTTTTGCTAATAACATATACTAATCCATAGGAAGTCAAGAATTGAAGTATTTAAACCAAGGTATTAATAGAAATTTTCTCTAAGTAAATATGCCTACTGGGAATCAATGGAAACTAACTCTGGCAAACTTATTGTGAGGATGGGGGATAGAATTTACTGGAAGAAGCTGAAGTAACTCAGAAAAGGAACAGAAAGCTGAACAACCAGGCTTTAGGTAGAGCAGGAACCAGCTGGATCTGGCATCCAGGTGATAGAAATGACAGGACAGTCTCCAGTAAGCTATAGCATTAGTAAAGGGCTTCCCTGTTAGCTCAGCTGGTAAAGAATCTGCCTGCAATGCATGAGACCCTGGTTCGATTCCTAGGTCAGGAAGATCCGCTGGAGAAGGGATAAGCTACCCACTCCAGTATTCTTGGGCTTCCTTGATGGATCAGCTGGTAAAGAATCCACCTGCAAAGTGGGAGACCTAGGTTTGATCCCTGGGTTGGGAAGATCCCTTGGAGAAGGGAAAGGCTACCCACACCAGTATTCTGGAGAAGTCTATGAACTGTATAGTCCATGGGGTCGCAAAGAGTTGGACACAACTGAGCGACTTTAAAAAAAATAGTAAAAGTCAGGTCAGTCTATTAGTGTGTGTGTGTGTGTGTGTGTGTGTGTTTTCTCACATTCAGTTCTCCAGGGAAAAGAGTCTGATTGGTCAGACTAGGTCATGGGACACCACCATGTTGGCAGCTGCAGCAATAAGTCCTGCATGCAGTGGGAACTCTGCAGTACCCCAGAGGAAGAAACCAGGGGAAAGGTGAAGTCAATAGATGTTCACTATGATGGGATTTTAGGTACAGTACTGTCCTTTTTATTCTTTATCTATATTTTGAAAATTCTTCCAAAATAGACAGATATTGACTTTGCAATATGAGAACTTTATTTTTGTAATTTCAGAAACCCCAAAATGCAAATAAGTTGCCAAGTTTCCTGAATGGGTTATTTCATAATCTGTTTCCTTCTTTTTATTCCATTCCTACATCTTCTGCAACAAATCCCATCCCCCCTTTCCCCACATCCACTCATATACCTACATATCCACATGAATTATTTTTATGTAATTTTTATTAATATAACTATGATACAATTAGCACATAATGCTCTGAATAAGCACATAACATTCCACTTTAATATAATGACAAAAAAATTCTTCAATTCATTGCCTAATAGCAGAGTCAAATTTTGCAGAATAATCAAGAAAGATTATAGCAACATTTACAAAGTGCTTGATCCATGCCAGACACTGAACTGACTCCTTTACTTATTTTAATGTAAAATACACAATTTGACAAAGCAACATTTCCCTTCTCCAACACAGAGTTCTTATTAGATTCTATCTTTTCTGGAAAATAGATTCTTTCTCTTCCAAGAACCTCAAGGCATTCCATTTGCATCAAGTATTCCATTTAAATTCTTTCGCCATCACTAAGAGGAAAACATGGGACTGGATATCACTTATCTCCTGATAGAGTTGAGGAAGCTTCAGAGACATGATTTCCTCACAACTGTACAGCTATCAGAGGCATTTGAACATCTCTCTATTTATGGAGCTGAAGGCACTGAGACAACAATTCTTTAACTTAATAGACATATCTTGTGGTCCTACTTTGTATCAGTCTTTTGTGCAGGAAATCAAAGACTGATTCACTCATGTGCTCAGCACATCCACACTTCTGTGCCAGGCTGTGCCAGTTACCAGGAGTAAGACCAACACAGTCCCAATCATGATGTAGAGGCTCTGTCTGTTCTCAAGGAGTCTGCAATCAGCTGATAAATAGGGCAGCATTTGCCAGCTATGCATGAGGCTTAAGAAAGAGAAGTAAAAGTAAATGTGGAATTGGAAGTGTGCAGGAAAATGGTGAAGTAAGATCAAAAATACAGCAAATATACGCAGTTCAAAGACACTCTTGGGAGAAGGTGAAAGTTGTGTATTGAGTGTGAGGACTTGAGGAAGCAGAGTTCACAGGCAGTGATTATAGCCAGAGAATACTGCAGGCCAACTGGAGAGAAGCTATACCTCCAGGGAAAGGACATAGTTAGTGAAGTCGCTCAGTCATGTTCAACTCTTTGTGACCCCATGGACTGTAGCCTATGAGGCTCCTCTGTCCATGGGATTTTCCAGGCAAGAGTACTGGAGTAGGTTGCCATTTCCTTCTCCAGGGGATCTTCCCAACCCAGGGATCGAACCTGGGTCTCCCGCATTACAGACAGACACTTTACCATCTGAGCTACCAAGGATATAGTTAGTTTAAGGCAAATTTTCAAGGATAGAGAGAAGGAAATAAAACCTAACCTTATCCAGCTACCTCCTCTGACTTCCTCCCAGATCTCCCATTGGCCAAACCAAGGAGCAAGGGAGTCTCTTGATACAGCCTAGATGGGTCAGCTCCCCGGGTGGAGAGCAGAGTGGAGGGCAGTGGACAGTGAACCCGGAAAGGTGAACAGAAGATATCAGCACTTCTGGTTGAGCTGCTGCAATGTGTTCCTTGACTGAGTCCTTTGGCCTCTGTGGGCACCAGTTTCTTTACTCTTCCCAGAAAGGCCTCATTCTGGTCATCCTTGAGGCATCTGCCAGGGTCAGCACTGCACGAAGAGAGAGGAGTCATCAGTATGAACTAGGCTTGTATTAAGTATTCAGGTCCGTCGAGTCAGTGATGCCATCTACCACCTCATCCTCTGCCACCCTCCTCTCCTGAACCAGTCAGTTGTTCCGTGTCCAGTTCTAACTGTTGCTTCTTAACCCATACACAGGTTTCTCAGGAGCCAGGTAAGGTAGTCTGGTGTTCCCATATCTTTAAGAACTTGCCACAGTTTGTTGTGATCCACACAGTGAAAGGCTTCAGTGTAGCCAATGAAGCAGATGTTTTTCTGGAAGTCCCTTGCTTTCTCTATGATCCAGCGAATGTTGGCAATTTGATCTCTGGTTCCTCTGCCTTTTCTAAATCCAACTTGAACATCTGGAAGTTCTCAGTTCATGTACTGTTGAAGTCTAGCTTGGAGAATTTTGAACATAGATTTACTAGAGAAGCCTGGTGGACCACAGTCCATGGATTCACATAGAGTCGGACGCAATTGAGTAACTAACAACACCTTACTAGTATACAAAATGAATGCAAGTGTATGGTAACTTGAGCATTCTTGGGCACTGCCCTTATTTGGGATTAGAATGAACACTAACATTTTCCAGCCTTGTGGCTGTTGCTGAGTTTTCCAAATTTGCTGACATATTGAGTGCAGCACTATAACAGCATCATCTTTTAGGACTTGAAATAGCTCAGCTGGAATTCCATCACTTCCATTAGCTTTGTTCATAGTAACGCTTCCTAAGGTCCACTTGATTTCATACTCCAGGATATCCGACTCTAGGTGAGTGACCACACCATCATGGTTATCCAGGTCATTAAGATTTTTTTGTTCACTTCTCCTGTATATTCTTCCCACCTCTTCTTCATTTCTTCTGCGTCTGTTGGGTCCTTACCATTTCTGTCCTTTATTGTGCACATCCTTGCATGAAGTTTCCCCTTGATATTTCCAATTTTCCTGAAGAGATCTCATCTTTCCCATTCTATTTTTCCCTCTATTTCTTTGCATTGTTCATTTAAGAAGGTCTTCTTATTTCTCCTTACTATTCTCTGAAACTGTGCATTCCATTGGGTTTATCTTTCCCTTTCTCCCTTGCTTTTCACTTCTTTTCTTTCCTTGGCTATTTTTAAGGCCTCCTCAGACAACCACTTTGCCTTCTTGCATTTCTTTTTCTGGGGATGGTTTTGGTCACTGCCTCTTGTACAATGTTATGAACCTCTGTCCATAGCTCTTCATGTGCTCTGTCTACCAGATCTAATCCCTTGAATCTATTTGTCACCTCCACTGTATAATCATAAGGGATTTGACTTAGGTCAGAGCTGAATGGCCTAGTGGTTTTCCCTACTTTCTTCAATTTAAACCTGAATTTTGCAGTAAGGAGCTGATGATCTGAGCCACAGTCAGTTCCAGGTCTTCTTTTTGCTAACTGGATAGAGCTTCTCCATCTTCAGCTGCAAAGAATATAATCCATCAATAATTTCGGTATTGACCATTTGGTGACGTCCATGTGTAGAGTTGTCTCTTGTGTTGTTGGAAGACGGCGTTTGCTATAACCAGTATGTTCTCTTGGCAAAACTCTATTAGCCTCTTTCCTGCTTCATTTTGTACTCCAAGGCCAAACTTGCTTGTTACTCTAGGTATCTCTTGACTTCCTACTTTTGCATTCCAATCCCCTATGGTGAAAAGGACACTTTTTTTGGTGTTAGTTCTAGAAGTCTTGTAGGCCTTCATAGAACCTGTCAACTTCAGCTTCTTCAGCATCAGTGGTTGAGGCATAGATTTGGACTACTATGATGTTGAATGGTTTGCCTTGGAAACGAACTGAGATGACTGTCATTTTTGAGGTTGCACCCAAGTATTGCATTTCAGACTCTTTTGTTGACTCTGAGGGCCACTCCATTTCTTCTAAGGGATTCTTGACCACAATAGTTAATATAATGGTCATCTGAATTAAATTTGCCCACTCTCATCCATTTTAGTTCATTGATTCCTAAAGTGTTAATATTGACTCTTGCCATCTCCTGCCTGACAATATCCAATTTACCTTGATTCATGGATCTAACATTCCAGATTCCTATGAAATATTGTTCTTTATAGTATTGGACTTTACTTTCACCCCCAACACACCCACAACTGAGCATCATTTCCACTTTGGCCCAGCCACTTCATTCTTTCTGGAGCTATTAGTAATTGCCCTCTGCTCTTCCCCAGTAGCAATATTGGATGCCTTCTGACCTGGGGGGCCCAACTTCCAGTGTCACATCTTTTTGCCTTTTCATACTATTCATGGGGTTCTTGTGGCAAGAATACTGGACTGGTTTGCCATTCCCTCCTCCACCTAGAGACAATCATCCCCACCACCCAAGGCATGTTTGGTGCTAAACCTGCTTGAGGAAACTTCTTCACCGGTGAATGGAAACATCTTTGATACATGACAAAAATGCCTACGAACTGAAGCTCTGGGAATATTAAACTTGGTGTGCACTTATGGGGAGTCAGTCCCCCACTTGCTGTAGCAGCCAGGAAGCAGAAGCAGACAGAGAAGATCATCTCTCCTCTTTAAATGTAAACGCAATTTTAATACAAAATAATTGGGGAGCAAGGAGATGAAAGGAGGAGGGGAAGATTATCATTATCACTGTTGAAAGTGACTTTCATCCAACAATAGACACCAGCTCGTCCAAGGATGCTACATAGTAATCACTCCTGAGAAGTGTAAGACACTGGCCAATTGCCAGTAGACAGGGTCTGAGTAAAGGGATTGATGCTTAAAGCAGGGACATGCAGCCTGTGAAGCCCAGATGCTCTGATGGGTTGTTCATTGTCCGGTACAAAGCATGGCTCATTCAACTATGCAAAGTATGTGCTGGGAATTAGCACACCCATTAACTGAAGAGGATGAGAGCTTACCAATGTTAAGCAAGAGAAGGGTTCCCTGCCCCCACCAACCAAAATCAATAACACATCATGTCTCATTTTATCAGAGTTCCAACATACTTGCAGAGTCACACACTTTGACTTAACCTGAATGGATGGGAGAGGTGACGTGGTGAGGTTAAGTGGGCAGTGGGGTGAGGCTGCCTGGCTTCTGCCCTTAACTTCAGACAACTTTAGTAAGTTACTTAACTTTTCTGCAGAGCAGTTCCTCATCAATGAAATGAACAATAGTGCCTCCTCCTTGGACCATGATGAGGTTTAAAGCATCAGATAAAGAGCTAATAAAGTTAACCAAGGTTGAACAGTGCCTAATACATGAGAAGTAGTATGTGTGTTTAATAAAATATTTCAACAGGAGGGCAAAGAATAGAATCCAGAAATCCTCTAACTCAAACCTCTGGTGAGTTGCCTAAATGAAACAGAAAAGATAAAGGTAACTCCTATATATTTAAGCAGCTTCCCAGATAAATTTAAGAGAAGACTTGATACTGTTTTTTTTTTTTAATTTTGCAGATGTTAGGAAGTATTTGGCCTGTAGTCTTTGTTTATTACAGATGTCACATATTTATATGTATATATATATAAATAGATTTGCACACATACAAGCCAGATTCTCCAAGTGCATTATGTACTCTCTGAGTGTTGCTCCGTTGTAGTAAAAAGAGTAATGAATCTGAAAGTGTATTAGGATTTTGGTTAGAGATCCTTTTGGGGAGATCTTAGGTAAACAGAGCTTTGGGATATGTCTCTCTATATAGATATGAGGTGATCTCTCAGATTGTTATGAAAATCAAATGAGTTATTGTCTAGATATGAGGTGATCTCTCCGATTGTTGTGACTATCAAATGAGTTATTGGGTTGACCGAAAAGTTCATCCATATTTTTCCCATAACCACCCATGGGAAAACCCAAGTGAATTTTTTGGCCAACCCATTGATACAAGCAAAGCACTTAGAACAGTGCTTGAGATGTGAACACTCAGGAAGTATGAACCATTTTTTTTGCTGTTTTTATCACCAATGTCCTTTCCAGGGTTAAATGGTGTCAAGGGACCTGTTTGCTAACAAAAGAAAGGGCTGACGGGAAAAATAAGCTCAACGAGCAGCTCTGCCAGGGCTGAGGAAACAAAAACTGCTCTAACTATGGGAATCCCCATGCGAGCGTTGCTAGTGAAGAGCTTGCTGACACACCCTCAGGTCCCACCGCCGTTCCTGGGCCCCTCACACAGATGCTGCGCCTCAGGCCTGGATTGGGCACCGCTGCCTCGGCCCAGCGCTTCCTGAAGGTCTTCAGAGGGGTCAACATGGTGACCCCTGAGCTCTATGAGTGTTTGCGCCACTCAAATGACATAAAGTTCTTAGGTTTGCAAATCCAAAAAGAATTCATCTAAACAGAAATAGTCTCTTCCCTGGAGGCAGTCGTATTATAGATAAGTGTCAGGATCATTTACTTTATGATTTCTCATTTGTTGAGCCCTCCTCTAAAACAAGCCTTGTCATGTTATTCTTTCTTTTTTAAGAGAAACTTGGTTGCTGTCGTAACTGCCGGCACCCTTCCTTTAAAAAAAAATCTTCCTGATAATTACTCTTGGCTATCTGTAATTGCTGCATTTCAGTTTTTGTTTTTGTGAAGTTTTACCCTGCATCACTTTATTTCATTTAAATAAATTCCTTATTAATAGCTTAAATTAGATGGTGTATTTTTTTGTTTTTAAAGTATTTTGAAAGTTAATCTTTTCTCTCTTTCTTTTTTTTTTCTGCTAAGCCAGTCAGACTGATCTCTAGTTTTTGTGGTCTAGAAGGCTGCAGTGTCAGTCAGGCTAAATCGGAAATATACTCACCCTGGTACAGGACACTGAGAGGAAAATTACCTGTCTCAAACTCAGCACTGAGTACAATGGAGGGATAATCCCTGCTAATTCATACTACACTCTGTTCTCACCTAAATTTGTTTAACCCCAAATCACACGACCAGGTAGCCTGAAAATTCCTGAGCTGAAACTGAAGCAAGAGGCTATTAAAATCACCAAGGAGATAGTGAGAGAAATAAATAGATTTCTAAAAATGAAAAGTTTATAACTGAAATTATAAACTCAATGGATAGGTTTACAGCAGAAAAGTCACAGCAGGAGAATTAGAGAACTAGAAGCTGAACAAATTATCTAGAATGAAGCACAGAGGTACACGGGGCGGGGGGAGCAGTAAAGAAACTGAGTGATAGAAAATACAGTGAGGACAATGCCTAACACACATCTCATCAGAAAGAGAGAGAAAGAGGGATTGCTGGAATAGAGGCAGCATTTGACGAAACAAGGACTGAAGATTTCAGAACTAATGAAAGACACTACTTCTTCAAGAAGCCCAGGGAAACCCAAGCAGAATAATTAAAAAGAAGCAGGCACTTAGAATCTATCACTGAACTGCAGCACACTAAATTTGATTAGCTAAGAATACATGGCAAAGTTTCCAGATTAACTGTTAAAATAATAGAAATACAGTGTTTAGTAGCTTCCAGATTCGTAGAGAAAAAAAATATAATGAGAAAAAATGATCAATATAAAAGAAGACAAGGGAGGAAAAAGAAACACAGAAAAAGTGAGACATAATAAAGTACAAAATAAGATTTATAATAAATCCAAATATATCAATAATTATAATATTAAATTGAATGTTTCAATAAAAGAAGTTAAGTCAGACTGGATTTTTTTAATCCACTTGTATATTTCTAACAAGAGATACTTCTAAAACATAAGAATGCAAAAAAACTTGAAAGTAAAGGAATGAAAGATTCATGCCAGGCAAATGCTAATCAAAAGAAAACTATGCTTTTAATGTTACCAAAATAGACTTCAAAAATCTAAGGCAAAAATCATGACTGCACATGAAGAAAATCATTGTACATGAAAAAGGTTAAATTCACTTGGAAAACACAGCAATTCTAAGTGTCTGAACACCTAATAGTATTATCTTAAAATATACCCCCCAAAGTTGATAGAATTACACGGAAAAATACACAGATTTACAGTCATGGTAGGAGATTTTTAACGTGGTTCTCAGAGTAATCAGAGTAATCAATTGATACAGACAAAAGGAAATTAGTAAGCATATAGATTTGAACAAGCAGTTGGGAAACACATATAGATCACTGAACCCAACAGCTGTCTTTTCAAGCATACAGGAAGAGTTACAAAATTGATCACATAATGGGCCATTAAAAGAGTCTTACCTTTCAAAAGACTAAAACCATACAGAGCATATTCTCAGACCACAGTTCACTTCCTCTTGAGTGTGGGCTGGACCTGGTGACTCATTTCTAACAGAAAAAACAAAATAATAGGAAAAAGAAACTTGAAAGAAAAAAAGTAACAGTGTGAGACTTTGAAGACCCTGTCACAAAGCACTGCTGCTTCCTTTATAGTTTCCTTCTGGGTCACTCTCTCTGAGGGAAGCAAAATGCCATGTTGTGGGGTCACCTGAGAAGCCTTATGGAGTGGTAAACAGTGAGGAACTGAGGCCTCCAGCCAGCAGCCACGTGGATGTGCCATCTTGGGAACAGCTCCTCCAGCCCCAGTCAAGCCTTCAGATAACGGCAGTCTTGGTCTACACCTCGACTGCCAGAATTACCTAGCTAAGCTGCTCCTAGATTCCTGACCCTGGGAAGTTGTGTGAGATGTTTGTTGAAGTAAGCTGCTAAATTTGGGGGTAATTAGCTACAGAGCAGTAGATAACTAATAAAATAGGGTTGGGGTTCCTGATCTACCTATACTTACAACTCAGAATAATAACAACATACACACACAAATTAGAGAACAGACCAGATATAATAAGGGGCAAACTGTCTACAGTAGGAAACAGGGCTGTGCTCAATGGGAGTGGTAATTCTAAAGTATGAAAAACAAGCTGGAGAAGAAAGGCATCAATTTTCCAAAAGGAAAATAGGGTCGGAACTTAGTGCTTTATTCATCCACACAACAAATAAATTGAGCGCCATCTGTGTGCTACACCCTGAGCTAGGAAATTAAACTACAAAGATAAATGCCTTAGCAATGATTCCTGCCCTCCAAAAATTTGCAGCTTTGTAGGAGATAGGAACAAGTAAACAAAGAATGACAATATGGGTGATAAGTATGCTCTGATAGTGGTTTTTGGAGATTTGGGAAAGCGTCACAGATGAGGCAATATCTAAGCAGAAATGAACTTTGGGGTTGCATTAGCCAAGCAAAGAGGAGATGAGGGACAATGCTTCAAGCCAAGGAAACAACATGTGCAAAGGCAGGAAGAGGACAAAGCATCTGAAATAAAGTTCAGGATGTCCGGAGGTTTGGACTGAGAGCACAGGGTAGGAGAGAGCAAGTTGCAGAGGAAAGAGAGGCTGGAACCTGCAGACCTTGAAAGTCCTTTGAGAGTCTGCTCTACATCAAGAGTGAGAGGGAGCCACTAAAGGGTTTTAAACTCCAAAGTTTTGGCAGAGTAAGAGGCAGGAGCAACCCCATTCGAATGTATATTGCTTCTCAATCTACTGGGTCTTCAAAAATAATCCATCTCCTTAATCCTACCAATTAATCCCCAGGTAGGTATTATTAACACCTCTGTAAGGAAGAGATAACCGAGGCTCCTCGATTGAGAGTTTTGTGTTCACACAGCATCACACACTAGTTGCAAGGGGCAGAGCTAGGACTTAAAAGCAAAGAGGAAAAAGAAAAAGGAAGAAAGGAAGAAGGGGGTAAAGAAAGGGCCGCTAGGCAGGGAACCAGTCTGTCAGGACGGCAAAAAGGACAGGACTGTATTTTAAAAACCAACATCAACTATCTGTTATTGTAATAGACTTCCTTTAAAAAACATGTTGCCTTTCTATAGGGGAGTGAACGTATGGGTTCACACGTATGTGTGTAAGACCCACTGTAATTACAGAGAACTCAAAGTAACTCTGACAGGTTCCTGCTGCTTTCTCCATAATAGCATGTGCCTTGTGAAGTTTATCGGTGGGCTTGATCTAAATTCATATAATGACAATGCACAAGTAATAGATGCCACTCCAGGGCCATTTTGTGCCACTTGTAAGCATGTGATTCCCAGCCAGGGTCCCCGGTGAGAAGTGCCCCCCAGCCCAGCTGCACTGCCCACCTCCAGATCATTGCCCCCCAGAAACACTTCTATCCTGGCATGGAGAGGAAACAAAAGCTGAAGCATGCCTGCTGAGCAAAAGGACATTTCAAAAACCCTTAAATGAAAAAGATAAATAAAACATCCTTAACTGCATTCCTAAAAGCAGTGTGCTATTTATTATTTTCTTCAGGCCTTTCATTCACATAATTTACTTAAATATAAATAAATATAAATCTTCGATAACTTTTAAGAATTTCCACCTTCAGGCTTACAAAACAGCTTTGTGAAATTCGTTTGTGTCAATAACTGTTGTAACGAGCAGCAGATTGTCCTTACACCAAATCAAATGTCTGGGTATACATTTGAAGGTTTTTTGTTTTTGTTTTTAAGAATACTGCTTTTCATGTCTTTACTTTTCTTTAGTGGTAGAAGAGAAAGAAAATGAGTATCTACCATGGGAAATAGGAAAAAGCTGAAAATGGTAAAAAAAGGAACAGGATAAAGGCAGATATATTTTTCTAAATACAATAGAAAGAAAAACGCAGATTAAAAATAACTTCATGGAGGCATGCCTTTGATAATATCTGAATCCTCTAATAGATCCCAGTCTCAAAATCACACACACAAAAAGAGAACCAATCAGACCTTACATGCAATAGGAAGTACCTCGCACCACCTAGACATTAAAAAATTGAATAAGGGATCTGATCAAGCCTCCGGATTGAACTAGCCACTTGCAGGAAACACAGAAGACAGAGGTATAAGTTAAATGATACCACAAAGAAGCAATTAGATGAATCCAGAATATAGGACACTCTTCAGGCAAATGACTTGCTTTCGCCCACAAATCATAGCACGAGAAGAAGAAAAAAAGAGAGAGGGATGAGATGATAGAGATTTAGAGGAATCTTAACAACCAATTATGACTTCCTTGGTGGCTCGGTGGTAAAGCATCCTCCTGCCTATGCAGGAGACGCAGGTTGGATCCCTGGGTCGGGAAGATCCCCTGGAGAAGGAAATGGCAACCCACTCCAGTATTCTTGCTTGGAGAATTCCCTGGACAGAGGAGCATGGCGAGCTATAGTCCATGGAGTCACAAAGAGTCAGACATGTCTCAGCAACTAAACAGCAACAACAACTGAATATAATGTGTGGAACTTCTCTGCAAATGGATTTGAATTAACCAACTACAAAAAAAAAAAAAATCTTTGAGGCAATAAGCAAATCTGAATAGGGTAGCATGGTGATTTTTATTTTATTAATTAACTTAGTTATTAAGGAGTGGTGGTGAATTTGTTAGGCATGATAATAGCACAGTGGCTTTATTTTTTTAAAAAAACAGCTCAATAGGTTAGAGATGCATGCTAAAATTTATACTGGTGAAATAATTTGATATTTGGGCTTTACTGTTAAAATACTGCAGTTTTTTTTTAAAGGCTGCAGGAAACAAGATGGGCAAAATGTTGAAACTAGTTTATAGAATATGAAGATTCATTATACTATTCTCTCTACTTCTGTGTGTTTGAAATTTTCCATCATTAAAATTAAGGGGAAAAAATGAACTCCCTTAAGGATAGATTTCTGTGGCAGGACATAACTGCATGGTTTAATCTCATTTATACACTTATACACTCAGTAGCCTCAGAAATAAAGACTCTTGGAATCCAGCAAGACCTCAGGGATATTTTTTCCCTTGAATTGCAGATGAGAAAGTTGATGCCAAAAAGGTTAGTGAGTGATCCAGGCTGTACCACCAGCCAGTGAACTAGCAGGAATGAAATCCAAACTCTCAGTCCAGCTTTCTTTCTTCGCCACCTGGTGACAGACCAATTACTGAATCCTCCTGGAACCCAGTGTCGTTAACCTTCAAATGAAAACACTGTACTTACTCTACCTGATTCATTCAGACTTACCCTAGGGAGGTGAGGGGGCTTTATAAAACTCTCCACAACTGTAGGAAGTTATTACTGTATTTCCCATTTCGTTTACCCAGTATTGAACGGCTAAACTCAGAGTCACCCAAAGAGGTGAATGTGGGGGATGGGCGTGGGGGGAGTAATAAATAACAGAACCACAGAATGGTTTTAATTCTGCCAAGACAATTTCAGTGTAACCTCCCTTGGAATGAAAGATGACTGGAGATGGAGCAACAATACCTCCAAATTACACCCTCGAAAAACTACAGCTCGTCCTGCATCTTTACCTGAGAGAAGCATTCAGAGGGGCCTCTCATGTGACAGCAGTAGCCCTTGGGGGTACTCCCTTGTTCCTGTCTGGAAACTCTTTCTCCCGAAAGCCATATGGCTCCCTGCTGGGGGCCCAGGCACAATAGTGCACCTGTCAACTAAGAGGTGTGACTTCTCTAATTGGCAAAATCTGTTCAAGTGTCTGGCCACCAGCTGATAGACGCCAATGTCGACTGGGGGGGGGGGTAGTCTGAGAGGGTGTGAGGGGGAGCTATGACGTCAGAGAGGCAGATTCTCTCATTACATTGACTCTGCCTTTCCCCTTCCCTCAGTTTTAGAGCCGAGGGACATCAGCAACATAATTGGCTGTTTGGGTAAAAGATATTACAGTAAGAGAAGACAGATGCCCACTCAGGAACATCTGCTCTGCAGAGCGCCTACAAAAATAACTCAAGGACCATGAAGGAAGCCTGAGGCTGGTGAGTTCCAATGGAAAGGAGGAGGAGGAAAGACAGGTGGAGAATTAGATACCCACCTGACTACATCTACCCTTCTGTGCTGGCAAGCGATGGACTGGTCGGGAGCAAGCTGAGCCATGTTTCCAGGGCAGCAGAGAAAGCCTTTCCATCTATAAAGCATGTGCCATGATTCCAAACACGTGCAAAAAAAAAAGAAGTCTTGCATGGAATGCATGGTCCAATAGCTTCATTTCTTTCATTCATTTTTGTCATTCAACAGCCATTTGTTTAGCACCGGTTCCATAGCAGGTGCCAAATGAGGTGCTGGGAATCCAAAGATAATGTGAGGACTGGGAGATGCAAAGAGTCTAAAGGCTATGAGGAGAAACAGAAAAGAACAGTTTTTTGTTTTTTTTTTTTTACAATATAGCTAAACCCTGGTTTCTGTGAAGCGATTATACTCAGACATGAGTATTTGAATCTAAGCTCCCTATCAACTTTCTAAGTAACCTTCTTACAGCCACCTAGTTTTCCTGATATTTTGTTTCCTTACCTGTAAAGTAGAAATAAAGTTGCTTTTCCCTTTATGGAAAGTTCAAGGGAGACTGTATCTATGAGAGAGCTCTAGATGTACCACGTGTAGGGTTTTACCAAGGAGGTTGTGTTTTTTTCTTCGTAAAGAAGTCTTCAGATTTCCAGAAAATTATGTATCACCTTGGTCTCTCTTTTCTGAAGTGTGCAAGTCCACACAACAGAAAAATAATTGTAACAAAGAGATTCTCCACAAAAAGAGATTTCTGGGGAGAAGCAATTGTTCCATTGATATGTATCCCAATGAAGTGCAAAATATATACCATGGCACTGGCTGCCATTTATTCATTGTTTACTTCACACCAGGCATGATGCTATTGGGTTTTACACACAGTGCCGTGCCATGCTAGGTCACTCAGTCAGGTCCGACTCTTTGTGACCCCATGGACTGTAGCCCACCAGGCTTCTCTGTCTGTGGGGATTCTCCAGGCAAGAATACTGGAAAGGGTTGCCATGCCCTCCTCCGGGGGATTTTCCCAACCCAGGGATCAAACCCACATCTCCTGCTTTGGCAGGTGGGTTCTTTACCACTAGTGCCAACTGGGAAGTCCCCTACATACATACACACTTAGTGTTTAGTCCCTAAAGCAGCCCGATGAGTTAACTTTATTACCCTCACTTTACAGGGGAGGCAACTGAGAGCCAGAGAGGGTAAACAACATGCACAAGATCAGACAACTAGCAAGTAGAGGTGTCTTGATTCAAACCCAAGCCTACCTGGTCCTTGTTTTCAAGTCTCACACTGCACCATCTGAGCTGTTGATGGAAAAGGACAAAACTATGACTCCAGCAGCCAGCAGAGCAATGCACAGAACCATGAGGTGGCAGGGCTGGAAGAGATCATCAAGGTCATTTGCTCTCCCTCTTCATCCCCCAGCTCATTTTATATAGGAGAAAAGCAGGTCAAAAAAGGTTAAGTGTGCAGCTCAGAAAGACCACCTGTCATTCCATAATCTTCCCACCATACAGCATGGCCCTGGTGCAGGTCACTCAACAGAGACTCAAGATGAGGGATTTACAAGAGGTGACTTCATAAGGATCAGAGCAGTTAACGATCAGAAGCTGACCACTGCTGAGTCTTTTCTTCCCAACTTACCTCCTCCTCTAATGCCTGGCCTCCCATGTAGCTTTGGAAAAACAGCATACCCTGGTCCAGTGGTTTTCAAACTTTAGAGGCATCAGAATCACCTTGGAGAGCCAGTTAAAACCCACATTGCTGGGTTCTACCTGAGCTTCCAGTTTAGAAGCTTGGGGAAGGTGAGGTGCAAGATTTCGAATTTTTAGTAAGTTCCCAGGTGATGCTGATGCTGCTTGTTGAAAGCCATATTATTAAGAACTATTGGAATATAGCACTGATCTTGAGGATGGGTGAGTATTTAATACAATATTTAGTTAAAAACCACTAGTTGCTCCATAATATTGATTCACTCCTTATTCTGTCTTAGTAGGACTTGATTACTTAGCTGAGCACATAGCCAACCAAAATAGAGACAACATTTTATATGTCCTTTGCAGCCAAATGGTCACTGGTAGACTATACGGTCTACTTAGAGTGAGAGGATCCAAGCATTTGTGATGCATGTGGCTTCCAGGTCGTGTCCTTAAAGGGATATGACAGTCCCTTCACCTTCCTCCTCCGTGTTGGCTGGAATACAGACAGGGGCGAAGTCACCTTGGACTCTGCAGAAGGAGAAGGAGCCACTGATAACTTAGTGGAAGACTGGTTTTAACCACCTTGGACTCTTATATAGAGGAAAAACTTCTATCTTCGTTTAAGCCACTGGTGTTTGAGTCTCTGTCATTTGCAGCCAAACCTACATCCTAACAGATACATACCAAAAAAATACCTTAGAATGCCAGGAAATAAGGTAGAAAGGTAGATCACCAGGGTAGCTGAACAGGTAATCGAAGGACACTGTCATGCAATAGTCAAGAGTCCAGTACATAACAGACACTTGATGTGGAGAGCTAGTTACACAAATAGATCACCAATCAACTCCAGCTGGTTTGGCCAAGGTTTAACTTGGCCAAAGTCATTTAGTTGTTTCTAAAGATTTCATTTCCATTGACAATTATAGAAAATGTTCCTCATTCATTTTATTGCCCTGCCCTACATTATACCTATAATCTTTCTAACTTGGATTGTTATCTGATATACAATTAAGTTTCTAGAAGACTAGAATCTCAGCAGATGATTTAAAATAAAAGTCAAATGGAATATAATTTGTGTTTATTTTTGTCTAATTGAAACCAAATACTATAGAATTGCCAGTGACTATTTCACAGGGATGGTTTGAGCCAAGTGGTTGTAGTTTCCCTTTAAATAGCATCTTTGAAGAAAGTTTACAGGGTTGAGACTATAACTATCCAAGGAAGGAATGAGAGGGAAAAGTTCAGGTCTCACCATGGCCAGGTTCTATCGCTGAAGATTACTTTCATCTGTATGCTACTTTCCAAAACAATAAGGTCCCTATATTGGTCTTTGAAAAAAAATCAGATCAAGAGTCAGAAGAAATAGAAAAAAGTCAGAGCATCTCAATGCTGATGAATAACAATAACAAAAACATTTTACATTCTGTAGCATGTCAGAGTACACAACATTTCAAAACACGTGGTCTCTTCAGATGAAAAAAGGCAAAAATATTTCTCCTTTTAAATAAATTTCCAATAGTGGTCACCCACAATTACATGAAATTCCTGCCTAGAAATGCTACGCAGAAGTTGTAATGCATATAAATTTATTCACATGATTGGTTGCCAGCTCCCCTTCAATAATATATGGCTCATCTTGAGTTGTTCCAAATTGAGGACATTGATTAACTGGATTTGAACTGATGTCTTTTCAGAAGCTGTTTTCTGACACTTCTGCATATTCTTAGAACATAGAACAGTACCTGACATTTAGAGATCAGGAGAGAAAGAGAAAGCAAGGAAGGAAAGAGGAGAGAGAGGGAGGAAAAAAGGAAGAGAGAGAGAAGGAGGGAAAGAGAGAAAGATTAAATGAATACAACGAACATAGATCAAACAGAAATTGAAACGTACAACTTGGAATTCTAAACATCCCACAATGCAATGTACCTGATGAAGGATTACAGAGTTGGTTGAAAAGAATCCCACCTTTTCCTTTGTAATTTAGTTTTTGGCAGAGTTGTAAGGTGGTTAAAGTGATCATGTACATTACATGGAGCAATTATAAAGTAAATGTGTATTTACAAAAGCCGTTGACAATACTTATGGTATGAAAGAACATCCATGCTAATTATAATTCATGAGCAGTACATAGGAATATATCTTTAAAAGAATATACTAACTAAACAGTTTCAAAATAATTTTCAAGTTTCAGTAAGGGTGCCTCTTGCAAACATCCACAGAGATTTCATCAGATTCTAACTGTAACTTTCAAATTAGACTGTGACCATGGACCTTCCAAAAGTCTGATGTCATCGATCTCAGGCATTAAATAATGTCACTGCTCTGGGAATGTTTACCTAATAAACTAAAAATAAATTGTTTTTTATAATCCTGGAAATTATGGTGACTAGATGCCCTCCTAGACTATTAATCATTCTTGTTGATTGTCTAAACCTGTTTTTATTAAAGTTTAAGGAAAATAAATTAATGAATGGAAGAGACACAATGGGGTGTTAAGGCAAAGGAGGGTGGATTGGGGTCAGTCCCACTGGGAAGATGACCGGGCCCTCCCACAGTGCATTTCTGGTGATGACAGTCAGAGATGAATAGGGGAGAGCATCTTTAAGGCATGTATTTGATTATATTATGTTCAAGAAAGTTCCATAAAACACTGCTGAAAGTTATTTCAAGAAGGCGCCCGTCCATCATGAAGATTTTTTAAAATAAAGGTTATTCGGCTAGAAGATACCACTCCTCTCACATGTTCCTTGATAGTCAAGCAACATGCACAGCAATGCTCATCCTGTTTCAAGAAGATGGAAAACAAGAGGACTAATTACAGGGTGTTTTAAAAAAAAATGCTCAAGCCATTTTTTTATTTGTCAACTTGATTGCAAACCATAAAAAGTGATGAAAATACTTATTGTGCTGTACTTTCTTCATAATTTGTTATTTTTAGAGTCATGTTTCCAAATGATAGTATCTATGGGACTCTCAGAATTTAAATGCAGAATTAAAAAGCACTTGTACAACAAAACAAGTACTTACCACTAGCTAGCTCTTATCAACACAAAACGAAGCAGGTTTTGATTCTCCTCAAGTGATATGCATTTAATTACCTCAGAGCAGGGAAAGCTTGGGAAATGGGGTGTTTTTTTTTTTTTTCAACCAGGCTTTTAATTAAGTTGGTGACCAGCAGCCCCAGAAACCCAACATCTGCCTGAACTCATAGATATAGGAGCTGAGCCAAGGATGCAGTCCTGGGTGTGTATCTGGTGCTAGCAGGCTCTGGAATATGTTGAATGAATGAATGAATGGTCAGGTATGGTTCAGAGAGGACAGCCCCAGGGAGCAAACAGATTTTACAGGTTTCCTGTTTGGTTGGTGATGCATATTTTCTAAACTTACTTGCAAGTCTGACTCTAGAGACTAAACTTTGAAGTGACTCTTTCCAAAACTGATCCTCAACCATCACCAGCCGCTCCTCTCCCAAGTATAACAGACACCTTCACTCGACTGCAGTCACCAACTGAATGTTTATGCCATATTATGCACTTTTTTTTTCTCTCCTTCTGCCTTCCTCTCCTGGATCAGGCAGTTTTTTGGATATAAGAGCCTAAGAGAGAAAAGTACAGGATTGTTCATCCAGGAAGATGAAAGCCTGATTATTTTGCAGGCTCAGCTCCCTGAGAAGACATCACCGTTCAGGACTCTAGTCTTCTCCCAGCATCTGACACTCCCGTGGGCCCTCCAGGAGAGGGTGGATGGAGCCACTGGACTCTGGGGCCAGGCGAACGCTGGACAAAAGGACACATGGGGGGAGAGAGGAAAAGAGCCAGAACTTGAAAAGGGAGAATTACTTCCGCTGTCCTTGAGACCACCAAGCAGGTTCTTGAATATAAGGCTTAACCCTGAGGGCACAGCCACTTAATACACTTTCAGATTCTCTCTGGAGACTGCCTGTTCCCTCCCTTCCGTGATATAGGTGGAACTCCAGGACTACATTTAGTTGTCAAAAAAGCACATATATTCACCCATTTTTGGTTAATGTATTTTTATAATTCAAAATTCAGTTTTTCTGAAATAAATGTTGTGGATACTCTAGGAGGGAGACCCAGATGTGAGATCAATAATGATTTATACCCCAGAGAGTGCCATACTGTTTACCAGTGAGTATGAGGTTAACTGTGGGTTTGTAACATAGGGCCTATGAACCACTGCAGGCCAATAAAATAGACAATCTAGGGGAAAATGGACAAATTTTTGAAGGCACAATCTCCAGAGACTGATTCAGGAAGAAGTAGAAAATATGAACAGACCAATTACCAGTAATGATGTTGAGTCAGTAATTTAAAAACTCTCAGTAAACAAAAGTCCAGGACCAAACATTTAGAGAAGAGTTGGCACCTCTCCTTCTCAAATTATTCCAAGGAAGAATTGAAGAGGAAGGAGTATTTTTGAACTCATGTTATGAGGCCAGCACTGCCTCAAAAATATCACAAAGAAAGAAAATATCACTATTGCATTCTAATTTTGATTTGCATTTTCCTGATGATTAAGGATGTTGAGTGCCTTTTCATGTTATGTGTTGGCCATTTGCATATCTACTTTGCAGCAATGTCTGTTCAGTTCCTTTGTCCATTTTTAAATAAACTTATTTGGGATTTTTTGCCATTAAATTTTATGAGTACCTGATGTATTTTGAATACTAACTCCTTATCTGATAAATGGTTAGGAAATGTTTCCTCTCATTCCATGGATTGCCTTCTTATTTTGTTGACTGTTTCCTCTGCTGTACAGAAGGGTTTTTGTTTGATGTAGTCCCACTTGTTTATTTTTGCTTTTGTTGCCTGTGCTTTTCATGTCAGATCCAAATAAATCATTGTCAAGACCAATGTCAAGAAGCTTTTTCCCTATTTTTCTTCAGGGCTTTTTATGGTTTCAGGTATTATATTTTAAGTCTTTAATCCATTTCAAGTTATAGTTTGGGTATTGTGTAAAATAAGGGTCCCATTTCATCCTTTTGCATGTAGATATCCAATTTCCCAGCACCATTTACTGAAGAGATTATTCTTTCCCTGTTGCATATTCTTGGTGTCCTTGTCAAAGATGTGTTGATATATTGTCCTTTCTGAAAAGCCTTTTTCTAGGATTTATAGTACCTAATGACTTGTGGTTGGGAAAAGGAAGAAAAGCTTAAAAGGAAAGGAAGAGATGCTATTTCATTAATCTCTAAAGCACTACTATCAAATCTTAGCATGCATGCAAATTATGCAGGGATTTTAAATGCATATTCTGATTCAGGAGATCTGGGGTGGAGCCCAAAGATTTGCATTTCTAACAAGCTCCCAGGTGATGCTGCAGCTGCTGGTCTGGAGACTGCCCTTTGAGCAGGGCAGGTGCTAGAAGTATATTTAGAGAGGGGGGCTGTGATGTGCAGGGTAATTGATACACAATTCAAACAGATCTATCTCCAACTTTAATCACAACCTCTCTTTATTGAAAATAGGAAAGTCCATCTTCTCGGTAAGACATGGTTAAACACAAATGTTTCCCAAATCTCATGAGGTATTTGCAAATAATATTTCTGTCTACCTAAAAATTCTAGGACATTCAACTGAAAAATTCAAACTAATAAGAGGACTTAGCTATACAGTCACCTATGGGGGAAAAATAGATTTCCTATAAGCCAGTGAGAAGCAGTTGGAAAATATAACTGTATTAGTTAGGGAAGAGAAATTTCATTAAGGCATATCTACATGAAAAACAATGAAGTTGGATCCTTACTTTATACCACATGCAAAAATTAGATCAAAATAGATCAAAATTTAAACTTAAATGCTAAAACTACATGACTCGGTGAAGAAAACATGGAATTGGCAGTGATTTTTTGGATATGACTCCAAAAGTACGAGCAACAAAAGGAAAATATATATACATTGGATTTTATCAAAATTTAAAATTTTTGTCTTTTGAAGGATACCACCTAGAGTGAAAAGACAGCCCATGAAATGAGGAAATAGTTACAAATCATAGCTTGATAAAGGGTTTATATTCAGCATATGCAAAGAACTCCTGTAACTCAAAAATAATACAAAAAAAAACCTGAATAAAAAATGGACAAAGATCTTGAATAAACATTTCTCCAAAGCAGATATCTAAGTGGCTAACAAGTACAAGAGAAGTGGTTCAACATCACTAACCATTAGGGAAAAGCAAATCAAAACTATAGTGAAATACAAAACCTCATCTCCATTAAGATGGTACTATCAAAAAAGAAAGGGAAGGAAGAAAGAAAATCACCAGTTTTGACAGATGTGTGGAGAAATTGGCACTTTTGTGTGATGTTGATGAAAATGTAAAATGGTATAAATGCTAATAGAAAGCAAGTTCTTCAAAATTTTAAAATAGAATTACTGTGTGATCCAGCAATTCCACTTCTGGGTATACATCAAAGAAATTGAAAACTAGGACTCGTACAGATATTTGTACACCCCTGTTCATAGTAGAATGATTTTCAATAGTCAAAAGGTGGAAGAAATCCAAGTGCCCATTGATGGATGAATGGGTAAGCATGTGGTATACACATATGATGGAATGTTATTCAGCTTTTTAAAGGAAGGAAATTCAGACATACGCTACAACATGGAAGATACTCGAGGGCATTATGGTAAGTGAAATAAGCAGTCACAAAATAAAGTGCTGTATGATTCCACTTATATGAGATACCTAGAGCAGTCAAATCCATAGTGACAGAAAATAGAATGGTGGTTGCCAGGGACTGGGGGGAAGAAGGAATGGGAGTTATTGTGTAGTGAGTGCAGAGTTTCCATTTATAAGGATGAAAAAATCAAAATGGATAGTGGTGATGGTAGCACACCCATGTGACTATACTAAGTATGTCACTGAACTATATACTTAAAATGATTCAGTTCAGTTCAGTCGCTCAGTCGTGTCTGACTCTTTGTGAGCCCCTGAACCACAGCACGCCAGGCCTTCCTGTCCATCAGCAACTCCCAGGGCTCACCCAAACTCATGTCCATCAAGTTGGTGATGCCATCTAGCCATCTCATCCTCTGTCTGACCCAGCATCAGGGTCTTTTCCAGTAAGTCAACTCTTCGCATGAGGTGGCCAAAGTATTGGAGTTTCAGCTTCAACATCAGTCCTTCCAATGAACACCCAGGACTGATCTCCTTTAAGATGGACTGGTTGGATCTCCTTGCAGTCCAAGGGACTCTCAAGAGTCTTCTCCAATACCACAGTTCAAAAGCATCAATTCTTCGGCGCTCAGCTTTCTTCAGAGTCCAACTCTCACATCAACATGGTAAATTTTGTTATGTATACTTTGCCACAATATTTAAAATCTAAGGATTTTAAAACTAAGGAATATAGACAGCTATTTGGACAATTGGAAACCATTGCTGTAAGTTCACATTAGTTCTTCCTGTTTTCTGAATCTTAAATTTGTTTCCATCATTTTTATGAGAGATGATTTTTCCCTCTGTTGCTTTTTTTTTTTTTCTTATGGCGGCTCAAATGACAGTGAAAGGGTTAAAAAGCGATCTTTGTTAGAAAGCACAATGATGCACGTGTTTTTGTTCAGTTGGGAATGCCTCCTCTGCTGGGGCCCAAGTCAGGAAGGTGTGTTTCCTATTAGAAGGAGCTGGCTCAGAAATTCTCTCTGCAGCTCACAGAAATGGCAAGACACAGGATCCAGGAGCAGCAGAATGGGGACCCAAGATGAGAGACTAGTAAAGAAGGCAAGAAACCACCCCCAGCCATGCTAAGTGCCAAGAGGCAGGCATTTTGTCACCCCTATGGGTGGTCTCCTAGGTTTGCACATGAAGCATTCCTGAAAAGTCATTCAAATTTGAATGTCTGAAAATGACATATTAGTGCACGTATTATGGATTGGGAGACAACCGTTTTATACCCAAAGAGGAAAAAAATAGTGAATCCTTAATAACGGATCCCTGAGGCACTGTCTCTCTCAGGCCTGGGCCACTCAGTGGACTAAAGAGAGAATATTGAGTCAAGCATCTTTCCTTTCTTTGTACACGTTCCCCGATCCCTTTCCAGGGGCCCCCAGCACAGGGTCATGAAGACCTCTGCCTTTAAACTTGGATTCAGGACGTGCTAGCTATCTCAGGCTGAGGTGGTACTTCTTTTCTAGCATGGAGACAGGAAAACACAAACAAATAAAAGTTGAAATCTTAAAAACAAGCAAATAAATAAGCATAATAATTAGCAACTGTGATGCATGCAATCAAGGAGCTAGAATGATGTAAGAAAGAGCAACTTGGGGTGGTGCCATTTGAGAAAAGGCGGCCGGGGAGGGTGTCCCTGGGGAGGGGCCATTTGAGAAAAGGCGGCCGGGGAGGGTGTCCCTCGGGAGGGGCCATTTGAGCTGAAATAGAAAAGATGGTCGACGTGTAAAAAAGTAGGGAAGAGCACAGCAGGAAGAGATCGTGTGTTGGGCTCTTGAGACAGGCAAGAGTAGAAGGTGGTCCAGGAAGAGAAGATCAGGAGAGCAGGGAGGGAAAAAGCAAGGGCAGAGGGAAGCAAGAAGGGGCCACGTCTTAGATGCTTATAGAGACCATAGTGAAGACAGAATTGTATTCTAAAAGAAGTAGGAAGTCAGACACTGTAGAAATATATGACTTGGCAAAGCAGGCTTTAAATTGGTGCTTAAACAAGGCTAGTTTCTAACTCTTACTACACTAGATCCATTGCACTTAATTGTATAGATAATTTCAATATATACTTAATACTTCATTTTATAGCAGTTTTAGATTCACAGCAACATTGAGAGGAAGGTACAAGGATTTCCCATATACTCACTTCTTCTACCCATGCGTAGTCTCCCCCTTATCAACGTTCTCCAAAAGAATGGGCGTTTGTTATAACTGACGAATTTACATTGACACATCATAATCACCCAGAGTCCATAGTTTGCTTTAGGGTTCACTCTGGTGTTATATGTTTTACGGATTTGAACAAACATATAATAACATGTATTTACCATTACAGCATCACATAGAGTACTTCCACTGCCCTCAAAATCCTCCATGTTCCACTTTTTAACCCTTCGCCCCAGTCTCTGGCAATCAGTGATCTTTGTACTGTCTCTATAGTTTTGCCTTTTCAAGAATGTCATGTCCTACAGTATGCAGCTTTTTCAAATTGGCTTCTTTCACATCATAATATTCATTTAAGTTTCCTCCATGTCTTTTCATGGCTTGATAGCTCATTTCTTACTATCACTGAATAATATTTCATTGCCTGGATGTACCACAGTTTATTTATCCATTCACTTCCTGAAGGATACTTTGGTTGACTCTAAGTTTTGGCAATTATGAATAAAGTTGCTAAAAAAAACAGCTGTTAAGCATTTATTTTTTATATTATGTATCACTATGTCAGCTTTGTCCCAGGTAATTTATTCTATTATTTGAATAGACAAAAACAGTATTTTCTTCATAATTTTGGTGAGTACATTATCTTGTTTTATTATAGATATTGTATGAATTTTTATTTTTATTTTTAGCTTATATTAAATTCAAATATACTGTTCTATGAGGACAAGTCCAATGTTCAAGCACCAGCTTTTCTTCCTTCTCTGTGTACCAAGACAGTAATTTTCTTGATCTGATCCCCTATTTGGACTAAGACTTAATAGTATTCAGAGTTATCAGGAAAATTAAGTACAATTCTGTCTCCTTTCTTAGACCTTAGGCTGAAAGGAAACCCTGACTTTCTAGTAAATTGCTCTTCCTATTAATTTATTCACTTGTTGATTCATTTTTCTCTAGTCATTAACTTAATATACATTTCTTGAATATCAATTATGAGCCAGGTACTGTGTTATTTCTGGGGATATAAAGATGAATAAGACAATTTCTGCCCTTAAGGAACTCACATCCTGGTAGGGGAGACAGATACTAAACAAATAGTAATGATGCAGTGTGACATATCTATAATTATAATAGCAGTGAGTGCAAGATGCAAGGGTAACCCAGTATGGGGGAGTGATTAATTTTGCTTGAGGGAGTTGGCACAGACTTCAAAGGGCCCTTAGCATTTGACCTGGGTCTTAAAGATTTGAGACCTATTTCACTAGGCAGAGATGAGAAGACTTTCCAGAAGAGGAAGAACACAAGAAAAGATGATAAGCCATATATATATATGAACATATATATATATATCAGAAATATATATAAACATGGTTTAAAAATACAATTTTCAAGAAGCTTCTACCCCACAACTTCATTCCTACTCCACCCCTGAAACACATTTTTTTAAATAACCTTTTTATTTTAAAATAGTCTAAATTTGTAGAACAGTCATCCTCAGTATCCATGCGGTTTTGGTTCTAGAGCCCCATTCAGATATCAAAATTTGTGGATACACTAGTCTTTAGTGTAACATGGCACAATATTTGCAGATAACCTACACCTATCCTCCCATATACTTTATACCATCTCTAGGTGACTTTTAATACCTCAGACAATGTAAACTCTATGTAAGTAGCTGTAAATGTAATGTAAATGCTAGGTAAATAATTGCCAGTGTGTGGCGAATTCAAGTTTTGGCTTTTGGAACTTTCTTTGGAACATTTTTTTCAAATATGTTCCACCTTCCCTTTAGTTGAATCTGGGGATACCCAGTATGGGTACACAGATGCAAAAGGCCAGCTATAATTTGTTATAGCAGCAACAGGAATCTCACACAGGGCTCCCCTCTCATAGGCCGCTCTCCATGAAATTCACTTTGGGGTGCTGGGTTAGGAAATCATGCTTTTTGAGGGGAGATCTTCTAAATGTTGATATGTGATCATGTTTTCTTGGGAAATGCCCAGTTTCTCTAGCAAAAATCCTCCCATGTCTTGTCTGAAAGACTGCTGCATTCAGAGGAACATTCCAGGAGGGAAAGGCGTTGAGGAGTCTGCCCATTCTGAATGCAGGTTTCCAGCTAATTCCCTCATTTATGGTTCCATGCCTAACTCCTGGCCAGCCTGGGTACCTTACTTTCACATCCTAAGCCTTTTCTCTCCTTTTCTCCCTCCAAAATGTAAATCTACCTCCGGACTATGGAGTAATGATTACACAGCTGCAGAGTTATTACAACGGGGCTGGAAGCAGAGTAGATAGACTGCTCACAAATTCTTAAATTCTTCCCACCCCCTCTCCTATATTAGAGTCCTCAATTTCTGAGCTTCTCCAGGATTCTACAGGACTATCCTACTCTCTCCTTGTTGGTACCCTCTGCTTGTCTCTTAAGATACGGTAACTTCAGACAACTCTCCTCTATTCCTTTTCTGGCTTTTAAAACATGATTGAAATATTTCATCAATTAATGTCCTCTCTCCTACTCTCTTTGTACTTTCAAATGTAAGCCTCTCTTATCCTTCTAAATAAAAGAAGAGGCTATAAACTTGAGGCTATACATAGCCTGGCCAGGAGTTAGGCATGGGGCTGTAAATGGGAGAATTAATTGGAAATCTGATACAGAATGGGCAGACTTCTCAAAGCCTTTCATTCTTCTATCTTTAACCTAAACAAAACGTAAAACATTTTGATAGTTAAGAGTCAAGATACACCTGCACTTAAATTCTGCTTTCACTACATACTCTGTCTAAAACTGAGCAATGTACTTACCTCTTGAAACCTCTATTTTCTCTTTGTAAAATGAGGATAATGCTACTACCTACCTCACTATGTTGCTGTGAGGATAAAATAAAATATTTATGTTTGGCACAGTGCCTAGGCATTTAGCAACTCCTGAATAAGTGCTAATGATTGCCATTCTGCAGGTAAGATATGATTTTCACATGATGGAAAGGAGGACTTTGACACATGAGTCTTAAAAAAGTCAAATTAGCAAAAACTACTACAATATTGTAAAGTAATTAGCCCCCAACTAAAATAAATAAATTTATTTAAAAAAAAAAGTCAAATTAGTGTGATAAAGAGATAAACTGTGTCATTACTGATGGTTCGGGAAAGACAGGAGGTAGAAAGTCAGTTGTGAGGTTGTTGCAATAGCCCAAGGGAGACATCGTAAGACCATGACCATAAAAGTGGCCATCTTTATTGAAAGGGTGGCTTGGTTAATGTTGGGTTGAGACAAACAGCTCTCAACCCTGGCTGACCCCTATACTTCTCTGGGGATGTTTTGAAAATATGATTTGCCCGGGTCCCACCCCCAGACCACTGAATCAGAATGTGTATAGATATGTCCCAGGCATCCATGGTATTAAAGCCTTTCAGGTGATTCTAATGTGTCTCCAGACTTGAAAACCACTGGTTTAGATGATGAAAATAATAGGACTGATCAAGAGATTGTCAGAGGACACAGAAGGAAATTTCAGAGCTACCACCAAGTTCTGGTTAGGCTGCTGGTTTGGATGAAGTTTCAGTCTCGAGAATCTGTTTAGGGCTAATTCATACCGCAAGCGACTTGTCATCCAATCTCCTCTGCAAAGAGGACAGAAGGCGGGGGGGTTCTGATGAGACTGATGTGTGCTGATTCAGTCGTGTCTGACTCTTGGCGATCTTGTGGACTGTAGCCCATCAGGCTCCTCTGTCCATGGGATTCTCCAGGCAAGAATACTGGAGTGGTTTGCCGTGCCCTCCTCCAGGGGACCTTCCTGACCCAGGGGTTGAACCCATGTCTCTTATGTCTCCTGCATTGGCAGGTGTATTCTGTACCACTAGTGCCACCCAGGAAGCCCAATAATAAGGTATATTTCTAATGATCACACTGCCTCTCCCCACCTGTCCCATCTTTAGGGAAGAAAACAAACTGTTGGGACACTTTCTCCCCAGTGCATTCACAGCTGTCCAAGGACTGTACCCAGGCTTCGGAAGTGGGGGACACAAGCAATCACGAGGCACCTAGGAGGTGAGGGTGGGGTGTAGGTTACAGGTCCGTGTCCTTGTCAGGAGCCAGAAGCCAGGCTTGTGGTAGTCTTACTTATTTAGGATTTACAACCTGCTTACTTTCGAAAGGATTTGAGGTAGCTTATCTGATTAAGCTAAACACATGATTAGGAAACCAAAACAGAGACCACCATTGAAGGGCTGGGGAGAAATAGATGCTCCCAGGCACTGAGATGAGCTGGTCTCTGTAACTGGGCCCTGACGACAGCTCTGAGGTCTCCAGAGGACACTGCAGATTTTTTGCCTTTTAGGTTTAGACGCTTAAAAAAAAAAAAAGGCAGGCCTTTTTCTAGGAGGGACAAGCCTTTTTCATGAAACAAAACTTGAAAAGGTTTTACTGCAGTATGTATCCTACCCCATATAACAAATTTCTGGAAGGAAAAGAGGAGAGAATAAGCTAAGTAAATGGCTCTTTTGAGACTCATGGTGCTTAGAGACTCAGCTGCTTTACAGCTGGTACTCGGCAGCTGTAAAGTACGAGACTGGGAGTCAGGCCTGGGCTCTGTATCCAGCAAGTCCCTGAAGCTTCTTCATCCACAAAAAGGCTGGACGGAACAGATACATTTCATCTCTGCCACTTGGATGTGTGCATTTGTGATTATATTAAACAGGAAGGGTAGAACTATATATTTCCCTAGATTTTATAATGAATGTATCCTCTTTCAAATATTAAATGAATCAGTTGAGCCCTTAGAATATGCTCAATGAGTTAATTCATGACCAGAGCTCCAACATGGATCCACAGTGACAGTTTTCTTGTTGGTTAAGTGAGAGCCAAATAGCTTAGATGTCAGATGTGGATGGGACAAACTGTATTATAGTCTCACTCAAACCCAAGGCCAACCCACATCAATTTGAGAGTGCACAACAAAGATTCCCCCTGTGTTTAATTTAAAACAGAGCATTGTCTCTACATAAGAATCTGCAAAATGAGAGAGGAATGAACATTTCATGGGTTCCAAGCCCTACTCTGCAAGGTGATGTGTACATTTACATCTCCAG
The DNA here is from genome assembly GCA_024291935.2 of Okapia johnstoni. NCBI lineage: Eukaryota > Metazoa > Chordata > Mammalia > Artiodactyla > Giraffidae > Okapia > Okapia johnstoni. The sequence goes on along the minus strand of CM044317.1, from coordinate 59,197,229 downwards.
GACCCAAGGGCTCCAGGAAACTCAGGCTAACTCCACTGGTGCTGTATACATTAATACATTATATCACTGAATCTCCACTAGAGTGAAGTAAAGCAGGCAAAGATTTCCTCGATTTACCTTTGAGGAAACTGAGTTTGAATAATCTGCCCAACAGTATGAGGATTGGCCTCAAACCCAGGTCTGTGTCCTTCCAAAGTCCGTAACCTTCCACATACTCCCTTGATCACCAATGTACTTGGGTGAGTCTCTAAAGTTACATCTTGTACATCAGAGAGACTACTATTCTCTGAAAATCTCTTTGTTAAAATTGTAAGAGCATAGTTCAAAGACTTTGACAGTAACTAATAATATCTGTTGTTGCTGTTGTTGTTCAGTCACTAAGCCGTGTCCAACTCTTTGCAACCTCGCGGACTGCAGAATGCCAGGCTTCCCTGTCCTTCACTATCTCCTGGAGTTTGTTCAAATTCAGGTCCATTGAGTCAATGATGCCATCCAACCCATCTCGACCTGTGCTATCCTCTTCTCTTTTTGCCTTCAATCTTTCCGGGCATCAAGGTCTTTTCCAATGAGTTGGCTCTTTGCATCAGGAGGCCAAAGTATTGGAGCTTCAGCTTTACCATCAGTCCTTCCAATGAATATTCAGGGTTAATTTCCTTTAGGGTTGACTAACTCAATTTCCTTGCAGTCCAAGGGACTCTCAAGAGTCTTCAGCACTACAATTAGAAAGCATCAATTCTTCAGCACTCAGGCTTCTTTATGGTTGAACTCTCACATCCATACACGATTACTGGAAAAGCCATAGCTTTGACCATGGACTTTTGTCAGCAAAGTAATGTCTCTGCTTTGTCATATGCTATCTAAGTTTGCCATAACTTTCCTTCCAAGGAGCAAGCGTCTTTTAATTTCATGGCTTCAGTCACCTTCATCAGTGATTTTAGAGCCTAAGAAAATAAAATCTGTCACTGCTTCCATTTTTTCCCCTTCTATTTGCCATGAAGTGATGGGACCAGATGCCATGATCTTAGTTTCTTAGTGCTGAGTTTCAAGTCAGCATTTCACTCTCCCCTTTCACCCTCATCAAGAGGCTCTTTAAGTTCCTATTCACTTTCTGCCATTAGAGTGGTGTCATCTGCATATCTGAGGTTGTTGATATTTCTCCTGGCAATACTGATTCCAGCTTGGAATTCACCCAGCCCAGCATTTCGAATGGTGTACCCAGCATTTTGAATGATGTACTCTGTACAGGGTGACATCCTTGTTGTAATCCTTTCCCACTTTTGAATTAGTCTGTTGTTTCATGTCCGGTTCTAACTGTTGCTTCTTGACCTGACTACAAGTTTCTCAGGAAACAGGTAAGGAGGTCTAGTACTCCTGTCTCTTCAAGAATTTTCCACAGTTTATTGTGTCCACACAGTCAAAGGCTGTGAACGAAGTCAATGAAGTAGAAGTAGATGTTTTTCTGGAATTCCCTTGCTTTCTCTATGATCTGGCAAGTGTTGGCAATTTGATCTCTGGTTCCTCTGTCTCTTTAAAACCCAGGTTGTACATCTGGAAATTCTCTGTTTATGTACTGCTGAAGTCTAGCATGAAGGATTTTGAGCACAATCTTGCTAGCATGGGGAACCAGCGCAAATGTACAGTAGTTTGAACATTCTTTGGCATTGTCCTTCTTTGGGATTGGAATGAACACTGACCTTTTCCAGTCCTGTGGCCACTGCTGAGTTTTCCAAATTTGCTGGCATATTGAGTGCAGCATTTTCACAGCATCATCTTTTAGGATTTGAAATAGCTCAGCTGGAATTCCACCACCTCCGCTAGCTTTGTTTGTAGTAATGTTTCCTAAGGCCCTTCACACTCCAAGATGTCTGACTCTAGGTGAGTGACCTCACTATCGTGGCTATCCAGGTGACTGAGACCTTTTTTTTTGTATAGTTCTTCTGTGTATTATTGTCACCTCTTTTTAATCTCTTCTGCTCCTGTTAAGTCCTTAATGTTTCTGTCCTTTATTATGCCCATTCTTGCATGAAATATTCCCTTGATATCTGTCACATTTGTACAATTCTTTTCAATGATTTTGAAGATATGCAAGTCTATGATGTTATTATTATTCTCTCGACAATTTTACGAGTTGGTTCAGGGCTGGCTGAGTTAATCCCACTTGACCAAGTGGAAAAACTGTGGCCCACCTCCAGAAGTGAAGCAACTTGCCTAACGGAGTCAGTTGATGAAGAAGGCAAAAGCAGAAATGTGTCGCTCCAAATCCAGCCATCCTCCACCTCAGCACATTTCCCCAGTCTTCCTTTCAATCTTACAGATGTTGCTGTCTCTAATGAGGGGCTATATCACCTATCAGATGTGGTTTTACCTAAATCTCTTTCCTCGGGTATCAGAATAATAAAAAGGATTACCTAGCAATGGTAAGCAAAAAAAGAATGGGAATTGCCTCTGCACCGCTTGAAAAATGCACAGGAAAAGTGTTACAGAAAGCCACATGTAGGGTTTAAACAGCCCATTTCCCAGAGTCAGACGGCCAGGGCTACATCCAGCTAGTTCTACTGGTGAGGACCAAATCCCTTTCCTCTGCTCCCTAGGGGGCCAGGGTTGGACGGAGGACTGAGATGAAGGGGAACAGCGGTTCTCCACCCCAGGAAGGGCATTTACCCGGACTTCCTTGGTGACTCAGACGTTAAAGCGTCTGCCTACAATGCGGGAGACCGGGGTTCAATCCCTGTGTCGGGAAGATCCCCTGGAGAAGGAAATGGCAACCCACTCAAGTACTCTTGCCTGGAAAATCCCATGGACGGAGGAGACTGGTGGGCTACAGTCCATGGGGGTCCCAAAGAGTTGGACACGACCGAACGACTTCACTTTATACTTTATACTTATAATCGGCACAGCATCCATGCTGGTGGTTTTCTGCAACACAAGGTAAAAAGATTGCTTTTCACATTTGACCCTCATTTCCAGAAAAGGAACTTCTATCTTAGGTATTCAGTTATATTCAGTAAGTACTTATATTGAACCCTGAGGCCAGCATGGTGCTAGTGTTAGGGAGAAGTATTGCTATTGTTATTATTATTATCCAAGTGAAACATTATGAAAGTACAGTGTGTGAGTATCAGGTTAAATATTAGGAAAGCACACTGTGCTAACGTGACAGGGAAGAGAAGATAAACTAGGTTTTACATTATAACCCTGGAAAATAAATCGAAGGCAAATCTGGGGACCCAGAGACAAACCCAAAAGAACTGTTTGGCACTTTCATAACTTCTAGCAAAAAGGAGCAAAATGATTCAACAAATGCTTTACAAAATCAACTGACTTGAAATTCTCCATATCTAGGTATATTAAAATTATATCTAAAATAGCAAACAGAATCAAAATCAATATCTCTGAAACACAAAAGGGATTCCTGAGTTTACATTTGCTTTCCAATATGACAGTGTCTTCCTGTAAAAATAGATGTGAGTATGCTCAGTTACATCTGACTCTGTGACTCCATGGACTGTAAACCACCGGGCTCCTCTGTTCGTAGAATTTTCTCTGAATCTCTCATGTCTCCTGCATTGGCGGGAGGATTCTTTACCACTGAACCACCTGGGAGGCCCTATCTCCTGTTGGTTCAATGGTAAAGAATCCATTGCCAATGCAGGAGACATGGGTTTGATCCCTGGGTTGGGAAAATTCCTTGGAGTAGGAAGTGGCAACCCACTCCAGTATTCTTGCCTGGGAAATCCCATGGGCAAAGAAGCCTGGCAAGCTGCAGTCAGTGAGGTCACAAAGAGTCAGACATAACTGACAGCCTATAATACAATAAGCTGTAAAAATAGATACCGATTGATTTTTGAGAGTTGTCTTATGAATATCAGTGAATAACTTAAGCAGACATATACCTCTTTGGGTGTCTAATTTGTTTTGATTATAGTTTCCTCTAATACATCTGTGATGTTTTTCTCCAGTGTCGAAAGTCTGGTTCACATATGATAGCAAGGCTGAGTGACACAGGAAAAGCATGAAGGGAAAGCAAGCTGTTCATCTTTGCAAGGTGTTCAGCATGGAACATATTTAGACAATTTTCTTTTCATTATAGTTTTGCCACTCAGAAAACTGGGTGTGTAAAAAAGTAGTGCTGAAAATGCATGGCAGCCCAACAAAACGCTACATGATGTTTGCCATCCAGCTCTCATCTGTGGTCTTCGTATTTCTCTTCCCTGTTCGTTACTTAGGCCCTGGCGGTTTTGGCCTCCCATGGGGACCAGGGCTTACTTTCCCAGATTGCATCACTCCAAGGAAGGAAAACCTCAGGCCTCGATTTCTTGGCACAGTTCTCTGTTAGCCTTGTTCAAGCCTGGTTCACTAAAAAAACAAAATAGATAATGTAAAAACATTTTAAAAGTTTCATATGAAATTTAGATTAATAAATGAGTTTTTTAATCCAAAGATGTTCATAGCAGAAAGAATAGAGAATTGCAAGCCAGGGGAACTGGACCTGTTTTGGTGCTACAGCTAGCAGCTATGTTAACTTCAGCAAATCACAGTCCTTTGTTGTTGTTGTTTTTAATCACTCAGTTGTGCCCAACTCCTTTGTGACCCCATGGGCTGTAGCCCACCAGCTCCTCTGTCCATGAGATTCTCCTGGCAAGAATACTGAAGTGGGTTGCCATTTCCTTCTCCAGGGGATCTTCCTGACCCTGCGATCAAACCTGCATCTCCTACATTGGCAGGCAGATTCTTTATCACTGAACCACCTGGGAAACACTCACAGTCCTTTGGAAGATTGTATTTTCATCTATGAAACAGTGGGTCCCAACACATTTTATCATCAACACACACTCAGTCATCAACAGTTTGACTGCTGACTCTCTGCCAAACCCTCTGCCAGGTGCTAGGGAAATCGCAGAGATGGCAATGGTGTGAAGCGTGAGGTCAGGGCATCTTCATCCTGGCATTGCCGGTCACTGACTAACCCTGCGCTCTGCTGAGACAGTGACAATACTGCCAGAGCAATCTGCTGACTATTTTTACCCCCTAAAAGCCATATTTTAAGAGAAATTTTTAACCTATTTTCCCCAACCCAAAATAGAAATGGAGCCATAATGCTCGGTCTATTATTATACAGTGGGTGTCATATGCAAAGATGCTGGATCACACGAAAGAAAGGGAGCATCCCAGAACGAGCGCCAGGCATCTGCTTCACTCCCCGAGGGGCTCTCTTTGCTAAATATTTAGAGCAGCCTTTCCCAAAACGTGTTCTCTAGTGCACCAGTTCCTCAGAATGTTACTAGTGTTCTGTGAAGGAAGGTTCCAGCTTTGTAAAAGTTGGAGGAATAGCAGGCAAAGAAGTTACGCAGGTTTCCTTAGAGCAGGTTTTCTTAGTCCCTTTATTGTGGAATGTGACTCTCAAGGAGCAAAGGAGGGTTTATTTTGAACCAAACTTATTTGACCATAGAAATGGTCGGTCTGTTTTCCAGAGCATTTCATGAGGCCAGTCCTCTGGGGGACTAGCCATTAGGACACTTGTGAAAACAGGAGTTTGTTTTAAAATGCACACCTTTCACACAAAATCTTGTACATGAATAGTCATAGCATTGTATTCATGATAATACAAAAGTGGAAACAATGCAAATGTTCATCAGTGGATGAAGGCATAAATAAAATGTGGAATATCCGTACAATGGAATACAATGCAATCATTAAAAGGAAAGAAGTACTGCTACCACGTGAATGGACCTTAAAATATGGCAATAGGAAAGAAGCCAGACATATTCCATGATTCCATTTACATGAAATGCAGATCCATAGAGATGAAAGTATATTGTTACGGATTTGTTAAGGATTGGGTGGTGGGAGACAACATGAAATGACAGCTAATGGTAATGGAATTTCATTGGGTGGAGGTGCTGAAATGGTCCGAAACTATAATTTGGTGATGGATATACAATTTCAAATATACTAGAGACCACTGAAGTGTGTACTTTAAATGGGAAAACATGATGGCATGTGAATTATATTTCAATAAAGCTGTCAACAAAAACATATTTTTGTGGAAAAAAATGAACTGAAAGGATTTGGGCCTGTCAATGTTATCCATTTTTAGTTATGATTTATCTTCTTAGAGGCTTGCATGCCATAGTTGAAGAAGCTGACTGGGTTTAAAACCTACTTGTACATGGTTATAAGTAGGTTTAAGTAACCATGATTGAGTCCTAACCTCCCTAGGTTTCCCTTTCCTTATCTAAAAATAGGAATAATAACAGGACTTTTCTGAGGATTAATAAAATTATGTATGGATATTCTTTTGAAAATTAAAAATTTTATAAAGGTTAGTTATTATTTAACTGTAAATAGTAATAGACCACTCGAGTGTGAAATCTGTGAGGGATTCAGCAGGTTTTTGAAGCTTTCTAAGGCTGTTTTCTCTTCTGAGATAATAAAATACTTCCCTCATGGGGTTGTTACAAGAATCTACAACACGTGTAACACTCTTAAAGTAGTGCCTATGTTCAATAATTGTAGCTTAATTTCTTATTTTTCTTCACAAATTTGCTTACCAACATCTTTTTCACACATTGTATTTTTCCTTATTTCATTCTTCTTGTGTTGGTCTCTTCAATCAAATCTAATATAGAATCCCTCCCTTTCTTTTTAGTGGCTCTTAGTTATAAATCACTATATTCCTGTTTTCCTGCCATTATTCTAGGCTGTGCATGCCAAATTATATTTATTACTTCTTAAACATGCGCCCACTAACCCATGCTGTGGTTTTTTTGGTTGGTTTCTGATGTGTCAGCAACCTCTTTGCTCATTGGTTCAATTATCTGATTACTAATGATGATAATCGGAGAAGGCAGTGGCACCCCACTCCAGTACTCTTGCCTGGAAAATCCCATGGACAGAGGAGCCTGGTGGGCTGCAGTCCATGGGGTCGCGAAGAGTCGGACACGGCTGAGCAACTCCACTTTCACTTTTCACTTTCACGCATTGGAGAAGGAAATGGCAACCCACTCCAGTGTTCTTGCCTGGAGAATCCCAGGGACGGCGGAGTCTGGTGGGCTGCCGTCTGTGGGGTCACACAGAGTCTGACACGACTGAAGAGACAGCAGCAGCAGCAGCAGCAGCGGCAGCAGCAATGATGATGATGATAAGAAAAAAACTACAATGAAAAGAGAAGAGAAGGATGAAAATTCTACCTGAGAAATACTTATTATCTGCTCTTTTAAGGAAGAATAGCTTTTAAATGGTGATGTCATGAGAGAAAAGTGGGCTTCTAAGTACTGGTAGGACATATTTGTGCATTTATATATCGGAATTGATGAGTTAGTAGTAACGATATGCTGTATCTCCTCTGACAGTCACTGTATTAATGCTTTGAGGTAACTTTGATCACCTTGTAGCAAAACTTCATAACAAAGATACCTTACTTGAATCAAATGAGAAATATGAAACTATAAATTTTGGAAATAATGGAAAGGAGAAAAGGAATAGGGCTCATGAGAACTATGTACTAGTTTTAGTTTCTTCCTATGTAATTAGATATTCAGTAAGGTCCCTTTTAACATTACATCTCCCTGGTTCTAGCATTTAGGAGACTATGTTCACTATTCATTAATTCATTCTTTCAATAAACAAACACTGACTGCTTAGAGTATATTGGAATTAGCATGTGTGGTGAGTCCTCTGTGAGAGGAAATCTCACAGAGGTTACCTCACCCACACTGGTAGTTTAGCAAAGGCTTCCATTCAACATAGGGCTTCCCTGGTGGCTCAGGTGGTAAAGAATCTGCCTGCAACGTGGGAGACGTGAGTTCGATCTCTGGGTTGGGAAGATCCCCTAGAGAAGGGAATGGCTACCCACTCCAGTATTCTTGCCTGGGAAATCCCATGGAGAGAGAATCCTGGCAGGCTACAGTCCACGGGTCACAAAGAATCGGACATGACTGAGTGAGTAACACTTTCCTGTCAACATGACACTCAGCTAGTTCTTAAAGAAAAAAAAAAAATTAGTTGAGAGAAAGAAGAACATTCCAAGAAGAAGAAGAGCAGCCTCAGGCACAAGGCTTGGGAGAAGCCACCATGTTCAGGGAACACCATAGTACTTATTTATAAATGCACAGTCTAGCTGGTAAGGAAGTGTGTGAAGGACAGAGCATAACCTGCTGTGTGTGCCTGGTATGTTGCTTAGCACATCATGCCACAGAGTTTGGATACTGTTAGGAGGCAACAGCGAACTCAGCTTTTTAATTGGATAGGGGACATGATTACATTTGCATTTTAGACATATTTGGGTAATATATGGAAAAAATAAAAGGGCTGGTGTAGAGGCAAGAACAACAGTTACAAAGCAAGCAGTGACAAGGACCTAATTAGGGTGGACACATTGGGAATGGAAGACATCAAGGACAGATCTGAGTCATATTCAAAAAGATACAACTAACTTGGGTGACAAATTGGATTCACAGGCTAAAGGAGAAGGAGCCAAGAAATCTCCCAAGTTGCTATTGGGTGACTGAGTAGACAGAACACCAGTCTCCAAAGAGAATATTTGGATGGGGATGGAAAGAGGAACATTTCTGTTTGAGACATGCAAGTAGGAACATCCAGTGGGCATTGGTTCTATGAGTCACAGAAAGAAATATCTGTGTTAGACTTCTAGTCCTAGTGGTCATTAGCGCATATGTAAAAGTCACTACCTCTGGACTGTAAGCTCAGCGAGCGGGAACTCTGCCTTACTTACAGTAGGAATTCAAGAAATATTTGAATGAATGAATGCGATCCCAAAGGGAGTGAGAAGACTGGAGTCCAAACCTGGGATTCCTAAAATTTGTGTTGAGCGTACAAAAAAGGATGAGAAGAAACAAGAGGGAAGAAAATGAAAACACACAATGGAAAAGACACATCCACACCAATGTTCATAGCAGCATTACTGACAATAACCAAGACATGGAAGCAACCTGAGTGTCCCTCAGCAAATGGATAAATACAGAAAATGTTTTATACATACATATGTATAATTAAACACATACACACACATTATATACATATGTATATACATAATTACTCACCATAAAAAAGAATGAAATTCTGCCATTTGCAATAATGTGGATGGACCTAGAGGGTACTACGCTTAATGAAATAAGTCAAACAGAGAAAGACAAATACCTGTTACCATTTACAAGTGGAATCTAAAAAATAAAACAGATGAATATAACAAAACAGAAACAGACTCACAGATATAGAGAACACACTGGTGGTTACCAGTAGAGAGAGGAAAGTGGGGACGGGCAAGGTGGGATATTAAGAGGTACAAACTATGTATAAATAAGCAACAAGGATATATTATACAACACAGTGAAATACAGCTAATATTCTATATATATTTAATATAGCTTTAAATAGAGTGTAATTCATAAAATATTGAATTACTACCTTATAAACCTAAAACTAAAATAATATTGCAAACCAACTATACTTCAAAATATATACATACATACATACATACAGAAACAAAACGCGGAACAGGAGGAAACCTAAGGGAGAATGAAGTAATGAAGTTCAGAGAGGAAAATATTCAAGAACATTCCAGCAGGATGAAAGAATACTGGAGGGTTTGATAAAGTGAATCAAAACCATGTCCATTGGATTTCAGATCAAGGAGGAGTCCATGACCTGGGGAAACAGTACTGGCTCAGTGAAGGAGGAACCATCCTTTTGAAGGGCTTCCCAGGTGACTCAGTGGTAAAGAATCTGTCTGCCATTGCAGGAGAGTCAGGAGATGGGGGTACAGTTTAGGAGATGGGGAAGAGCGCCTGGAGAAGGAAATGGCAACCCACTCCAGTATTCCTGCCTGGAAAATCTCATGGACATAGGAGCCTGGCGGGTTACAGTGCATAGGGTCTCAAAGAGTCCGACACGACAGAGCACGCAGGCATGTACTAGTTTTATGCACTGGAAGTCCATGGCCATGGTTGCCCCAGGCAAACTGGGATGATTGAGCACTCTACTCACCATCTAACTATCTAGCTGTGAAGGAAAGGAGAGAGCGTAATAGTTGGAGGAGTTTTGCCAGGGAGGGAGTCTCTCTTTGTTCTAAGATGAGAATGGTATAAATAAGTCCGTTTGATGAGAAGGGAAAACCAGTAGAATGAAAAAGGCTGAGGCATATAAAAGTGAAGAGATAATTAAGAAATGAGTTTTACAAAAATCTTCCTAATTAGAGTCCTCTGCTCAGGGAGCTCCTTATGGGCCCATAAATCCCTCTATGATTTACAAAACAAAGAGATTCACATTTCTTTTAAAAAACACTTCAGTCGTAGAAATCAAGAAATACTTGTGGCACTGCTCCATTATCTATGAGAAATATCTCTATGGGAATCAAGGTTTCCTATGTTTAATTATAAGATGAGGCTACGCCCACTGATCCCATCTTATTCTTCCCCATCTCTCTCCCTCTCCTCAGCCCTAGACAGTGATTTGTATTCAGAGCTCCCAAATGGAAGAAGACACATCTATTCCCAGCGTTCTTTCATTCCAACCCACAGGCTTTTTAGTTTTTGCTTTACATGCAGAAACTGAAACAGAAAAAAGAAATCCCACTGAAACCATGCATGCAATCCTGTGGGAGGAATGTTTCAGGAACCTGGTGAAACAGTGGGATTCTGGAAAACTAGGCCCAAAGTTCCTCTCAGATGTAGGAAGGCTATACCATCCATCAAAAGCAAATGAAGAAACCCCTGAACAAAAGAAGAAGAAATCCAACATAGCACATTCATGTTTGTAGAACTGTGTTAAAATTCAACTTCCCTGGCTTCTCAGTAGCTACCATTATGTTGTTCATCTTTCTATCTGAATGGATAGGGCCAGTATGTCAGTCTCACCATTGCAGGGGAACTCTAGACCAGGGGACCCCAACCTATGGGCCATGGACTTGTACCTCCTGTCAGATTAGTGGCAGTGCTAGATTAGAAATAAAGTGCACAATAAATGTAACGTGTTTGAATCATCCTGAAACCATCCTGCCCCCTCACCCTGCCACATCCATGGAAAAATTATCCTCCACAAAACTGGTCCCTGGTGCCAAAAAAATTGGGGACCATTGCTCTAGAAAAAGGGTTTCCTTTATTCCTTTTCTTTACCTCTCTTTAATAGTAGTAAAGTAACTCATTTGAATCACCGTATCTACTCACTAGTTTAGAAGTCAAATCACTAGTTTTCAAAAATAAAAATAATGTATGGACTTTACCAAAAGCTCCAAGAGTCAAAGTCCCTCCAGCACTTTGATGTCCTGTGACCTTTCCCCAGAAGTAACCATTGATAGTAGTTATTGGGTATCCCCACCAGACATTCCTAAGGTGGCATGAGCAAAGCTACGAAACATTTCAATTGAAAGGGAGATGATGATGGTGATAATCACCTAGGCCCTTCTCAGTTCCAGTCCTGGGCTTTTGTTTCCAAATCTGTAAGTGGGTCCCCTGTTTCTTCCGTTTCAACTGAATCAACTGAAATGGGCACCCCAGCTGTACATTGCAGTCTTGGTTGGGTAGTGATAAAGTCCTAAGTAAGTTTTAGAAGTGCTGTGAGGGAACTTCAACCCTCTGATCTGCCTCTTTCTCCTCCAAAAGGGAAAAGCAGCTTTGAAAAGTTAACCCCCCACAGGGGTCCCTCTCTGACTCCCTCCAGGCTGCTCTCAGGAAGTTCTGTCCTTTTCCCAGCTAGAGCCTCCCTTCCTCCGATGGGGAAGCATCCTGCTGTTGGCTTAGTTTAATGAATACCTAGTTAAATAGAAAACTCAAATCGTGTTTTCTGAAGATAAGAAAGGGAAGACCTGAGATGGAAAATACTGTGAACCAGGAAGTAAATGCGGGAGAACCAGAACATTATTATTATTATTATTATTATTAACCTTTAAAAAATCCTAAGGATGATTTGCTGTTTCCACACGTATCATTTTTCTTGGATCTGTTTGAGAGAGTTTCCTGTCATCATACTGAATAGCTATATTAATACTGTTGGTCACTCAGTCGTGTCCAACTCTTTGAGACCCTATGGACTGTAACCCGCCAAGTTCGTCTGTCCATGGAATAATACTGCTTAAAATGTGCAAACCTGTGTTTATGTGTTTTCATTTACAAAAGAGACCTCTCATATTTTCTTCAGACTCAGTCTTTCCCCTCTTCAGGGATCTGAGCAAGTAGATGAGTAAAGGGGGAAAAACAGGCCGGGTCATACTTTTTTGGCATCGACCCAATTTTCCAATCTTCAGCATTCTCAACCAGTTTCCCTCTCCTCATCAGTGCATTGTGCTACTTGAAAGACACAGTGGAAATAGCTATGGGAACACAAAGAAAGAAAGAACACACACCATGGGGTTAGCAGAGAGGAAACCCTCATAATAGATTTCAAAAAAATAAATCCTGGAGCAATCCTGAGTCTTAAAAAGATTTACCAGAAATGTAGGCAGAACTCCAAGATCATGAATGCTGGAAAAAATTGCAATATTGGGCACTGTAAGATAGGAGATAAGGGGAAGAGGAATTCCAAATGAGTTAATAATTAAATTCACATATGGTTTCTTGTTAGCAGGGTCTTACTGAGAACCTCAAGATCCAACCTTGCTATCCTGTTCATTGGAATAAATATGATGTAATATTTGCTAAAGTAACTTGTGTCATCTTATTTCTAAAATAACTTCATGTACTCAGTCCTTTCAGGTAGCAAAATCCTGTATAAAGTAACAGTTTTCCAGTGATTTTTTAAAAAATCAAATATTGCCTATGCATATGGGCTTCCGTGGTGGCTCAGTGGTAAAGAATCTGCCTGCCAATACAGGAGATACAGGTTTGATCCCTGAGTCAGGAAAATCCTCGGAGAAGGAAATGACAACCCACTCCAGTGTTCTTGCCTGGGAAAGCCCATGGACAGAGGAGACTGGTGAGCTACAGTCCATGGGACAGCCAAGAGTCAGACCCGACTTAGCAACTAAGAACAGCAGCAGAATTTCCTATAGATATACAGCTTGACTTGTCTTAGGTTCTGACTATGCTTTCACAGGAATATTGAAATCTTTAGCTTGACTGGACCACAGCCGTGTCCTCAGTAATTATTCTCTGTCTCATGAACTCATGAGGAATACACTCATAGCAAACAAAGCAGAAGAAATTGAACTATAACAAGAATCTCCTTAAAGCTGCATCAAGAAAAATAAATTACACTCAGAAGTATATTTTTCTTTACTCCAGTGTGGGTTCTGGCAACATAGGAGGATTTTTAATAAATAATCTGGGTTTATTGGCTTTTTCTTTAAAGGTTGCAAAGATAAGACTCATTTTACAGATGTGTATGACCATATACAAGTTTCAATAAACTTCAAGTTATATTGAAATTTTAATAGCTTGGCTTTAAACCAAAAACACTCATCAAACATTCAGGGTTTACTGGCTTTTTTAATGTTTGGAACTCTGGGGGTAATAAGGAAGACATAACAGTATTTTTTACTAGTTGGTGAAGAGATTTATTTAAAATAGAGACTCAGCAATCCTGTCTGTAGGGTCGCTGTCAGAAGTGCTATGGAAAATAGGCCAGATAACAGAGTCTAGATGAATATATTAGGGAATGGGGTGGTATCGGAGCACAGAGTCATCACAGGAGAGGGGAAGATGCAATGGCTTGGGGATCAGGAGATGGAGATTCTGGCAGATTCTACCATTGCTTATCCGAGAGATCCCCCATTTTGTTCAGATATTGGGCAGACAGCCTTTGATATCAAGGAACATAGGTCTGGCCAACCCACCCACCATCTGCCAATTTTGGCCTTCGAATGTCACAAAGCATTCGGCCATGACAGCCATGTTGCCATCATGAGAGGATGAGAAAAGTAAACGTGTCATGGATGGTAAAGCAGCAGGACAGGAAAAGCCTGGAATTTTGATGACCCCACTGAGAAACTGAACCAATGCTAGCCACTGGCTATCTCTAGACATCTTGATATGAGAACAATAAATTCATTTTTTGGCCAGTTTTCATCAATTTTTCTGTGACTTGCAGCTAAAGGCATTCCTAAGGAAACTGTAGTCTTGGCTATAAAACTGAACCCATAGTATGGCACTGAACACACACACCAACACAAGACATTGTTAGAAAAAAATGAAAGGAAATGAATGACCTCTCAAATCTTCAGTTTCCTTATTTATAAAATGAGGAATAAGAACCCCAAAATATCACTGCAATCTTTTCAAGAGAAACAAAGCAGTCTGCTATTTTGAAATGATTTAAAACATATTTTGAGCTCCTACCTAAGGTATTAAATCTTTCCTGGCCCTGTGCTAGGATTTAGTCTATATTACTTCATTTAACCTTCCAATGATCCTTTAATGTGAGTGCTCTTAACCTCATTGCATTTTTTTAAATTTATTTATTTAATTGGAGGAAGATTGCTTCACAATGTTCTGTTAGTTTCTGCTGTACAACCATGAGAATCGGTCATAACTATATATATATATATATATAAAACTATGCATAACTATATATATATATATATCCCCTCCCATTTGAGCCTCCCTCCCATCTCCCAGCCATCCCGACCCTCTAAGTTCATCACAGAGTGCCAGACTGGGCTCCCTGTTTAACCTCATTTTACAAATAAGAAAATTGCAATTGAGGGAGGCTGAGTAATACCCAAGATCACATAGGTAATGAATGACACAGTCAGGACTCACAGCAGGTCTTTTATCTGCATCTCAAGCCATTCACCACCTAGAGAAATACAGCAGAAATTCATCCTACACTATCATTGTAAGTGAGACCTAATGCCTTTTGGACACTGTGTTGATGTTTGTGGTTTTACATTTCAAGAGATGGGACTTGAGTTGTGATACAAACAAAAACCATGTAATAATTAGCCCCCAACTAAAATAAATAAATTTATTAAATTAAAAAAAAAAAAAAACCATGTAATAGCTACCCCATCCCAACACCATCACCATCTTTGGAGACAGACTGAAACTGCCCACAGGAGGATAGAGATTCTCAGGAAATAATCTTGAAGGCATTCTGATACATACATAAACAGCTAATTGAGGCATTGAAGTTCCATGCCATAAAGTGTGTCTATAATAACTTTTAATTTGAAGAACTTTGAAAGCTGGAGTAATCAAAGCCCACCTGTGTTACATAAACAAATCTCATGGAGGCATCCAAACACAGAATGTCTGTCATTGATGGTCTTTCCTGGTACACAGCTAAAATAAACTGAAGAATTCACTCTAGATAACAGAATGAAATATCAACTAAAGGGACACCAGCTACTTCAGTGAGAAGAGAGGAAACTCTGACCAAAAAGATGAATTTGGTTTTGTAATTATGATTAATTTTTTTCTGGCAGAAATTAAGCCACAGGTCTATTAAGACTTGTGATATTAAAACCTTATCCTCTGAATATGGAAAAACACTCATTTATTCTCCAAAATTCATTTATTACTTAGACAATTTTTGATAGCAAATTTTTAAAATATAGGTAAGAAAAAAAAAAAAAACAGTAAAGAAGATCACCCATGGTCCCACCACAAGATGTAACATTTTAGGATAGATTCATTATCTGAATGAATACATGTCCATATAGTGAAAGCTGTGGTTTTTCCAGTTGTCATGTACAATGTGAGAGTTAGACCATAAAGAAGGTTGAGCGCCTAAGAATTGATGATTTTGAATTGTAGTGCTGGAGAAGACTCTTCAGAGTCCCTTGGACGGCAAGGAGCTCAAACCAGTTAATCCTAAAGGAAATCAACCCTGAATATTCAATGGAAGAGCTGATACTGAAGCTGAAGCTCTGATACTTTGGCCACCTGATGCAAAGAGCCAACTCATTGGAAAAGACCCTGATGCTGGGAAAGATTGAGGGCAGGAGGAGAAGGGGATGACAGAGGATAAGAGGGTTGGATAGCATCACTGACTCAACAGACATGAGTCTGTGCAAACTCTGGGAAATAGTGAAGGAAAGGGAAGCCTGTAGTGCTTCAGTCCATGGGGTCACAAAAAGTCAGACATGACTAAATGACTAAGGAACAAAAAATTAGTAAAAATAGAATGTTGGTAAGAGCAGCAGAGTGCTGCTTCCACTACATACCAGATGCATGTCCTTGGGCAAAGTTTTTTTTAATCAATCTCAGCTTTGATTTCCTTATCTATAAAGTAAGGAAAGAAGAATACCGACTTCATAGTTTTTATTTTTTTAGTGATGATTAAACGTTATTTTGTGTAAAGCATTAACCATAGTGCTGGTGTGTATGAAGCACTAAATAAATATGAGTCTTTGTCATACAATGTTTTGTAACATATCCTATCATCTCTTACATGTTATTTTATAATCTTCTACAATGTAAATTTTAGTGGCTGCGGGGAATTCAATTGTAATGATATGCTGTAATTCAACCAGTCTCTTATTGTTGAACATTTCAGTTATTTCCAATATGTCACTACTTTATACAATTTACACTGTGACAAAAATAAACTACTTACAGTCAAATTTTTGCACATACCCCTGATTATTTCCTTCAGATGTAATGTTAGGAATGAAGTGGCTGTGTCAAAATGGTTAATACAAAACTGAGTTTCCAGAAATGCTACATAAACTTGCAACTCCTCTAGTACTGTTTGGAAGAGTACAACACTTATCACCGTTTTGAAAAATATTCAGTATTTTTTCAATTTGATAGTTTAAAAAAGATTTGCCTTTTTTGTTTTAATTTTCCTTGAGTTCAGGTGAAATACTTTTTCATTTGTTTATGGACATTCATGTTTTGTCCTGAGACTTTCCTGTTCCTGCACTCTTGCAGGGCCAAATGTCTTACAGAGGTGTAGACACACGGATCTGTGTCTGATCTCTGATCTCTCAGTTTGCTCCTCACCTATCACTGGTGACCTTTACTTCACCAAATCCTAGGATCACTTCTCTCATCTCATTTTTCTAGACCTTTTGGTAGTACTTGATACCATACTACTTCCTCCTTAAAACACCCTCCTCTCTTGCCTTCTGAGATACCACATTTTCCTGTCTCTGTAGTTGTTCCTTCTCACCCTTGGCCTCTACCTGACCCTTCATGCCCTGGTCCTGGGCCCCCTCTCTGTGTGAACTCATTCACTTCCCATTTAATTAGCACATAGACTAATTACACATTTACATCTCTAGCTAAAACTTCTCTCCTGATAGTATTCAACTGATGGTAGCATCTCTGCTTGGATGTATCATAGGACTGTCAGATTTAACATGTTCTAAGATCATGGCATCTGGTCCCATCACTTCATGGGAAATAGATGGGGAAACAGTGGAAACAGTGTCAGACTTTATTTTGGGGGGCTCCAAAATCACTGCATGATGATTGCAGCCATGAAATTAAAAGACTCTTACTCCTTGGAAGGAAAGTTATGACCAACCTATACAGCACATTAAAAAGCAGAAACATTACTTTGCCAACAAAGGTCCATCTAGTCAAGGCTATGGTTTTTCCAGTAGTCATGTATGGATGTGAGAGTTGGACGGTGAAGAAAGCTGAGCATCAAAGAATTGATGCTTTTGAACTGTGGTGTTGGAGAAGACTCTTGAGAGTCCCTTGGACTGCAAGGAGATCCAACCAGTCCATCCTAAAGGAGATCAGTCCTGGGTGTTCATTGGAAGGACTGATGTTGAAGCTGAAACTCCAATACTTTGGCCACCTCATGTGAAGAGTTGACTCATTGGAAAAGACCCTGATGGTGGGAAAGATTGAGGGCAGGAGGAGAAGGGGACGACAGAGGATGAGATGGCTGGATGGCATCACAGACTCGATGGACATGGGTTTGGGTAAACTCCGGGAGTTGGTGATGGACAGGAAGGCCTGGCGTGCTGTGATTCATGGTGTCACAAAGACTCGGACACGACTGAGTGACTGAACTGAACTGATGTGATGCAAGATATAACTTGTACCAATAATATTTATTTACTATTCCTTTTATTTATGGTTGATTTTTAAATGGCACATGTAATTACATACTTACAAATACTTGAGTGTGTTCCTGCAATCTTTAGGGCACTTGCTTTGTTTGTCTGTCTGTCCCTGCACCACTACCAATCTAATTTATTATCTGGTAAGGCCAATACCTTCTCGGTATTTAAAGGATTTTTAAGGGCCATACTGACTGCACTGAAGTTTTCAAAAATTTTCATCTATCCTCACTCAATTTTTCCCTTCTGGATACACTTAAAAGAAAAAAGAATCCTCAGTAGAATTTTAATTGGAACTGTATTTGATTTATAGATGAATTTTCGGGAAATTAAAATCTTAACACTATTAAGTCTTTCCTCCTAGGAACATGGTCCATCTCTCCATTTAAACTTTTTTATTTATGATTCTCAGTGGAAATGTGCAATTTTTATATTTATATCCCATTCCTTTTTAGGTTAACATGTGGTAGACACTGCCAGTGCTGTTCCCACCAAATACCTTCGGTATCCCCTATCTACTTTCCAGGGGCATCCCTGGGCATCCCTGTGGCTCTAGAGAGGCCTTTCCTGGCCATAGGAGCCTACTAGGACTGTTGGCAGGGTCAGCTAGACATGTGGAGTTTATTTCCCTGGAAATAACCTTTCACTAATAATGATGGAGAGTTGGTGAGTAAACACCAGCTTCCTCTGCCTTCTGTTGTAACTCCATCAGGTGCTCACAGTGTCTCCCCAAGGGGTCTGCTAGGGGGGACGCTCTATTTGCCCCCAAGAAAATCTAGCTTGGTGATGCACCCTCTACTGACATCCTTCCTGTCCCCATCTCCCATCCTCATTCCCAGACTAGGTCCCTGGGATCACTCTTCAATAAACGAGTCTATCATTCATCCTTGTCTAGAGGTCAGCTTTGAAGGGGACACAAACCAAGAAATAATCCCTTATCATTTTTGGTTGCTATTGTAAAGGAGACATAAAATTATAATTTCTAATTAGCAATATAAGTTATTGATTTTTTGTCTATAGTTGAGATAGATCATCAATGCATATAATGCCGTATTTAAACACAAGTTTTTGCCATGAAAAAAATAGTGTTAAATTGCTCTAATGTGCTGCAAATTACTGTATATATTACACAGATGTGTATGTTATACATATGTATACATAACACTGTGTATATTACACTGTTTTCTATACATAAACAGTGTATAAAGTTGTACTCACAACCCAATGTATACAGTATTTCAGGGGCAATTTGGAGAATTTTCAAGGGTGATTTTGGCTATGCACAACTTTGACCTCACTCACTGTTATTAGAACCTAACCTCATGATCTTTGGCAACTGACTTTTTTATTGAATTCACTTAATAGTTTTAATAGTGTTTCAATTGATTCTCTTGATCTTTCCAGGCAGGCAATCACATCAACAGGAAATAATAAGAAGTTTGTCTCCTTTTCATTATTTATACATATTGTTTCTTCCTTGTGTTTTATTGCATATACTAGAATTTTTAGAACAGTGTCATGTGTTGGTGGTAAGGACTTCCCTGGTGGTCCAGTGGTTAAGGATCAGCCTGCCAGTCCAGGAGATACAGGTTCTATCCCTGGTCCAAGAAGATTCCATATGTTGCGGAGCAACTAAGTCCATGTGCCACAACTTCTGAGTCTGTGCTATAGAGCCCATGAGCCACAACTACTGAAGCCTGAGTGCTCTAGAGCCTGTGCTTCATAACAAGAGAAGCCACTTCAGTGGGAAGCCTGCACAGCTAGAAAGTAGTTCTCCTGCTTGCCGCAACTAAAGAAAGCCTGGGGGCAGCCACGAAGACCCAGTGCACCCAAAAAATAATTAATTAATTTTTAAAAAGTATCAGTGGTGAAAGCAATATCCTTGTATAATTTCATATTTGAGTAGAAATAGAATTATTTCTCTTTCTATTGGGAGAGTGTGCAAGAAAGTGTGCTTTGTGAATGCATACTGTGTATAATGCAATACAATAAATGATAAACCAAATTAAAATAAATGATAAGTTGAATGCAGGAGGGGATAAATTTCAGTTTTACCCCAGTATGAGGTGAAACAAATCATTTCAATAAACCATTCCTGGTAAACTCGATTCTTTTGGTTTAAAATGAGTATAATTTATATAACCTCAATTATAATTTGTCTATTGGAGATCTTCTCTGGCTGCTTAATTTTCATTGGATTTTTGATTCCTTGGATCATATGAAGAAGCACTGCTCCTTTAGGCTGGATTGAAACCTCCAAAGATCAGGCAGTTGACCTTGATTCATAAGATGGAAAAATTAATCTCTAGAATGTAAAAGGGAGTATGGGTTTCCATACCCACACTTGCCAAATTCACACACTCCACAATAAATGCAGGGGGGGCATTTGTTACTTTTAAAATTTTGGCCTGGCATTCCACCTCCTCTCTTATTTTGGGAAGAGTCTTATCATCTAAATTGGTTGGGGTGCAAGGCCTCATTATGCATAGAAGTTAAAGAAGCTGGATGCCCCTTCCCCACCTCTGCCTCCAGTCCCATCCCTCACTGACAGCTACTGTATGGCCAGCCTATTACATATTGCCACCCAGGAATTGGATCTTCAACAACTGAGAGAAGAATGAAGATACAGCTTCAAATCCACCTCCAGGCTGAAGTCCCTGGCAGCGTGAAGGCCCTAACAGAGCTTTTTTACCCATCCTCGGGTTTCCCAGATGGCACTAGTGGTAAAGAACCCGCCTGTGAATGCAGGAGACATGAGATGCGAGTTCAGTCCCTGGGTGGAGAAGACCCCCTAGAGGAGGAAATGGCAACCCACTCCAGTATTCTTGCCCGGAGAATCCCATGGACAGGAACTTGGCGGGTTACAGTCCATGGGGTCACAAAGAGTCAGACAAGATTGAAGCGACATATTACAGCACAGCACAACCCATCCTCGGATGTGTCCCTGGGTGGTGATTTCTGATTCCCGTTTGTTTTCTGAGCCTGGTCCTCAAACCTTGCAATTGATTCTATGAGCACCCAATATCCTTTTAATCAATTCCTTTTCTGCTTAAATTAGACAGAATTAATTTCTAATGCTGCAACCAAGAACCTTGACTGATACAACAATTTTCTCTTCCTTCTGTTCATTTTTCCCCTTGACAACCTGACAAAATATTTGAATCCTCGAAAGTGGCAAGATACATGTTGTAAAATTCTTGTCTTATTTTTTGGGCTCCAAAACCACTGCTGATGGTGATTGCAGCCATGAAATTAAAAGACGCTTACTCCTTGGAAGGAAGGTTATGACCAACCTAGATAGCATATTTAAAAGCAGAGACATTACTTTGCCAACAAAGGTCCGTCTAGTCAAGGCTATGGTTTTTCCAGTGGTCATGTATGGATGTGAGAGTTGGATGGTGAAGAAAGCTGAGCGCCGAAGAATTGATGCTTTTGAACTGTGGTGTTGGAGAAGACTCTTGAGAGTCCCTTGGACTGCAAGGAGATCCAACCAGTCCATCCTAAAGGAGATCAGTCCTGGGTGTTCATTGGAAGGACTGATGTTGAAGCTGATACTTTGGCCACCTGATGTGAAAAGTTGACTCATTGGAAAAGACCCTAATGCTGGGAAGGACTGGGGGCAGGAAGAGAAGGGGACGACAGAGGATGAGATGGTTGGATGGCATCATTGACTCGATGGACATGGGTTTGGGTAAACTCCGGGAGTTGGTGATGGACAGGGAGGCCTGGCGTGCTGCGATTCATGGGGTCGCAAAGAGTTGGACACAACTGAACGACTGACATGACCTATGCAGGTGTAGATCACTAAAGTTATTAGAAAGTTGATACATTATCTTTGGGGGGTGGGGTGGGGATGACAACAGGCCATGACCAGAAAAAACAGCTGAATCATCCAGGGCACACTCTAGAAGCTCTACCAGTTGACACACACACACACAGAACCTGTGGGCTACATAGTGTAGCTTTTGAGTGTCTTCCCAGGGATGGCATGTCAGGCTCAGCTCACTCAGAGATCAAATCTAACCAACCTATGTCATGGATGACTGAAGGCTTCTGATCCAATTATCTACACCAGGGTGGGGCTTCTTTGTGGCTCAACCATACAGGAGGAGCTTCAAACACCATCACTGCACACAGTAAAGTCAGGAAATAGATAAGAGTAAATAGTCAAGAAAGGGCCAGAATGAGAGGTACAGCTAGTCAGGATGTAAAAGAAAGTGGCAGGCCATCTTATGACAAGAGAGCCTTCCTAATTAGACCTCTACAAGGGTTCTGGTAGAAGATTTTCTGGAAGATAACTATACGAAATTAGAAATCTTTCTATCTAGACTCTCAAGGTCACTCAGTTCCATTGCCATATACTTAGACCACACCAGATGATAATCCAGGCCTCCTTTGGAGAGTCAGGCAAAGAATCAAAGAAGACCATCTTCAGTCACCACCACCTTTCCCACCCTCCCTGTGGTCTGGTTGGGATATGGCCTCTCTTCCTCTGTAGAACCAACCCTTTCCAACAGGACCAGCTCCTGCAGTAATGACCCTGACCCATTGAGAGCACCCAACAGAGGTCCGTGGACCTGGGTTCTAAAACCTCATTCATAATAACGGCTGTTTATTCAGCCTGGTCTCCAGCTTTTTAAGATGGAAGGGGGCTGGAGAGACCCAAACTAAATAGCCACTGCCCCACAGGAGGAGCCACTGTCCACTTTGGACAAAACTTGACAAGACCGAGCTAGTATAAAAGTAGTGCCAGAATCCCAGCTTCAGAAGCTGGGCATGGCCTCTTTCAGAGGCAGGTTTAACGCTACCTGTCCCCACCTCCTCCTGAGCTCAGACTGGGTGTTGTACGGAGGATCCTTCCTGTCACACGTGAGATTTTTCCCAGGAACATCACCTTACGGCTCATGGCATGTTGTGGACCCAAAACAGCCTAAATCTATTGGCTATGGTCTGGCCATCATAGATTTTAAACTATGTAGTTCTTTCTATTAGAACTTGATGGCATGAGATGTCAGAAGGGTTTCACAGTAAACCAGGTGTTCAGAGGTTAGCCTTGGGACATTTCCCAGGAGCCTCCTGCTTTCAAAGTTAAGTTTTTGGAGAATCATTCTTACAAGTCCCAAGAGGTCCATCAGAAGTTAGAAGGGTAATTGTGGGTGAATGAGAGCAGGAGGCCTCTCCTAGATATCACCTCTGTGGCAAGAATTCTCCAAATGGGAGGAAAAAGAGCAGAGAAGAGGAGGAAGAGAAAAGGGAAAATTATAGTAGCAAATAAAGAAAAAAAATTAAATTTTATTTTACTGTTTCTTCGGTTATGCACAAAGTTCAGAAAATTAGAAAAGATCAAAAATAAAGATAAACTGTAATTTGATAACTTGGAGAAAAATCACTGTTAACATTTTAATGCATGTACTTATATACTTTTCTATGAAAATGTACCTATAGAGATAAATTTTAAAATAATGGAATAAATATACATACTCACATATACACATACCCATACGAATTCACTGTTCACTTTTTTCTCTTAACACTTTATTGTGAAAATCTTTTCACATAAATAAATGGCATCATTATCATTTTCATGGCTAGTCAGTGTTCTATTGTAGTGTAGTTTACACACCAAATCCCTTATTAACAGATGTCTCAATTTTTCATCATTATAGACAATGTTCCAATTACTCATAGAACATAATAGGTATATCATTGCAAACTTGTTACATTCTTTCCCAGAAGGAGAATTGCTATATCAAAGGTATATACTTCTTTAAAAAAATATTTATTGGAGGATAATTGCTTTACAATATTGTGCTGGCTTCTGCCATACATAAACATGAATCAGCCTCAGGTACACATACATCCCCTCCCTCTTGAACCTCCCTTCCATCTCCCACCCCATCCCACCCCTCTAGGTTGTCAGAGAGCGCTGGGTTGAGCGCCCTGTGTCACACAGCAAGTTCCCACTGGCTATCTATTTTACACATGGTAATGTATATGTTTCCATGCTGCTCTCTCAATTTGTTCCACCCTCTCTTTCCCCAAAGGGCTTTTCATAAATGTTACTAAGTCGTCCTCTAGAAGTGATATAACACCCATTAACATTTTCTCTGGCAGTATGGGTATCCACTTCCCTACATCCTTTATGTCTTTCGCCAACTAGGTAGTTGAGAAAACTGTATCTTTGCATTGCTTTGATTACAAGTAGTGTTATATCTCTTTTCACGTTTACTGATCCTTGATAGTACTGATACCCTGATAGATGGTAAAGAATCTGCCTGCAATGCAGGAGACCCTAGTTCAATTCCTGGGTCAGGAAGATCTGCTGAGGAAGGGATATGCCACCCACTCCAGTATTCTTGGGCTTCCCTTATGGCTCAGCTGGTAAACAATCCACCTGCAATTCGGGAGACCTGGATTCAATCCTTAGGGTGGGAAGATCCCCTGGAGAGGGGAAAGGCTATCCACTCCAGCATTCTGGCCTGGAGAATTCCATGGACTGTATAGTCCGTGGGGTTGCAAAGAGTTGGACACGATTGAGCCACTTTCAGTTTCACCTTGTGGATGCACTTACTTTTCATGTTTTCAGTCAAAGCGTTCATTTTTGCTTCCTTGTGGATGTGTCAGCATTCTATATTAAGGATTCTTACCCTTGCTGTATATGTTGCTGTTGAGTTAACATTTAAGAGATTAAAACTGAAATGTAATTATCAAGCAAGAAAATATTTCAACTAAATAAAATTAAAAAGAAGGAAAATGTTACTTTAAAAACAAGAGAATAAGAAATTCAGTTGAGACAACACAAAGCCCAGATTGGAAGAGGAAAATTGAAAGAAATAGAAAGAGAAAAATAACCAGTACCAGTCAAATCAAAGAGAATTTCTAGAACAATGTCTACATTCTAGTTTGTGTATATTAAGCTGTCAGTAAGAAAACAGAATGGGGGCTTAGAGGACAATATGGCTTATCTCAGGAAGGCCAGGGGCAGTGCCATGGATCTTTAATCAAGGTATGTGTAGAGACCTGCACAGTAGATCAAAATGGGGAATAGCATCCGAATCTTTCACAGTACTCTATATACTTGTTCAGACCATTAGCTAATCCTCCTAGGAGGCCAAATCCATTTAAATCCACATTTAAGAAAGGCAACAGATAGAAAGGTAGCCAAGGAAAGAATTAGAAAAACAGGATGAAGTCTTGATGGGAGCAGGTTAATCTGTCATCTTAATTGCATTGTCTCTTCGTTTTGTTCCCTACATGGAGATCAAGGAGGCTCTATTAGAGTTTTACAGTACATGACATTAAAAAGGGGGAAGGTACCCTTTAAGTGAAAGTAGAATTTAGCACAATATACTCAGACTATTATCATCTTCACATGTAAATAATATAGAAATCATTTAGATGTTTTATATCTTTTATGCTAAATCTTTAAATGCAATGTGTCTTTTACCTTTACAGGACATTTGAATTTGCACTAGTCACATATCAAAAACTCAGGTACATTTCAAGTGTGTACGAGCCAGGTGTGGCTGCTGGTTACCACACTGGACAGCCTGGTTCTAGATCAGTGGTTTTCAAGGCCTGGTACCCAGACCAGGAGTGTCAGCCTCACCTGGGAACTGTTAGAAGTGCAAATTCTTGGGCTCCATGCCAAGTCTACTGAATCAGACCCTCTGGGGCTGGAGGCCACCAGTCAGTGTTTTAAAAAATCCCTTCTGGTAATTCTGATACATGCTAAGGTTTAGAATCATTTGTTGCTGTTGTTCAATTGCTAAGTTGTGTCTGAGTGTTTGGGACCCCATGGACTGCAGCATGCCAGGCTCCTCTGTCCTCCACTATCCCCCAGAGTTTGTTCAAATTCATGTCCAGAGAGTTGGTGATGCTATCTAACCATCTCACTCTCTGCCACTCCTCCTCCTCCTTTTGCCTTCAATCTTTCCCACCGTCAGAATCTTTTCCAATAAGTCGACTCTTTGTATCAGGTGGCCAAAATATTGGAGCTTCCACTTCAGTATCATTGCTCTAGACAATTGCCTCTCCATTCCAATCCATATAAACCCAGGACCGCCATGGCACGCTAGTACTGAGAAAGAGGAGCCTCTTCTCTTGAGATAAACAATTCTTGGCTAGATGAAGTTGGTGTTCTCTTGTATGGAAATCTTCTAGTCCTAGTTGTGGTTCCATTTCTTGGGATTATGAAATGAATTATCAACACATAATTTAAATATGATTTAATATTTTATTTAAGGAAGAAAGAAACCCAGTAATCATGCTATACAATCACTTTAAATTTAGTTATTAATTTCTCTTGTCCTCAGTTTCCTCACTTGTAAAATGGGGATTGTTTAACAAATGTTAGCAACTTTAAAATGTATTGTGTACCTACTGTATAGCATAGGGAACTCTGCTCAGTACTCTGTAATGACCTATATGGGAATAGAATCTAAAACAGTGGATATATGTATATGTATAACTGATTCACTTTACTGTACAGCAGAAACTAACACATTGTAAATCAACTATACTCCAATAAAAATTAATTAAAAACAAACAAACACCCCCCCTCCCCACCCAATATTGCACAGATTTCTCAGGGGGAAGTTTCCATATAAATATCTCTTAGTTTAATTTTTTTAAAAAGTACTATGTATCAAAAAGAAAAAAGGCAGAAAAAGTGACTAGTATTTGAAAACTACAGTCAAAACTTAGTGGGCAGGAAAGGTAATATTATAGATTTTGAACACAGAAGCAGATGCCAATTCACTTATATTTCTCAGAACACTATATTTTGCTGAGGGGGCAGGGTAGGATTCTTGCCAAAATCATTAAGAAGAATGAATCTGAGCATGCCTTAGAGCAGAACTTTCAGTAAACAGGAATTACCTATAAAGAAATTCAGGAAGCTGAAGTGTTTTTTTTGTTTTTTTTTTTTAATGAAGTTACATCCTGCCATAGAAATGCTGGATAGGAAATAAAGTCTGATGCACTCCCAGTTGTATATTAAACCAGCTATTATTTCATCAAGGAAAATCTGAGCAAAAGCTCAGATTTAGAGAAGGAAAAAAAAAACACGAGAAGGTTGAATTCTTGAGAAACCAAAGACAACCAATGGCTACAATTAAGCATGCTTTTGGGAAAAACTATACAAACAAATCTCTACTCTGATTGCAGATTCCTTAGTAGTCGCCTGCCCTCTCCACCCACTACTCGTATTTCCCTAATACTTTCTGCAGACTTTTGCTTGAATATATTATATATATATCAGAAGACTATAAATTCATCCTAATTTATTCCGTTTTTATCCCCTTCCTTTTCTTCCTCCCCCTCCTTATAATTACTAATAATATTAACTGTGCATTTCCAGGTTTCTGTGATGGGATTCTCCCTTGCTCCGCACTCTTCGGTTTGATCACAGAAAACAATTTAATCACTCTAACAGTTTTCCAATTTATCCTCCCACCTTCAAATGAAAAGACAACAGAAAGGAAAGATGGTCCTTTCTCAAGGCAGGTTCCCATGGTTTTGAGGGAATGGCAGATGCCTTTCTGCAGTAGCGGCTGCAACCTTCTCCAAAGCAGAAACGGCAGCTCACACTCTTCTTTTCTTTCCTTGCCCTAACCCACTACCTCAAGTCTACGTAAACCTTAAAAAACACACACGCACAACTCCTCCAATCTAGCATCCCCTCTCACACCCTTACACCGCACGCACGCCAGGATGCCCAAAGCCACGGGAACGTTCTGCCCACTCGGTGGCCCCACCCATCGCCGCCCCGCCCCCGCTCCAACCACCAATGGTCGCCGCCCACTGCTCCCGAGGGGCTCGTTGATAGGACAGAGGAACCTGCCACTCTCGCAGTGCCTCCCGCCCACCCTCACTCCCCGCTGGGGCTGGAGGGGCTGAAGCATCAGCGCGAGTAGCTCGGAGCAGCCGCGGCAGCGGCGGCGCGTCTTTGCAGTTGCGCCATCTGTCAGCAGCGGAGCCGGCGGGGAGGGGGCTGCCGCGGGAGAGAAGGAGGGGTCGCCGCGAGCCAAAGGCCGCCGAGACCCGCCCGCCGACCGGCCGCGGGAGCAGAGGAGAGGCTGCCCTCGGAGCCGCGCGTCCATCACCGCCCGGACGCGCGGCGCTTCACCCCGCGCACCGAGGGCTCCCCAGGCGCACACAAAGCCGCCGCCCGCGCCTGGGAGGGATCCGGTCGCCGGGCCGGGGACACCCGGCGCCGCCCCCTGGGCACTCTCAGAAGGCCCACCGGCTCCCGGGCCCGCCGAGCAACCACTGGAGCCGCTTCGGCCGCGCCGGAGGAGGCGGGGAGTGGACCATGTGAATGGGCTCCGGAGCCTGAGCGCAGCGCAGGTAAGCGGCCGGGGATGCGCCGCGGGGCCGCGGGGATGCTGCGGAGATGCGGGCCGCGGGCTCCCAGCGCAGCGCCGCCCCCGCCGCGGGGCCCGGCGCTGCAGTCTCTTGGCCATCGCCGCCTCTGGGGCTCCCCGCGGGGCTGCCAGGGAATTGGCCTCGCTTGGAGTCTTCCTGTGGTCGCTCCGGAGGACATCCCTGCGGGCTGCAGCCCCGAGGTAGCGCAGGGCTGGGGGGGTCCATGTCCTCGGAGTGTGAATAGGAATTGGCTTGGGGGGTGGCTAGGCTGGCTCAGACTCCGCCTCCGCCCTCTTTTCGGGGCCCCCCGCGGGGACCCGGGCTGTGTGTGTTGTTTTAATGTCAGGGATGATGTAATCACTTAATAATTGATGCCCCGTGCTGCTTCCCTCCCCACCCCACTCCACCCCTGCCCCACTCCTCCACCTCTCGGCCGCCTCCTCCTGTGGCCGTCGCCTTCCCCATCGCATCCTCTAGCTTATTTCTGGCACCTCCCTTGCACTTCCCCCATCCTCCCCTCCACTCTTCCTGTGCCACCACGCACCCTTCCCCAGTTCCCCGAGCTGAAGCCTTAGCTCCTCTTCCTCTGACCCCTCCACCCTTCCAGCTCCCTCAGGCTCCTTTCTCCTCCCTTCTCAGCTCGCTGGATTTCCTCTCTACTTCCCTAGATCGATGACTGTTTTTGTTTGGTCGCCTCCCCTCTCTTATCTCTGCGGCCACAGGCGGAGGGGACTGAACCAGAAAGGGGCCACCAGGCTTGGGCCCCGGCGGAGATTTGCTGGGACTGAGTGAGAAGAGGGATAATAAAATCACCCTTCTTGCCCCTCCTCCGACCAATAAATCACACAGACTCGCCGGGTGTGTGTGTGTGTGTGTATGTGTGTGTATGTGTGTGTAACACAAAGAGCCCTTTCAGTGCACAGAGAAGAGACGCACAAAGTGCCCAAGGATGGGCGCGATGCTTCTTGTTTCTCTTCCCTGGGGCTTCCCTTTTGCTCAGATAAAGCAGTTGATCTTCTCTCTGAGAGTCTTTCCTGCCACATTTACCAAAAAATAAAAGGCCCCAGATGCAGGGTGGCAGGTGCTGGCGTTTTGCTGTATTCATGGACCGGTAGTGTTGACTGGCGGCTGCAGTACTTCTTAGATTTAAGGGGGAATTGATTTCTGCTGTCTGAAGAGTTGCCTTACTCTCAGGGTAGCACTTTCCCCTGCCCGGTTTTAACTCCCTTTCATGGTAGGGGGTAGGATACATGGGTGTGTGAGAGGAAGAATTTTGTTTCCGAAAGTAGTGTTGACTAACTTGCTTCTCTCAAGTCTAAGGAGAACTTGATCACCCTTGTATTGAGAGGAAAACAAGCTCCTGGGGACATTGCTAACACAGCATTAAGTTGGTATTTGGAAGACCACTGGGGACTGTGTCTCTCTTCCCTGCTTCAGAGTAGCCTTCAGACAGCCACATCCTTCCTCTCAACACCAAGCCACTGCCGTACTTTCCACCCTTTGTACTTTCTCCCAAGTCCCTGCCCCTCTGCCCCTCAGGTCCTGTGCTTTCAGATGAAGGGACTCACAGATTTTTGGAGGAAGTGGTTTTGTTAACTGTCTCAAGTGTTGGAGGCACTTAGCTATGAGTGAAGGATGTAGAGAATCTTTTGCCTGATCTCTTAAACCATCTACTTGATGTTCCCCTTGAAAAGGAAATATAAATGTAAGTCTGGGGGCTTAATGTTCCATTCTGTAAGCCAGTGACTGTTACATGCTCAATCAATAATGTCAAAACTTAGGTCGAACCCACTGATTCCTAAGAGCATGGCTCTTTGACTATTATAAGTAATAGAACCATCTCAAGTTCTTCAAGAATTTTATTAGAGAAGAATTGTTATGGTTCATTAAACATTTACTTCTGCACTTCCTAAGGACATTCATCTTGGAACTTTTTATATTAAAAAAAAGCAAAAGGGCTATTGAGGGTAG
This sequence comes from Okapia johnstoni, assembly GCA_024291935.2. NCBI lineage: Eukaryota > Metazoa > Chordata > Mammalia > Artiodactyla > Giraffidae > Okapia > Okapia johnstoni. The sequence goes on along the minus strand of CM044317.1, from coordinate 59,166,919 downwards.
TGTCAAAAACAAAACAAAACAAAGCGTTGTTTGTTTGATGCCAAACCCAGGAAAGAAAGTCAGTGCACAATAAGCTCACACTCTGTTAACCAAGTTCAAGAGAGTGATGAGGTTGAATGTGAACAAATGCACATTCTGCTTTCTGTACTTTTATTCTCTGCTTTCTCCTGGGTCTGGAATCTCCTAACCCCATCTGATTTGCTTGAGTTCTGTTAAACCTAGGGCCCAGCTCAAAAGTCTTCTACTCTGGGATGCTTTCTCCTCCTTTCCCCTTCAAGCAAATCACCATGCCTCCAATTTTGTTTTCACACTTCAGCAGCTGGCATTATGGTTGGTGCGTGTCTATCTCCATCATTAGTTGATCAGCACATTGAAAGAAGGAACCTGGTCTTGTTTCAACAAACGTGTTAGGTCTTTGGTATGTGCTAAGCACCTGGCTTAATTAGGCTAATATTAGCAGCTATAACAGATAGGCCTGAAAAAATATAATGACTCAAAAGTAATAGATGTTTATTATTCCTCATGTAATAGTTCAAAGTGGGTATTTCTGATCAGTGGGTGACTTTCCTCCATGCAGTGATTCTAGGCTCCAAATTCCACCATGCCTTGGCATTCCATTGTAATCTGCTTTCAGCAGGCAGAAGCACAAAAGAGAGAGTAGAGGGGATGCACCCACTTTTTGATTGCCTTGGCCTGGAAATGACACCCATCACTTTTGCTTACATCCTTTACTTGAGGGCTAGTTAAATGGCCACATTAAACTGCAAGGGATCCTGGGAAATAGTTATCATATGACCAGAAAAAATGTCAAGAAGATATATATTGGGGCCAGCAACTTTTCTATATGCCACAACTCAGGTGGTGCGAGTGGGAAAGAATCTGCCTGCCATTGCAGAAGATGCAAAAAGATTGAACCTGGGCTCAAGCTCTGGGTCGGGAAGATCCCCTGGAGAAGGAAATGGCAACCCACTCCAGTATTCTTGCCAGGAAAATTCCACGAACAGAGGAGCCTGGTGGGCTACAGTCCATGGGTCGCAAAAAGTCAGAGCACACACACATACAACTTTGCTATATTGTGCTGCTCAACAAGGCATAGTCATTGCCTTCAAGGACTTTGTAGGTTGATGAGAATTAAATGGAAACCTGGAGCCTTTACCCATTATTGCCTTCATTCTTTTGATTTTACAAGTTCAGACCTTCACTTTTTAAACATGTTTCCAAAAACCTTGGTTTTTTGTCGATTCTAGTAGCCACTTCCCACCCAGTTATTCCTTGTAATGCAGTGATCTGATGGCTACGGTACTGACTTTGATGTGGCTCTCCAGTACCACCTTTGTTGGCCTAGATTGTTGTCTGCTGATTTTATAGACTTCCTGAATGGCCAGGAGAGTCTTTAGAAATCAGTCCTAGTTTCTCTACTTGGAAGAGGAAATGAAAGAGACTCTAGAGGAGAAATTTCTTGCCCCAGGCCATGTTCATGGGAATGGAGCCTCACCTGCTCAGCTCTTCAGTCCTGACAGGGTCCCCTGCAACCTGCAGATGTCTTGAGTGGGTAGGTGACTGTGAGCCATGCATCTTCCATGGAATTGAGCTCCCAGAGCCAGGTGAATCACTAGTGTTTTGGATAGCCCCTGTTCTCCACAGACCTCCCCAAGAGCAGTTCTGTCTTTACTAGTCATCAGACTTAGTAATACACATACTTTTGCTATGTTGTGGTTTAGTCACTAAATCGTGTCCGACTCTTTGGGACCCCATGAACTGTAGCCTGCCAGGCTCCTCTCTCCATGGAATTTCCCAGGCAAGAATACTGGAGTGGGTTGCCATTTCCTTCTCCAGTTTTTTTTTTTTCTCCCCTGTTTGTGTGCTATAAACAGTTCATTATATTCATCAGTTCTGTAGACATTAGCCCAATATCTTGTTGTGTGCAAGGCAGTGGAAGATAGGATTGTGAAAATGAATACTTCTGCTGTCCTTGCCGTTTAGGAGCTTAGTCTCCTAGAGGAGATAAAAATAATACATAATAGCTAGTTTTATTGAGCATTTACTATATGCCAAGCACTGTTTAAGCTCTAATCTTAAAAATAATGGTATGAACAGCTGAAACTAATATAATATCATAAATCAACTATTGCTGTTGTTGTTTAGTTGCTAAGTTGTGTCCAACTGTCTTGAGACCCCCTGGACAGTAGCCTGCCAGGCTCCTCTGTCTATGAGATTTTCTAGGCAAGAATACTGGTGCAGGTTGCTATTTCCTACTCCAGGGGATCTTCCCAACCCAGGGAGTGAACCTGTGTCTCCTGCATTGGCAGGGAGATTCTTTATCACTGAGCCACTTGGAAGCCTAACTATACTTCAGGCTTTTGTTTTGTTTTTTTAAGAAAAAAAGATAATGATATGAAGTAGTTTTGCTTATAATCTCCATTTTGCATATGGAAAGTTAAGCAAAGGAGGTTAAATAACTCAAGATCATACACAGCTGGTAAGCAGTAGAGTCAGGATTCAGGTCCGAATACTGCCTCTTAGCCACGAGGCAATATGAAAGATAATACATATGGATATAATGATGATATTGATTAAAATGTGTTACATGCCATAAAGGAGGGTGGCATAAATACTTTGGAAATGGATTCTTTTGGTTGTTGGGAAACATAACTTTATGTTTCAATAAAAAGAAACTATCAATTCCTATTGCCATTCTTTCCATTTTAGACCCTTGTGCTAACCTAGGAAATAAAAAAAAAAAAAATCTAAAAATGGGAAAGCAAAGCGTGTTGATTCTGGAACTACTTTTACTCTGCGTGAGTCTCTATTTTAGGATGGATCCTTCTGTGGCCCACAGATAGGTCTGTAAGAGTTTGTGAATCGTCCTACATATTTACTCATCAAGCAACATTCATTCATTGTATCTACCATTTGCCAGACATTGAACTAGATGCCTCAGGGACAGAGTTGTAATCCTGCCTAAGGAACTGCCTGAGGAAGGCTCTGACCACAGTGATAACTGCCATGATTCTGGGTCTACAAGGCAGCATGAACTCCACAGGAAGATGGGAAATTGAGGTGGCCAGGCAGAGAAAGCCAGAGGAGGAACTGGCCATTTGAGTGTTGTGTGAAGGCCATTGGCCTGGAAGGAGAAGCCAAGGATGCAGGTGCACAGACTTTAGGAAAGTGAAAGTGAAAGTCAATCAGTCATGTCCAACTCTTTGCACCCCCAAGGAATTCTCCAGGCCAAAATAGTGGGTAGCCTTTCCCTTCTCCAGGGGATCTTCCCAACCCAGGGGTCAAACCCAGGTCTCCCACATTGCAGGTGGATTCTTTACCAGCTGAGCCACCAGGGAAGCCCAAGAATACTGGAGTGGATAGCCTATCCCTTCTCCAAGGGGTCTTCCCAACCCAGGAATCGAACTGGAGTATCCTGCATTGCAGGCGGATTCTTTACCAACTGAGCTATCAGGGAAGCCTGACTTTTTAGGTAACTGCAAGTAATTTAAGGTGGGTGGAGGTGGTAGAGGGAGAAGATGAGACTGGTGGAAAAATTGAGAACGTTCTTAAAAGTACTTTGTCCAGAAATTCTGTTTAAGAGTTGCAAGTAGAAACGCCTCTTTGGTCTGATTTATTTTATGAAGATCTGTTTGGCCACAGTGTGGGCTGTTGACCAGAGGTGGTCAACGTCTATGCAGCTAAGGTAGTTATGGAAACTCAGATGAGCCATAGATGAAGTGCTGCACAGAATTGGCGATGGAACAAGAAAGACAGGATAAGAGAGGGTAAGACAGTATCTTGTGGGGCTGCGGAGAGGCAGAAGGGGGGTCCTTGAGAGTAGGTGGAGAAAGACCTGCAGACAAGCAGTGCAGTAAGAACAGGCAGCGGGTGTTTAAATGGTGACTTTTATCATGGACACTTTGGACTTTCAGGTCAAAGTATCTTGTAGGCAGTTGAATAGATGGGTTTGGATTGAGGAATAAGATATAAATCAGATAAAATCTATTAGCAGCATATTACAAAATACTGGGAGCTGTGGATATGGACAGTATCAGTGAGCAAGAGTGTGTTGAATGGAAGAGAGAGCTGGGGGAGCAGAGGCCCCCAGGCCCTGAATGAGAGAGGTGCCCCCAGAGGATTGGGCTGGCCAAGGAGGGAGGGGGCCCTGATCCACAGGAGGGGAGGTTAAGCAGGGTTGAGAATGAAAAGTGCAGTTGGGTGTTGTATCCAGCCAGAGCAGTGTGACCATAGAAATCTAAAACTCTGCTGTTCCCCAGACTAAGGTAGAAACATGTTAGCAAAACCCAGAGAACATAGAACCATAAGGGACATAGAGATCATGTAGTCCAGCTTGTCCATTTCACTTGTGAGGGAAAATGCGAACCCAGAGTGGCTGACTGACTTGTCCAAGATGGCGAAGTCATCACTTAAAGCCAGGTTTCAGCCCTTTCAGCCTAGGTGAGGGGTGTTGGCCTGGTGCAACCCCTTCCAGCTGGGCCCAGTTACCTAAGCTATTTGTGCCTCCCTTTCTTCACCTTTGAAATGAGTTCTTACTTCAGAGGCTTGTTGGGAGGGGTCAACGAGTTGATCCATGTAAAGCACTAAGAACGGTATCCCACACATAGAAAAGCAATGTGTATGCTGCTGTTAATACCTGTATAGATGTATATATCTATACAACTATGCATACACATATGTATATCTATACATACACATAACTCATGTACATCTAACTCATATGTCCCTTAGAGAAGGGATGAAAGTGTATTGTGTACAGAAAAGGAGATTTTGAACACTTTAGAAAGATTTGAGTGATTGTCAGTTCTGAGTCAAGAATTATTGGAAAACATAGGAAATTGAAATAGTATGATGGGAAAATGGCATTTTTAGTAAACCTTCTTAAGAAATGCAAAGCCTTTCTATTGTTGAGAATAGAAAACATGAAAGTGCTTTGAAGTTAGCCCTATAAAGGAATGTCTTTGTTTTAGTCAGATAACCAGAATTTTGCCCTATCGACAATGTACAGGTGTGTCCCTTGAGTTTGACTGTGGAAGTCACCGTGACTTTCTGAAGGTAGAATAAACTTCAGACTAGGAAAAAATCCCACGAGTTACGAATTTCATGCACTTGGTTCCTATGAAAAAAAGGTGATTTGGGTTATTTAGAGAAATATAATTTGTTTTTCAGTGATTCTAGTTGAGCAGATCTAATTTTTAGCTACTAAAACACACGAGAAGCCTGAACAGTATTATCCAAATGGACTTGGGTGACATGGAGTTCAGACAGCTTCCAAATAAGTGGCGCTCTGGACTTGATTAGAACACAGTAATCCTGGAAGGGTATAAATTGAATGGATTTATGGTCTAATAAAAACGTGGGAAGAAAAGATAATGCTTACTGACTCATGAAACTTTAACAGCGTTTGTAAGACTCTGAGTTGTAATATTTGGATGAGAGTGTTTTCCCATCTGTCTTGGCCTGCTTCCTGAATGACCTGCGTCGTGCCTCGCTCAGGGCGTGAAACAGATGCAGGAGATCTCGGGTGCAGAGGTCATCATTACCTGTTCTGCCCTGTCCCTCCGTGTCCTCTGGCTGCACCCATTGGTTTGAGCAAATGTGTATTGAGCACCCATTAACTGTAAGTTTGAGGGAGGAAAAAATAAGGTGTGGGAAAGTTTTAGCCCGTCGCTAATTTCAATTCAGAAGGCCTTTTCTGAGAACTGTGTTTTTCTGATCTGTATTCCTATCTCTGTGATAGTATAAAAAAGCACACAGCACCCCACCACCACTCACCCTTCCCTAAATACACCAGAATAATAATCCTACCTGCCTTTAGTACTGAATCTCGGAGGCCTGAAATGCTTTACATACAGTAATTTACTTAGTCATCACAACTAGATGAGGCAGGTATTACCCCCATTGGTCAAATGGGAAGATTGAGGCTAAGAAAAGTAATTTGCCCATTGTCACAGAGATAATTACTAGAGAAGCCAGGTCTGTCTGGCTCCTAAACTCACACCTGCTTTTGCTCCAAAACTGTCCCTTGTTCCCCATGTACTTTCAAACCTCATTGCTTTTGTCTTGCAGTTACTTCTGCATTAGGTTTTGGGAGATAGGAAAAGTACCTTTGCCCTCAGGGAAGCCCCGCTTCTTCTGATGACTCCATGAAGATTTACCTTCCAGGAAGCCCCTGTTGGTCCTATTTTGGGGCTCCAAAATACCACATCGTCATCACCCTTGTCACAGCCTGACTTATAAAGCAGAGTGGGTCAGCTGGGTTGGACAGTAGGAAGATAACTGGCCTTTTTTCCAGCCTTGGGAGCTCTTTGGAAGTCAGACTGTGTTTTGTTCGTGGTTGACTTGCCAGCTTAACACCCAGCACAATTTCATGATGTACTATTATTATTCCCATTTAACAGATAGGGAAACTGAGTCCTGGAGGTGTGGTGATTTGGTCAGGGTCACACAACTAGTTAGCAGAGCTGGGCTCTGAACCCAGGCAGTCATTCTGATCCAGAACCAATGTTCTTAATGCTAAATTTGTTCCATCTCGCCAAAGAGGTTACAAACTGTGAGGCTAGAGGCAGCACCCACCACCTCCTAGCCCAGTACTTCACAGCTCATACACAGTAAAGATAGGCCCTTTTCTTTCTTCCATCCACCCTGGCAGGGAGACAAACAGGAAACGTCAACCCAGGGCTTATCTCATGATAAGGAAAGGGCTTTGGGGCCATGGTTGCATGACTGTTCTCTGAGGATCTTAGAGAATGCATAGTCCCAGGCCCGGTTCTGACTCAGTAGGTATGTGGGGGTGAGCAGGGTTAACCCTGACATCTTTTCTATATATGAGAATGGCCCTGAGGATGGAACCCATCAGGGAGGCAGCTTCTGAAAGATGAGGAACGAAGAAGCAGAGTGACTCTGAGCCGCAGCAGTGGGAGCTGGCTGCTGAAGGGGTAGAAAATCATCCATCAGAGGCAGAGGGAAGTGAGCCCAGGGGAGACTGGGGATCAGAAATCCACCACAGAAAGATCTCTTACCTTGTGTTTTTAAGATTTCTAAGTACCTGCTCCTTTTGAATGTGCTAATGGGATTTCATCTGATGCAGTCAAACACTTTCATTTTCTTCAGAGCTTCCATCTTTGAGGTACCCAAAAATAGTAGGCTTTTCATGGAGTTGTATAAGGATTCCATCTGCTTTATACTGAAAAGTAGGGCTTTAATGGAAAATTAAAAATGAGTCAGATCGCCTTTCTCACAACAAAGCTCAGGGCGCTTTTCCCAACCTTTTCTTCTAATCCCCAGAAAAAGTTACTGAATGTATATTTCTGTGACATTCTGCCCAATTTAAATTCTACTGAAAAGGCAAATAAACACCAGTGAGTTCCTTCATTGCCACACATTGTAGTATCTGTTTGGAAGCAATAACAATGCTGTCACGTATAAAATTTGATTTTTATTTCAGTTTCAGTTTTATTCCAGAAATCGTGTGATATGTTGCACACGCACGCAAGGATATTTGAAAAACACTAATTTATGTTAAAGGTTTCTCTTGTTTGCTCTCAGGGTTTGGAGGGGTTCACCTTATTATTGGCTAGTTTATTGTCTGACCTCCTGGAAATATAAACAGCTCCTCCTCATCTTCAGATACAGGGCCTGAGTTGTCACACTCTGTCTTTCTGTATCTTTTATCACCGTTTCCTGCTTGAAAATGCCAGTTCTATGGCTTTATTTTCTGTGCACCTTTGCCCGATCGATATTCTCTTGATATGTCCTTCACTCTCTCCTGTGGTTTGCAAGTAATGATTCCAGCTGCTTCATCCTATGCTTTCTAGTTGAGGAGGTGTTCCTGATGTGAGGAATCCAAGGAGGAGAGAATTTTTGTGACTTGCCCACGGTCGGTACATCCAGTTCCTCCTTTAGTTTAGACTAGAATCCAGGTCTCCCGGAAATCTGTATATGTGGGTCCCATCTTCTCAACAGACCATGGCCTCATGTGATGGGGTTTTTTGGTCCCCCCTTAGCTTGTAGCACACTCATTCATAGTGTAGATGCTCAGCAGGTGTCTATTCAGACAGACTCGGGGGCAGGGCACTGGAATCTGTAGCTAGTTTCCTGGCCATCTGCTGGTATCTTCTTGGACACTGAGCTTCTATAGCCTCTGATGGCATCAGGTTCACTTTCTGAATCCATGTGACTTAGGTTTGGGACTGTGCTATACTGTTTTAGGAACCACTATTGTCTTCTGAGAATGGTGTGTGTTTAAAGCTCTTTTGTCCATAATCTTTAGCTTTTTGTTAAAAATTTAGAGTGGTCAGGAAGACAGTTACTTCCTTGCTCTCTGTCATCAGGTTTTCATCAACAGGATTTTCACTAAAAAAAAAAAAAAAAAAAAAATAGGATGTTACCAACAGTGCACAATGACATCCAAGACCAGGGGAAAATGCAGAATGTTTCAAAATCTGGAGGAAACTGGAAAAATACGACAGTGAGTGATGGAAGAGGAAAGAGGGGCAGAATGGACTACAGGGCTGGGCCTGAAAGTCTCTGGGGCCCAGGGGAAGGGGAGGAGGTAGGCTCACTACTGTGCACCTGCCCGCATAAGCCTGGACTTCTCACAGCAGCACTGAGCCGAGCTCCTCGGCTGCATGAAACCCAGCGTTGGCTTCGTGGGTGCCATCTCTCCATGCATTCATTTTGTTCACTTGGCATAGCTGAAGAATCTCTTTAGCTGGGAAGGAGGGTTCCATCTTAGACTTTAGATCCTACAGAGTAATGATTTAACACTGTATCCCAACCACAGCCTCTGTATATCCTTCAAAAGAGTGATTGACAATAAGCCTTACAAAATGTTTTCCATGGTTGTGGGGAGCGATTGCTTGAGTCATTTCTGTAACATAAGACACAACAGCACAACAGGCGATGTTTGATGTTTGTCAGCCCCGCATTAAGAGTCTTCTCAGCTCCCTGTGAAAAGCTCTCTGTGATTCCTCATTAAAGGCTTCCCCTGCCTAGCCCTCACCTGGATGCCAGGTTTAATGTATCCGAGGGAGAGAGAGCCTTAAAAACACATTCTGTGGATATGGACCACTGCTGCAGCAAAGAGGGGAAGGGGCGGACCTCATGCTTCACTGTTGTTTGAAATGCCATTGTGGTCTTTGGAAAGTGGTAGTGAACTTTTTTTCCTTCCTTCACTATGTGCTGTCTATGATTTCAGAGCTTTTCCTGCCCGCCTCCCCACTGCCACAACCACCACCTTAAATGTCGGAGATCACACACCACTAACAAAATGCACTTTCCCCTTGGCGAGCCTGTAATGTCACCACTTCATGTATTTATCCAGTTTGTTCATGTTTAGTCACTCTGGTACATGTCAGTGTCAATATTGTCTATTTTCAGTAGCAAGCTTCTAGAAGGCTGAAAACACACCTCATTTAATTTGCTTTGTGCCATGAAACACTACACGGAACTGTGCATTTATTAAGTGCTTGTTGATTTTGATTCTCTGCTTCAAGTCTGGTAGGTCTTACAAATGTTCTCAGTACTTCTGGAATGAGATGCGTCTTGAGTAAATTTTCTTCTTGCAGATAACACATCATATCCAATGCATCCGTAGATCCTCAGAGTCCTGTGTTAGAATCCAGATTTGGGTTGCACATAATGTTTTAGGTTCCATCTTTTATTTTACTGCCTTGGGTGAAGATGCAGTGATCCCAGCTTCTAATTCTGTTAGCAGGTTAGGGCCAAAGCACAGATAGTATGCCATACTACACCCTTCTTTTCATAGAAGTGTGGTTGACCATATAATTCTCAGTGTCTTATGGTTATTATTTCAACAGATTCTTGATTTCAAACTGCCGAGAGTTGGAGGTAGTTCTTTATGGGGCTGAGAACTGCTCAATGAAGGCTGATGAGGTGTGATTTAAGAACCTACAAGTACTATAGTGACAGGAGAAGAACCACATACCTCTGTAGGTGTCAGTAGCTCCTGGGAGGTTCTGGTCAGTTTATGCATGCGTGTGTGTTCAGTTGCTTCAGTCGTGTCTGACTCTTTGCGACCCCATGGACTGTAGCCCGCCAGGCTTCTCTGTCCATGGGATTCTCCAGGCAAGAATACTGGAGTGGGTTGTCACTCCAGTATTGTCCCCACAATCCAGGGGATCTTCCCAACCCAGGAATCAAACCTGCATCTCCTGTGTTTCCTGTTTACTGCTGAGCCACCAAGGAACTGTGGTGTTGGAGAAGACTCCGGAAAGTCCCTTGGACTGCAAGGAGATCAAACCAGCCAGTCCTAAAGGAAATCAATCCTAAATATTCATTGGAAAGACTGATGCTGAAGCTGAAGCTCCAGTACTTTGCGAAGAGCCAACTCATTAGAAAAGATCCTGGTACTGGGAAAGATTGGAGGCAGGAGGAAAAGGGGATGACAGAGGACAAGATGGTTGGATGGTATCACTGACTTAATGGACATAAGTTTGAACAAGCTCAGGGAGATGGTGAAGGACAGGGAAGCCTGGCGTGCTGCAATCCACGGGGTCGCAAAGAGTCGAACGTGACTGAGTGACTGAACAATAGCAATCACCACCAGGGACTCCCCCCTGGTCAGTTTATACCTGAATGTAGTACAGAGAGGGTTGGCGCTTGGAAAATGATAGCCCCAAACATTCTCTGAGTGTACCTCAGTCCACCTATGCCACAGAAAGAAGAGTCCAGTGTAGCAAAGTATTAAGAGTCACCCATTTAGAGTGGCCCAAGGAGAGCCCCAGTACCATCTCTTGATCTCACATCCCTGTTTGTGACAGACGTCATTTCCAGGGGTGAAAGACCCCAGCCTCCACCCCCACAGCAAGGTGCCCACACGCTTGAGATACAGAACGGTCACTGTGGGAGGAACCTTGCTTGTGCTCCCCACCAGGACTCTCGACCGATCTCTTGGTGCCTCCTGGATGAGCCAGAACACGCAGAAATGATCCACTAGAGAGGACCATTAAGCAGAGAAGGAGCCCTTGTGTTAACTTCCTGTGGCTGCCGTAACAATGTACCATGACCATGTACCGGGTGACTTAAAACAGTAGAATGTTTCCTCTCACAGTTCTGGGGGCCAGAGGTCTTGAAATTAAGGTGTCAGCAGGGAGACTCCGAGGAAGACTCTGAGTCCCATGCCTCTTTCCTAGCTCCCAGTGGCTGCCAGCAACCCTTGACTTTCTTTGGCTTGTAGACCCATTAGTACACTTTTTACCCTCATCTTCACATAGCTTCTCCCCTCTATGTCTTTATGTGGCCTTCTCTTGTAAATAGGACACTTGTCACTGGTTTAGGTTCTACCCTAATCCAGGATGATCTCATCTAGAGATCCTTACCTTAATTACATCTCAAAGACCTTTTCCCATATAAGGTCACATTCCCAGGTTTCAGGTGGACATATTTTGGAGGCCACCATTCAACCCACCATAGCCCTCAAAGGGACAACTATTAGCAGTAACCTGGGAGGAGAAAGAAAGATAAGAAGGGTATTGCAAGTTTGAATGCGTGCAAAAGAATAGGCACAGTACTTTACGTGTGTGATTTTAAACTACTGTTGTAAGATGGGTGAAGCTAACAGTGAAATTTTTTATGTGAAAAGAAGTTCAAAAGCATGGAGTGTCCTGAAAAACTTTTCAGTAAAATTTAAGGCTGAGCCATCATCCAAGGTTGGAAGATTTGGAGATGGGAGGAAGACTTGGAGAACACAGAAAAAACCCAAACAGCCAGGAAAATATAGGATAAAGTGTTAATAGATTAAAAAGTATTGCAGAGAAGTAGGGAAGCCCCTTTGGAATTTATGTTTTTAATGGATCCTTTTAGCCCAGTTTTATGACTTTGCTTAGTAGTACTTGTCACTTGGGAATGGAAAGTCTGACCTTGTGGTGACCTAGAGTTGAGAGTTGGTTTGAATAGTCAAATGAGGAGGTTGCTCAAAGAGATTAAAGAAAGCGTCAGTTGAATTAGCTGAAAGGGCTTCCCAGGTGGTGCTAGTGGTAAAGAATCTGCCTGCCAAAGGAGGTGATGCAGAAGACATGGGTTCGATCTCTGGGTCGGGAAGATCCCCTGCAGTAGGAAATGGCAACCTGCTCCAGTATTCTTGCCTGGAAAATTTCGTGGACAAAGGAGCCTGGCGAGCTACAGTCCATGGGGCTGCAAACAGTTAGACGTAACTGAGCACCCAGAGAAGGTAATGGCTGGATAGGGGAGTCAGCTGGGACTAGGATGATGGATAAAGCAAGGAAGGGTCCAGGGTTTTAGGGATGGGTGAACACAGTGGATATGGAGGAGATGCAAGGGCCTTCTCACCCTGGGAAGAAGAAACCTAGGAGGTGGAGAGTTCCGAATGATGCTGAACCAGGTGGCTTCCTGTTGAATGAATCTATTCAACAGTAGAATAGAGAGTAAGGACAATAACTCTTATATAAAGAATTTAAGAAAATGAAAGTCATAGTCCCCTTTTTGCCCTTGCTTCAAATTATGTATAAATGGTATCTCTAGAGAAATGGCATGTCAGTCTGTTGCACTTTTAACAAATCCTGGATGAGTGTTCTGGGACCCCTGAGACCTTGCATTATGACCAGCCGGCTTAGTGGGGATAATATTTTGAACTGGTATTCAATTTACTTTCCCTTCCTTTTAATTCTTGTTGCCCTGGGAGTCTCCCCCATTGAGCTGAAGGATTCCATTACTTCAGGGGGAGGACAGAGTATGGCCTAAGACAAAGAAGACATTGTTCAGCTTCTGACTTCCAAAACAGGACCTTGAAGCCTGTTTCAGCGACCAGTTAGCCCAGGCCTTCGTTTAAGAGAGGCAAGCTTTGTTAGCAGAAAATGATTTGTGGATTCCGAGGAGCCGGGTCTCAGAAGATGTGGAGTGTATTGTACAGAGAGGCTACCGGCAGGAGGATGGAGGTGGCAGAGGTTTGGAGGAGACTCGATGTCCCCCGCTTCAGGAGAATCTGCAAGGAGAGAGCACGTGTACCCTGCGCCCCTACCTGGAACTCTGGAAGGAAGCCACAATGGAGTGGACCCTGCCCTGGGGCACACTTAGGCAGAAACAGCCGTGAGCTGATACCCCTTCCCCCTGTTTCCCAAAGCTTATATATGATGTAGGAGAAATCCCAACAATCCTTGGACAGCTGTGGAAGTGCTGTGAGAGCTGGGCGAGGGAGTCCCGGGGTCAGGACGAAGAGGGCACAGAATAAACTGGGTCAGTCCCACTGCTGAGGACTGGCTGGGATTGGGGCAGCAGATTTCCAGCAATCATGTCAGCAGAACCAGGCCAGCATGCAGAACAAAGGGATCAGACATCCCAGGGTGGCCAGTGAGGGCTTGGAAGGCAGGGGCGAGACCGGGTCCTCACCCCATCATGTGGGGGTCTGTAATCAGCCCCTCGGGGAAGGAGGGAAAGAGAAGGAACACAGCCCTGAGAGGCAGTCTGAGATGACCTCAATTTGACTAATTGCCCTAAAGAAGCGAAATTTTTAAATCTGAAGAGCAAGTTGTCTTGCAGTAGCAAGATGGTTGGTTGTTTTTTTTTTTTCCTATGGTAAGCAGAAATGCAGTGGTCATGATCAAGTTGAAATCAACTATGAAAAATGTGCACAGCTGGGTAGTAATTATGAATTTCAAACCTTGCATATTGTATTTGAGCTATGTTTTAACAGGATGATGGTGGTGATGATGGTGACAATGGTGATGGTGGCAAATTTGCCTACTTGTATTCTTGTAGTATACTTTTCCCTTTGTGTAAATTGTGGCTTAGTCTACCTGTACTTGGTTCATTCTGGGCAAGAAGTGGAAAGATCTGTGCTCTCAAGGACAATCAGAGTTGTCCACTGGGTATTCCAAAGTTTAGTGAAGATTTGGACTTCCCGTGGTTTAACTAGTGGCACTTCTTCTCAGGGTCCAGGATGGAAGGGCCTTGGTTGCCATGGAGTCAGGTCAGTGGAAAGTATTAGAATTTCAGGCCTTTCTCTCATGAACTCAGCTGTGATGCTGGAGACTAGAAGATCATTTTTTACTGGGTGTGATCCTTCATATCTTAAAGGTGTCAAGGTGAATACTGGAAATTACACTCTCTGACTGACTATAATGGGAGAAGCTCTTCATTTTTATTCAATCCTCATGTACTAAATAAAGCATGAGTTTATAAAGGGATTCATTTCCAAGTATAATTCATAAGTAGTTATCAGAACACTCAAATGAGGTGGGGGGGGGTACCAGTTAGCTCTTTTTAAATACATTTTAATCTCTCTTTGACATTCATAAGAGGATGATGCTGCATTTAAGATGTTTTAAAACCTGCTGTTTCTTGAAATGCTTAGTAATTTTGGAAGGGAAAGCTTTAGTCTTGCTTTAAAAAGTATATGTTTGGTGGGGCGGAGTGAGGTGGGAAGTTGCCTGTTAAGATGCTGCTTATGTATTTTCCTACTCGAAAATCATGGTGACATATAAATACATCTCACATTTCCCTCATCTGTCAGGCGTAGCCAAGGGAGCAAGAGATGGGGAACTATAACCACTTTTTGACAGGAGTCACTAAAATAGTTTAAATTATAGAACTTAAAAAAATGTTGATTGATTAACTGATACCATTTTCATAATATTTTTGACCTATGAAATAGTTCCCTTCAAAATCTCAAGATAGAATTTTTAAAAATTAAAAACATGTCCCAGATGTTAGAGAAAAAAAAACTTTTTATACCGTTTATATAAACAACAAAAAGAGCATAAGGCAGTAACATTCTTCATACATGGGGCTTCCCAGGTGGCACAGTGGTAAAGAATATGCTTGCCAGTGCAGGAGACATGGGTTTGATGCCTGGATCAGAAAGATTTCCTGAAAGAGGGTATGGCAATATCCTTTAAAGTTGTGTTTTATAGTTAATATTTGAAACTGTTGCTATCTTCAGTTGGCATTTACGTATACATAATATTTTTAACAGAAAACAGCATTTTCTACAGATGCACGTAAGCTCAGAGCAAATTCTGCTAAATGGAGGCTTTTCTCAGAATAGCGTTTTTCCCCCATACTGAAATGTGTAAATATTTTAGCCCAAATATTTTCACAAGTCTTTTATCCCCATTCAGGATTCTTATCATCAATAAATATTTGTTATAAGGCAAAACTCATGAAAATAAATTCCTCTATGGTACTTTTAAATACTTTATCACATTTAGATGACACAAAATTATAGATCATTCATAATTTCACTTCGTTGTAGTACAGAATATAAATGTATCTGATTAAAACCAGAAACATCATCAAAATATTGCCATAAGTTTAGATGCTCCAAAACGTCCATAACCCTATTTTAGAATTAAAACTTGGACACTGAATTCTCTAATATGGTTAGTGCCTTCCTTTGCTCTTGTTGGGATAAATTTTAACATCTTCCTATTTGTAAGCCTTGTTTTCAGTAACTGCACTTGGTTAAAGGCTTTTTAAAATCTGAAATGTTTTGGCACTTCATTCCCTACTTTGAGCAAAGATTTCCAACTGTTTCAGAATAGAACACACCCCAACTTCACAGCATTCATCACATACCATCACAACACACTTAGGTTGATTTAGAGAATCATTTCTCAAACATTTCTAAAGCCTAGTTGATGATGACAGGTAGCAAAATGAACGTGTGTACTTATAATGCCGCAGTGTTTTTTGGATTCACAAAAACACTTGATCACAAAAATTTCATAGTTCAGCTTTTCTGTTTGCAAGAGAATCTGTAGATGTAGCAATTGCAGTTTGTTAGGATATAGCCACTTGTTGAATGCAGTTATGAATTAGGTGTATGCCATACCTACTTCAAATAACTTTCTGCCCATAGGTTTTTTGATTTAGTAAGGACAGTTATTTATAGCATCACAAAATTTGTATTCTGCAAAAACCACTTCATCTTGTGTTAAACTTTTGACCAGTTAACAGTTGTATTCACACTAGCATGAGATATTCCACCTGTGACAGAATGAACTTCTGCAAGCTTTATTTTGATCCCAGGAAATAGATAGGGGGAAAAAAATCAAACCATAATCGAAATTAATGGATTTTTCTGTTTAAAACACCTGTTAATACTAAGTTACCACTGGAATCATTTGTATATGTTTTTTTCTTCTGCTAATGAAACCGACAAATTAAAAGTATCACTTCACTTTTCCAGTGTGCACACACAGAAAAAAAACTGAACTCAAAAATAAGCAGAATCAACATAGAATAGCAGGCCTTTGATCCAAAGGAAAAGTCATGCTTCCTAAAGTGCTGTCAGTGAGCCTTCCATAGCTTCTGTGTTAAATTGTCATCCTTGGGCACAGTCATATTACAATAACTGTTATGTTAACATTTGAGGTAGTTACTGATGCTTCCTTAGCATCAGTATATTGTATTAGTATATATGGACTTGTAGAGTGAATAATATCAGTGAGGCTACCATGCTAGATAATACCAGAGAACATTTTGTGCAAGCTCACATTCATCATCAACTTTCTTAAAAAAGCAAAAATGTGGTAATTTTTCATTTAATTTGCTTTTTTTCTTTTTCAGCCCATTGTTGCTGAAGAGAATATTGCAAAGTAAAATGGAATAACAATCAATAAATGACAAAAACACTGTCATGAGCACATTCACATCATTTTTGAAAAGGTCTGTTTCCTGCAAATATTTCACATGCACCTAACCTGTAATTTTCTGTTTCCCATGGACGCTTCTGACCGGCGTTTTGTGCATCTGTGGCCGCAGCGTGGTTAGCACAGCTGGTCAGTGCATCCGGTGTGTGGAGGGGCTCTGCCAGGGGAGAGTGCGAGGAGTTAGCTGCTCTGGCTGCTCATGTCCAGGTGCTTTTTATTTTATTGGTGAGCATCCTACCTGTTTTCCTTGAAAGAGAGGTATTTACTGCAGCCAAGACTGGAAAAGGACAAGAAAACAGATGGATTGTCATTGGTTACCATTCCGACTTAATCACATGTTAGGATGAAAATTCTCTTCCCCATTCAATTGTCTCATCACTGGTAGGCAAGACCATGGCTGAAGCTGGAAGAGCAAAGTGGAGGCTGTGTGCTCAGTCACATCTGATTCTTTGTGACCCCATGGACTGCAGCCTGCCAGGCTCTTCTGTCCATAGGATTTTCCAGGCAAGAATACTGGAGTGGGTTGCCATTTCCTAGTTTAGGGGATCTTCCTGACCCAGGGATCGAACCTGCATCTCTTGGGTCTCCTGCATTGGCAGGTGGATTCTTTATCACTGTACCACCAAAGTGGAAGGTACCAAACCCAATCTTGGTGCCTTTTAATGCAACTCTTAATAACAGCCCTTGGTTTAAACAAATGAAACATCTGGACAAAGCTTCATCTGATGGGCTGCAGGGGCAATGGTTATAATCTAGTGCTTTCACAAATAAGCCAGAACCTAAGGTCATCCAGGCTTCCTGGTGGTTCAGTCAGTGAAGAGTCTGCCTGCAATGCAGGAGGCCACCTACAATGCAGGAGACCTGGGTTTGATCCCTGGGTTGGGAAGATGCCCTGGAGAAGGATATGGCAACCCACTGCAGTATTCTTGCCTGGGAAATCCCATGAACAGAGGAGCCTGGTGGGCTACAGTCCATGGGGTCGCACAAAAAGTTGGACACGACTGAGCAACTAAACCACCTCAAGTCACCCTAGTCAGAGATCACATTTGTCTGTCTGTTTCATACTGTTCTCTTTTGGCCAGACTGTTCTGATAAGCCTGCCGCTCTGCCCTCCTGTATTGCTAGCTTCCAATCCCACTGCTGAGTGAGCTTTTAAAAGTCCTTGTGAGACCACGCTGCTGGGTAACACGCCTCAGTATTGTCCTCTTGAGCTGGAATAGTTGAACTCTTCACCATGGCCCAGGGAGCCTCTTAAGCATCCACCCACCCCGCTGGCCCTGTAGATTTTAAGTTTCCAGGTGCCACATACCTTGCCTGTCTATTCTCTTCGCCAGGGTGATTCGTGAGAGCCACTCAATACACTTTCTCGAAGGAGTGAATATGATTTAAGTCGATGAAAGGAAAACAGAGGAAGCGTCTTGCTAATCCATGGAGATAATGAATGCAAGTCTAAATCTCTACGACCTGAATATTATTTCTATCTCTGATAACAGAGTTGGACAGCAGAATGTAACAGGACTACATCCTTCTCCTTCTCCACCATCAGAGGTGTTATGATGCCTACAAACCATTCTGATTCACAGTCTCCCATCCCCCTCCTACTCCCTCTTCCGACCCAGGGAGAAAAGTGTGAATTCTAGTGCGTCTATTGTTCCCTTCAGCATTAGGCCAGAGATTTGGTTTGGCGTATACTTGGTGTATGTGGCAAGGAAAGGTGCTTTTCTGATTGATTTGGGGAAAACGGGGCCACATGATGGTGGTGGTGGAGGAGTACTTTGAAATCACGATTTTGACATCTTGTGTTCTTACACGACTGCTTTCTGTTGGATCTCTTTTTAAAACATGCTGCCGTTCAGGTTCATCATGAATGCCTTTCCAAGGACAGTAAATGGTTTTACACACTATGACATCGTTTCCATGGCAACTAATGTATTTTAGCAAAGAGAGAGACTCTGCTAGAAGTAGGCTAAAAAGGACAAATACAGAAATGGCACAGTGTAAAATGTGGGACAATGTGTGTTGTAGTAAAGATTTTTTTTTCTGCCTTCTTGTTTAGGAAAACCTGTGTAAGTAGATCTTGGTTTCTTAACTCTTAGTAGTAAAATGTTTACTGCACCCAACATTATCTAGTGTTCTGCTGACACATTATTTAGTACTTGGATTTTTTTTTTTGCTTGCTTGTCTGTTTGCTTTAACATGTTGTTTGTTCCATTAACATACAAACATTTGTAATTTCACGCATTTTTAAATGGTGAAACTTCATCTTCACCTTGAGTTCTCCTGTGGTAGCCACCTCACATCTCTGCTGTCCTTAATGACAGAGTCTCTGTGGAGGGCTGTCTCCACTACCTGTCTCCACATAGCATCTGTTAATAAAAAGAATCAAAGTCATTCCAAGCAAGATTTTACCCCCCAACTTGCTCCAGTTACTCACCTCTCATCCTCTAAGGTTAATACAATTTAGCTCTTGGATTTTTCAGAAGCTAACATGTAAGTATGACTGACTGTTAGTTGCTCAGTTGTGTCTGACTCTTTGCAACCCCATGGACTGTAGCCCACCAGGCTCCTCCATCCATGCGATTTTCCAGGCAAGAACACTGGAGTGGGTTACCATTTCCTTCTCCAAGGGATCTTCCCAACCCAGGTATCAAACCCAGGTCTCCTGCACTGCAGGCAGACTCTTTATCATTTGAGCCACAGGGGTTATAAGTATACATTTCAAATAATTCCACAAAGCATCAAGCCCCATGTGTGAGCCTTTGTGTAAACCTCGTTTTAAAAAAGTAAGGGATTGGGTTACCCTGCTATGTGCACCTGAATGTACTTGGATTTTTTGTTATATGATAACAAAATGCTCTTAAGTAAACCCCAAATGGTGGGCAGATAGCAGTCAGTTTCCTATTTAACAGAAAAAGAAGCCAAGGGAACGCTCTTATGACTTAGAAAGATAGCAAACCAGTCTCTGGGCTGGATGAGGGATGATACCCTCATTTATCTTTTGTTGGACCACATGGTGCATCTAAAAAATTCAAATCAACATTTAAAAATTGAGCACTTTTGTATAAAAACTGAGATTTCCAGCTTCTCTTGAAAAAAAAAAAAAGGGGAGGTCTGGCCAAGCCTGCCTTCCGTCCTGACAACAGCCTGCCCAGGCAGCATTGCAGCTGTCCTCTTGAAATGGAGCAGGGTTCTTCCACTCACCCCAGCCCATCTCACATGTTCCATTCATTCCTTTTACCTGTCTGGCTGCTGTGGGTTGTTTAATATATGACTGTTACTGTACCCTCTCCTTTTGCCCAATCACAAAGCAAATAAATAGCAGAGCTAGGAGCAGAACTTGGTTTCCAAGCCAACTGCTTCCTCCCTGGCTGTGTACCAAAATTCTGTGTGTTGGAGTGTAATTCGTAGTTAGTGGTGAGAGGGATCGTTGGGAAGCAGAGTCTATGCCTTGCACCTTACTGCTTGCAATCGAGCCTGTGGTTAATTGTACTAGGCACATTGTTCATATTTGGGGGGCTGTCCCCTTCTGTTTCTCTCTGAAGATTGTATGTGCTGTTGGTTGTGATGGGCAAGATGGCAGTGCTCCACTAGTGTTAACATTTCTGTGTGCATAGAAACATAGGCAAGAGGGAGAGAGCTCCCACATCATAACAGCAGTCCCAGAGTTTCTAGATTTTTCAATGAGGTGAGTGTATATTTATATAAAAGAAATAATAAGTGTGTCTGACATTGGCCATGACATCTTCCCAATGTGGGAGGCTCAAGGGTGTCCCCAGCCACTATTGCTGTCCTCTTCCAGACTCGCCTTTTCCTTTGAATTCCTTCTGGGTCCCCTTGATTTCAGGGAGCTGAAGACGCCCTTGAGGGTGGCATCCACTTGTCCCCAAGCTCTTCACTGCCCTATGCCCCTCACCACTTTGAACACGCACTCATCACTATGCCCAGGTAAGATGGGAGAAGAGTTGCAGGTGCTGCCACCTCGAACCTTCTTAGAAGGTGCATGTGTGCAGGAAGACACAAGAGGAGAATGAGCTTGTCTGGGACTAGAAAGAATGGCCGGAGGGGGGAAAATTTTTTTTTCCTGGGGAAACGGGGTAATGAGGAATACCCCACAACAAAAGGCCTTGTCTGAGCAGGGTCCTGTCCTGGGGCCAGCCCCAGCTGGGGGTTGCACAGCAGAGCAGGGTGCCCTGCATGTCTGCGTGCAGCTGTGGAGGCCCTGGGTGCCCACTGTGAGAGTGGGCCTGTTCCTGGGTTGCAGGCAGGGAGCCAGGGACTGCCCCCTCGCCAGAGAACATTGAGGCGCTTCTGTGTGCACTCTGTATGTGTCTCAGCTTTCTTTGGAATTGTGGCAGAGTCTGGCCCTGCCTGGTCTTTTTTGTGCCTTGGATCCTAAGTTAAGAATAACCGAAGGAACACTGCCCCTGTTGACACGCTTGATATGGAAGCTGCTATCAAATGGCCATTTTATCCTTGGTGGCCACTGACATCATACCACGTACAGCTCTGAGTTCTCACTTGAGTTCTGATTGAATAAAGCTGTGATCGTTGGAGCAGAAAGAAGCCATTCAGACATGAATATGTGGAGACGTGTCTAGTAACGTGCAGATGTTTTTGGGCAGGTCAATAAATATTTTAAGTCTTTTGCAAGTAGTGAAAAGGGTTGAATTGGGAATAGAGGAGATTCTGCAGCAAGAGAAAAATACACCTCATTTCTCTCTCAATCTTCCATTTCTTAAAATAATCAAACAAAAGCCCAAGCCACAATTTAAATCTTGGCTACATCATGGCCCTTCCTTACATTGTTTCTTATTCAAGATGTGATTATGATTCTAATGTATTGAATCTTGGTTTCTCGGTCACATTTTTCAAGTAAAAAGGAAACACTGGGTAACGTTAAAAGTAACATCCGAATCTTCAGATTGGATATTTGTCACTTATTTATAGCTAAAGACATGGGACTAAATCTAAAGAACAGGTCATCTTCTGGGTACATGAGTGTGTGTGGTATGTGGGTACACCCTGGATTTATAACCCCCTTCCTTCCCCAGCACCCTCCCAGCTCCTACGTGCAGGAGGTGGTGGGTCGGCCTGATTCAGTGCAGTTTCATTTCCTTCGTTTCCATTGTTGAGTTCTTCCTTAGTCACCCTGCCCCTCTCCACCCTTCACGCCTCCATCCACAGAGATGGCACAGGTCCCCTCTGTGTTGCCGGCACAGTACTTACTCACTGCCATTCTGGCCGCAGACAAGCTGGTGTTCCACTGGAGAGGCAGGGACCAGTCCTACTTGAAGTGCTGTAGGCACACGGAGGAGAGGAAATCCAATTCTTCATAGAAGTGGGGCCAGAGGGAAACAGGAGTGGAAAGATGGTTCTGTCCTGAGCCCTGAAGGCCAATCAGGAGAGGATGCTATTTACCCAGCAGAGTGAGTGAGACTGGAATGAGGATCCTTAGTCCAGTGCCAAGTATATGCTGGGGGCTCTGTTTTTCTGCCCTTTCCTGAGAGAGAGGCAGGTTGAAAGTATAGTGGTGGGTGCAGATGTGTGCCCCTCACTGCCCGACTTCTAAGCTGGTGTACACTGTCTCTCACCACCTGGCCTCTGCCTTAGCTTCCCACCTTTTTCCCTCTAGTCTCCCACTGTCTGCAGCCACCCCATGCCCTGTGCACTGTCAAGCCTCTTGCCATTCTTCAAACATGTGTGGCCAGTGTCCCTTTGACAGGTCAGGGTATTCCTCTGCCGGCACTGTTCTCTCACAGGGTATACAGTAGGTGCCCATGGGAGAGGTCCCCTGGCATCTGAAATAGGAGAGCAGGAGGGGTGGGGCGGGGGTGGCTGTATCAAGAAGGAGCTCGAAGTTGAGGGCTTCTCAGTATTATTTTTGGAGTTTCCTCTAAAAATAAAAATCTTTGTATATTCCCCCAATGATGGAGGACTTGAGCTGATCTAGAGAGTGAGGAGGATTCATTTTGGGTCCAGGCCTCATCCTTCAGCTTCCTTTCCTGCAGTTGATCACACATTTGCAGAATTTATGGATCTGCCTTTTCCACTGGGGGAATCTGGGTCACTTCAGTCATGTTCTCAAACAAAGTATCAGTACTGCTTCAGCAGGAAGAACAAAAGCATGGATCATGCCCTAATGCCCACAAGCCCACGACTGAATACATTTATATGGAAATAGTCAACTATTTGGGCTTCCCTGGTGGCTCAGATGGTAAAGAATCTGCCTGCAATGCTGGAGACCTGGGTTCGATCCCTGGGTCAGGAAGATCCCCTGGAGAAGGAAATGGCAACCCACTCCAATATTCTTGCCTGGAGAATTCCATGGACAGAGGAGCCTGGCAGGCTATAGCCTATGGGGTCGCAAAGAGTCAGACACGATTGAGCGAATAAGCCCAAAGGTGGATAATTGGTCAGTTTTTTAATGTGAAAGTGAAAGTGTTAGTTGCTCAGTCCTGTCCGACCCTGCAACTCCCTGGACTATAGCCCGCCATACTCCTCTGTCCATGTAATTCTCCAGGCAAGAATATTGGATGGGTTGCCATTTCCTTCTCCAGGGGATCTTCCCTACCCAGGGATTGAACCCGAGTCTCTGGCATTGCAGGCAGATTCTTTACCATCTGAGCTACCAGGGAAGCCCTTTTTAAATATAGGAGTCATTGAAATAAAATATTACCTCTATTTCATCTAAGTATTTGATGACCAAAATTTATTTGTTCTCTACTTTTCAGAAACAGCCTTTATTTAAGAGCAGTATAACTGGTTTTAAAAAAGCTAAAGCTACTCTTCATTCAAGATGGGTTGCCATATGAATTTTACTTTCAGGCAATTCTATTTCATCCACTCATATTCTCTTTGAAACAATGGAGCTGGTGCCTAAAAATATCTCAGGCCGTGTGTGCTTGCTGTGAGTCTTTGAAGTTGACGCTGTGACATCCTTCTGGTTTCTGGCTGCGGGATGGTGCATATATGTATTGTCTTTGTTAATTAACTCCGTCTGTTTAGTAAGCCTGAAAAAGAAATTGGATGATGTCGCATGTATGTACGTATGGGAAAGATTCTTTGTGTAGTAGTGAGCCAGCAGCTGCAAGTGGGTTTTCAGTTTTCCTTTTAGTACTGATTGTTAAAGAGCTGTGGAGTGAAGGCTCATTCTTGCAGAGCATGTTGCTGAACTTGGTACCCTCTGAGGTTGCTGTTTGTGCTGTGTACATGGGAGAGGCCAAGTTTCCTCACTGCTTTGGACAAGGGTAATGATTCTCCACCTGCTTTTTCTGTGGCAGATGAAGGCAGCCCTCACCTGGCAAATTAGAACATCCTACTTTATAAATCAGAATGCTGCTGCTGTTGCTGCTGAGTTGCTTCAGTTGTGTCCAGCTCTTTGGTACTCCATGGACCGTAGCCCACCAGGCTTCTCTGTCCATGAGATTCTCCAGGCAAGAATATTGGAGTGGGTTGCCATTCCCTTCTCCAGGGGATCTTCCCAACCCAGAGATCAAACCTTTGTCTCTTAGGTCTCCTGCTTTGGCAGGCAAGTTCTTTACCCCAGCACTACCTGGGAAGTCCATATATCAGAATGACTGCCTTCCTAAACCTCTTTGTAAGTACTTAAGAATGGAAGTCAGTCTTCTCTGTATAGATGTTCTCTTTGGTGAAAAGTTCTTATAGTACTGACTGACTGTTTGCAGGTTATAGAGAGGCCAGTTGAAATTTCAAGAAAGAGAGAATTCCCTTTTCTTTTTTCTTTAACAGCTCAACACTGTCTAGATCCCCAGTGGGGGAGCCAGAAGAGAAGGCTTGTATTGCCTAGTGGCGTTTGGTAGGATAACACAGCGTGTCTCAGAAGCCAGGAAGAGATGGGGCTGTGGGTTGCCCAGGCACGGACTGTGGCGAGCTCATTAGCACGTTCTCTCCCTCCAGCCTCTGTGCGGCTTCTCTTGCGTGTCTGCAGTGAGTTCATGATTTGAATGCCCATCTGCAGAAGACAATATATCAGTTTTTAATTCTCTTCCCCATGGTCATTTTTTCTTCCCTTCACTCTGAGTCATCTTTGATTAAACAAAACAAAGATGTGACTGTTGATTATGTAGTTTTCCAAATAGTGTAAAAATTCTTGTGTGTGTATGAAGGGGGGATGGTTTTGATGAAGTTGATAATTTATGATGGGGGTATTTTAAACCATGGCCCAGAAACAAAGTTGCTAAAAATCATACTAAAAGCAAGTTTGAGTCTCTACTAAGATAGGAAAAATTGTTTCTGCTTTTTTTCCCCCCAGATTTTTCAAACCTTTTACTTTCTACCCTGACATATTGTTGTCAACATAATTTCATTCAACTATTTTTATTGTTCTTTTTAGGCACCTTATTAAAACAGAAGCTTTGTTCAAGCAGCTAGAATCACAAAGAATAAATGAGGTATTGGAATACAGTATTGGCAGGTTGTAAGCAGAGTACTGGTAAAGAATTCACCTGCAATGCAGGAGACCCCGCTTTGATTCCTGGGTCAGGAAGATCCCCTGGAGAAGGGATAGGCTACCCACTCCAGTATTCTTGGGCTTCCCTGTTGGCTCAGATGGTAAAGAATCCACCTGCAATGCAGGAAACCTCGGTTTGATCCCTGGGTTTGGAAGATCCCCTGGAGGAGGGCATGGCATTCCATTCCAGTATTCTTGCCTAGACAATCCCCATGGACAGAGGAGCCTGGTGGACTGCAGTCCATGGGGTCGCAAAGAGTCAGACAAGACTGAGTGACTAAGCAGCAGCAGCAGACAGAGAGCATGAGAAATCTGGAGGTCCTGATCCTGGAATTTTAAAGATTCATATGAAGTGGGCATGGGTGCCATCAGTCAGCATCAGCTGCGCCCAGGACTTAACACGAGGTTCTAAGGTGATCTCGGGATTAAGTTTCTATGCACAAGTTGTGCAGGCTGGTAGGTTGGCAAAGCCTCTTGGAGAGGGTCTCCCAAGCTGAAGGAAAGCAGGCCCATGCCAAGAAGCCTATTTCTACAGTGAGGCTTGTCCACAGTCAGACAGGAAGTGGGGCAGATAGGGTCTGGGCACTAAGGGGAAATTTAGGCCAAGAGGTACGTTGAACAAGACCTCGGGGACACATTTTTAACGTGTCCCAGCTATGGATGACTTATAGGCACTCTGAAGAAGGAGTGTGTGTGTGTGTGTGTGTGTGTATGCGCGCGCGCGCGCGCGTGCACGCACGCATACTCAAGACCTCCACCCCTATTTTTCCTGGCTCTGGAAACTTAAGATCTCATTCTGGCTTCCTTTGGTTGTACAGGCCCAGGTCTTTGCAGTTGCAGGCAGGTATTTGTGGCAACTGTGACTTCACAACAATTGTGTGAACAAGAAAAAAAATTGTGGGCAAATCAATTGTCTGCAGCAAATGAAAATTCTATGGTGGTGCTTTGTGGGTGGTTTACAGGCGAAGAATGCTCAGTTCCCTTCTAATGATTTTTTTTTTTCTTCTACAGTATTTTGAAGAAGCAGGATGCTGATCTAGACGTGGAAAAAGTAAGTTGACAAGTTTTGCACTAAAAGCATGTGCCTTGTAAGTTAGAAAGGATTGTCCACCAGGATTAGGTCCACTTTGAACTTGGAATTGTGACTTTGAGCCCATCGGTTTCTGAGAGTGAGGTAGAATTGGAGGTGGAGCTGGTGTATGATATAGAAAGCCTTAGCTTGCTTAGGTGAACCTGCTACTTGCCCTTCTCCCCTTATTTGTAACACTCAATTTTGACAATTATGGGAACATATGTTTTAGCTCTAAGATACATCTCCCCAGCCCAGAAATAGAACAGAACAGCTGTCCTGTGGCTGCTGAGTCTTCAAGGGCTGGTGGGGGATGAGCAGCCTTCCAGCTTCTGGTTAAGACTGGTTAAGGGAAGGTTCATTCATTGTTGGGTTTTCCTCTACTCTCAGATGGCTGCTGTTTACCGTTGCCCTAGTTGTACCTTCCAATTGCAGTCACTGTGTGACAGGTCATGCTTTCATTCACTTAACAATTTTTTGGTGCCATTGGGTGCTGGACACCTTGCTAGACTCTGCCGAGACAAAAATGAAAAAGACAATACACAGATAATTATTGTACTGTCTGATAAAGCTGTGCAGAAAGGGTTCTGGAAGCTCCAGCTGAGGGCTGGGCATCCAGAGAAGCTGCCGAAGGGAGGGGACGTGTGAAGGAACCATGTGCTCATTCTTTTTGCAGACTGGGTGGGTCTTCTCTGCCTGTGCTTCCCTTGCCTCCCAGACCCCTTGGGTTCCCAGCACAGGCTAGACTTACACAGGTCTCACCAGCCAGCTATAGGATCCTTTAATGCCCCAGACTCCGCTGACCAGTCACATGGCCTTTAGTGTAATCTTTTATTGGATCCCTGGTCAGTTAGAGACTGACATCTCATCATTCTAGAATGACTTAGATGTTATTTCTTATTTTGAATTCATATGCAAGAGAGGTTCTTCTCCTAAACTAGAGCCATTCTGTCTGCAGACAGTGCACTTTTATTTTCGAGTCGAGGAAATACAACTCTCTTGAAACTTTGTTTGAGAAGAATTATGAGTAACCCCAGATCTTTGACCCCGTGCAAACTCCCCAGCTTCTGCAGAATGATCTGTGATCTCCTTTCAGCCTGGCCTTTTTAGCTCATACAAACCAAGGGACTCAAGGAAGTAAAAAGGCTATAGTCAGGGCCAGCAGAAGGGAGCCTTTGTAGAAACCCCATGGGTTAGGTCTTGACTGTGGAGGCCAGAAGTCAGCAGGGACATCCCTATGGGGGTGAACCCTGTGGCCCTCCTGGGTCAGGCCAGACCCCCAGCATCCAGAGTCTCTGGGTATCAGGAGCCACCCCAGGGTGGTGTAACACAGAACAGCAGAACACCCATCAGAGATGGGGGTGGGGAGAGGGTCCAAGAAGTGCCTGATGATGCTCCAGGCTACAGAGCCTGCCTGGCCTCATGCAGCCCAGGCCACAGTGAATCCCACAACCACAAGGCCGGGAGATCCAACTCATGGATGAGGTGCATCTGTCTGTGCAAGCCCACAGGCAGACCAGAGGGCTTGGCAAATGGAGTGGGGAGCCCCGAGTGGAATGAATTGAATTTTTGCTTCAGCTCTGCTGTTCACATGCTCTAAGATCTTAGGCAAATCTCTTTTCCTTTCTGAGCCTCATTTTTCTCATCAGTAGAGAGAAAATTCCTTTTCCAGGACCAAGTAAAATTCTTCATTTTTTAACTTAAAAACACAAAATGTATTTTTTTATTGTTGTTTTCCTACTTGAGCCTTATATCAGAAAGGAAAAGTGGTTGTTGGCCATAGTCTAAAGAAGACTTAATAAGGCTGGCCATGGGCTGGGAGCTCCTTGCAGGTGGAGCCCGATTGATTGTCCTGGCAGCAAGGTGTGTCTAACAGTGGGGTGAACTGTGTGACTGACCCTGTTTTGGGCTTTGGACGTTTGTTAGTACTGAGGGAATTTAGACTAAAAGAAGCTATACCTGGGGTGGGAAATGCTTCTTGGGCCGAGTGAATTTGGGCTCCTCTGAAGGGTTCTGCCCACACCCTCTCAGTCAAGTAGTTAGTGACCTGAAAAACACTTAACCACTGGAGGGGAGTTCACTATTTTAAAAGCTCTGATTCAAAAGCTTCAATCCCAGAATCTTTTTCTAATGCTCTGAGAAGGCTATTGGGAACAGATATGCCAAATAATCTTTTTGCCTGTGTTTATATACCTGCTAGGAAGAATCTAGTACAGGGTGTACCTCCATTGTTTAAGTAAATGATACCTGTTAGCCAACCCAAGTGAAAAAATTCACTGATGTCAGAATGTCTTTGTTTCCTAATAGATTTTTGAGTTTTCTCTTTTAGTTGAACATTTTTGTAAGGATAGAACGAGGAAAGGAAATTAGCTTTGTTTTGACATGTCAAAACTCAGAGATACATCAGCATATATTCTATTATTATTGTCTGTAGTTTACTGGATTTCCACTACTTCAGTTCAGTTCAGTTCAGTTCAGTCGCTCAGTCGTGTCCGACTCTTTGTGACCCCATGAATTGCAGCACGCCAGGCCTCTCTGTCCATCACCAACTCCCGGAGTCTACCCAAACCCATGTCCATCGAGTCGGTGATGCCATCCAGCCATCTCATCCTCTGTCGTCCCCTTCTCCTCCCGTCCCCAATCCTACCCAGCATTAGGGTCTTTTCCAATGAGTCAACTCTTCGCGTGAGGTGGCCAAAGTATTGGAGTTTCAGCTTCAACATCAGTCCTTCCAATGAACACCCAGGATTGATCTCTTTTAGGATGGATTGATTGGATCTCCTTGCAGTCCAAGGGACTCTCAAAAGTCTTTTCCAACACCACAGTTCAAAAGCATCAATTCTGCGGCGCTCAGCATTCTTCACCGTCCAACTCTCACATCCATACATGACCACTGGAAAAACCATAGCCTTGACTAGACGGACTTTTGTTGGCAAAGTAATGTCTCTGCTTCCACTACTTACTGAGTGCTTTTTATGTATGCAGCATTTCACCATTATAGCAATCTTGTGAGGTGACCATGTCCCTTACCATGAGTTGCTCAAGGCACCATAGTAGTAGCAAGGATTCTAGTCATAGTTATCCAGTCCAAAGCCTTCTCTTTCCCATTCCCCATCTTACCTTGGAATTGATATAGTGTTCAATGTATCTTTTAATGTTTTCTATTGTGATAAAAGTCACATAATATAAAACATTACTATTTTAACTTATGTTTAACTATATAGTTCAGTGGCACTAAGTACAACTCTCACCATCATCCATTTCCCAAATTTTTCACCTTCCTAAAATGAACTCTGTTCCCATTAAATACTAACTCCCCATCCTCTCTCCCCACCTCACCTCCACCCCCCAGATTCTGACATCTACTCGGTATACTTCCAATTCTATGAATTTGACTATTGAGACAGTATATTTGTGTTATCTCCTTTTTAAAAGTTTTATGAGTAAGTAGAGAAAAGCAATGTTACTTTCTAGAGAGGTCTTCCTTGACTCTCAGTCTGGCTGGAGCCATAGTTATTTGTACAGTAGCCATCTAATATCGTGTCCTGCTGGAATGTAGCCTTTGGTCTGAATTCTTCATGTATTAAGCCTAGAGCCGGCACCTAGTATGCCTTCTTAAGGTGTTGAATGCCACATGACCAAATTGAGGGGTAATGAGACCCAAAGAAAGCTACCTTGGTAGGTAGGAAAGTTAAAAACTTTATTGTATACCCCAGAAACCATGTTTCTCTTCTCCAGCTATGGGTTTTATCTGTGGAAATCATGCTTGTTAATAGCATTATATGGAGATAGGATGATCATTCCCTGACTTTCTCCCCAAAAGTACAGTTTCAAGCAGACAAACGAATAGATAATTCTTAGAATGAAGTCATCTGGGCAAGTAAAGCAAGACTAAAGGGAGGAGCCATAAGAACACAAGGGAAACATTAAACTTTTTTTTTTTCCCGCAGAATCTTATAGAATTATTGAGGAATATACTTCTGAGTATAGTTTCCATAAATCACTAATTTAAATATATAAGGTGTGTCTTCTAAAAGTGAAACCCATCCTCAAGTGAATTTTAAAGAATATGTAATTTGCTGGGAAAGATTGAAGGCAGGAGGAGAAGGGGACAACAGAGGATGAGATGGTTGGATGGCATCACCGACTCAATGGACATGAGTTTGGGTAAACTCTGGGAGTTGGTGATGGACAGGGAAGCCTGGTATGCTGCAGTCCATGGGGTTGCAAAGAGTTGGACATGACTGAGCAACTGAACTGACTGAATGAATTTTGTTTTTATGTCAGAAAAACAAAAATGCACTTTTAAAATAAAAAGCTGATAAAATTGAGTCATCTTACTTAGTAATTTAAACCTTGATTTAAATGAATTTGATTAACATCTCCTTGGTCATAACTGCTCTCAAAGTTCTGAGGAGAGAGGTTTGATTTTCGTGTACCCTACATGGCCTTGGTCCAACATGATTAAAGTGTTTTGGCGTCTGCCTTGAGAGAGGCCCCTGTTATATCTGTAGTTCCAGTGAGACCAAGAATTCCTTTACTGCTATTCCAGCTGTTTGCAGGGCTTAGATAGCTCCCTTCAGGCCTCAAATATGGCCAAGTTGCCATGCCGTTCTCCAGGGGATCTTCCCAATCCAGGGATCAAACCCGTGTCTTCTGCATTGTAGGCGGATTCTTTACCACTGAGCCATCAGGGAAGCCTTTAGTGGGGGTAATGTAATTTCCAGGGGTCAGAGGATCATCAGGACTTATATGGAATGTTCAAAGGCTTAAGAATGCTGGTCAGTAGGAAGGCATGTGGCTGTGTCTCCATGGGCATGTGGGGGGTTTGGTGTTGGGGGTACCACCTCCCTGGGTACACTGTTTGGTCTAAAGAGAAGGAGAGAGAGAGAAGAGGAGGAACAGCATGAGTATAATGCTCTGCTGTCTGTAGAAGCTGCTCTTCCTGAATGGAGGGGAGGGCTCCCCAAATGCTGTGGGTCCCTTAGGCCTTCTGACACATGTGCATAGAATATTGCCAACTCCAGGACCTGTGAGATGTCCAGTTAGCTTCCTTTCTCCATGCCCTTGGCCCCAACCTCACACACAGACTGACCTAATCTACTGGTGACTGATCATCGGGAAAGACCAGCCTCTGTTTCACTTAGTGGAGGCCAAGCGTGACACAGCCTGCTCTCCTGGTGATTAGGGATCAAGAAAAAGGAATGGCTTTTGGTTGGGTATGGGGGAATGTCTGTGTTTAGGAGCAAGGAACTTTCACAGAATTCTGTTATAGATTGAAGAGCAAACTGTTTGAAGTCCTGGACCAAATATTTTTGTTATGCATCACCCATAATAACTGACCAACTTTCTTTTACATAAATCTCTAGATTGTAAAACTAAACACCACCACTGTCCAAGAAGAAAAAGCATGCCCTCTGCCAATTTGAATTTCCAAGATAATAAGCGATCCCTCTTCCTAGATATTATAAACTCAGGCAGATATTGATGGCAGTTGGGAGAACTGCAGGTAACAGTATTAGACTGTGATTCAAGGACAGAGCTGAAAGGTTGGGATGGATTGTCTGCTCCTGGATGCAGAAGAGTTAATTTATCCTTTCCTCAAACATTGACGAACTCAGGCAGGCCAACCACTGTGTAGACCACATGTCATCTTATTCAGTTGTCCTGTTTTGCATGTGGGGAAAATGAAGCTCAACGGAAATGAAGTGATTTACCCAAGGACTTGAATCTAGGAAGCAGCAAGATCTAAATTAGGTCTCAGTCTCTTTCCACTCCATGGTGGAGGTTCTGTCCTGAGGTTCTCTTGAGCAGAAGACATATGAATCATCATCAGCCTCATGTCATCAAACTGGTAGTTTTATATGTACCTTTCATTTTCCCTTCCTTGATTTTAAAAGGACTTTCTCCCTTATGCTGTGGTTTTTTAAAATAGTAATGATGTTTTTATCAGGGAGATGTTAGAAACTCAAAACGGGAACCATGTCCTGCAACCTGACCTGGTGCTACCAGGTGGTCCCCTGGGTGACTTGGAGAGTTGACTTGGAGAGATGGTGGTGGTGGGAGTCTGGGCAGGCCTTTGAGAACTTCCTCCTCTTTCCGAGGCCAGTTCCTAGGCTGGAGGATCATGCTGTTGTATTGCTCATCTCAGCAGCATTCATCATTCTCCAAAGGCTGGATGTCGCCAGGCGAGGGTGGGGAGAAATGCTGCCCACATCACCACAGAGAATCAAGACATGATCCCACCTACGCTGGAGGCTCTCTCCGCCCATGTGTGTAGGCAGATTGCTGGATCATCTCTTCCGCAGCAGTGGAGAGGCCTGCTGGGTGGAGGTTAAATCATCTGGTTGTCTGCCCTGCTTGGACTTACTGTCTGCTGAATTTGTATGTGAAGCAGAGATTATTAGTAAAATGTGCACTCAGAATGGCTTAAAAGATGCCTTTTATCACTGTCCCAAAACACTTTTAAAAGCAGAGCCGTACTTGTTCTAAGTCTGGTTTGGAATAGGCCATAAAAACACATAGAGATTCAAACTTCTCCCTTGAAAAAGGTTATTCCTGCCCACTTTTGGCCCACAGCAAAATTTAACTAGTCAGAAAACCTTCCTTTTAGTTTACTGTGACTGTCATCACAAATGAATACAAGCGTGGTGTCTTAAAACAACAGAGATTTTGTCTCTCATGCTTTTGGAGTCCGAATCCAATGTTAAGGCATCAGCAGGAATACATGCCTTTCGGAGGCTTTCATTGTTGGGGGAGAATCTCGGGGGAGATTCTTGGGGGAGAAATCAGTTGCTTGTCTCTTCTTTCCCAGTTTTGGGGGCTCCAGATGCTGTGTGACTTGTGGCCACATCTCTCCAGTCCCTGCCTCTGCCTTCAGGTTACCTTCTTCCCTGTTCATCTCTGTCTCGTCTCCCTCTGCAGCCCTCTCATAAGGATGCCTGTGATGGCTTTGAGCACCTGCTGGATAATCTAGAATCTCCTCCTCCTGTGGACATTCTTAGCTTTATCATATCACAGCATGCCATGTCAGATCATATTCACAGATTGCAGGAATTCAGAAGGGACTATCTTAGGGAGGGGGAGACATTTTTCTGTCTCTCATACCTTCTCTTGGGGGAATTTCTGTGTTTTTCATTTCCTGAAGCATAAAGCCTGTCACCATTTATTTTGCAAGTTACTTGACTGAATTTGATCTTCCTGGAAGCGACCACTTGGAAGACCTAGGAACCAACCTGTCTCCCAGGCCTCACTCAGAAAAGGCAAGGCCAGGCCTGTATTCATGCTCAGATTGGGATTAATGTGAGAATGAAGAATTAGGGGCTCTGAGAGCAGGGAGGGGCTTAGGAAATCAGATCTTCCAGTCTGAGAGAGAAACGGGCTACAGAGACAGGGTTATGGAGACAAGGAGCGGAATGGGATGAGCAGTCACTGCATCAGCCCCTCTTCTAGTCTGTTCCTGCAGGCCCTCAAGCTGTTGCTCATCAGATGAGCCTCTTGGTCTTCCTTCAGACGAGAGCTCTTAACCTGAAAAACCATTCCCACAAATCCATCTTTTCTCGGCCAACAGCCCTGGTTCTTACAAATCTTCTTACATTACCTGATATCAGGAATTCTGTTATTCTGGTTACTTCCTCCTGGATGCATTCCCTTTATGTCATTGTCTCTTTGAAAGCATAGCACTGAGACATGAGCAGTACTTCAGAGATGTCTCAACCAGTGTAGAATAAGGTCTCTATACCAAAGACTCCTAAGGCCTGTGAGATACATGTTTTCTGCATCATTAAATGCTGAACCAGTGCAGACCAGGATCAGGTCTCTGATTCAGCTGCTCTGTGGCACTCTCAGCTTGCATTGAGCTTGTATTCAATAAAAATCCTTAAGACTTTAAAATATGAATTGCTTTAAACCCATCCCCTTTCCCCTGCCACATAAAAATGCTGAGCTTCTGTCTGGGCTTTAGGATGGGGTCAGCAGGGAATCCAGAATATTATCCAGATGAGAATCTGGAGAACTGACAGATCCATGGCCAGGGACACATTCACCGGGACATATGAGCAGCATGTATGTGACAGGAGAGAGTGAAGGGAGCTGGGAAGGTCTAGCACTGGGGGAGTCCTTCCACAGGTGGCAGTCTAGATGACATATGTTGCTGGGTAGCAGGATTGTATGGCCGAATGGGTCAAGGGGCCAGATGAAAGGAGTGGTGGAGGATGGGGACAAGACCACAGCAGGAAGCCATAGAAAGTTTGGGTCCACAAGAATAACTTAGAGGATCAACTGCCAGAAAGGGATAGGGCCCAGAACAGGAGACTGAGCCCAGAGAGTAAAAGGCAGCCCCAGCTCAGAAGTCAGAGTTATAACATTGATGGGACTCTGAACATCAGTATCCTGGAGCCTCTCCCACCCAGGGTCTGGGGTCAGGGACATGGGCAGAGCTTATGATCAGGATGAGCTGTCTCAACAGAGCAGGTTCAGGAGTCTGGAGCAGGCACTGACATCATTCTATATTTATGCAGTAGATTTTTTTTTTTTTTTTTTTTTTTTTGCAGTCAAAAGCAGGATTTTTATCTGTTAACTTTGGGGGGATTTTGCTGTTGTTTTGGTCCAGCCTATTAACATCCTTTAAAATCTCTGGTCTTCCTTCCTTCCTTTCTTCCTTTTTGTTCTGTTTTATTTCTGTCTATTATCTTAGCTCTTCTACATTCTTTTTAAAATTTTTTATTGGAATATAGTTGATTTACAATGTTGTGTTAGTTTCAAGTGTACATTCTTTCTTCCAGTCAGTTAACTATCCCCTCTCATCTGAGAATTATTTGTGATCTCCGTAAGCACATCTTGATGAAAGCATCCTTAATAAGCAAGGATGACAAACCTCCCAGGCCCTGCATACAAGGATCTCCCTCCAAGTCAGTGTTGCTCCCTGTGATGTTTGTGCCCTTGGGAGGGCTATGCAGTCAACTCTGAGTCCAACAAACCCAGCTGACACTTGGCCCAGGTTTTCATACCTTGCTCAGCTATGTTTTAGTGACTGTCCGGAACTTTGCTGACGTCAGGGTGCTCTCTGTCTGTAATCTGTCACTCAGACAGTCTGTAAAAGCACCGTGAGATGGAGACAGTGCCACAGGAAGGGGGGTTGGAAGAGTACTTGGTTGTTTGCTACTTTGAGGGCAGAGATACCTGTTTGCTCTGAGCAAACGGTGCACCCCACTTCCTGGAGCACACCCAGGGGCATCAGCTCATGACGGGACTTTGAAGGAGGGACTAGAACCCTGTATTCAGATGTGCAGCCCTGATCTTTGTCTTAAGCATTTGCCTCCACTGAAGACCGATCCTCCATTGCGGGTTCCGTGTGGTCTGTGGAGAGCAGCCCCCACTGTCGAGTGAACACAGCTGCTTCTCGGAAGCCGTGGGGTGTTTGTGAAGTTGTGAAATGCACCACCACTGAACAAAGTCAGGGTGTAAAGTGAAGGAAAGGAAGTGAACCATTTCTGTTAACACAAGAAGAGATGAAACAATGTTTCCATTTGCATAGTCCTTCCAACAAGGCTACCATGAGAAACCGAGATGGTTCCAGAGCCGAGCACAGGCAGCGAGAAGCAGCAGAAAGAGTGTGAGGGCCCAGGGGCTTGAGTGAGTCCAGACGGGGCCTCCAAAGAGCTGTGTGGTGGTGACTGTGCGGGAAGCAGAGCATTATCACTTGTCAACTTGCAGCTGTGGTGAGTGTCTCAAGGAGAGGTGCAGGGTGCCCTGAAATCGGTGCAGTCACTAGAAGACCCCTAATGGGAGTCAGGGAAGAGATGCTGACAAAGGGAGGGTGTTGTAATAATTTACACCTCCTGTCTGTTGTCCTCTTTCTTTGGGCGATACTGTCCTAGGACTGACTAACTCCCGAGTATGCTGTGGAATAGAGTCATACACAGGGTGGGAGGTTGGGTCAAGGGAAGGTTCCTTTCCACAACATGATTGTATCTTTTGCTACAGTAATTTAATACAAACAAAACTTTTTTTGTGTGTATGTGTAGGAAGATTTTGTTCATTGTTAGAAGAAAAGTGGTTCCCCTAGACTAGGGGTGGTGGAAACAGTCGTTTAAAAAACCAAGTAACTGCCACTTTGCCTATCATACTATTATCAGATGAAGGAATCTGTTTTTCCCCTTATACCAGAGAGCTTGACCCATGCATCAACGTGAGACTTATTGCAAAAAACAAAAAGTGAATTTGATAATGGGGGCAAAATTTGAACAGCTCTTAGGTCTTATTAGTTAGTTCATTTTCTTTTTGTTAATTTTTTTAAACTTTTTATTTTATACTGGGGGCTTCCTTGGTGGCTCAGGCTCCTTCCTGCAATGCAGGAAGACCTGCGTTCAATTCCTGGATGGGGAAGATCCCCTGGGGAAGGGAATAGCTACCCACTCAGGATTCTTGCCTGGAGAATTCCATGGACAGAGGAGTCCGGCGGGCTACAGTCCATCGGGTCACAAACAGTTGAATACAACTGAACGACTAACACTTTCATAGCCAACTAACAGACAATGTTGTGATAGTTTCAGGTGAACAGTGAGGAGACTCAGCCATACATATACATGTACCCATTCTTTCCTAAACTCCCATTTTCAGTACCTATTCATGAAGTTTAGAAGTTGTTACAGCCATCATTCCATGTGGCTCAGCTGGTAAAGAATCCGCCTACAATGCAGGAGACCCCGGTTCGATTCCTGGGTCAGGAAGATCTGCTGGAGAAGGGATAGGCTACCCACTCCAGTATTCTTGGGCTTCCTTGGTGGCTCAGCTGGTAAAGAATCCCCTTCAGTGTGAGAGACCATGGGTTTGATCCATGGGTTGGGAAGATCCCCTGGAGAAGGGAATGGCTACCCACTCCAGTATTCTGACCTGGAGATTTCTATGGATATGCGGTCACAAAGAGTCGGACACAAGTGGGTGACCTTCACTTTCACTTTTCACAGCGATCATTAGTTAAGTTTTAGGTATGGGGGAGGCCTTATTGACATTGTGTCAGGGGTACTTTTTTTTAAGATGGCCCTTGAGCTGGTAGAACTAAAAACTTTTGACAGCCACTATAATATTTGCCATATCTTCTCATATTTGGTATTACTGATATTGGCTACTAGCCAATCAAGTAACTTTTCTTTATTCTATTTTTACAGTGGCCCAGTGGAAAATATAATTAGGGTTCACTGTTTTCTAGATAGTAAATACAACAACAAGACACTGTATAGAGTTGATCCTTGAACAGAACAGGTTTGAAATGCAAGTGTCCACTTACATGCAGAGCTTTTTCAAATAAGTATTACAGTACTGCATGATCTGCAGTTGGTTGAATCTACAAATGCAGAGCCAAGAATAAGGAGGGCTGACTGTAAAGTTACATGTAGATTTTTGACTGCCCGGAAGGTTGACTTCCCAACCTCCCCTGTCTGTGCTGTTCAAGGGTCAACTGTAATGTTGTTTTGAAGGAAAAAGCAAAAAGCTTCAGAAACAATCATTTCAGACCCCACAGAGGAAGATGCATCAAGGCAGGAAAAGTGCTTATTTGTTTTTTGTTTTCAAGTTTTTTTTTTAATTGACTTCATTTTTTAGAGCAATTTTAGGTCCACAGAAAAACCAAGAGGAAGGTACAGAGATTTCTTATGTACCCTCTGCCCCCACACATGCGTCACCTCCACAAATATTTGCTACAAATGATGAACCTACACTGACACATCATTTTCACTCAGAGTCCATAGTTTACTTTAGGATTCATTCTTGATGTTGTACATTTTATGGGTTTGGACAAGTGCATAATGACATATATCAACCATTACAGTACCATACAGATTATATTCACTGCCCTAAAAACCCTCTGTGCTCTGCATATTCATCCTTCTCTCATCCCTATCCTCTAGCAGCTAGTGATCTTTTTACTATCTCTATAGTTTCACCTTTTCCAGAATGTCGTATCGGTGGAATCATACAGTATATAGCCTTACCTGATTGACTTCTTTGGACTAGTAATATGCATTTACGTTGTCTCCATATTTTTCATGGCTCAATAGCTCATTTCTTCTTAGAGCTGAATCATGTTTCATTGTCTAGATGTACTACAGTTTATTCATTCATCTCCTGAAGAACATCTTGGTTGCTACTAAGTTTTGGCAATTATGGAAAAATTACTATGAACATCTGGTGCAGGTTTTTGTGTGGATGTAAGTTTCATTTTCTTTGGGTAAATACCAAGGAGCACAATTAAAAGCATTCCTTTTTGTTGAAAATCTAGAAGTTGTTTTTTTTTTCTTTTGGGGTGGTGGTGTAGAGCCCAAACCAGTGTATGCCATAGGCCTGTTTGTATGTGAATTCTAAGCAGCCTTCATTTCACTGATGCTTTATCCATGAACATCCATCACTGTATTTCAGCTCAAATTTGAGTTGATGAATGACTAATTTTTGCTTTTTCTCTTATATTACCATGCCCCCTGGCTCATAATCATTGAGAACTTTCTTCACTCAAATTGAAGGAACTGACCAACTTGGGTGCCTTTCTCCAAGAGCCCTCCTTTTTTCCTTTCTTTTCCTGCGACCATGTCCCTGAGTCAGGTTCTTGGCACCTCAGACTTTGGAATCATCTCCCCTGGCCTAGTGTTCATATGTGTCTTTCAGTTTCTCCGATTATTGCTAAACTCTTGTCTGAATTCTGTTGAAGCTATCCACCCAGCCTGGCCCCCTTTCTGTGCCCTGCCATCCTGCTCCTCATGAGGCTAAAAAAGAGTTGTTCACAGTATCCTGTCACCTCTTTGCACCTCTTCCTTACTTTTCTTGTCATTTTTTTCATATTCATTCTTTAGTATATCTTCTGTGATCAAGTGAAAATAGGCCCATTAAAGTTAAAATGGGGCCATGATGTTTGGTTTTCATGTTATAATACAGGCAATATGAAACATTTTTGAAAAAGAATCAAATTAACCAGGCTCAGATCTCCAGGACATTTATGTATTTTTCCCGCAAGAAGTCTACTACATAGAAGGAACAAACTGAAGTTAAAAAAAAGAAAACTATTTGCCAAATCCATTTGCTATTGAAAGACTTTATCAGTTTCCATTTCTGAGTAGGAAATAGAAGCTTTTAGAATCAACATTCCAGAAATAAAATAAATCCAATAAGAATTCTTATTTGGTCTAAATTAAGGCCATCATACCAAGATCAGGACTCCTGATATAACTGTATATATTATCCCAGTATAACTGAAATTAGAGCAAAAAGTAATTTCAGGGTCTACTGTTCAAAGAGGAGAAAGAAGGATGAAGAATTATGCCAGGGTTGGGAGTCTGGGTGTCTGAGAGCTGGGGGGCCTGAGATAACTCTATAGGAACAAAGGGGAAGTCAGGCCGGGTGGCAGTAATGCGATGGTGTGAACTTGACAAGCTTCTCAGGAGCAGTAGGAGACCCTGTGGTGGGGTCAGGCATGGAAAGTCCGGGCCAGCACTGCCTCCTACAGCTCCGTTCCGTTGCACTCTGAGTAGCATTTCAGGTCCCCTTGCAACACGATCACCACCATCTTCTGAGGGAAAAGTCACTGCAGAGTTTACCTTCCCATCAGCGGTGGCCTGGATCCATGCTCCAGGTGAACACATCTGGAAGGAAGAAGGAAGAGCATCATGCTGGGTCTTCAGTGATTCTCCTGTTTCAGTGGAGCAGGGAGTCAATGGAGCGAGCACGCAGTCTAAGACAGAGTCCCTGGCTGAGGGCTCCATGGAGGGTCAGAGTGCCAGGGAGGAGGCACTGAGGGAGGTGCGCCCCTCAGTGTAACATGAAAAATTATGATGATGTATGCACAGGAATATATATGCAAGAGTGTGTCTGTATGTGTCAGATACATACCTATATACCTACATGAAGAGGGGCAGGGAGGGAGAGAGAAAGGGAGGGAAAGAGAGGCAGAGAAAAACACAACACCCCTGTGCCATAATGCAGCTTGAAAACTAGAATATCGCCAGCACTTCAGAAGCCCCTGTGTTCCTCCTTGGCTACACCTCTCTCCTTCAAAGGAAACACTGTTCTGAATTTTGTGTTTGTCATTTCCTGGCTTTTCTCTGTAAGTGTGTTTCACTAAGCAATCTGTTATTAAGCCTTGTTTGCCTCAGGGTTGTATATAAATGGTATTCTTGTACCATTTGCTTTGTTCAATCAACGTTTATTTTTTAAGATTCATCCCCATTGATGCATGAAGTGTCATGCATGAAATTCATCTCTACCGCTGTGTGGTCTTGCCTTGTATGAATACACCACAATTTATTTATCCAGTCTCCTCTCAATGGACACGTGGGTTATTTCCAGGTTTGTGCTATTTCAAACAGTGCTGCTGTGACCATTCTTGTATGTGCATCTTGCTGCAGTTTCTCTAGGATAGGGACCTAAGAGAAGAATTTCTGGCTCTTAGAGTCTGTGCATCTTCAGCTTTACTGGGTAATATTTTTCAAGGTGGTTATATTTGGACATTCCATCTGACATTCCCATGAGTAAACAGATTAACTTTTAAGAGAAGGGGAAGTCCGAAGGGAAGAAGCAATATTTAGATTAGCTAAATATTGGTGAGGAAAAGGATGTCATTAGGGTTTGATGAAGTACAACTCCCCATCAAAGTGTGGAGTAGAAACAGCTGGGGTCATGAAGGGGAAGGGGACGTGTAGGGAATGGGGTCCTACACAACCATTATGGGAAGGGTAAACGCATGTCTTGCATGGACTGTAGTCACATTGGCATCAGGGAGCAGATTCCATCTCAGTAAGAATGAAACACCCAGTTCACTCCATTTTCACTCAGTTTCCGCTGATCAGCAGCAACCTTCAGTTCTCTGTCTGGGGAGCATATAGATGCTGCCAAGCATTTAAGGGTCTGTTTCCACATCAGACTGAGGGTGGCATGGATTCTAGTCAAGCTTGTAAAACAGATATCCACACAGAGGCACACAAAGATTTGGGAGATTACTTTCCTGCCAACACAGGGGGATTTTTCTTACAGCATGCATTGTATTTTACAAATTCAGTAGATGACACAGGGTTTGACAATGCTGTTTATCTGACTTTGGATGAGAACTCAGAGCTGCTGTGTGGTTTTAATTCACTTGACCTGAGAAATATGGATCTGTGGCCTTTTGAATAGCACATTAACTGTGAAATATGACACAGTCCTAGGTGAACATTTTGACCGCATTTGCAAATCCTGACCACTGTGATATGTAAAACTGATAGAATTTGTTTTCAAAGAATTTCCTTTCTTCCAAATCGAGATTTGAGTGAGGATAATGTGTTTTGTTGGCATTCCTGTGAAACTGAAAGTAGAGCATTAAACCATTAAAAGCACGTGCTCTCTAGAGGAGTCTCAGAAGGGCAGCTTTTTTTAACTTGTTATTTTTGGGTCACCCTTTATTAATAGCATTCATCCAATTTATTTGATTCCAGGCCAGAGAGCACCATGATGGTGGCGTTTTCAAAATATTTCAATTGTAGTTTTTCATCACTTGTTGATTGGTATTGTCTTTCGATGGTGACATTACACATTTGGGAAAGCAACATTGTATACTGGAAATAACACTTGTGCTTTGCCAAAAGTATGTAAAAGAAACTCAGTTTTCCATAAGTGAGATCTCATTATGTAAACTATGACACATCTCTTCAGTGTAACATTACATATTAGTTAAAATGATGATTATAAAAATTGTTAAATAAGTTGGACAGATGTTGAGTTTAAGTTTTAAAGAACAGAATACAAAATTGTGGAATATAATCCTAATTTTGAAAGCAAAATGCATGGGTAGGAAAAGCCTACAAAAATTATACCAAAATGTTAGTTGTTGTACTTGGGTAAATGAGATTATAGGGGTTTTCTTCTAGTGTGGTTATATTACTTTCATAATAAAATTAATGAAAAGAATGGAAAGAGGGATCAACCTGGATTCAGATTGCCCTGTACCACTAACCAGCTGTTTGCCCATGGTCAAGCTACTTAACTGGCTTCCTCAGGAGCTAAAGATGTTATGTTTACCTCCGTAGGGTTGTTGTCAAATGACATGATATTCCAAACACCCCCTGTGCAGGTAGATATTTAGGTGGTTCCTGTCCTCTTCTGCAGCTTTCCTTTTTCTGTAGCAACAAGCCTCACCCAGCACACACCCAACAGCTATGAGTGATGCTCTTTATTGTCTGGTTTCTATTTTGTCTGGTTGGGGCCTCACTCTGATCTTAGTAAATACTTTTGACCTCTTGGAACT
The DNA here is from genome assembly GCA_024291935.2 of Okapia johnstoni. Classification (NCBI taxonomy): domain Eukaryota; kingdom Metazoa; phylum Chordata; class Mammalia; order Artiodactyla; family Giraffidae; genus Okapia; species Okapia johnstoni. The sequence goes on along the minus strand of CM044317.1, from coordinate 59,124,485 downwards.
TCTTTTTTAGCAGTGACAACTGATGGTTATTTTAGAGAAGTGAGTGATGAGTAAGAATGCTTTTTGTCACAAGAGGGGAAATTTAAAGAACTGGACTTTCTAAAGTCCTAGAATTTCAGCTGTTCAAATACATGCATTTGATTGACAGAAATATGCTTGCTAATTTAAGGACATCCTTGTTAACCTCCCTTGGCCAGTGAAGAGGAAACATGTTAAATGCTTGCTAACCAGGCTGGTGATTTTCTTAGCTCTGCCAAGTTCTTCTAAGAGACAGGTACAAATAATATGTATGAGAAGAATTCAGCCAGGATTCCTAGGGACTGTGTGACCTCTAAGATGTTAAATGGAGCTTTGTAAACTTTGAGATTATATGTGACAATCATGTTCAACAGTTGATGTAAACAGGAGCCAGAGATACTCTATGAGATCATAGGTTCTAACTTATTTCAGAGTAAGTTTACTGGGGGCGAGGAGAGGAAAGTTCATTTCTTAATAGTAATAGCCAGATGCAGATTGACTAGGCAGTGGAAAATATAATCTTGCCCAGAGTTCAAAAAAAGATGCCCATATTCACATGGTCCCACGTCATTCCCTCTACTTGGACTAAGACCCAGAGTATCTGAGATTTCCCCTTGACTCATAGAGTCTGTTAGGGCAGAGGACCTTCCTGACCTACTCAAGGCTGGAATCCAGGTCTCTGAACTCTCAGTTCACATCCTGTCCAGAATAGCAGACTCGCCCTCGGCCTCTTGAGCTAGTCACTGAGCCTCATTTTTGTTGTAAGATGAGAGGTTTAATCTCCAAGGGCTCTCCTAGCTCAAAATCTCAAAGATTCAGTAATTCCTTTTAGTATTTCTTTTTCTAATGTGTCAACATCTTGAGAGAGACAAGTAATTAAACCAGAGAAAATCAACTGTCAGTTCTTATCCCTTAAAGTTGGAGGCTCTGAATCGGGTACCTTATCTTCTGCAGGTAGTGTGGTAGGATCAGGATCTTTCTGTCCAAGGCCAGAGTTCCACACAACCCAATCTTCATGGCCCAACAAAGGGCCCAAATTGGCATAAGGCAAACCAGAGTGTCCCAGCAGGGACTTCCTATAGGCTGTTGTTCAGTTCAGTTTAGTTCAGTTGTTCAGTCGTGTCCGACTCTGTGACCCCATGAACCACAGCACACCAGGCCTCCCTGTCCATCACCAACTCCTGGAGCCTACCCAAACTCATGTTCATTGAGTCAGTGATGCCATCCAACCATCTCATCCTCGGTTGTCCCCATCTCCTCCTGCCCTCAATCTTTCCCAGCATCAGGGTCTTTTCAAATGAGTCAACTCTTCACATCAGGTGGCCAAAGGATTGGAGTTTCAGCTTCAACATCAGTCCTTCCAATGAACACCCAGGACTGATTTCCTTTAGGATGGACTGATTGGATCTCCTTGCAGTCCAAGGGACTCTCAAGAGTCTTCTCCAACACCACAGTTCAAAAGCATCAATTCTTCGGTGCTCAGCTTTCTTTATAGTCCAACTCTCACATCCATAAATGACTACTGGAAAAACCATAGTCTTGACTAGATGGACCTTTGTTGACCAAGTAATGTCTCTGCTTTTTAATATGCTGTCTAGGTTGGTCATAACTTTCCTTCCAAGGAGTAAGCGTCTTTTAATTTCATGGCTGCAATCACCATCTGCAGTGATTTTGGAGCCCAGAATAATAAAGTCAGCCACTGTTTCCACTGTTTCCCCATCTATTTGCCATGAAGTGATGGGACTGGATGCCATGATCTTAGTTATCTGAATGTTGAGCTTTAAGCCAACTTTTTCACTCTCCTCTTTCACTTTAATAGGCTGTTGTAGCTCTTTAGAAAAAGGAAGAGAGCAAGGACAAGAAGTAAAAGGCTCAAGATTGGATGGGAAGAAGTAAAGTTGTCTTTATTTGCAGGCAACATGCCAGTTTATGTAGACAAATCCTGGTGGCTCAGATGGTAAAGAATCTGCCTGCGAATGCCGGGAGACCCGGGTTCAATCCCTGGGTTGGGACGATCCCCTGGAGAAGGGAATGGCAACCCACTCCAGTATTCTTGCCTGGAGAATTCCATGGACAGGAGAGCCTGGCAGGCTACAATCCATGGGTCGCAAAGAGTCAGACATGACTGAGCGACTAACACACACACACACACGGAATGTATTAAACCTCCACTAGGAAAAACAAATCCTTGAACTTTGTAAAGTCACAGGATACGAGATGACCAATATACAAAAATCAGTTCTGTCTCCATAGATTAGCACCTAATAGATAGAAAATGAAGTTAAAGTTCTGTGTATATTAACTGAAAAGCATAAAAAACACCTAGGAATACATTTAACAAAAATCAGCCAATTGGTACTGTCTTTGGCAGGAACTTGAGGATAATGGGTGCTGACAGTCTAGGCAATCCTGGGGGTGTCGACATTGTTTTGTAGCCCTTAGCATTTCTCAAGAGAGAAGCTTTATAAACTTGTGTTGTTGTTTCGCATCATCATGACGTGGATTGTAATGTCGGTTTGTATTCAACAAGCCAATCCGCACTCCTAAGATCGTGCTATTATCTGATACCAGACATATGTTCTTTGCACTTATTGTGTTGGGTGAAGTCCTGAATGATTTTCAAAGTCAGATGAATTCTCAGGCATAAGATTTTCACTCAGAAAGTTGTGATTTTTCTTTATTCTTTATTCCTACTTCTCTCCAGAGTGTGACGAGGCATTTAATCCATCAGACAGCAGGAGGATCTATGTAATGAATTTTTACATGTCCCGGTCATTTTAATGTAATTGTCCTTCTTTTAAAAGGCTTCATTAAGTCTGTTGTTAGGATTGTAAAACTACCTAAGAGAGATAGGAGGGCTTTTCCCATTTTCAGAATTTAACACAGTTTCTTAATTGCACTGCTTTAGGTGAACAGTAATTAAATGGTTTGGGAGAACATGCAATATTTATTTATAGTAACGCAGGCATGTCACGTATTTATAGTCATTACTGCACAGTCTACTTGATAATGTCCTTTTGGGAAAATTTTCATGACTGTTAAAGTAGCTCCAATCAGTGTTTTTGGCAAGTCTTTGAATCTAACTGTGAAAATTAACAGATCCAGATACCCTTATATTAAGGTACCATACACAGTAAACTTTTTGCAAGAAACTTGTACTTGCAAAACCCTCAGTATGCTTTTAACATTTTTAATTTAAAAGATTTGGGTTAAATATGTGTGCCAATGTCAGTAGTCTTTGGAGTATTATCATGTATCTTAATTGTGACAAGATAACAGAATCACTATTCCTTGGTTCTTACCTTTGGTAATAAATACAATATTAGCACCTTATTCTTGATGTGCTCTGATATGACACATTTGTCAAGTGGATAAGAGAAGTTTTCCATCCAATGTTGAGGATCTTAATACCAACTAAACCACTGTTTGGGGGTCTTTTTGCACACCAGATGAAAGCTAGGAATCCTCCATCCAGAAAAAAAATGTATGCACACAAACACAGATACACTGTGCTACTCAGGAGCAGGTCTCTGGGCTCCCTGAATGTGCCCGGTCATGGAAAAGATATGACTCCTTGATCAAAATGCCACTTGTACAGATAGCCTCTCCGGATGTGCACACACACAGCCCCACCCCTGGCCGTGCCTCCCCTCTCCCATGTCTGTGCGTCTGCAGAGATATTTTTATTTACACCTTTTCTCCATAGGACATTTTTACTCAGTATCTTCATTTAACAACTCAGTTTAATTGCGACAGGAACAGAGGTTCCGTTTCCATCACTACTGATTTCTCATGCTTCCTGTGATTTCCTCAGTCATTACAGGTACTCGTCGACTTCTCCCTCGGCCCCATCTCCCCAAAAGCTAGGAACAAGCCTGCTCTCCTCCTCCAGGCATCCAATACATGGATAGCTTTTTATCCCATGTGTTTTCCACAGAGCCACCGCTTTCACCCCTTCTGTTGTTTATCAGCCACACCACAGAGCCAGCCTTCATAGCTATCCTTGAAACTGTCCCAGCCCCTCTCCCCTGGGCGCCCCTCTCCCCTGGACGCTCCTCCCAGGTTCACCCTGCCCTCCTTGGGGACTCAGTCTGCAGTGGATGTGGTCAGCCTCACTCAGCCACACCTTCTCTTGAGTCCCGCCCTGCTCAGCCACCTCTGGAGACTCTCTGTCACCACACACAGCAAATTCAAACCTGCCAGCTCCTTCACTCCAGGGGCCGCTGCCCCCAGGGACTCCTCCTTTGCCCAAGTCCCTTGTGAGTTCCTTTTCAGCCACTGCTCTCCCATCTTCCTGCACCAGGGACTCTCTGCCCCTCCAAGAGAGAAGCTCAGACAGGTTGTCCATCTGCTGACAAGCAGTGGTTGTTCATCTCTCATTTTCTAGTCACTGAACGTACGGGAAGATGGGTCCCCAGGACTGGGCAGCCTTATTTCTGTTCATTCAGCCACACCCCTCTCTTCCTCCCACCATTTACCTGACTCAGTTGAGTCAATAGTTCAAGAAAGATACTTTGGAAACACTTTTTTTTTAAGTTTTGGGGCAAGGGTCTAGGAGAATGATGCAAATTATTATTAATAATAATTCACAGGTATACAAGTCCCTGAAACCCCACCCGCCATGTGCACAGTCTGATGCTGGTGGCTTCCTCTTTGCTCATCAGTGATCTACTCACCTCTGCACCCTAGTACAGGGCAGGCACGCAATCAAGTGTCTGGCGAAGGAGCCGTACAGGGACCTGGCACACCTGTTTCAGACTTGTAGAGCTGGGGGTGACCTTTGAGGTGATCTCATAGTATCTCATTTGACAGCTGAGCAAACTCAGAGTCAGGGCAGTTAGATGACTAGTCCAAGGTCAGACAGCAATAAAATCAGCTTTTGAACCTGTGTTTTCTGACTGATTCCTGGTCTCCCTTTTTGTTGCACTAGAAGGACAACTCAGCCTGTGGCTCTTCTCTTCCCATCTCTTTCATCTCTATTATTAGTGCCTGTTTGGTGCTAAGAGATATTCTGAGCTCTAATGCTGCCTGGTGTTGTCTGCTGCACCTCAGTGTACATCAGAACTTAGTAATGATCTTACTTTTTGAACAGAACTCGATACTTTTCAGGATCTTTCACATATGTCTTCTCATTAGATTTTGCCACAGACTGGTGACATAGGTTGAACTTATGTCAGAGGAGAAAAAGTTGAGCTTAGTTGAGGCCACGTGGCTAGTCAGTGACACAGTTGAGGCTAGGCTCTGGTTTTCCTATCTCAGGATGTGGTGACTTACAACTGTTTGAGAATCTGGCCTCAGGCTCTGGAATCTTGCCTTCCTTTATGTAAATATGAAAAATAGAATTTCCTATTTTCTAACGGTTTTCAGTGTTTTGTAAAGTGTGTTATGAAACTCTGGTCCCATGGGATGATCTGTTGGAAAAAAAAAATTAAAACCGGGTTTTGTGATCAGATAAGCCAGGAAAAACTGCTTGCTGGATGCCCTTCTGGGGGATTCCCAGCACACGTGAACATTTAAGGACTCTGAGAAGTTCCTCTCCAAAGACCACTGAGTATATTTTAATTGTGGTGTAATACATGTGACAGAAAATCTACCATCTTCATCATTTTCAAGTGTTTTAGTTCAATAAGGTTAAATATATTCACATTGTTGCCCAATCAGTCTCCACAGTTCTTCTCATCTTGAGAAATTGAAAATCTGTACCCATTAAACAACCATTCCCCATACTCCCCTCCCTTAGCCCCTGGTAGCCACCATTTTACCTTCTGTCTCTGAATTTGCCTGCTCTTGGCGCCTCATAGAAGTGGAATCATACAGTATTTTTCTTTCGATGACTGGCTAATTTCACTTAGTATAATGTCCTCAAGGCCCACCCATGTTGTACCACATGTCAGAATTTCCTTCTTTTTTAAGTGAAAGTCTCTCAGTCGTGTCCAACTCTTTGCAACCCCATCGACTATACAGTCCATGGAATTCTCCAGGCCAAAGTACTGGAGTGGGTAGCCTTTCTCTTCTCCAGGGGATCTTCCCAACCCAGGGATCAAACCTAGGTCTCCCACATTGCTGGTAGATTCTTTACCAGCTGAGCCACAAGGGAAGCTCTTCCTTTTTTTAAGGCAGAGTAATATTCCCCTGTATGTATATACCACATAGTTTTATTGATGCAACTGAAGTTGACACTTGAGTTGCTTCTAACTTCTGTTTCCTGTGAATAGTGCTGTTTTCTTCTGTGAGTGTGCAAACATCTCTTTGAGGCCCTGCTTTCAGTGTTTTGGGGTGTGTATGTGCTCAGTCGTGTCTCACTCTTTGTGACACATGGACTATAGCCTGCCAGGCTCCTCTGTCCATGGAATTTTCCAGGCAAGAATACTGGAGCAGGTTGCAATTTCCTACTCCAGGAAATCTTCCTGACTCAGAGATCCAACCCATATCTTCTGCATTGGCAGGCAGAGTTTTTACAATTGTGCCACTTGGGAAGCCATTTTGGGGTATATACTCAAAAGCAGAATTGCTGGATCACAAGGGAATTTCATTTTTATTTTTTTTTTATGGAACTGCCATTGTTTAAGATATTTTTCAACTCAAGTTTCACAGCTTTTTTGATCACAGAATTCCTTTTCCACATTATTCCTTTGAGTATCCCACAGAACATGGCACTTTCAGGAAACAGTGGGAAATCCTGAGCTCAGTAAGGATTTCCGTTTGTTCCAGGGGGCTAGCAGACCTCAGGATGCTGCCTGGCAGTTGGGCCACAAAGCTCCCAGTCCAAGGGCAAGGTCAGCAGTGTGGTCCCAGGAGCTGCAGAAGGGGAGAAAGCTCATGGTACACAGCAAACCGGAACACGAGTCCTTCCACTGGAACTACCTCTGCACATGTGGCAGGGTTATAGAGGCTGCTGTGGCTCTGATGTCATTCAATGAGTGAGTAAAGAAGGGTAAGGTTATCTGCCTACGTGCAATAAGGGACCTGGAGCAAGCTTTCCAGTGAGAAATTTTAGGATTCAGAATCCACTGTTTCCTCCTCCCCTTGAAATGGAGAGCATGCTGCCTGGTCACAATCTAGATGGGCTCCTCCCCGGGGCTTGTTGTATTGACTCCATCTCGTTGGCCCTTCATGTGGTTCCTCAGTAATTGAGGGGTGAGTGTAAACACGCTAATTGTGTGGATAGATTAATATTCCAACAGAGCTGATTTGCCTCACACAGATGGAAAGGACGTGTAGAGCAAGGGCAGTAAACTGAGGAAAGAAGCAAATTCCCCAGCCCCCAAAGCTGCTGGATACCTCAGATGTCCTTGTGGTCAAGTTCCAACTGTTAGTGAGCTGGAAGGAGGCATTACATGATTGCACACCTGAATGCCCTGGGTTGTTTCTCTAAACATGGGCTTAAAAATTGAAATGGGCCTGAATGATATGCTCGCTCCTTGGAAGAAAAGCTATGACAAACCTAGATAGCATATTAAAAAGCAGAGACATCACTTTGCTGACAAAAGTCCATGTAGTCAAAGCTATGGTTTTTCTAGTAGTCATGTATGGATGTGAGAATCAGACCACAAAGAAGGCCGAGTGCCAAAGAATTGATGTTTTGAACTGTGGTGTTGGAGAAGACTCTTGAGAGTCCCTTGGACTGCAAGGAGATCAAACCAGTCAGTCCTAATGGAAATCAACCCTGAATATTCATTGGAAGGACTGATGCTGAAGCTCCAATATTTTGCCCACCTGATACGAAGCACCAACTCATTGGAAAAGACCCTGATGCTGGAAAAGATTAAGGGTAGGAGGGGAAGGGGGCAACAGAGAATGAGATGGTTGGATGGCATCACCAGCTCAGTGGACATGAATCTGAGAAAAACTCTGGGAGATAGTGAAGGACACAGAAACCTGGCCTGCTGCAGTCCCTGGGGTCACGAAGAATGGGACACGACTTAGCCACTGAGCAACAACAACAAAAGAAAACAAACCAGGAGGTTGTAGCTTTATCTAGCTGTTTTTGATGTTGATAAGGATGAGGACATAAAATCATGGAGAGGCTTTGTAGTCCCAGAGAGCTTTGAGCCAGCCTGCAGGACGGCCATAGCACACCCAGCTTCTTAGTTCCCTTGTCTGAGAGCTGATACTGATAATGATGCCACACATTGTAGGGAGAGAATTTCATAAGCTCTCTGAGATTCCTAGATGAAAGTGGCTACTGATGTACAAATTATTATCATTATTTTAAGAAATTTTACTGTTCTATACATAAATGCTGTACCTTATTCACTCTGACTCTCTTGCTTTAAATGAGTTTAGATTTGGCTTCTCTCATTGGCTGCCTCCCACCCAGATTATTTCCCCAGGGTCACATTTCTGTTTGGAGGTGTAGAGGTAAAGTGGAAAAGGGCTTGGGAAGTTCTGTGTATACCCTCAGGCAAGCCACCTACCCTCTTGGGGCCTTAATTTTTGCATTTTTAAGGTTCCTGTCTAAGGTCCTTACCAGCTCTGTAGATTTGTGATTTTATCAAAGATTAGAGAAACAATTCAGCTTCAAATTACCAATATTTATAGAGTACCAAGTCTAAACCAGGCACTGCTCTAGGTACTTGGGATAAGGTACCTTATTCTGGTTGGTGGAAAGGAGGTGAGACAGAAAACAATAAACAGTAAATGTTGATACCTAAACAAATTATATAGTTGTTAGAAGGTGATATGTTCTAGGCAAAATCAAAATAGTGTGGTAAAAGGAATTGGGAATGCAGGCAGCAGTGAAATTTTTTTTAAATGTAGCAGAGAAGAACTTACCCATATGAGAGTTTTTAGAAAATCAAGTACATTAATCGGAGGCTGCAAACCTCTCCTATGGAGATTTTTAGGGAAAAAAGAAGTCTTCTCGTCTTTTTAGAATGAGGTATATTCTTATTTGAGTGGAGAGGGATTTGCCAGATGATCCTTTCAAAGGCTTTCTTTTTAAATGATTTAGTGGTTTGTTCAGGAGTGGACCCAGCATTTGTGTGAGGATGCGTGTGTTCACACATACACAAACACACACATACTTACTCATACATGTACGTGTACACCTGGCACATGCATATCTACTGCTTAAGGAGCAGGTACAAGCCAGCTGGGAGGCCCAGCTGCTGGCATGCATCCCAGCTCACTTTTAAAAGGCCAACTGGTGTGCCATAATAATATAGCCCTCCCATCCTGCCATTTTATGAGGGGAGGACTGAAACACAGAGATGCTAGTGACTCGCCAGAATCAGGATGAGTCAAGAGTGGGTAATAGGACCTGGCGTCACACTCTGCTTTCGGCCACCCGCCTTCCAGTGCCTCCCTGCGCTCCTCTGCCCATGAGGTGGGCGGCTCAGCTGTTTTTACGTCCCCTTCCCTCAAGCTCAGGGACCACCTCCATTCCCAAGTCTGTGTAATTAAGTAATAATAAAACCAGTACTTCCTCTAACCTGTATGTATCCAGACCCACATACTCCAGTTTTAATGATTCATGTTAGGGCCAAACAGGTAACAGTCATGTGACAATAATTTCTTTTTTAATTTTTTATTTATTTTTCTTTTTGAAATTAGTGTATAGGTGACTTACAGTTTTGTGTTAGTTTCAGATGTACAACAAACTGATTCAGTTTTACATTCATATCTGTTCTTTTTCGGGCTTCCCAGGTGGCGCCAGTAGTAAAGAATCCACCTGCCAATGCAGGAAATACAGGAGATGTGGGTTTGATCCCTGGGTCGGGAAGATCCCCTGGAGGAGGAAATGGCAACCCACTCTAGTATTCTTGCCTGGAAAATTCCATGGACAGAGGAGCTTGGTAGGTTACAGTTCATGGAATTACAAAGAGTTGGACACAACTGAGCATGCATGCCACGCCATTCTTTTTTAGATTCTTTCCCCTCAAAAGCTATTACAAAATAAATTCATAGTTCCCTGTGCTATGTAGTAGGTCCTCGTTGGTTATCTATTTTATATATAGTAGTGTGTATTTGTTAATCCTGGATTCTCAATTTATCCCTCCCTCCCCTGTTCCCCTTTGGAAGTTTGTTTTCTATGTCTTTGGGTCTATTTCTGTTTTGTAAACAAATTTATTTGTATTATCTTTTTAGATTCCACACACATGATGTCATGTAATATTTGTCTTTCTCTGTCTGACTTTAGTATGATCATCTCTAGGTCCTTCTCTGTCTGACTTTAGTATGATCATCTCTAGGTCCATCCATGTTGCTGAAATTGGCATTATTTCATTGTTTTTTTTATGGCTAGTAGTCTACTGTACATGTGTACATCATCATCTTTATCCATTCGTCTGTTGGTGGACATTTAGGTTGCTTCCATACTGTGACAATAATTTCAAAATAGCAAATGTTTTATTTACTTGTGTTGTTCAGTGCAACAGTGGGGTCATAGAATCCACAGCAGCACCTCGGGTCCCTCCTTCCCCACCAGCTGTCCTTACACCCTGCGGCCCTGACAAACTAACAATGACCCACTGTTCTTCCACCTCTCCTCCTGATTCTACATTGTAAAATATACCCCCCAACACTTTCCCAGTAGGCTGGACAAGGGGAAGAGCCAGGAAGGCTAAGCCAGGGTCCACTGCAGCAGCTGGGGCAAAAGGGAGCCTGGTCACATGTTCATTTCTGGTCCCCACACCACTGTTTGTTGTATGCTATGCCAGCCAGTCTCCTAGATTATCACCTGTGATTTAGTCCTCACGGCAATCCTACATAGTAGGTATTGACATCTTTGCTTCACTGATGAAAAAACCACAGTCAAAGAAATCGAGTAACTTGCCAGGTATCGTGCTGTAGAGAATGCTAGGCTTTGAGCCCAGGTGTATCTCGTTATAAAAATTGTGCTTGGTCTCCAGGGCGCTGCCTCTAAGTCATGTACATCCCAAGGTTCCATGTTCTTTCAGTTGCCAAATTTGTTGGGTGGGAAACACAATGATAAAACTCTTTGGTGTTTGCTTGAGGCAGTTACATCTGTTTTCAGCCAAGATCTTGAAAGCTTAGTAGCTAAATGAAAAAGAGTAGGTTCTCCCAAAGCTCTGTGGAGTGGAATCTGTTTTGTTTGGAAACACAGAGGCCAGTAAGTTCTATGGTCCACTGTTTCAACACGTCAGACGCAATTGTCTCTTTCAGTCTTTTAGCAGCTTCATGGCCAAGGTAGTGCACAAGTTAGGCCAGTGCGCAATCTAAGGAATTGAACAGCACAGAGATGGTAGCTGGGAGGAGCTTTCCCAGGATATGGGAGATTTTAAGCAGTTTCTTTGTCACAAATATAAGATAAAGATACTTTCTGACAAACATGTTGATTCAGTGTGTGAATTTGTGAACTTGATATAAGAACCTCAAGGGTAAGGTATCCAAGGATGCCTTTTGTGGCAACCTAACACTAGCTCGCAGTTTATACCTTGGTTGAAAGCTAGTGTTTATTTAGGCAGGGAGGGGAAAGGGTCCCTGCAAGGAAGGAGACCAGAGAAGCAAAACGGTCACACTCAACAATTACAAAGAGAAAATCCAGAGTAATGAGTGAGAGAAGATGAGGCAAAATAGATGAGGCAGGATGAACAGGGACAGACAAGCGTGCGGGAGTACGTGAACTGAAGACATGGAACGCAAGGAGGAAAGACCAAGACACAGGGAGCCGTAGGCAAGAACGTCACCCAGGGTTAACAAGATGCTCTCTAACATATGGTGTTAAGGCTTTTTCTAGGTTTCAGTAGAAACTTAAGCCTAACATGCAGACGGCTTTCATGTGAGTTCTATTTCTACATGCCTGAGATTATATTTGTTCCATCAGGAGGAAAATCATTTGAAAGTAGAGACACTAACATTTGTCACTATCCACATCAGTTCTTAGTAAACTATGAGAATCAGAGCAAAGCGAAATGAACTTGAAATAGATTCTATGACAGTGATCCACCCAATGATGTTATCGTATATGAGTCATTACCGAATAGATTCTTCACCTCTTGCAGTACGTGGTTTTCAGTTTTCAGAAGTGTATAATGAAGATTTTTAAAAGCTTATGCACTCACTTGAGAGTAGCAACTGTCACTACGCTTCCTTTGTGGCAGTGCTACACTTCCCCAGTTATTTTCCCAGTTAGAAATGTTATTTGACTTCTCAAAGTTCTGTATCCATAGTTTTTGTTTTTATATACTTCTTGCTTTCATTTCCTGAAGCATAGTGATATGATGAACTGATTAAAAATAGCATTCTAATGAAACTGTTGGGTGTGTTGTTGTAATATAAGTCATCTGCAAATGGGAAGCTCTTTCCTGAGGAAATTGATAAACTGAAAGTCAGCTTGAATGCTCATACATTTTCTGTGAGAAATTTTGGTCCCTCCTCATTTTTGTCCTTTTAAAAATTTGTGCCAGTTAATTTGTGCTTCCCATCCAGACACGCATTTTAACACTTGTAACAGTTAGCTGAGGTCTGCTATGTGAACATGATAGTAAGAATTTGCATAAATGTTTACCAGTCGAGTATCTGAGGATGTAAACTCTTAAAGGAAAGTAGAGTGAATCCTTTTTAGTTCAAATACTGGATATTTTTAAAAGTAAAAATAGAGGATTGTTTTTTTATCTACCAGGTCTATGCCCTTAGCCTAGAGACAAAGGGCTCTTTCAAGGGAAACAGAGAGAAATTTTAGTTGACATTTTCCCCTCAATACCAGGCTTACAAAGAGTCACAATGCTGTAGAGGTGGACTACAGGCTTGTTTTCCCGAGTCCAGTGTATTGTAAAAGTCTGGGCCAGCATTTTTAAAGTCAGGATACTTCATACTTTAAAAAAAACCAAACTTATGACTTCTCTTTAAAAATAGCATGCTCTGGCCACAGTGGGCCAGCATCATCCCTTGACAGTCAATGCTGGGGCTGGAGCTGCCTGGCTACCCCACCTCCCACCCCCTGTAGGTAGCTCCTGGGCCCTCTTTGTGGGTCTCTACACCTGAAGTCTATGGCCTCCAGTGCTGGTTGCCATTCATGATCACATTTGTAAGGTTGACTTTTACAAAATGGACGAGTATTTTTCTATACCTGTTTGGGAACATGGAGAAAAAAGGAGGGTGGGGGCAGCCTAATTTTGCTTGTTCCCGGTTCCCTTCGCTCATGCAGGTTACCTGTGCTGTGGCATTTGAGCTACACCTGCTGCTCACTCCCTCATACCACATTTTCACCTGTGCTGTATGGCACTTGGGGTCTTGGTTCCCCAACCAGGGATGGACCCAGTGCCCCCTGCAGTGGAAGCGTGGAGTCTTAACCACTGAAAGTCCCCGCCCTGCTGCCTTCTATTTCCACTGAAAGAGCCATAGCCCAAACCGGGGACTCCTCCCTCTCCTTGATGTGTCCTTTCTTGGGTCCTCCCCCTCCTCCAGATGCCCTCTCAACACCATCCTCCCATATGGGCTCCACCCTCATCAGGATTTCCTTCTGCTTCCAGCTCATCCCTCTCAGCCTCCTTTGCTGCCTCCATTGTCAGCTTCATTTACTTTTACTTCTTCATTTTACAAGCATTACCTGAATTATATAGATTATTTTAGAAATTCAGACAATAACAGAGGTATGTTAAAAGATAATCTTTTTTTTAAAACTATGTTCCTTTCCACTGCCTTTCTCAGAGAAAACTATGGTTAGTCCCTGGATGGATCTTTTCTCCTGGCCCTTTTCCATGTAATCTGGTGTGTGTTGTGGTTTAACACAAATGAAATCATTTTATAGATGCTGCTTTTTAACTTGGAGAGGGCCCTGGGTCAGTGTAAACCGATCTCTGCCTTACCCATTTTATGATCTGCCAGTTCCTTAAATCTTGGTGCTTCCCAGCATAACCTACTGGATAATTGCATTACTTAATACATTGTTGTTTTTATGGTTGTGAGCTGCTAGGGACAGTACTTATCAAAGCACTTGTCAATACATATTCAGTGACTGAGTGAATGAATGAATGAATGTTGATATTTTTGCCCATTCAATTAGATCATTGTAATTTATACTTTATGTATAATATTAAATTGCATTGAAATTTAAAATCAAACTAAAATATCCTAAGTTCTGTAGTAAATTATGTATTAGAATAATTATTGTAAGACACAGTTAACCTATTTCTCAAGTTATTTCCTAAAAGCAATATTTATTGATTTTACTTACCTCAGTAAGATCACCCTACTGTGATGTGAACTATTATATATAGGATGGATAAATATCAAGGTCCTACTGTATAGCACAAGGAACTATATTCAATATTCTGTGTTAAAACATATTGGAAAAGAATATAAAAAAGAATATGTATGTGTTTAACTGAATCGCTTTCCTGTACAGCAGAAACTAATGCAACATTGTAAATCAATTATAGTTCAATAAAATTTTTTTTAAAAAAATCACCCTACTATGCAAAAGAGAATTCTGTATACTGCTTTTGTGTGTTCTTGGGAGAAGTATTGGTGGCTGGTGGTTTTTGTTTTGTGTATTTTAAATGAGTATGTGTTTTGGCATCTTTCCAAGGCAGATAGTATTCTGGGTACAATTCATCCTTCATAAAAGTTTCATTTTATCTTTAAAAAGATATAAATGCACAATGATTGTATAAACAGACTTGACTTAATAGAGCATCTCTTCAATAGAAAAGTAGTTGAGGTTTATGAAGGGAGCCTTGTCAGAACTATTGCAGAAGGTTCTCGTTCAGATTCATGCCGCTGTTAATAGCCCTGATTTAAGGAGAAACCAACGAAAACATCTATCATCTGATGGCTGTGGGATGTCATCCAGGCTTGTGTCATGGTCGTGTCATGTCTCTGGGTTTGTGGGGTGAAGAAAATAACACTTGGATACTTGGAATTCATCCGTAAGCTGTTTTTGTCATGAGTGGATGCATTTCTTGCTCCCAAGTTGAAATGAGACTTTTAAATACTGTTAATAACTCTCTCATCACCAGACTCTGGAGGAGACACCAAGGGTGAGTGTGTGGGAATGATAGTTTAAAAATGTATTCATGTATAAAGTGGGGGCGATGGGACTAATTGATAATGAGCTGAAATCAGTTGATCACTAACAACCCATAGCAAGACCTGATCCCTACTTGTGCATGTTTGAAAAATGAATAAACAAACACTAATTATAAAATAAAGAATAAAATGGAAACTATATAAAGACCTCTGCAATGCGCACAGGTCTGTTAAACTAATTAAAATTCTGCCCAAGGGGTTACTGAAGTGGCTAAAACTCAGCTTAATCTGGGTCAAGGTCTTGGGGAAGGTGGCTCATGTGCTGTGTTTTTAGAGGAAAGAACATTTATTTTCAAGGGACTGTCATAAAACAGTCCAAGCAAGCTCTGGATGAAAACTTTCAATGTGCCCACATTACAGGATTGAAATACTGGAGTAAGAGTTGAATGCCTTTGACACGGGACAGAAATGAAGTGAAAGGATTGTGCCCATGCTGACATCTTGTATTTGTGTGTTTTACTATAGTTTACAGACTCCTTTTGGGGGATTTTTTTTTTTGGGGGGGATCTGTGTTAAATGTTAATGAACTACAAGCCTGTTTGAAGATTGAATCTCCAGGGTTGATGGTAGCAGCCTGTCTGGATGTAGGGGATGAGAGAAGAGAGATTAAGACAAGACCCACTCTGAGTTTCTGGACCTGGGATGATATCTGTAGCCCCTGACCAAAATGAGCAAATATAGAAGGGCAGTTTGGGCAAGAGAAGATCAATCAGACAGCCAAGACCAACAGGGAAATCCGCTGACAGTGTTCAGCTCTTGAGAACAAGGAAGGTTAACTTGCCGGTAAACTCTGTAGGAACACTTGTAGCCTGGTGACCTTGAGAGCCAGAGGCCACATGTGGGCATAGGCGCAAGGTTGGAGAGGACACATTAAGTGGGAGAGGGAGCTGATGGACATGGGTAAAAGCAGGGGCAAGAAGTCGCTGGAAGGGAAAAGCGAGTGTCAAATGACACTTGTAAATCAGGGAGCCACCAGGATGCTACAGTTTAGAGAGACAGTGGCGTGACAGCATGAGATCATGTTTTGTATTGTTTATTTGCAGTTTTTTGAGTTTGATATCCCTCAGGAAATAGCTGTGGCTCAGATGCAGACAGCTCTTAGTAGACGAGGCACATGACAGCAGCATCAGAGAAAACTAGTCAGCGGTGGCAGGAGCCGGGCGAGAGAGCAAGTGCTTGTTCCCACAATGGAGCCGGGTCCCTGACACAAGCTGTCTCCTGGGCTCCTCTCTCAGGAGGCCCGTGGGCATCTGCACAGGCCCCAGGCTGGCCATGCATCTTGTAAATGAGTGGAACCAGCATCAAACAGGTGTGATTACAGACTGTCACCACCCCTGGACATGTAACTCAAAGCTCAAGTCAGGAGGTTCATCTTCATATACAATGCTTCCTTTTTAAAGAGGATTTGCAACCCTAAATCCATAATCAGCTTGATCTGATCAAGATCAAGCCAGCCACCCTCACGGCTGAGGCATTGAGAATGCTGTGCATGTTGGCTGCCTGCTGTTGCTGCTGGATGGATGCTGCACCCAGGAATTATAAGGAGGGAAGCAGTAGGTGTGTTTTCTTCCGGTGGTCTGTCTCTTTTCTCTCAGCCCTCCATCTTGCTGTCACTCTGCACATGATTATTTAGGGAAAATACTACAAGGCCAAAATATGTAGCTTATTCTTGACTTGGTGAACCCATGCATTGGCATGGCATGGGATACATTGCAGCAAATGTTTGTAATTCTGATAAAGGACATCCAGAGGAGGAAGGTTATAGTCATCAGCTCATGTGTGTCCTCTCCATCGTTCTCAGAGTTGGCTGATTCTTCAGGGCACGTGTGTAGATGCAGCATTTGTTGGCCCTGACTCCTGCTTTCAGAGGCTGGCCAGAATTGCAGCTGGGCCCTGTTGTCACCAGACAGGGTCTCAGTGGAGGAATCGTGCTGCCCTGTTTTGAATCCAGAGACAGACACTTTGTCATTTGTGTATCAGCGATGCTTGTATTTTCTCCTGGATTGAAAACAAAAAATGACCAGAAACCGTTAGTTATTAATACAAGCCATACACTTTTAATCTCAGTCTAGCATTCAAGAAAAGCAATGTTTGTTTGCCAGATAACTTGAGGTCTTTGTGTGTGGAGCTAACAGATGGAGTGCATTGATGATGACTGCACGTGGATGCACGCTGAGCCCAGGAGGGCATCCCTGGGCTAGGAGGGTTGTCCAGAAAGTTAACAAGGCTGGATTCAGAAGGGCTTTAGACAGAAAAAGCCAAAGTAGTGAAATATCTTACACAGAGATTCTCTCTTCAGTGTAATGGTTACCAGGGCACTGATTGCAACTGTTTTCAAACAGATGTGCCTTGTGTTCATTCTGTTTCAGGCATGTTATGGGAGTAGAAAAGAGAACTTCTAGCACAGCAGTGTTTGAGAAAGCAAGGAAAATCAAATTGTCTTAAATCTTATCCTCTGAATAACATCTATTACTTAGTGGTATTCTCCTCCTCCCTAGTAGGGTGGTTGGGATACAGATTTAAGTAGGATTCTCCTCAAGCCCCAAAAGGACTTCCCTGGTGGCTCGATGGTAAAGAATCCACTTGCAATGCAGGAGACCCAGGTTCAATCCCTGGGTTGGGAAGATCCCCTGGAGAAGGAAATGGCAAGTCATTCCAGTATTCTTGCCTGGAGAATTCCATGGACAGAGGAGCCTAGTAGGCTACCATGGGGTAGGAAAGGTAGGTAGGAAGGATGGAAACCTGAACTCAGATGTATCTGTCTCACAACCATTTTGCTACCATGGGGTCACAAAGAGTCGGACATGACTGAGCGACTCACACACACTTTCTTCTCAACCAAAAAGAAAATGTAGCTAATATTTTTAAATAAGTCCAAATAATACATAAAAGTATAAAGAAAAAGTGAAAAATTCCATATCCCACCTGTATTGTCCTTCTAGATAGCTACACATATAGAGTAGTACACAGGTATACATATGATTTTATATGAATAGGATTGTACCAATAGACAACTCTGTAGTCTGTTTTGATCACTTAACAAAATGCTATGGACGCCTTTCTATGTTGCTGAATATAGCTTTACATCAGAAGCATTATTGCTGGTCTAGAATTCAGTTATATAGCTATATCCCATTAAGTTATTCATTGTGCCATTCATTCAGCAGATATTAATTTTTAGTTCTAGATGTAGTAACCAGATTTTGCAGATACAGAGGTAAACTCCCCTATGAGTGGATATGTAGATTACTGCTGGTTTTTCTATGTTATAAGCAATATTGCCTTGAACAAACAATACCACAACACACAGCATACTTAATTTTCTCCTTAGTATAAATCCCTAGGTAGAAAATTGGTTGATGAGTGGGTGTGTACATTTTGGAGTTTCATCCATATTTATTGTATAACCACTCTCTACTAAAAGTTTGCATTGGTGCCAGTTTTTCAATACTCTTATGGTGGTATTTTTCATTCATTATCATCTTTGTTAATGGAATAGGTGAAAAATGGTATTTCACTTTTGTAAGTTACATTTCTTTGATTTGTAGTGTACTTGGGATGGGACTTTAAGCCACTAAGAAATCATGGCTTCCACATGATCTATGGGCTTCCCTGGTGGCTCAGACAATAAAGAATCTGCCTGAAATGCAGGAGACCTGGGTTCGATCTCCGGGGCAAGAAGATACCCTGGAGAAGAAAATGGCCATCCATTCCAGTATTCTTGCTAGGGAAATCCCATGAACAGAGGAACTTGATGGGCTACAGTCCATGGGGTCACAAAGAGTCGGACATGACTGAGCTACTAACTCTGTTTCACATGATTGATGGAGCACCATTTTCTCTGAGTCCTAAATTTATCCCTCTCACAAGGAAAGATTCTTTTTACTTTCTTCTTTGCAGTCAGATCAGGTAGGTTAGAATCAATAAGGGGTTGTCTGTTGGGTGACTGGATCTTCACTGAAAGAAGTACTGATTTAAATCTAGATTGTTGGTTTTAGTTCATGTAAGATTTGATTAATTTCCTTTCATTTTCAAATAGATATCATACTTTTAAAAATATTTTAAAAATCATGGAGCTATTTAAGGAGTACCTAATTAAAATCTTTGATATAAATGCCTAGAAGTATATTGCCTCCATATAGCTTTTCACTTGGGTTTGTAGTGTTTGTATTTAAGTGTTTTCTTTTTTCTTCCAGCTACAAATGAAATTTAGTTGTAGCAAAATGGTTGTGAGACAGACATGTCTGAGTTCAGATTTCCATCCCTCAAGTATTAGTTGCCTTGGTCTCTGTTTCCACATCTTCAGGGATAATAATAATACCTATCTCATGAAGCATTAAAAAAAAAAAAAACTTACATACTGCCTGGCATCTAATACATGATCAATAAATATTACATTTATTGTTATGGGAAATTTTAGCAAAATTAGAAACCCTCAGGAAAGGATATAATTTCTTTACTGAAATTCCATCGTCCAGAGACAACAAATATCTCTCGTTTTTAGATGTTTTATTCTAGTATTTTTCCCTCAAAGATACATATTTTACAAAAGTGGAACCATACTAAAACTGTACAGGATGTCAAATTTCAGCAAATGTGTGTACTTAATCATTCAATAATGGAAGAGAGTGGTTACCTAGATTTTTTAAAAATAGTGGTTTGGTGGAGAATTTTGTCCTGATATTTATTTGTAATGAATTTTTTATTAGAGTGAAGATTAAGTATAATTGAAAGACACTTTGGACAATTAAAACCATAAACATTTCAATTCCTTCTAATTCAGCATTCAGATCTGTTTCTTATGCAATCAAAAATATACAACATTTTTCTCTGTTATTTAGGAAAGCATTTAAACAGTTGACAGACTGCAGGAGTCCAAGACTATGGTTTGTCTACACTGCTTCCGCTCTCAGGAGAACAGCGAGGCGAGCTGACACTGACCGAATGTGGACGGAAACTTTCGTAGCTTGCCATGCCTTATCCCATGGCCTGAGCTGGATTTCATGAGTTGTGTTTACCAAATAGAGTCCAAATTAAATTTTTGTTTATCAGGTTCCTTTTAAGGGAGGCCAACTCTTCAAAGAAGCCTCCTGATGAATCTTTTTAAAGCATATACATAATATATACACACATGCAAAACTCACCAGATTACCTGCCTTGCATGTTGAGATTATCTAGGAACTGTATTTCAAACATTTTCTGCAAGTAAAGAGCACAAATATTCTTTGAACTCATGTTTTTGTGCTCAGCAGTCAAATCCTGACTTGCATTTCTGCGCCCAGGACTTCCATGTAAGTTCATTTTGGTTGAAAAATTGTCTGAATTTTCTTGCCATTTTCCTTTTTTTTTTTCCTTTTCTTCAATAAGTATGGGGTTATGACAGATATTCAAACCAAAGAGATATTTTTTAAATATTTATTCTGTTTAGCATTAATTCTCAAAAATATTCCTGTCACTGGATAAAATTCATAATTTAAGTTTATATTTTCTTAATACGGTAAACAATCTGCCTGCAGTGCAGGAGACTGGGGTTCAATCCGTGGGTTGGGAAGATCTCCTGCAGAAGGGAATGGCTACCCACTCCAGTATTCTTGCCTGGAGAATTCCACAGACAGAGGAGCCTGTCGGGCTACAGTCGGTCGGGTGGCAGATAGTCAGATAGAGCCATTAACACTTTCACTTTTCTTAATTTAATTCTACACATAGTATAAATTTTGTGTATTCAGTTCAGTTCAGTCGCTCAGTCGTGTCCGACTCTTTGCGACCCCATGAATTGCAGCACACCAGGCCTCCCTGTCCATACCCAAACCCATGTCCTTCAAGTCAGTGATGCCATCCAACCCTCTCATCCTCTGTCATCCCCTTCTCCTCCTGCCCCTAATCCTACCCAGCATTAGGGTCTTTTCCAATGAGTCAACTCTTCACATGAGGTGGCCAAAGTATTGGAGTTTCAGCTTCAACATCAGTCCTTCCAATGAACACCCAGGACTGAGCTCCTTTAGGATGGATTGATTGGATCTCCTTGCAGTCCAAGGGACTCTCAAGAGTCTTCTCCAACACCACAGTTCAAAAGCATCAATTCTTTGGCACTCAGCTTTCTTCACCGTCCAACTCTCACATCCATACGTGACCACTGGAAAAACCATAGCCTTGACTAGGTGGACTTTTGTTGGCAAAGTAATGTCTCTGCTTTTAAATATGCTATCTAAGTAGGCCATAACCTTCCTTCCAAGGAGTAAGTGTCTTTTTATGTATTATGTGTATTAAAATGTTGCATAAACTTTTTATAAGCTATCTATATACAGAGTTTTGCATAAGCTTTTTTTCCATTTCAGGTTCTTAATTATTTTCAACCTTTTGTTAAAAGGGAAGATTAAATTTTACCTGCATTAAATTAGTTTTCTCTAGTTCTATCTTTATTCTTCTCCTGGGAAATTCCAAAAGCTTGCCATGAAAAAAATCTTTACATGCTTCAGGCTTTTACTTTGTTTCATTTTAGATGAGAATCTGGGACCTTATCAATGAAATGTGGCTTTATCATTCTCTTTTGCACCTTTGTCTTTAGAATCAAAACTTCATTCATAAAACCAAAACCACTTATGAAAACGTATGCAATATTAAGGTTTGTTTTCTCTCCATCATTTTGACTGTTTTTAGTACAAATAGTGTTTTTAATAAGCATAGTGTTGGCATGGGATTTTCCCCTTAAGTTTTTAAACTCCTCCAGAGTAAGCAATGTGCTTTCTCTTTACAGAGTTAACATAAATCCAGAGGGCATTGAGGCACTCCCATGTTGGGACGTGATGAGAAATTAAGGTTCACTAGTGCTGATTCCAGCGTGGCCTGCACTCTCTCCTTCAGCTTACATCTTGCTGGGAGAATTGGAAGGATGATCCTCAAGTTTCTGGGCACCTCTGTGCTTTCTGTCTAGCAGGGGAATCAGAGACTCCGTGGGAACTTAGAATTAGCAGGTTCTCTCTTCCCATCCGCAACCCACTTTCCGGTTTCAGTAACACCTCTTTGCTGAAGCTTTGGCTTCCATGCAAATTCTGTTTCCACACAGTGAAGATCTTTGTCATATCTGAAATTAGTTGAGTCTTGACCACGTGCCAAGACCTTTTTACTCTTTCGCTGGCACTTCTTGCAAATCCTAGGAGATAGGTAGTAGTATTATCTCCATTTAGAGGATGACAAACCCAAGACCTAGAGAGGTCACGCTGCTCATCTGAGATCACAACTTTCATATATGGTGTGGGGCTTTGTGTCCAGAGCACTGACTCTAACCCTCACACTCTTTTATATACATTATATATTTTTTAAATATATATATAAAATATATTTATTTATTTATGGCTCTGTTGGGTCTTTTCTGTAGTTGCGGCGAGTAGGGGTCACTCTTCTCAAGTTGTGATGTGTGGGTTCTTCATTCTGGTGGCTTCTCTTCTTGTGGAGCACAGATTCTAGGGCGTGCAGGCTTCAGTAGTTTGGGCTCCCCGGCTCTAGAGCACAGACTTAATAACTGTGGCACACGGGCTTGCTTGCTCCACGGCATGGGGGATCTTTCTGAACCAGGGATCAAACCCATGTCGCCTCCACTGGCAGGCAGATTCTTTACCATTGAGCCACCAGGAAGATCCTTTTAAAAAAATATTTATTTTATTTATTTGGCTGCACTTGAGTCTTGGTTGCCACACGTGGGATCTTTAGTTGTGGCATGTGGGATCCTGTTTCCCGACCAGGTATCAAACCCAGGCCCCCTGCATTGGCAGCGTGGAGTCTTAGCCACTGGGCCACCAGGGAAGTCCCATTCCTCACACTCCTTACTACTTCTTTCTTTCAAGCAAACTCTGATAGAGTCACAGTTCAGTGTCATAAAATGTATTGAAGTAACCTTGGGTATTCATTGGGTCAGGATTTGTCCCACTTTATCTCTGGGGATTCTCTTAAGATGAGACATAGGTTGTGAATGAAGCTAACACAGAGTGGTTATTCCCTCAGAGTTGTATTTCATAAACTGCAGTGACTTTCTCATGCTGTTTCATAGTTTTCCTTAAGTTGTTGGGTTCTCCAGGGAGTTGCATGGTATCTCCCTAAAACTGCTGCTCTGTTAGGCCTTGGGAAAAGTTCATCCAGGTTAGGTGAGAGAGCTCTTTAAACCCTTGCAAATCACTGAACCGTTAGATAGTCACAGATCTAGTAGAGGGGAAGACACTGTTTAATTTCATAAGCTGTTTAATTGTGAAAGGACAGATCCAATGGTGTATTTTGGCAAATACTTGCAACATACTAAGTGTGTGATTTTAGAACATAATTGTAGGTGTCTTACCTCTGATGAAGACTATTCCATGGTCAAGAACATAGTAAATGCTCAGTGAATAGTTGTTTAATGAATGAATTAATTACATTACTTATGTAATTTTGAGGGAAAAAAGTGAGCAGTCTCAGTGTGTATAGGAAGACAATAACGATCGTGTTTAACATATACTCTGCCCTTGATAACATGTAGTTGTGTTGTTTAGTCGCTTAAGTCGTGTCTGACTCTTTTGCAACCCAGTAGACTGCAGCCCGCCAGGCTCCTCTGTCCGTGGGATTTCCCAGGCAAGAATACCAGAGTGGGTTGCCATTTCCTTCTCCAGGGGATCTTCCTGACCCTGGGATCGAACCCACTTCTCCTGCTTGGCAGGCGGATACTTTACCACTGAGCCACCTGGGAAGCCCCCTAGAGGGCATGACCGTCTCCATAAAAACGTTTTGTATGTTGGTAATACCTTTTATCTAAAGAACTTCATGTTTTAGATGTTAGTTACTTCTCAAAGCACTCCTCTGAGGAAGATGAGTGACACATTCTTCATTTTTCGATGAAGAATTTGTGGTTCAGCCTGGTTCAGTGTGACTGACTCAAGGTTGATTAACTCCGATTGTGGGAGCCTTGTCTCCAGCCTCAGTCTGTGCCCCCGACCTGCTCTTTGGCTTTCGGCAGCTGTGTGGCCTCCTACTGCTCAGCACCCTCCCCCTCTTTTTTTTTTTTTAACAAAAGCATTTTTAATGTCATAACCCACTTTAAAGGAAATGTAATAATTTAGCTATGTAAGCATGTTTGGTGTCTAAGTCTACAGCGAAAATATTTCTAGCCATTTGGCCCCACACACTTTTTGTCTCTTCACACAGTTTATTTCCACAAAGTTTCCCCTAGTCAAGGTTCGTTCCCATACAGTTGCACAGACATACCTGAGCACCCTCCCCAGGCCAAGCGGGGGCCTGGGGTGTGGAGGGTCCTCAGACACGTGCCCTGGGACCTGGCACATGTCTTTCTTCCTTTGTGCTCTAATTTCAAGGCTCCAGCTCTCCTAGTCACCTGAGATACCTGGAGAACCAGCAGCTGATGGGCTGTAAGACTTCCTGCACCAGATGGACCAAACCCTAGCCTCTACTTTCTACACCACTCACCAGGGATCTTATGTACATGCTTTTCTTCCTTCTCAAATATTCTTCCTGGGCGAGTAATTATTAATTATATTTAAAGAGCAGCGATTCAGAATGTTTTCTACCCAGAATATCTGGAGGGGTGGCAAAACATTTTGTTGCTATCTAGTCTAGCCATTTCTTAATCATTCCCCCTCTCCCCACCAAGCTTTTTTTTAAAGGCATTTCAGTTAAAATGACCTGTCAGTTTAGCAACCCACAACTAACTTGTAAAGCCACTCCATTTTGTAATTCCAGATTCCTGGCAGGGCAGTCTGATTGGCTTATCTTTTTCAGCCAAGCTGCAGAACTTGTAGGTTCCCAGCCAGCGTGTAGGCGGAGCCTCCTTCTGGTCTGTTGTTCTCTTCTGTCCAGTCATACCTTGCTGGACTAGCTCTGGTCACATGGCTTGTTGCTGAGCTGTTGGCAGGACAAATGCCCAGAGAAAGGAACAAAAACAGGCAGACACCCAAAAACACGTATAGAGGACAGATAGGGTTTGAGAGAGACACTGAAATGTAAAACCACATTTTACCCTTTGTCCTCAAACAAGTCTCTGTTAGAATGAGAAGCATAGAAGCATCTTGACCCCTATTGTCCAGTGTTTGCTATACTTATGCTTACAAGTCCAACTCTGCATTGTATGACCCCTCCCCCCAAATTAACTCTCTATTATGGTATGTTTCAAACCATTCCATTTGAATCTCAACTTTAGGACTTAAGTAAAATTAAATTTGTTTATTTATTATAGCTCTAGCACTGAAGCTAAAAAGAAATATAGTCACAAATGAAATCCTACACCATGTAATAGGATTCCTCTGTCTTATGTGGCTAAAACTGATGTCCCCAAATTAACAAGTAGTGACGCTTGCACATCCAGCCAGGGCAGGGGCTGAGGATTCTGTGTGTGCAACCTACAACATACATCAGCTGGTGCTGGGCAAGGTCTGCTGCCTGTGCCAACAACTCAATTATTGTTTGGTAAACACACTTTTATTCATTGAGGAGCAGTTGTTTGCCAATGTATCATACAATTATATAGTGAAGGGAGAACAATAGATGCATTGTAGAAATATTTTTTAAACAAGTCAGCAGCAGACAGCACATAGGAAAAGGAGCCCAGCCCTAGAGTACCCGCTGCCATGTGGCATTTAACAAAGCAGAGCACTCTGTCTCAAACACCTCTTTCTGGCATGAGCCTGGCAGCACCTATTTCTGGCTCTTTCTGCTGGATAGGTTTGCCAGTAGGGACGTCAGGAGCACGGGTGTGCAAATGTGCATAGAAGTGGGCATGAATACACCCAGACACTTGGCTTCTTCACGTTTGTAGGAAGAGAAAAAGGCTTGGTTGGTTGAGTGTCTCTTGAGGTCTTGACTTGAAAGGAACATGGACAAAAATGTAAATGCTTCAGGAGGTTAGGATTTGGGCTTTGGGGGCAACTTGAGAGTTGAACGAGCGTGTCTAAGAGATTTACAGTTCATGTAGGGGCTGACTGTTGACAGTGTTTCCTAATCAGTACCACGGAATATATAGTGTTTTGTTTTTTTTTTTTACCAGACTGACATCAGAAGGATTCACGTACTGTGACAGATTGCTTTGTAATTTATTCTGCCCGAATGGCCCTGGAATACTCTCAATGAAGGTCTTGTGTGAATCAGAGAAGGTTTTGCTCTTCACATTACAGTGACTGCCAAAAACTCACTTGTCAGACCTGATGAGTAGAGTAGTATTTAGCTCTTTCTCCTGCTTCGTAATTCACGCTCCCATATTTTCATCCTACAACAGTATATTGCGTATAAATCTTTAAGCTTTAATGTTGAATCATTTTTCACAGGCATCTCTGTTAAGAACAAGACAAAATTCAGGTTACAAAGCAATTTTGCTAAATTTTTATTAGTCTCTTTGAGCTTCAACCCTCTGACCAGAACTACTACTACCTTCAATGAAAGAATTGTTTATTTACAGGACAATAAAATTAGTCATTATTGCCTATTTAATGACAGTAAGAAATAAAACCTAGATCTCTCTGACTCAGGAGGTATACTTAGCATTAGATCACTGTTTCCCAAACTTTAGTCATTTGTATACACCTGTATGATTTCCTCCATATCTGTGTATCGCCTGTATTACTTAGATATTTTCCCTTAAATTGTTTTTATGCTTGTTGTTGTTCAGTCGCTAAGTCATGTCCAACTCTTTGTGACCCCCATGGACTGTAGCATGCCAGTCTCCTCTGTCCTCCACCATCTCCCAAAAGTGAACGTGAAAGTGAAAGTTGCTCAGTCATGTCCACCTCTTTGCAACCCCATGGACTATACAGTCCATGGAATTCTCCAGGCCAGAATACTAGAGTGGGTAGCCTTTCCCTTCTCCAGGGGATCTTCCCGACCCAGGAATCGAACTGAGGTCTCCCGCATTGCAGGCAGATTCTTTACCAACTGAGCTATCAGGGAAGCCCTGAACTATCTCCCGAAGTTTGCTCAAATTTATGTCCAGTGAGTCAGTGATACCATCTAACCATCTCATCCTCTGTTGCCCCCTTCTCCTCCTGCCCTCAGTCTTTCCTAGCATCAGGTCTTTTCCGGTGAGTTGGCTCATCACATCAGGTGGCCAGAGTATTGGAGCTTCAGCTTCAGCATCAGTCCTTTCAATGAATATTAAGGTTGATTTCCTTTAGGATTGCCTAGTTTGATCTCCTTACAGTCCAAGGGACCCTCGAGAGTCTTCTCCAGCACCACAGTTCGAGGTCATTAGTTCTTCAGTGCTCAGCCTTCTTTATGATCCAGTTCTCACGTCCATACATGACTACTGAAAAAACCATAGCTTTGACTGTATGGACTTTTGTCAGCGAAGTAATGTCTCTGCTTTTTAATATACTGTCTGGGTTTGTCATAACTTTTCTTCCAAGGAGTAAGCGTCTTTTAATTTCATGGCAACAGTTCTTTAGTTCTTCTTTACTTTCTGCCATAAGGGTGGTGTCATCTGCATATCTGAGGTTATTGATATTTCTCCTGCAATCTTGATTCCAGCTTGGGATTCATCCAGCCCAGAATTTTGCATGATGTACTCTGCATAGAATTTAAATAAGCTTGGTGACAATATACAGCCTTATTGTGCTCCTTTCCCAGTTTTGAACCAATCCATTGTCCCATTTCTTGACCTGCCTACAGGTTTCTCAGGAGGCAGGTAAGGTGGTCTGGTATTCCCATCTCTCCCCACAGTTTGTTGTGATCCACCCAACCAAATTTATTTTTACAAGACGCTTTATATGACCTCCTCCTATAGAAAACCAGTATTTTTGATATGAATTGATGATAATCGTGAAAATAAATCAACAAAAACCAGAGAGCCACTACAGTCTCATAGATTCTCTTGCTAGACAACTCCGTGCCTGAGACTGTACCTCTCTGATGAAGAGGGGAATGAGTGGAGTTAGAGAGAGAGCTGTTGCAGACAGCTTTGGGGTTTGAGAAGGATTGAAAAGAATAGAAAAAGGAATAAGCTTCTTGTTTTGTGATTCTATAATGTCCCTCTGGGATTACCTGGGGTCCCAAGGTAGCGCACGCCACTGACCACACAGCTAACCTGGAGAACCCAGGAGGCAAACCCAGGAGGAAGCGGAGAACCCATGCCAGTGAAACAGGTATGCACAGAGACAGGGAGGTGTAAAAGTCATTTATTGGGCACCAATTGAAGTGACCTTAGAGGATGGTGATCAAACGTGATGCTTCCTGAGCACTTACGTTTAGTGGAACTAACATTAGTTAAGTAGAAGTTGAAAGACGGGATAAATCCATTCCTCAGCCCACTAATTTCAGGTCACTTGGCAGCACATTATGCATGTAATTGCCTGCTAATATAGAGGTGGAAAAACCATATATATTAAAAAGAAAAACATAGGTCACTTTTGCTATAGGTTATAGGTACATGCAGTCAATCCTAAAGAAAATCAGCCCTGAATATTCATTGGAAGGACTGAAGCTGAAGCTCCAATACCTTGGCCACCTGATGCAAAGAGCCAAATCATTGGAAAAGACCCTGATACTGGGAAAGACTGAGGGAAGGAGGAGAAGGAGGCGACAGAGGATAAGATGGTTGGATGGCATCAGTGACCCAATGGACGTGAGTTTTAGCAAACTCCAGGAGATAATGAAGGACAGGGAAGCCCTGGCATGCTGCAGTCTATGGGGTTGCAGAGTTGGACATGACTGAGCGATTGAATAACAACATGAGTACGTACAATTCAAGCTAAATTATTTTCCACTTTAAAAATCTGAGATATTTTTCTTTTCTGTAGTAT
This sequence comes from Okapia johnstoni, assembly GCA_024291935.2. NCBI lineage: Eukaryota > Metazoa > Chordata > Mammalia > Artiodactyla > Giraffidae > Okapia > Okapia johnstoni. The sequence goes on along the minus strand of CM044317.1, from coordinate 59,095,710 downwards.
TTTTATTTTGACTTCTTTTAGAAAAAAATAGCAACAGGGGCTTCACTAAACTCTATGAACACATTTAGCACAAAAGATGCCGAAAGCTTTACTACAGAGACTAAAGTGAAGTATCGTGTCTTTTATTGAATAGGTGCTCAGTAAATATTTGGTAAGTACATTTGTAGATGTATTTTTGAGATACTTCCCTGGACAGAGTTGTGTCCTTTCTGCAGTCACCTGAACTGTCAGGTGGCTTCACAGGCGGGCATGGTAGAAGCATCAGAGCTTCAGCTTTTGCATGTGGAGTGCTTCTGTCTGGGGTGATGGGGACGGTTTGACACTCCCGAATACAGTTTCTTTAGAGACATAGCGCCAGACATCTTCCTTTTCCTCCTCTGGATCCAAACGCTATCCTCCTTTCCCCACTCTGTCTGTGCCCGAGAAAATGGACTTCTCTGCACTGGTGAGCTCTTTGCCTCTGGTTTCTAGTTTGGTTCAGCAACGGGACAGCCCGAGATAGGAGGAGGGGAGATAGTGGGAAGGGAGGTAGTGAAGTCAGGACACTTCTTCCCTATGGGGTTTCTCACACTGGCAGCAGCCCCTCAAGGATGGTCACAGCACCTGTCAGGCAGCCAGTGCTCCCACCAGCATTTCTGCCCCAGTTCAGATGCCCACTCTCATCTGGCCCCTTCAGGCCTCAGGTGGGACAGAGCCTGCCCTACCCGATTCCTTGTTCCTATCCCAGGGCACTGCATAAGACCTTGTGGCTTTCTTCCACCCTGCCCACTTCTTTGTAAATTGTCCCTTTATTAAATTCCCTTCAAATTATCATGGTTTGAGGATGCTACCTGTTTCCAACTGGTACCGCCACTCATAATGGGTGTACATGCTGACTTCTTAGCAACACACAGCAACGCTGACTGGGTTCCAGAGGGACTGACCTCTGACCTCAGCTTGGATAGCAGTGTGTTCTCTACCAGTGTGGTTCCCAAACTTGGGGGTGCTTCATGGTCACATGGGGAGGCTGTGAAAATTCAGGTCCCTGCCCCCTACCACCTACTGACTTAGGGGTGCTGAGGACAGTTCTAAGGCCCTTGTGATGACTGACCTTTTGTAGTTCACTAGACATGGAGAAGGCAATGGCAACCCACTCCAGTACTCTTGCCTGGAGAATCCCATGGACGGAGGAGCCTGGTAGGCTGCAGTCCATGGGGTCGCTAGGAGTCAGACACAACTGAGTGACTTCACTTTTACTTTTCACTTTCATGCATTGGAGAAGGCAATGGCACCCCACTCCAGTACTCTTGCCTGGAGAATCCCATGGACGGAGGAACCTGGTGGGCTGCCGTCTATGGGGTCGCGCAGAGTCAGACACAACTGAAGTGACTTAGCAGCAGCAGACATGGAATATGATGATTCATAGCACCCCAAACTCCAGTGGCCTTCTGAACAGATAACTAGTTTCAGGGCATTAGACCCCTGTCTCGTGCCATGTGTAACTGTTAAATGTGAGTTAAATGTGAGTGAGTGACACACCTGAGAGTTGTAAAGATGACTTCTACAAAAGTACAATTTAATGAGAAAGAAGACAACCCAAGAGAGGGGAGTAGCTGCTCTTTCAACTCCCATTAAAAGCAATGAGCTGATGCAGTGCAGGAGTGGCCAGACCCTTCCTGGCTCACTATGCAAAATTTAATAGAGACAAGACTGTCTCCTGTTACCCGTGGGAAAGCTTGGTGTCTGTTTTGCCGTGGAGTTCCTCACCATCACCTGTTTAGAAAAAGAATCTTATTGATAACCAAAGTGTCACTCAAGATATGAAATGTAATTATCTAAAGACTGGACACTGTTATCTTGCAAAAAAAGGTTTTTAAGTTATAAGTCCCATGTTAAAGTAAATGCCTTTGGTGGAATCCTTGTCATAGGCTCATGGGATGCTTATTAGTTCATTTCTGTGACCACACTCTGAAAAAGCATCAGTATTCACTCTGCCAAGGGAAAATTGTGACCAGGGTTCAAGACCCTGAATGAAACTGGGTAACGTGTCAAAAGGACACGAGTTCAAATCCTTCTTGCACCAAGGGGTCGGGTTCATTTTTCCTTGTCAGGATGTGGGGCATGTGAGATTCACAGGGAATGTTACTCCCTGTTCCCCATCCCTACTGGAACTCTGTAATCATCTAAAAAAATCCACATCCCTCATTTCAGGGAAGAGCCACAAAGAAACTATAAAGTTAGTGGGAAAGTGTATTCTGCTGAGTCAGTGGGGCAGACCCCAGGTGCCTCCAGCCACCTTGCAGTGCCTTTTGCAAAAATGTAAGAGAGAAAGTCTCACTCCCACGTTAGTAGTAGTAACAATTCATCTCACTCAACTATGAGCCAGGACTCTGTCTTCCCAAAAGGCTGAGTGAGGGTCACTCTGCTGAGAGCTAATTGTTGGAGAATGATGACAAACTGTTACGTGTTTTGCCATTTCATGCATTTTCAGCCTTTTCCTTTCAATGGTTTGGTAAAATGCTTTTAGCTGATGGGTTGTGGATGTTAAGATAAAGGGATCTTCTTGAATGCAATAACCTAGGAACAGAGATCTTTTCCAAGAGGGTTAGGGTTGGGCCTGAAGAGGAATCCACTGAGCCGGGTGGAGATTACTGAGGCCTGTCCCGCGCTCTCCTGTGGGTTAGCTTTCAGAGCCATCTAGACTGGTTTGCCCTGGAAAGAGAGAGGTGGTTCTTAACGGCCCTTGGGCTTACTTGGACCAGCATCAGGGAGCCAGGAGTCACGAGCTTGTGCACTTGTGTTTCACCTCTGAACACAAAGTGCTCAAAAAAGGAGAAAGTTCAGTCAGGTTTTGTGTTTTCGACAATCTAAATACATTAAATGCTGGCACTGAAGGACCCTAGGAACTGTGCTGGTGTCCTAGAGGGCAAACTGCAGGTAGGGGCCAGAGTGACCCCTGGCTAGATGACTTGTTTACAGACCACCTCCTAGTCCACCCCATTCCACTCCACCCTTACTTTCATCCCTTATCTATGTATGCGGTCTTCAGCTACCCTGAGAGCCGTCATAGGCTCAGAAGACAAGAGGAAAAGGCTAGGAAGAGCAGAAAAACACTTTAGAGGAACTGTTGCAAGAGCCAACAACTAGGTGGTGCCAACCCTCTCCCACCCCGACCCCCACCATACCTTCCTGTGTGACATTTTTTTTTCACTTCAACTTTTTGGTAACCTACAATTCAATTATTTTCATTTGAGGTTATAAATGACCTTTTTTTTAAACAAAAAAAGGCAGTTTCAGAGGAAGTTGATGACTCATTAAATGATCGATCAGTGACACATATGTGAATTAATTAATTAAACTGCTCAGCCAGGGGAGAGGGGCTGTGATTGGAAAGAGGGGCGCACCTTGGGAAGGGGCCCGGGTGGAATGTGAGGTGACGGGAAGCCAGTAGGAGGAATAGAGAATGGGCAGTTGTAGGAGTGGGGAGAGGATTAGGTAGAAAAACACTGCAACCACAGGGACTCTTGCTCCTGAGACCCCGAAGTCAGTCAGTGGTGGTTTTCTTCTCCTTAAAGCTTGACTTGGTGGGGCAGCCTAGTACCACCAACAGCAGCATCTATCTTGTGGAAGGTTGCCAGATTTAGTGAATTAAAAAAAAATACATGATGCTTGATTAAATATGAATTTCAGACAAACAACAAATAATTTTGTAGTGTAAGTATGTCCCAAACTGTTTATTCAAAATTTAAATTTGACCAGGCATCCTGAATTTTATCTGTCAGCTTGCAGAATGGCTGAGTGCCTGACATTCAGTGGTTCTTTGAAAAAGATGCTGTGGTGGGGAAACCAAGGATGAGAGAGGTCGTGATTTATAGCCTCTTGGATGGTACAGAAGCCTCCAAAGCAGATGCTTCTAAGTCCTGGATCATTATCCATGGCTGGCTTGTGGATCCACTTTGGGCCATCTGTTGTTTGTCTTGGGGTGGCAGAAAGGACCCTAGAGGGAGGTGAAGCCAATGGAGGGCTCCATGATAAGCCCATCCAAAAGGCTTGGAAGGCTGGGAGGCTGAAGCAGGCTGACAGAGACTCCAGGAGGTGTGAAACCCTGGGTAGAGTCAGAACAGAGCGTTGGGAGGGACAGAAGAGTCATCTGGTCTACCTTCTTCCATATTATTGTTTTTTATATTTTTATGAAGAAACTGAAGGCTAGCAAGGTAAAGTACAACTCAAGTCACGGAAAATCAGTGAAGCCTGTGGGAGAATCAGACTTCTTAAGTCCTCACTGAGTTCTTTCCACTGCATGGTGCTGACGGAGCAGATTCTTAGTCAAGCCTCCATTTCCACACAGTGCTACTTTGTACACAGTACCCACTTAGCCTAACCTTGTGGGAAAGATCGCCTGTGAGTCACCACCACCCTCATTTTCTTTTTTGTTGGTGTAAGAACCACCTCGGTAGCCCCTTATTATCAAGAGGCTGGGTTATGTTTTATATCCCAGTTAACAAAGACCAAGGACCAAGAGATCCAGATTTCACCGTTCATTTCTTTAGATGCTATTTGGGGCAGTTATGCAGGTTTCCCAAATCTGGCTACTCAGTAGAATGAAAGTAAAACATAAAGTTGTGCTTCCTTCTGGCTTAAGGATATATATGGGTGGTTTTGCAGTTTAGTGGTCCATTCCTGTTCAGGGCAGAAATATGATAGGAGACTAGTCAGCAGCAGTCTGTAGAGAGCTCCCAGAGCCCTCTACGGCGCCCAGCTGGGCAGAAAGGAATGCTTAGGGTAGAATGAAAGAGGGAGGGACACTCCCGAAGTGGAGAAAACCACTGCCTCCATTTCCTCCAGAGGCTGAGTTTTATAGTAACAGGAAGAGTGGCTGTTTCCCAAAGCTGTTTTTTTTTTCTGAATCCTTAAACATGACCTTCTTATATTTTTAGGATCATGATACCTCTTCCTGGCTTTTCAACTTGAGAGGATGACATGTTCTTTTTAAGTGGATTGGGTTTACTTGAGCAGCTTTTGATATAAACTGTGGGTCTTTGAGAATAAGAATACTTCATTGAACCAGTGGCTGTCTCCACACTGTCCTATCCCCTCAGTGAATTAGCACATGGGAAACTATTTAGAGGGGAGAAGGTCATTTGTGGGAAAGAAGACTCTTTACTTCTTCTCTATTCATGTGGTTTTCTCCCTTCCTGACATGATGGATATTAGTGATGTTTTCTTGGAAAGCAAAATATCCCACATTAACGTATCATGGCCTCTTTGGGAAGCTGAAATTCCACAAGCTCTTCCACAGATTATTTCTTCAGGTGATTCTACATTTACACTGTTGCTGCAGAAATGCAATAATCCTAGGCAACTTGTTTCTGTATTATCTCAGGAGTGATAGTATTAAACATTAGCCAGCCAAAGTCATAGGCAAAGACACCTGATATTTGAATTCTTGTACTACCTTCTTTATATTGCCCTGTATTACCCACCCCCCAGGAATCACTGGCTGGAAGCATTATGAAGTGATTACTTCCTTCCCTGACATTAACAATAATTATACTTGACTTCACAAATTGGAGAATGTGAAACTAAAAAACTGAAAATATAGTTTGTGCTTTTGTCACTTGGAAGAACTTCAGCTGAATTCTGGTCATCTTCTGGTCCCACATTTTCCTAGCAAGAAAAGCGTGCATGACTGGGAACTGCAAGAGTTTTAGCCAGTTTTCTTTAAGACTCACTCTGCATCCATCTTGGTAAATAGTGCTTAAGCTAGCTTGGCTTATCAGTGCTGCTGCTGCTAAGTCGCTTCAGTCGTGTCCAACTCTGTGCTGAATGAACTGCAAACGTCTTTGTAAAGTAATTAGCCCCCAACTAAAATAAATAAATTTATTAAAAAAAAAAAAGATGGTGTCTGATACTTCTTTGTTCTCTTCACTAGCACCTAACCAGCACCATGCACACTGTCCAGTTACCTGTTACACGGAAATCTTCCCCTGGTGCCCAGTGTAAGTCATGCCAGTCATCGTGAGTGCTAAGATGGGGCAAAGCTTTTTTTCTCAAAGACTGTTCCCACATTTAGGAGTGTTTAAGCTGCCTACAGGGCACTCATATGTGTGTCTCACACCAGTGGAAGTGAGAGGAAGGAGTAACCCAAAAATTGTGCACAACCCAGGTGCCATTTTTGTCAGTCACAGTCTCAGATGCACTTGCTGTTTTTGTAATCGGCTTATGTTTTTCTGGTATGATTTGGACCCTGGGAGAGGCCCCTCAGTTTTCTGAAAATTCATAGAGTGAATGATACATTCACAGATCTAAGTCTTAAGTGACTGGTATGGAAGTTCTGTTGAATTTCGGTATTCATTTCCCCAGCCAACAAATTTCTCTCCCTATAAATATTTGTTCAGTTAAACTACACGTTGTAAGACTTCCCATGTATTCTGCTTCAGGGAGACTAGGCCGGTGTAACAGGAAAAACGGGGAACTTGTCCAAAAAGCCACCTGGTCCTAAAAAGCAGATAGATGCCCCCACACCTGCCGCTGTGCATCTAGTTTTTTATGATGCGGGGTCTTGTTATTTGATGGCAGACGTCTTCTTACTATCTGAGAAGCATTCGGCTAAAGTACAAGGAAGTATAAGGTGGTTGAGGATCAAACAGTAAACCCTGAGATTTTTTAGATTAAAATTTTAACCTGTTCTCTTTCTAAATCATGGTATTTAGGCATTTGCCATTCATCCTTTTCTCTGCTGCAACCCCCACGCCATCCCACCCTGTCCTCTGAAGAGTTCAATGATCTGGCACTTGATTTCCCACAAGAAGAGTTGAGGAGAGAACTGCAGGCCTGGGCAAGAGAGGGTTAAAACTAAAGCTGGGTTTCCAGAAGTTGAGGCAGAGCTTTGTGCCACTGCAAAATAACCTACTTATTAGCAATTCTGCTGCATCATCCTTTGAACTTAAATCCCCATTTTTATCTTGGTGGGGATTTTCAGGAGTCAGTGAATAGTATTAACTTGTGCTCTGGAGAAATGGAAGGATCTTGTGGCAGAATTAAGAAGCATGATTGCAGCCAGTCCCTCCCGTTTTAGATTATAGTAAATGCCTTCTGCATCAGGCTTGCTTTTTGTGCGTTTTCTTTTCCTCCCTTCATCACATTCGTTATCCCTTGGGCAAGTTGTGTCTGTCCCTCCTGCCACACTCCCCCCGCACTCCAGGCTAGAAGCTCTCCTGCAGAGACTCCAACCAGCTGGAGAGCCTTCTTTCTCCCATCCCCCTGTCTTTCCCACCCCTGTGGTGAGACCCATGCCTAATTTTCAGCTCTTCTGGGGCAGTGTGTCATTACTTGGAAGAAAATTAGAAAGCATTTTACACGGCTTATTACAAATCATTAATTGAAGTGCCACGAAACCCAAGGAATTTATTCTCCCATTGATGTGTGCGTAACTCCTATTAATATTAATAAAGTTGTTTAGAATCAAAGAACCAGTAGGAACCCATAACAGAGGATCCATTTTGATCCTGCTTTACAAAGTGACTCACACCCACAGGGCATCAACAAGCATTTTAAATATAATTTTTACAACTCCTTTTTTTTTTTAAAGAAAAGTGATTGCTGAGTATAACATCACAGCACACTCCCGTCCTTGTGAAGGATGGCAGCTGTTGGTGTAGTCCTGCCCCACCCGGGTTGGAAGTGGGAAATGGCAAGCCTGGTCGGTGTGTATGCAGGGAAGATCCGTGCGAGAGGTTTCACCTGGGGCCACCATGCATGCTCTTATCGTGGAGGAGCTGCCCAAACAGTGGGAAGGGTACCATGCCCCTGGGCACCCCCAGACAGAAGTAAATAGAGGTATTTGCTTCACCTGAGCTGTTTCTGCCCTGTCCTACCTGTGCAATTATGACAGGTAACATTGATGAAATGAACAGTTGAAGGGTGGGGATAATTGTAAATCTTTTAGTCTAGATAATTATAAATCTTTTGAACACTCCAAGGACCCCAGAGAATCTGAAGATGTAGAAACAAGTGAAAAGTACCCTTAACCTTTCAAGTAAAGTGCAAACACCAGTAGTTAAAGCTGCACTCTCTTTAACGGTGAGTGAATTTGTAGTGTTTGTTTATTCACCTTCTTAACCAGTAAAGGGAGACTTCTGAAGGGCCGGATTTTTAGATCTATGTCTTTACCCTACCCCTTCCCAGTTCCTTCTCTGTCTCCTCTTCTGTCCACTATAGGGCATTCATTTATACAGATGTTATTAACGTTTGGAAAATGACTTCAATATGGGTGACAAAGAAGAGAGGTTTTCATTGAGAAAGATGGTATTCTTTCAGTGTCCTGTAGTCTGTCTCAAAAATGTTAAATTTTAAAACACTTAGATTAACACTTGTTTGTTTTTAAATGTTACTTTTAAAAAGAATCACTTCTCCTAAAACAGATGGAAAACTAAATTGCTTTTATTAGGTTTCTGAAGTGGTAGTTATAATTGAATTATTTCCCTCAAGACTGGCAGCACCTCACCAAGGTTCGTCCTTGGAATGTTACCGAACCTTGTAAGAACTTTGAGTTCCCTCTGCTTTTGTCTGAGTTTGGGAAGTAAGTATTCATTTCTGAAATTGTTAATTTAGACACTCTGAGGAAGGAAAATACAGGATATCCCTTTAATCACTGAACCTCATTTCCAACCCTTTATTTTTTCTTAAGTTTAAGTGTAAAGTTTCCAAAAAAAGGAAGCAATGCTGGTTATAAACAGGTAGGGTCCATCTGGCACTGTGCAGATAAAAACAAGCCCAGAATTCTATTCACTTGTCCTTCACCACAGGGCTGTGATCTGGGTCAGGATTATCCTTGTTTTACAAATGAGGCAGCTGGAGCTGGAGAGGTGAAGCCAGACTTTCTCAGGGCCACAGTCCCAGGGAGGGTTAAGAGCCCAGATGAGGTGGGAGGGTTGAGGGCAGGGGCTCCATGATTACTTCCCAGCCTGCCTGCCCCTGGATCTTGTTAGAGTTGGGGTGCATAGGCTCACTGTTTACCCAATGGGTCATTCAGTCCCAGAGACCCAATTTGACTTACTGATAAGTCAGATTTAACTTACTTACCAGTACCTATCAGAGTGCTTGGAGCATGACAGGCACTCAGTATATGTTTGGAGAATGACTGTGTTGCCCGAGCCAAAGAGTTCATTGTAATTCATAATCTCATCCTGGTCATTGCCCTGGCCACTGCCATATCTATTTTGAAACCTCTTTGCAAGTGAGTTTAGACACATGTGTGTATATACTTTATATATATGTACTTTCAAAGTAACATTTCCAGAATTTGCCTCAAATGCCAGTGTGATCAAAGACCAGTAGCAAATCAGAGTAGTGTGTGGAGGTATTAGATGCATACTTTCTTTGATTTCAACATATTTCAAATGGTTGTTTCCTGACTTTAACATATGCACTCATATTGGGTATTTGTCTTTCTCTTTCTGACTCACCTCACTTAGTATGATAATCTCTGTTGCTACTGCTAAGTCACTTCAGTCATGTCCGACTCTGTGTGACCCCATAGACGGCAGCCCACCAGGCTCCCCTGTCCCTGGAATTCTCCAGGCAAGAACACTGGAGTGGGTTGCCATTTCCTTCTCCAGTGCATGCATGCATGCTAAGTCGCTTCAGTCATGTCCGACTCTGTGCGACCCTATGGACAGGAGCCCACCAGGCTCCTCTGTCCACGGGATTCTCTAGACAAGAATACTGGAGTGGGTTGCCATTTCCTTAGCTGAATCCAAATTGCTGCAAATGGCATTATTTCTTTTTTTATGGCTGACTAGTATTCCATTGTATATATGTATCACATCTTCTTTATCTGCTCGTCTGTTGATGGGCATTTAGGTTGTTTTCATGTCTAGTCTATTGTGAATAGTGGTTTTATGTATGTAGGGGTTCATGGATCTTTTTGAATTATAGTTTTGTCTGGATGGTATATTCCCAGGAGTGGAACTGCTGGATCATATAGTAATTCTATTTTTAGTTTTCTGAGGAACCTCCACACCCTTTTCCATAGTGGCTGGACCAACTTACATCCCACCAATAGTGCAGAAGCATTCCCTTTTCTCCACACCCTCTCCAGGCCATTCTGACTTGAGTGTGGTGGCACCTCATTGTGGATCTGATTTGCATTTCTCTAATAATTGGTGACATTGAGCATCTTTTCATTGTGCCTATTGGCCATCTATATGTCTTCTTTGGAGAAATTTCTCTGTAAGTCTTCTGCCTGTTTTTTTAAGCTAGTTAAGATTTATTTAAACATTTCATGAATCAAACAAATCATATTTACTTATTGTACCTTAAGAAGAGGGCATGGTTTTTGTTTTCGTTCTTTTTAATTTTTAGTGGAATATAACTGATTTACAATGTTGTGTTAGTTTCAGGTATACAGCAAAGTGAATCAATTATACATAGATCATTACAGAGTATTAAGTAGAGTTCCCTGTGCTCTACAGGAGGTCCCTAGTAAAACGACTTTAAAAGCAAATACTGTTTTCTTACCAGAGGAAAGTTTAACTGGGGATATAGAAGCCTCCTTCAATGTGTTTTTCAAAAGAAGTATTATATTTTGGGGCTTTCTTACTCGCTTTAAGTTGAAATATATTATAAGATTTCATGTAAAGGAGAACATAACACACAGTGTCCTATTGTATTACTGATGTTTTTAAATAGAGGGTACAGGATTAAAAAGTAATAAAATGCTATTCACACACGCAAAAAAAATGATCCATAAAACCACTGTTGGTCAGATAGTGGAATTAAGTGTAGAATTACGTCAGAAAGTCTGCAGAAAAATGAAATGTTTGAATCTAAGGTGTCTCCTTTGGGAAGCTAATATTGGGGGAGTGGAATCTCCGAGGAAGGTCCTGGGTGTTCTTGGCGAGTGAAGGAGAGCAGCTCAGCTTCTAAGGCCAGTCCCCATGCTCATCTCTGAGGGTGAGTGAGGTCTCCCTCATAGGAACCCTACACCCTCCACAGTCCCCTCACACACAATCCTCTCCCAGCTCAGAGAGGAGGCTGTAGTGAGACCCTTTCTCACTTCTCCTGGGGGCTCCCTGCACCCCAGGCTGCTGTATAAGTGCCCAAATAAATCTCCATAGCAGAGGGTCCAAGAAAACAAAGCATCTGCGAAGAACAGAGTCTGGCCGTATGGTTTCTATATCCCCAGGGATGTATTTCAGTGGTGGCTGGAGCAGTTGTGTGAAGCCCATGTCTAATGGTGATAAGCCAGCCCTGCATAGACTCTGACCAGCTGCTGAGGTCAAGCTGCACCCCGAGACTGGGGACAGAATTCTCTCTCCATGTATGTGATACTGGCTGCTCTGAGGAAGGTCAGGAGTCTGCCTCGTGACCATGTGTATCCACAATGGAAATCTGAAGAGCCTGTAAATGGACAAAGGCAGGAATGGTGTCCTGGGAGTTATCTTCAATATTCCATACTGTTGAGTGAAAACTATACATTAATCCACAGCAAGACTCAGGCGAGCTGAACTGATGTCTTGGGGTAACTTTGAAGGGTGGGGATGTGGAGCACGAACTGTGTGCTACATAGAGAGACCACCTTTTATGCTTAGGGCTTCCCCCTCCAGAGATGCTATAGACTATAAACCAAAGCCCCAGGAAACTTTTTTAATAGATGTGAAAAAATTAGGCTTAAATGTATGAATTTTCACCTTAAAAATCAATCAGATCAAATTAAAATGATTTGTGTTACTTTATTTTGAAGCTGTTTACTTCATGCTGTCCTAACATACAGTAATAAAAATAACTTGGGCATGACAGTCATCTTAAGTGAATAAAAAAACCCCAGTGAAATGAAATGGTACTTTTAAGCTTTTAGCAAAGCAAATTTTTTAATTATCTTGCTTAAATTAAATTGCTGCACTCTTTTGCTTTCAGCGCTTATAAGAGTTCTGCTTTGTTTCTGCTTTCACTACATTAATGACTGAGTGTTTTTTTTAAATTGAAGTATTAACATTCATATAGAAAAGTGCACACTTTGTTAATTGCACTGAAAATGAATTTTCATAAGGTGAACACACCCCTGTAACCAGGAACCAGATGGAGAAAGAATTCACCCAAGCTGCAAAGCCCCTTAGACCCCTTTCTAGTCCCAAAATCCCACCAAAGGTAACTATTGTACCATGATTTCTAACATAGGTTGAGTTGTCTGTCTTGAATTTTATATAAATAAAATCTTAAGGATGTATTTTTGTATTTCTCTCAAAATTACGTTTGGGAAATTAATCCTTCTTGTTATTGAGTAGTAGTTTGTTCACCCTCATTGCCATGTAGTATATTGTATAACTCTCCCAAAGTTTATTTAACCCTTCTGTTATACATGGGCTTTGGGCTGGGTTCAGCACAGTGCTGCTAGGAACACTCCTGTACGTGCCAGTGGGTGAGTACCTTTAATGTTGCTGTAAGAGAGATTCCTTGATGGTGAGATCCTGGGTCGTGAGACATAGGTGTGTCCAGCTCTGATAGATCCTGCCAGGTTTCCACAGTGTCTGTATCAGTTTACACTCTCATCAGCGCAGTATGAGAGTTCCAGTTGCTCCATGTTGTCACCAAGACTTTGCAGTTTTTGTCTCTGTCATTTTGTCATTTGTCTCTGCCTATCTGGTAGGTGTGTGTTTTGGTAAGGCATTGTGATTCTAATTTACTTTTTGATGACTAAACTAGTCCAACTAGTTTAGTCCATGGACTGCAGCACGCCAGGCTCCTCTGTCCTCCACTATCTGCTGAAGTTTGCCCAAATTCATGTCCATTGAGTCGGTGATGCTATCTAACCATCTTATCCTTTGTCACCCTCTTTTGCTTTTGCCTTCAATCTCTCCCAGCATCAGGGTTTTTTCCAGTGAGTCAACTCTTCGAATCAAGTGGCCAAAGTATTGGAGCTTCAGTTTCAGCAACAGACCTTCCAATGAATAGTCAGGACTGATTTCCTTTAGGATTGACTGGTTTGATCTCCTTGAAGTCCAAAGGACTCTCAAGAGTCTTCTCCAACACCACAACTCAAAAGCATCAGTTCTTCGGGGCTCAGCCTTCTTTATGGTCCAACTCTCATATCCATACATGACTACTGGAAAAACCATAGCTTTGACCATATGGACCTTTGTCAGCAAAGTAATGTCTGCTTTTTAATACGCTGTCTAGGTTTGTCATAGCTTTTCTTCCAAGGAGCAAACGTCTTTAAATTTCATGGCTGCAGTGATTTTGAAGTCCAAGGAAATCAAATCTTTCACTGTTTCCACTTTTTCCCCATCTACTTGCCATGAGGTGATGGGGCCAGATGCCATGATCTTAGTTTTTTGAATGTTGATTTTTAAACCAGCTTTTTCACTGTCCTCTTTCACCTTCAACAAGAGGCCCTTTAGTTCCTCTTCACTTTCTGCCATTAGAGTGGTATCACCTGCATATCTGAGAGTATCTTCTTATATGTTTATTGGCCATTTAGATTTCCCTTTTTGTGAAATTTCTTCTCAAATACTTGCCCATTTTTGTGTTGGGTAGTCTGCCTTTTCCTTATGGGTTTGTAGGAGTTCTTTGCTGGATATATATGTTGCAATTATTTCCTTCACTGTGTGGCCTACCTTGATCCTGTTGAGGTGTTTTGATAAAGAATTCTTAAATTTAATACAGTCTAAATTATCATATTTTTTCTTCATGGTTAACACTTTCTTGTGTTTTATTTTTTGAAACTCTTTACCTGTCAGAAGATCTGAAGGTATTCTTTGTTTCCTTCTAAAAGTTTTATTATTTGACTTTTCACATTTATTTCCACCATCTGTCTGGTATGAACTTGCGCATGTAAAGTGGAGATTAAGATTCATTTTTTTCTTACAGATAAACAGTGTATTCATTTCCTAGGGCTGCCCTAACAAAGTACCACAAACTGGGTGGCTGAAGACAACAGGAAGTGATCCTCTCAAGTTCTAGAGGCCAGACGCCTGAAATCAGGGTGTGGGTAGAGTCATGTTCCCTCTAAAGGCTCTGGGGACGATCCCTTCCTCGCCTCTTCCTAGCTTCTGGTGATGGCTGGAAATCCTTGACGTTCCTTGCTTTGTGACTACATTGCTCTGACCGCTGCTTCCATTGTCACATTGACTTTTTCCCCTTGTATCTCTGTGTCTAAATTTCTTTCTTCTTAAAAGGGAATCAGTCATATTGAATTTAGGGTGCATGCTCATCTGCTATAACATCATTTTAACTAATTACATCTTTAGTGACCCTATGTCCGAATAATGTCACCTTCTGAGGTACTGGGGGGTGGGGGGTTGGTTAGGACTTCAGTATATCTTTCTCGGGAACACAATCAGCCCATAATACCCAGTGAACCCAGCTCCATTTATTGAACTTCAGTGTCATCTTTGTCATAAATCAGGTGATTATCTGTAGGTCTATTTTTGAACCTTCTTTTTTGTTCTGTTGGTCTAATTGTCTATGATACAAATACCACACTGTCTTAATTACTGTCATTTTATAATGAAATTTGGTATCTGATGGAGTAAGTCTTCCAGCTTTGTGGTTGTTCTTGAAGATTATCTTGGTTTGGGGCACTTTGCATTTCCATGTGAATTAAAGAATCTGCTTGTCAACTTCTGCCAGAAAAAGAAAACTTTTGTTTTTTTAATCAAAATTGCACTCAAGATGCAATTTAGGGGAGAACTGACATCTTTAAAATACTGAGACTTTTAATCCATGTACACAGCATAACCCTTTATTCCTTAGGAGTTTAATGTCTCTCAATAATGTTTTTAATGGTTTTCAGTGTTAAGGTCTTACACATTTTAAAATTTACTTTTAATTCTTTTTCTAAATTTATTTTTTCTTACACATCTTTTATTGGACTTATTCCTAGATATTTGATATTTTTGATGGAGATGTGTTTTGATGAAGTAAAAAGCAAAGGAAGAGAAGAAAAGCTTCTACTGGGTTTACTGCCTCACATTATTAAGGAATTTTCCCACATTTGCCAAGCTTAGCAGGGCTAAGGTTTAAGTTGAGGTCTCCTTGGGTCTAAGTAAGGGTCTGGCAAATAAATTAGTTAGTCCTTCAAAAATGCAAGTTTTAGAAGAGATGAAGTGCTTCAAAACATGGGATCCTCAGATTTAGGTAAAATAGGTCCTTGGTAGAAAAATATTAGAGGCATTGGCTTTGCCATGTTGCCACATGGAGAACCATGACTGGAAGAGATGTTGAGGACACAATGCAGATGTTGAATGGGGTAGGAGTCTAGTTCTGGGGTCTCCAGTGTTCTTAGAGCTCTAAGTTCCCCAGAAGTGCTGAGTGGGACAGGAGGATGGCCAAGGTGGTGGTGTTTTGAGTCCTTTCCTGCTTGAACCAGAGCTGTTCTGTTCTACTTTTGTCTAATATGTTGGAGTGTAGCACAAGTGTTGAAAATGCACATGTACACACATCTGCATGTGATCGCACAAGGTTTTATACTAAAAAAAAAAAAAAATAGCTTAAAGACTACCAGACTACATATTCTTTAACATTCCATTCAGCCCCAGGATTCTGGGATTTTAATATTCTAGCCAGCCTACATTTCAGGGACTCTGCAGACGTCATTATTAACCTTGATCTTGGCAGCATGGTGATACTGTGTGCATATCCAGGGCCTTCTCAGGAGCCACTGCAGAACGGAATGTCTGTTTTAGAGGGTATTGAGAGTGGTTATCAGGTTGGAAGAGAGCTTGGGGACTTGTCCAGCTGCATCATAGCAAAGCAGTGTTTTTGTTCAGACTCAGGATTGCAAATCACTAGAAACAGCTTCATTTACCAGGGAAATCAGAAGTATGTATACCAGGAAACAGAGTTTCTGTTTTATTTTTACCTGATACCTAAGGACTGTGGTCACCTGATAGAAACTCCTTGCCCAAAAGAAAAGAAAGACATAATTCTTATATATACTTCATTCTCTTATATCTTATGAAAGCAGAATCTTTTTTCTCCTGAGAGTCAACTACTTATTGCAGTGGCATTTACTTCATTTCTTTCTTTCCCAAATAAACCTTCAGCATTGGGGTTTAAATATAACAATAATCATTATCATAAATAATAATTATTAATAATATATTACAAATTAATGGCATATAATAAATTGTTATGTGAAGGAGGAGAAGAAATTATATCACTACTACTCTTTTTTTTTTTTTTTTTTACTACTACTACTCTTACTGCTGGGGTTGATAGAGGTTACGGGGAGCCCTAGGGCCCCACCCAGGCCCTCGGACCACTCCTTTGCATGACTCAGCCCAACCACTTGTGCCCAGGAGCCCAAAATATGTACCTGAGAGCCACCTCCTGGGAGGCAAGGATAAGCTCATTTGCTGGTTTGGGGGTGCCCTGCTGCTCCATGAGCTTTAGTGCCCCTCATCCTGGCAACGGCTAGTGAGAGAGAAGCAGCGGCCCCTTCCAGTCCGACCTTCCTGCCCTCTCATCCTGGGGTCGGTAACCCCTTTGTGCTGCTGAGGGCCCTCCACGCTCATCTCTTTGTCTACCCATCACTCTTTTCTTCCACCCTTTACTCCCGCTCCAGCAAATAATAAAACAAACAGCCACCACAGCCTCGCTTGAGTCTCCCCAACTTGTGGTGGTAAAGCCAAAAGGACCAGGGCCCCTGCAGGCAGGGAGAGCAGGCAGGCCAGTGTCGCCTGCTCGGAGCACCCCTCTTCCTCCCCCACGAAGCAGGTCCGTTTCCTAGGGAACTCTGTTTTTTGCTTCCCATCCTCCTCCTTGCGATTGGGCCTTGTTTGCTCACTTGCTCGTTTAATGCATCATCCTGCCGATTGTAACTCCTTAGTTTTGCAGACCGTTGACTTTGGACTTGCAGGGAACACTGCCACATGCCCAGCTTGCACCTCACGCCACACAGGACAGCGGTAGCCACAGGAGAACGATGGAGGGGAGGGGAAGTCACCCTCTCCAGCCCTTGTCCCCTTTCCTTTGCTTTTGGAAATAAGACAGCAGAGACTCAAAACAGCTGCTCCTTAATGGGTGGGCCCTGCAAGCATGCTGGCTTTATCATCAGCCCGCACCAGCTAGAGGAAGACTTGGGATCCCCATTCCAAAACTAGCTAATGTGGTCACAGAGGTGAACTAAAAAGGGATCAAGCCCTGTGAACGCAACAGAATGACTAGAAGTGCCTCCTCTGGGTGAGGCAGTGGGCCAGGCAAGGTGTCAGCAATTCAGAGATAGATTTAGGGTAAGTTCCTGGCTCAAGGATCTGGCTCATTTCTGCTAGAGGTGTAAACGGTGAGATGAATCGCAGTGGATTGGACAAGAACTTCAGGGAGGGATTTATGTTTCAGTTGGGCTCGAGGAGCAGGTTGGGTCACCTTTCTTGCAGGTGGAGATAAGGGTTCGTGGGAGGGAAGAAGAGGGCAGGTGAAGGCCCAGAGGAGGGACAGGTGCTGGGAACAGTAAATGCTTTGGTAAGGCTGGGCATGAGGGAGAAAAAAGAAATGGGCGATAAGGCCGAGTTGGGTCTGAAATGATGATGGTTGACTTGGAGTACAAAGCTGAAGAGTGTGAGTCTGTGTAAGTCTTTGGCCTTTCTAACCGTGTCACTACCCTAAGGTTCCTAGGGGGTGGCTTAGAAGTGCTGCAGGGGCCAAAGGTTCAGAGCCCTTCCTTGCTCATTGTACTGGGGTGTTACCTTTCACTTAAGAGGGTTCCCATTGGCCTGTGCCAAGCACCCATTCACTTATCTAGTCCATCAGTCTGCAAATACTTACTGAGAACTTCCTGTATGTCTAGCCCTGTGCTCCATTCTGCTGAAAGACCGTGGAAGGTTTTTTGCTTTTTGTTTGTGTGTTTCTTTGTGTTTATTTGTTTTTGTTTTCTGTACAGAAGGTTTTGACCCAGTGGCAGGCTAGCAAGAGCCGTGGGTCAGCAGCCTGAGTTATATATCTGTCTCTGCCACCCACTCCTCATAAATCCTTAAGCAAGTCTCCTGACCTCACTGGGAGTAGTTTATCACCTGTAAAGTGTAGAACTAGACTGGTAAATAGTTCCCAACTGAGACATTCTAGGACTGACATGATCAGTGCATGATCTATAATCCAAAACTTTGCTTTCTGTCAACAGAGTTAGAAAAGGAGAGACCAGAGGCAGAGAGGCCAGATAGGAGGTGATGGCAAGAACATCTGTGGGGGACCTTAAGGATCTGAGTGAGGCCTTTCATTTATTATTTCAACAAATGCAATACTTAGTGCCAGCCATTGCCCTGAGCATGGAAATATATCAGTGACCAATACAGAGCCTCTGCTTTCAAGGTACTTTCTCTATAGAGGGCAGTGGTGGGACTGGGAACAGGAGTGACAGATTGAGAGATGTGTTTGAAACTAAGAAAAAGGGTGTTAGTTGGAGCTGTGGAAGTGTATGAGGTACCAGAGAAGAGAAAGGACAAAGGTTTAGAGGGAAAGAGAAACCTGGGATGATGGAACCTGAGGACCCTTCTGTGGAAAGCCAACTAATGTTCACTCCATGATAGAAAAAACATTCTGTGTCATGCCAAAACAACAACCTTGTCCCCCAAAATATCCTGGTGTGGCTGCGAAGCTATGACACTAAAGAGAAAATGTCTGTTTAGACACTCAGTTCTCCTTGACTACATCATTCCTATATATGAAGCAAAATGACACCAGAGCCATGTAAGGGTTTATATTATATAATGTGAAGTGTTAGTCACTCAGTTGTGTCTGACTCTTTCTGACCCCATGGACTGTAGCCCACCAGGCTCCCCTGTCCATGGAATTCCCCAGGCAAGAATACTGGAGTGGGTTGCCATTCCCTTCTCTGGGGAATCTTCCCGACCCAAGAATGAAACCTGGGTCCCACATTGCAGGCAGTCTCTTTACCAACTGATTCACCAGGGAAACCCTGGGTTTATATAGTAACAGATCTATTTGCTTTCCTCAGAAAGGTCTCTAATAAGTACCAATGATATATAAAAGTAGTGTGGGCAGCTGCCTAAGTTGCTAGCCCTTTAAATCTTTTCCCAGAGCAGCTGTCTCTCTCCCATTCATTCATTCATTCATTCTCTATCTCTCCAAGTTATTGGCGTGCATCCAGAGCAGCTTCTGAGAGCCTCAAGCTTTTCCTTATTTACCCTTCAGTAATTACATATCACAGGTTGTTTGCTCTATGAGAGTCTGGGGCTGAGCAATTAGTTTCCCATTGTCTTTGCAGGAAATGACATCCATGTGACTTCTGCAGAAGGCAACTGTTGACCACTCTGGTTAAAAGAATTTGGAAAGCATTCAGCACTTCCTCTGGTTGATCATTCAGACTGGCTGATTGGGAAAGCTTTTGGAAATGTGCAGAGTGAATAATGCTTGACAGAACCAGAAATACTACTGGGTCAGTTCCTGAACAAAAGAGGCCTCTGAACTGTTGCTCTGGTCTCTCGATGCACTGACTTGTCTGGGGCCCTTCACTGTGTGGCTCAGCATGGTGCCTTGGCATTCTATTCCTTTTATAATACTTACTGGGGAATGTTCGGTCAGGATGCTTTCCAGCTGCAGACAATTGACTATCCAATTTAAGGAGGTCTGTGCAATATGAAATCTACTGAAAGTCCAGTAGCTCTGCAGACTTTAGGGTTGACTGAATGCAAACCCCCCAACTCTACTTTCCTGTGTTTCTTCTGTCTTTGTGTCCTCTGTGGGCCAACTTTATCTTGTTGGAGCAAGATAGCTACAGAAGTCCCAGACATCACATCCCACACGGTATTCAGAAGGAGGGACTTTCTCCCAGAAGAATGAGGAAAAGCTCCCAGCAAAACATTCTGCATCTGTTGTTGGCCTGGATAGGATCACATGCCCAGTCTTGAACCAGTCACTGGCAACAGGAATGAGTTTCCCTTAGATCAGTGGATCTCAAACTGTAGCATGCTCACAGGTCACTTGGGATCTTGTAAAACAGCTTCTGGTTCAGTAGGTTAGGGGCAAGACCTCAGAGCTGACATTTCTCAGAAGCTCCCAGATGATGCTGACATTGCTGCTGGGCACACTGCAAAGCCTTAGACCACGCAGGTTCCCACCCCACCCCAGCTGGGCGTGCTGTCACCTGCCCCCAAGGACTGTGGCTGGAGATCTGTTAGGAAGAAGGAAGAGGGAATGGCCCCATGCAAATAAAAACTGTATCAGAGATAACTTGTATCCAGTGCATAACAAGAATGTTACCTTTAAAGCAGGAGCGGAGTGAAGTCTATGATACAGCAGTGGAAACAAAAAGTACTTGCAGTCCTAGGTGTGGTGTGGGAGCACCTACAAACACCTTATTGTTTATTTATTTATTCTTGAGGTTGTTTACATTGCCATTTTTGAAACAAAAGATTAAAGTCATGCTGCCTTCTTGATTCTTATTCAGCTATTTTTATTTAATGCCATATACCTAATGTGACTCAAAGGGAACAAGTTCAAATGAAGTGGGTTTACATGTCCTTAAGTATAGAAGAGTGTGCCAAGTCTAGCCATCGTTCTTTGAGTGGCTGTCTGATCATTGTCTTAGTTACTGGGGAGGGAGGGTACACCCCCACTCATCCTACGAGTCACTTGACATGACGTCGGGGCATGGAAGATGCTATCTGTCGGTGGTGAATTTCTGCCAATGCAAATGGTCACAGTGCCCTTATACATGGTGTTCAGTGGAGAAAATCATTATGCTGTCTACATTGAAAAGGAAAAACTATTTTGTTATCTTGTGTGTGGGTGGGTGGGCAGTTCTTGGCAAAAGACACACAGGAATCCTGAAGTGCTGTAATTCGGAGAAAAAGGCTGTTAAGACTGAAGGACCAGAGTTCCTCCTGATCACAGACTCAGGAGGGCCCAGAGTGGAATATGCTGCCAGGTATTGAGTAAACCCCCCTGAGTGGTACCCAGAGGGGCTGCCATCTCCAAAATCACATCCAAAGACATCACTCTGTGAGGGAGATGGAGTTTTACTGCTCCATCTGCTTGACCCGCCCACTCTGAAACCACAGCTTCACATCTGTGAGACCTCTGGGAGGGCAGAGCAACTCTTACTATAACTGTCCTCACCTACACAGGTCACCAAAGTGCCTGTACTTAGGGAATTACTGGCCCTGACACCTTCAGATTCTCGGCTCCTCTGGACCAGCTGGGGAAAGCTGCTGGGCTCCAAGCTCCAGCAAGGCAGGAACTGTGCTCGTATCACATCAGTCTCCCATGGATAGACAGGATGACTGAATAGGAAGGTGGTCAGCCCCACTGACCGAGCATTCACTCTTTAAGGAGAAATAAAAGAGGGGAACATTTCATTGTGTAACTTCAGTAATTTATCAGATGAATATACAATGTTTAGCTGTCCTGTCCACATATTTAGAACCCCAAAGACTGCCAGTTAGAGATGAAATAATATTAGCTGATCCTGTGTGTTACAAGCAAGGTGGCACTATGATTCATCAATTGGTTCAAACGATGTTGACAGAATGTCTTCCTACTGTGTGCACTGTGAGGCATGGCAACAAGAGTTTGGTCCATGGATGGGTGCCCAGAAGGGAAACACAATACATACGTAATTGCTTCTGCCTAATGATGCATTTTTCCTTTTGTTGTGGTATTTTTCAGGACCAGTCCAGCAGCTGTATTAGAAGACATGTGGTATATATAAAGTTTGTGATCGTTGGGGGAAATTTTGGTAAGTGTCGCTGCCTTTATCTCTGATACCTTGTGAAGTACGTGGTGCTCATAAAGGGAAGCCATGGCTTTGTCTCTGCATCTTTTAAATCTGCTCTACACTTGAAAAAATGGATTTTATAATTAAACATGACACTCAATTGGTGTTTTCTGACAGTACGACATTTTTTTCTTGTCATTGCTGGTGTTATTAAGCAGTATGGGGTTTTCTAAGATGTAATAAATCTAGATTTTAGGAAACCTTCCAGATGCAGGATTAAGAGTACCCTGGACCATTTAGCTTATGTTCTAAACCACCCATGGAATATGAGAGTAATTAACTTGCAAACCAAAAGAAGTGAAAATAAATGTTTTTAGGTTTCCAGAGCAGAGAGATCCTTCCAGTCTATTTGTTGAAATGAGAGAGAAACAAGCAGTTAGCTGCTTGGGGAATGGGACATGAAAGGGGATTAAGAATCCAGCCGGCCTCGTCCCAGCCTGGGGCCAGCAGAGCAGTGGGCTGAGACCAGGAACATTAAACTCAGCAATCACCCAGAAGACCTTGCTAGCAGTAGTCAAAAGGACAGGAGGCATGGGTTAAAACCCAAGTTCTACACTTACCATTTGTTATATAACCTCACTGAGCCTCAATCTCCTCATCTGTAAAATAAGGCTTATAATATTACCTACCTCCTAGGGTTGCTGTGAGAATAAAGCAAGCTAGGTAGTGCAGGGACGCTCAGTAAAGCAGTTTTTTTTTAATTTATTTTATTGAAGTATAATTAATTTACTGTGTTGTGTTAATTTATGCTATACAGCAAAGTGATTCATACATATATTCACATATATATACATTCATATATTTTTTCACGTATATACATATTCATATATATTTTCATGTATATGTATACACACATTCATATATATTTTCATGTATATATATATATATATACACACACATTCTTTTTCATATTCTTTTCCATTATGATTTATCACAGGATATTGAATTTAGTTCCTTACGCTATACAGTAGGACCTTGTTGTTTATCCATCTTATGCATAATAATTAAATCTACTAATCCAACCTCCCGACCCCTCCCTCCGCCTTGGCAACCACAAGTCTATGTCTGTGAAAAGCAGTTATTCTGGATAACAGAACACCCTTGTTTGGAAACTGGACATTTGCCATTGAGATTAAGCCAGCAAAAGGTGTGCGTATCTTCCAGAAGAAGGGACGTTGAAGAGGGGCTAGTCACCCCCTGTTTGCTATCACAAGGGACATCACAGCTGGTCACCACAGTCTATTCTCCAGCGTCCGCTGCATAGCAAGCAGGGGGAAGCCTCAAGACATTTGCCTTCTTCTCTCACCCTGTCAACCCATTCTTAAACCAGCTTAGCTAATTTAACTCCCCTTCCTGCCACCTTTGCAGCCAGGTGTGATCACATTGTTTTAGCTTTGGTTGGCTTGAGAGTTAATGTTATTTTCAATCAAAACGATGGGAAGAGAAAGACAGGTCAGAAGGAGATGGTGCCCTTGGTTTAGATCTCAGTTACCAGGTTAAGGCTCTCATTTCCAAACCTTTCTTTGGACTTTTTTGTCTGTGCTTATTATTCAGGCTTCACAGAGATTCAGTTACTGGACAGAATTTTTTTTTTAACTGAAGTCCGTATTTATTCACATTTCCTACACATGTCTTTTAAATTTAGTTTAAAAATTTAGTTTTTTAAATTTATTTATTTTTTAATTGAAAGATAATTACAGAATTTTGTTGGTTTCTGCCAAACATCATCATGAAGGGCAGAAATTTTCGAGCTTTGACTAAAAGAATTTGGCTTTAGGGTGAGGCCCTTTATCGTAAGTTGGAGAGAATCAAGCATGTCACTGAGATGAACTAATGGTTAAGATTGGGTGTCTGGAGGTGACAACCCTCCAGTTTCAGGGCCTCAAAGAGATGGACATGGCCTCAGGAGTTGTCTGGTCGAGTCTTCCATTAACCAAAAAAAAAATAAAACTCTTCTCCATAATTCTTGACAGAGGGGAGTTCACATTCTTTCAGAGGTGGGGTTTGCTACTGCACAGAGGAGCTTTCTCCAATTAAAAAGCAATTCAGGGCAAAGGGAAATTTAAAGGGGTGAGAAAACTGTGCTAGCTTTGACTGTACTGGTATTTATACAACTGTCGGCTTTTGTGAAAACTCGCACGGCTATACAACAGAAAGGGTGAGTTTTGCTATAGGTAACTAAACCTTAATTTTTTTAATAGGGAAAAGAATGAGCAACTAGACAAATACCTGGACATTAGCTCAAATTATTAGAAAGAAAAAGGGAAGGAGAAGAGGAGGGAGGGAAGAAAAGCTATCTAGACCTTCTATTGAGCTACAGTGTGTGCTCAAGGGAACAGGACTTGGTCTTCTTCCTTCTTCTTTTCAGTGTCTGGACAGTACCTGGCCTGCAGAAGGCCTGTGCTGAGTATTTATTAAATCATCGAGGGCCCTGAGTCACTCTCTAAGCAGATGGAGACAAGCTCACTTACTTTCCCACACACCGCCCACTGGATATCTGAAGATGCTCTCCTTCCTCATTCTTCTTCTCTGGGCTGAATTTAAGCCACCTTTTTTCTTTGACTCTTCATCTCCTGATGTGATTTTCCTTTCTCACCCTGCCCGGCGCCTCTCCTGATTTGCACCCTATGAGTCGTCTGGGGCTAGAAACGCAGCTTCTGAGGGAATCTGGCCCCCAGAAGAAATACAGTGGGTCCCCGCTTCTGTAGATGGTGTTAATACAGAGCAAGCCTTATCCCCTTCCTTACTAAGGGCTTGGTAGCTGGATCAGGAAGGATTTCTCACTAGTAGTCTTCTAAGAATGGAGCTCCTAAAAGTGGGGAGGCTAGTGGTCCATCCAAGAGATCAGGTGGCAGCAAACCCAGCCTCATCAGTGTCTTGACTGAAATGAAGCCAGGTCCTGCCCCTGGTTTGAGACAGCAGTGGTGCTGTTTATAAGTCTTTCTGGGCAGTACTGTATTACAGGTCCCACTTCTTCACCATGAGTCACAGCAAGTTACAAATTCTGAAAATTAAATTTATAGGTGCCTTGAAAACTCTAGACTTTTTTTTTTCCTGGCAATGCCAGGGGAAGATGTATAAATAGATAAATGCAGAGCAGTAGTTCTCAACCAGGGTTGTTTTTGTCCTTGCAAAGGACATTTAGCAATATATAAAGACATTTTTTGTTGCCACAATGGGGGAGGGTGGGTGTGTACTATTGGCGTCTAATGGGTGGAAGCCAGAGATAATGCTAAAGACCCTAAAATGCACAGGACAACCCCTTCCATACACACACACACACACACACACACACACATATACAGAAATGATCCTGCCCAAGATGTTAGTAGCGCTGAGGCTGTGAAACCTATATGGAAATAATAATAATTTTAAAAAAATCAATGTCTGAGGTACTCATTATTTTGAAGGTTTAAATTTTTTAATGTTTTGACATATAATTAAATGTAAATATATAGCTAGAAAACATAAAGAAGTTTGTTCAAAGAATCACAAATCTGAAAGGGCTCCTAAGAGGCTATATCACCACGAACTCCAAGCCAGAAATGATCTAAATGAATTCAGACAGATGGGTGTCTGAAGACATATACTGAGGACTGTCAGCTACAGCTGAAAACAAGACTCACACAACTTGGTCCCGGCATTCACACAAAAGAGATTGGCTCGTGTTTTAAATTTCAGCCCCAGCTTCTTCAGATGTGTTTGTCTTCAGATGACCTCTGAGATGAGGCGGTATTTCAATCTGGGTTAGCCCATCCTTTTGAATCAAGGGTGTGATTCTGGTGTGATGAGAATGTGCTTAGGGAGGAGAGAGATCTCATTACAGATGATTGAGATTGGGTATTTTGGTACACAGGGCTGTTTATTTGCATCAATTTCCTAGTGACAGTACAATCTGGTTTAACTGGGAGTCGTCGTGAGCTTGTGTAGCCCGATATGGCTACATTTGCCAAAGTAGGGAGATTAAAGCAACATATGTCAAGTTGTGATACAGGACAATCCACTTGAAAAGACTTTAATTATAGGGCCTATTTCGGGAGAGTAACTGTGCTTTTGTGAGGTGTATTTTGGGATCCTCTAACCCAACTTCAAGGCCAGTAATATCTTCCCAGAAAGGGTGTGGTTGTGTGCTTGTTGCCTAAATATTTTGTTACCAAAAGCTTTGGTATTTGGTACTTTTCTTCGACTTTACTCCCCTTCATTTTTCTTTTCCTGATAATCTTTCCTCTTGCAAGAATGCTATGAAAATGCATTCTGGGAAGCTGAAGAAGAGAAGGATGAAAGATCTCATTTAGATGGCCAAGTCCAGAGATTTAGGGACGTTACATTATCAGTCTGCTGTTTTTAAGACAAATAGAATTTGGAGGAATGTCCCAAAAGTAATAGTAAGCAGAATCACAGGAGACTATAAAAACGACATGCTGGGGGAAAATATTTTAATGTCTGTGTCTATAGCAGAACTACATACTTAAAGCTACTTGCTTCCAGCACCCCTTTTCCAACCCATGGGTAATTCTTGTGGGCCATTTCAGTGTTCTTTGGCTAATGACCTGGAGTGAGTTATCTGGTTTCACTTTTGTTCTTTGAGATTCTTGCTTTTTCCCAGCCCTATGGTGCCTCAGGTGAATCCCTCTGTGTGTGTGTGTGTGTGTGTTGGGGGGGGGGGGGGGAGGGGGGGTGGAGGGGGGGGGCATTGTCTTCCTGCCTAGCTCTTCAGGTGGCTCCCACACACTAACCTATGTGAACCGCAGCTCCATTCTCCCCTTTATCAGGGCGTGCAGATTGCATGCAGCAGCCCTGCCCAGCCTCTCAGATGCCCTTTTGTGAGCATCACTGGAAGCTTTAAAGAACAGAGCGGTGTGACATGTTGAAAGCCAGCCCTGTGCATGCTGCTCTCGTGTGCATGAGAGCAGGTGCACAAGCTGCATTGAGGCTGCCCTCCCGCTTGTCTGCCCCCAAAGCTCATGTACTTAGAATCCACTCTGAAATTCACACTGTTTTATGGTTGTTACCTCCAGCAACACTTGTAAACCAGAATTTCCCACTTATGGGGGGGAAAGGTTTTCAGAATAAGTAGCTGACAAGTATTCTAGTACATGACTGGAGAGCTGACATTGTGTCATACATCTCACCTAGGATCCAGGTGATGGGACCCACCCACCCCCCAGCCCTGCCCCTAATTGGCAGGCTGCCCACATGTGAATGCACGTGATGATACCATTTGTATAACCCACTTGGGTTCATAAGAAGCTGCCACGCATTTGCTCCTCCCAAACCACTTCTTAGGTGGAGGAGCAGGTGCCATGCCCAGATAAAATCTGATGCTCAGAGACTTATAGCCTGAGTCTCAGGCAGGGGGCATTTGGGAGTGAGGACATGTTTGTTGTCCTGCTCTCAAAGAGAAAGTCACTGCTGGCATGTGGAGAGATGGCTGGGGCAGGGGTGGTAGGTGTCCTGCCGTGGTGGTAGGTGTCCTGCCGTGTCTGGGACAGCCTGCCCAGTGAAGAATTGTCTCTGATGCAGCATGCACTGCAGCTCTGCTGAGAAGCACTGCTCTGAGGTTGAGTGGCTGCTGTACAGCAGAGCAGGGCTCATACCCACTCTCTCAATCCAAGGTCTCTATGTCCCTCTCCACATTAGAGGTATCACAGAATTCATTCCCACTTCTTTGGGAGCATGCACTGCAGTGAAATTGAACTCAGAGTAGCTGTTCCTTGGATTGTGCCATTGCTGCTATAGCATCAGACCTCTGCTGCAGCATCCTTCAGGGGAAGCAGCCTCTCTGGGACCTCAGTGGCCCAGCCGAGCAACACCCTGTGCCTGGCATTCCTCTGTCTATGCCTAGCGCAGGTGCAGAAAGAGTATATGTGTATTCTCTTTGGAAGAGATCAAAGAGGATGCTCCACCCAAAGCCTTTGATCTAGTCTTACTGGCTTACAAACCGTCCACAAGGGCAATTAGGTTTCAGTGTTAGGAGTTTTTGATATGATAGCTTAGGCTTCCTATCTACCTGCTGCACTTCTACAGCCTGTTGGAGCTTTGTTTAAAGTTTGGTTTTGATGTCGGCCAACAAAGAAGCCAAGACAGTGGCTGCATCAGTTTGAATGAGCACACATGAAAGTTGATTAACGTGGTAAAAATAAAACCATGTTGAATGAAAAGGCACACAGTGAAGCTGACTTGAATATAAATGTTGAAGAGGTTATGCAAAGGGGAGGAAGTGATAATATCTGATCTTTTTTTTTCTTCTTTCCTGGCTTCCCCCCCCCCCTCTCTTCCAGATTCTATCTCAATTTTTTATTTTGAAAATTCTCAAACGTACTGGCTTGGGAGAATGATAAATACCTGTATATCCTTTATTTAGATTCACATGTTAGTCTATATTTGCCATATTTACCTTCTTTATCCCAATATATGTAATATATATAATTATATGTAACATGTAATATATGATATATAATGTATATTATATGTAGTATACATTATATAAATTTTGCAAAACCATTTGAAAGTTGCAAACATGTTGACCCTTTGCCTCTGAATAGTTCACCATGTATCTCCTAAGTATAAGGACTTTCTCCTACATAACCACAATACTATTAGCTAATAAATAATACAATAATTCCATAATATTATCTAATACTCAGTCCACATTCAAACTTTCCCAGTTGTCCCCAGCTGGCTGTGGTATATAATGTCTTGCCTTCTGAGCTTGTCTGTTTTCTTCACAGGGTTATTTAACTTGCTCCTCACTTCCTGAAAATTGTTGAGTCTAGAGGCTTGATATTAGAGTCAGGTGAAACCTCTTTTGGCAAGAATTCTTCATAGGCAGTATTCCATCCTTGATGTTACATCACATCAGGAGGCAGATGATGTCAACTTGTCCATCATCCACAGTGCTCAGTCTGATCTCATGGATCAGGTGGTAACCAGACCTCACCCATGTCCAGAAGCACTTAGAGTCAGTAAGGCATCTGTGGGCTGCTACCTGGGTCCTTTGTCAGCATCCTGTCCCCCACCTACCTTTCATCCAGAGATTTGGGTATCAATGAATAATCCTAGCTTACGTCGATTATCACACTGGGATAGTGCCTGATAGTTTTTATCCTGTGATTTCACTTCCTCAGTTCTTTATAGTGAATGATGTGGGCCTTCATGTTTTTCAGTGATGACTTTTAAGCCACTTCCTTGGTAGTCAGCTCGATTTTGCTGTGATAATAGCTTATGCTAAACATTTTCCTTTCTCTCCTTCAGAATAGGGAGTAACTTGAGCAGGGCATTCACAGCGCACCAGGGCCACACAGACTCCTCACCTAATAGAACCCCTTTCACTTTCTCCCCTCACAACAGCTCAGACTAGCAAGCAGAGTGACTTGCTCAGAGTCACCCAGCTCCCGCAGTGGAGCCAAGATCAAGCAGATTTGTCAGAGTTTCCCACTCATTCATGTTCCCTCTGACCCCCAACCCTGGCTGTGTCTCCCACCCTACAGTCCTTGCCTTAGATGAATGCCTGCCTGACTGGTGGGTCCATGAACAGGGAAGGTCAGTGAGAGAGGTGCTAGAGAAACACATGCCACCCTAAAAGGGCCAGGTGCCACTGGGTTTCTGATAGATGTGGCTCAGTACCACCAGAGATCTCCATCTGTGTGTTAACCATTCCAACTTTTTAATATTGGCAACTAATTTATATATTCTGATAGTTTTTCAGCCAAGTCGTCCGTTTTCCCCACCAGCATGGCTGCTGGCTGAGACTGTCTTGACTCAGCCGGCTTTGCTTAGAAATGGAATTCATGGTTTGTCTGTTACCCTTTTTAAAACGGCTATTACTGTTCTTCAGATGGGATGGTTTTTTGGGGGGGGGGCAGTGTTTGATTTTTGAAGAGGGAAAGTCGGGCTTCAGGGAAGTTTTCTTTAATTGATACATTATTATGAAACCATCATTTTATAGGATTTTCTTTTTCACTGAATCAACAGTTTATTATTGAACTACACTTTCACACAGAGTTTCAGAGAGCTAGAACAGATATGGGGTGGGGATTGGGGAAGGGACAGGTGCCCGCCAATAGGCAGGACTGCTGGCTGGATTCCCTGGACCAGGACAGGGGAGATCGGGCTGTTCAGTTTCTGGGGATCAGCTCTCCATGTGTACACACACAGCAAGCGCCCTCCACGTGTACACACACAGCAAGTGCCCTCCACGTGTACACACACAGCAAGCGCCCTCCACGTGTACACACACACCAGGTGCCCTCCACATGTACACACACAGCAAGCCAGTAGCTCCTCAAACATAAACACAGACGCACTGAACAAAAGTCGGACTTCTTAACTAGTAGGTTAATAGCACAATCATAGATGTTTCATTTGTAGCTTTGAAGGAAAGCAAATACACTTCCCTCTGAATATCATCTGTAGAATTTTTTTTTTCCCCAAAATGTTCTCTGAGTCCTTGCAGGGCAACAAAGTCCGTCTGTTTCACCCATCATGTACTCCTTGTTCTTGGGTATATTTAACTGTGTTAAGGAGTCACAGAAGAACCTGCAAACTTGTTCCTATGAGAAGAACTGAAGCAGAACTGACAGTTAAACAAACGGCAGCACTTCTCAGGATGGGCCACAGTTGTTGGAGTACTGCTGAAGATAAAGACCTATTAGGCTAATTCGAATTGTTTCTGGCAGAATGACTCCTGAGTTGGGAGTGATGGGGGATGATTGCAGGTAAAGACCTTCTCTGGTCTTACTTCCTCATGCGGGAGCTTATTCTTGCCCTCCCATTTTACCAGATTAATAACCTCAGACGCAGAGAGGTTGAGTCGTGTCCAGGTCAAACCAAATTAGCCTGGGTCTTTTGCGATTGTGCCTCAGGTTTCCTAAAGCTAAAAATTTCAGTCAAGTAGTGCTTCAGCCCAGGTGTCATCTTACTGTCAGCAATGTTTATTTCCATCCAAACCCTCCATGACCCAGCTTACCACCACCAATGATGTTTAACAGGTGAAAATGAAAGTCCCAATCAGTGTTGTTCAGACGCAGAAATAGAAGACAAGGAGTGTGTGTGATTATAATTTTCCAGTAGCCGTGTTGAAAGAAAGTAAAAAGAAACAGGTGGAATTAATTTTGATGGTGTACTTTAACCTAATAGATATCTTAAAATATTATCATATCACCACGTAATCAATGTTCAAAATTACTGGAATTTTTTTGTACCAAGTCTTTGAGATCTCAGTGTGTACTTTACACTTTAAACAGTACATCTCAGTTTAGCCATATTTCAGGAATCCAGCATGGCTAGAGGCTCCCAGTATTGGGCAGCAAGGCAGTGTGGTGGCCCAAGGTCATACCTAGCTAGATTCTTTAGTTTAAATCTCTTAAGAAAAATTTCAGCAGCTTTTTTATTCTCCCCCTAATCTGAGGCCACATATTTTTGTCCTCTTTGTGTCACTTTTTCCCCAGCTAACTCTAATTACAGGGGATGCTTGGTTTGGCCATAACCACAAGCTCAGCAGTTTTCCACCAGTCCTGGCGGCTGGTGAGACCAGCACACTTTGCCTTGTAAATGATAGTGTGAAACATTCTTCCAAATTTCTCCACAGCAGTTTCCATGATTTCCTTTCTCTAAGGAATAGCTCAGTGGAATTTTGCAAAGCCAGGGTGATTTTTTTTCAGTGCATCCTTTCTTAAAGACCCATTCTAATCAATGAAGGATTCTTAAAATACTTGCTACCTAGTAGGCTCCCCATGACCTCAGCAGACCACAAAAGCATTACACATTTTTTACCTGTTTTTATAGTGAGATACCTCTATGTTAATTCATGATGGCTTAGTTTCTTTTTGAACTAATCATATATTTCCCCACTATATCAGTCCCATTTTGAGCATTATTTACAAAGACACTGAGAGCATTATTTGCGATGAAACGTTAGTAAAAGTCAGATTCCATTTCCACTCAATGTCAAGTCTCTGGCCATTGACCCCATTACTTGAAATATTAGCCTGTAATACATCCCAGAAACAGAAATGTCGGAAGAATAGTGACAAGCTCCTGGAGTTTGTAATGATGTACTTCCCCTAAATAGAAATCCTGATTTGTAAAAATTTAAATCATAATGCAAGAGATCCAGGTTCGATCCCTGGGTCAGGAAGATCCCCTGGAGAAGGGAATGGCTATCCACTCCAGTATTTCTTACCTGGAGAATTCCATGGACAGAGGAGCCTAGTGGACTATAGTCCATGGGGTCGCACAGAGTTGGACATGACTGAGCAACTAACATTTTTTTCCCTTTTTTTCCCAGGAAAAAGATTGTCCCCTGTTCTTAATTAGAGGCCAGCCCTCCACATCTTCTAAAATTCTCAGTTAAGAATAGAGAAAATAATATGTTATCCTGTGGCCTTGTCCACTTATTGAAGAATGGCCCCATAAAACCAGATAAGTGCATTTCCCCGGATTTCCTGCATGCTGTCTTCTTTAGATTTTGGCTCGGTGTCCATATCTCTTATTCACAGACCCCCTGAAATCTGTCATTTAAAACACTTTGGGTGTAAGGTTGCATTTAGAATCAGAACAATAAGTTGCAAGGGCTGTTTCTTCTCATTCGACTACTCTCCTGTAGTGATGCTCACTTTGACTCCCAAATCACAGTCCTCTTATTCCCTCTGATTTGAAAGTATTTTTATGTCTTTGAGTGGATATCTCATGTTCATTTCAGAATGTCACTTAGCAGCTACATTTCTGCTAAATAACCAGAAATTATAGTTGACCCTAGCCAAGAAGCTGAGTACCTAGATTTTGCTTCCAAGTATGGTGCTGAGTAGAAATGTTTTCATTTCATCTTCAATATTAATAGTAGGCTGAGAGTGATGGATGGGCCTGGATATGAGAAGAAGAAAGGAAATGTAGATTGCAGTGGCAGACCATCATCTGTTGAAGGGATTCTTGACCTGGGGTTTTTATCAGAACCACCTGAGAAGCTGTTAAAAATCCTGGTGCCCAGGCCCCGCTGTCAGAGCCCCTGAGGACATGACCCAGGCAAGTGTACAAGGACCATCTGCTCTTCCTCAACTGCATTTGTTGTGAAAATTAAGGGAGAAATTTACTATATGAAAATTATACCTCATTGAACTTTGTAGTTGTTCAGTCGCTCAGTCCTGTCCGACTCTTGCGAGCTGATGGACTGCAGCACGCCAGGCTTCCCTGTCCTTCACTATCTCCCAGGGCTTACTCAAATTCATGTCCATTGACTTGATGATGCCATCTGACCATCTAATCCTCTGTCATCCCTTTCTCCTCCTGCCCTCAATCTTTCCCGGCATTAGGGTCTTTTCCAATGAGTCGGCTCTTCGTGTCAGGTGGCCAAACTTACTAACCTAAAATACATTCATACATTGAAATTTTTGATACCTACCATGGAGAATATTTTGACTGTCCCGTGCTCTGGGGTCTGAAGATAAAGCTCACAGTTGAAACAATCATTCATCCACTCAGTCAGCATTTAAAGGTTAGTGCCAAGTGTTGTTCCCGCCCTGGGGAAACAGACACAGCACATGTCCCAAAGGGTTTTGTTTTATGGATGAGATCAATATCCAATATCCGGCATCATCAACTTGATGGACATGAGTTTAAGCAAGCTCCAGGATTTGGAAAGCACAGTTGGATGGACAGGAAAGCCTGGTGTGCTGCAGTCCATGGGGTCGCAATGAATCAGATGCAGCTGAGCGACTGAACTGACTGTCCAACAATTATGATGCAGAGTAAAGTGTAATGAGTGTATTTGCAGAGCAAAAAGAGAGAAGGAGACCCCAAACAAACATATACACGCATTCCCAGTCTGACCCCATTGCCTTCTTGCAGGTGGAAGGTGGTAGGCAGTGTGGGAAGAATTCACAGAAAGGCCAGAGAGCATGAGTCCTGAGGCTTGAGTAAAGAAGTAAAGAATATTCTGTCTGTTTTGCAAAGGAGTGGCTCTCAAAATTTGGTTCTA
Source organism: Okapia johnstoni (assembly GCA_024291935.2). Taxonomy (NCBI): domain Eukaryota; kingdom Metazoa; phylum Chordata; class Mammalia; order Artiodactyla; family Giraffidae; genus Okapia; species Okapia johnstoni. Next base: position 59,062,024 of record CM044317.1, on the reverse strand, counting down.
AAGTAAAACAAGGTCTTTATGACATCATTTGTCTTTTAAGGTGATTCAACAGCCTTTGATGTAATTCAGTTTGTTTATCCTGATCTATGTTGTCCCAGCCCAAGTCACATGGCTGACACATGGTAGGCACAGTGGGTGTGCTGGGTTGAATTGATGCTTCTAGTAGTTTAGCCTTTCCTCTGGCAAATTGTTAAGACACAGTAGTATCCTGCTGCTGCTGCTAAGTCGCTTCAGTCGTGTCTGACTCTGTGCGACCCCATAGACGGCAGCCCACCAGGCCCTGCCGTCCCTGGGATTCTCCAGGCAAGAACACTGGAGTGGGTTGCCATTTCCTTCTCCAATGCATGAAAGTGAAAAGTGAAAGTGAAGTTGCTCAGTCGTGTCCAATTCTTCGAGACCCCATGGACTGCAGCCTACCAGGCTCCTCCGTCCATGGGATTTCTAGGCAAGAGTACTGGAGTGGGTTGCCATTGCCTTCTCCAAGTAGTATCCTAGGGAGTGTAATAATGACAGTATATAATTTTCAAAATAGCACCCAAGTTACTTATCCAAGTATTATTTCTAAAAGACTAAAAAAAAATTGCCCTTAAAGGAGAGCACATTAAGAATATGTGAGTAGTTCCTGCTGATACATGTCATGATGTGATTTGATTTTTATATTTGGGGAACATTCACTCTTCTTTCTAACCTAATTTTTACTCTCTCTCATTCTTAAATGTATCTGAGGTTTTGGAAGAGCAACTGGGCCAAAAAGTCGATTGATCATGGCATTGCTTACTAAGTCTGTCATTAGTGTAAACAGAGAAAACAGCATTGTATTTTCCTAGATATTGAATACTTTTTCAGGATTTAGGGGGCAGAAAGTATTTGAGAGTAGCTGTTGACACTGCACTGAAAAAAATACAGCCAGTGCTGAGGAACCTACTTACCCAGAGCAACTGTTCTCCCTGCACATTTTTGCAGCTTACGTGCATGCGTGAAGCCACTTCAGTTGTGTCCGACTCTTTTGCAACCCTATGGTCAGGCTCCTCTGTCCATGGGATTCTCCAGGCATGAATACTGGAGTGGGTTGCCATGCCCTTCTCCAGAGTATCTTCCCTACCCAGGGCCTGAATCCGCATCTCTTATGTGTTCTGCATTGGCAGACAAGTTCTTTACCATTAGCGCCACCTGAAAAGTCCCTTTTGCAGCTTATGTGCCAGTTACCACCACTGATTACTTTGATGCTGCAGAGCATAACAGGGAAATCTCTGACCTGACCTTGCACATGGAAGGACAAGATTCAGCTCATATACTGCTTTGCTCAGAAGGCAGTATTTCTAGAGGTGCCCTGTGTGTTGGAATTTTTTGCTGTTAGTCTACCTGCTTCCCAAGCCTAAAAACAATGTGCACTCCAGCCCTGTTCCATTAAATAACCATTCTGGTTGGAAAGAAAGTAGATGATGCCATGGAAGCTGGGCCTGGGGTTTAAAATGGCAGGATGGGGTTTAAAATTGCCTCAGCTTGTGATTAAATCTAATCGCTCCACTGCTGACCAGCTGTAGAGTCTTGGGCAAGTCACTCCACCTCTGGGAACCTCACTTTCTCATTTCCAAAATGGCAGTTAAAGATGAAAGCAGATAAGAAGCATGATGCTAACACGATGCCTGGCGCTAATACCTGCTTACTCTCTGTCAGGTCTCTTTACTTCCCCTTGTTAACATGCATATCAGTTTGATCATTCTCTTGTTTAAAAACTTCAAGACTCGCCTTACCCTCTGATAAAGACCTCAACACTTTAGCCTGGCATTCATGGCCTTTTACCATCTGTCTGTCCCACCTTTCTACCACATCTCTTCATCTCGTAGCAAAATCAAACCATCTCTATGCCCTCAGTGGGTATCAGGCACTCACTCTCTTCTTCTTGGAGTGCCCTCTGCCCACCTCTTAAATCTAAATCCAGTCTGCTGCAAAACTCATCTGTTTTTTTTAATTGAAGTATCGTTGCTTTACTGAATGCTGTGCCATCTCTGCTGTACAGCAGAGTAACTCAGTTGTACACATATATATTCTTTTTTTAATATTCCTTTCCACTATGATTTATCCCAGGAGACTGAGTATACTTCCCTGTGCTATACAGTGGAACCTTGTAGTGTATCCATTCTAAATGTACTAGGTTTGCATCTATGCAAGGCTCATCTTAAATGCCACTTCCTCCTAGTCCTCCGACTGGAAAATTCACCTCTTTGTCTAACCTTGTCTTTCTCATCACAGGTGCTCAGAGGGGTTTTTTCTCTGGTGAGGCTTCTCTTCTTTTTCACAAGCCCTGCAGATGGCCATCTTCTCTGTGCACATGCATCCCTCATGTGTCTTCCTGTTATAAGGACACCAGTTCCACTGGACTAGGGCCCTACCTTTAGGACCTCAGTTAACCTTAATGAAAGAAAAGACCCTGGTGCTGGGAAAGATTGAAGGCAGGAAGAGAAAGGGGAGACAAAGCATGAGATGGTTGCATGGCATCATTGACTCAATGGACATGAGTTTGAGCAAACTCTGGGGGATTTGAAGGACAGGGAAGCCTGGCGTGCTGCAGTCCATGGAGTTGCAAAGAGTCGGACACAACCGAGCAACTGAACAGCAACAACTTCTGTATAAGCTCTATCTCCAAGTACAGACATGTTGGAGATTCGGACTTCAACATATGAATTTTGAAGGGAAAGGACTCAGTTAGTTACACATGGATATAAAAGTCCAGCTGGAGCCTCTGAGGGAGTGTGTGTGGGGGTGGTGTGGGTGTGTGTAATTTCCCTCTGCTACTAGCATTTTTCTTCTTCTCTACCCTCATTGCGGAGTACCACAGAGAGGCAGCCACTGTGTTGTTCCCCTGGGTCTCTAGGCTTGGCCAGCCCGGTGCAGCTGCTCCCCCGCCATCTCGCCCACAAAGAGCCCGCTTCCGCCCCCACCGAGGGCTCCTGGGGACCTGCACTGCCTCACGCAGCGGTCCCATCACAGCCCCCTCCTGGCTACCAGCAGCCAGCCAAGCAGAACAAGAGAGAATGGACCCCAGCAGGAAAGGGAAGGAATTAAGGGACCGAAACAGAAGGGTGACTCTTTTGTCTTAAAGGAAAGAAGTGAAGCCTTTCCTTTCACTTCTCTGTTAAACATTGTTCAAGGGCTTTTTTTTCCTCCACATTTCTCAGGTCTGAAAACCACTGAGGCACCCCTTAGCTCTACAAGTTTAGACAGTTGATAAGCGATGTGAGAGAATGCAGTCTAATTGGGTCCTTCGTTAACCCACCCCTGACTTACAGAAGGAGGTGATTTGGTTACAAACCGTTTTTTACTCTGCTAAATCAGGGGTTCCACGTGCTGTCATCTGCTTGCAAATTAGCTAGAGGCACAAGCTTTGCATAATGCAAAGTATTTATTCATGCAGTTAATATGCTGAAAAGTGTGGTTTCACACTTTTCTTCTGATACAAAGGTTCTCACCCAGTAGCGAACCAGTCACCTGGGGAGTGTGTACAAAGTGCCAAGTCCATCCTCCCTCCTCCCCACCCCCACCCCATGAGAGTGTAAGTGTGAGAATGAGAGGTCGGGGCCTCCCTAATCCTACCCTGGAAACCCTAGAGTCATTGCTTCTTACTTTATTGCTTCCTCAGAAATTTCTTACTAATTTTTTTCAAATATAGGATTCTTTTTTTTAATGGACCCCCATGATCCCCCAGCTCCAGTGATTATCCACGTTCTGCTATTCTTGTTCTTCTGTGCCTGGATTATTATTACTTTCTGACTAATTCAATTTTATTTCCTAGATAAGAAAAAGAGTGTAATCTGTGAACTAAAAGTTGGTTACATGTCCCTGCAAGCGTTTCCCCCACTTTTCTGCATTTACTCCTCACAGCAGTCCCAGGCATTGTTACCTGGATTTTATAACCATGGAAATTGAAGCTCTCAGAAATCACACACCTGCCCAGGCTCTCAGCTAGTAAGTGCTCAAGTAGGGTTCACTGCCAGAAGTGTCTGAGAAGTCTGCTTTTCCCCCTAAGGTACACCTTAGAAGAATAAGGACCATAAAAAATAAGTAGGTCCAGGTTTCACATATGGACAGATGTACAACTGTATAATAAAGCAAATACCATTTAATGTTAATATCAGAAGCTAGATGGTATTTGGACATTCAGTGTAAAATCATTTAAACTTTGTGTTTGAAGTTTTTCACAATAAAATATTGGGGGGGGGATTTCAGCAGAAGCAGACTTTGTCTTTCTCATCAAGCAGAACATAAACAAGCTAGTTTCAGATACCCAGTCTATGAATATCTGTTCAAAAGACACAGATTGGAAACTTCCTTGAATTTTAATCTTAAAAATAGCAAGCCAGTGATAGAAATTACCTGGAAATGACCTAATCAACATTCCCTGGTGAGGTCTTAGAGAACTCAAAACTAGATGCCTCATCTGTGAGAGGGACATGATGATAGACAGTTCTCCAGTTCTGGTCACTTAGGTGAGATTCTGTCATTTACCCAAAGCGACATTTTACATAGTAACATACACCCTGCATGTTGAGGCTGTTCCTTAACGCAGAAGGACTTAACTTTTTTACACTACACAAACACAGCCACCCACACCACTGCATCGTGTGGTACAGGCCCTGCTTTGATTGGGGCCCACTCCTCCAGGGGGCACTGTGTGTCCAAGCAGCCAAGGCTTGGCTGCCATTTGCATTACCCAACCTGCCCATTAGCACTCAAGGCCACGTGCTTCAAGCCCAGGGAGAGCTCTGCCCTTCTAGCTTTAGCCTGCTGTGGAGGAGGGAGCTGCTTAGTTATACAAAAGCTACGTACACAGAATCTTCACACACTGCAAAACTATGATCACATCAGGGAACCAGGAAATTTCCAGTAACAACCTAACTCACTGATTTCCAAAATTCCAATTGAATCTTGGGATCTATATGACTCACTGGTGTTCATACCATCATACCATTCTCTTTTGATAATACTCTGAGTAGAACCAAAAGCCCTCAAGAGGTAACTGTCTCTTGTATTAAGTACTCCATCAGTGTCCATCCTGAGGTGTCCAGACAGTACAGGCTACAAGGAAGAGCAAGGTTTGTAATCAGACCTGGACGTGGATCCCAGCTTCCACCATTACTGGCTGTGAGACTTGGAGAAAGTTGCTTAACTCCTCTGAGCTCAGCTCATAGAACTATTGTTTAAGGTTTGAACTCAGATACAATTATGTGAAAGGGCTTCCCAGGCTCAGTGATAAAGAATCTGCCTGCCAATGTAGGAGATACAAGAGATGTGGTTTTGATCCCTGGGTCAGGAAAATCCCCTGGAAAAGGAAATGGTAACCCACTCCAGTATTGTTGCCTGGAGAATTCCATGGACAGTGGAAACTGACAGGCTGCAGTCCATGAGGTCTCACAAGAGTCGGACACGACTTAGTGACTGAGCGTACACTTGTATGTGAAGTCACCCAGCATGGTCTTGGGCCCACTGAGCACTGGTTTCCCTTTGCTCTCATCTGTATGATATATTGTGAGTATGAGATGAGGGCTCACATCCCTGCTGCTCACTGCTGGTGTGAATACATTGTGTCTCTTCCCATTCGTGCTTTCATCATCTAAAAATGGACTGCCTGTTCTCCAGGATGCTGCAAGTGTGTGTACTACCTAACTGCCCCTTGGGGTGCTCCATCACATTGTGGGGCACAGGACGGTCCTGAGCATGCAGCCCAGAAAGGGTAAAGGCTGGCAGCAGACTGGAGGCTGTGGGATCAGGTAGGGAGGGCAGCGGAGAAATGATCAAAGTGAGTCTAGAATCAAAGGTTGGCATTTCTGAAAACAAAGATTACAGCTTGGGAGCTTTGCCAAGGGTGACCCCCATGGGGTGTTAGTTATAGCACACCAAGGAGGTGGATGCTTGGACTTCCGGTCACTTCCCCACAGAAAGCCTAATTGCAGCTTGGATCCCTTGCAACTCCTTGGCTGGGGGTGGGGAGTGGAGGGGGACTCCTAGGCTAGGGATGGGGAGACCGCTACAGTGGTCCTGCCTGAGCTACTGCCTTCCTCCTGAGAATGATTGCCATTATTATTTCATGTGGTCTTACAACTGGGAACGAGAGATTGCTCAGTTGTGCATAACAGACATTAAATCTGTTGTCCAATTTGCAGTCTAAACTTGCTTGTGGACCTTCCCTCCTTGCTGGTTCCTGCCTGCTACAGCCATCCAAGCACTTGGGATGCATTTCCTTTCTTCCCCAAAGCTGCGAGGGCCCCGGGAGTTGGGCTTCCTTAAATGCAAGCAGATGGAAGCGAGCAGGAGTGTGGAGGCAATTAGAGGGTTTCTTCCTCCAAGCAGTACGGGCTTGCTCTCTTTGGTGTGTGGCTGTTCTTGCTCATTTTTATTTTTCATTTGGGTTTTGTCAGCCTGTCAGCTTTTTTTTTCCAAGCTGTGTGTTTTGCTGCTGGTTGTAGGCGCGTGCAAGATGGGGTGACTTGGTTGCTTATTGTTTGAAATCAAACTTTCCACACCGAGGTATGGATAATGCATGATCATGATGGTGATGCCTGTGCTTCATATTTGTAAAATATTCTGCAGCTTAAAGAGTGCTTTCACATACATCACCATTTCATTTGGCCTGGGCAGAATCTCAGATTGAAATGACGGCTGTGCTCACCCCGCTGGCATTTTTCTTTGTCTCTTTGCTATCTTGCTAGTCATACACAAAGAGGAGGGGAGTAGATTGAAAATTGAAGTCTTTTGCTTTGTTTTCTTTTTCTAGCTTCAGTCAATCAGTTACATATTTTTCAAGCACTTTATGAGCACACCACTAGATTCTCTGGTGACATTTAAATAACTGTAGCAGACAGCCGTTGCCATCAGGGGATTTCCAGTTGAGTTGAGGAAAGAAGACCCACAACCATGAATTTAAGTGATAGTGCCCAGCACACAGAGGGTACTGAGTAACTAGGTGTTGGATGTGTGCGTGAATAAATGAATGAATGGATGATGCAACCCACCAAAGTCCCAAAGCGCAAGAAGAGCTAGGGAGGAGGGAATGAGGTTAGCGGTCTTCAGTGGGACGGGACATGGAGGGTACAGCAGACTCGGAATACCTGGCTGCCGGGGCGAGAGAATGGGATCACCTGCATTCTGAATTGCCACCCTTAGTGCAGCTAAATGAGAGCTGAAGATGGTAAAGAAAACCATAGAGATACAGACTGTGAAGAGTGAGCAAGGAAAATGTAATATGGGACAAGCAGGAACGAGGGAAAGAGAGAAGGAGGCCAGGAAACAAACTGGAAGAAAGATATTGCTCATCAATTGTTGTCAGAAAAAGGGCTAGGGAAGTCACCTCACCTTAAAAGTCTGTCTCCTGGTTTTAAGAACCTACCTTATTGCAGCCCTCTAGTAAGAACTAGGAGAAGGTGATGGAAGAATTGAGAGAATCAAAGAGATAAAAGATTTGGCTCTATCCCTTAAGAGAGCCTGCCATGCATAGGAAATAGTGAAACAAGGTGAACACCCCACCCGCAGATGCTAGGGACAAGCCACGGAAGGGAGAGACTTGGAGACTAGTGTAGCCTGAGGAGCTGAGGAAGGCTCCTTGAAGGGGGAAGATGGGCCGAAGCCTGGCTCTTGGAGATGCAGAAACTTCACGGGCAGTTTTGTGGAGATGTGTACCATCACGAGTGGAGCTCATGATGGGCCAGTGGGAGATGCTGGAAGAGGGGCAGAGCCCCTGGTGTGGAAAGCTTGGAAGCCAGGCTGGGAAAATTGCTGAGCAAGAGAGTGACATAGAGGCAGTAAGTGGAATTTTCTTCATGCCCAGAATTCTCATTAGTGTCCTGCTGCCCCAGATGCTAGGCTGGGTTCTGCACTGTCCCCTGCTGATGGTGTAAGAGTAAGCTAAGGGAAGGAAATGCCTCCTTAGGATGGCCATCAAAACTTCCCAGAGTCTCCTGGGCCAAATACTACCTCTCCAGTGGTAGAACAGGAGTTATCTATAGTAGAGCTGTCAGTAAGATACTCTTTTTAGTGGCTATTTTAGCTGCCGTGGAACTGGACTTAGTTTGTGTTTTAGACCTTTATGAAGTCTATGTAGTTTCATTATGATGAAATTTTTAAAAATAATATCCATTCATACATACCCCTGGTATAGAGGACTTAGGAAATAAATTACAAAGGACAAAGGTCACCTTTTATTCCATCACACAGAGACAGTCATGCACATTGTTCATATGTTGTTCAATGTCCTTTCCTGTTACAAGTTTGGAAATTATTAAAAATAATTTATTTTTAAAAATAATTTATATCTAATTTTTTAACTTGACAATAGACCATGAATATTTTTCTAGTTCAGTATTTTTCAATATGATTCTAGTGCTGTATCCTATTCCATTGTAGGAATGTACCATAATTTATTTGATCAATCAAATAGGAAACCATTCTCCTATTTTTGCTCATTTTGGTTGTTTCCAGCAAAGTAAGTTGTTACATATTTTTAAAAACAGCATCATAATGTGATATTTTCAGATAACCTGTTTTCATTAAATGAATTGAGCAGACAAATGCAAATGAATATAGAATGTTCCTTATGAAGTTTTATCTTACTTTTAGTGTCACTGCATCAAAAATAGTTAATCAACCCCTCAGTGGAAGAGAATTACATGTGCTATAGCATACTTCTCTAAGACTGTAAAAACATGAGCTAACCAAGCCCCATGCTGACAGATATACCTGAATATAGAGTAAAAGTTTAGGGGTCCCAGTTGAGTCAGGTAGTTCTTAGAATTTAAATTCCTCCCGTGCTTGATTGTAGTGAAATTACAGCAGCCACAAAATTTTTAAGCAACCCTCAGTATTATCTTCACATAGATGAAGAGTCAAGCATTAAAGAACTTTAACCCCTTCTCTGTACCTACCTCTTGACCAGTGTTTAAGACACTGATCTTCTTCCTGATGCGGGACACCGTTTGGAGGGCTGGTTCCTGCTGACTTTATTATAAGCTGCATAGAAGAGAAGTTGCCACCTTTATTTTTTCTCTGAGGCAGAGTTTGATTTACAGAGATCTGAAACTTCCTGCTTGTGTTTCTTTTCCAGTAATATGTGTGATTCACCACAGTTCAAGGTAACCGCGTCTTATAATGCCTCACTTTTTTCCAGTGGTATTTTTCTGTGGGAACCCTAGAATAGAGAAGAATCCTATATGTCTTCCATGATCTCATATTCCCTGCCTCTCAGAGTTTTGCAGTATAATTAGGTTACTTGTTTTTCTTAATTATTTTTAATCATCCGATGCTGAAGAGGAGGAGGTGAAGGTCAAGAAAAAATAATCTGCGTTCTGTTTTTTAAACATTACTTTGTACGTTGCTGGTGCATAGGAACAGCATTTTTCATATTGGACAAATACTTGGCAATTTGCTAAAGCCTTTTATCAATTCTAATAATTGACCTGTAATTCTCTCAGATTTTCTGTGTAACCAGTCATATCCATAAATAATTTCAAATTTTTCCTTTGCAATCTTTTGTCTTTTATTTATTTTATTTTATTATTATATATATATATATATTTTTTTTTTTTTTTTGCCTTACTGCTCTGGTTGAGACCTGTAGCACAGTGTTAAAAAGAAAGAGGGCAAACACACATCCTTAGTTTATTCCAGATTTAAAGAGCAGGCTGCTAACATTTCACCATTGAGTATGATGCTTACTCTTGGGAATTGTTTAATTCTTCTTATTAGGTTCAGGAAGTTCCCTTTTGATCCTAGTTTGCTAACAGTTTCTATTTTTTTAAGTCATCAGTAATTGCTGGATTTTATTCAGTGCTTTTTCTGTGTCTATTGATAAAATTATCAGGGTTTTCTCTTTTAATCTGATAACAGGGAGATCACTGTTGTCAATTTTCTTAAGTTAAACCATCCTTGCATTATTGGTAAAAATCCAATAGCCATGATATATTTTATCGACTGTTGGGTTGAGTTGGCTAAAATTTTTGGGGGGATTTTTTTGTTTGTATTTATATCTGAGATTGGCCTGTAATTTTCCTTTTTTCCTACTGTCCGTGTCTGCTTTAGACACAAAGGTTATACTAGTGCTTTTCTGTTTTCTATCTTTGAAACTTGCCTCTTTTTTTCTGTAAAACCATCTGAACCTAGTGTTTATTGGCTTTGTTTTCTTTGGCAGAGGGATGCGTAGATTTTTAAATGATGAGTCAAAGAATTTCTCTGAAATTTTTTATTTCTGAAACTTAATGACATGCAATTGTTCATAGAATGTTGTTATTTTTAATCTCTGCTGAACCTGTAGTTACATTCTCTCTTTCATTCCTATTTCATTTCATTCTCTATTTCATCCTTTTCTGTGTTTTTCTTGATCAATTTTGGTGATTTGTCTATTTTATTAATTTTTCAAAGAAACATCTTTTCCTTTGTTAACCCTTCCTAGTGTATCTATATTTTCTGATTTTATTAATTTTATCCTTTGTTATTCCCTTTGTCCAGTTTCCTTGGATTTACTCTTACTGACTTTCTTACTTCTGGAGCTGGATACTCATTAATTATCTATCTTTTTTCCTTTTTAGGATAAGATTTAAGTATTTTCCTCTAAATACAACTTTATTAGAATCTGACAAGTTTTATTATGAAATATTTTCATCATCACTCAGTTCTAAGAATGTTATTATTACCATAGCTGTTTATTCTTTGATTCATGAATTATTAGCAGTGTCATTTTAAATCCTCAAACAAATGAGAGTTTTTAGTAATCATCTTGTTTTGGCATCTAACTTAAAAAATGTTCTTGTTGTCAGAGAATGTTGTTAGTATGATACTAGTTGCACAGATTTTTTTGAGACTTGGTCATAGTCTAGTATGTGATCAATTTTTTTGAAACATTCTGTGAAATGTTTTTTAAAAATGCATATTCTCTGATGGGACTAGGGGAGATAAAGTTCTAAATATACCCATTAGATTAGATTATGCCTCTTAATTGTATAGTTCAAAATTTTTATATACTTAATCAATCACTAAGAGAGGTATTGTTAAAAATCTCTCACTGTGTTTATAACTTTGTCCTTTTGATTCTGATGATTTGCTTTATACATGGTTATATCCATTTCCCAGAAAGAGTATTGAAGAACTTTTCGCTGGCATTGTCCTCTTTGTCTCAGAACATAGATTCCTTCCTTAAGCTTCTAGGTTAATCCAGCTGCTCAGAAGTCTTGCCCCCCAGGCATTCATCCTCTGATTACTTTCTTAGCTTCAACACTGCGATATTTCAAGGGGATAAAGTATCATAAAACCATAGAGCTGCTATGCTTGAAGGAGACTTAAAGTTCCTCTAGTTCAACCAATATCTTTATCCAAATTCTTCCAGAAATCTCTAGTGTCAAGATACCCTCTACCAACTTTGGGAAGTTCTCATTATTAAAATGAGTCATAAGAAAATATTCCTTCTTATAACCACCCATCAGGTTTTTAAAGACTGCTTCAAATGTCTTCTTCTCTAAGCAAAGCAATTTTCATTTTTTTATTAGTTTTTCCCCATATAATTCCCCATCCATCCAATATCTCAAGTTATTGTTTTATGGACAAGGTCATGGCTTGAGAGATTTTCAGACTTCACACACACACATATACATGGGTATGTGTGTACATGTGTTTTTAAGGAATATTTTGTTGGATAATTTCTAAGGAAGCCCCTCAAGAAAACACCTTACATGGAGGTCAAAATCCACTGACCTCAGTATGTAATGATTTCTCTCTCTCTCTCAAGGGAGGGCATTGTGATGAGAGACCATGGCTCTTGCATATTGTTCCAAGCATGTGCGTAATGCAAGAGTGTGTGCTTAGAATCGAGGCCCATGTGATCCTTTTCTGAAGGCCACACTGCATAAGGAAGGAGAATAACACACAGGAGCAAATTTCCTGTTTAAAAACAAAAAAAATCCAACTTTGTTTAGAAATTAGCTGGCATGATTTCTATGTTTCTAATGGAGAACCCTTCCTCTCCCTTTCTAAGGGAGAAGGAAATGGCAACCCAATCCAGTATTCTTGCCTGGAGAACCCCCATGGACAGAGGAGCTTGGTGGGCTACAGTCCATAGGGTCGCGAAAGAGTCAGACACGACTCAGGGACAAAACAACAGCAATGGAGAACAGGGGGAAACTTGCCCTTCATTTGCTGACATAAAGTAAGTGTTGGTTTGGAAGTCCAAGTCCACAGTTTATACACTGAGGGAAAGTCGTAAGAGGTGTCAGAAAGTCTCCTTGTGGGAACAGTACCCTGTTGTGCTTGCAGGAGTTGGCTGTAAGTCATGAGCACTCACCCGCTTGCCCTCAGCATCCTCTCCAACCACCCAGAAAGCACACTCCCCTTGGGGCCCAGAACTGTTCAGGAGGTTGAAGAGTCCCACCTTCAGACAGACAGTGCAGGTAGTACCTTAACCTTGCTTATTAGCATTGTATTTAAGAAGGAATAGTGGGACAATATTGCCCTTTTAACTTGGTCTCTTGTGGTACCAAGTATTTCATTATCACTGCAATTTAAATACTCCAAGCTCAGACTTGCTCAGAATGGGTAACAGCAGCCTCTGGTTTAGCAGCCCCTTAATTGTGGTCTGTTAACCTCCTTAGCTCAGCCTCACTAAGGAAGGACCTTCTCGGTAACCAGCAAAACCTCTCTCCTTGGTTAAGTCAAGCTAAGTCTGTGAAGCAATATTACCCAACATACTTATATCAAAAGCACCCACATTTCTAAATATTCTTGGAACCTCAACTTAAGTACAACCAGATCTAATGCTATTTTTCAGTAAATACCTCATGAGGTCACACTGGCTTTTAAGCAGGCATATCAAACAATTGACTCAAATTGAAATTCCTTTCAGCACATACCACCCCCTCAATCTTTTTCACACATGCTGCTGCTAAACCATATCCCCCATCCTGCACTATGCAACATTTTTTCCTTCACCAATTTTTATCATCTCAGTTCTGGCCTATTACTTACTCTAACCCATCAAGATATTTTTGTGTCTTGAGTTCATCACCCTCAGCATTTCTATCCCTCCCAAAGTTCATTTCATCTGAACGTTTTATCAAGCAAATTTTCCCTCTCTTCATCTAAGATGTTGACAAGGTTGTTAAAGATCTCAGGCCCTGTGTTATTTCCCCGAGGTCATCTTCTAGGTAGACGTGGACTCCCTGATCAACACCATTAGCTGTCCTGATACCCAGCCCACATTTTTCTATCTTGTTCCCCAAGGATTATGAAAGGTCTTTTGGATGTTAGATTGTTGAGGTTCATAAAGAACCACATTTCTCTGATTCCTGTCAAAACAGAAAGTGGACTGACTATGTATGCATCCTCTGAAATCATCCTATATGAAGGGTCAGGTCAGACCAAATGCTGAAACACTTTAGTAGCATTACCCAATTGGCTTTTTTTTTTTTTTTTTTACATCTAGCATTCCTTGACACTTTTTCCATAGGACCAGTTTTTTCATAAGATCAGTCGAGGTTGAGATTTCAGATATGGAAATGGGATTGAATTTCACCCAAAGCTATTTTTGCTGGCATTCAGGTTAACAATTTCACTCACTTATGCTTAACTGTAAAATACTGGAATGTGTCAGCTAGAATGTTAGAAATGAACTCCACTCCCCAATCCCATTCTACCAGTCATCAGCTCTGTCTACCCCTCCATCCCACCCTCACCGCCAGCCTCCTAAATCAAGATCAAGATTCATTAACATGGCCTAAACCACTAAAACCTCTTCCTAGCTGTGTGTCCCTCGTCCAGGAGCTCCCTGGACTGAGTCACCCTGCAGAGAGCTATCAGACCAAGTCACTCTAGCTCAGAGCTCTTCAGGGTTTGTCTTTCACACTCCTAATTGAGTCCATCCCTCTCCCTTGACTGGAGATCTGCTCATGGCAGCCACCTCCCCATTCCTCAGACCCTGCGCCACCTAGTGGATCCATCACTGTTGCCTAATAAATGTCTTTCATGCCCCTCTGACTCCCTGACGCCCATCTTTGCTCTAAAAGTCCCAGAGGCCAGGGATGTTCCAACCCATTTCTATATTTATAAATCTTGATTCTTGCTCAAGTGATAATTTAAATGCTTTTCTCAATAAAGCCTTGACTGATTCCTTCACTGAAAGTAAATTTTTTTTCTCTGCTTCCCTGGTGGCTCAGATGGTAAAGAATCTGCCTGCAATGCTGGAGACCCGAATTCAATCCCTGGGTCAGGAAGAGCCCCTGAAGAAGGGAATGGCAACCCACTCCAGTATTTGTGCCTGGAGAATTCCATGGACAGAGGAGCCTGGCAGGCTACAGTCCACAGGATCACAAAGAGTCAGACACGACTGAGTGACTGACACACACACACACAAGCTCCTGTGAGCGCTGTGTAACTTCCAAGTGACGTTATCTTGCATAGAATTGTTCGTGTACTTGTTTTATCAAAAGCTGCTCCAGTGCTGAGACAATAGCTTATTTGCCTTTTCAGTTCAGTGAGGTCCAGGCACCTAGTAGATAGTCAGGACATACTTGTTGGATGGATGGGTGGTGAGACTCTGGAAAGGATAAATAACTTACCAAGATCACAGAGTTTTGACTAATAGAATTAATAACAGTTTCCAAATTCAATAATAAGATATTCGGCCAACACTATGCTACATTCTATTTCACGTTTTTGCTTTGATCTTTTTGTGGAAGTATAAGTAATTTTAATAATTAAGCCAAAAGTCTGAGTTTGATTGTTTGCTTCATTATACCCTTAGTTTTGCATGCTTAGGAATGTGTATTTGGGAAAGGGGCATAATAAGCTTTTCCTACCACATTCCTCAAGCTTCAGAAATAACTTGAAAGAAGGAGATGCTGCCACTTTGGAACATTTGTCCTTTATAATTTAAAATGCCTGTGAACACACTTGGAAGAATTGTTCTTTTCAACTCGAAAAATCATAATTCTGTCAATAGAAAAATGCACTTGAGCTGTGCTGTGTCAGCAGTTTGGGGCTTTTGTTTGTTTTTATTTAGAGTGAGGAGTGGGCTAGAGATCTAATGTTAAAAATAGAGAGTAAGCCCCAGGATGAAATGGTTACCCTAACCTAGAGAAGGTGGTTCTGGCTTTCTCCAACTTGTATAACAAAAGCACAATGTTGTCAACCTGACCGAGGGCTGATCAGCCTCATTTGAATCTGAAAGGGAGCCCACATCCTTCCTGTTGCCATGCAAAGATGCTGAAAAAAATTCACAGAGAAGACAGATGGAGTAATATATGCTGTGTTTCCCAGACGTCCTGTCCCCAGTGCCCCTAAAATGGTGCAATAATTGAGAATGAGGTTGAACAAGAAAAGAACAAAGGAATAAAAGTATAAAATGCTGACGAAAAGCTAGTCAGAAGCTACTCTTTTTAATCTGCTTCTCTTCGTCTTTTTTCAAATGTGGTTCTGTAGATAAGAGCAAAGGAAAGAAATGCAGGGTCATTTTTTAAATTTTCAAGTAAAATTTTGTTATCTTGCACAATACACTCACCGAGACTTGCGTTCATTCGTGATGGACTCCTGCTCCACCAATTTCAAAAGCAAAGGTGGCCAGTTTATTCTTTTGTTGCTCTGTGACATTGGAGTCCCTTTTTTGATTTTTGCAGTAAGTTCCCCAAGTTGGAATGACCGAAGGACAAGCCATTTATCTCAGCAATTCAGTGAAAATTTCCAACTTAAAAAAAAAACCACATGGATTGTACTGGCATGATATGGATAGACTAATCAAGAAAGGAGAGAAGGGAGGAGTGGAGAGGAGAATTAGAGAGGAGTGGAGCCTAACACTTCTTTTCTCACCAGATGTTTCTTGGCTTCAGCAACCCACTCCAATATTCTTGCCTGGAGAATCCCATGGACAGAGGAGCCTGGTGGGCTATGGTCCATAGGGTCACAGAGAGTCGGACATAACCAAAGTGACCTAGCAGGAATGCACATTTCTTGGCTTACCTCCAGTACAGGCGAGGCTTATCAGTTTTGTGATAAGGTGGTCCTGTTACAGAAAGTCCCAACTGAAGGCATCTGGAGCCGCATAAACAAAGGCCAGGACAGCTTCAAAGTGGACAAGTGTATTAAGTCACATTTGAACATGGTATCGCTACACGCTCAGACATTAAAGATTTAAATTAGATCAGATTTAAATTAGATCTAACAGGAATTCCACAGAAATGAGCATATAAATTTTGAGATTCTTTCCAGGGGAGATCATGCACTATTTCTGGAGGTCTTCATCATAAGCAAGATTTCCATCCCTATGGTAGAGGCATTTATCCGTATGCTTTCTTAATTCCAAGTTGATTTCTACACATAGATTTCAAGCATATATTTATTTAAAATATTTATGTCCCCATGAATGCTATTTGTCTGTGCTGAAATTTTACCCTATTAGTTATAATTGAGTTCCCTAAATTGAAATTTTTTACCATTTTAGGAAAAACTCCAAAATCATATAAAAAGTGTGTAATTTGCCTAGGAGATGCAGAATAACTTCCAGAAGATAATAAGATGTTTTGAAAATACAAAGAAACAGGGTAGAACCTGAAGAGAAGAATAACTTGTTCTGTTTGCCTTCCTTCAGGCTATTTTAGAACATTTTGGCTTTATCTCTTAATAAGGATTTATGGGATTATTAAGGAGCTTTTAAGTTTTCTTCCACGTTAGACATGTAACCTTAGCATCTAAAACCCAGTTATTTGCATACACAGAACAAATGGCAACATCCTTTCTTTAGAATAGCCCAGTCTTTATGTCATAAACATGATACTTTTGCCATTGCATTTTAGCTGTTGCTCCCCAAAGACTTCATCAAAAGTATATCATCACATGTAAGAGATCAGCAGGCAGCATTTGGGCTGCAGATACTGAGAGAGTATTCAAACTCAAATTCAAATATTAAAAATTAAAGTTCACCTTCACCCATTGGTTCTTAGTCCTTAGGAATTTGCCATAAACTCAAAATGTGAGAGCTAGAAGGAATATTCAAGCTTCTCTGGATCAAAGCATTGGAGAGGCGAGGCCCAGGAGGGTGAGTGGCTTACTGGAGGTCACCAGTGAATCCGGAAAGGACAGTAGTACCAGTGTTTACTTTCTACCAAATCATCTTATTCACCTCTTAGAGAACATATTTCACTGCAGATAGTTCACCACTTTTGATCAGATACATCAAATCTTCAACTTGGGTTAATTTTTTCGATTATGAGTACCTATCCGCACTGTCTGATTGACATATAATGAAACTGCAAATGCAGGCATACAGATAATTTTAAATTTTCAAGTAACTGCATTAAAAATGCAAAAAGAAACAGATGAAAGTAATTATAATAATGTACTTTATTTAAGACAACATATCCAAAGCATTCCTATTTCAACATGCAATCAATGTATATAAAATCTGTTAATGAGGTACTTTATATCCTTTTCTTCATACCAAGTCTTTGAGATCTGGTTATATGCTTTACACTTACATCACATCTCAGCTCGTACCAGCTACAGGTACCATATTGGACAGTGCAGGTCTGCAGGCTGAGGAGGCCCAAGCTTCGCACCAAACCACAGACCCCCTGACCCTTGAAATTATACATGTCGATAAATCTAGTTCACATTTCCTTTCATTTTTGCTCTTAATATTTCATGCTTGTCTGCTGAAGATCCAGAGAGAAGTAAGCAAGCATGAACTGCTGTAAAAGGAGTTTATCTGTTGAAAACACGGTCCAGCTCTTGCTGAGATAGTGTTACTGTGTGATATATTACTCCTGCCTTGCTCTAATTCCATGAAGTCTTCCACTTCCTTAATGTCAAAAGTTTCCTTACCAGCTGCAGCTGTTTCCTGTGGATAATGTTCTAAATGGTTTTTATTTATGAGATGTCTTGTACTGTAACTGCTGTCAGAATGAATATGTATACCAAAGCCTGTATCTCAAGTCAGTCTAATTAACTGGCTTCTAAGAAATAATTGTTAAACCTTAGCTGCAGCTCTCAACAGTGATAGTTCTCACTTTGACCTAATTACAGAATCTAATGTTAAAATATGTAAGGAGGGAGATCAAAGAAGAGGATCATTTTGCTTTCTGTTTGTTCACGCATCATCTTTCACATCTCCCAGCCCCCACCTCCAACCAGCCAGGCAGAGGCACCACATGGAATAGTAATGAATGACTAGACACTGAGGTTGTTTTGTTTTGCTCATCATTGAAGTAGGAATAATAATAGTGCTACTTCAAAGGCTTGTGAGAGTAAAGCCGAAAGCACCATATCTGACACGGTTAGACCTCAACAAAAAATGATTACCACTGTTATTATTTGCTTTGCAATGACTTCATAAAAATCAGATGGACAAAATAGAGAGCAAGTAGGTGTAAGTTGTCTGAAAAACGGAAAGGAAGCCTGCCACCTCTTTTTAAGGACATTATCCATATGATTCTTGGAACCAAATCAGGCTTCAGCCCAGAGTTGAGATTGCTTTCTGTTTCCATCGTGTCTTCAGCATGACTGTGTGAACCTACATCGCTTCCAACAGCAGTGGGAGTGTTGGAGCCAAAATGACCAATTCGAAGGACAGGCCATGTGCAGTGACAAGGGAGGAGCTGACCCACATAGGGTGTGTCAAGTCATCAGAACAATGTTCATACCTGGTTTTCATAGTGAACTGTGATGGCTGTACAGGAGAAGACAATCCATGTTTGCGTTGTCATTTAGGATCTTTTGTGATACTTCTTTAAACAATTCCACAGAGTAAGAAAATAGAGTTTTTAGATATAAGACTATCAGGATAACTTCCTTCTTTCCTTGCTTTTGCCTATGCTGCCCAGGAAACCTTTTCACTGGAGACCTGTTCAACTCTCTTTGAAGCTTCCAAGTATCACCTCTTGGTTGAACACAACTAAAATCACACCAAGTTGTTCCTTGGCATTCTTGGATGCAGTTCCCTCTTTGAAAACCAGTGAATTCTCACAATACTTTCCAGTCCCTTCCTTTCTCTGCCGAACTACCTCCCTCCGCTTACTCAAGGCGGCTTGTGACAGGAAAGCACTGATGACAAGAGGGAAAACGGTATAGACTCTTAGGCTGTGTGCGGGCCTCTGTGGACACCTTTTGATGTTCTTAAGAATATTTTGGTATCTAAATTATTTGTCTAACCATTCATCCTGAGTACCTGAATTCTCCGTGAGTTGGCATCTCTCTTTTGGGGGCCATTTTTCATCTGCTCCTATGATCTGAACAGAGAGCACTGAGACAGTTGACAAGCGGTGGTCTCTCTTGTTCTTCCTGTTTTGCCTGAAGTTCTAACCCCTGTTGCTGATAGAGGATTCTGAAGACAAAGCCGACTTACAGCGCCCAATAGCGAGAGAGCAGCAGCCACGTTGCCTGACCTGCACACCCACACCTGTCCTTTACTCTTTGCCTCAGGTAGGCAATTGCATCTCTGTTTAGCAAAAGAAGGGGCTACTAAACACATGCCAAAGAGTGGTATCTTCATACCTTAGAATACTGTTCATCACTGAAAACTACAATGAATAAAGCAATAAAAACTACTATACTACCCAGGTGGTACAGTGGTAAAGAATCTACCTGCCAATGCAGGAGACTCGAGATCTGGATTCAACCCCTGGGTTGGGTAAAACCTCTGGAGTAGAAAATAGCAGCCCACTCCAGTATTTTTGCCTGTAGCCTGGCAGGCTTCAGTCCATGGGGTTGCTAAGAGTTGAACATGACTGAGCACACACACAACACAACTTGTAAGATTACATTTCCATGAACTCCTGGACCAGACAAAACTTGTCTATGGTGGTAAAAGTTACAACTGTGTTTGCCTAAGATGGGACTGTCTGTCTAGGGGTATAGATGGTTCTTTCTTGGGTGATAAAAATGTTTTCTGTCTTGTTCAGGGTTTGGTTACACAGATATATACTTTTGTCAGAACTCATTGAGCTGTATGTACATGTACGATCCAAACATTGAACTGTGTGTGAAATATACTGAAACTTAAAAAAGAAACTATGAAGAAAAAGGGGGGGGACTGAAAAATTCATCCTACTTGCTAAACCTCCCCCAATTACTAGAAAATCTTTGTTCATTTCTGAGACATTTTCTTCCAGGCTGGCTACTGGGTAACTGCTCATCACCCCTTTTTTGTACCTCACACTTAATAGGTAGCAGTTTCCTGTTTCTTTGGTCTCGATCCTACATGCAAAAATGATCAGCCATACCTCAGAAGCATAGAGAGACTTCCTTTTCACAAAGATTGTCTGTCCTAGGTTACGTGGGAAAAGTTGTGCAAGGCAGATTTATTACTTGAAGACTATTTTTTGGAAAGCATGTGTTCTCTCCCTGACTTCTGATAGGTTGCGTTAATTCGGAATTTGGACTTACTCCTTGAACCAAAACTCTTTGTCAAGTTTCCTGTGTTGTGAAATGCAGATGTTTACATTAAAATTTAAACCTTTTATTCACCCCTCACTCTCTCCCTCTGGTCCATCCTCCCTGCCTCTTAAGTAATCTTTCCGAAATGCAAATCTATTGTGTAAGCTTTGCTCAGAAGCCCTGACAGCCTGCTCCCTCTCACAATGGGGCCCCTGCCTAACTTTCCAGTTGCCCACCTAGGCTCTTGGCTTTTGTCCCACCAAACAAGGCTGATCTCTGGAATGCTCCTTTCTGGATCTGTGCCTTGTGAGAACTATTCCTCAGCCTAGGGAGCATTTAACCTACCCTCTCCTCTACCTGTCCTTCCTGGAGGCCCAGTTTGGATACCCCCATTCTTTGAGAACCTGTCCTAGCTTCCTCGGAGTAGGAGTGACCCACACACCTAAGCTCACAGGGCACCATGTGTGTTTCTCCAGGTCAGCACACTTGCTACATTAGAAAAGAGCAGTTTCTTTCTATACCCGCCTTCTACTGGTTGGATGCTCTTCAATGATGGGGGTGCCTTTTACATCTTTGTGTTCTGTGCACCCTGCTGGGTGCATAGTCTTGATCCAGAAATGGTGGATGGGTGGCTAGATTGATTCACTCATTCATTCATTCATTTACTCATTCAGCAGGGTAGAAGTTCCCTTCTTTGTGAGACCTCAGAAGAGGAGACAAACAAGGACCAGAATGTCCCTAGCAAAATCAGGGTTTCTGGGACAATGTTACAATATTCTGGTCCTGCTCTCTGCTTACTTTTCCAAGTAGAAACAAGAACCTTATGATGCTTTCTGCCTGGGTTGTACTTTCTACCTCTACTTCCCTGCATGAGGGACTTTCTACCCAGTTCCAAGAAAGAAAATAAAAATATACCACTAATAATTACAACAGTCATCCACCAAGGGCTCAGTGAGTAAAGAATCTGCCTGCAGTGCAGAAGACATGGGTTCGATCCCTGGGTCGGAAAGATCCCCTAGAGAAGGAAACAGCAACCCACTCCAGTATTCTTGCCTGGAAAATCCCACAGAGAGAAGAGCCTGGTGGGCTACAGTCCATGGGGTCGCAAAGAGTTGAACATGACTAAGCACATAAACTCAACTCAATAATTAAACCAGAGCTGGAAAAGAAAAAAATGAAAAACAAAATACAAATACCACCTAACAATAAATTCACTTTTTACAATTTCTAAATACCTTAGTTTTATCCTCACAGAAATCCAACGAATGAAGCAGGCAAATTGTCCCAGCAGGCAAATGAGAAGACTGAGGTGAAGTAAAGGCCAGATGATTTGCCCAAAGTCACACGTCTGGTTAGTGATAATGCCGAGACCTGAATAGAAGTCCATGTGTTCCCACCAGGCTGGGAGAGTGTTCAGAAGTGCGAGTTCCCAGGAAGATCAAATAATTGCTGGAAAAGCACTTCCGATCTCCAAAGAAAACAGATCTTTCCAGCTGAATGCCCTCCCTAAGGCCTGAAGAGCATCATCTGCCAAGTAGCTGTTCTTTCATCTTCTGCATGAACTACCCAAGGCTGAGGGCCACGGTGACATCCGGCAGAGTCAGGAATGGCCGCACGCTGCCAAAAACCATTTGAAACTTATAGAATCAGGAACTGTCCGGGTCAAGAGAAATTAGAGAATATTTGTTTTTAAATTCTTGCCAGGACGCGGATATGGAAACTGATGCAGGTGGGGAGCTTTGTCACTCATGCTTCTATGTGTGTTCATGTGTGTATGTGACAAGACAGCTATTTCTGTGAGGCCAGTTTAAATTTAAGAGCAAACATTTCACAGTAGGATAATGGCTGCTGAGCCTGCATTTGCAGCTGCAGCTGCATCATTGCTCTGGGGAAGGCAGGATGGCTGTTCTCCAACTATTCACGGGGATGAGAGTCAGGAACAAAAAGAAGACTTGGTCGTATTTAATACTGCAAGTCCCAGCTCATGTCCCACGTTAGAGGCTTAAGTCAGAAGCTGACCACAGGGACAGCTCATTGGCTTTGAGACCCAGGGTTTGTTCCATGAGATCTTTCAGACCTTCTCTTTCCTATAATAAATAAAATCCTATGCATTTAACTGGGAGTGAAAGAGCCAGCTCTTTTCAGACATTAACAAATGAATGGCTATGATTTTTGTCTGCCTCACTGATTTGCTGCACAGAGGAGATTGCAGTCACTCCAATCTGAAACGCAGTCAAATTGTGTTAGAGCAAAGTTGCCTTTGATATAACATTTTAATTGCTCTTAGATATCCAGCTCTGGGATCCTCTTGTCTTTTTTTCCCCTACATCCACTCTACCCTGTTCCCTCTTTCCCACTTGTTTTTCCTTCAGCATCTCCATTGACCAGCTTTGCTAGCCAAAATGTACTGATAATTTCATTGGTCACAGTTAGAAAATGAGCCTCTGAAAAAAAGACACCTAGGGCCTGTAGAGAGGACCCGGGCAGGGACTGATCCTGTGAGCTGTCTTGACTGAAGCCCTCATTCCTCTGGTCCTACAGGCAGAATTACATGGAAAGTTTTTATTTTCATGTAAAGCCTATTTAAGCAGCTGCTTCAGGGATCTGGAATAAAACACATGGGGGAAATTATGAAGCAAAATAAAAAATATAGGGAGACAGATAGAACTACATTTTTTGTTGTCAATCCTGAAATAACCCACTAATACTTAACCTTCATTTGGGATTCTGGCCAAAACTTTGATATTAAAGAATATCATCAAGTCCCTTTGCAATCACAGTGTTTACAAAGCCTTGTCAAGCTTGGATCAAGTATGACCACAAGGCAGGACAAATTGTAACTTGTTGGTTGTTGGTTGGGCTTCACTGGTGGCTCTCAGCTGGTAAAGAATCCACCTGCATTGCAGGAAACCTGGGTTTGATCCCTGGGTTGGGAAGATCCCCTGGAGAAGAGAACCCACTCCAGTATTCTGGCCTGGAGAACTCCATGGACTGTATAGTCCATGGGGTTGCAAAGAGTCAAACACGACTGAGCGACTTGCACTTTCACTTTGGTTGTGTAGATATTTGTAGGTGTTGTGACCTTTTTCACCAAGACTTTCTTGTCCCTCATTCATTTCTTCATTAATAAAAAGAAAGGAGCAGTTACTAGTTTCTAGTTACCTTTTGACCTAAAACGGTAAATGGAACATTCCCATATTTGTGTCTAGTTCTTGGCCTTCGATTTCAAATCTGATTCCTCATTTAGTGGGACAGCTCTGTTCACCCACAAAGTCTGTTAGATTCTTGCACCACAGAGCATGTGTGAACTTTTCCCTTGGTTAGAAGCTGAGATTGATGATAAATTCTGCCTCTGCCACTTATTTCACAGATGACTTATCATGAGCCAGGCATCAACTCAAATCAGCTTTACTCTAGTGTTCTGGGTTTGGAAGTTCCCGAATATCATGTAAATGAATAAACCCTGGCTTCAGGCCCAGATGAAAGGTTGACTCTTAATACTGGTGTATACACCTTCTATAATGCTGGGAGAGTGACGTCATGTTACTGTTGCTTGGGGGTATTTGTTTCTACATTGGGAAGCATTGATTTGCCACTTTGAATGCCATAAGCGACAGCTTTTCGTTCTGTTCTGGAGGATGATGAATAAGCATGGACTTTATAGTCAGAGAGTCATGGTTTTGAAATCTGACCCCAACACTCCTAGCTGTGTGCTCTTAGGCAAACTCCTTAATCTCCTTGAGTTTAGGCTTTCTACAGTAAAATGGATTACACAAACAAAACGTAGATACCTAGCACAATGCCTGGTGTAGAGTAGGCTCTCAAAATTGTTTCCTTTCCTTTTTGTAGAAACTTCTGGGAGGAAGCCTAAAAGATAGGGTTTCCTATGAATTCTTTGGCTGAAGGTATTGTTTTAATTAGTACCATTTCTACAAAAAGAATGACACGTTTCTAAGGGAGTCATGAGAAACAGCATGGCACGGCCTTGTGGTTCTCAGTGCAGCCCCAGACCAGTCGTTCCGGAATCATCTTAGACTTGTCAGAAATGCAGGTTCCCAGGCCCCACCCAAAGTCACGGATGCAGGAACTTGGTGATGAGGCCCCTCAGCCTATCTGCGCAAGCATTCCAGACCATTCTCATATGAAGTTGGAGAACCACTGGTGTTGTGAAAAGAATACCAGACTAGTGTTTTACATGTTCTGCTACGTAAACCAGCAGCCATTTCTCCACATTGGGCCTCAGCCGCTCCACCTCTGGGATGAGAAGTGAGATTGAACCAAATAACTTCTGAGAGCTCTTCTGATTCTGGCATGCTGTAGTTCTGGTCTCAATCCAGTTATAGTCAGGCAGCATTTTCTTAGTGACCGTATTCTAAAAAACAAACAGAGAGAAAATAACTTGGCTCAGACAGTAAAGAATCCTCCTGCAATGTGGGAGATCTGGGTTCGATCCCTGGGTTGGAAAGATCCCCTGGAGGAGGGAATGGCAACCCACTCCAAGATTCTGGCCTATAGAATCCCCATGGACAGAGGAGCCTGGCTGGCTACAGTCCATGGGTTGCAAAGAGTCAGACATGACTGAGCATCTAAAAGCACAGCACATTATTTCCAAAGTAGCACATTATTATTGTTACAAAATGAAAAAAAAAGCAAAATGAAGAAATTTAGAACCATCTAGAATCTCGGTATCCAGAGATTTCTTTTGTACTATGCTCTCCCAGTACATTTTTTGGTAAACTATATCCATATGCATGTAAATGCAAGTGTATATGTATTGATCTATGTGTACACATATGCACATGTATATGTATATAATCTATGTGTACAAGTATAAACATCTCCTCATGGTCATTCATCATCTATCTGCTAGGTGTCTGTCTGTGCCAGGCATATCTGGGGGCCCTGTGGGTACACAGTGAACAGTCAGGAAAAGCCTCCATGGGGCTCTCATTCTCACTGAGGGAGATAGACAGTAAATAAGAAAATAAGTAAATAAGGTCATTACTGACAATCTTAAGTGCTATGAAGGAGATAGAACAGAGTGATATGATAGAGTGACAAGGCAGAGGCCAGTTGAGAGTTGATGCCAGGAAGGAGCCAGCTATGGGAATTTGTGGGGAGAGCATTTTAGACAAAGGGAAAAGCTTGTGCAGAGGCCCTGAAGGCAGCCCAAAGAGGCATGAAAGGGAGGCTGTAGCAGAGGAGGCCAGACAGATAGGGACCAAGCAGGGAAGGCTGTATAGTTTTAAATTTACTCTAAATGTACTAGGATTTCATTTTAAGACTAACTTAAAAAATATGTATCACTGCAATTGCCATGTAGAGGATGGATTATAGAGGATGAGAATGAAAGTAGGAGAGATAGGAGTGTATGTCTATCTAGTGTTTTGTAATATGTGTGTTTCCCTCGACTTTGAATAATGAACATTTCCCAAGTTTATTGATATTTTGCCACATTATCTTTTTAATGGCTGCATAGAAATCTAGTGTGATACTGTATTTTGTTAATCACCTGTGGTGGTGAATAGCTAGATTGTGTCCAATTTGTTATTATCATGAGTAACACTCTGAGTATTGTGAAACCTCTGTGTGCATCCTTGTTCTTTGCTTAGGGTAACTCCTAGAAGTGCAAATCTTTGGCCAACAGTAGACTCATCTGAAAAGACCCTGATGCTGGGAAAGATTGAAGGCAGGAGGAGAAGGGGACAACAGAGGATGAGATGGTTGGGTGGCATCACCGACTCAATGGACATGAGTTTGAGTAAACTCTGGGAGTTGGTGATGGACAGGGAGACCTGGCGTGCTGCGGTCCATGGGGTCCTGGAGAGGAGGACATGACTGAGCAACTGAACTGAGCTGAGACTGCATTTGAAGAATCTTTCTTCAATCTATTGGTTAGTTTCCCCTATAATTTTGTAACTGGGCTTCCCCGGTAGCTCAGCGGGAAAGAATCCTCCTGCAGTGCAGGAGACGTAGGTGATACAAGTTTGATCCCTGTGTCAGAAAGATCCCCTGGAGCAGGGAATGGCAACCCACTCAAGTATTCTTGCCTGAAGAATTCCATGGACAGAGGAGCCTGGCGGGCTACAGTCCATAGTGTCACAAAGAGAAACCGCTGAAATGACTTAGCACATATGCACCCCTAGTCAGTTAACACGTTTGCTGATGAACTTCAACAGACTGGGACCAGAGAGAGGCAAATGAGGCAACATCCTAGGGCGCATGATTTAAGTGTGCCCCCCCCCACCCCCCGCAAAAAAACCTCAGTAATCAAAATAAATAATACTTCAATGCAATCTTATTTATCCTGACTGCTGAGCTTTTTGACATCTCTTTACACTTCCCCCCCAGGTCAAGTGCCTCACTCTTAGACCTGACCCTGGCACTTTTTATAGGAAAAAAATATAAAAAAAGAATGATTTGTCTCTAGATTTGAATCTGTTTTTACTTATTCTGTTACAAAGTGACATCACTAACTTAATTGTTAGCTACATAGTAACACTGCGTGTGTGTCCACTGTTTTCTCAAGTAAATGAGAAAATGAGAAATACATGGGTCTGAGACCCATGTCCTTCACTTAGGAGGCCTGGCGGGGTGGGGGGGTGGGGGTTGTCTTAAGCTCCCTGCTCATGATTGGCAGTGATCAGTTTGCATTTCCTGGTCCTGCTCAGTCGCCCTGCTGGTTGTTACCAGGAGGGTGGCCTGGGTCTGACGCAGGATTTACCAGGAACATGGTGGGGGTCTAACTGGCCTAATCTTGTGTGCCCAACAGTGGCCATTTATTCTCTCTGATCTGCTCAAACTCTTTTCATTCTCTCTACCTTCTCAGGAGAACTGGAGGACTCAAAGTTAGCATTGGAGTTCTGTGTTTTTTGTTTTTATCTCAAATTAAAGAACCATTGGCCAGTATCCAAAAGTGAAAATTCAAGTGACAAGTAAGTTTTCAGTTTCATCTTTTGGTTTCCTTACTCCCAGCCAGCCCCTGGTCTCTACTCAGAAGTCAGGAGCTAATTGAGAACAAGAGGGAACCTCTGTGTGTTGTAGGAGCCACTGTCCTCCCACCTCTCAAATGCAGGGCTGTGTGCTCATGACATCGCTGGCCTTGGATGCACAGACCTCCCCTACAGCTGGTGTCAGCCTCCCACAGTTCCTGGGCTGGGCAGCCCATCACGCCATGGAGCTGGGGCCACCATCTGCGCTCCAGAGAGTCTGCAGGTGCTGCCAAGCAAAGTGTCTTTTTCCTCTGTCATTTCCTCCTTTCCATTGAGCCTATTTGCAGCAAACAAGAGTGGAGCATATAGAACAATAGGTACATGATTAGCAAGAAAGATCACCATCACCAAAAGCCACAAGTCCAAAAACAGTCAACCCAAAATGTTGCAAAGCTATATCCCTCCAGATCACCCAGTTCTGGTCAGAGGGTTCCTGTCTCATCTGGCTGGCAGAGTCCCCTGCCCTTATGTCAGCATGGGTAAAGGAGAAGGCCCAGGTGACTCTGAGATGGTAGCCCTCCCTCCCAGCATCCAGCATCTGATTGGATCCAGCAGCCCCACTGGTCCAGAATGTCCCTGTGTGTTGGAGGAGATCCTGCAGTCAGGAGACTCAGGCCCTGTGGCCCAACGATCTTATGAGAGATGCTGATGATGATTCATGGAGCCATGGAAGTGATCCATAGAATGAATGTAGGAATTGGAATGTGGCCACCACAAACCCACCTGTTCCTTATTCCCTTTGAGATGATTTCATGACAGTCCAGGCCAAGAAGATTGGTGAGAATGCCAGGGCTTTCAGAACTGTCCCTTCATGGTTTTGAGAAAGTCATGGAGCTAAATATAGCCCCTTTTGTTCTGAGATCCATGTACTCTTCCCTGTGTTATCTGTCATCAGAGTAAGACTTCTGAAAAGTCTGTGCTAGAATATTTTATTTAGGTGGAAATTAGCTTATTGCATGCCAAAATGCTTTTCAACTGAAGTGTCTTTGTTTTAGTGACCCCTGAAATTGCCCCTTTGACGGTGAGATTCAGACTGAGATTTTTAACCCAAGAGTTGCTCTAAAAGCTCCTTTTTCTCTCTAAAAGATAAGTAACCCACCATCTCCACCTTCCAGCTAACATTAAATAATGTGAGTATTGTATGACTGTTGTCATGCCTTTTGAAAACTGTAGGCAGTAGAGTCTTTCCTGAGTTAAAACCAAAGAAAGATCAGGCAGAAATTCAGCTTTCTCTCTAATTCATTTTCTTTTTTATTTATCAGAATAACTCATTTTGTTGGCTATTCAGTTAAGCTCATCAAGTGTTATCCCTAATCCATGTGCTGTTGCTGCTGCTAAGTTGCTTCAGTCATGTCCAACTCTGTGCGACCCCACAGACGGCAGCCTACCAGGCTCCGCCGTCCCTGGGATTCTGCAGGCAAGAACACCGGAGTGGGTTGCCATTTCCTTCTCCAGTGCATGAAAGGGAAAAGTGAAAGTGAAGTTGCTCAGTCGTGTCCGACTCTTAGCGACCCCATGGACTGTAGCCTACCAGGCTCCTCCGTCCATGGGATTTTCCAGGCAAGAGTACTGGAGTGGGGTGCCATTGCCTTCTCTGTAATCCATGTGACTGATCTCCAATCACAGCAGACTGACCGTCTGTCTCCTAGGCTGCCAGGAAGTCAGAGCTCTCATTTGTGCCTGGGCTAGAAAGCCCGGTCATGACCCCGAGAGAACCCTCGGGCTCCAGCATTCCTCTGTCCTCACATACATGTGCCTGTTACATCTGTATCTTACTGAGCATCTATTTTATGGGCAAATAATGGTCTGGGTGCTTTCTACTAATCTGAACCATATGAAACTGATGTTTCCTATCTTTAGAACAAAAGATGGTCAGTTATCAGTATACTTCCTATTAGTAATTAATAGTAGGGTGTGTTTATTCTTATTTTTTTAATTGACATAATTACATTTTACAGGTCTTGGGCTCCCCTTGTGGCTGAATAGTAAAGAATCCACCCCTGGGTTGGGAAGAGCCCCTGGAGTAGGAAATGGCAACCCACTCCAGTATTCTTGCCTGGAGAATCCTCACGGATTCTGGCGGGCTCCAGTCCATGGGGTCACAAAGAGTCAGACATGACTTAGCAACTGAAGATGCATGCACCTTTTACAAGGTATCAGTTCAGTTCAGTTCAGTCGCTCAGTCGTAAAGCAGAATAATTTTAGTGACCTACACAAAACACACTCTTCCCTCACTCATGGCTTTCTACACTGATACCCTGAGGTGATGAGGCATGAGGAGGAGGAAGAAGAGGATAAGAATGAGGAAACCATCTCAGAACTGAAGGAGTGGAATTAAAACCATTACCAGAAGAATCACTCCTGTTTCTCTCCCACATGCCCGAGTAATGAACTGCCTAGTCTGGGCCTCCCTTGAGACGGTCATCTGGGTGGGCAGCAGGCAGCTCCAGTAGGGACCACACACCCACGTGAGACAGAATCCTGACAGGGCCGTGGAAATAAGGCCCTGTCCTGTGGAGATGGGCTCTGTGTGGCCTCCTGGAAACCCAGTCCAAACCCCACTTACATTTACATCAGATCATCCCTTTGGTTTCCTCCCTACAGAACACTGTCTCCCACACCTGCGCATCTTGCTAGAACATAATTATGAGCTAGTAATTTAAGTGAAATAAATTGCTTCCACCCTCAGTACCTAACTGATGCTGAATAACAGGGCAGGTTTCAGGTGCCCAGAGAAATATATAGAACTGTTGACACCGTGAAGATAGTTTTAAATCTAAAAGAACAATAGGCTCCATGGTAATCAGGACTTTGGCCTCAGGACATTTCAGTTTCAAAATTGGAAGATTATGGGAAGAGACCTTCTAGCCGGTCTGTGCACTTTCCCCATTTGTCTTTAGAGATGGTGGAAGCCGTTCTTGGCATCAAGGGGAGGAATGAACAGAGGTGAGGTTGACGGAGGCACCATCACACAGGGAGGTAGAAAGTTCCCTTCGCTTCTTTAGGAGAGGTTCATTATCTCACGTCTTGTTTATCGTCATTCAAAAGTGTTGATTAAGGGCCAGGTTGCACCAGACATTGTACTTGTGTTGGCCTCAGTCTCCCAAGGATCACAAACACGATGCCCATGGAGAGAGAGTTCACAGAGGGGACACACACCACCTGTGTGTGAAGGGAAAACCGGGGCTCTTTACCAGGGCTCACACTTAAGCCTTACCTCCTGAGTCACCCCGGGGTTTCCTCATTGCAGAAAGCACCCATCCAGGGCAGCCTCCTGACGGGGTGGACAGCTCTGGGCCTTCTGCTGAAGATGAAGATGATGAGGCCAATGATGCTGATTCCAAGCACCTTATAAGCCAAAGCTCATTCAGGCAACCAGAGAAGGAAGAGGAGGATGCAACAGTGAATTTGCCCAGATCTTGGACTCTAGCGGTCTTTGACCAGGGATCAGCACCCCAAGGATGGCCACATAAACCTCAGGCTTGCTGTGCCTTTCCCATCACCCCTCCCCTGTGGCTGCAGACACAGGACCAGGCTCCAAAGACAGGTTTGAGCTGAAATTGTGAACCTTCAATCCCAGACCCTTTCAGTGGAGTGAGGCCCATACATCACCTGCGGAGCTATAAAGACACAGATTCCTGGGCTTACCAGACCTGCGGAGCACACATAATCCCAAGTTCAGTGGGCATGTTTCTTTAGGCATACATGCCTAAGAGTGGAATTACTGCTTATCAGATAGATTCATTTTCATCTTCACTAAATAATGCAAAATTGTTTTTCCAGAATAGTTGTAACCAGTTTACATCCAAGCAGCAGTATATGTGAATTCAGTTGTTCTTCAGTTTCACTAGTAGTTGGTATTGGCAGACTGAAATTTCTGCCAGTAGTTTTACTCCTTTGTGTTGGAATTACAGTATAGAAAAGGAGTTTGGGGGTAGGTGAGGTTTGGTCTGGTTTGGAAATGAATGATACTTTTGTCACCTGGCCTAAGTGAGAAAGCAAAAATGCTCTGGTACCAATAAAGTGGTAAAATTGCTTATTTTCCAGGGGGAAGCAGGGTCAAAAAAGAGAGAAATTTATTCGAACTCTCATTTTAAGCTGGAGAAGAGTCAGATGCTTGAGGCACAAAAGAAAGAAGAATGGCAGGAAGGATTAACCAGCAAGATTTGAGAAGAGAAACAGACTTAAAACCATTGACGTAAAATTAAGAAAAATAAAGTTATTAAACAGCACACCAGGTTTGGAAGGCAGGAAATAGTCTATATAATCACTAATATTTTTTAGCAACATTTTAATTTTAGCAATGGAACCTACATAGAAAATGCAAATCTTAGAAGAAAAGCAGGATGGTTAGGAAATGGGGTGGGATATAGAGGGGAGGGCATTCAGGTAATGGTTGTCCAAATTAAAGAAACTTGATGGAACAGAGAACACCCAGGGGGTATAGGCCTCTTATGGGGCTTCCCAGGTGGTGCTAGTGGTAAAGAACCCACCTAACAGCGCAGGAGATGTAAGAGATGTGGGTTCGATTCCTGGGTCAGAAAGATCCCCTGGAGAAGGGAATGGCAACCCACTCCAGTATTCTTGTCTGGAGAATCCCATGGACAGAGGAGCCTGTGGGTTACAGTGCATGGGGTCATGAAGAGTTGGACATGACTGAAGCGACTTAGCACACGTGCATGCATAGGCTGCGTATACCCAGGACTATTCTTTTTTCACGTGGGCTGCTTTTGCTAATCAGCATGTTGGGTCAGTCTTTGTCAAAAAGAATTATGCAAGGCAATTGTCTGAGCTCACTCCAAGCACATACTGTTGTGACTCGCTGAGTCCATCTGAGTTGTATTGAACCAGAACTGGGACCGAGTATGAAACCACACTCAGGGTCATCGTTACCTGGAGTCTGTAAGGCAGCTCCCCAGGGGCTCAGCGTGAATGCTGGGGACAGGCCAGCCCTGCTTGGCGCCAGGACAGTTCACCACAGCTCAGAGCTGCCCATGGGTGACGATTGCTGGTGGACGAGCAGGAGTTTCCATCCTCTGACCGTGGTAAGCCTGTAGATGTAAGCAGAGCTGTCATGGCTAAAACATGGGCCGTCTTCTGACACTGGCCCAAAGAATTTGTTCATAGTACAAATATCATACAAAACTGAGATAGAACTGCTGCTTCTGCATCATGATGAAAATGATCATGTTTGACTTGATGGAGTAAACTATGCAAAATCGGAGGCTTTGGTGTGCCCCTGTTTACTTTACACTGCCCTGCACTGCTAACCTTAGCACCTTCTTCAGACTTCTCTTGTGGATGTTGGAGGGCATTGTTGGATATTAGCTGTATCATCCCCTTTTTAGTGGGCAGTTGTTTTTCTTCAGATGTCTTGCATTGCAGATGTCTGTCTCTTTTGTCTGTTTTCCATCTCCCACTCCTACCAGCCCCTAGAGATCTTGGGATTCTTTCTTTGACAGGGCTCTCAGAAAATGTAACTTACACAGTCCCATAGAAATTGCCTCTACTTCAATATGCATTCAGGTCTTTATTCTCACATGCAACCAAAGCTGCAGCTTTGCTACAGTTTGAGATGATTTATGAGGTATGAATTAAGCATAGGCAGGTAGCTAGAATGGATAGAGTTATTTGTCCAGCTGAGAAAGTCAAATGTTATACTCAGATGCCTCTCCGTCCCACCTGTGTGCACTCCCTTCCCACTGTGGTCTGGCTCACTGGTTCCCCTGCACTGCTCTTTTCTCTTCCCCATTTCACTCTGTCTATCAAGACCCAGTTTCACTCCCACTAACTACCGGATAAGTATCAGCTGGATAATGTATAAATGCTTTAGCCTGCTAGCGCATGGTTAGGGATATGTATCTTAGATTCAGTCAGGTATGGGTTAAAATCGAAGTCAATGGAGCTATGAGTCCTTGGGCAAGTAGCTTGACGTTCCTGTACTTATTCCTGCATCTGTAAAACAGTGCCAATGATGATAATTCCCAGTTCACAGGCTGTGGATGGATCGAATGAGATAATTTGCTTATTGCACGTAGCAGTGCCTTGGGCACCATAGTGAACACGCCATAGAACAGACAGGTAGTTGTTTATGATCTGGCTTCATTTCCAGCCACCTTTTGAGCTGCGCACATCCATTCCATTAAGCTATAAGCTTTTTTTAGCCAGAGGTACCTTCATTCTGTAGCCCAGAGCCTCACAATATGCCCAGCACATGTTCCAGTGCTCTGTAAATATGTGACCAGTCAAGTTAGCCACTTAGAGCTGTGCCATAACACACCTCTGCTCTCCATGAGCAGCCCACCCGCTCCTCACCTGGGCCAGTGTCCAGTCACCTTCATAGCTGCTAACCTGGGTGATTTGGGACTCCCTCTGCACTCACTCCCCAACCCAAGTCCATTGATTCAGTGGCTTATCTCCCTCCTAAGTATATACAAGCGCCTCGAAGGCAGGGCCTTGTATACTTGACTTTATATCCACAGGTCCTTGCACAGCTCCTGTCATGTAGAGAGAATCAGAATGTGTCTGCTGAACAAAGGCTGGAGGTAGGGCTGAGTGTAGATAAAAGGATGTGTGCAAATCGAGGAGAATGCAAGGGACTCAAGATAGTTGGAAACTGGTGATTTGTTACTATGGTGATTTCCGAGTAACTTTTGTTTAGGAGGATGGGAGGTTTGTTCTTATGTTTGTTTTCTTCTTAACTTCCTCGTCTCTAGCAGTTCAGGAGGAGAACAGCTAGAGACCCTAGCTGTTCTAGCAACCCTAGGGTAGAGCATGAGAGGAATGGAGCTGAGGTGTGGCGAGAGAGGAGGTGGCTCAAGACCAAAGCAGGTTATAAATGCCTGGGCTGGTTGAGCCAGATCATAAGTTACTCTTCATTTTAGCAACAGAGGGAAGTGGAGGACATAGTCAAGTCTTCTGAAAACCACAGTAAGAAAGTGCTTTAAGCCATAGTGTAAAAAAATAAAAAACTGTAGGACGTAGCAATGCCCTGCTCCCATTGGTAAAACTCTCATAATATTCATGATGCAGGCTCTGGCCGTGGCGGGGGACATCTGAGCATTCAAAGCCAAACCTGACCACACATCAAGGTCCCTCTATGAGTCCCCATGATTGATTAGATTCAGCCTAGGGCTGAGGAGAGTGGAGAGCTGTCTGGGGACTCAGCTCTGCCTGAATATGTGCAGAAGGGCTCTGGGCCCCTTCAGGAATGTGAGGCTTGGAATAACCCTGAAAGCTGCTTGTCAAAGACTACTGCTTGATTGATGAGGAAACCAGGCTGCACAGTGTTGGAGTGACATACTCCACACCACATGGCTGCTCAGCAGCCTTGTTAAGGCTATGCCACTGCTTCCAGACCTTCTCTAAACCAGGTGCCTGGGACCAAGATGTCCTAGAAACTTGGAATCTAGCCCTAAACTCGATTACCTCAAGAAAAGAACACTGTAAGCCATAGTGTAAAAAATAAAACCTGTAAGACATAGCAGTGCCCAGCTCCTATCACATCACTAAAATTTTCACATCATTAAATCTGTCTTCTTATGAGGAACAGAACATTCTTCTCAAAAGGCAGAATGGGATAGTCAGGTCCAGGTCTACTGACTGGGTGACTCTGGACAAGTTACTTAAATTCTGTGAGCCCAAGGTCCCTGTTGGTTCAGTGGTAAAGAATCTGCCTGCCAAGCAGGAGATGCAAGTTTGATCCCTGGGTCAGGAAGATCTGCTGGAGGAGGGCATGGCAACCCACCCCGGTATTCTTGCCTGGGAAATCCCATGGACAGAGGAGCCTGGTGGGCTAAAGTCCATGGGGTCACTAAAAAGTCAGACATGACTTAGCAACTAAACAACAAAGTTTCTTAACAATATAATATCCTACTGTGCAGATTGAATGAAATGCCATATGTGAAGTACTAAGCAGAAAATAAGTTCTTTACAAATGCTAGCTATTGTTACAATTCATTATGCTTGTTATTCTACTAACCTCCCTTAATCCAAGTTTATCTGTCAGTGTCAAAGGAGGTTAGAAGCTCTTCTTGGTTCTAGAGTCTGGGGAAGAAAGCGAACAGGTGGCCAGCTGGGCCCCGCCCCCTTGATGTCTGTGTTAGATTTACTTCCTCCTTGTGTTGGGGTACAGACTACCTGTTATAACAAAAAGACCCCATTTCACTCCCCTGGAAAACTAGTGGCTCACGCAGGATAGGTGTTCCTGCCGCTCATGGTACAGTCAGAGCTTTGGGTGGTAAAGCTGCGTTCCACAAGCCGCCCGGGCCCACGTTCCTTCTGGCGTGCTGCTCTGCTCTTCCCTGGTGGGTTGGCATCCTCTGCGTGGTTCATGCCAGTTTACCAGCACCACGTTCACTTTCCAGCCCACAGGAAGTGGGAAAGAGAATGGAGGGCAGCCCACTCTCTCTTGAGGAATGCAAGAGTTGAGTATATCACACCCACTCTCAACCAGTTGTCCAGAATTAAGTGACAAGGCCACACCTAGCTGCAAGGGAGTCTGAAAATGTGGTCTCTAGCTGTCTAGCCACATACCTAGCTAAAATTCTGTTACTGTGGAAGAAGCGGGGTGGATTTGGTGGGACAGCTGTCAGTCTGCCCCACCCCTCACCAGCTTTCATCCACCCACTACTCCTTTCTTTTCAGTGATGTGGATTTGGACCTCTGACCCTTCAGGCCCAGGGCAACCATATTTGATACCAGAATCCTGCAAGCTCTCGGAAAAAGGCAAGATAAACAGCTGTGCTGTCTTTATGGAGATAATGTCAGATTCAGTAACTCCACAAGACAACACTCTGGGGAAAAAAAAAAAAATTCTGCCTTTTATATATGCCAAGTGAAAAGTCAATATTGAATTGCTTTTACCATAAAGTGTATGGTGGTATGTAAACTAAGTCTTCCCTTTTTTGGATTTGCTAACATAAATCTGACTGGATTTCGCCTGCCAAGTAGATCAATGAGTGGTCCAGCCCACGTAACCCAAGTTCCTTCCACACAGTGTGGCCACAATTTGTCATCCCAAATCCTAGTTTAATAGCTCCTGGGGAAAGCATCACTGATTGCTTTCATTGGGTTCCATGTTCTCTTCCTCCTACTTATTATCTCCCTCCTTTAATTTCCTTGTGTCTGTGTTGGCATTCAACTTTGTGTTCATGAGTGAGACCTCTTGAGAAAGCATCACTGAAGCAGGTACCACATAATCAAGCTCACTGGGCTCACCAAGAGTGAGGAAATTAAACTCAAGGGGAAGGCAGAGGCTGTTCTCATTTCCTTTAGGCGAGGAGATGGCAGGAGGAGGCTGCCCAGAGGCAGTTGGCCTCTATGCTCTCTTTGTTCCCATCACCACCCTCACAGTTGTTCCCTGTCCCAGTGGAGGCCGTGGAATTAGGGATCTGTTTTCTGATAGCCACTTTATCAGCATTCACACCAAAACAGCTGCCAAGAAGCTTTGAAATTCTAAACCACTGCGAGGGATGCAAAAGTTATGACTGCTGGTGTTGCTGATTCCTTGCAACTTGAGAAAATGCCAACATAAAGATCCAGGGGAGGAGGGAGCAGGCTTCATGTCCTTCTTCAAAGAAAAGGCCTCAGCCTCAATGCCAGAAACACAGTGCAAATGACCCCACCACCAGATTCTAAGGGGGGGAGATTTTGACGGGCTCTGACTTCATAAACCAGATACATAATCAGTGGAAAGGGAAGTTGCGGTCAACACAGACACGCGCTCAAGGACGAAAAAGAAGAAAGTAAAATATGCTTACTCAGAGTCCATTCTGTTTCTTTAAAGGAATGGCTCTTCCTGGCTGGAACTGGTGAATTAGAGGAAAAAAGAATTCACTGTTTTTTGAAAGGAGGAGGCCCCATGAGCAGAATCATCTGGCAAGGAACCTCTATAGACCCTGGAAAGATTGGCAGAGCTAGTTTTTGTCCAGCCTTGGAGAGCGAGCCCCCTCGGGTTGGCAGGGAGGGGACACTGATGACGCCTGTTCAAGCAGCTGCTTTGTGCTAGTGTGTTTTCTTGTGGCCCTGCCAGGTGACAGCCTGACCCTCGGGCCCTCGGCCAGTTCAGCCCAGAAAGCCAGTGTCTGCCACCATGGCCCAGATGTGACACTGACTTTCCTGTTTCTCTTTGCTGATTCACAAATAGAAGCCTACATTTTTGTTTTTATTTTTGTTTTCCTGTAATTGTTTTTCGATAACAGGGCCAAGGAGAGTGGAAAGAGGCTTGACCCCAAAGATCTACATTAGGAAGAAACCTCTCTGTTGGAACTTTTGTGTTTCTGAAAAACTTCAGGTCAAATATACCTCTGTTGGTTATTGTTCCATGCCCTGCTTGGATTGCCCCAGATTCTAGGGCTTGTGGCTCAAAAGTCAAGGCCTCAGAAGGCTGAACATCCCAACAAGAAGGGGTGAAGGCAACAAGAGGACAAGTGAGAGCAAAATTCGGAACTTTCCTGTCTGCTGCCCCAAGCAAGTCCCTTTACCTGTAACAAGCATCCCAAGAACAGCAGTACTTTGCTTCATCCTCCACCCTCTTGGATCTGTATATCCATGTGGGGTCTTCAGGCCTACGCTCACAGAGAAGTCCTACAGATCCTCCATAACCAGAGCCCCTTGGTTGGGTTTCAAGGGTGACTTAAGTATTATCATCCTGAGTTTCCTGGGTTTCCCCAGCCACCTAGGAACTTGGGACCTAGAGATTCTCGAGAACCCACTCAGCCAACCACCCCACTCCTGGTTCTGTTAGCGCAGATTCTGCCACTTGC
This sequence comes from Okapia johnstoni, assembly GCA_024291935.2. Lineage (NCBI taxonomy): Eukaryota > Metazoa > Chordata > Mammalia > Artiodactyla > Giraffidae > Okapia > Okapia johnstoni. Next base: position 59,023,872 of record CM044317.1, on the reverse strand, counting down.
CATCTCCATGGTCCTCTGAGTCAGTTGTATATCACAGCTTTGCTTAATCTGTGCCCCTAATTAGATTTCTCTGGGGACTCTATGTCCGTTTGCCACCCACTCTCAGTTCTGCTCCCTCACTGCCCACTTCCCAGCACAGATGTGATGAAAACACACTCAGAAGTCTCTCTGTCCTTTGATACCTTTTATCTTGACAACTTCTGGAAGGAGCGGTTGCCTCTTAGTAGCCTTGGGAATCAATCACTCTCTCTCCCTCTCTTAATTTTTCAGTTCACAATGCATACATCATCATTTTATGGTTGTTATCCACTTATACACAAATTAAGTCAGTAATTGATGAGAGTAAAAGGACCTTTCTTATTAACAAGTCAAGATAATTTATTCTCATTTTTAAAAATGGTGGATTCTCAGTATAGAAAGTCTGAGAAACAAAGAAACCACGAAGAAAGAATATTGCCCATAACGTTATCCCCTGCACACAACCAGCAAGCATCTTGGTATCTTTCCTTCCAAAGATTTCTCTAGGCATTTGTTACCTGCTTGCAATCGTGTGACCCTTCTTATTATAGCAGGAGCATTTTTTCCATGTTAGTAATAATCTTCTTTAAGCATAAGTTTTAACTTCTGTTTAACTTTACATTATGGCCCTACAATATACTTAGCTATTGTCTTCTTATTAAATAATTAGCACACTTTATAATTGTTTGAATTATAAGTAACACCTCATAGGATCTCTTCATGTCATTTTTTTAAAAAGTTTCTCTCTAGCACAGATTCAGAGGTTAAAGAGAAGACCCATTTTTAAGTTTTGTTATTTTGTTCTTTTTTTTAATAATATTGCCCAGTTGGTTTACAAAAAGTTACATGCTAACTCCTGGTCTTCTGTCAGCAGTGTATGAGAATAGTCATCACTATTGGGCAAACATCTTCTTAAAATTTCATTAACTTAGAGGTGAAAATAACTCACCAATCTAAATTGTGTTGCTTTGATTACCACTGAAGGGAAATATATTTTAAGGTTATTTTTTACTTTCTTTGAATTGCCAGTTCACATGCTTTCCTATTTACCTAATCTTAGAGTTTTCTTATCTGTATAAATTCCTTATATGTTAAAATGTTAACCCTAGAGAATTGAAAGCATATGTCCACACAAAAGCTTGTTCATGAATGTTTACAGCAGCATTATTCATAATAGCCAAAAGTGGGAACAACCTGCATGTCTATCTGATGATCAATAAACAAGTGATATATACATACAATAGAGTACTTTTCAGCCATAAAAAGGAATGAAGTACTAAGTCACCTATGAATGTTATGTCAAGTAGCAAGTCGGAAAAGCCACATATTGTACAGAAGAGGCAAATCCATAGAGATATAAAGTAGATTGGTGGTTGCCAAGGGCTAGGCTGAGAATGGGATGGGAAGTAATTGCTTAATGGGTACACGTTTCTTTTTGGGGTGATGAAAATGTTGGAATTAGATAGTGGTAATGGTTCCTTTGCAATTATATTAAAAAACCACTAAACTGTACACTTCAAGAGAGTAATTTTATGGCATATGAATTATATCTCAATAAAAATAAGACAAAAATTTAAAGTGCTAACCACAAGGAATTTTTCAGTGGTCCAAGAAGTGGTGGGGGAAGGTCTGAAGAACAATCAGTGCTCTATTTCTTTCTGAACCCTTTGTTTGGCATAGACAGTTTAAATCTACCTTTATTTTTATCACCATTCACTCTTCTCTTAACCTTGACATCCAAAAGTGAAGTGGATGTAAGAAGAAAGTGTTCTTCACTCCTTTTGGAGCTTTTCCACAGTTTGCTATTAAAACCTCATTTGTCCATTTGGGTTTGGGAATGGTTCCAGCAGTTAGTTGACTGCAGTGTTAAATCTCACCATTGGGGTCTAATGCTTCCATTTCTTTTTATTAAGTGCTTGTGGGTCCCTGGGCGTCAGGGAATGGAAGGTTGTACAGAGGGAAAGAGAATGTGCTGCCAGGGTATAAGCTGCTGCCTAGCAGCCTGAGGGTCATTTGAACAGGACAAGCCAGAAAGAGGAAGCCAGCAGATATTCTAGGTGCCAGGAATGTGGCTTTTTCTTAAAGTAATGTGGCATTTTAACAGTGATTTCTGTTAGTTCAGTTCCCTTGCTGTGTGGTAAGGAACAAGGTCCTTCCTCCTCACCCTCCAAAGGCCATTGTTGCAAAGCCGAGCATCAGTGATCCGATGAGTCCAACTCCACCTCTTATTATTTCTGAATCAAAGTTTTAACTTGATTTTTCAGCAGGCTCTGGTTCTGCCATTGTTGCCTGTGGCAAGTGTCTGCTTTGTAGATGTTCCTCCTTTCACTTCTTCTCACCACAAAGATGTAGTATGATTTTATCACCTGTGTTTGGTGGGGGGCTGTCACTCTCAGGGCTCCCCAGAGTAGAAATCTGTTATTGTTGTGGTTGGGAGAAGCATTACATGTGTATAGCTCAGTTTATGCAGTAAACATGTTTCAGAAAGATTACATAATGTAAAGTGCATCATGTTTTCAATGCAGTAGGACAGCTCTGTTTTACCCTAAGGAACCCAATGCTGACTCCTTTCTGGTATCTATAAATATCCTGCCACGTCTAGGAAGTATCAGGAAACTAAGGGCTGCTCTAATGTCATTGGCACAAATGTTCATTAAGATGCCAAACCACATCAAGGAAGCTGGTGACTCACCACACCTGGCGTGGTCCCAGCACCCTTGCTAAGCCCGCTGTCTCGGGGAGTGGGCTGGGAATCTGGAGGAGCGGGGCCCAGTCCCTGAAATCGAGGCATCCATTAGTCATGCACACGAAGTTGGGTTCTGTGGAGTCAGGGACCTTCTCCACCGGTCTCTCCCTCCACTCCTCCCACCCTGGTGCCCACACCCTTGCATGGACTGACCCAGATTCCAGGGGGCAGGAGGCAAGGCTAGTGCAGAGGCTCTGTGGACTGGCCATGAAATCAGCCTGTCTGGCTTCAAATCCCATCTCCACCCCTGACTGAGCAGTGGACAAATTCCCAAACCTCTCTGATCCTCCATCGTACAGTGAGAGCAAATAGCAATCCCCCATCTTAGGGCCGTCATGAAAATTTAGTGAGAAGACAGATTCCAGTACATAGATAGCACAGCACCTGGCTTGCAGTGCACCTTCACTTGATAATGGTCATCACTGCTGAGATTGGGAGCCTTCATCTCTGTGATGCCCCATCCCACCATAATATAATAAGTATTTGTTTTCTGTTGCCCTGTAACAAATTATGACAGACTTCCTGATTTAAAACAACACCCATTTATCAGCTAACAGTTCTGAGTCACAAGTCCAGACACAATGTGGCTGCTCTCTCCTCTTGCAAGGCTGAAATCAATGTATTGGCTAATAGCATTCTCATCTGGAAGCTTGAATGGGAAAGAATTCATTTCCAGGTTTTTTAGGCTTCTTGACCCAACTCAGTAGTTCCTTGTGTTTGGACTGAGGTCCCGTTTCTTTGCAATCTGCCAGGTGGGGTCTGTTCTTAGCTCCTAGAGTCCACCCATATCCCTGGCCACATAACTCCTGTCTTCAAAGCCAGCAGTGGAAAATATCCCTCCCATGAAATGCCTTTCACACTTTGAATCTACTTCTCCAAAAAAAGCCAGCTCCTTACATGGGCTCACATGATGATGTCAGGTCTATCTAGGATAATCCCTCTTCAATTAAATTAAAATCAACTGTGCCAAATAAGAGACCCTAAACACAGGAGCCATGATCCCATCATCCACAAGTCCCAGGGACTATCCGGGGCTTATCTACAGGAGGTGGGAATCTTGGGCACACCTTAGAGTTCTGCACCACCTTTTCAGCAAGGCATGTACCTCACACCTGCCTTCCAGTTGGCACCAAAAAGAGGATTTTCCCTCACTGGCATGGTCTTTTGTGTTCGGTTTTCATAACTGGGCTGCAGCCACTGGCTGGACCCAGCACCAATGCTGTGTGTGGTTCAGATCTCAAAATGCCATCCCAGCTGTGACCTTTTCCCTGCTTTGGGGAGTGTTTGTGCTTCAAAAAGGGTCGAGCATGATCCTGGTCTCTCTCCAGCCTCCCCAGTCATCCCTGGTCCCTCTGTCCTGGCTGTCCCCATAAGATAGCACTGCCTGTACTGCCTGCAGGGGGCTGAGACACTGGAGTGACAGATACTGTGGCCCAACTACCACTGCTACCAGTGAGGCCCTCCTCTGTCTCCGAATGTCCTGCTTCCAGCTGTTCCATGGGGAAAGCTAAGGAAATCCTTCCCCAGACTCTCAGGGGATTAGTTTCCCCATCGAGGACACAGAAATATACCTCAGGTTGATTCTTGTGGGTATTTCCGGTCTTACAAGGATCAAGAGTTCCCTGCCATGAAATGAGTCTTCTGTCCTGAAGTCAATCTATTTCTCATGTGACTGCCACATCTTATCCATTTGCCTTACTATTACTGTTGGCTAGAAAAGGGTGTTTGGTTGTGAAGCTGCCAGTTTTTGCTTTTCCCCAGAGAAGTCGATGCAGCTGTGCAGTCAATCTACAGTTGAGCTTTGAATGCCTTTCCAGCTGTCCCCAGCCCAGTTACTTGTGTTTGGTTTCCAGGTTCTTAGTTTAGTTCCCTTTCCCGTTCTTTTATTTGCATCGTGATACCCAGCCAGGTAAAGCAGAGACCAGCTAAAGGGATGGCGATTGAGAGCCCCAGGAATCATGCCACATCAGAGCCCAGGCCAGTGTGGTCTCCCTGTTACTCTCCAGAGTCTGGGCTTTCAAGAGCCTTGATGCCACTTAGGTCTGAGAGCTCTTCTCCTCTCCACACCCACCTCAGTTGGTTTCTGAGGCAAAGTGCTTACGTTGTTGAAATTGTTCGTTGTCGGTTTCACCTTCCTCCTCCTGCTATCCTATTTGTGTGTCTCAAGAGAAAGTAATTTGCTTTTTGCAGGAGACCGCCAGTGGCTATTTTCCTTTTCTGGTACTTAGCTCTCTCACACGCCTGAAATCTCACAAGTCCTGCTGTGATATAACCTGGGCATACAGGTGTTGCTTCATTGATTGGCATATGAGGAAATGTGGGCAAATCTATGTTTAATGTGCATCTAGCCGACCAGACCGGGTTCTGTGGCATCAGTGGAAGGAATGTACATTCCACCAGACTCATGCTAGACCAAAGTAGCCTGTGCCCAGAGTAGCAGATAGATTCCATCCTTTACGTCAACTTCCGTCAACCACTCAAGGGCTATGTGAAAAAGGATTCTGAGGCCGCCCATGTGATGGATGGATGATGTCCATCACTCTCATAGGAAGGGGGCGTGGAAGTCCTGGGATGATTCTTTTTTAGTGATTTCTGCCTATTGTTTCATGCTCTTATGGCACATATGAGAGCACCCACAAGACTAAGGAAATTTTAAGTAAATCAGGTTTCACTTACATGGGAGAAGCAGAGCCCCTCTGTTTGCAGAAGGATTGGAGAATAGGGGTCTTCACAGCTCTAATCTATACCTTGACCACAGGTACAGGATCCTGCTGGTCAAAGTGCTTTGCATCAGTTTTTTCTAGGCATGGTAATGTGCAGAGGAGAATGGTCATGATGTATGATTTACTGCTCAGAGTACTCCCAGGGCCCCATTTTTGAATGGCATTATTCAGCATTTCCCAGTGCCGCACAGATCTTGAGCTAGTGTATTAGTGTGTTATATGTTCACGATGGATGCACAGCATGGGCCATAAAAGCCACACTACAAAACTGAACATAATAAGGACGTTTTTATTTTAACCTGAATGCTCAGAACTTTTCTCCATGGCAAGGAGCCTGAAGTCACACTCAGTACAACTCATAGCATCTTCTGACCCTTTCATCAGGAAATAGTCTGACCACTTCAAGTGGGAGGAAGACCACAAGTTCTTATACAAATATTTTCATTGAAATTAGCTTTTAATGACTTGAGCCTGCATTTCCTGATTTATTTCCTTTTCTTCATGTTTGTCAATGAAGTGAAGATGGTAAGCAAGATCCGTGCAGAAACATTTCATACGCAAAATTGCAAGTACATGAAGGGGTAACGGAGCTGTCCCTTCTAGAAAAGAGAATTGTTTTCTCCAAAACGATTCTGATTGAGTTTGAGGTTTCTGCATTTAATAATGTAACACATAACTTACTGAGCACCTGCTGTGTTTCAGACACTGTTCTGGGCACTGGGGATGCAATAATGAAACAAAAACTGAGAAATAATCACTGCTTCCAAGGAGCTTACTATTTGTTTCCTTCCATTATTTCATAGAATTATATAAAAGCTGTAAAGCACTTATTACATTGGTAATACTTTTTTTAGTAGATTTTTTTCTTTTTGAATATTTGTGAGTTACATTTTATTTGGGGCAAAATGGAGACTGTAGCCGCGGAGGCAGCACCTTAGATAGCTCTGGGAGACTCGTCCCAGTAGACTCTTGAAAGATTTTTTTTCTTAGTTTGGTTAGATGTAGGGTTCTGTTTTCAATAGGTTTCTGATGTAGGGTTTTGTTTTGATGGAATTGAAAGAGTAGTTTGTAGTGAGAGTTCTCAGTGGTTTTAGATTGTTTACTCTGTCACAAGGAATGAACTTCTTGAGAAAAAACAGCACTTTATGTCAGTTTTTTAAATTGCCTTTTTCACCCCAGCATACCAGTTCTCCTTAAGGAAGGCATTCTGGATTGCAGTGTTAATCACATGCGTATAAGGAAAACAGCTCTTATACTGTTTCAAAGATATAGCTATAAATTCTTTCTTCTTCATAAATCAGGATTTCTCAACCTTCATGCATTCACATTTGGGGCCAGGTAATTCTTTGTTGTTAGAGGCTGTCCTGTTTGCCGAGGAGGCTTCGCAGTGCCCTTGGTCTCTTGCTACTGGATACCAGCAGTCCTCCTTACCCTCAAGTTGTGCAGCCAGACGTGTCCCTTGGTCATGGGCCACAAAGTCACCCCCAGCTGAGAACCACTGGCATAAATGATATGATTCTGTGATTCAGGTCACACGTCCTCTAATTACAGCAGATCAGGGGAATCCCTGAGAAAAGCACCTAGGACAAGCAGTGTTTTCTGTTGGCCTTTGTAAAAAGCTCAGGGCAATGTTCCACTATGGAAGAGTTAATATGAAGTGAGCAAGATATTTACCAGTCTTGTGAAATAACACCAACAACAAATGATGAAAATCCTTCAGCCAATCATGCCTTGGAGATACTTTGCATTTCCTATTGGAAACTTGTTAAAAATCATATTCGTTTACCATAAGTTAGAGAGCATGTTGGACAGAGTACACTGTAAGTTAATCTGGAATGATTTACGCGTAAATGTGTTCCAGATTTGGTGAGCTCAGCTTGAGCAGCAGGCGGCTTGTTTCCAAACATTTCCATTCTCAGGAACTGACACTCAGTTCAGTAAGTATTTATTGAAACATGTAATGTGAGAGGGCCTTAAACAGTCTGATATTGCTTCCATGACCCCAACCGGCAAGAAAGCAGTGCTCAGAAAAGTGCCCCCCCAGAGTCTCTGTGTCTGATATGGCACCCCCATTTTGGTTTGCAAGATATAGAGAGATGCTAGCTCTTTCCTTGCCCTTCACCGCCTCGTGTCCCTTCTTGTCCTGTACCAGCTGTACTCTCCCCAATGGATACATGTAATTACACATGATGTCATGTGTTTCTTATTTGGTTCTTTGGTCCCAAATGGGCCACTTTGCAGAGCTTTGGCAGGGACATCCATTGCATTTTCTACCTCCCCACTGTCAGCTGGACAGGGTGTTAAGGGTATTGAAGTCCAAAATGGGGTCATTTAACCAACTCACCTTCCGTTTTTGAATCCTCTTCACTTCTCACACATGCCAGTAGATTCTAAAACACCAGGCACGCTGCTGATAAAAGTTGCTGGAAGAAGGATTGGCTTTGAGGCAGAAAGGGTAAAAGAGAAACAGTGGGTTAGAGAATTTCCGCTCATTCAATTGCTCTTTTTTGAGCACCCACCATGTGCCAGCCACTAGCAATATAGCAATGACAAAAATGGACAGGACCCTGCTTTCCTGGAACTCAGAGTCTATTGAGCAATGAAACAAGTGGACAGGCCATGTTTACATATGGCGCAATAGATGCTGTAATGAGAGAAACCAAGATGCCTTATGAACACTGAGGAAGAGCAGCACCCAAGCCTGGGGGATGGCAGGGAATCAGAGAAGGCTTTGCAGAGGCAGTGGTGTCTTAACTGAGACATAAAGGATATCTTGTGTATCATAGAGGGAGAGGGAGGGACTTACTTACCCACCGGGGTCCAGTGGTTAAGATTTCACCTTCCAATGGAGGGAGTGTGGGTTCAATCCTCGGTCAGGAAGCTAAGATCCCACATGTCTCCTTTGCCAAAAAACCAAAATACAAAACAGAAACAATATTGTAACAAATATAGACTTTTTTTAAATGGTCCATATCAAAAAAAAAAAAAAAAAAAAACCCAGAGAGGAGAGGACAAAGGGGTTCAAAGCCATGTACCAAGGACGAAAGGTGAGTGGGAAGAATAGAATCTTAAGCACTGAGAAGTTAGGCATGTTTGGATGGTAGAGTGAGAGACAGGAGGACTGAGAAGTAAACGAAGAGGAGCCAGTGACGGAAGAGCTTCAGGACTTTTACGAGAACATGTGGGTCTTGGCTGATACCCTTTACTGAGACCAGCACAGACACAGTAGATTTGGTTGGAAGGAGGAGGGGGTGACAGTGACTCAAGTTTTAATTCACCACTAATTCTAGAACATGGGAATGAGCTTTTAAGTGTTTCTGAAAGATGTCAAAAGCTAATGGAAATTTTAAAAGTTAATTAGCCTGTTTAAATGATTTTGTGACTGTAGGCTATCATGACATCCTGCAAATACACTCAGACCTCTTAGTTTCTGCCAACTGTATTTTTTTCATCCAGTGATTATTTCTTAATTTTGATACTTATCGTCTTATTGCTTAAAATTTACCAAATGTGTGTCTGTGAATGAGTACCCATGAATGAAGAAGTACAGTGAGCTGTTTAAGGGCTATATTCTGGCTTTTCCAACACTTCTGTATTCTCTTTAGATTTCCTTTGCTGTGATGGAGGTTTTTATTCTAATGTTTTATTCTAATACTGCACAGACTCATTTTTTGAGAGCATACACTGTTTTTTAAGGTGACTAGAGAAAAGCAAGTTATAGTATTGGACAGTCTTTAGGCAGGTATCTGATATTACAGGATTGTAAGGGTGCAGACCTCATGTGAATACGGCATGGTGAACATCATGCTCTGTGTGGATCCCATCGCCCAGAGCATATGAGGAATAAATGTGATGGTCAAATTAAGGGCACTGAGAATGCTTCCAACCATCAGCCCCAGCCACTGCTTTCCGTGGCCCTCTAGGCCTGAAATACCGCATGGCGAGCTTTGTAAACGATTCCCCTTTATAGTCAAGCAACCCAGCCACTAGGGGGCATCCAAGTTCACGTGCCTCTTTCTGTTTGTTTTCGACAGGAATTTAGATAATGGGCTGTGTGACCCAGCCACTAGGGGGCATCCAAGCTCACGTGCCTCTTTCTGTTTGTTTTCGACAGGAATTTAGATAATGGGCTGTGTGCAATGTAAGGATAAAGAAGCAACAAAACTGACGGAGGAGAGGGATGGCAGTCTGAACCAGAGCTCCGGGTACCGCTATGGTACAGACCCCACTCCTCAGCACTACCCCAGCTTCGGCGTGACCTCCATCCCGAACTACAACAACTTCCACGGGGCCGGAGGCCAAGGACTCACCGTCTTTGGGGGTGTGAACTCTTCGTCTCATACTGGGACCTTGCGGACGAGAGGAGGAACAGGTCAGGATGAAGCTGCTCTTAAATCTTTTGGAAAATGAACATTTGTGCTCCTTTGACATCTAAGTTTTTAATCCCTCTGCAGCTCACCGCTACCAGATGAAAGGCTCTTAAAAATCACCAGAACTTGATGGACAAATCTAGATACTCACAACAGCAGTGTGGGGGTCCCGCAGCTGCTGCCCTGTAAGGATCCTGTGAGGGTTACGAGGCACAACTTTCTACTGAGTCACTTGAGGCCAGTGGCTCTCAACCTTGGCTGGCTGGCTCGGAATAACTAGGCAGCTTTTTCAAAATATAGATACCTGAGCCCCGCCCCCCTCCCATCCCAGATCTTTTGAATCAGAAGTTTCAGGACTGGATCTGAGCATGGATGTTTTGCGTTCTCCAGCTATGAAAGCACTCCTTCCCCACAACCCCCAGTTCAGAGCGTTTCCAGGGGAGTACCTGCCCTTTCAGCTTCCTAATTAACCTCCATCCTGCCCGTCACTTCCCAGCTGGTGGGGTCATTTGGCTACATTATTTTTTTGGCAATTGGTCTTCACTGATTCTCTCTCTCTGATCCTCCCATTGTCTTCTATATGACAGAGTTTATCAGCCCTCAAGTATTTTCATCTCTTTTGTATTTTAAAATTGAATCTTGTGTATCTTTAAGGGATCGTCTCGTTTTTTTTTTAACTTTTCCTTCTCTTTCCCTAGGCTGTGTTTCACTGCTATGTGCATTTGCTGACTTAGCTAATACTTTGTGAAATATCTGGCATGTGTTCTCAGACATATGTTTTCTGAAATATTTGTAAGATATCTCATGCATCCTTAGTCTTCCAAAGCCTCTCCCAGTATGTGAACCATGGTAACTAGATATGTGACATAACTTGTTCCAAAAATGTCTTATTTATTATGAGTTTTTAAAATATATATATATATATATAATACATCAGTTCTTATGTTCTCAGTTCAGCTGGGAGCAAAAGTCTTATAAAATAAACCGATATGACTTTTTACATGGGAAATTGGCACTACCAAGGCCTCTCTTCCCTCTACACCCAACAGAGTAGTGTAGTTATATCCAGGGGACCTGACCCAGAGCTTTGGGCAACTAGCTACTTCTGTCCTGCCAACATTTCACACTCCGTTCAGTAGAAAAAATATTTATGTTCATCCTTATGGTACATGTAGCTTTCCCTTGAGAGCAGGCCTTACATGGGTGACTGGAGGCTGAGCATACTTACTTATCCTTCCAGTCTTCTTGGGAGGCACCTGGAATTGAGGGCTGAAGGAAAGAAGTCATCAGGCAGACTAGGGACATCTGTCTCCAGAGGATGCAGGGGGGGAAAAGCAAGCCAGAGATGCACCCAGCACACACACACCCCATGCCTGCTGGGAGAAGGCGAGTGCTCTGCTATCTTTCCCTGGGCCTGATGTGGGCTCCTCATGGGGGTAAATATGTGTCAGGTAAAGGGTGTCTTGTCAGTCCTGCAGAGCTCTGCCCATCTGAATTGTAATGTTGCTACTTGTTGCCATTGGTTGTGGCCGTGATATAGTATTAATATCTGTCTCTTCCTGAAGACTCACTCCAAGTGTGCAGAGAGAAGTCTTTCAGCCCTGGGTTTTAGTCAGCTCAAATAATGCTTCCTTTCACAGAGACCGAGGCATAAATTCAGCTCGTGACCAGTTTCATGCATTAATTACAACGCTGCCTGATGTTATCAGTACTGATTAGATGTAAATTTTGAGAATGAAGCTTTAGTGGAGATTTAATTTCTTGGAATTAATTTCACCTGGTGTAATAATCTCTCCCATTTTAATTTTGTTTTTTGTCAGGAGTGACCCTGTTTGTGGCCCTTTATGACTATGAAGCACGGACGGAAGATGACCTGAGTTTTCACAAAGGAGAAAAATTTCAAATATTGAACAGCTCGTAAGTTTGGAGAGGGAGAAGAAAGCAGGCATGCCTTTCAGGCCGGGAAGTGACTCTTGTGTTAGCAGTCTGCACCTTTTTTCATATCTCTGAATTGCTAAGAGAGCACTTGCTCATCAACTCATTAATTCTTAGCAATTTAACTTGAGGAAAGAAGAGTCGATGAACCAGTGTGGTATTCTATGGTGCTGTGTCCAGGGAGCTTTTTGGGAACATAGAAGCAGAGTCAATGGTTTTGGTTTAAAGGCTGTGAAAGCACCAGGATCTCCCTCTGCAAATCTACAGTTTCAGATTGGCATGGGGCTTGCCTGTCCACATTACCCTCTCTGTGCTCTGAGATTTTCTTCAAATTTCACGTGTCACCCTGGCCTCATGTAAGGCTGGCAACATGTTCCATTTTCAAAACTGCTGCTGCTGCTGCTGAGTCGCTTCAGTTGTGTCCGACTCTGTGCAACCCCATAGACGGCAGCCCACCAGGCTCCCCCATCCCTGGGATTCTCCAGGCAAGAATACTGGAGTGGGTTGCCATTTCCTTCTCCAGTACATGAGAGTGAAAAGTGAAAGTGAAATCGCTCAGTCATGTCCGACTCCCAGCGACCCCATGGACTGCAGCCCACCGGGCTCCTCTGTCCATGGCATTTTCCAGGCAAGAGTCTAGATGTTCTAATTGGTGAAGCCTCTGGAGGCATTTTGCCACAATGAAAATTTGCAACTGACTGAAACCTTTGTAAGGTGGAAGGAGAACCGATTTGGCCCACCTGAGAATGACTACAGTGCATGCCTTTTCAATGTGGCCGGTAGGAACAGCCCGTTATGCAGGCAATGGGGAAATGTCGAGGGCGAGAATCGCTCATTTTTCAAATCCTCCATTTAATACTTCCTTTAGGGAGAGTAAAATATGAGTCAGATTTCCCTTCAGTTTTTAAATATTGCGTCTGTTAGGTTCAGACAAGGTGCTCAGGTCAGGGCCCTCCAGAAAATTCAGGTTCAGAAGAAAATGATGTCCCATGTGTCTAAGTCAGGCCCCCTCCCCCACTCCTCAAGGTTCCCTCATGAGCGCCCTCTAGTGTCTGGGAAAAATAAGGGCGGAGAGCCCGTTAGGAAGGTCCAGTTAATCTGCCCTCTGCCCCCTGAGCAAACTGGAATGTGTGATGGTGGAAGGGCCGGAAGCCTGGCACTTCTGCTTCCACACAGCCTTGCTCACCCTGCACATCCCAGGAAAGAGGAGTGGTCATTGGAGCAAGGAACTCCCCCAGGCCCTGAACACTGCCTCCTTGTAAAGCCCTCCCCTCCCTTCAGATGCCCCCAACTCAGGACCACCTTTCAAGGGCAGGAATGGAATTCCTCCCATATTAGGCCAGTGACTCTTCCACACATCAAGTGGCACTGTCTGTATAGTTATAGGATTGGTTTTTTTTAAATTTATTATTGTCACCATTAACAGGGAGGTGGATGGGATTTTTTTTAAACTTTTTATTTAAATTACATATGGTCAAGTGCACAGATCAAAGTGTGCATGGTGGTGCTTGCGCAGTAACACCGCTCAACTGGAAAATAGTTTGGGTGGTACCTTGTATGTCATACATATTTTACCACAGTTTTTTAAAGGTGTACCATTCGCAGAATTTTCACAAACCAAACATACCTATGTAACGTGTACTGGGATCAAGACGAACATCACCTGCCCACCCCACCCCCCAGCCCTCCTCCTATAGCCACAGGAATTTTTCTTTAACTAGTGAACAGCTGCTATTTATTGAGGGCTCTTAGGTGCCAGCCATGTGCTAAGTTGCAGAGGTTCTCATTTGCCCTTCACAGCAACTGAGGTGTGTCTCTTAGTCATCTTTTGACATAGGAGGAGCCAGAGGCTGAGGTTAGAGAGCTGCCCAGGTACGTGGAGCTAGCAGGTGGCAGAGCCAAGGGTGAGATGTGGGGATGGCATACTGAGTGCAGCATCAGGTTCGGGGCTGGAAAGGCCCAAGTCAGAGGAAACTGAACTATTGAAGTTACATACAGGTTTGAGGGGAAGTGGGGTAGGGGGCATTTGACTTTGATCTCTTCTGATTTCTGATTCCTTGTTGTTAATTTGATGCTCAGATGAATGCTTCTTGTCAGAGGCTGCTAATTTCGAATTCTGAAATACCACCCTCCTTCCCCTCCCTATTTTACTCAGTATTTCCTAAATGCCAGCAGCAAATGCCAAGGTTGGTTAGAACTTTTCAATTAATTTGTAACTTCTAAAAGGTAAGAATTCAGAAATATAGGAAGTACCTTAAGTGAGTCTCGTAGGTCTCCTCCACACTGCACATGGATCTACAGTTCGGATTTGCAGGGCACTTGGAAAGCCAGTCATTGCCAAAATCTAATTTGTGACTTCCTCCTTTGTTAAGCTGGGTCAGGTCTGGAATGGCTTCTGATTGGAATTTTTGAGGAACATTCAAGGAAGATCCGATCTACCTCAATCTATATTCGTGATTTGCATGCATGGTCTTTAATGTTTACAGAAGGCATTTGAGGCTCTGACCCTGTTCGCTTAGAAGACAATGTTACAAAGGATTTTTTCCCCCTTTAATGTTCTTCCTTCTTGCCAGTGGAATTTCTCATCCTACGTGCCATTTAAATGCCCTTTTTCAAGGTTATGGAGGGTTGGAAATAAAGTTTTTGTAACAAACACAATATCCTGAAGTCAAGGGTAATAACAGGGAAGGGAAAATGGTGAAGGAAAAACAAAGCAGTATACAGAACCAGATGGCGTGTGTCTCCCTCCCCTTCCCCCAGCCTCTCCTGGGCCCCTGGCTCCCACCCCTTGAAAGAGAGGGAGGGACAAGGCTGTGTTCTCCCTGGGGCAGCTGCCACACCTCCCAGTGTGGGTCCTCCCACTCCTTTCCTGGTCTGGAGGCAGAAACTGAAGGCCTCAGGGCAGGCTTTTGTGTTTTAAGGTGCAGCATAAACCATGTGATGTGCTTGTGTGTCTGTGCCCGTGGCCCAAGCTGGCAGCACTGCTTCCCACCACGGGGAGGAGAGTTCCCTCCCTGACCCGGTGTAAGTGCTCAGTGCAGGGTATTCGGACGTTACTAAACTTGATCCATTTTTGAATACATAATTTATCTGTTTTATTCCTATTTTTGCATTTCATGACTACTGCTGTACCACCAGAAACAGCAACTCCAAAATATCATCAGTGTTTTACAGAGTGGAACAGTGCTGATGGCCTAGGGGACTGTCAGTGGTTGTGTCCAACTCTTTGAAACCCCATGGACTGTAGCCCGCCAGGCTCCTCTGTCCATGGAATTTTCCAGGCAAGAATACCGGAGTGGGTTGCCATTTCCTCCTCCAGGGGATCTTCCCAACCCAGGGATCAAACCCACTTCTGCATTGGCAGGCGGATTCTTTATCACTGACCCACCTGGGAAGCCCCCATGGCTTGGGTAGTGACTCCTTTAAAGTTCTTTTCATTGTAATAAGAAGAAATCTGGTTTAGAGCCCATGTAGGCTTTTGACCAAATTGTTATGGATATGCTCTGTGAGAGTAAGATGGGTGGTGACCAAATTTAGAAAGAATCTATCATTTATAATAATAATGCGCCAAAGCTCCATAGATCAAGGCTGACTTCTGTTTGCAACTGTCATTTCCTGGCTCCATCAGGGCTCCAAACTCCCAGCTCCTTGGGACCACAAGCCCTCTGAACAGCTCTGGGGAATGGGAAGAGGCTCTTTTAATACGTGTTTAATCGAGAACAAGAGGGGAAGCTGTGATGGAAACTTCTATTCTAAACCAGAGCCAAGGCTTAAATCATGTATTTGAATCAGAGCAAGATAACAATTGAAAAAAAATCTCACCAACTCTTAAATTAATGAAATAACTAGACTATAAGAACTGTTTAAAGAAATGCAACTTTAATAATGCTAATTACTCATGATAACTCAAAGAAAAAGTAACCTAGTAAAGATCCTGTTTTCCTAAATCAAGCTGAATAATTTGTATAGAATATGTTATTTATTTGTAGGTGAATTGAGCTTCCAGTGTATTAAAAAGTGATTTATTAATCTTCTCAGAAGGGTCTTCTTGCTATCTTGAGTCTATACCAGCCTGTCTGGGCACAACATGTGAGTTACTACATTGTGTCCTTGTCACCTCTTTTGGTGAAGAAAGTGACCCTAGATGGCCTCGAAAAGAGAAAAGGATTTTATCTTTCTCAGCCTCCCATGAGTAACTGAAAACCTTTGTAAGATTAATGGAGTCATTCAGGAGAAAATCGTGAATTCCTGATACATGACTTTAGAATGATCTGATAGTTGGATTCTAATCAGTGCCAAACTATTTAGGTGCCAAAACAAAAATGAGATAGTTAATGCTCAACTTGAAATGGAAAGAACTTGATCACCTGGATAAGGCTGTGCTTGTCACAACTTGCAGCAAAATATATTGGTTTCCTGTCCCAGGTGACATTTCCATGTAACCGAAAATTGATAGTATCGACTTTTTTTTTTTTCTAAATTCAAATCAATTAGAACTAACTCAACAAAGGTTATTTTGCAGTAAAAAATAAATAAGCCTCTGCTGCAAGTACTTAATATTTTCCTCACTGTTTGGGAGATTTCCCAGGTGTGTGTATGGTGGGTGGGACAGGGAGAGAGAAAGAGAAGCAAGTCTGGAAGTGATATGTAGTTATTTTCTATAATGAAATGTCTCCATCTAGTGGAAATTCAGAGCAGTAAATGTTGTCACCACATTAAAATAATGGCTCCAAAGCAGTTTCCTTAAACACGTGCAGTGTGCAAAGAAAAAAATAAACTTCCACATATGTTCTTGGATGATGTCCTTACAACTGCACATATTTCCCTTGACAGATGTAGAAATGAAACCAATACAAACTGTTACAATGTTAACATTTGTAATGTCCTAATTTAAACCTGAAAGGCAGAGGGACAAGCTCCTGGAGCTATACAGGGTAGATTCCACCCAGCCAGTATCAATCTAGTTCTTAAGTTGGGTGGTGGGTTCACAGGTGTTCATATGTACCTATAGTCTTTGGTATGCATAAATTACTCCATGAACTAAATTTAAGATGATTAATAAAGGAATTTCTGGGTGAAACTATCTTCCTCTTTTGATTGATTTGTTTAAATTTAGTAGAGTAATGAAAGACTGAAAAGCTAATTAGAACAGCAGTTTTTTAAAGCGTTTCCCAGCACCCTGTTTCCCTGTGAGCTCTTCTGTGTTGCTTGTACCACCTGACACTTTCCCGCAGCTGCACCTGCTGCACCAGTGAGCTTGTCACCGTTTGTCTGTTGTTGTGTGAAATCCTGTCTGGAGAGGCTGCTCATAATCACCTTGCTCAGGGTCAGGCTTTAAAGGATGGGTCACAGAGTGAGGCTTGCATTTAACACGGAGACTGGTCATCCTCCACCTAATTGCATCCATCTGGGGAGGATCCTGACCAGGGTCCAGAGCCAACATTTCTCTTCCCTGTTGGAGGGCTTTGACACACAGATCAGTGAAAAAGTGATTAAAAAAAAAAAACAAACAGCCTGGAATTGCTCTTGCTGCCTCCAAGGACCAAAACAGGCAAGAGAGAAGGTGCTGGGCATCTGGTGATCAAAAGCCTGGGAGGCCTCCATCCGCTCAGGGGCAACTGGGTCCTCCCCTGCCCCTCACGCCCTTGACCGCAGCCCGGTGGAGGGCTCTGTGACACCGTCAGTGTCAGAGCCACAGCCCCACATACACACTGAGCTTTGTTGATGGGGGAGGAGGCACGCACTCCACTCCACCCATGCTTTCTGTCATGTGCAGCTGTGTGAGTCTGATTGTATGAACTGTAACCATTTCATCTATTCATTTGTTTCTACATGAGTCATGTTTTAAGTCCCCCTTCCCATCCGTCTGCCCACAGCGCTGAGCGCCCAACACATGAGGCCATGCTGTGGCTGAAACTCTGGGCTGAAGTGGCGAGACTAAGACTCTCATCCTCTTAGCGAGGTCTTTTCCTCCCCCTGCACCCACCCTTCCTCTCCTGCCCCCCAGACTCAGGCCAGTGCTGTCAATACTGGATGAAATAACCTCAGAGCGAAAGTGTATGAGCAAGTTATAACCCATTGTAAGCTTTATTCTTCTACCCATATTCTTGAAAGCAAACAAGGCGGATACTCAGAGCGCCTGCATCCTTTATTGGGCCTCCTAACAGGCTGCCTTTCTCAAATGATATGCAACTATGAAGGGCTTCCCAGGTGATACAGTGGTAAAGAATTCACTTGCCAATTCAGGAAACTCAAGAGACACAGGTTCGATCCCTGGGTCGGGAAGATCCCCTGGAGTAGAAAATGGCAACCCACTCCAGTACTCTTGCCTAGAGAATCCCATGGACAGAGGAGCCTGGTGGGCTACAGTCCACAGGGTCACAAAGAGTCAGACAGGACTGAGCGACTAAACACACAGACACACATATGCAACTACAGTGTCTGTCTGCTGTCTGTCTCTCCCTTTCTCCCTTTTTTCTTTCTTTCTTTCAAATCATTTACTAGCTGACAAAATAATGTTAAAGCCAGTGGCCTGCATAGAGGGACCAGGACACTGGGAATGAAGTAGAGACTGTTGGCCAAATTAGCACAATCAGTGCATCCTTTGTTTTCTCCCAGCTTTATTGAGATATAATTGGAAATATGACATTGTATAAGTTTAAGGTGTACAATGTGATGGGTTGACACATGTATGTTGTGAAATGTTTACTGCAAGAAGGTTGGTTAACACATCCCTCACTTCACATAATTACGATTTTGTTGTTGGTACAATGTTTTCCTTAAGTAGGCAGTGATTGAGTTCCTTTCCCCTCTAAGTTGGAGACACTTACCAAGCCAAAGGGACTTCCAGGGTGGAGCTAG
Source organism: Okapia johnstoni (assembly GCA_024291935.2). Lineage (NCBI taxonomy): Eukaryota > Metazoa > Chordata > Mammalia > Artiodactyla > Giraffidae > Okapia > Okapia johnstoni. The sequence goes on along the minus strand of CM044317.1, from coordinate 59,005,219 downwards.
TGGTAATAAAAAAAAAAACCTGCCTGCCACTGCAGGAGACATAAGCCACAGAGGTTCAATTCATGCATCAGGAAGATCCCCTGGAGTAGGAAATGGCAACCCACTCCAGCATTCTTGCCTGGAGAGTCCCATGGACCGAGGAGCCTGGTGGGCTGCAGTCCATAGGGTTGCAGAGAGTCAGACACGACTGAAATAACTTAGCACGCACCAAGCCAAACACCCTCTTCCCCATCTGTGCCCCCTCATGAAGGGTCCTACATTCTGAATTCATAAATAAAGCGAGAGATGAGAGACAAAGCTGGACTCCTCTCCCAGCTAATGTGGATTGCACCCATTTGACCCTCACAGAAAGCTGTGTGGGAGTTTGGAGAAGTCAGGTAGTCGTGTGCTCCCACTACACCAAGTCTGTGACTGCAGAACACTGAAACGGTCGACATATTCACTTCCTTTTCCTTTTTTTTTTTCCTCCAGGGAAGGAGATTGGTGGGAAGCGCGCTCCTTGACAACTGGAGAGACGGGTTACATTCCCAGCAATTATGTGGCTCCAGTTGACTCCATCCAGGCAGAAGAGTACGTTTTGCTGTTTTCTCTTAACTACTTGCTTTTCCAAGTTAGTTGCCCTGATAAATGCATTAACATCGTGCAAGAGGAAGAAGTAGTTCCCTAGAGCCATTAAGGGGGGAGAAGGTGTGGCAATGCTGTGACCCCCAGGCTCTGTGCCATGGTTTTTGCCATATCTGGGTAATGCTTGTACCCTTATTAACTTAATGTTTTTCTTAAAGCCTGCTCAGTTTTTAAAAACATTTATCTTGAGAAGAAACTTCATAGTAGCACCTCAAATGAAAACCCAATATTACTTGCCATAGATAGAAATAACCATAAGAACGTGATGAAATTCTGCCTAGAGACTGTACTACTGGCCACTCCAGGATCTAAGCCTGCAGTCTGCCAAAGAGGGGAGGGGAAGGAAGAAGGGAGGGATGGAGACAGAGAAAGGGAGGTGTAAGTAATCGTTAAAGATCAATTTGAGATTTTTCTCCTCCGCGTATATGGGAGTGTTAAAGGGGTGCTGAAAAGGCATACCTTCCACACACCAGGTAGGAATAACTCACGGGCAGTGCGTCTTGCCACTCAGGAAGCCCTGTGGTGATGCGCTTCAAATGGTCCTTTCCTTTGATATGGAGTCTCGGGTAGCTTCTTTCTTGGCAAACTGTGACTGGCAGTTAGTGCAAGGATTTCACTGATAGCGGTTTCAGAAGATGGCCGATGGGCTGAGGGAGTATTCTAGAAGGAATGACCATGGTTCCTCCCCCTGGCCTGGGCATTTCCAAAGCGGAGAGCTGTCAGGATGGCTCGTGTGGCGGCCCTCCCCTCTGAACTGAGGGCAAGGGAGGTGGAACACGATCTCCCGAATGTGGGAGCTGGGCCTTCCCCCACCCCACTGCCCCGATACCTAGGGGACCTGCCTCTGCTGCTGGAGGCAGTTCTGACTTTCCAGCAAGATTGCTGAGAAGAGTCGGCCCCAGAGTCCACGCTTCAGCTCTGATGTTTAACATGCCCGGCGTTTATGTCTGCGCTGCAGGGACAGTTAGACTCCCCTGTGGGATGGCTTGCTTGTCTTTAATTCTCCTGTATCTCCTCTAGGAAGATCTGTTCCGTTTTCCACTCTCGAACACTCGGTCACTCTGAGCTCCTTTTTGCTCTCAGTGAGTGTGTTTCATCATCAGTGAATAAAGGAATCTGCACTGAATTGTTATTTTAGGGCAGGTTTGCAAACATCTCTGTGTTCTTTCAGAATAAAAGATGCCACCAAAATATACCATTACTTTGACTGAACTGGGAACCTGCCCACAATACATTTAAGTTATATCTGTAATAGTCAGTTTTTTAAAGAATAAAATAACATTTAAAAAATAATACCCATGGTTTTACATGTGCAGTTAATTACCATTATCTTAAAATACGATTGCCTTAGTACACTCTATTGTTCTAATGGTTCCCTTTTCACCACTGTTCATGTTTACACTGCATTTTAATTGGGTTATTGATACAAATGTGGAAAATCATTTCCCACAAATCACTGCTGTAGTTCCCTTTATACCCCCTAGCACAAGGTTAGGATTGTTGCAGTCTTGTGCCTTTAAAAGTCACGAAGGAGCTGGCATGCAGTGTGTCTTTTCTTATCTTCAGGGAAGCTTGCTCATTCACAAAAGAACTTGACAGTGAACACATAATAGCTGTGTTCATGTATAATGAATTGAAATTTCATTTTAGAAACTGGATCCTTTCACAGTCAAACATTCTAAAAATTGTCCCTGTGCACAGATTCCGATGGAATGCTACCAAGTTCTCCCTGGGGCTCTAGAAGCACCTGCTGCTCACTCAGCACCTAGTGCGGAAACATTACCCAATTGTCAGGCTGGACTTACGGCTGGAGAGTGCAGGGGGAGGTGAAAGATGAAGAAGGAAGGCCAGGAGGCGACTTGATGCAGTGCTTCCTAAAGTGGCACAGGAGTGACATTACAGGGAGAGTATGAACACCTCTGTGACACCGAGTCATTTTTAAGGATGTGCTGGTTGACTGTGCCAGAGGTCACGTGTGGCAGGTCACAGCACCACCACTCAGCAGATGCCTTTTACCAGGTCCTTCCCACTGCTGAACAGGAAGACAAGAGTCACAAGCATCCAGAGACAGCAGTCATCTCAAATTAGGGATAGTCTTGACCTCTTTCTTTCAGAGCTTCTATAAGTAGGAAGCTACTGAAAATATTGTTTATCCATTTCAATGGACTTTTTTTTAATGCTTGATTAATGATCTTTATGTACACTAAGACTGTGTTTTGTTATTTGCCAAGGGTTGTAATAATGCTCAAAAATCCAGGGTCTTGTAGAAGCTCATGGGCAGGGTGTCCTGCAGTTGCCATTTCAAAACAAGGTCTGGGGTTTTTCCTTTTTGTGCATGCAAGTGATACTTGCAACACAAACCACTGGTTTCCCATCATCTCTGGAAGGAAGAAAAATAACCTGCAATTCAAATCTGATTGTTTTTCAGGCGTGAAAGGGATGGATTAGGGACGGAATCAGGAACAGATTGAAAGGGAACTAGATGAAGCTAGGAAAAATACACAGGGGGAGGCTAAGGAGGGACTTGGAGGTAAGAAAGAAGCACGGGCACCATTCTACTTTGGCAAATGATCATTAGACAATGACTCCTTCCCTTGATCTCATTTACAGGTGGTACTTTGGAAAACTCGGCCGGAAAGATGCTGAGCGACAACTTTTGTCCTTTGGAAACCCACGGGGTACCTTTCTTATCCGTGAGAGTGAAACCACCAAAGGTAAGATAACAAGTTGAAGACGTTGGCTTGTCATTCAAATCTGTGGATTAGTCAGAGGGGATGAAAGGCTTATCTCTAATGTACAAGGATTTTTAAATGGCACATATCCTCTCTGCCTCATGAGCAGAGTCCTATTTTCAGTTTCCCCTCCAGGCTCTAGAACTGCAGACAGTTCCAAAAGGACTACAGAGGCTCAAAACCAAGACCTTCCTCCCGAAACAGGGGCTGGGCCGCTTCTCCCCTCCAGGCACACAAGATCACAGAATGTTCAGAAGTCCTTTAGAATTAGGATTTTCTGAAACTCTTAGTTCCTCAGGTGCCCATCACACAGGTTGTTTTTGGGGGTGGTTTTTTTTTTTTTTTGCATTTCTTTTGTTTTTTCCCACAACTGTGGACTTCTCTTCCTCCATTTGCTGGCCTTCTCATTATTTAACAACTCAGTAGAGCCCATGAGAGGAGCTGGGCCAAGAAAACAGCAGTAGCCTTCTAGCTTGAACAACCAGACTGCTGGTTATCTGCTCCTGTGAAAAGTGTGGTGAAGCAAGAATCGGAAGCTCAGTTCTAGAGAAACAGCCCTTAGATTTCTTTCAGTACATGCCACCCCTGACTTGGAGATGCTCTGTGGGTAAACCAGACTAGGACAGCAATCTCGGCAGTGAGCATCTGTGCTTCCCTAATTTTACCCTGGGGGAGCTGGGCCTACACTGAGTTCACCAGTACAAGTATACTGAATAGACTTATCGTAGGAAAAAAAATCCAGGGAGCTTTCATTCCTAACGGTAGAATCATTTTATTACTAATATCTTCTGACATTAACAGGAAAAAATTATTTTCTTCCTACGTTGCTGAGTGGGTGTGTGGGTGTGTGTGTGTTGTGTGTATGCCTCCTCTTGATAATTATCTATCAGAATACCCAGGTAAATGAGTCCCCCAAAAAGAAATTGGTTTTCAAAATGATTGGAGCTGCTAATGCTTTGCACGTTTCCCAGGTGCCTATTCACTTTCTATCCGTGACTGGGATGATATGAAAGGAGACCATGTCAAACATTATAAAATTCGCAAACTTGACAACGGTGGATACTATATTACCACCCGGGCCCAGTTTGAAACCCTTCAGCAGCTTGTACAACATTACTCAGGTAAGGTGAATTCTAACTGGCCACTAACCATTTGGATGCTGGAGGGAGGGAGTGGGCATAGAGTGGGAAAGGGGAAAGTGGTACAGCAAATATATTGCAAAGGCACTAGGAAAACAGTCTTCTTTGCTAGGCTCTCAAGATGAGGCTTGGCCAAATAGGTTCTGTCTCTATTTTTACCTTCACAGTTATTGTTAGTTCCATATGTTTGTCAAAACACAAATCATTCTCGTTCCCCAACTAGAAAGCAATAGGTTAAATTCTAAAAGCTGTTTGTTTTTTCGTCTTCGTCTTTAAATCCTTGGAAGTTATCTCTTCCTGCTCCCCTGCAGTATATGTAGTTTGGAAGCTGTGAAAGGAAGAGGGTGTGGTCTCCGGGGGAACTCCGTCCATGGAGCCTCCTACAGGGGGTGGTGTGTTCCTACCATTACTTCCCACTCAGCGCTGCAGCAGGAAGGGCTGCACATACATATACTAGATGACTTTCGCCATCCATTTATCGTGTTCTACCTGCCCACCAATGCTTCCATTTCCTATAGACTTAGACGTTTATGACCCACAGCTCCTAAAGCTGTTACAGCTATTGTATTAAATTAAACTTTTAAACAGTAGATCAATCTCTGTCCTAACACCCAGACATCACCATTAGTCTGTTGTTCCTAGAAACATATAATTATTAGGCGTTTAGGTGTGTGATTTGTACATTTTATTAAAGAGGGTGATTGTACATGCAGTTGTTAAAATGGTTGCTTTCTTTCCTAGATTAACAAGTCAGCCCACCTATATCAATATATACACACCAATGGATAGACATGTGCATGTCCAGATAGAGGTCTATAACCCAATAGTTTTTATGTGACCCATATGTACATTTTCTGTTTTTCTTCAGGATAATGACAAGACTCCAAAATACTACATGGCTTGACTTCCACTATTGCTCTATGCTCATTCATTTAAAAATATGTGTGTATAATTTTTTAGCACCGAAAAAGGCAGTTTTTTGAAAATGGCACTAAGAAATATCTGTCTATTGATCCTGGCCACTAAAGAGCAAATGAAAAAACAATAACAACACTTGGCAAGCTTGTTGATTAGGGCAGGGGGTCACTTTCGTTGGTGTGGGTTCTAATGAAATAGGAGAAATGAAGCAAAATATCTCCCTGAGACTAAATGATGTGCTCAAAATGCCTGCATGTTGTAAGGATGTCTCAAATGCCTAAATATATTTCATTACAGCCAGACATCAGCTGGATCCCCAGGGCTTGGATCATTTGAAAATATTGTGTTGGAAAGGGCACCTTAATAACATCATAAAGCTGGAAGGAGAGAAGGGATGTGAGGAGCAATAGACACTTTTTAATCTCAAAAAAAAAAAAATCCATCTCGAGACAGATTTGTTTTTATATTGGCTTCTCCCCTTGCCTCTTTCTCTCCCTCACACAATAAAATGTCTTTGAAATATTGACACATAAATAATTTCCTGCCTAAATGTCTGAGAACCTGATTCTATCAAAAAGAAAGGAATAAAAAGGAACTTGCAGCTGGTTCCTGGGCCAAAGGCGACAGCAGTACATTCTATGCCCCTGGAGTAGAGGGATCTCCAGTAGGGTGTGGCCAGTGGGGCTCCGTCCCACCTGAAGCCAGGCTCTCTGCAGCTTTTGTCACTGCCCTGAGTCCCTGTCCATTGTCACCTTTCTCACCTGACTGATGTTTAGCTTGGCATTTAGACAGTTTCCCCTTACCACTGCTAGAGTCTGAAAGGCTTTTTCTTTAAAGAGAGAAGAAAAGGGAAAAATCCTCCAAATAACCTATAAGTGATAATGACTTTTTTCCTTCCTCTTTTTCATAGGAAATAGAGTTCTCTCACATCCTTGAGTTTCTGCAAATTTTAGTTCCCATTCTTTCTCCTTTCAAACCAGACTCCTAAATTATACATCGGAGACTGTTATAAAGAATTTTTTAATGGAAGATTTCAAAGAAGCAAGAGTAGCTGACTGGTAGAATAGAGTCAGTTCAAATTATCAGAGAAATCACTAGAGAAATAGGACCTCTTTTTATCCCTCTCCAGGTGTAATCTCCAGCCTTACTAGTTTATAACAGTCTAACGTTCTATATGAGAAGCCTGTACCGAAGCTACAATTTTAAGTATATTCATAGCAAAGAGAGTCCCCACTCCCTTGATATGAGACGGCAGCAACAGACAGTTGTGCTGACATTCTGTGGTCCAAACGTACCTTTTGAAATCAGCAGAGGTTATTTGCAGAGTTTCAGGAGACATGTTATTAGCACACTGGGCTGAAAACATTTTTCTTATTTCGTAAGCACAGACACCAAAGCAGCCTGAATCTGTATCTATGTAGACCTGGGTGTACGCAGTCGCCGAAATCCAAAACATCTTCTGTTCTGCCTCCAGCGAACACGTTTCAGTGTGTGGTGTCTAAGCTTCCAGCACGTGTGTAGTTCTCTGCTGACACAGCACTGCTCTGAGTAACGCTGTGTGCTGGCGCGGTTTGTGCCCCTGTAAGTGTTGTCTTTTCACATGTTTGCTTTTCTCTTCCTCTCCCGCCGCTGTCCTCGCTCCATCAGAGAGAGCCGCAGGTCTCTGCTGTCGCCTAGTAGTTCCCTGTCACAAAGGGATGCCACGGCTTACCGATCTGTCTGTCAAAACCAAAGATGTCTGGGAAATCCCTCGAGAATCCCTGCAGTTGATCAAGAGACTGGGAAATGGGCAGTTTGGGGAAGTATGGATGGGTATGCCGAGACTCAATTTCTCTATTACTAGCTTTCTCGTTTGGGAAGTCCCAAACATCAAAGATGGAAGGTGAAAATAAAGACTTTTTGGCCAGGAAGAGAGTGTGAATTACGGTTAATTTGGATTTTTATTTCAGAATTCTGGTTAAGATTGGCAGATGGCTCAAATGATACTATTATATGAGCCTCAATTCATAAACCAGGAAATGGTACAAGGAATATTCTAGCCTGCACCAAATGCCTTCATTTCCAACTGCAAATGTTGGTAGAATGAACAGTGTCGCCCTAAAGGGCCCGTCACCTCCCATCTTTTCTAGTGCATGCATGATTATGGATTATAAGGACTGTGTTTTCTTTATTAATTCCCTTTCCTGTAGAGAAAGCTGATGGTTTGTGTTTTAACTTAACTGTGATTGCATCGAGTTGTACCCCACAAACTTCTGGATTGTCTAAAGATGCTTGGGAAGTTGCACGTGATTCCCTGTGTCTGGAGAAGAAGCTGGGTCAGGGGTGTTTCGCTGAAGTGTGGCTTGGTAAGGCAGAGGGCACATTTTGTTTTGGCTGCATCTCAAAGCCAACTAAAAGGCGATTTTGAACAAACACACACACATAGCTTATGCGACCGAGATGCTTGACCTGGATGGCTAGATGGGCATAGGCCATTCACGTTATTCCCTTCCATCCTGCTTCGTGGTTAATTAAGGCACACAGAACAGAAAACCAGTACAGTAAGAATCTGATGTTTCCTCTTCCTAAGACGTGGGAAGGTAAGATTCTATAGATGGGCTAATGTAGGAAAAGACCATGGGCTTTTTTCCTCAGTAGCCTGAATTTGAATCTTTTCCAACTGATTAACCATGGGCACAGGGCTTATTTCATCTCTTTGAATCTCAGTTACCTCATCTGTAAAACTGAAATAATACCTACTTCATAGGATTACCTTGAGGGTGATATGGCATAGTATATTTAGATGGCATATGGCAGGTACTCAGTAGACACACATTCTTCTCTCTTTATTTGGTTGTCTTTGGTCAGGCCAACTGCACTGGCTTTCCCCACTGCTTTAAAACACCCTGAAACATCTGTCAGTAAGGTCATGTTGGGGCTATGGAATCCTGCTTCTTACTTTCTTAGATTCAATTAAAAGCAACATTATTTAAAAGCAAAAGCATAGGTTGGTACATGTTGATTTGTGTGGGTGTAGGTACTTAGATGTGACCTGCATTAAAAGATTTAGTGCAGTTAAAGCACTTAGAATGGAACCTGACAACTAGTAAGTACTATATATATATATATATAGAGAGAGAGAGAGAGAGACACACACACACACACTCACTCAGATATACACATGGATGTGTGTATGCATATGCCATTATAGTAATTATTATCTTTATTAATATAATCACTTTCCGAGTCAACTTAATGTGTCTGTCTCTATCTGGAATCTAACTCTCATGTTGTATTTATATGGCCTTACACTCCTTTATCCACCCAAATTATAATTTTCCTGATTTGTGGGTCCTAAGGATTTCAATAGTCATTCATAAAATCAGGAAAAATTAAACTCTGTACAAAAATTTACTTTCAAATATTATAGTTACCAATTTTAAATCATTACACATGCTGTTATGTTTTGCCCTGAATGTGAAACATAATGTTGAGGTAGTTCAGGGTCAGGATGGAAGATTATCTGGGTAGCCAGGTGATATTAGAGAGGATGATCTCACTGTTAAAATTTCAGGGGTGCTGAAACACTCACACAGACCACTTACGAGTTGTCAGATCTCCCATTTATGTTTAGTGGTCAGTTTTCTATAAGATTTCAATGAACTCTTTTTTAAGCCACTTATCCTTTGATAATTTACATTTTGATAGGTTGCATGTTGTGATTATATGAACCATGTTTTTAACAGGGTAACAAGACTTATTCCAATTTATAGAATTTTTTAGTTCTAGGATTAATTATATTAAGTATAAAGTTAATTTAAACCAGCCTTCTTTTCCAAATAGAAAACAATATAATCTAACTTAGTAGATTTTTCTGTTTACCTTATAGTTTTAATTCAAAGTCATAGGACTAATAATGGATACACATAGGATTTAGTGGGTTGGTTTTTTTTTAATTTTGGTGCTCAAAGAGACTGAAAAGATAATCCAGTTCCATTTCTATATTTTACAGATGAGGTAAATGATGAGGATCATAAACCAGGCCTGCCTCTGAAACTCTTAGATTATTTTACACATGTGAAGTTTTAAATATTTCTTTTCCCTCTTAGCTGCTGTTTAATTTTTCCAGTCTCATAGAAATCATTGTTCTTGTGGTTGACCATCAGTAAACTTGAGGAATTTTCTTTTCCTAGTTGAAGTATTGGCAAGTAGACTGAGAGCTTCTTGCCAATACTTCTCAGCACTTTTAGCTCAACTTCTCAAGGACTCAGTCAAGTAGCTCATCCCTTGCTGACAACTGAAAGTCTAGAGGTAATTTCCAAACTTCCTTAGTGTGATGTCATATATTTTAAAATGGCACACCCCAGAAAATAGGACTTAATGTCATTTCTTCCATGCTCATCCTCCTGTCTAAGGGACAGCTATTGGATGGCCATTGAAGGCCAGTCCTATTCTAACCCCTAGATGCTCATCCTTATAAAGAAGTATCCAGAAAGTACTAGTGATCTAATGTACTACATGATAAGTAAATATAATTAACATCCTGTATATTATCTATGGAAATTGTTTAGGGATAAATCCCAAGAGTTCTCATCACAAGAAAAAAATTTATTTCTATTTAATTTTGTATCTATCTGAGATGATGGGTTTCACTAAACTTAACTGTGATAGTCACTCCATGATGTATGTAAATTAAATTATTATGCTTTACACCTTAAACTTATACAGTGCCATATGTCAATCATATCTCAAAAACTACTAGAAGGAAAAAAAATGAAGTATCCAGAGCTTTTGATACAAATTTGTAATCACGTGGATGAACCAGAAAAGGAAAGTGATACGGGGGTTCTGGAAGGGGAAAACATGTACACCCATGGTGTATTCATGTCAGTGTATGGCAAAACAAAAAAGTATATATGTATATATAAAATAATAAAGTTTATCTATGAAAGAAAAACAAAAAACAAAATACGAGAACTTTTATAGAATTGTAAACCATGATATAGCCTGTAAGTAAACACATTTTTTCCTGTTGAAAATACTTGACAGAGTCCTTGCATTTGATTGTCTTTGTTCAACAACAACAACAAAAACTCTATTAAGTTTTTTTTAAACTTAAAATTTAACTTTATGCAAATAGCTATTCATTAAAAAAGTTTTTTTCCCCATCCAAAGAGGATCTTTGGTTTGACTTAATATTGTGGGGTGTCTTCAGGTACCTGGAATGGAAACACAAAAGTAGCCATAAAAACTCTGAAACCAGGCACAATGTCCCCTGAATCATTCCTTGAGGAGGCGCAGATCATGAAGAAGTTGAAGCACGACAAACTGGTCCAGCTCTACGCCGTGGTGTCGGAAGAGCCCATCTACATCGTCACCGAGTACATGAATAAAGGTTGGACTGGGCCTCTCGGGCTCCCCCTCACAGGGACCTGCAGGCTTGTCTCAGGGAGGGGAATGGAGCTGCCTGCCTGCTTTTTCCCTCCTTCCTCCATGAGTCAAGCATTCTTTGTCAGGAAGCACAAACTATGACTCACTGGTGAAAACGTTGTACGAACAGACAATGACCTTGAGTTTGACCCCCCCGATTCCTTTGCATGCTTTTGCACGTCAGGATTCCCAGCTCCTCTCCATAGTTAAAGTAATTCATTTTTAGTATCAGAGTGATCAGTGCACGTGTGTGTAGTCGTGTCCGACTCTTTGCAACCCTATGGATTGTAGCCCACCAGGCTCCTCTGTCCATGAGCTTTTCCAGGCAAGAATACTGGAGTGGGTTGCCATTGATACAGAGGGCTATAAAAGTCTGCTGTTATTTGGAATGCCACAGCTTATGTTAAAAATTAAATTTTTTTAAACAAAGATTTAAGGCTATACACTTACCAGGTATTCATGTCTCCTGCCTCATTCCCACCACCTTTGTCTGTCTTGAGTCCCCCACTCAAGACACCACAACCTTGACCATGTTTGAAACCCTTATCAAGGGTGAGGTTTTATTTAATCACATCGGTTCAAAACTTATATGTTTTGCAGATAAAATTTTGTTTGAAAATGCCTTTTTGTGTACAGAAACATAAAAGTAAGAAATTGTGTTATGAAAGGTTTTGTGGCATACATAGCTTAACCATCTTGATAATAAATTACTTTCTTACAAATTTTTAAAAAATTAAATGTCTTTGCAAGGCTGAACAATTAACATCAGACACTGAGCTCTGGGTTAAGTTTAGCCTCCATCTTTTCAACATCATTTTTTTTCCTTCAGCTCTCTTCTTAAACATCCGATGTAGAAAGACATGCTTTTAAAAAGCACATTCTTTAAAGAGCACGTCTCATTTTTTTTCTCTCTCTGTCTTTCTAATCAAAGCAATATTGTTGGGGATAAGACCACAGATCACATTGTTTTGGAAAAATAGATGAACCAAACAAGAAACAGCCTTAAAAGGCAACGCATTGTACATCAGATGACACCAGTACAATTTTTCCCTTTCCATGTACTTTCTATTAAAATATATTTGGAATTATTCCCTGGCAGATTGTTTGTCCTTTGTATTTGGTTATTTGGTAAATAACTTTGTGATTAAAGCATGAAAGAAAATACCAGTGATCACATGAACCTCCAGCCTCTGCCCATGATTGCTTCAGCCCCAGTGTTCATTCTGAGCTCCTTAGGTGGAGTCATCACTCTGGCTCTGAAGCTCCAGCATTTGGTTTCAGGTATCTTTCAAGGCCTGATTGGCCATGATCTAATGTTCGGAGCTACCTACCCCAACCCTATATTCCTCAGATACCCTTTTCTTGATTTAAAAATCTGTCAATAAGCTGAGCCACTGATTGTACACTTTACTATATGTCGGAATCACCTAATACAGGGATCCCCAAACTTTGAGAGTTAATGCCTGATGATCTGAGGTGGAACTGATGTAATAATAATAGAAATAAAGTGGACAATAAATGTAATGTGCTTGAATCATCCCTAAACCATCTACCACCCCCAAGTCCATGGAAAAATTGTCTTCAAAGAAGCTGATCCCTGGTACCAAAAAAACTGGGAACCACTGATCTAATGGGCTTCTCAAAATACAAGTTTCTGGGCCAGAACTCCCAAGCTTCTGATTCTGTAGACGTGGGGTGTGTTCTGAGAGTTTGTGTTTCCAACTGGTTCCACAGGGGTTGCCATTCTTGCTGGTCTGGGACCACGTTTTGGGAACCACTCAGCTGGGCATTGTTTTCTCCACATCACTCTTGTGCGGGACTCATTGGGAACGAGATTGAAATGGTGCAGCCGTTAATCTCATTTAAGGCTGCTTCTTATGACATGAAGTCCCATTTCTTATAGCTTCATTCCATTTTTGTTGTCCTTAGAATTGGAGTCACCATTGTTTACTTTTAAAAGGTGAAACTGCAGCCTCCAATGCATAGTTTTTTTTCTGCCAAGTTTTTATGTGTGAACCTTTTTTTCACTGATAGCCTCATTTCATCTGATTACCTCATTAATTCTAGTAAGAAAACCAAATACAGCCCTTCATTGGGAATTTTGACCTTTCAGAGGAAATCAAAATGACTTTATGTTTTGTTCATAGGAAGTTTACTTGATTTCTTAAAAGATGGAGAAGGAAGAGCTCTGAAATTACCAAACCTTGTGGACATGGCAGCACAGGTAGGCCCTTGATTCCTGCCTTAGATTTACCAGTGAGTGAGTACGTGGAGCCACGGGTAATGTGCATTTCCTCGGTCTACGCAGGTTGCTGCGGGAATGGCGTACATTGAGCGCATGAATTACATCCACAGAGACCTGCGGTCGGCAAACATTCTTGTGGGGAATGGACTAATTTGCAAGATTGCCGACTTCGGATTGGCCAGGTTGATCGAGGACAATGAGTACACGGCTAGACAAGGTGGGCACTTGAATGAGGAAGGCTCGTGATCCTATCCTGCACGGCCCTTCCTCCTCCTTCCCTCCCTTCCTCCAGAAAATATTCAGAATGTCATTCTTCAGCTGGGTTTTTCCTTCTTAATCTGGCAGGAACCTGGCCACACTGCAGATGGGAGACTGTAGTGGGTTCAGTTGGTGGATGAGATGTGGCTTTTTTCATGCACAAGTGTCCACTGATGTCCTCCTGGATTGTGCCACCCTCGTGCCTGCATCCAGGCTTGGGACCCTCTGCCTTTCGAGGAGAGGGTGTGGAAGGCCAGGAGGGCAATCAGGAAGCCGCTCATCATTCCATCAGAATCTCGGCCAAAACAGAAGGCACTCTCGTTGGAGAATTTAATAAAAGAGTTATTTGCAACAGCACAGGCAGGGTTTACGAAAACCAGCAGGGCATGATGTGGCCTCCCAGAGCTTGTAACAACACCAGAACTAAGAACGAGCAGCTGTGCGTGGAGACCACCGCTGGCTGAGACAGGCCTCTGGGAAGTCCCAGGCTCACTCTTCAGCCCTCCTACAGGTCTCCTGCCAAGCGCAACTAGAGCCAGCGGTCAGAGGAGCCACTGACAGTCCAGGTGGGCCCCGAGAAGGGAGAAGACAGGTAGAGAGGGGATCTAGAGGGCCAACAGGAGAGAACAAGAGTCACTCGAAAAGCTCCACCTCCTTGAATCATCCCCCTCTGTTCCACCCTCTCAGAAGATTTATAGAAATCAGCCTCCAGATAAAATACATCTCAAACCAGCAGCCACTCCAGTGGGACAACTTGTCAGGTTCTGCTGCTGCTGCTGCTGCTGCTGCTGCTGCTGCTGCTGCTGCTGCGTCACTTCAGTCATGTCCGACTCTGTGCGACCCCATAGACGGCAGCCCACCAGGCTCCCCCATCCCTGGAATTCTCCAGGCAAGAACACTGGAGTGGGTTGCCATTTCCCTCTCCAAATGCGTGAAAGTAAAAAGTGAAAGTGAAGTCGCTCAGTTGTGTCTGACTCGTCGCGACCCCATGGACTGCAGCCTACCAGGCTCCTCCGTCCATGGGATTTTCCAGGCACGAGTACTGGAGTGGGTTGCCAGTGCCTTCTCCATCAGGTTCTTCTAGAGTACTAGATATGGGAGAGGGAATTCCCAGGGTTACTTCCTTTCTTCCTAGAACTTTACACAGTGGTCAAAGGTAAATGTGTGGAATTAAGTGTGCAGTTTGCAATCGAACGTAGGCTCCTCATGGCAAACATAATACATCTGAAGGAAGGGGGTCACCTTCATTGTTGCTGTTCTTAACCAAAGCCCAGTCATTCTGAGCAAGGCTGAGCAATGACTGGAATAGGTTACAGGGCAGTGTTATCTCCTGGAGGTTATAATAGTTAGCTCTGCAGTTCTTCTTTCTTGCCTTCTTTTTTAATTCTTTCATTTCATGCCAGTTCTTCCCTCCTTTTATCCTTCTTGGCAGTCTCAAGTGATGAGGGAAAAAAAATGCTAAACTAAGACCCTGCCTCGTACAGATACTGTCCAAAGGCTAAATTACATGTCGGTCAGACAGCTCAGCTATTTGAATTTCCCCAACATGTGGCAGTTCCTGTCCTGGAGCCAAAGGCTGACACATTGAGCATGCCCATTCATCACACACATGCACATGTGCATATGCACGCGCGTGCACACACACACACACAGTGCAGGGCCAGATGGTATGCCGTATCGCTAATCAAAGGCACGTGGGCAGCTTTGATTGGCGCCGCAGTCCAGAGAGGACTGTGGGCACTATTTTGAGTCAAGGTGAGCTGAGAGGGCCTGAAGTGCCCTCGGGTCTGAGACCTGGCCCTAAATGAGAGAGTTTACCCTGAGGCAAGCCTGTCAGATCCCAGCTCACAGACCCAGAAGGAGAGGCGAGCAGGTGAAGGTTGAGAGACATGAATCTTTGGTTTAGGAAGGGGTGAGTCATGTCAGCATCCGTCCGTGTGTGAGTGTTTTGGGGCTGGAGGGAGCAGTTCAGGATTTGTTTCGCCCATTCCCCCCAGGCTCTGGACTGTCTGGAATTTGTCGTTAGCACCCTTGAGTCATCAATAAATGGGAACATTGCAGGACCTGAAGCCTGAGCATGCTGGCAGCGGTGCTGTTGACAGGGCTGGGTATTTAGTTCATGGGGTGAGATGCCCAGGCTGTGGCCCTGGGTGATTGGCGTTTGGGGGAAGGCACGTTAGGAGCCCTCGCTGCGGTCCCCTCGAAGCATGCTGCTGCTGTGAAACAGGGCTGTGCGGCTGTCCTCAACCGCAGCCCTCCGGTCCTGCCTTCCTCCTGATTGTCTTTCTGGTGGTGTCCTCACCACCTCCATCACCTTCCCAGATGTTGTCCTGATGCCCTTCAGAGGGTCAGCCTCACACACCCTTAATTTCCAAGTAGAATACTCCACCCTTCCCATTTCCAATTCTTTTTTCTTCTCTCTTCCCTTTTACAAGTATCTTCTGTGTGCTAAGTCGCTTCAGTCATGTCTGACTCTTTGTAACCCTATGGACTAGAGAATTAAACGGGGGAGCAAAAACAAAGACTGGGGCTCCGGGATTTGCAAGGAGAATAAAAGAAATGTTGCAACAGAGGACAAAGAAGGAGCAGGGGTGTTTATAGGAAACCTACCCAGTGCCAGGCCCAAGCGGGCAAATGTGAGGAGTGGAGTGGGAAAGATAGATACAGGCTCAGAGAGGTTGAGTAACAGAAAAAGTCACACAGCTAGTAAAAGGGCAGAGGCAGGATTTGTATTCAGGCATGGCTGGTCCTGTCGCATCCACCTTCTTATGCTATGCTGACTGCCTCTCATCAGGACAGTGATTAAAAGAAGAGAAAAATTAAAAATTGAGAGGATTAGTCATAAGCTCCTTTTCCCCTTTATTTTATAGAAGAGCTTTTAAGAGGCACCTTCTAAAGTGCATGTGAAGGGAGTTGGAAGACCTTCATCTGCCAGCTCCAGGTCAGCCCAGCTGTTTACAGAACACCTCCGGAGGGTGTGCCCTGTGCCCAGTCTGCTTTATGAGGCAGGAAGGGCCCAGTGTGTATCCACTGGTGTGCTCTGCAGATGGCATGCGTGCTTCATGGTGAAGTTTCTGCAGGGAATTAGTCAGTTCTTCCAGACAGCTGCTGCGTGTGCCTGAAAATATTTACAAGTCCGGTTTTATGTTCCCCACAGGCCCCAGCCAGGCCGCATCTTGTTTATGGAAGTGTGGGCAGTGTTGAAAAGCATGTGCCAATCACAGGTATTTTCAGATTGTGGGTGACTGTTGCTTCTCAACACAGTGGTGAGGTTCCCATCTAAGGGCATGCTGAAATGTCTCTCCCTCCTCCTATCTGGTGGGTGATCTGGCATTTCCCCAGGCACCTGCAGAACTGGATTTGGGACCTGAATTAAACAGCCACTCCTGAGTTCCTTTGTCCTCCCCTCCCTGCCCCACTGGATTGTAAGCGGCAGCCCTGTGTCAGGAAGAAAGTCAACACCAGGCCCAGAGCTGGGGAGGGTGGTCCTCTGCCAATAGCATTCTAGAGGCAACTAGCAATCATTTGGTATCACTCATTTTCTTACCTCTGCATGTCCCCCAGTGACAGCAGTCCAATCTTCTGTCCAATCTGGATCTCCAAGTAATGGCAACCGTCATTCGAGTGCCCTTCAAAGTGAAGGGGCTTTGATAGGAGCTCCTGAGCGAAAGAAGCCAAAGACTGAACCGGGGCAAGCTGCAAGCATGGAGTCAGATGAGATCTGAAACCCACCCCTATCACCTACCAGCTCTGGGGCCTTGGGCACGTTACCTAACTTTTCCACACCTTTGCTTGCTTGTCTGTAAAGTGGAAACATACTTTCCCTGTTTTGTGCTTTTGTTTTTGCAAAGATTAAGTGAAACAGCACATGTAAATTGTTTAGCAGAGTACCTGGCATGGAGCGACTGGTAAACAAAAAGGACTCTTATTATTCTGTCCTGGACAAGACTAAGTTCTTGGGGAATAAACAAATTCCAGATTGGCCACAGACACGTGGAAAAGCTCAGCCACCATCCGAGAAAGGGAGAGAGGGATCAGAGCTAATCCCCTGTGGTCAGATATGAGTGGTCATGAAGATGAAGTTGCCAGCAACAGGCGTGAGTGAGTCAGGAAGAAGGTCTTCTTTTCCAAGAATGAGGGTGAGTTTGGTTTGGGATTTGTTGAGCTTGAAGTAGTTGTGGTGGTACGTCTGAGTTTGATGTCCAAGCCCAGAGAGGTCAGTAGAGGTGCCCTCACCTGGTGCCACGGGTCCTTACCTCCAAGCACTCCTCCGCACGTCACCATCCCTCAGCCAACCATGGCTTCTCACCCCCAAGCTGCCTGCACCCTCCCCTGAGGTCTGATCACAGCCCCTCCTGCCACTAGGTCCCCAGAGGTCACACACAGACAGACCATGCGAGAATTCTTGAAAAAAATTTTCTTGAAGAAAAGTTTCTTCCTGAGCCTTTAGGAAGCTCAGTGCTGACTAATACTGATTTAAACCTAACAAGGTCAGATAGACCTGGCTTATGTATCAGAATGATTTGCTTTTGTGGATACATTTTTTTTTTATTGAGTCATACGTACAATAAAATGAATAAGTCTAAAGTGTACAACTCAGGGAATTTTTACAAAAGAGGGTGCCCTTGAAATTACCCACAGATGAAGATACAAACATTGCCAGCCCTCTAACGACCTCCTCATCCCCTTCCACAGTCAGCACTCCCAAAAGTAGCCGCTGTTTTACCTCTGTCACCAGAGATTCCTTTTCCCTGTAACTGAACTTCATATAAACAAATCATTCAGTATCAGTCTTTTGTGTCTAGTTCTTTTGCATCGTTAGTGAGATTCATTCATGTTGCTGCATAGAACAGTAGGTCTTTCCTTTTCTTTGCTGAGTAGTATTCCATTTACTACTAAATAGATCCACCCATCCATTCTCCTGGTATTTCTAACTGGGAGTCTTTATGAAATTAGCTGCTATGGTGGTGATCATGTCCCGCTATCTCCTAGGTATAGTGGAATTGTTGGTCTTAGGGCAGACCTGTACTGCCCAGCAGGTTTTGTGGCCATATCTTTAAAGGTAGAATACAGTCAGTGTGTTGTATAGATGTTTTACTTCTCCTTGGGCCGCTAAGGCAGCCTGGTGAAGCTGTGGAGGCTGTGGCTGGCGGTCAGGAAGCCCGAGTTTGAACTAGCTGTCTCTTACAAGGTTGATGTGTCCCCAGGCAAATCAGTTAACCTTTCTGAGCCTCATTTTTTAGCATCTGTAAAATGGAGATAATAAAAATAATTACCTCACATAATTAGTGTGAGAATTAAATGGGCTCTCTATAAAAGCTGTTGGAGGGTTGTGAAATATAAACCATTCTTGTAACCTGAACTTTTTGTGTGTGGTGTACATTTGCCTTGAAAGGGGTCTTTATTTTTTTACCTAAAAATTCTTTTTAAGGAAAAGGCTAGTAAGGAGTAGTAAAGAATAATTATTCTTGTAAGAAAAATTATATATTTCATTATTTTACAGCCAATTCTATTGATCTGGGCAGGTGCCATTTGGTTTATCTGCATGCCCAAGGGCCCCTCTGCACACAGCTGGGAGCTGGTGGTCTACTCACCAGCCTCTGCAGCAGAGTTTCGTTGTTTCTCAGATTTGCCTTCTTTGTTGAGAACTGTCCCTACCTCCGTTATTTTTGATCTTGTCAAGTCTGAACATCTGATGGACACTCTCAGCAGTGTCACTGATGGTTGTGCTTTTTTGTATGCACATGCACACCCACATGCATGTACAAACATGCGTTCCAAAGACGGGTGGATTGGTTAAGAGTATGACCCATGAAATCAGGTTATCCTGATATGAGTATTAGCACCACTGCTAATGAGTTGTGAGGCCTTGGATGAGTTATTTAACCTCTCTGAGCCTTTATTTCCTCCTCTAAAAACAGGGATGGTAATAGTTATCTACATCAGAGAATTGTTGTATGGCTTCCCTGAGAACATACAGAAAACACTTAGCACAAAGCAGATGCTGAGCTGACAGTTGTATAATTTTAGTTTCTAGTAGTAGCAATAGTAACATCAGTACTGTTGATCCACTGGGGTGTTAATAGCATTGTTTCTCCCTTTCTCCCTTCTCCGCCCAGCCTCTCTTTTTCACACACACACACACACACACACACACACACACACACACACACACACACAGACGCACACACATCTCTTGATCTTTCCCTACCCACTACATCAGGGTCTCCCGCAAAAAGGACCTGCGTATTTAACCCTTTCTTCTCCTGATTTGAATCATCACAAAGATGGGAACTTAGAGTTGCTCTGTGTTTTAGGTTTATTTGGGGTTTGGGGGTTTTCTGGGGTTTTTTAAGGTCTAAGTTAATGACAGGATCATTGCTGAGAAAGCAAATATCAAAGCCCCATTTAATCTTTGGATCTTTGGAATGTATGGAAACTGGCATTTAGGACTTTGTATAAAACCTGCTGTAGGTTTAGGTTTATGTATTAAATAGAAGAAAAATACGTCTGTTCAAATGAGGGTTTAGGTTGAATAGATTATTATCTGGAGGAAAATTCCCATATAAATTAGACTGCAAAGAATTCATAATTGTTGCAGTTTTCATGTTAATTATTTCATGTTAAAAAATTGTTGCTGCATAAATTAACACATTCTTTCATGGAGAACATATTTTAGAAAGATTTGTTACTTTAATAACTCTTTGTGTATTAGAAATCCCAGATGCCTGTACTAATTAAATATAATCAGATTTTGGATTCAAAAAGCACAGTAGCCATTTAACACAAACAAGCAGGCAGCTAGGTTGACAAACACAGTCAGGAAGAAGCAGATCCCTGTTTCTTTCAGATTTTGTATTTCACCATTCAGAACTGTGAATTCAATTCCTGTCCTTCCTTTGTACTGCCACGACTGGGGATTATCAGACTCAGAACGCCAGCTTTCCAGCTCAAGGGCTCCTGCAGAATTATTAATCAGCCTCTTCTGAGGCCCCTGTAATCCGGTGGCAGATCAAGGCTGATCTCGCCACGAGATGCCCTCCCTGCTCCCTCCGGCACATGCGTTTCTTGTTCTCTGTCAACAACAGCATTGCCATTCCCACACAGAATGCTGTGACCTGAACAGCAAATGTCAGGGGAGGAGGAGGGGGAGAAAAAACCCTTTTAATTATTGAATTTAATCTAATTCTTCCCATGCTAGAGAAGCAAATCATTCTTTGACAAAAAGCAAACCCCTTCCAGCTCAGCTATTGTTTTAAGCACGGAGCAGGAAGCTCGTTTGTTTGAACTGACCGTGCCGCAGGGCCTCGGTCAGGGTCGCCGGTCCCGGGGGTGTCTGCTGAGAGCCCAAGGCTCTCCCCGCAGAACTCCCTGCCCTCGGCCAGGCCCTCCCAGCCCTCCTTCCTGCTGTTGCTGAGAGAGCTGCGTGCCGGAGCCCGGCCTGGTTCCAATCAAGCCTCCTAGATCCCGAGTTTGGTGCACTTCCGTCACAGGCAGAGAGCGCCTTCATTTGTATTCCGCCCCCGGCCGCCGGGCTTCCACCGGCTTTTCCGAGAGGGGCGCTTTGTTATCTGCACAGCGGAGCCCCGGGGCCAGGTTCAGCTTTGGGGGGAGCGGTCGGGCTGCCCGGGAGAGGCAGATGGATGGGGCAGACCGTGTTTTCCTCGGAGAAGGGACGCGGGGCAAGCCGAAAACTAAAAGGAAAGGAAAACTCACCCCTGCCTCCCCCACTGTCTCTTTTAAAATTAAAACTGTTTTGCTGAGTGGACATGGATTCATTCCTTCCATGCGCATAGCCTGGCTGCCCCCTGACTCTGCAGCTGGGGGGCAGAACGGAGGGGACAGATGGGCCTGCTGTAAGCCCCGGTCACCAAGAGCCCAGCTTATCTGAATATCTTTCCTCTTCTCTCTGCACTGGGCCGTCACGTTTTGTATTCCATATGGGTCTCTCTCTCTCTCTCTCCTTTGTGCTGTCTTGAGCAGAGCAATTTGGCAGTTGTTTCTGAATGGTCAGAGCAAGTCCTTGGTTTGTGCACCCACGTTCCTTAGTAATCATCAAGAAGGAAGCAGATGGTCACCCTCTGTGATTTTAAAGTGTGTAAATAGGAACTACAGACTGCCATCAAACATCAAGAATGTCACTTGGCTTCCTTGTCTTGCTTTGCTGACACAGGAACTCCTGCGTTTGCATCATCCTGATAATCGGGGACAGTGCATGTGAAAGCTGTCCCGTGTTTTGGAGAAGGGTGCACAGCAGCACAGGGCTGGTCTCCCCAAAGGCACAGGCGGGGGCTGGGGGAGTGGTGTGGAAAAGCACCCCAAAGTGGTTATCGTCTTCTGTACATCCTCTCTTCCTTCTGTTTCTTCCTGACTCCCAACCAGACCCTTGGTATGACCACCAGCCGTTCCTGAGCAGTATCTCCAATCCCAGTGTCCCTTGCCGCCTAGCAGGCTTTGTGACATGATGTCAGACTGACCCAGGCCCACTGCCCCTGCTAGGGGTGACCAAATTCTTGAGATGACTTCTGTGTTGAGCTCAATTTCAGACGTGTATTTTGACTTCAGTCTGAATTCTCACCACCCTGAACGGCAGCATACAGTTGCTTCCAGAGCACTACACGCAGCTTTCTTGCCTTTTGTTCTGGAGAAAAGACCACAGATACAGTGTCCATCATACCCCGAGTGTGAATCAGATTTGGTTCTATCTTTGCCTTCCTCGCAGTTCTTGGAAAGTTGGAAGGATCGTTGGAGTTACTCAGCACTCTGGTGTTCTAGAACAGCAAGCAGGGGCCTCCTTTCTTCAGTTCCACCCAAGATAATCACTTCCACAAGTCCCAACCACCTCCCCCCCACACACACACACACATACACACATGTTCAGCACTTCAGGCAAGTGTGTGTTTGTTTTTTGGCCATGCTGGTGGCATGCAGGATCTTAGTTCCCCAACCAGGGATTGAACCTGTGCCCCCTGCAGTGGAAGCACAGAGTCTTAACCCCTGGAGCACCAGGGAAGTCCCAGGCAGAGTGTTCCTGATGATTCTTAGATCTCCTCCCTGAGAGAACAGGGACCAAACACCGATGGTTTCAGGAGTGCTGATTAATTTCATTCTTTTTTGTGTTGCCAGTGAGAGTTATCCTGGGTTGTCATTGGTCATCAACAGGAAGGTGATGGGGGAAGGCGAGTGTCCTTCCCTCCCCTTCTGGCTCCCCCATAGGTTTGTAGAAGAAATGTCACTGCCTCCTTTCTGTTCTCCTCCATGTAAGGCACTCCCACCCATCCACAGTTCACTTGCCTTCCCATCCTTCCTCAACTACAAGACGCCAGGACTGGTGCCTTGCCTCCAGGCTCATCCACCATCCTCCCGGGTGGCTGGGCTTGCCCCGCACTGTCCTCTAATTGTCCTGATTAGGCTTTTAAAACGCGCTGATGGATGTTCTACTCCTTCTTGTCTGGTCCTTGGCCTGGGGCTCCTCTTGAAACTTTGTTCATGCCTCTCAGTGTGAATATTCCTTGCTGGATTCAGCCACACCAGACCTGGGTTCAGAGCCTGGCTAAGCAGCTCTTGTGTTTACAGCATGTTCAGGCCCTGCCTCTGGTCCTGGGTTCTTGTCTTCCTCTGCCAAACTTGGTCCTCCTCCACCCACAACCTGGGGAGGACGGCACTCCCTTCTCCCCACCTCCTTCCTTCTCTAACGCCCCACTGACAGTTATGCATTTCAAATAGAATAGCCTCTCAGCCCATTGTACCATCTACTTTTCCTTTATGTTTTTTACACATGGTGCTAAAAACCTTACAAACCTAAAGTAGAAATTACAACAGAATGTGTCACCAGGAATAACTGGAAAACACACAGTTGTATTACTCCAAACACGTTTGGGAAATTTCGAAGTCATTCCTATGGCCTGGTGTGAAAATTCTAAATTTTGCTTTGGCATGTTTTATTGGGTTTGAAATAATCATTTTGTTTGAATCACCACAAAGTTCCAGGTCAGATCAGCTTTGATTTTACCTCTTTCACAGGATATCCTGTCCAGGTCCCACCTTGCTACCACTGCCCCCCCTGCCCCAACCATGTCATCAGCTTCCTATTATTGGTATAGATTGTGCTTTCTTTTATTCTCCAGGGTAACTTTAATGTTGAAGTACTCCACATTATTTAATATTGGATATAATAGTTTGCAGAGTTTGCTGCTTTATAACTAAAGAGGGTTCTGGATAGATCTTTGGTTCAGAAAAACTGTGTCTGTTATTGATACAAATGCCTTTCTTCCTTATAGATGCTTCTAGGGCACAATTCGTATTCTCTGGAGGGAGGGTTTGGCTGCTTTCATTTGCCACTGGCTTTGCCTTCTCCACCTAGGCCCAAGTTTTTAGCCAGAGGGGATATTTTCAAGGCTTTGGAATTGGCCTGGTCACCATAATAAAAAAAAAAGGCTTGAGAGTCCAGCTCTCCAGTAAAGCCAGTAACATGAGCTGGGCCCCACCCAGGCCTGTCTGGTCCCTGCCTGGAGCTCCAAGAAGAACAGAGGGTACCATCGCAGCATCCCATGTGGCCGCCCTGTGTGTGTCCTCTTTCTCTTGCTCCTGAGCCCTCTTCTGCCTGAAGCCAGAGCCACAATTAGCTCTGTTGGGTTTCCCGTGAGCTCTGTCCCCAGCTGCCTGGAATGTCCTAGGGCAGGAGGTGGCTCCTGCTTGGTTTCCCAGGAGTGCCTCCCGCTGTGCTGAGGACTCCCCGAGGCTGAGTGAGTTCTCAGTGATTGACTGCTGAGTATATGGGCTTTTCTTCATCCTCTTTCCCTCTCATGAAGTTTGGAGAGCTTTGGCTGGCCTGATGCAACTCGGCCTTTGCATTAAGATCCAAGGAAGATAATAGTTAGCATTTATTTAAATATTATGAGGTGCCAGATGCTGTGCTGAGCCCTTTGCATTATTTGTAATTCTCATCACAGTCTTATGAGATCCCAGTTTACAGACAAGGAGACTGATACTTAGCAGGCTTTTAAATGGTCACCCAGCAAAACCAGTGTGCACACCCAGGTCTGCCTAATTCTGGGGCCCCTTTCCCTAATGACTGCCTTGAGCCTTCCAGAAATGAGCACTCCAGCCCAGGCCACAATTGGGCCTCTTTGCATTGTCACAAAGAATATTTGCTCCCTGTTTTCTGGGCAACTTTCACACCCTTAGTGCAGGGGGCAGACTGGAAAGTGAAAGTCTCTGCAGCCTTCATTTGAGCATCTGAAATGCCGCCACCAAGGACCTTAATGCACCAAGATATGTAAAGTACTGTAACTGGATCAAGTAAGAACTGTTTCTTTTTAAGATGGAAGAAAGCAGATTGACTAGCCCGAAAGGACCTTCAGTCACTTGATCGGGGCCTGGGAGATTGGGATGAGCCATCCTGACCTAATGAAATTTAGCTGGTTGTCATGTTTTCACTTAAAAACCAAGAGCCTTCGGTCAGACTGTCCTGGAGTGCAGTGAGGAGGATCTTATTCCTGTAACTCTAAGGGTGAAAATAATTATTCGTTCCACAGCTGTATTGTGTCACTGTTTTTTGTTTGGTTTGATTAAATTTGTGTAAAGGAAGAGAATCTCTGTGGCCATCAGAGTGTTGGAGAAATTGCTAGGTTGACCCTTTAACCAATTAAAGCATTTATTGAGCAGTTGCTGTTTAACCAGCCTTAGGCAAGGTACTGTGAAGGAAGATCACCATAAAACATGGGCTCCAGCATCAAGTGATTTACATTCTATTTAAGGAAAGACAAAATAACTAGGAGAGAGACGTGTTGGAAACAGGATGTAGCAGTAGTGGTTGAGTGTTTGGGCTCTGGAGCCAGACTCTCTTGGTTCAAATCCCAGTTCCACCATTTATGTGCGTCCGTTCAGTTTTCTTGTCTGTAGAACAGGACTGTAATTGGTATCTGCCTCATATGGGTAAAGCACTTAGCACGATGCTTGACACTTATCAAGCACTCAATATATGCTTAGCTGTTGTGGGAGCTTCTATCGTCAAGCATTATTAAACTTGTTTATCACACTGGCTCCAGGAGCATGAGTGAGCTCAGTGAAGGATAGAGTAGTCACAGGTGACTTGATGAAGGAGGTGGGGCTTGAGCTGAGAAAGCTTTAGCTAAGCAGGTAGAAGGAGAGACAATGTTTAGAATATGTTAATGTAAAAGAGGCAAGTTCATGTTTATGCCAAGTGCAGGGTACAGGTTACAGGAAAGCAAACTGGACTGGATTTAACTATGGGTTTGGGGCAGAAAGAACCAAAGTTGAATAGGTATATGGGTCCTAGAAAACTGGGTGGGAGATTTTGACTTAATGCAGTAGGGAACCCACTGTGTGGTTGTGGGGGAGGCTGGTATGGACATTGTGAAGGTGAGGTTTAAATGATTAATTGGAAAAACAATGAGCTGAAGGCTGGGCACCATGGCTCAAGGTCTAAACAGAGGGATGAGGACCTAAATCGAGTTTTGGCAGAGAACTTAAACAGGAAAGGGAAAGTTAGAGAGGCTTGTCAGAGAGGGAAGGAAGAAGCCTTAGTGATGGGTTAGATACTGGGTTTAAGGAGAAGGAGAAGTCCCAGCCGGCTTTCAAGTTTTTTCACCTTGAAGCCTGGCAGAGTGGGGTCTGACTCCCAAAAAAGGGATAGTTAAAAAAAAGAGCCTCTGTTTGCTTCCTAGAATATTAAAGTGAGAATCAACTTTGTCAGCCATCTAGGAAAATTTTCCACCTACAAGAATTTCTTTTATAACAAACTGTCTTATTCATAGTAAAATGATTTAATGAAAAATAAATTTAGATTCATAGTTGCCACATTTGAGATAAAGTCGGGGCATCCTAGAGGCTTTGTCCCTTAGACATTTGCAAATCGGGAACCAAGGCTTCAGATGAGAGACCAAGTTTCTCCAGCGTTTTCCCCCTGTTCACACAGAGATGCTGGGCAGGGTTAATTCTGAGAGAGGTGTGTTTCCCCAGGGAATGAGTAGAGAGAAGGGTCTGTAGCACTGAGACCTCTGAGACTCTTAGAGAGAAGGAAACTGAGGAGGAACCTACATCAGAGACCAGAGAAATGCCTAGAAAGAAAGGAAGAGCATCAGGGAAGAATAAACTCAGAAAAGATTGCTCATTTCTCACAGGAATGTTTGAGCTTTACCAAGTGTTGGAGTATGCCAAGTTCTACTCCCTTGTTCCTGAGATGATTCGTATTACTCAAATGTGACAAGTATACTAAACAGCACAAATGTGACTAGAGCCACAAGTTAAGCAAACATGATGACAGACGTGACAATAGACACGTCATCAACCTGATTGTTGATTGCTAATAGACAGCCATGGGCCTTGAAATGTCATGATGCTTTTCAAGAGTTTTGAAAAGTCAAAGTGCTTTTCACATTCTGGCTCATCTTAGATCGTTCTCTAGGTAATGATGTGTGACTTACATGTTTTAAAGACAAGCAGAGGATGGAGGGGTGCTCACGGCCCCCAGTGGGTCCCCACCACACTAGATGGAATCTAGAGTCCTTAGTGTAACCTGCAGCGCACCATGGCATCTGTCTTTATAGCCCATCTTATTCTTCTTTATGGCCCTTGTCGCAGTCTGACATATAAAGGTCATTGGTTTATTTTATGTCCTTCCCAAGCTAACCCGCAAGCCCCCTGAGAGTAGGAGATTGCATTCACTATGGTCTCCCCAGCACTACAGACCGTGCCAGGCACATGGTAGACTCCAGAAGAGAGAGAACAAAACTAGTCCAGCAAGGGTGGGGTCTTTGGTTGTCTTGCAGATAAACTTTGATAACTGAATAAATCCACAGCTCTCTCCTTTCTTACTTAAAGCATGGATGGTTATTAACCATATTCTGAAGACGAGTGAGGTTGAATGATTGCTATCCAGTCACCTGCTTCCATCCCAGTCTATTGAAAAATTGATTTTTTACTTTCTTTTGCTGTGATTGCTCCAAGGCCTCTGGCTACCTTGCCTCTCTGTGGGTCTAACCTCCCAGCTATAGCCGTAGGTCCATCAGAGAGCCAAATCCAGGATTCCTGCTGTCTCAGACAGCTTTACTCCGACCCAAAGGTTTCTGAATACAATTCATTTGGGAATAAAAATCTGGGTTTTCCAGGTGTTTTTGTTTTCTTAGCATGTGACAGATGCTTTTCTACTGTAGTTGACAGTTATTAAACCCTTCAAAGGGAATCCAGATGGTGACAGACAGTGACACTGGTCACTGAGAACAAGGCGAGGACTCGCCGAAGAGGGGGAAACTGATTATAAGCCCTATAAGGAACCACGGTTGTTCCACCAGGAAGGGAATGCTGAACAGGTTAATCAGTGTCCAGTTACTCATTCATTCAGCACCTCCTTAACCAGTGCCTTCTGTAGAGCTGGCACTGGGCTCAGTACTGCACACATGGTGGCAGTCCACAGAGACATGTACCAGCCCCCAAGGACAGTCTCTGTCCATGGAGAGAAATACACTTTCTGACAACTCACATGTTCACTGCACTTGAGTAGTAACAGCCACAATGAACCAGACACCCTGGCAGCACAGAGCTAGGGAACCTGCCCCAGTCTTTGTGCTCAGGCCAGGGCTCCCGAGCCAGAAACACTCAGGCCAGGAACAAAGGAGGAGTGGGAGTTGGCCACGGGCAGGAGTGGGGTGGGACTTGCAGCAAAGGAAACAGCCTGACCCAAGGCCCTGCAGCAGGAAGGATAGTCAGAGGGGACCTGGGGGAGCAGAGGAGGGGAGGCCCAGGGTTACAGGAGGCTGGGGAGTGGGGAGGAGGGGCCAGATTGTGGGAGGAGACAGCTGGAAGGAATTGCGGGGGGAGGCCAGTGGCAGGGAACCAGTGAGGACTGGAGTGCAGGTAGTGAAGATGAAGAGGGACGGACACCTTCACTGGTGTGAGGTCAACTCAGTATGGATGGTGATAAGACAGCAGAGGCCAGAGATGACTCTGAAGATCTGTGAAGTTCCTTCTCTAAGTAGGCTCCATGCTGGGCTCTCCAGGTGGCACTAGTGGTAAAGAACCCACCTGCCAATGCAAGAGATGCAGTTTCGATCCCTGGATTGGGAAGATACCCTGGAGAAGGGAATGGCTACCCACTCCACTATTTTTGCCAGGAGAATCCATCTTGGACAGAGGAGCCTGGTAGGCTGCAGACCATGGGGTCTCAAAGAGTCAGACACAACTGAGCAACTAAGCACACAGCACAAACATTGAACAAGTACACTGAGAGTTTCTGGGCCCCCCATAGCCCATGGTATTACTGACACAGATTGTCATACCTGCATCAGCTGCTTGATTTCCTCCAGTGAGGTGCAGAGGAGAGGACATTGTCTTGGTGTCTAATCCTGGTCCCAAAGGGAAATTCCAAGAAGAGTGAATCAGCTGGTTATATGGCAGCACCAAGCTCGTTGTGGCATAGGTCTCCTGACATCGTCCCCTTTTTTCTACAAATCCATCCAATTAGAACTTTGGTCTTGGCTTTATGCCTACCATGATACCTGTGAAAAAAATCTGAGGGGGCAGAACTCTATTTTGAAGGAAAAGTCAGTGTTTACACCCAGGAGGTCCTTCCTTCCAGGTATCTGAGCTTTCCTAGCTTTACCCAAGGAGCAACCCCATCCAGCCCCAGCAGGGTTGTATCCACGGCAACCTTAGGGACCCCATTCTCATAGATGGGGTTTGCAGTGTGCCACTTCAGGGCCATTTTCAAAGACCCTGCCCAAGCCCGGCGTGAACTCTCCCTGATGTGGAGCTACTGCATCTGTACCCTTAGGAGGCAGGAGACCAAAATGAGGAAAAATTGAGGTAGCAAGATGAGTAGAAGAGTGAGCATTGACTCATTCTTTTCCATTGAAACCTCACTTGATCACTAACAGTTCATCTCTGCTTTAATTTAACCTTCTGTCTTCCTTGAAACTGAGTTATCTTTAGAGAAGTCAAGAGCAGCTGCTATTTCGAGACCAAAACAAAGACAAAGGCATTCTTCAATTTTTCCCCTCCAACACATATTAGATGTAAATACGTTGCTTATCTTAGAAAGAAAACTAATGCAAAATAAATGTACGTAAGTAAGCTCCTACTAGTAAGTCAGAGCACATACCTACAAATGGTTTCTTATCAGAGATCCATTACAGCCTTTGTTTCAGCTCCTCTTTTGAAGGTTTATATAATTCTTGTTGTAGATGATAGAATGAAAAAACGATGAAGCAGACTGCCGCAACTGGCTGATATATTGACATTTGCTTTTTAAAACAATCTGAAATTATGAAATCTTCTCTCAGAAAATCCAAAATGACTTTATCCCAATTTTAACTAGTTTACTTTCAGCAACACTCACATCTTGAGCAACATGGAATGATTCCAAGAAGGGAAGAAAGGCTTCTTTTGCTCGTCATTTTATTGACAGGATTTGTGTCTGCACAGTGGAGAAAAATGTTCTATTTGCTTCAGAGATGGACATAGATTTCCAAGCCATTTGGCTCGAGAGCTGGTTTAAATAGGAATGAATTTAATATACCTTTAATTCTCTGAAATAAGAGGACTCCAGCTGAGGTTTGGTCCAGGGCAAAGTCAGCTCTCGACACTGAAGAGAATCTATCGCATTAATCCCAGAGGCTCAGAGTCCAAAGCTGCGTGAACAGAATGCTGGAGGATAGGAAGTGTGAGAAGAATGCTTTGAAAGAAACTTTAAAAACAGAATGACTGTTCAGAGAATACCAGACCTTATGTGGAATCATGCAGCACTTAAGCAAAGATATAAGTAATTATGCTTGAGAAACATAGCTAATTAAAAATAACTCGATGCATAAAAGGGAAGAAAAACTAGAGAATCATTTCTCTGCTCCAGTGTTAATATGAGATGCCACAGAATGAAATAGTAGGATTTTTTTTTTTAATTTCATTTCACACGGGCATAGACGAGATGGAGAGGAAAATTATATTGCCCGAAAATGCCAGGGTAGATTTGCTGAAGATGTTATCATGTACTGTATTTAAAACAAAAATCTAATTGCTGTAATTTATCATACCTCTGGTTATTAAAACCATGCTAATTCAAAGATTTTAATCATTTGCCAGTTTTACACATAATGGCTTTTCCTAGAAAATACTATGAAAATTTCTGATTTTGTCAGCCTTTGTGTGATTTTTTTAGCAGTTCCTAAGTAAAATTAACATGCTTTAAACATATAATTGTGTTTGCATCAGTAATAAAAATTCCTTGTGTTTCCCTTTTAGTCTGTTCAATGAAATATCTGAAACTGCTTTATAATTGCTGAGCCTAAAATGTGAGAGCACAGGCTGCTGAATCAATTTTAATTCCCTGTATACACATCTAGCTTTGTAAGGAGCAGGGTGGACCCCACCCTTCCTTTTTGATTGGAGAAAGGATTCTTTTAACGGGAGACATTTGCAAGAAAAGATTTGGCACAAAATTTTCTTCTTGGTCTTGAGAAATCAGACTCATAAGATAGTCATTGAGATAAAACCACTCTTTAAAAATTTTAGGTAGCACCCTGTCTGGCTCGTAGGAGAAAGACAGGGAGGTAAGCAAGGGATGATACAGTGCAGAAGAAAAACATTCCCAAGAATTAAAGGTGGCTACTATCAGGGAAAAGGGTGGAAGGAAAAAGGAGAGTATAGTGGGGAAATTGTTGTTTTGCTAAGTCTGTCCGATCCTTTTGCGACCCCATGGACTATAGCCCCTCCAGGTTCCTCTGGCCAGTGGGATTTTCCCAGGCAAGAATATTGGAGTGGGTTGCCATTT
Source organism: Okapia johnstoni (assembly GCA_024291935.2). Lineage (NCBI taxonomy): Eukaryota > Metazoa > Chordata > Mammalia > Artiodactyla > Giraffidae > Okapia > Okapia johnstoni. The sequence continues at coordinate 58,974,109 of CM044317.1, read as the reverse complement.
CCTTCTCTCCCCAGGGAGTCTTCCCAACCCAGGGATTGAACCTGCATCTCCTGCATTGCAAGCAAATTCTTCACCACTGAGCCACCTGGGAAGCCCTGTAGTGGGGAAGTAGCTTGAGAAAAAATCATTTCTCTGCTATGGGTGTGGAGGCATTGGGGAAATACAGCCCATCTCCGCATAATATGTGTGTTGTGTTTTCAGTTGCTCAGTTACATCACACTCTTTGTGGCCCCTTGGACTGTAGCCTGCCAGGCTTCTCTGTCCATGGTATTCTCCAGACAAGAATACTAGAGTGGGTTGCCATTTCCTCCTCCAGGGGATCTTCCTGACCCAGGGATCGAACCTGCGCCTCTTGCATCTCCTGTGTTGGTAGGCGGGTTCTTTACCACTAGCGCCACCTGGGAAGTCCCACATAATGCATGGAGCAAATTGTCTCCACCCTTGGGAGAAGCATGGTGGTTTGATCTGGTTTTTATGTACCTCAATAAGAGGAGACTATGGTCTTTTATACTAAAGGATTCTTGAGGGTAACATTATGATTTACAATATTATTTGAAAGTGAAAGAAAAAAATATAAAAGTTTCCTAAATCATAAGTTAGCCCTACCCTACCTCCAGACCAAACCCATGACATTCAATAGGTTTGTAGAATCAAGTTCAAAAGCCAGAATGTGAAGGGGCTTTGAAGCCTGTATGGGACTTGCTTAGGGTCAAAGAGGCAGGAACACACCCCATAGCTGCTCAGTCCTAGCCCACCTCTAGTTTCCCCTCCTCCGAATCCTCCCTTCTGAACCTGATCCCATGAACACACTTCCGCCTGCTGTCCTTCCCCAGCCCCACACCCAGAGCCATGACCTCTGCCTGAGGAGTAACCAGGTGTTCTTCCTGCAGGTGCCAAGTTCCCCATTAAGTGGACGGCCCCCGAAGCAGCCCTGTACGGGAGGTTCACAATCAAGTCTGACGTGTGGTCTTTTGGAATCTTACTCACAGAGCTGGTCACCAAAGGAAGAGTTCCGTACCCAGGTAAGAGCCAGACACAGCAGAAATGGGCTTGAGTGGATGTTCTCCCAACACTATTTGGGGAGTCCTCACCCTGGTTGCCTTCTCAGTCCCATTGTCAGCTTGCTGCCAAGTGTGGAAATTTGAAGAACATGGACAGGTATTTAGCCAGGGAAAAGCAGAAGTGGGAGCCCCCGTGGTATGTAGACAAGCAGCCATTGTGAATTGTGTGCCAGGATTAATGCAGTTAGCAGCTGGTGAATGCTTCAGTCCACCCCAGTCCATGGGTTCTCTCCTCTCCCCTCTCAGTAGGAGTGTGTGTCCCTGGCTCCCAAGACAGAAATGTCACTGGCAGAACTGTGCAGATGGAGTTTGTAGACCCTTCTGGGAAAGAGACGGAGAAAAGCCCCCACTGCTTTTTGATTACGCCATAGCACTGACCCATGGCGTGAACCTGGTGGGAAGATGCCAGTACCTGCCCTCTCTGCAGGCCCTGCTCCAGGTGGCTGGAGAGAGCAGAGGCACAGAGGAAATGCAATGTAGAAGCCATTCACTACACGTTTCTTGGGTTTCTTGGGGATTAGGGGGTTGTTTTAGGGTGAGAGAGGGTTGACTGCTCTACACAGCTAATTGGATCTCAGTTACCGGACTAGGGATTGAACCTGACCCCCCAAAGTGAGATCCTGGAATCCTAACCACTAGGCCACCAGGGAACTCCTTCACTGCAGGTTTCTGAATGATTGAAATATGCTCTACAAAAGTAAATATGCGTACATGCTAAATCTCTTCAGTCGGGTCCAACTCTTTGAGACCCCATGGACTGTAACCTGCCAAGCTTCTCTGTCCATCGGATTCTCCAGGCAAGAATACTGGAGTGGGTTTGCTGTGCACTCCTCCAGAGGATCTTCCTGACCCAAGGATCAAACCCCTGTCTCTTATGTCTCCTGCATTGGCAGGCAGGTTCTGTACCACTAGCACCTCCTGAAAGTGAAAGTGTTAATCATTCAGTCGTGTCTGACTCTTTGTGACCCTCTGGACTCTACTGTCCATGGAATTCTCCAGGAGTGGGTTGCCATTTCCTTCTCCAGGGGATCTTCCCAACCCAGGGATTGAATCTGGGTCTCCTGCATTGTAGGCACATTCTTTACCATCTGAGCCACTGGGGAAGCCCAAAAGCAAGTGTAGTGTAAAGAAATTGGAGATTCTTAAGCCCTGGAGTTTTTCTGGATTATCAGAGTCATACTCTCCAAAGAAACCACGGGTTTAGGTGATTCGGGCTTAAATTCATTAATTTAGACAGATACTGATGTAAAGGACACTTGTGCCGTTTTACCTCCATGCTTTAACGGTTATAGCACAGGGACGATCTGCTTTCTGAAATGTTAAGGACATATTTTTCTGTTACTGTTGAGTGAAAAAAGAACATAGCTCCCCATCATGCCCTGCCTAAGAGAGGAGCTTTTAAAAATTAAAAAAAAAAAAATCATAAACACAGTGATAGAAATGATAGCGGAGATTACTGAGGAATTGAGAGCTCTTGCAAATCCTGGGTTTGTAATCGTATCTTTGCAGTCAGAGGAGCCGGTGAGGGCAGATTAATTTGTAGTCCCTTTGTTCCTTTTTTATGATTGTTTCTGGTCATCTTTGGAGAATGCAGAGAAGTAAAGAAGATCTCTTCCTGGGTTGGTCGTAAGCCTCAAGACTCCTCTAAGAGAGCCTGGTTGGCACAGAGGCAAAATTTGACAAATTCCCTATCTGTGAACTGCCAGCACTGGGTGGTTAGAGATGTGGGCGGAAGTCAGTTTTATTGATGCTGCTGCAGCGGCTGCGGCTCCCTGTGCGCACGAGTGGGCAGCTGCCCTGGGAGTAGCCAGCCAGAAGAAAGGGCTGCCCTGGAGGGGCCTGGAACCCAGCACAGGCATTTCTGAATCGCTTCTCGAGGGGGAGAATTTTGTCAGTGCTCGGGATTTTGAAGATGTGAAGGCACCTCTTTTTTTCATTGTTTGAATTTTGAATGAATTTCTTCCTGAAGCCCCCAGGTTTAGCCACCCGACGTGTTGTGGGGTGGGGGAAGGTTAATGTCTTGCATTTCTGTGAAACCTTTACTTCCAAGGAGACAAAGCCGCTTTTTGTTTCTCAGGGTCACACACAGGAGCCGAGACAAAGGGTTGGAGGCGGGGGCCTGGGAGGAGGAAGGCAGGTGTGCGTTTCTGAGGGAGAGTCTTTTGTCAGGCTTGGTGTAGGCAGAAAGAGAGCAGTCTCCTTCTACAACTGAGGCAGGGTTTTCATTCATACAGTTTAGCATCGGTCAGTGCAATCGTGCCTGGCGTGATTACCTGGGAAGTAAGTACTGTGAATAAGACATTCATACTCACAGGCCTGAAGGAGACACTGTTTTAGTTCCTGGGGGATAGAACAGTGAGCGGAGAAATAAATTCAGTCCCTGCGCTCATAGAGCTTACAGTCAGATGGATGAAATATACATCTGATCCAGGTAGAAAGCAGCCCTTTTTTATTACTTCTCTATAATTAGAGGAAATCATCTTTGGGGGATGCAATACTTGAACTCACTCACTGTGGGCCCCCAGTCTTAATCCTGATAATGAGGCAAGGGCTCCGGATTCAGGTGTCTGCACACAGCAGGTCCTGAGAAGGGCTTTTCGCTCAGAATCCTGTGAGGATGACCAAGGAGTTTGACAAGAGAACTCAGTCCACTTTATCATGCTTAGTTATACACTCGGAACAACCGCTGATGTGCTGGGGGCTTTGATAGCCACCCGGATTCCGTGAGGGTGGCCGAGCAAAGGGGCCATGTCTGGGAAGCTTCATGCAGCAGAAGGTACATAGGCTTTCCCCTTCACAGTGAGGAGGAATGATCCCAGACAAGGATGGATGTGTGGGAAGGCGCCAAGGCCTGGGTGGAGGCCACCAGGATATGAACCTGCAGAGAAGGCTGTGAGGTGGGGTTACCTGGCTGGACCCCGTGGAGAGGGCCTGGTGCAGTCACGGGGACGCCTGGCCCATCTGTAGCAGGGGCCTGGAGCTGTGTCAGTGGGGAGTGACAGGAGCCACAGAAAGTTGTCCCCAAACCTATTGCTCGCCAAGGATGCTGCTTGTTTTTGTTCTCAGTGTAACTGTAATCATATTTCATTGTGCCTCGAATTTCATGGTACACTTTTCTTGAGGGAGAGGCTTTTACAGAAGGATTCCAATTACAGGATGATTACCTTAACGAAGGGGAACAATTTCTAAGGAACAGTTTCTTTCAGCCTCGTCCAGTGGCACCATAGAAGGAAGGCCCTTCCTGTCCTCATTCTCACTGTCTCTTGGAGCGGCCAGGTGGGCAGTGTGTGCCGAGAGGCTGTGTCTCCACTGACCAGAGTCCTTGTGCCTGGGGGTAGCACCCAGGACAGACTCTCACATCTGTCCACTGTGATTCCCATCCTAACTTCTTAATGCAGTTATTTCTCAGTTGGCTAGAGTGTATTTTGAAGTAATTCTTGTTTCAAGAGCAGTAGGCAGCAATACATTTTTCTTTCTTACCTGAGAATGGCATTCTGTCCTCTTCACGCACAGAAAAGGTACTTTGGCTAGTGGTGAGGATGAGGGTCAAGGGAGAGATGAAAGTGACTTCTAAATGGATTTTATGAAAGCTTTCCAGGCAGTTTTGCCCAGTGTGAAAGAAGCTCTAGAAAAAGAATCAGAGAAGGAACTTGGAGTAATATTTGGAAGGTGTAACTGAATGAAGGGCTAAAGGAAGGAGGCAAAAATAAAACGTTGGGTTGGTTGGTTATTTAGCAAGTTTTACAAAATGGATGGTTTGAAAATAAAGGAAGAATGAGAATCTCAAATTGAGTGAAAGCCTGGAAGCCAAATTAAAAATACTGAAATGTGATTCTGAGATTAACAGGGAGGTAGTGGAGAGGAGTCCCATCACCCTACCAGACAAAGAAGGCTGCTTCCAAGATGTGTAACAAAGATGTTCTGAAGAACAGTTCTGTTTTCCAGATTCCCACAGCCTGACCTGAGTGCCTCCTCAGCCGAGCTGTACAGCTTGCTTTACTATAAGCCAAGGCTCAGAACCATTCTTTGCATCAAGATTATACCTGATTTTATGCAGATAAATTGTTACATATGAGAATTGAAAGTACTTAAAACTGTTTTCTAGGACTGATGCATAAAATCTGAGTAATGCATTTTAACCTATTTTTTTTTCACCTCCAAATCCTTCTTTTCTTCTTTGTCTCCACTGCCACTGCCCTGCGGCGGGCTGTCATCCTGTGCTGCAGGAACCCCCTTTGTGGAACTTCCTACTTCCTGTCTCTCCCCCACCACCAACCCCACCATCTATCATTGTCACCATCAGAGTTATCCTAGAAACAGATCCACTTATCCTACCTCTGCTAGTTAAAAAGTCCATGGCTTCCCCTTGCCTTTCAGATAAACTCCAGAAGCCTTCGTCTGGCATAGTCCTTCTTAACTCTTTCCTTCAATCATTCCACAAATATTTGTTGAGTACCTGCTATATGCCAGGTACTGTTTAGGTCCCCAGGAGTGTAGCATTGAACCAACAGACAAAAATTATCCTCCCAAACTTTTCACTCCTCAGAGGAGAGAGACAATCAACAACGACAAATAAGCAAAATACATTCCGCATTGGCTGGTGGTAATGGGTAGGGAGGAGAATAAAATGGGGTAGGGCAGAGAGGGTGGCAGGGGAGGACGTCACCAGGAAGGTGACATCTGAGGAAGAAGGCTCAGGTTAACTGGGGGGAGCCACCCTTCAGAGGGAACCAGAGCACAGAGGCTCGGAAGAAGCGGTATGGCTGGAGCAGGAGGGCCCAGAGGCCCCAGACAGATCAGTGGGGCCTTCTGAGGCCATGGTTAGGGCATTTGCGCTCAGCAAGATGAGGACTGACTGAGGGGCTTCGACCGGGTGACATCATCAGACACGATTTCTCTCGTGCTGCTCCTGACCCTTGTCACCAAGAGATTTCTCTCAAACGTGCAAGTCTGTCTTCTCAGCTCCACTCTCTGCCTCAGAATCCGTCCAGTCTTAACCCAAAGGCCCCCTCCTTTGTGTCTCCTTCTCCATATCTCTTCCTGGGTTGCTCCTTCTGCTCGCTCCCATGCCACTGGGTACCTCTCTGTTGAAGCCCTTATCTGTGTGTCTCTGTTTCTCAGTAGCTCTGAACCCTGAGAAGGGGGCTCCTTTAGTAGACTCTCAGTAAGTCTAAGTGGATGGATGGAAGAATGGGTGGAGGGATAGAGGGCTGGATTGGATGGGTGGGCAGAGGGGAAAGAAAGATTAGCCCAAGAGGCTTTTGAAATAAGACTTTGCCCATAGCCTGCAAAACCTTTCAACTCTATTTCATCATCTCCAAACATAAATAAGGCGTGTTTTTCCCAGCTGCAGAGTAGCCTCTGTCCTCAGAGTTGTTCTGGGAAATTGACCCCGTGGTCAGTTCAAACACCATGTCCCAGCACCATTCTAGGTGGAATGTCCTGACCGTTCTGGGCCCTGGCTCTCCACTGAACACCTGCTTTGGGAGTTTGGCAGGATCTGGCAAAGCAGGAACATTCTCTTAAGCATATCACATTTATTCATGCATTTGCAGCGCTTTCAACTCTTTTAACAACTGACAGCTGCCTGACTTTTGTGAATGCATCTAGTCATTTGATAATGACTTGAAGAGGAAGATAAATTAGTGAATAGCACTTTCCTTGAAGAATTACAAGTCTCCACCTTCATCGTCCCTCCGCCGCACTCAGATGCCTTCTGACAGAGCCTGAACTGTAGATCTAAATTCCTCTGTGTTCAGCAGCCCATCATTGTCACCCGTACTCTTATCCCCACTGTGCCCAGCATGATAACGGGGGCAGGTTTCTCCTGGGAGAGGAAGAGGTCAGAACTCTCCAGCCAGGAGAATGGGAATTGGGATGAAACTTCAAATCTCAGCCAAGGGTGCTTAGTCTTCTGCCTTCCCTGCTCCCATCCACGGTCCTCAGGCTTTTCTTTTTTGGTTCCCGTTGTTCCTCCAGAGGAGTCCTGCCTGAAATGCCCAGGAGTCGTGTTGTTACCTCCCCGGATAAGGTTTCTCTTGGCCCATGTGACAGGTGGAGGAGAGTGCAGGAGAAGGGGGCAGACAGGGAGGGGCTCTCTGCTCCCTGGTCCTACCCTCTGCTGCTCCTCTGTACCCCTGTGCATTTCCATGGCCTGCCCAGTGGGCACCCTCACCCTCTCTGTCACTTTTTCACTGTTCCTGGGACGAAGGAGCTGTTCATGATACTGTATTTCCAACTTTAACTTTTGTGTGTTATGGGACCTGAGTAACTGTCATTTGTGTGTTTATTAATAGAGTGGGCTTCATAAAAACAGGTGTCCTAAGCTTAGCTGGTTAAGATGCAGAAAGAGAGACAAGAGTCATCGTTGCGCTGCCTCAAGGTCACTCCTTTATTTTCAGCTCTCCTCTTTGAGCAACATCTATCTGCCCAGAGTCTGTACTTTGATCTCATAACCAAAACCGAACTTGAAGTGTCCCAGTTGTAGCCCAGTAAGATAACTAGAGCACATAGGCATCTGATAGCACCGCTCGTGCTGAGCAAGCACCATTAACGGCACCCTCCTTCCTTCCGCCCTCCCTGGGCTCCCAGCACCGCTCAGCAGACAAGTAAACAGAAGGGCTTTTTACAGGGTTTGTGTAGGGAAGCCAGGGGGAGCCTCTGACAAAAAGCCTGATGCACAATAGCGTCTAATTTCCTTTCAACAGAAAGCTCGGTTTGCAGAAGTAAGCTGCATATCTGAGAACCTGAGCGTCATTCCCATTGTCAAAGGGCGTAATTATTCACATGACACAAAAATCCAGGCTCTTGCAACCCCTAGTCCAATCCAGATACAAACCTGGATGGGTAACAGCAAAAATCCCCACTTGTATAGCCACAGCCCTTGGGAGATCTGTATTAGGAAACTGAAATGGTGAGCTGTCAAGGCCAACATTCTCCGTTCATAGAAGACACTTCAGAGAGCTGAAAGCACAGTGAGTGTGGAGATATTCCGTTGACAATTAGAGAAACTGAGGCAGGGGAAGTCAATCACCTGCTGAGACACAGAGTTGAAAAAGTCAGGTGGCTTCACAATGAAAATTGTTTTCTTAACTGTGAAAGTCACTCAGTCATGTTCAACTCTTTGCAACCCCACACTATACAGTCCGTGGAATCCTCCAGGCCAGAATACTGGAGTGGGTAGACTTTTACTTCTCCAGGGGATCTTCCCTGGAGATCAAAAAAAAAAAAAAGCAAGGAGACACCACTGAGTTAATAGCTACCTCAAGGAAGAGGCGTAGGAAAGTGTAAAATAAAAGGAGGGAGGAGAAAAAGGAGAGAAGGAATGGAAAATACACACACGTGAAAGCAGACACTATTGGCAACCATACGTAGTAAGGATTGGAAAGTGAGAGCTGGAAACTTGACCTTAATTCAGGAACCGAGAGGAAGCCAGCAGCATGATTTGGAAGGATAATACGGTCATAATGGCAGGAAGTGAATTCAGTCCACTTGGCCAGAGAATCTCAGCTGCAGGGTGTGGGGCAGGCCCACTGGAAATGAGGCTACCAGTGACCATGTTTGAGAGCCTGAAATGCAGGGTGACAGGAGACCCCCCATGGAAGGTGCAGGAAGAGGTATCTGAAAGTAAACCCCGGCACAGCAGACTCCACAGGTGTTCTGTGAACTGAGTCCCACTGGGTTATGTGCCCTGTGAGAGTGACCTGTGGAAATGGTCCATTTTCCTGACTGACCCCAAGGAGAGCAGAAAGGTAAGGAACCACTGAGGTGGGGGCAGAGGAGGACAGGCTGGAGTGAAAACAGCCAGTGTGTCTGCTCGCTGGTCACCAAGCCCTGTGCCTCTTCTCTGACGTGGAGGCTGGGAACCAGGCAATATGCCCTGGGGAGCTTTGTGACCATAACACAGTTAGATGCCACAGGCTGGCATAGAGCACCCTCCTGTTGAAAAACACTCTCTATTGTAGCTTCCACCAAGAACTGTTGGTGACAAAGTTTTCCTGAAACATACAACCATGTTTTAAATTTTCTGCCTCTTCAGTTTCTCCCTAAGAAGGACAAAAATAGGCAGAGCATTCCCAGGCAGCCTCCTCCCCACCCCCACCCACTTCCTCAGTTGGAAGTAAGATACAAAGATCCTTCCCTTTCCCCACGTCCCTCAGGACTCCACTGACCTCCCTAAACTCAATGTCGTGTATGTCCCCTTCCCAGTCCCTGGCCCTCACCCTCCCTGGTGGCTCAGATGGTAAAGAATCTGCCTGTAATCCAGGAGACCTGGGTTCGATCCCTGGGTTGGGAAGATCCCCTGGAGAAGGGAATGGCTACCCACTCCAGTATTCTTGCCTGGAGAATTCCATGGACAGAGGAGCCTAGCGGGCTACAGTGCATGGGGTCGCAAAGAGTCGGACATGACTGAAGCAACTAACACTTTCACTTTTTTTTTCACTTTCAAAAAGAGCTCATGAAATAGTAGTATGAAGAGGAAAATCCATTTTTACTAAAAAGCAATTCTTAAATATGATTTTTCAAAGTCCTTATAGCCGAGAATACTCCTTTTTGAAAAAATATGAACACAGCCCACTTACTTGGGCTATTGTTTGTTAAGTGAAAAGTGACCCAAGCCTTGCTGAGTGAGCATCTCTTGGTTGTGCAGTTCACACTGCCAGGGACCATCATGAAGGTGCTGGGTCCACTTCTGGCTTATGGATGCTTGGAAAAGAGCCAGTCCCATTCAGACTGTCATTGTCAGCCAAGTGCATGGTCTTATATCCCACTTTTCTGGCAAAACTGATGTTGGTATGTTTCTTGTCGGTCTGGTGCGTGGAATTGGTTGTGTGTGCTCTCCATGCTGGGAGAACCTGGGGAGTGGCATGAGAAGAGGGAGAGGAGAAGCAAGAAGAGGATGCGGGCAGAAGGGAGGTGGAGGGCATGGACAGGAGCTGCCGGCGAGGCCAGCTGGTGCCCTATACCACGAGGGCCAAGGCCCAGCTCCATCCCTGGTCCCAGCTGCCCGGGGAGCAGGCTGCTTCCCTAGATGCTCATGTTGAGGGTCGAGCTGTGTCCCCGACTCAGGCAGAGCACTGGAAAAACAGGCTTGACCCAAGTGGCCAATTAAACTTTCCATTGGTGGAGACTGGATCAAGACTTAAAAAAAAAAAAAATACATGAAATCTTTCCATTTGAGTAGTTTGTTTTTTAATGACATGAATCCTGTAATGACATAAGGTCTGCAGAGCAATAGGAGAGTGATTAGCTAAGCTCTGTGGTGTGGTTTTGGATGATCCCAGTGCTGGAATAAAGCATTAGAAGGAGGCATTTGGGTTTGGGCAGGGGGGTGTAACCACCTCCAGCAGGGCCTGTCGGACCTTCTGAGGTTCAGATCGTACACCTGCCTCTCCTCCAGTTCTCACAGGCTCCTGGCAGGACCAGGGACAAGGGGGACTTCTGCAGGTTCAGACATGTGTCTTCTGAGATGTTATGAAACCAAGGACTGTACTGAAATACAAAGCACACACTTTGGAGAAAGGCCAGTCCTGGTATGGGCTCATGCTCTCTTCCTAACCTTTCTGGGCTCCTGGAATGTGGTGGCTGCTCTCCTCTCATGCCAGAGCTTCACAGCCAAAACCCTTGGGACTGGACGTGCTTCACAGTCAGACTTGGTTTTCTTTTTCAAAAGTCCATATAGTGCTTAGACCATAATTTATATGACACCTTAGGAGGATCTGGGGCTGCACTCTGTGTTCAGACACATCCTTAATTTTTCAGCAGTATGTATAAATGAAGAAAAACAGTCGAGCGCCTCACACCAGGTCAGGTTTTATGGCCGAGTAAGGTGAGTTCAGATCAGTTTGCTGCCAGGGAAGTTCCTAGAACTTGTGCTTTGCAGAGCTTGTTGGATTGGGGGTTGTGGATGAGGAAATGCTGGTCCTTGTCCCTTGCCCTGTTTGTCCAGAGCGCTGCGGGGCACTTCAGTGGCAACCCCAGCATCTCCCCTTGCTTCCAGCGCCCCCACCCCTCCTCGCTCCACCCTTACTTATCAAAATGAATTCTCAGTGGTTGGGAGAGGACATAAGGTAATTAACTACAGAGCTGACCAATCATCCAACTGAAGAGAGCCCCTGTGAAGTCACGCATGGTGTGGAGGAAGGGGACCCAGATTCAACTACCAAGCCTCTCTCACTAAAAGAAGGGGCACTGCCAAAATATGAGCAGTTATGTTAGAATAATTAAACTGAAGGCCTACTTCAACACAACAGAAATAATACACCGATTTTATCACCTCAAGGAATTACAGTGGCGGAGAATAAGAAAGCATCCTGAAAGGGTTTGGATAAGCATATGACTGACAGGGCTGTGGCTGACAGCCACGGGAGCTGGAATCAGCCCAACTCCAAAAGCAACAACAAAGAGAGCTGGCAACAGATCCCAGAATCTGAGGGATTCTGGGGGACAGGGGGACAGGGTTGTGACCTGGCCCTGCTGCTCTGGCTGGGTGGTTCTACTCAGTGGGTTGCCATCTCCTCCAGAAGTTGCTACATGTACGCACTGTGTCCTGCTGATCAGAGTCCTGAGAGCCAGGGGAAGAGTTCTGGGTTTCTGAATGGCTGAAACTCGGGTTTTTGCTTTTACAAATTAACTGGGTCAGAAGTTGGAGAGGATTCCAGATTATAGGCTCAGGGCCAAGGAGCAGCCAAAACATACAAGGGCTTGGCAGGCAATGGCAGAACACGATACGGCCGAAAAGGGAAGCAAACCAGAGAAGAGAGCCTGGCAGTGACTGAGAAAGGGGTCAGGGCATTCGGCTCCCCCATCCACCCCTCGTGTGGTATTTCCTGTTCTGTTGAGAAGGCCAGCGTGCAGGAAACCTGCACTCCCCAGAGGGCTGGCAGTCTCCCAGAACGTCTCCTGTTAGCTCCAGGCATCCCGATGTCTCTGTATTGGGCAGCTCCCCCAGAGGGTCACAGAGGTCTCCATGATAGATGGCCTGTCCGAGGTCATCAGTAAACAGTGCCCTGTCTCCCTGTCAGAGTCATCTTAACCCAGGGCACCTGGGGGTCACTGGGCCGGACGGTGCCCAGAGTGATGGCGTGATGTCAGATCTCAAATGGCAGAATTCTGAGAGTTTGTCCAGGGACGAGGACAGCCAGTTTATGAAATACATCAATGGAGCTTATAGGTCCTCAGAACAAAGGACAGTTTCATTTTCATTCCCTGGATTTGTTTTTATCTGCTTCATTCATACTTTTGTCAGCGTAATTGAGGTATAATTTACATACAATAGAATTCTACAGTTTTAAGAATTCAGTGAGTTTTGACAAACATAAACAGTCACACCTCCACACTCAGGATATAGAACATGGGTTGGCAGCCTACAGTTTCTAGGCCAGATCTGGCTCCCACCGTGTCTTTGTTTTCTGCATTTTCAGAGTTGTAGAAAAATAAATAAAATGAAGGATATGAGGCAGAGATAGTATGCAACCTAAAATCTTTACTGTCTGGCCTTTACAAGGAGGGTTTGCTAATACAGAACGTTTCCATCACCCTGGTGTTCCCTGCTGCCTCTTTGCAGGATTGCCCTCCCCGTCACCCCTGGCAACCACTGATCTGCTTTCTATCACTATAGTTTTTGCCTTTTCTAGAATTTCATATAAATGAAATCATGCAGTACGTTGCCTTTTGTGTCTGGCTTCTTTCACTTCTAATGCTTTTGAGATTCATCCTCTGGGGCTTCACGTGTGTCAGTAGGGGAGTCCTTTTTTATTTCTGAGTGGTGAGATAGTCCATTGAAGACAGGGTTTGCCTCTGGGTGAGGTGGGGGCACTCAACATGTTTTAACCACCTGTAGGCTCCAAGGAAAAGAAAGAGAAGACGCAAGGGCGCCCTCTCTCATGGCCCTTGTCTTTGCAGGCATGAACAACCGGGAGGTGCTGGAGCAGGTGGAGCGCGGCTACAGGATGCCCTGTCCGCAGGACTGCCCCATCTCCCTCCACGAGCTCATGATACACTGCTGGAAAAAGGACCCCGAAGAGCGGCCCACTTTCGAGTACCTGCAGGGCTTCCTGGAAGACTACTTCACCGCGACAGAGCCTCAGTATCAACCCGGGGAAAACCTGTAAGACCTGGGTCTGCAGAGAGAGGCCTGGTCCCAGAGGCTTCCCCGCCCCCTCCCCATTAGCTTTCAATTCCATAGCCAGCTGCTCCAAGCAGAGCAGCCAGAACCGTCCAGGATCAGATTGCATGTGACTCTGAAGCTGATGAACTTCCATGGCCCTCATTCATGACACTTGCCCCCAAATCCGAACCTCCTCTGTGAAGCATTCGAGACAGAACCTTGTTATTTCTCAGACTTTGGAAATGCGTTGTATCGATGTTACGTAAAAGGCCAAACCTCTGTTCAGTGTAAATAGTTACTCCAGTGCCAACGATCCTAGTGCTTTCCTTTTTTTAAAATGCAAATCCTTTGTGATTTTAACTCTGTCTTCACCTGATTCAACTAAAAAAAAAGTATTATTTTCCAAAAGTGGCCTCTTTGTCTAAAACAATAAAATTTTTTTTCATGTTTTAACAAAAACCAATCAGGACAGGTGTTTGGTTTTTTTTTTCTTTTTTTATAAATATGAATATATATATAATCTATATATCCCTGTGCATACACCATGTGGGTGCTAACATGGAGACCGTGGCCAACGTGGGCCACAAGGCTTCAGGACCCAGAATGAGGATTTGACTGGAAAATCAACACAAAAGCACTGGTGTTATTCTGAAAACCAGTGGCCTCGCTTTTTGGCTTTTGCAAAACATGTTTGTTTGTTTTTTTAATTTGGATTGTACTTTTTTGGTTCATGACTGTGCCTGTAGATGGCTGTTACTTTGATTCTTTTCATCAGGGCCCAAGCTGAATTCACAATTTCTTTTTCCAGCATTTGCTTCAACTTACTATGGTTTGTTCTTGAAACTTAAAAGTGAGCCTCTTTAAAGCAAGCAAGTGGCCAAGTACCACCAGGGAAACTAGAGGATGGATACCACACAAACTTCTTGTATAAAAACATGAATGCTGAAATGTTTCCAACTTTTTTTATTTAATAAACCTTGTAACCACATTTAAATGGCCTAAAATCCATAGCATTGTAGTCATGGCAACATGCTAAATTTTCTCATGCAACTAAACCTTACAGGAAGGTGAGGGAGGGGTTGTACATTTCCCATTGTAAAATAAGTGTTTGAATGTTCTGTACTGCTAATGAAATGACTTTCTCTATGTCCAGGAGTCCTCCAGTGAAATAACTATGCACTACTTTACATTTCATGAGGATGCACACACAAAAAAAAAGTATTACGTTTTTAGTTGCTCTTTGTACCAACCTTGAATTACAAATGTTTAACAACAACAAATCAAAAACCCTATTTCTATTTGAGTTTTTAATACTGAGTAGCAACTCTGAAGTCTTAATTCCTTTTTTGTTATTGCTTTGTGAGTTGACATTTTTAAATTGTTTAACTTTCTTAATTTAGTAATTAAAAAGAAAGCATTTTACATTTGAATTTTTTTTGTTGTTGTTCCTTTGTTTAAATCATGGAAGGTACTCTAGGAGTGACATATGTATTCCACACCAAGTGGTAAGGACTCACCTGGAAATTAACCATTGTGCAATGATTTCCAAATGACAGAAACATTCAAAACACCTGGAGTGAGGGTTTTTTTCACCCAGAAAGGCTATAGACCATTGTCTAGTTAATTTAGAGGATCGTTAAAGCAGGAGTAGATGTACAGTAACATTTTAATTTGTCAGACATTTTCTCTTAACTGCAATTTTCTGTGTCCCCATTGTAGGAGAAGAATCTTTCTTGTCCTGGAGTCATTGCATGTTTCCCAGTGCCCCTCCACCTCTGTAATGAAGTTGCTAAGCAGGGAAACAGGCTGGTGTGGTAGATAGGGCAGTGGGTGGACGGGGCCAACAGGCCAGGCCTGGGTCTGCCCTCATTCAGCTGCTATCATTCAACAGTCACCTGAAGTCGCTCCCTTTCAGGTCCTGTCTGTAGAAATGAGGGAGTTGGATGAGATTTGCTATAGGTTCCTACATCTGAGATCCTGGGATTCTAAGATCACTGATGTCATGTGGAATTATACAAAGAGGACAGCTTTCTTGCTGATATAGCCTGTGTATGTTTAGAAAGTTTCCAACATTTTCTAAGTGAAACAGGGATTTTCTGACTACCCAAGTTTTTATGGCATTGGTTTGGTATTAATACAATTGCTAAATTGATAAAATTTAATAAAAATTTCAAAGATCTTGTTACATACAATTATTATCACAGTACTGGGCAGTTTTTTTAATACTGTTCTAGATATGTTTAAAGATGTAACTGTGTTTCTCATCTTTACATGCCCATAGGTTGGATAATTTTCAAGTACTCTCTGGGGGATTTTTGTGTATGTTTCTGACTCAGTCATTCAAAAAAGATCTGAAAAAGTCACAACAGCCTGTTTTAGACAGATTTTTAAAGGAAAACAGTCTCTTCAAAGTATAGCCTTTAATTCACCCATTGAGTTAATTGTGAGTTCTCTTATATGAAGCAAAACTTAAGACTTTGGCTAACTCGGGGACACACTTATGAAATGCATCTCGCTGGAACTGTTCTGATACAGAGTAGGGTTGCAGAATAAAGGTAAAAGTAGCTATGAAGATGAAGAAATCAGAGACATTTCAGGTTTTTTCTTCCAAGCAGCTTATAAGTTGTCAAGAGATCTCCCTGATGCAGACTAGTCCAGGCAAATGAGACATCACTTCCAGGAAGTCCCCACACCTCCCAAACATTTTAGAAGTTTGGGGAGAGGAAACTGAACATAATGACCCAAAATGTTCTCTTGTATCTTGAAAGGTGCCTTAGTGGCAAGTGATGATGAAATGCTTTTTTTTTTTTGTCTTTCATGGCCTGGCAGTGAATAAGGATTTGCTCTGTTCTCTGAGGAGAGCTGGCATCTGGCATTCCTGGATTGCATAGGGAGGCTTCCTAATAATCTAGCTGTTTTTACTTCCTTAAAATCAAATTGTAAACCTGCCGGAGAAGACGACTTGACAAAGCTCAGATACTGTAAATGAGACAGAATGATTTCTGTTCAGCTATGCTCATGCCTTGCTCTCTCCTCTGAGTCTGCCTTGTTTCACGTGTACTGATGGGCCAGAAGGACCTGAGGGAGGACCAGTAGAGGCTGGGCCTCCCCTGTGGTAGAACATTAAGGTGTAGACTGAAGCCACGATGCATTTGGCTCTGCCTCGTTCACGGCAAAGAAAGGTGTATGAGGATCAAGGCACTTCCACAAGAAAAGTTAAGGGTGTTCATAATCCTTCCAATACAACCACACAACTGAAGATTCCCCGACAAGCACAAGAGGGTGTTTATCTGCCTTGAGAAAGACAGGAATCCTCCTGCAGCTAAATCTTGGCACCAGAGGATTTTTCTGGTAGCATTGGAGCTGCAAAATCTTACCTGAAATTTCCTATGGGACTTTAAGAGTGTATACTGTATTAAATGGCATGGTTCTTTCATGAGTGCTGGAAGAAGGTAAGGTTTTCTGCAGGATTCAGAGGAGGCTGGCACTGAAGCTGACAGCATGAGGTATGTCACCTGCTGTTTTGTCACAGCTCTGGACAAGAGACCTCACTTGACAAAATAGGAATTTCCTAACAAGTTGCATTGGTATAAAATGGCATTCGTTCAGTTTGGTTCTGAAAGATATTTTAATAGGTTTAGATAAGTTGTGTTGGCTTTCTTATCACTATATATGATTGGAATTCAATTTGTTGATTAAAATATTTGCTGAAAGGAGGGAGAGAATAAGCGGGAAGGGAGGGAGGGAGGAAGTAATTGGGGGGCACGGAACGGGGAGTGAAGAGAAAGGAAGTTCAAACGAATTCTCACTCTGAAAATGATATTGTAGGGTACGATTTACTAAGGCAGGTACCAATAGTATGTTTATGTCATTCCTCAAAAATAGATTGCAACTCCAGAGAAGAAAACAATGAAAAATTATCTTTGCGATATCAAATGAAGCTTTACAGTTTATGTATACCTAGATTCTCAGAAATTTTTCACAATAAATTCCTAAAGCATACCTCTTTCTTTCCAAACATGCAAAATATTCAGAATCCCACGGGTGGTGATGGAGATATACCTTATTTTTAAAATTAATTCTGGGGACTAGAAATAAAAATAAGTGGCTTTCCAGTGTGACAGGGGACAATTCTATGGAGACTGTGATCAGTGAAAAATGACTGCTCCCCCCAGCAGCCAGAACACTATGCTCCTTTCCAGAATACTTCTCTTTAATAATGTGTTTAATAATGTGACTCTTCTCTTAATGCATTTTCCCTGCCAGATTATGAGCTCCTTGAGAACAGAAACTGCCTAACTTGTTCATCACTCTACTCCTGCACCAAGGGCAGTGACAAGCTGATGGGAGATGTTGGCTGAGTGGGTGGATGGCTAGATGGATGATGCCATCCTGTGGGGTGAAAGGTACATCAATAAATAACATAGTTACCTTAGGGCCTGCTAGGCATCCTGGGATTTGCTGTGAGCTGCCCAAGGCACTAGCGTTGCCATCGTGAATGTGTGCTTGTGACTTGAAGACCCCGTCTGTAGCTTGAAGTGAACACCATTAGTGCTTCCTGAACCTTCCCCCAGAACTCATCCCCACATCAATGGAAATAAACCTGTACCCCCTGGAACCTGGGGCCTTCAAAATCTCATGTTACATTTGTGCATTTTATGAAAAAATTGATATTTCCCTAAGATACCCATTTTTTGTCTTCCTATAAAATTCTTTCCCCGTCCTTCAGATTGTGCACTGTTAACAAGTCTACAGCTTGTAGTATGCCTGGCAAAACTCTGCCATGACCAAGGGAGTCCCTATACCCTGCTTGAGAATCACAGGATACAGATCCTGTCCATAAGATACTACTGCTAACATGGAAATATTGTAGTTGGGAGAGGTCATCTTAAATGGGAGATAATACCGTACAAGGACAGAGGAAGGTTTCAGGCAGCTTTCTGACTCCAGCATCCTAGTTGGAATGTGGTTTGAACTATATTTATAGAGTATGAGACTAAGAGAATTGCAGGACTTGTACACTTCCTCTCCTAAGAACAATTAGTAGGGGGGTTTCTGCCACTGGTGACCCTGTTGTCATTCATTCCTTCCCTCCCACTTAAGAGGCTATTTTGCTTGAATCATCAGGTAATATGTAAACTCATGAAAGCAGGTATATATTAGCAGATGCAAGGCATTCTGGTTGTTTTGTTTTGAAATTTTTTTCCTTTAGTTAATTATCAAGTGCTTGCTATGTAATAATCAATGAGCAGCTAATTGGAAGTAAGAGGGAATGAAATGGTTATTATTCAGATAGTGTTTTTAACAGAAGGCATACATGTAATACTGTGGGGAAATATTACTAAATAGCAAGAGATTTTATCGTGTGTGTGTGTACGTGTGTGTGTGTGTGTGTGTTTACAAAAGGACTCATTTAAAGCCACTCAGAAACTAAATCCAGATATGTGAATCCTTTCATTTTCAGACTCCTCCCAAGGGGTAAGTGCTGGAAGATGACAAGAGGGAAGTGGAGCCCCTAGAGATCACCCTGGAACCAAACTACCCTAAATGGAACCGGGAGGTCTGTCAATTCCCAGAGGGCAACGAGGAAATGGTAAGCAAATGGCAGCAGTTGCCTAGAGAATTAGGGAATGAATAACAATGCTATATGGTAAATTAACCATGTTACATTGTGCACAGCAAAGTGATGGAAAAACCCTGTTAAAAATTGAATAATAATTTGCCCACATCATTTATGTAAAATGCATAATTTTCCTACTTCAGTGGACTTTAGTTTGATTTAAAATATGAACGACTCCAGTCCTGTTCACCCAAGCATAATTTTTGAGATAATTGGGAAGAGGGAAAGGAATCAGACCATAAACAGCACAATCCTATGTGAACCACTTCACCTCGCCCCTTACCTGTACATTTCAGAAAATATTTGTTTATACGTTCCTGAAGGTCTCTAAGTGAAAGTGCAAGGCATCCATCACTGTCACCACTATCACTAAACCATGACCTCACCATGTTTGAGAGGGGGAAAGCAATGCTTCATTCTATTCAATATTTTTCAGCTCTAATTCAAATAAGTACTTGTTTCTGGATATTAGGAAAAATGGAAACATAGCAAAACTGTACTTAAAACAGCAAGCCAAGAACAAAAGCAATGTGCACAGCCAAAGGAGACCTTGGAAGATGCACAGATAAACCAAAAAGCTGTGCTTGGCTGGGACTCTCTTTTGGAATCAGAGGCAAAATGGAGAACATTGTTCCAATTGTAAAGATTTTGCAATCTGTAATATCTGGAATAGAAAGGCATCATGTCATCTACCTTGACATTCAGAAGCTGTGCTATTGCTATGAGTTATGATACTTGTTCCTGAACTAGAGTGGTCAGAGGTGGGGTGGAAATCCTCTGGTGGACCAGAATTTAAGCTCCACTTAAACAGTGCTTTCCCATGGCAATCACTGTCCATTTTCCTTCCCCACCCGCCCCTGATCCTCACCCCCACCAGAACCATAGAATTTTTATTTAGATATTCACTCATTTTCTTCATCCCCATCTCTCTACAAATGGTCATTATTTACTTATTATACTCAGCCCTTAAATGTCAACTTTTCAGGACGAGTGTATAGCTGATTCTCTCTGCTTCTCATGAAAACTCCTTTTGTTGGCCAAATCCTATCATCTTTAAAGCCCCAAGAAGTTGAATCTTGAACCCCACAAATCTCAACACTTTTTATCTCTTGGGTGCCTGTTTTGGTTGAGCAAAGGGGCCTCCCTCAATCCTAAGACTCCTCCCCACTTCCTCCTTTTCTCCCAGTAACTCTTGCCACTGGCCAAAGATTTATTAGACCCTAGTTTTGTCCCTATGCCTCTTGCCACTAGGTATAAATTGCCTTTTTGCAAATTAGAAAAAGCTACCCTACCTCAAGACACTTTGCTGCCATCTGCCAGAAAACTATTGTAATAAATATGCCAATAGATCATGACTAGAATGTTAATGGTGCCCCCTAGAATTGTGCGGTATACAACTGGCACAACTGTATGTGACAACCCTGTACTTGGAAATCACCTTAGCTATCCTGGAAGCTGGTTATATAAATAAGAAGATCAGTCTTGCCTTTTTATGTCAGTTGGCAGTTTCAAAATCTAAATCACTTGGCCGTGATCAAAAATTGCTGAGAGGCAATTTCTGGAAAAGACCAAGAGCCCCCAGGTAGCAATACTCATAAGAATAAAGGGTTCTTATTCAGCCCAAGATTTGGCCTACTGGCTGGGTATATATAGCCCAAACCACCTTGGCTTGATTTTCAGGAAGCATCACTTAGAAAGCTGGTAAGTCTCAGTGTTGAGGGTAAAGGAGGAAAGTGAACTTGGCTTATATTTAAGTCAACCCTTCCCTCTCCCTGGCACTGGCTGCTTCATTCTTGCTGATTGCTCCATCTGTTCCCCTCCCTCCTTCACATTCAGTACAACCTGCATGTTCTAGTGATCTTTTGCCACAAAACAAACTACCCCAAAACTTAGTGGCAGAAATAGAAACAGTCATTTATTTTGCACACAAGTCTGCAATTTGGACAAAATTTGTCAGGGACATCTCTGCTCCACATGGCATCAACTAGGGGGCATCCCTGTGTGGCTGGAGGACCCGCCTTCCCAATGGTGTACACACGGCCGCTGAGTTGATGCTGGCTCCTGCCCGGGAGTTTGGCTGCAGCTCTTGCCAAGGGCTTTGGTGCCTCTCCACTTGGGCTCCCAGGTGGCTGTGGGGGCTTGCTCACACCATGGAGCTCATGCTAAATCACCAGTTGAACCACCCCAATTGACTCCTCATGAAGCAGAGACAAGCTGCCCCTACCAAAAGTAAAGTGAAAGTGAAAGTGTTAGTCGCTCAGTCCTGTCTGACTCTTAGCAACCCCATGGACTGTAGCCGGCCAGGCTTCCCTGTCCGTGGAATTCTCCTGGCAAAGATACTGAAGATGATTGCCATTTCCTTCTGCAAGGGCTCTTGCCCCCACCACACCCTGCCCAAATTTCCAATTTCTGAAAAAAAATAAATGACTGGTTTTAAGCCACTAAAGTTCGGAGTGGTTTGTTTTGCAGCGATAGATCACCAGAATGCACAGGTGGAATGCGATGTGGATCCATTCCTACATCTTCCTATGATGCCTGTGGGTGCATGGAGTAAAGGAAGCTAAAAACAAAACAAAACAAAAACTACATTTCCCAGACTCCCTTACCATGAGGGTCATGAGTCAGGCCATCCTAGTTAGACATATCAGCACAGAGTTTGGAAGGCAAAAGTGAGGCAAAAGCCAAGTTCCTACAGATTTTGTGTGTTTTCTGTTGGCTGTCCCTTCTCAGCCACCATTGTTCTTGCTTGCTTTCTCCCATGTACTCACTCCTTTGACAAATATTTATGGCATACCTACTCCACCTAGACAGCATATAAAAAGTAGAGACATCACTTTGCCAACAAAGTTCCATATAGTCAAAGCTATGGTCTTTCCAGTAGTCACGTACGGATGTGAGAGTTGAACCTAAAGGAGGCTGAGCGCTGAAGAACTGATGCTTTTGTACTGTGGTGCTGGAGAAGATTCTTGAGAGTCCCTTTGACAGCAGGGAGCTCAAACCAGTCAATCCTAAAGGAGTTCAAGCCAGTCAGTCCTAAAAAGAAATCAACCCTGAACATTCATTGGAAGTTCTGATGCTGAAGCTGAAGCTCCAATACTTTGGCCACTTGATGCAAAGAGCCAACTCATTGGAAAAGACCCTGAAGCTGGGAAAGACTGAAGGCAATAGGAGAAGGGGAAGACAGAGGATGAGATGGTTGGATGGCATCATCAACTCAAAGGACACGAGTTTGAGCAAACTCCAGGAGATGGTGAAGGACAGGGAGGCCTGGCATGCTGCAGTCCATGAGATCCCAAAGAGTCAAATACAACTGAGTGACTGAACAACAACTCCACTGCCAGGCACTGTGCTAGACCCTGGAGAAGAATCTGTGAACTAAACAGACATTGGCACCACTCTCATGGAGGGAGCCAAGACACAGACCAGGAGACAGCGAACTACAACCCTCAGGCCAAGTCAGCCCCTGCCCATTTTTGTGGGAAAGTTTTCTTAGCACGCAGCCATGCCCATTCACTTCTGTCTTGGCTCTGGCCGGTGTTTTGCTACAATGGCAAAGTTGAACAGTTGCAACAGAGACTGTATGACCCACAGAGCTGAAAATATTTACCACCTAGCCTTTCACAGAAAAAGTTTGCCAACTCCTGCTTAAACAAATAAAACTCCAAGTCAGGCTCCTGCTGTCCCCACATCAAATCAATCACTCTGTCAGTTCTGCAGACACACAAGCCAAGCTCAGCTCTGAGCACTCCATGAGAACCATCTTACTTAATTCTCACAACAGCCTTTAGAATATACTGTTAAAATCGGAAAGCATGGGGAAAGACTGGGGTCGGGGTGACTGGGTAGTTGGTAAAGCTTTAATGGAGATGAAAGTCCCGGGAGGAGGAGCTAAGAGAAGGCAGGAGCTGGTGGACTCGGTGTAGACTCGGGTGGGTGAGGCCCCCGCGGATCCCTGTGAGAGACTGTCCTGGCCAATTTTCAGCATAGTGTGGTGGGGAAGCATGATTTCAAGTCTGGCTTGATTTCAGGGTCAAATCACAACTCTTCCACTATTAACTGTGTGCCTTTAGTTACTTCACATCTCTAAGCCTCTTAGCTTCCATCTCCTCATGAGTGAAATGGGCTCTTGTCAAACTGAAATAAGGGAATATGCATGCAGCATCGGGCACAGGGCTTGGTCTGTGGAAGATGTCAGATCTGTGTGGGCACCTCCCCTTCATCTGCAGTCTATCCTGTATCTGGTGGAAAACTACCCTAAAATCTCAGCTGAGATTGTGTTATTCTCCTACTTAGAAAATATGAGGGCTTCCACTGGCCCCCACTAGTGGAAGGAGACACTAGTTTAGAGGGGCTGCCCAGCACACACCTCTTTCTTTCAACTCCTCCCTGCCCCTTGCATTGCCTTTTCTATTGAAAGTCAAGTTTTTACCATGTAACCCTCCTGACTACCAAAACAGCTGATGATACTGGGGACAGGTGCCTGACAGGGGAACCAGTCCATTGACTGGCCACTAGCTAATGGAACTATGTCCAAGAATCAAGAGGCTCTGGTGATGGTTGCTGGGCCTACAGGTTAGGTTGAGTCAGGATCAGAGATACCCCCATGGAGAGCAGAGCGAAGCAGTGGCTAGAGACCACGGGCCACCAAAGAGCGAATGGCTGGGAACAGCTGCTGCTCAGCTCCTCCATCTGCCGGTCTAACACTACTTCCATCGAAATACACCATTTCTCTGAGATTCCTCAAGCCCCCGCAGACACCATTTTGTCCCTTGAGCTATTTCCAGAGAGTGTAGGCCCCTGCAGTCCTGCTCCACTGTTTGCCAGCCTCATCTCTTTTGTCCCTCTGCCATCACCCCTGCCCTTGATCCTGGCTACCCTGAACTACCCACAACTCCTCAACTCTGCACTGTTCAAGTCTTTCCCTCTTGCCTGGAATGTTCTTTTGCCCTCTCTTCTCTTCTTAACCCCCCATCCATCCTTGGAGGCCTCACTCAAACATCTGCTCCTTCCTCTCTGATCCCTCAGTCATAAATGGTGGCTCCTCCCAAGAGCTCCCCACATTGGGCTCTGGTCTCCCCAGGCTCTCCTGCACCCTTCTCCCTGAGCACTCCTCCTCGTCTCTGTGCTCACTGCCAGTAGGAAGTTGGCCTGTGCTAAACACTCAGATATAACAGTGAATTTACTTCAAGGGTTAGAAAACCTCAAATACTATCCGAGTTTCTTCCATAAAGACTATTATGCCAATATAAGGCATTGTTCATTAAAATGGAAATGCATTTAGAGAATGCTTCAGATTAAAGGGATAAAGATCAAAGGGTGCATTTTTGGCCAGGAGTTCTGAGTCTTACAGACCCAAATAAATTGTAGACATTTTATTTCCTGAACTGATTGGAACCATAACACTGGATTTGGTGCTGAAATATAAAACTTGCTGAAACCTTTAGCCTGGTGGAAAGTTTGTCCTCTCTTTATGGTAAGTGGATGTTCTCATCTGACATTAAAGTGCCCATGTCTCCGGCTGAAACTAGCTAGTCAATCCGGAAGGCCTGACTTGGAAGAAGCCTCCATTATTGATGGGGAACCTGCAGAGCCCTGCCCTTAGAGTTTCAGGCACACCCGGCTCCCAGCGGATCAGGAAAGGGTGTGTCTGTTGCATGTGGACACATGTCCACTCGGGTTCAAGATCCTGCAGATCTGTGTTGAGAATAGAAAACAGCTGTTCATGCAGACGGCACTTGAGACGCTGGCTGAGTTTTACAAACATGCAAGAATCTGTTCACCAGAATCCTGACCGCTGCTGTGGCCTGGCTGCTCCTCCGGGTCCCTCTGCCCAGGGCTCCTCCCTGGGCTTGCCCTCCCTGCCACACTCCCAGCCCGGCTGCCCAGGTTCCCTCTGGACCAGGGGTTGGGTTGGAGGGTTCTGGGTCATGAGGTGAGCCAAGCCCCTGCCCCTGAGTCCAGGGAAGGAAGGACACTGCTGGGAGGAGGGCCACCAAAAGGGCTCATGAGGGGAGCCCTCAGGACTCAGCAGGGGGCGCCCTGCTCCAGGTAGGGCAGCAGAGCGGTCTTGGGCATGGGCCTTCAGCTTTTGCAGAAGCCAATCAGGCCAAGCAGACTTGGCCTGACTCAACCCCTGAGAAAAGCAAGCCCCTGCCACAACAGGGACAGTGACCTGCGGGAAGTCTTGTGGGGGCTGCTGAGAGGTTGGACTGGGATTTGGGGAGCAGGATAACCTGACTCCTGTCCCACTAGGTGAGATGCGGCTCACATCTCATCTCCTACCTGATCTGGGGCTGCAGAACAGGGCCTCTGCCTGGATCTCAAACTCAGCGCTTCAAAGAGATGCTGTTCTATTGGATTTGATGAACCTGACCTCTAGCAGAGCATCCCGGAAGATCACTGACTTACGTGGCACAAGGGACAGGTTTTCAAAGCAAACCCCTGATTTTATAGATGAAACCAAAAGAATACATTGAAACTCCTGTGTGCTTTATCCCCCACACCCTGACCTTGCTCTTTTCTTAATAAGAGAATCTAAGTGTGGAGTGGCCTTCAGGGTCCTGGCCCTGGGCTGGCCATGGTGACAGATGCCCCCTCACTCCTTATGCCCTCTTTTGATAACCTTCAAGTACCCCCTCCACCCTTCAGAGACTCAAGTATGCTCCCCCCAGAGGTGGGATGGAGAACACTGTGTATAGGAAATGCTAGCAACTGACAGGAACCTTCTCCAGAAGC
Organism: Okapia johnstoni; assembly: GCA_024291935.2. Lineage (NCBI taxonomy): Eukaryota > Metazoa > Chordata > Mammalia > Artiodactyla > Giraffidae > Okapia > Okapia johnstoni. Next base: position 58,948,584 of record CM044317.1, on the reverse strand, counting down.
TGAAAGACTCCAGAGCTTTGTGCCCCACCTGACCTCCTAAAAACTGAGAAACCCTTCGGTAAAGTTGTCCGGCTCACAGGGGACATCCTACAGTTCATCTTTGGCCCTGCCTAGTTCAGTGAGCAGCTCTTACGCTAGCTGGCCGCTTCCTTGCAAGGTAGTTACTGACTCGGACAGCTAATAGAACAGGGTCTGAAATTTCCATTAAACGCAAATCCCTAGACTCTTCTGATCTTGGGGCAAGATGCAAAAATGTCCATTTTCTTTTAATACATAACAATTTTCATTTTGATGGCACAAGTAGTATGTGTGATACAGATAACAGCTACTCTTAGGGTAAAACCAATAAGCATTCTGGAAAAAGAGATGGCAACCCACTTCAGTATTCTTGCCTTGAAAAATCCCATGGATAGAGGAGCCTGGTGGGCTACAGTCCATGGGGTCGCAAAGAGTCAGACACGACTGAGCAACTGAGCACAATAAACATTCACACAAAGCAATCTGCCCCCACCCCCATTGGCCCACCCCTTTCCAACGCCGTACCTTCCACAGGTTATCACTTACCATCTTTGTTTGTATCTTTGCAATCGTCTTGGAACACATTTACGTGGTCAGGGCTTTTTCTTTACATGAGTGAAACACATGCTGCACCTTGACTTTTCACTGAGTCATCCGTCTCAGAGAACCCTCCATGTCTACACATTGAGATTTACTTTGTTCTTTTTAACAAATGATATTCAACAGAATTCCATAGAATGAAAACAGCATCATTCATTTAACCATTCTCCCACTGATGGATAGTTATTTCCAGATTTTCACTGTTACAAAAAACCTACATCCTTGCACCGTTTCTGGTGGACATCAGCAAGGATTTCTCTTGGAGAACTATCTAAAAGTGGAATTGCTTCAGTATTCATTTTAATACATTCTTAAGTTTAATATATACTGCTGAATTGTCCCATCAAACCATTTAATCAGTGTAATACACAAGTAAGTTACCATTTTCCTGGAATCTTCATTTTTTTAACAAGTGCCCAGATGATTTGGATGCAAGTGTCTAAGGACCACACTTTGAGGACATAGTGGTTATATCAACTGACCATGGCTTCAATAACACGACACTTAACAGAAGTTATTCCCAAACCCAGTGGCTTAAAATAACAAGTTTGGGGGCTTTTATCTCAGTGTGATCTATAGTTGGACCACAGCCCAGCGAGGTTTAGCTGGACTGCAGGCTCAGAGTTCCAAGTTACCCACTGCAGGACTTGAATCCAGGCTTCAGGTCAAGTTCTGTGTGAAGGCATCCCTAACGTCTCCCTGTCCTCATCTTTTTCAGTCAGATTGGATTATGGCCTCATTTTAACTTATTCACCTCTCAAAGGTCTTATCTCCAAATACGGTCACATTCTGAGGCACTGGGGGTAATGTGAATCTTGTTGTTGTTCAGTCACTAAGTCCTGTCCGACTCTTTGTGACCTCATGGACTGTAGCACACCAGGATTTCCTCTCTTCCACTCTCTCCCAAAGTTTGCTAAAATTCATGTCCATTGAGCTGGTGGTGCTATCTAACCATCTTATCCTCTGCCATCAGCTTCTCCTTTTGCTTTCAATCTTTCCCATCATCAGGGTCTTTTCCAATGAAGTGGCTTTTTGCATCACGTGGCCAAAATATTGCAGCTTCAGCTTCAGCAATAGTCCTTCCAATGAATATTCAGGATTTCTTTCCTTTAGGATCGACTAGTTTGATCTCCTTGCGGTCAAAGGGACTCTCAAGAGTCTTCTCCAGTGCCACAATTCGGAAACATCACACACAATTCTTCTGCCCTCAGCCTTCTTTATGGTCCAACTCTCACATCTGCACATGACTACTGGAAAAACCATAACTTGACTATATGGATCTTTTTTGGCAAAATGATGTCTCTGCTTTTTAATACGCTAGGTTTGTCAGAGCTTTCCTTCCAAGAAGCAAGCATCTTTGGATTTCATGGCTGCAGTCACCATCCACAGTAATTTTGGAGCCTAAGAAAATAAAATCTTCCACTGCTTCCACTAGGGACACAATTCAGCCTATAACAATAGATTATGGACAAAATAACTTAAAAAAATTTTTAAACAGCTTTATTGAGATATACTTTGAGTCACTCATTTATATGTCTCGTGCATCTGATTCATACAATTAAATGGCTTTTTGTAGATTCACAGAGTTGTGTAATCATCACCACTACCAATTTTAGAACTTTTTCATTACCCCAAACAAAACCTCAAGCCCCTTAACCATCACTCACTCATTTCCTTCCCATCTCCTCAGTGCTAGGCAACCACTATTTTCTATCTCTATAGATTTGCCCATTCTGTACATTTCATTTAAATAGTATCATATAATACACAGTCATTTGTGACTGGCCTTTTTCATTTAGCATAATGTTTTCAAGGTGTATGCATGTTGGACCTTTTTAAAAGAAAAATAAGAAAATAATACATTGGACCTTTTTAAACATAAGAACTCATGTTCATCAAAAACACCATGAAGCAAGTGAATAAGCAAGTCATAGCCTTGGAGAAGATATCTGCAATACATAATTCTTTACAAGCACTCAAACCAGAATGTATAAGAACTATAGGTCTGTAAGAAAAATACAAATAATTTGTTTATAACTGGGCAAAAGACTTGAACAGACCCTTCACAAATGAGGATATCCAGATGACCAATAAGCTTTGGAAAAGGTACTTTACAACATTACTCATCAAGGAAATGCAAATTAAAGTCACAGTGGGATAGCACGGATCAGTTAACAGCAAAAGGACTGACAATATCAACGCTGGGTGAGTATGTGGAGCAACTGAAAGGTCATTTATTGCTGGTGGGAGTATAAATTTGTTCCACCACTTCGGAAAATTGACAGCGAAGTTTTGTGTGCCTACTACCCTGTGTCCCAGCAATTTCGCTCCAGGTCTACATCCATGAGAAATTAGTGCATATGCCTACTTGTATATGAATATTCATAGCAACTTTGTTTGTAATAGCCCAAAACTGGAAACAGTTGAAATGATCATCAACAGAAGAATGGATCAATAAAACTGGATAAATTCATGCAAATGAATATACTACATAGCAATAAAAAAGAATGAACTATTAATACATGCCAAAATATGAGTGAAATCTCAAACTTATTATGTTGAGTGAAAGAAGCCATGCATAAAAGAGTGCATTTTATATGCATCCATTTATATGAAGTTTAAAAGCAGACAGAACTAATCAGTGGTGATAGAAGTTAACCTAGCACTATGTTGAGGTCAGGAGGGAGTTAACTGGGAGAAGGCACAAGGAATGAGGCACACTTCCTCTGGAGTGAAGGAAATATTCTAAATCTTGATAAGGTTGGTGGTTCCACTGGTGTATACATAAAATCTGCTAAGCTACATGCTTAAGACTAGCCCACATTATTAAGTGTAAGTTGTTCCTTGATAAAAAATAAATACTTGAGAGACTTCCCTGGTGGTCGGGTGGTTAAGACTCCAGCACTCCTGTGGCAGGGGCACAGGTTTGATCCCTGGTAACTAGGAGCCACATGCTGAAGGGCGCAGCCAAAAAGAAGAACGAAAGAATTGAGAAAGACTGCTCTTATTGAAAGAGACTTTATAAGGATTTAAATTTAAGTCTACTCTCTCTTTTCGGAACAAGAGGACTGTTTAAATTCTCTGAGCCTCAGTTTCTCATCTGTGAAAGTGTTAGTCGCTTGGTCATGTCCAATTCTTTGAGATCCCATGGACTATAACCCACCAGACTCCTCTGTCCATGGAATTCTCCAGGCAAGAATACTGGAGTGGGCTGCCATTCCCTCCTCCAGAAGATCTTCCCGACCCAGGGATCAAACCCAGGTTTCCTGCATTTCAGGCAGATTCTTTACCATCTGAGTTACCAGGGAAATAGATATAATACCTCATCTCTATTAATTTGATAATAAGCTAATGTGTATAAAATATATTCTCTAACTTTCTCCCTCAGTTTTCCCATCTGTAAAATGAGGATAAAATTAGTAACTGCCTCAATAATTCTGAGCTACTTCACGTAAAGCGTTAAGTACAGTGTGTGACAGAGGAAGTTTTCAATACATGCTCATAATGGCAGCTGTTACTGTTATTGTTGATGTTATAAATATGGACCAGATTAACTTCAAGGCCCAGTCAGCTGCTGGAGGCCTCTAGAAACAAATGGAAACCAGGAAGTTTGGGCATATGGACTCTGATTCCTGTGACAGGGCTGAGATGAAACCCCAGGTCCTTTGATGCCCTACCCCGAGGTCATTCCGCCATCCGAAGCTGCCTGAATAAAAGGGAGCAATGGGGGAAGTGTGAATTCTGTGTTGATTTTCATGTGTCTGCCCTCCGTGTCTGCCAACAGAATGTCTGTGGTCTTGTGAAGCATAAGGTCGGGAGAGGAGAGGCACCTCAGCCTCCTTCTCTTCCCCTGTGGGTACCCGGACTACTGTTGCTCCTAAATTATCCCTGATGTGCCAGGTGAAGCCTATTATCCCCACATCACAGTTGAGGGAACCAGCAAACAAAGTGGCTAAGTGACTTGCCTGGGGTCACACAGCTAAGAAGTGGGGGAAGCCAGGACTGATTGCACTCTCCTAACCTCTGCACTGTGCTGCCTGATCAGTGTGGGCTCAGCTTCTGTGGGAGCTTTTCTGGGTCATGAATCATTCCCTGAAGCACCTCGCCTGCGCTCTTCTCTACCTCACCTTCACTGAGGCTTAAGGAGCTATGGCTGCCTTTGTGAGTCAGGCTCCCCCAGGGCAGAGGTCACCGCTGCCAGGGGCATCCGGCTTCCTCTATAGCCCCTATCCCGCTCCAAACCTGCACAGCTGCCTCTAATGACCTGACACTTGGGGATGCCCCAGGGCTAACCTAGCCATGCCACTTGACGTTTTTTGAAGACGGCACTCCCTTACTCCAACACCCACCTCCCTTTTGGAGAGCAGTGATTTATAACACGTGGGCAGCTGGGCCGTTGCTGTAAGCAAGTCTGTCAGGGCTAATGTGGTTTGGGGTTTAGGAGTATGAAAAGCTCTCAACTCTGTAGACTCCAGTGTCCCTTGTGTTCCCGAATGTCAACCTGTGCAACCCTGTTAAATCAAAGACAAGGCTGAAAAGGTGGATCCTGCTACAGTGCTGGGGGACGGATACAGATTTCATGTAAAAAGCCCCACAAATGTTTGGTTCAGCAAGCGTTTTTGGAGATCCTTTGTCCCTAACCAGAATCCTCAAGTAGAACCAGCTAACCATGTGTCAGAGAATAAAACTGTTGTCACCCAGCCCCATCTTTCTAATTCTTTGGTTTCCCTGGAGGTCATCAAAACATCCACAAAGGTGTCTGTCTGGGGTTAGAGGGACTGCCCTCAGGGTAATAGACTTCCCACACCAAGCAAACCTCACAATATGGAAAGCTTTTCCAAGTTTGGGTTCAGATATCCTTTACCAGTGACCGCCCCCCCCCCCCCCCCCCGCCTTCCCCAGACCCTCGTTTTGTGTTCTGTTCGGCTCCAGCTCCGAAGGTCTCCAGCTGATATAATTTGCAGTCTAATAAAGGAGCGAGCGGGTGTTAAAGCACACCAGCCTCGCTGCCTGTCACCACAGGAAACTGGTCTTTCCAGACCCAAATTTATGTCCATCCTACATAAACTTTATACAGTGCCATGCTGCTGTTAAAAGTGATTTACTCACAAGACGTTGGCTCGCAGGAGGCCGACCTTCGGGAGATTTGTGCTAACCCTGCTGGAGTCACATAAAGTCGCCAGCTGAGGGTCACAGTTTTCCTGAGGACCGCAGATGGCAGGGGTCTGGGGTGATGCTCCTCCAAGGCTGAGGTGGTGGTTGGCTTTAAAGCCTGACAGCCATAAAACAGAGGAGGCGGCCCAAGTAAATCTCTGGTGGGTTTGGCAGATGGCAGAAAATCCATGTGCAATATCCTTCATTACCAATACACATTCAAAAAGAGTTTGTATATGTTGAAAGGAAAGAAATGAAGGGAGATATGTATATAGACATATTTAACATACATCCATTTAAATATAGGAAGCAATGTGTTTTTGAAATATTTGCAGTGGGGAACTAAATCTGCCCGTGCTGTTTAGTGACTAATAGAAGAGGGGAACCCAGAGCTCCGGGCATGGGTGTGGCCTAGGAGTGGAGTCACCTGAAGTGGCAGAGGCTGAACTTTGGCAGGTAAGGGCTCCTTTCCTGCACCAGGACAAGTTCTCCTGGGCACCGAGGTCAACCGTGGGACTCCAGGTCAAGCCTTTCTGGACCAACCACCAACTCCCAGAAGTGAGAAAAGAACGGCCCTGGTGTTCACCTTCAAGGAGTCTTTGCTCTGCTCAGTAAGGAAACCTAGTTGCCATGCTTTGCCCTCCACAGTGGGCCATGGAAAACTATCTGGGGACTCTGATATTCCACACTTCTGAGACACAGAATGGAAGGGAATACACGATCCACCTTCCCGGCTCTAACGAGCTCAAACAAAAGGAATGATCCCATCTCTCTTCTATTTAAGGTTGAGTCTGTCCTGGGGGTCTTAATTTACCCAGGGAAATTAAAACTAGTTGCAATAACAAAAACCCCAGAAGTCTCAGAAGCTTAACACAATTTAGTCCCATTCTAATCCAATGTGGCTATCTCTCCTCTGAGCTGTGACTCAGGCTCTTTCCATCTTACAGAACCACCATCCCCAAGAGTGTCTCTGAAGCCTCTGCTGGCTCCTTGGCCTTCACCTAGCCATCAATGAAGGACAGTGAGCTGACAGTCCAATGGGACATGGTAGGGGCTAAGTCTGGAGTAGCCTTTATTACTTCTCACATTCCATCAGCTAGAACATGTTGCATACTGTGGGGAAGGCCATCTCTGCATGTTCTTGAAAGAAGAAATAAAATATGTGGGAATCTAGCTGTTTTCTGCTTCATCCAGAAATGGAGGTGAACCTGAACTAAGAGTTCAAGGCCTGACCGCATCCCTGGTCTACCTAGAAGCAGCATATAATAATCCCACTCAATCCTGATATACATTTATGTCACCTACATAGTGTGATTTCTGGACCATTAGAAAGCTCTCCTGGGAATTCCCTGGCAGTCCAGTGATTAGGACTCCATGCTCTCACTGCTGTAGGCCGAAGTTCAATCCCTGGTCAGGGAACTAAGATCCCACAAGCAATATGGCCAAAATTTAAAAAAGAAAGAAAGAAAGCTCTCCTGCTCCAAAATACCTTCTCTAGATTGCCTATTCCGGAACTTTGCCGGTGGAGAAGCATACGTCTGGGCTCAACATCATCTTGATCTTTTCTTTCCTTTTTAGATCGTGTTCTAGTTATCAATTTATCACTTCCTCAGCTACATATTCCAGAGAAGGCAATGGCACCCCACTCCAGTACTCTTGCCTGGAGAATCCCATGGATGGAGGAGCCTGGTGGGCTGCCATCCATGGGGTCGCTCGGAGTCGGAGACGACTGAGCGACTTCACTTTCACTTTTCACTTTCATGCATTGGAGAAGGAAATGGCAACCCACTCCAGTGTTCTTGCCTGGAGAATCCCAGGGACGGCGGAGCCTGGTGGGCTGCTGTCTATGGGGTCGCACAGAGTCGGACATAACTGAGGTGACTTAGCAGCAGCTACATATTCATCCTTCATTGCCTGCGCTTCAAAAATGGACCAGTACCCTGTAGCTGTCCCCATGGTAAGTTTTATCAATAGAGGATGCTGGACAGACACTGAAGGAGAAAGGGGACTTCTGCCCTGGCTCCCTTATGCTTGTTCAGCAGACTCCTGCAGCTTACCAGGCTCCCGGAGCACCAGTAGCTTCACCAGTGCCCAGCTCCTGCAGTGCACGGTGGCCAGCAACTTCTCTGGCACTTCCCTCACGTCCGGTGGTTTTATAGCAGAGTACCTCTAGTGAGATATCAGCCTGTGACCAGCTTTTCCTGCACCCTAGGAAGCTGATTTCCAGTAAGTTCCACCAGTGCAGCATCCCAGAGTCTTCTCTGCCCTCCAGGGAGCCACATCTGTGCCCTCTTCCAGAAGATCTGAATCTCAGCCCTGGGGGCCTCTGCCTCAAGAACTCTATCTCATTCATATGGGTTGCTGTTCCTCATCTGCCATCCCTAAATTCTTTAGAGTTCCCTTTACTTCTTACTACTTTAATCTCCTGTTACAGTTAATCATTTTTATATTATACTTTCTCTATCCAAATTACTGTATAGATTCTCCCTTTTGATTGGATCCAGAGTGATAGGGGTTGCAGATGTCCTTGCGTCAAATTCACAAGAAGTCAATGACACTTTAGTGTAAAATAGCTTATTTTGTTTCCCTAGCATCTAGAGAGCAGTAGGTGCCTTGGAGCTGAGAGAAAAGACAGTAAGAAGAAACACCCAGAGTGGATATTGGAAAAATCCTAGTGACAGACTTTGCCTGTTTCACAGTTTTGCCATGGGCTGGCTATAGCTGTTAAGTGTTAATCTTCATTTCAGTGCAAAACATCTTTGGATCCCTAGGGTCAGCCTAACCACACCAGAAAGAGAATGAAAGCACTAGTTTTTCTGGTGAAGCAGCAACTATTGCACTTTGATAAGCTCCGTACATGTCCCCTCTTTGCTGTTTTGTTTCTTAATCACCCTTAAAAGTGTGTTGCCATATAAAGCAAAAAGAGAACAGCTCTGGACATTTTATTTCATTGAACAGAGCCAGGCTACTCCCTAGATGTACATTAACTCTTTCAGACAGGACATTATCACCTTCAGGCTGCAAGGAAAATGTGAATCAAAACCAGGAAGACTGTCAGACAGTGAAATGGCTCAGTTAAGGAGAGGCTGGCATTTCTCTGGGGATTGTTAAAACTAGGATGGCAGTTCGTGTCTTTAGGATGGTATAAGTGTGGTTTTGATTAAAAGTGGGAGTAGAAACAACAACCAAGCTCTCGTCCAACTTAAAAAAAAAAATCTTGTTTATTAAAAGTAATGTATCTACACAATTTAAAAAACAAATGACAGAGAGGACTTATTTAGAAAATCAACTGTCCTCTCTCTTACCTTCTCCTGCCATGACCCTAGATATTTCTCTGTTCTATTGACCACTTGATTTCAGAACCCAGAGCTTTTTTTCCAGTTCTCTTCAACTGTCACCAACACCACAGAAGGGCCTTCCCAACAGGCTCAGATAAGCTAAAACTGTGTTTTAATCAGTCAGGAACACCGTGTTTAAGCTCCTTTATGCTCATGGCCATTAGTCCATCATCTTTGTTTATTGACAGTTGTTTTAAAGACAGCTAAGAGAGGCTTCCCATGTGTTGTGGTGGTAAAGAATCCACCTGCCAATGCAAGAGACAAAAGAGACACAGGTTCAACCCCTGGGTCAGGAAGACCCCCTAGAGAAGGAAATGACAACTCACTTCAGTATTCTTGCCTGGAGAATCCCATGGACAGAGGAGCCTGGCAAGCTACAGTCCATGCGATCACAAAGAGTCAGACACAGAGGAGCACACACACAAATATCCAAGTAGATAACACTGGTGGAATGCACATTTATCTAGGTTGGTGTCAGTGCCAGGGAAAGAGCTGAGATGTCTGTTTTGCAAAAAAAAAAAAAAAGAAAAAAAAAGCCATCAAAGCTCCTTAGCACATAATACATTTCAGCAATCAGAGCCAGCATCCAAAAGCATAATAAAGAAAGGCGAGTGAAAAATGCTTCTAATCGTCATATTTTAAATGCCTTATTTCCTGCCAATCCTATATCTGTTTCCAGAGAAGCGAAAGTTGCCCACTCTGCCAGTGCCTTTGTCAGCTGCCAGCTGTTACTTCCCCAGGAAGGGGGTCAGAAGGCTGCTGGTAACGCTAATAGCCAGCCAGAAGCTGCGAGGAAGAACTGTCCCTCGTGGGGTTTAGCTGCTGGCTGATTGTCAGCTGAGAGCTACAAGTTCTGGTTTGATAAAAGCCAGCTATAGATTTCAAACCTTCTTTTTTTTTTTTCTTTTTCCATTTGTCCTCTGAAATTGTCGCACACTCCAAATGGAGCTCAGCAAGCACGCGGGCCTTTGTTCTGCCTTGTTAGGCGCCGGCAGTAGACTCCTCTGCAGTCACTTTGCAGGGTGGCCAGTTGGGGTGAGGCGCAGTGGGGGGGCGAGGGGGGGCTGGAGAAGCTACACCATGCCCGCTGGCCCGTGTGTGACCCTGGGCGAGGATGGACCCAGCACAGAGGGCTTCCTGAGTGCTCCGATAGGCAGGCTCAGACTCTGCTGGGTTTTTTGTGACAGTAGAGTAGGATGCACTTGTCAGAGTCAGAATTTATTGACTGAAACCCCCTGAAATGAAATGAGCCACAAGATCCCTGCACCAGGCATGGTATCCAAATCTTAAACCCTCCCAGGGCTCCCGTTCTTCCCAGAGGCCAACAGTCTAGGATTCTCGGAGACACAGTAAAACTCAGAGTTCTGTGGATTTCAGGGGGTCAGGCAAGAGGAAGGGGGGCAGCAAGAATTCTGCACAACAGTGTGCTTTAAATTCAGATGCTTAGGGGCTGTCATGTGCAATGCATCAATGATGAAAAATAAACACCCAGCAGAAGCTGGCTTGGAGTTAAGGCGAGTGCACAATAAATTTCAACTGGTTAAATTAATCGCTCACTGCTTGTTGTGAATATTAATCCCAGGAAGGGAGCTGGCTTCAACCCAATCAAAAGACAGGTGAAAACTGCAAACAGCAAAACATTTGGGATCTCTAGAAGGAAGGCTTACCTGTGAGCCAGGCGTTGATGCTGAATCCCAAAGAGAAGCAGAGTCTGTGAAACAGCCCCACTTATTTCACAGGCACAGCTGTGCTGCAACAACCAGCCCACCCTGCCCTCAGCCCTCACCTGTCCCCTCCAGGGCTCTTCTGGGACTTGTATGAGAAACGCCTGGCCTGAGGCTGTGGAAGATGAAAGAGCCAAGATGCTAATTTGCTTTTTTTCTTTTTTTATTGTAGTAAAATATACATAACATAAAAATTTTCATTTTAACCATTTCCAGTTCAGTGGCATTAAGTACATTCACAACATTCTACAACCGTCACCACTGCCAATTTCCAGAATTTTTTCATCATCCCAAACAGAAACTCGGTACCCATTAAACAACAGTTCCTCATTCTCCCCACTCCCAACCCCTGGTAACCTCTATTCTACTGTCTGTCTCTATGAAATTGAGTACTCTAGGCATCTCATGTCAGTGGAATCATGTAATATTTGTTCTTTTGTGTCTGGCTTATTTCACTTAGCATGTTTCCAAGGTTCATTCGGGTTGTAACATGTATCAGTACTTCATTCCTGCTTAAGGCTGAATAGTATCCTGTCTTATGCTATGGCACCTTTTGTGTATCCATCCATCGAGGACATGTGGGCTGTTTTCATCTTTTGACTGCTGTGAATAGCACTGCAATGAACATTCGTGAATAAATATCTGTTCAAGTCCCTGCTTTCAGTTCTTCAAGGTATATACTCAGAAGTGGAATATCTGGATCACTTGGTAATTCTTTATTTATTTTTTTTGAGGAATCACCAAATTATTCCCTAATTATTTTTTAATATTCCCCTAATTTCTCATGTAGCAGAAAGAAAAGAAAAATCCTTACAGATAAAATGATGATCTCTTTTTGTCATTTAAGGAATAGGATTGATCTCTGTAGTAGAACTGTGTCGTTGGAGAGGACTCTTGAGAGTTTCTTGGACTGCAAGGAGATCAAACCAATCAATCCTAAAGGAAATAAGTCCTGAAAATTCATTGAAATGACTGATGCTGAAGCTGAAGATCCAATATTTTGGCTACCTGATGGAAAGAACTGACTCAATGGAAAACACCCTGATGGCTGGGAAAGATTGAAGGCAGGAGGAGAAGGGGGCGACAGAGAATGAGATGATTGAGTGGCATCACTGAATCAATGGACATGAGTTTGAGCAAACTCCAGGAGTTGGTGATGGACAGGAAAGCCTGGCGTGCTGCAGTCCATGGGGTTCAAAGAGTCGAACATGACTGAGCGACTGAATAACAACAACTGTAGTAGATGGCTGTTTACAGAATGACTTTGATAGGACATGGCTGACTGTGAAAGGTGAGATCCCTTTCAGGTAATCATCAGGAAAAGGAGCTAGACGGTACTGGGCTGGTAAAGTTGCAAGAATATCGTCTTCCCTGGGTGGTGCTGAGACAGAGGTCCAGGGCCCTCAAAGCAGGAAGAGAAGTCTCTGGAGGTGGGTGGGGGGCAAGTTCTGCACCACCAGGGTCCAGATGTCCTAAGATAAAAGATGATCAATGAGATCTTTGCCAATGAACCTAGAATGCCTTGTAGTTGGCTCTGAATCGCTTACTTGGTCTGCCCTGAACTGTAATTCCCCTCCATTGTCTGAAAACCTTCAGCTAAAATCTGTTCTGTGCAACAGAGTTGTGAGAGTGGTCCTGTGAGCAAATTCGAGGGAGACAGAGGTGGAGGAGGGGCCCTCCAAAGTTGGGGGAGATGGGCTGCACCGCATGTTGAGTGGGAGCAGGAACTCAAAGTGTGGAGTGGCTGTGAGGCATGTCAGAAATCCCACAGAAAATTAGGCGGGGGCTGCCGCCACTTGGAGTAGAAGTTGAAGGAAAAGACAACTGCAGACAATGGGAAGACTTGGGGCTTTCTGGACCATCCCAAGAATATGATACCTTTGAGCAGAAAAGCCAGAGCCACCTGAGGTGAAGCCCCAGCCTCATTTGTGAGCAGAATCTCAGCAAATATTCTACCAGGCCACATACAGAGATTAACCCTCTTGGAGAAAAGTTTTGGCAAAATGCACAGCCTGTGAAACAGCTCTGTGGCTTTCAGGGAGCTGGGTGACCTTGGAGCAGCTTCGTTTAGATCTAAATTCCCCTCACCATGAGGAACATCCCCTAGATGAGTCACTCCAGGGCGATGTGGAGCAGGGACTGGCCTAGGAAGGTGAGCTTGCTCAGACAGACACACCTCACACTGAGACGGGAACTTGCACAGGGCTGTAGCTTCAGCAAGGCCACCATGGTTATCAGAACCCTGACTCTGATGACTGGACTGGGTCACCTCTGTCCAGAGATTCATCTGTAGAGACACAAGGGAAGTTGCTTTCATCAAGACTGTAAGCAACGAAAGACTTGTTATCGTGAATAAACTGGTGCTCTGGAAAAAGAATGAGGTATGGTTCTCATTCATCTCCAGTTACACTTTTACACAACAAACTGAGACAAATCCTGTATTTCTCTTAGCTAAGGGTCTGGGGATAGGAGCCCATGTGATTAAGGGATTACCCTCGGGGCTCCTTGGACTGGTTCCTCTTCTGCAAGTCCTGCCTTGTTCTCATCCCACATGGTCTGCTCCACTCTTGTCATTCACAGCTGCATCAGGGCCCTTGCCACCAAGTCTCTGTCTCTGCTGATGTAATAGGAAAGGAAAACAAATGATACAAAAAATCAACCTCTGTAGGCGTGTGTCTGCATTCTAGAGATGGAGGGTGTGTGGACAGGGTGGGGAAGGGAGGAAGCAGAAGGAAAATGGCTTGATTGTTTAGGAAAACACCTGTTTGGTTATCAAAGGTGAGCCTCCTAGCATCTTCTAGAAGGAGAGCTGAAGTAATCTGTATAATGAAGTGGCAGGAATTAGGGGATTCCCTCAGGCATCAGGGCTCCCCTAGTGGCTCAGCAGTAAAGAATCTGCCTGCAGTGCAGGAGTTGCAAGAGACGTGGGTTCAATCCCTGGGTTGGGAAGATCCCATGGAGGAGGGCATGGCCACCCACTCCAGTATTCTTGCCTGGAGAATCCCATGGACAGAAGAGCCTGGCAGGCTACAGTCCACAGGGTCTCACAGCGTTGGACACGACTGAAACGACTTAGCACGCACTCATACCCCAGGCATCAAGGGAGATTTGTGTCCAGTTACCAAGAATAGGATAAAAGGGATCAGATTAGGCTCCAAAAATGGCCAAGATCAGGATTTAAGGACAAAAGCAATTCCAGTGAGAAACTCTCCATGCTGGGCAAAGCTGAGGATCCTCAGAATAGTGGTCCATAGAAGAGCAGTGTCAGTAGCACCTGAGAGCTTGTTAGGAATGCAGAATCCCAGGCCCCACCCCAGGCTTCCTGGACCAGACTCTCATTTCAAAGATCCCCAGGCAATTTATAGGTACACTGTTTTCATAAGAGATGTTTTAGAACATTGGTCTGCGGTATGGACAGAGGAGCCTGGCGGGTCCATGAGATCGCAAAGAGTCAGATGTGACTGAGCAACTAAAACACACACACACACACACACACACACACACTGCAGCTTCAGCTGTGCACTGGAATTACCCAAGGAACTTTTAAACATGCTGACAGCCCACCACCAGAACTCTCAGGTGATTCTAATATGTAGCAAAATCTGAGAACCACAGCCTTAGAGGACTCCAGTCTGGCTGTGCCCCTGTTCCTGGCGGGAGGCATCCATGGGCCAGTGGTGCCCTGATAAACAGGCTCTCCAGGGAAAAAAGTTTGTTTTGTAGATTGAAGTGTTTGCCGGTTTCCATTGTGTAAATATTCCCCCACACAATAGCTGACTTCCAGCTACCAGTTCAATGCCCTGAAAGTGGAGTTAGGAAGATTTGAGTCTCAAGAGCCTGTGCTCACCTGTGCTCATTCCTCAGCATGGGGCCAGTGGGGTATGTCCACACCAGGGCTTTCCCCTTCCTTTAGGACCTTGGAATTACCTGGTCTTATGAGGCCAGAAAGGGGTAGTATAGAGTTTAAACATGGGCCAGAGTATTCACAGCTGAGGTCCCTAGTGTATGGGATGTAGCTGGTGTTAGGAATGATATGAGAGACAAAGTGAGGGCTGGGCCTCCAATTCTTTCTTGCCCCATCCCTGAAAATGTGGGGGAGGGCCTGCAGGCTAGGCATGCCCCATTTTGAGTTTGCAGCTCTTTCCTGAGCTCTGCTATGGCATGGTGACCCTCTGTTATCACCAGCCACCCCCAATCCTTAAGAACACACTTAACATGCTGGTTTTGGCTTAGATGTGCTTTGGGGAATCAGGGGGAAGATAGTGCCCTTGCCTTGGGTGAGGGAAGGGGAGAGAAGACCCCACATGCTGGAGGCAAGAGGACAAGAAGGATCAAGAATTTAATTTAGGGAATATCCAGAAGGATATGACTCACCCTCCACCCCCCAGGAGCCCTTGGAAATGTTGGGGAGGTACTGGACTTCCCACCGGATGCGGGGGATGGAGTTAAGGCATTTTATTTATGTGTTACAGGAAGGCTGACTTCTAAAGTCTGGAAGACTTAGGATGAAGAGTCCAGAGCTTGCAGTTGGATTGCAAGGGTTAAACTCCCAGCTCTACCATGGACTAGCCGGTGGCTTTGGAGAAGTGGCAGATAGCTACCTTGTCAGCCCGGAGAGTGCTGGAGGAGCCAGTGTTCTCTCACAAGGCAGAGAGTTGGCCAGACCTGGGGCAGGAAAGGGTCAAGGAGGGCAAAGGGCCAGGGGGCAGTCATGCTGGGAAGCCCAGAGGGGACAGCCAGGGAGGAGCTGAGACAGAACAGTCAGCAGCCTCAGTGAGAGGAGCCTCATGGGAAGACAGACCCTGAAAGAAGGGCTCCCAGACCTGGCGAAGGGAAGTGTTTCATGAAAGGGGGCCAAAGACAAACATCACCTCCTCCCCAGGTTGCTAGCACCTGCCTTCTGCCTCTCACCCAAACGCCGAGCAACATTTCCTTTGAAAGGGTCCAAGTGTGAGGGCTTGAGCCCCACCAGTTGCTGGAAACCAAGCCTCTCAAACGTCAGAAGGCTGATATTTTCACCATGTGCGCGTGTGTGTGTGTGTGTGTGTGTGTGTGTGTGTGTGAGAGAGAGAGAGAGAGAGGTTGTCTTGTGGGTTGTCAGGGTCTTGTGGCTTCCTTGTCAGCATCAGTGACCGTCAGAAGCAGGTTCTTTTTGCTTGTTTCCAACCCAGAACTAGGCCACCTTCAAGGAGTCCCAGCCAGCAACTTCCCCCCTTAGACTAGCTTCCCTCCCCTCAGTGGATGTGCCCCTCTCCTGGAGGGGCCCCCCGAGAGAGATTAGTACCCCATTCTGTTCCAAGGCCTGTCTTAGTCCTCAAATCCTTTCTATGGCTGAGCCCAGCGTGAACCTGAGCCTCTGTCCTCACCAATGTGAAGACCCACAGGCTCTCCTCTATCTCTAGACACTACACCTGAGAGAAAAAGGGATAAATGCTGAAATGCTCAATAATTCCCAAAGAGAGACTGAACTGAAAGAGACTGAATTACTCTCACTGGCAAGCGTGTGGTCTCTTCCCCATAATTTAGTGGGATGGGAGTTCATAAAGAGAGATAGGAAAGCTGTAGAAAAAAGGTTGTGGGTTTCTGGGGGGTTTTGGCATAATCTAAAAGTTAAAACTCTTTCCTCTCCCTCTT
Organism: Okapia johnstoni; assembly: GCA_024291935.2. NCBI lineage: Eukaryota > Metazoa > Chordata > Mammalia > Artiodactyla > Giraffidae > Okapia > Okapia johnstoni. The sequence goes on along the minus strand of CM044317.1, from coordinate 58,932,116 downwards.
CCTCTCTCTTCCTCCCACTCCCTCTCTCTCTCCCTCTCTCACACACACACATAAAATTTACTGGCCTATTGTTTTTAAGATGCAATTCTAAGAACATCTTTCTTACAGAAAGCACTGCTGTGCCTGTTTACACTTACTTCTATATGCAACCTGCCAACCAAGAAAAGCTGAAAGGGAAAATATTTTAAATTAAAAGAATACATAATTTTTCTCCTGCCTGGAAGGTGTAAGCATTAAGGCAATAAGCTGAGCGAGTGAGGACTAGTCTGCCTGTACAATATATGTAAGCTTTCATGTGGCCTGAGAGGTGAAGTGGTCAGTCTGTCCCCAGAACAGAGCCCAGAGCAGAGCTGGCCAAAGCCCTCAAGAAGTATATGGTTTGACCTTTGGTTTTTGCTCAACTGGATCCTCACCTGTGGTTGGATTCTCTGATTTTCAGTGAATTCTCTAACCTATAGTACACCCTTATTTAATTGTTAGCATAAGAATGTCTTATTGCTCCATACGCATTTTTAATATTATTTACTATTTTGTTGAGTTTTTTTCTTTTCCAGTATTGACTGATCACTGACTCCTGGTATACTAATTGAATGACACATTATTTAATATTTATTATTATAACAGTAGCTAATATTTATTGAGCACAATGCCAGACACTGCACAGAGGTCACTTTATCTAATCTTCATAATAATCTCAGAAGGCTGCTGTATAGGCAGTTGGTGCCTGGCTGAGAAAGCAAAATCAGCCCTGGTCCCTATCTACTGAGCTCTGTGTTCACGCCCCAGGAGGAAAGGAGATGTTTTTTTTACACAAAAGCAGCAGCCAGAATAGGTGCATTTGTTCCCTTGATCACCAGTGAAAGAGATATCTTATCCCATTATCCAGATTAAGAAACTGAGGTGCAAAGAAGTTAGGAACTTCCTTGAGGTCACATAGCTGGCAGGAAGTGGTCGAGGGACTAGTCCACAGCCAGACTTGCAGCCCAGGCTCTTATCCCAATGCTGTTGGTGTAATGTCTTTTTCCACTCCTGGGAATGCTCAGTCTTAGTCTGTGAGTGCCCAGAAAACAGGCATTTACATCTCCATTGGCTGCCTTAGGTCCCACACAATACGCCATGTCAGTGAGCACATACATGCGGGGCATTCTTGACACTAAAAGAATGATTGCTCAGATCTTTAGGCAGAGACCTCCAGCTACCACACCCAGTTGCTTTAGACTGAAATTTCACAATGCAACAGGAAGAGAAGAGGCAATGAGAACTGTCAGGGAGACAGTACCCTGAGGAGATCAGCCCTCTAGATTCTCTTTTCCAAGGTGTGCCCAGTTCTGGTGACAAACAAAAGCTTAGAGCCTGGAGGTCAGGCAGCTGGATGGGAAAAGCTTAAGAGAACCGCCCAGCTATCTCCCTTGCATGCACAGCTCACACCTTTGTGAAGCCTTGAAAGATCAGTCTATCCATAAAATACACCTGCCTTCTAACTTTGCACCTACAGTTTCCACCATTTAATGCATTTCTCTGGGTTATAGTGCTCCTACCCGCCACCACCACCCTCCAGTTTCTTCCTGCTTGCTCCCTGATGCCTGAAATTCCTTTAACATGGAACAAAGGCTTTCATTTCATAGAGGGCGATGAGGCTTAAAATGCAAGCACCCCTCAGAGAAGTAGCACAATGATTTAAATTCACACCGTGTAACTGAGGTATAAATGAGTGATCAGGTTTTTTTTCCTGAGAGCACCTTTTTATGAGGGAAAGGCAAAAGAAAGAAAAAGTATGCTAGAAAAAGCAGTGTTGAAGAAGGAAGGGTAGTCTAGAGAGGGTAAGGGGCATGAGTCTGTGGCTTTAGCATCCACCTACCCCAGTGGGTTCTGGATAGCATGGTGCGGGGAATAGATGGGGCCTTCTCAGGGAGTTGGTGCTGGTTTGAAACCCAGCTGTGCAGCCCTAACATGCTACCCGACTTCATGCATCCTAATTTTCTCACCTGTAAAATGAGGGAAATAAAACCTACCGTGCCCACCTGCTTTGGGTGTTATTTTATTTTAATTGTGATGAAATAACATAACATAAAACTTACCATCTTAACCATTTTTAAGTGCACAGTTCAGCGGCATTAAGTTCATTCATGTCATTGTGTAACCAGCATCACTATTTATTTCCAGAACTCTTTTCATCTTGCAAAACTGAAACTCTGTACCTGTTAAACAATAACTGCATTCTTCCCTCTTCTCAGCCCTTGATAACCATCATTTTACCTTCTGTCTCTGTGAATTTGATCACTCTAGGTACCTCAGCCAAGTGGAATCATACGGTATTTGTCCCCATATGACTGGCTCATTTCACTGAGCAAAATGTCCTCCAGGTTCATCCATGTTATAGTACACGTCAGAATTTCCTTCCTTTCCTAAGGCTGACTAATATCCCATTGTAGGTGTATGCCATACTTTGTTTATCTGGTCATCCATTGATGGACACTTGAGTTGCTTCTACCTTAGCTGTAGTGTATAATGCTGCTATGAACATGGTGTACACATTTCTCTTTCAGACTCTGCTTTCTTATCCTGAGGATCTCTTTAAGACCCTCACTTCTTCTGGGTGTATACCCAGAAATGGAATTAGTGGGTCATATAGTAACTCTATTTTTAAATTTGTGAGAAATTGCCATACTATTTTTTACAGAGGCTGCACAATTTCAAATTCCCGCCTATAGTGCCCATAGGTTCCAATTTATGTATATTCTCCCTGAAACTTGTTACTTTCTCTTTTTTTGTAGTAACCATTCTAATTTTTAAAGTTGAGATATGCTTGATTTACAATATTGTGTTAGTTTCAGGTGTCAGCAAAGTGATCTCTATTTTTCTGTTCTTTTTTCAATTCTTTTCTGTTACAGTTTATTACAAAATATTCAATATAGTTCCCTGTGCTATACAGTAAGCCCTTGTTGTTTATCTATTTTATATATAGTAGTGTGCATCTGTTAATACCATGCTCTCAATTTATCCCTCCCAGCTTCCCTTTTTGGTAACCATAAGTCTGTTCTCATGTCTGTGGGGCTATTTCTGTTTATGATACAAAAGAATTGTATCATATTTTAGATTCCACATATAAGTGGTATCATAAACTTGTCTTTCTGTCTCACTTCACTTAGTATGATAATTTCTAGATCCATCCATATTGTTACAAATGGTATTGTTTCATTCTTTTCTATGGCTGAGTAATATGCCATCACATGTATGTACCACAACTTCTTTATTCATTCTTCTGTTGATGGACACTTAGGTTGCATCCATGTCTTGGCTACTGTAAACAGTGATGCTATGAACATTGGAGGGCATGTATCTTTTCAAATTAGTTTTCACCTTTTCCAGATATATGCCCAGGAGTGGGATTGCTGGATCATATGGTAGTTCTATTTTTAGCTTTTTAAGGAACATCTATACTGTTCTCCATAGTGACTATACCAATTTATATTCCTACCAACAGTGTAGGAGGGTTGCTTTTTCTCCACACCTTCTCAAGCATTTATTATTTGTAGACTTTTTATGACGGTCATTCTGACCAGTGTAAGGTGATACTTCAATGTGGTTTTGATTTGCATTTTTCTAATGATTAGTGATGCTGAGCATATTTTTCATGTGCCTGTTGGCCATCTGTCTGCCTCCTTTGTAGAAATGTTAAATTAGTTCTTCTGCCCTAACCATCCTATTTTTTAAATAGAACCTGAATAAACTCCCCATATACATGTTCAAAAGTCAAACAATTGAGTACATCCAACTAGAGAAGACTTGGAGAATAATGTAGGATTATTAATTACAGACTTCCTTGAAGGGTGGAGGATCCCTCCTGCTCTCTCACTACCACACTAAGTCTCCTCCATCGCCTCTATGGACCTCATGCTACTTCCTTATCATCCCTTTCCAAACATCCCTCTCTCATCTGACTTGCCCTGCTGTGTCCAGCCTCCACAGGAAGCAGAGTCTGGTCTCTATACACTTCTCTCTCTTGGAAAGCAGTTGTCTGGAGTTCTGGTGAGTAAATCTCTTCATTTTGTTAGACAGATAGTGAAAATCACTTGGCACACTGCAAATAATAAATGGTAACTAATCTTTCAGTACCTACCTTATAAGGGTTTTGTGAACATTGAGTAAATAAATGCACACAGCGTCCTTAAAACACTTAAGTGCAATCTGAGGTTAGCTGTTATTGTGTTGGTCGTATTGGGGAACCAGGTTTGTCAGGACTTAATCACTTTTGAGCAAGAGATGCTGCCAACAGCTTTGGGTCCAGGTGACCACTTTGAGGAAACTCACCTTGAAGCAGATAATCTTTGGCTTTTCCAGAACTTTAAAGTGTTTCCTTTTAGGTATGTAAATGTAAGGTGAATCTGCACCATTGCACTGGGGAAATGGAATGACAGAGGTTTTGTAGGCTGACAAAATCTTATACCCTTCATAGGAGAAGGTATAAGGGTATAAGAACAAATCTATACAGGGCTCAAGGAACCTTTTTTTTTTAGCCACATGGCATGTGGGATCTTAGTTCCCTGACCATGGATCAAACCAGCATACCCTGCACTGGAAGCACGGAGTCTTAACCACTGGACCACCAGGGAAGTCCTCAAGGAACCTCTTAGAAAGAAAAGGAGTGAGAGATAATCCTTTCCTCATGAGAGTCTGTGTTACTAACAGGACCTCTGTGCTAGATTTGTGAGGTTCTGACTGAATCAGCTGACAGAATCTGAAACAATCTGAGTTGTAGAGGGCAACTCTCTGAGAAGAAGGGCCCCCTGGGCTGGTGGGACAGGGTCCCGGGGCTCAGTGGGGGTCAGGAGGAAGGCAGTGAAGAGTTCTGGCTTCTGCCTGCCTCTGGCAGCCCCTCTGAACTAGAAGCAGTGGAGAAGAGGTAACCAGTGACTCTACAGCCATGTCTGGTGGCTAGTTTATTTGGAACTCTCTGTATTTCCATAGTTTTTCGCTTCTGAAAGAGACACAAGAACCTGAGAATCTTTCAGTTTGTGTGCCTAGCACCCAGCACATGTCCGGAATGAGGCAGGTACTCACTGAAGATCGTGGGACTGGAGTAAGCCAGAAGGGCAAGCAGGACCAGGCGCTGGGAGCCAAGGCGTCTCTTCTCTTCTTGCCTCTGTCCTGGAACCGAGTTGTGGGGAGAGTCACCAGTGCTGGGGACTCTGTGAGTGAGGACCATCCTCTGGGAATGAAGGACGGGAGTTTTCTTCTCTTCCTCATGGTATGTCATAATTTCACTCTGCCTTTTAAGCACTTCAGATCATAGCTTTAAAAATGGAAAATCAAGGTTTATCCAAGGAATAAATCTTTTCCTCTTTGCCTCTCTTTTCATGGGTTAAAACCATAGTATAGCGAGTCCTGAGCGTTAGGTCCAAATGGTTTTGCTTATAAAGGTGGGAAGAGCTAGCCTTTATCTAGTTTTGCAAGAATACTGAGCGACTCTAGAACCTGGCAAACACCAATCCTGCCTCCTGGACCAGAACAAGAGGGCTGGTCCGCCTCCTGAGTACTCTGCCTACTGTGTATACAGCAGCCGGCATTGCATAAACGCAGCACCATGGTAACTGGCACAGTCTCAGATCCATCCTTTTATGACTTACACCTTTATCCCCCTTCTTAAATTGTCAAGAGTTGTAGAAAGAAAGTAAGTTCTGTATGCTCCACCCAAGCACATAAAAGGGCTGACTTCAGCAGGGCGACCAAGGAAGGGGAGGTAACATCCACCAACTGGAATTCTCCACAGACTAGCTGTGTGACCTTAGAAGTGACTCTCTGTCTCGAGCTCCAGATTCCTTAAAGGTAAAGTGGGAATGACAGGAGTAAACTCATCTCCAAGACTTTTTGGAGGATTAAATACACTAACAAGTACTGTATGGTAGTTGCTGGGTGAAGAGTTCCTCTTCTGTGGGGGCGGCCAAAGGGCTGTGTGTATCAGCCCGAAAACACCAGCGGGGTCTCCTGGGGGGCTAGAGGTGTTCATTTCCCAGGCACTCTCTGACATTTCTTCTGTCACCCATATCTGACTAACTGCTGCAGGCATGTTCAGACAGAAGTTTCCAGTGTTCAGGATCTCCTCTCTAAACAGTTTACATCCTCAGGCTGCTTTTCAGTGGGGCCCCAGCAAGGGCTCCTAAGTAGGAACCATTAACTCCTTCCTCAAATGCTGCTGTTCTGCTCAGGATAAACGGAGCCAGAGGAAGGCCCAGCTACCAGCAATTATGAGCGGCACTGCAGTGCTTGCTATCTCCCCGCAGGGCCCTTCAGCTCACATCTGGGGAAACATTTGGTGGGAGAACTAGAAAAAAAGATTCCTCTTGTTCTTCCTGATGGGCTGTATTCCCAAGGCAGTAGTTGACAGGAGTGTCTTCTGGGCTTTTCCCAATCCATTTAAAGGCATCTAAAAGAAATGAAAACTGTCTTCACCCCACCCTTTGTTTGCTCTCCCTCTTTTTTTTCTCCTTTTGTCGCTCTGTTCTCATCTCCTAATGGCGATAGCTTTTTCAAAGTACCCTGGTACCAACAGCTCCATGCAAAAAAGCACTATTTTCCCCTAAACTAAAAAAGCATATTATAATAATAATTTTGAGGCAGAAAACTCAAGGCCAAGGTAATAAGTGCAATTTTTAATTTTTTTTTTTTAATGAATGAAGTACCACACACTTGTGGGGGAAGGAATCCAATATAGGTATGTGGGTGTTTGTGTGCTCAGTCATGTCCAACTCTGTGACTCCATGGACTGTATAGCCCACCAGGCTCCTCTGTCCATGGAATTTTCCAGTCCAGAATACTGGAGTGGGTTGCTGTTTCCTCTTCCAGGGGCTCTTCCCCACCCAAGAATCGAAACTGCAACTCTAGTGTCTCCTCCATCTCAGCTTTTTTACCGCTTTTTTTTTTTTAACTGCTTTTTTACCACTGAGCCACCAGGGAAGCCTCCAATATATATATAGTATACATATTTTATGCAATGAATAGGATAAAAGCCTTCCATTCTCACACATTCCCTCAACACTCTTCCCTGAAGGTGATCACTACTTAATAGTGTGATATGCATTCTTTCAGACATTTCTGTCACTTTTTGGTCATTTGGCAGTAATGTTGTGCTTGCCTACTATGTTCTGGGCACAGTGATAAGTGTTAGAAACAACAGTGAATAAATGTATATAGATACACATACAAGTATTTATCTGTCATATCTATCGGCAGAAATGAGATGACCAGGGTAATGGGTTGACCCTCAGGACTCAACTGGCAGGCAGAGCAGCAGGAGCAGAGTACACCTGCCCACACCCAGCTGGCCAATGGGTACCTGAGTTCACACCCTGGCCACCACAGCTCCCATTGCAGTCTGCCGTCCTGGTCATCCTGTTTCTAGTGTCTCCTTCAGCAATCAATTCTGTAGGCACCGATTAAACAAGAAGGAAAGATGAAGAAATAAACTTGAGGACATGAAAAATGCAGCCAGAGGAAGACTGTGTGTGTGTGTGTGTTTTTCTTAAAAATAGTCACTTTTTCATGTCAGTGGATGGGGTAAGGAATGTGTTGGAGTGGGGGTGGGGAATGGGCAGTGAGTCCTCCCTTTGTGATTAATAGCAGTACATGCAGTTAGAGACAGTAAGAAGTTATGCTCCATACTCCTCCCCACGATCTGCCCCACCCCAGTTTCCTGCTCTGGAGCTGCTAATGAATAACCCATCTTACCACCCCTCCCGGGGCACCGTCTCAGGCCTGGGTGCTTCGACAACCCTGAGGTTCAGGGGACATTCCTCAGCAGTTACTTAGCTGGGTGATGGAAAAAAAAATGCAGCCTAATTGGCTAGTGGCCTTTTCTAGTGAATGAAGGAGGTTTCTGTTTTAAGAAGTAAAGTGACTTACTTCTCAGCGGCTGTTGATTCACTGCCCACAGGGAGATTTTTGAGCACAGGCTTCCTAGCCTCGGTAGAAATTTGCATACAACTTCCACTTCCTGCTTCGGAGCCTGTTCCACGGCTTACCTGGGCCGGGAGAGGGTGGAGGGAGGCCTGGAGCCACCCAAGGTAGAGTGGCCCCAAGAAGGAGAGAGTGTGACCACCCGTGGCGGGTCTGTCTGTCCTTGGCGGCTCTAAGGTAAGTGGTTCAGTTGTCACCTGATTGACCTTACTTCTTAACTTCTGATCCATTTTCCAAAACACTGTTTTCTCCTTTACTGAAAGCGCCGTCTCACTTTTCCTCCGCCTGCCTCTCCCCACCTTTCATTTGTTGGTTCGTGTCCGGAGAGACAGCTCCGGCTGAGAACATGACAGCTACGTGTCGGCTGTGAGACAGGGCCAGTGGTTTAGTATTTCAGACGGGAGAGCGAAGATTAACTCTTTGAGGAATAGACACACACACACACACACACCCCTGTGTTTGAAGACTTAGTGTCCCCACAAGTTTTGATGAAGAAGACAAGCCTCCCCTCCCCCTCCCTCCCCCCCCTTCTCCAGGGAGGGAGCCGGGGAAGGCAAAAAGGAAGACTTTGGCTTCCAGCCCCGGACGCGTCAGTGGCAGAGGTGGAAGGAGAACTCCTGAGTTTTCTTGATCCCTCTTTCACTCGGGGGGAAAAAAAAAAACACCCTGTTCTTGAGCCAGGAAGTCCAGCCCTGTTCTGTGCTGGCTGTGGCTCTGCCAGCCCCTCTGCCCCAGCCCTCCACCCTCCCACACCACCCAGACATTTGCTGGCACAGACAGCCGGCCTGAGCCTTTAGGAAAAACAAGGAGAAAAGTGCTATTATTTGATGTTAGAAGCTTATTGAGCTTCATGTGACTGTCAAGTTCAAGATGGTCTCTTAGTGTAGGGGGATATTTTTAAATGAACAGGAAAAAAAAAAAAAAAAACAGAGGACCTGAAATTTGGTTTCAGATTCTCCCTTCTCTGCTTGCTGACTCTATGACTTAGGCAATTTACTTTTTTTTTCCTTGGGCCTGGATTTCTTCATCAATAAAATGTGGGTGGGGGTGGTGAGCTAAGAAGATTATGTTGAAATTCACTTCTAAGAAAATAAGGCTAGGGTGATGAGAATCCCAGAGGGGTAGCCATAGTGGGCGGTCTTAGAAGATATATGTTTTGTTTACTGATGATCCAAATATGTTAATCTTACCTCTCCTACTAGATAGTCCCTGAAGGAAAAGGATTTAATCCTTCTTTACCCTCTAGCACCCAGAATACTATCAGACACCTCAGGGGCACTCAGGTTTCTTCCACATAAACTGCTCTGATTCGTTTTACTCATCTACAAAAAGTGAAGCCTTAGTCTGGGTGAAAGGCTGTGGGGGTAGGGGTGGGTACTGGGCAGCCACATGGCTCTGTGGGAGAGCTGCCTGGAATTTAGGTATTATTTTTGACTCTAGTTAAATAGGAGAACACAGGGGGTTTCTTGAATTAGTTTATGTCCCATTTGGGTTACCCAGGAAGAAATGGCCTGTGCACTTGCCCACAGAGTCCAGGCAGCACCAGAGAGCTGGCACACAGGCCTGGCTCCAGAAAGCTATGTTACTGACTTAGCTGGAGCTGGAAATGACTCCTTGGCTAGACCAGTCACTTTGTGTGGGGCCTTTAATGGGAGGTGAAAGGAAGCTGTGAAGCACATCCTGATACCATGTAAGGGTGATGACTAGGATCGGACACATTAGATGGTGGACACCCAGAATTTTTAACCTTTTCCAAACCACTACTTTGTTTGAAAAAAAAAAAAAATCATTGTTTCTTTTGAGCTAATTCTCTCCCTCCATACAGTTCACATGGGCCCTGGTTTAATGGGATGGGCTGACTCAGGTATTTTGGTATTGCTCAGCTGTTTCTGTGGAATATGAAGGCCCTGGTATGGTCCTCATCATGCTTTCAGATGGCTCTCTCTCTCATCCTGGGATGAGAGGACAGGAATTTCAAGATGTTTCACCTGTGATGTGTTACTGATTTTTATTTTCAAATAACATGCAGCATTATCTGAAATCAAGCCAATTGTAGTTTGCTGCCAGCCAGGCTTTGACCCAGAAAGACCACCCACAGACATTCTTCATCTTGTGTCATTTGTGATGGAGAGGCCCCTGCTTTGCTCGGTGCTTGGGGTGGGCTGACTAAGCATGAAGTCTGGGCGTGTTGGGGAGAAGACTGTTAACTCAGGGATACTCACTTTGGGAAGGTTCAAAAATGCAAAATATTTAAGCCTGTTTCTCGCAAAATTAAGGAGCTAGTGACTTCCAAATGCTCTGAAAATAAGGAGAAGGCAGTCATAGCTGCAGAAATTCAGAATCATACTTGCAGGCACTCAGAAAGATCGGCTATGCAGGTAGTTTGGCTAAATTAAATCTATGTTTTGAAGAGTTGAAATCTCAGAAATATCCTGAATTCGAATCATTTTTCCACGACAGACAATTTTTGATTAGCCTTTCAAAACACATATGAATTGCAGGCAACTGCTGCATGGGAAAAAAGAGCACACGAATGAGGCATATTAAACTTTAAATTCCTTTCAGATTCAGTGAAATGACCCCCAATGTTTGATCATATTTCCTTATCAAAACAACCCTGCAGTCCTTCTGTGAGAAAGCATCTGAGGATTAGACTCAAGCAGCTTCCCCCCACCCCCCGCCCCCACCGACCTCTTCTGTTTCTTCTAGTGCATTGTCACTGAGGTATTTTTAGTTCATGAAGCCCAGGCTGTCCTTCTCCCTCAGACATTCTACATTCTTTGCATCTCTTGCCCAGCAGGCCTCCTACTCACCCACATGTGTGTTGATGCCTGAGAGTTAAGCTCACTCTGTACCTCTGTGCATGTGTGTGTGTGTGTGTGTGTGTGTGTGTACACACAGAACTTCCTGGAGACTTGAAGCTATAAACTGGCTAAGGGAGGAAGGTGAGCTTTCATCCCCCTCGTGACCTGTGAAGCTGTGCCAGTCTGGAGTGATTTCCTGGTAAGGCAGCTGAGATCAAGTCATTTGGATGGGAGCCCCCAGCCCGCGTGACCCCCTTCCTTCACCCTGAAGACCCAGGCTGGCTGAGGTCTGGGCAGCTCCTCCAGTGATGATGGGAACTTGGCTTTTCCCACCTCACCGTTTCCTGCACTAACGGTCCCAGTGTTTTCCGTCTTCCTCTCCCAGGCGGGGTTCCCAGGTCTCCCCCCCACCGCCCTCCCTCCTCTGTGCTGTAGGTGCAGACTCTTGCGGGCTCAGCAGCTCGCCTCCAACACTCTTGCCTTTTACCTGCACTCATTCTCTCCCTCCCCTTCCAGCTGCCCCTTGTCTTACCCAGCAACATGTCAAAATCACAATTTAAGTGAGCCTCTGTCCTCCACCAACAAAGGACAAATTTTTTTTAACGTTTCCTTCAGAGTTTCCCACTCTTCTGGCTTCTCTTCCATTTTCCTTTCCTCCTGTCCACCCCTTCTTCTCCCTCCCCGGATTTTTTCCTTTCTGCCCCTTCTTCTCCTACACACTGGGGTCTGGACTGAATTAAGAATCACAAATGTGTGTTTAGAGAAACCTTATCTGAAACAAACAAACAAAAGAACCCATGGGCTGGTTGAGGTTGTTCTCTAAACGGTTTTTACCAGCTTCCAGCACGGTGGAGTCAGTCCATTCCCATTAGCCCCGTCAGCCAGCTGAGCAGCTCAGAGGAGTTTCAGAGCGAACTTCTAATCAGGTCGGGTCACGCTGCACTGCCTTCAGCCTGCTGTGAGCTGTACTGTGCAGGACACGAACAAGGGCCAGTAAACGTTTCCTCATCTCCAGGGCTCACCACTGCTTCCAGTCCTCTGGCAAACCAAGTGGAAGAACTTCTCTGTCTGGGAAATTCTGCAAGTAAACTTGGAAATATTTACTCACTGGAATTTGAACCTGAGCCACACAGTTCACTCAAAACCAACTTCTACTAAGCCAACTGATGTTGGGAAAGTTTGCACGCATTTGGGTAGTAAATGAAGAATGTTAATGAGTTTAAAGTTTTGTTGTTGTTGTTTTTTTAATCCAGAACTTTCAGACACTTATAAAAAAAAAAATTACTCCCCGGAGAATGAAGTAAGACCTTGAGAATCTGTGATTGCAAAGATCTGATCCAAATTGGATCTGAGGCTCTTCCTAGCTGTAAATTTATATATTTATTAATATATCCCCCCAAAATATTCATGCTGTCTGTCTCTAGGGCCCTTCAACCCTATGGTTGACCCAAAGAATGCTTTAAAAAAAAAAGCCGAGCAGTTGGTAAGAGCAAGACTTGATCATTTAGGAGCTGGTAATGTGGTTTATTAATTACTCAGGCTGCTCACTCCTGCCCTTCCTCTGCTTCTTGCTCTGCTATTTGTCTTCTTCCAGGGACATAACACCTTCATTAAATCCCATCCGTCCTTGCCTCAGAGGCATCCCCTGGAAAATATCCCCTCTCTAGATGCATCGCCATTTATCATCACCCTTTGTTTGTGCTCTGTCAACAAGTTTTCAATTTATTTTGAATTCAGTTTATGATTAAAATTTAATGAGATCCAATCAAGTGCTTTTCTCAAATCAAGATGCCTCGGCAGTCTCACCCATCTCCACTATTGCAGTGGCATGAAGGAAAGCCATCACAGGTTTCCAGCCTGGCCATTCTTCATAAAACACAGGTGGCAGGTATCCACGCCTCCTTAGCTTCAAGGTGAATGGTTCTGAAATCTATTTATTCCAGAAGCTTCTAAGGTTTACTCAGCTCCTGCCATCCCCTTTCTCTGCTCCCCCCCAAAGCTGTGCAACTCCATGCTTCCAGCCAAGAATCAAGAGGGTTCAGTGCACAGGCTCTGGTGCTGAACTGCCTGGATTTGAATGCTAGCTCTGCTCTTTACTAGCTCTGTGGCCTTGACAAAGTTACTTAACCTCCCTGTGTTCGGTCTCCCCATTCCTAAAATAGAGCTGACGCAGTGCCTACGAATAGGGTGTCTGTGAGGATAAGTTAATACATCCAAAACACCTGGAACAATATTTGACCTGTAGTAAACATGTGACAAATATTAACAATCATTGTTAGAAAGGGTCGGCTTTCTTAAGTATATCCATTTCATTAAGTTTATGTTGATTTATCAGCATAATCTATATCAGAGGTTGATAAACTGCAACCCTTGAGCTGAAGGTGGCCCATGGTCTGTTTCTATACCTTTCTATTGCTAAGAATTTACATTTTTAAAGGGTTGTGTACAAATGAGCTAACTAAAAAGCAGAATATGAGACAAAGACAGTTTGTGGTCCACAGGGTATGAATATTTACTGTCTGGTTCTTTACAGAAAAGGTTTGCCAGTGTCTGATCTATGTGGTTTAATGGAAAGAGTTTGGAAATCTATAGGCTGGAATTGGCTATGACTTTGAAAAAGCTACCTAATGTGCCTAAGGCTCTCTATAGTAGGAATGGTAGTGATACCACATATCCCTCCTCTGACCCACATGAGATAATGTATACCAAATCTGTATACCGAATCTGCCAGAAATACACATGTTGGTTAAAAAGATACAGATTCCATACACTTTGTTGTTGCTGTTCAGTCACTAAGTCGCGTTTCTTTGCAACCCTGTGACTATAGCCGGCCAGGTTTATGTAATGGTTTTAGCATCTAAGTATAAAACAAGCAAACATGGTCTAGAAAAACAGTTCCAAAGCCAACTATTTGTTGTAAAAACAATAACAAAATAACCTTTGTTTTTGGAGAGCTTGATATGGGCCAGACTCTACAGTCAGAACTTTATTTACACCTTCTTCTTTTATCCTCGCAATACCCTCCTGTGGGGCAAATGCTGTTATCTCCCCTCCACACACTTTACAGATGAGAAAAATGAGGCCTAGAGAAGTTCAGTAATTTTCTCAAGGTCACACATCTAATCATGCCGCTTCAGTTCAGTTCAGTTACTCAGTCGTATCCAACTCTTTGCAATCCCATGAACCGCAGCACGCCAGGCCTCCCTGTCCATCACCACTTCCTGGAGTTTACCCAAACTTATGTCCATTGAGTCGGTGATGCCATCCAACCATCTCATCCTATGTCATCCCCTTCTTCTCCTGCCCTCAATCTTTCCCAGCATCAGGGTCTTTTCAAATGAGTCAGCTCTTCCCATCAGGTGGCCAAAGTATTGAAGTTTCAGCTTCAGTCATGCCACTAGCAGAGAAAAAAATCCAATCATAGGGTGCTTGACTCTAGAGCCTGTACATTTAAGTCCTGCATATTTTCCACATCATAGAAATATGTATTGATTCAGGATAAGCCTGTCTGGATGGCAGAAGCCACAGTTAACTGTGAACATGGACATCAGATCTGAATATGTGTGACTTGTGTCCTATGCACAGCAGGATAAGGGTCTAATCTAACAGACCTACAGAAAGAGAGGCGGACATGATGGGAGGAAAAGAAGTTTTGGATGAACTATGAGATGAGAAAGGCGGGACTATGAGGTCAGACAGATTGATAATTGGAGGCAGGATGTGCTGGAGGAAAGAAAGTTTGCTGAGAACAGACGTGAGCAAAGACTTGAGGGCAACAAGAGAGAGAGAGACAGAATGAATGGGAAACTCTGTGAATGGGACACCTGGGAGCATTGCCACAGGGGATGTCAAAGCTGCTGATGTCTTGATAATTATCTGCGAAACCGGGCTACTCAGGAAGGAGAGAAAGCAGAAAGGAAGCCAGAGAGACTGGGATAGAAAAACTGACAGATTTGAAGAAAGATGCTGGTCAGAATCTAAGGGCTAGAACCACAGCTCACAGTCCAATAGTGCAGTGAGATTCCAGAGAAGGAAAACTGCTGTCTCTTGAGTCAGATCAGATTAAGAACCAGACTCGCGTGCATCACTTTTTCACCTGGTTGTATGCACCTGGCGGCAGGGAGCGGCTTTCCAGGTGGCACTAGTGGTAAAGAACCCAGCTGCCAATGCAGGTAAACATAAGAGACTTGGGTTCGATCCTGGATTGGGAAGGTCCCTGGAGGAGGGCATGGCAACCCACTCCAGTATTCTTGCCTGGAGAATCCCATGGACAGAGCAGCCTGATGGGCTACAGTCCATGGGGTCACAAAGAGTTGGGCATGACTGAAGCAACTCAGCACGCACGCATGTGGACCTGGGACTAGTCTTCCATTCCTAGCTTGTGCCACTCCAAGTCCACTCATCCCCACTGTGGACAAATGTCTTCACCCTCTGTTAAATGGTCTTGTATTTTAAGGAACAGTTTACTCTCTCCTGGGTGGTCTCAGCGGTGCCTCTCTCTCATTGATTCTTAATCTTTGTGGACATCAGAATCACTGGTGGAGCATTTCCTTTTCCTTTTTTATCTTGTAAGTAGATATACAGGCACTTGGTACAAAACTTAAATGGTAAAAAATGCTCTGAAAAGCAAGTCTCCCGCCCGCCTCCGCTCCCAGTCACCCAATTCCCTTCCTGGAGGCACCCTCTGTTCCAGCTTTCTGACCACCCAGCGTGGGCACAGACAGACTTAGATCGGACAAAGGGTAACTCTGCGCACTGTTCTGCTTCTTCCTTTTTTAACTTCACGATAAATTTTGGAGATAGTTCCAAATCAGTTCACACAGAACTTCCTCAGTCTTTTCCAAAAGATGCGGAGTATTCATTGCAAGGACGGACCATGGTTTTAAAAAAGCAGAAGCTTTTTGGGTGGGTGAGTCATTTGCAGTCTTTGTTGTTACAAACCTTGCTGCATTGCCTATCTTCAGAGCCTCTTTGTTTTTACAAAACAAGTGCATCTCTCTATAGAGGAAATTTTTGGAAATGAAATTACTACGTTCAAGGACATTAGATTTAAAAATCCCAATAGTCATGGCCAAATCGTACAGATGACACTTCCCCTGGTAAAGTATGAGAAGACCTATTTCCCTGTGGGACTTGGTGGTGGTGGTTTAGTTGCTCAGTCGTGTCTGACTCTTGCGACCCCATGGACTGTAGCCCACCAGGCTCCTCTGTCCGTGGGATTCTCCAGGCAAGAATACCGGAGTGGGTTGCCATTTCCTTCTCCAACCTGCGGGACTTAGACAGAAACAAAAGGGCGCCCTGGCCTTACCTCAGAATCTCAAAGGGTGGGGCCTGGGCATCTGAATTGTGAGCCTCTTAGAAAGCGCTTTTGAGTCAGAAACTCTTCTGAGGTCCGTGGGTGGCCAGCCTCTCCCTTTCCCCAGCGATCTGAAACCATGAGCTAGACTTGTCTGTTGGCTGCATCCCTAATAGCCTCAGCCTCTCCCGGCTTTCCGAGCTCAGTGTCGTGCTGATGAGCTGAGACTGTCCAGAGCACGGCCACCAATGGGGTTCAACAGGCCCTAACTGGGAGGTCTTCTGTCCCCTTCGGGGTCAGAGACTTCTCTAGATCATGGCTAGAAAAGAGGGCTTTTTTGCTTAAAGCTAATTTCCACCCTCTGAGCAAATCTGGAAAACTCAGCAGTGGCCACAGGACTGGAAAAGGTCAGTTTTCATCCCAATCCCAAAGAAAGACAATGCCAAAGAATGCTCAAACTACCACACAATTGCACTCATCTCACACGCTAGTAAAGTAATGCTCAAAATTCTCCAAGCCAGGCTTCAGCAATACATGAACCGTGAACTTCCAGATGTTCAAGCTGGTTTTAGAAAAGGCAGAGGAACCAGAGATCAAATTGCCAATATCCGCTGGATCATTGAAAAAGCAAGAGAGTTTCAGAAAAACATCTATTTCTGCTTTATTGACTATGCCAAAGCCTTTGACTGTGTGGATCACAATAAATTGTGGAAAATTCTGAAAGAGATGGGAATACCAGACCATCTGACCTATCTCTTGAGAAACCTGTATGCAGGTCAGGAAGCAACAGTTAGAACTGGACATGGAACAACAGACTGGTTCCAAATAGGAAAAGGAGTATGTCAAGGCTGTATATTGTCACCCTGCTTATTTAACTTATATGCAGAGTACATTATGAGAAACGCTGGGCTGGAAGAAACACAAGCTGCAATCAAGATTGCTGGGAGAAATATCAATAACCTCAGATATGCAGATGACACCACCCTTATGGCAGAAAGTGAAGAAGAACTAAAGAGCCTCTTGATGAAAGTGAAAGAGGAGAGTGAAAAAGTTGGCTTAAAGCTCAACATTCAGAAAACTAAGATCATGGCATCTGGTCCCATCATTTCATGGGAAATAGATGGGCAAACAGTGGAAACAGTGTCAGACTTTATTTTTTTGGGCTCCAAAATCACTGCTCATGGTGATTGCAGCCATGAAATTAAAAGACGCTTACTCCTTGGAAGGAAGGTTATGACCAACCTAGATAGCATATTTAAAAGCAGAGACATTACTTTGCCAACAAAAGTCTGTCTAGTCAAGGCTATGGTTTTTCCAGTGGTCATATATGGAAGTGAGAGTTGGACGGTGAAGAAAGCTGAGGGCCACAGAATTGATGCTTTTGAACTGTGGTGTTGGAGAAGACTCTTGAGAGTCCCTTGGACTGCAAGGAGATCCAACCAGTCCATCCTAAAGGAGATCAGTCCTGGGTGTTCATTGGAAGGACTGATGTTGAAGCTGAAACTCCAATACTTTGGCCACCTCATGCGAAGAGTTGACTCATTGGAAAAGACCCTAATGCTGGGTAGGACTGGGGGCAGGAGGAGAAGGGGACGACAGAGGATGAGATGGTTGGATGGCATCACCGACTCGATGGACATGGGTTTGGGTGGGCTCCGGGAGTTGCTGATAGACAGGGAGGCCTGGCGTGCTGCAATTCATGGGGTCGCAAAGAGTCGGACACGACTGAGCGACTGAACTGAACTGAACTGAGTGAGATGGGAATACAGGCTGTGCCAGGGTTACAACCATCTGGATAGCATATAGAAGAGGTCTGGAATAAAAGAGGGGAAATAGAAATGTTAGGAGAGGTGGGGTGCTGAGTTAATTTTTTTTAATGTCTAGTTATCTTTTTTATTACAATATTGACATTAAAGACCAAAAAATAAAACTGCCACTTCCAACCCAACCCACCTGATCTGCCCATGGCTCTCTGATGTGGCATTGTATTCTCTGTGACACCCTCAGGAGGTTGGCGGGGTTGTTCTGTCAGTTCTGGCTGAGGTCTAGGGCTGAAGGGGCCCTTGTGGTGACGGCAGGCCTGTCCCACCTGCTGCTGAGGATGTAAGAGGAGACCGGGTACTCCGTGTCTGAGCAGAGAGAGCAGACACCCCATCATGCTGTGGTGTAGGCTCACTGTTACTCTGCCAGCAAAGGTTCAGGTCAGCCCCGTTGTGAATGGGACCTCTTCAGACCTGGCCTCAGGGCCTGACACTTAGTGGAGCTTAATATACATTTGAGAGTAAGAGGGAAGGGTACCCATGTGGTCTAATTTCAAGAACTATGAGGACTTGGCCCACCAAATCCTCCCCGTCACCCTTCATGGACCTGACTTCTTCACAATCAGGGATCCTTCCAGGTACACGGATCTGACTCCTCTCTAAAACAGGCATTGATCCTTCATTCATTCAACAAATAGTTATTGAGCACCTGCTAGGTACCAGGTATAATTCTAGATGATGAGAATACAGCTGTGAACAGAAAAATTGAAAATCACACCCTCATGAAGCTTACATCCGGGGGGGGGGGGGAGAGGAGAGACAATACACAGGAATATTGTACTAGGTATTAGAATTGATAACGTCTCTTTTATAGTATATACAATGGTGACAACCACTGAGAGAAGGATAAAGCAGGAAAGGCAGACGGAGTGAGAGGAGCATGTAAAAATTTTAGAGGGTGACCAGGGATCCCTCACGGAGAAAGTGAGAGCTGAGTAAAGACTTAAAAAAAGAAAGAAAGAAAGCCATGCAGATGTGTAGGGGAAGAGTGTTCCAAGAAGAAGAAATGGCAAGTGCAAAGGCCCTCGATTTGTATTAGTTTGATTTCCTGTACTAGTCGTTTTCCTTCAGCTGGATTACAAACCACTTGAAGGTAGGAATAATGTTTTATGTCTCCAGAAATAATTTTATTTACCTTTTACTAGATACCCTCTTGGACCTCATGAGTTATGTGTCACTTGTAGGTATCAACTGTAAAAGAATTTTAATTGAGCTTATGCTTCAGAAGAGGGGGTTCACAGTACAGTGTCAGACACACAACAGGGTTCAGTAATCATTTGCTGTTTGAATATTTGTAGTGACAAATTTAAAACATCGGTGTTCACTGTGTTTCTTAAAAATTACTAACCCCGTAGTTTTCCTGAAAGGCTGTTCATTGCCATGCCAGGTTTATTCACTATCATCCAAGGAACCGCTTGTTCCTTTTCAGACCAGTTTCAATTCTAGAATTCCCTCCCTAGGACACAACCTCAGAATCCTAGTTATGTGACCACACTCCGGAGATGACCACACTTGTCACCCTTTTTATTAGCTTCCTCCAAGTCCTTGAAATCTCCTCAGCTGGAAGAGAATTTGCAACTTTTTAAATTTAATTTTATAATTTTTAGGGAAGCACTTCAGGGAGAATGTAAACAATTATACCTGAAGTGTCGAAAATGAAAATGAATCGCACACCAAGAAACAGCCGACAGCATTTAGTTCTCTTGCTGGCTGGTTCTCTGGCAGCTTCTCCACCCTCCCCCGTCTCCCTCCCTGACCCCCATCATTCAGCTGGGGGTCCACAGATGCTTGCTGAAGATTACGTAACATGCAGCCAGTCCTTTGGAAAATACTTTTGCTTCCTGACCAGCTGAAGAGCATGTTGTATGGCATATCCAATTTCAGAGCTGTAGAAAAACTGTAAGAAAGAAAGGAAAACAATGGTGAACATTTTTTAAATACTCAGTAGTTGAAATATGTGTGTTTGGGGTAGGTCTAATCAACTGATATCAGTTGAAAGGTGTGTGTTTTTCCATGGTCTAATCAGTTTAGGTAATGAGGTCTCTTCTCTGCAGAGCCATGGGGCAGGAAGCACACCCAGACTAGACAGCAACCTAGAAAGCCCGCAGCAAGGAGGGAGGGAGGGAGGGCTGGCAGGGACTTGCAGCCTGAAGGAATTTTCTCTTGTGAGAAAGTGGTACAAAGGTTGTTTGGAGCAGATGGGTAAGTCTGATACCAAGTGAGGGTCAGAGAAGTGTTAGCGGACATTCATTTGGCAGGGAGTGCAAGGAAAACTGGGGCTTTCCTGATGGGTTAAGTGGTAAAGGATCTGCCTGCAATGCAGGAGACTCAGGTTCAATCCCTGGTCCAGGAAGATCCCCTTCAGCAGGAAATGGCAACCCACTCCAGTATTTTTGCCTGAGAAATCCCATGGACAGAGGAGTCTGAGGGGCTACAGTCCATACAGTTGCAAAAGAGTCAGACACACTGAACACACATGGCAAACTGACATCTCTTTTTATAGACCAGGAAGAAAAATGTGGGAAACCACTGATCCCACTTCTGCTCTGTGGGGCAGTGTTTTAAAATGCATGTGACTTCCCTAGTGGTCCAGGGGCTAAGACTCCAGGCTCCCAGTGCAGGCGGCCTAGGTTCAAACCTTGGTCCTGGTCAGGGAACTAGACCCCACATGCCACAGCTAAGACCTAGTGGTAGCCAAATAAATAAAGATATTTTCTAAAGTATGTTGCTTAAAATGCATGCTGTCATGTTGCCATTGGGTCAAGAGAAGGGGAATTCCTATTTTTCCAACTTGTCTTAGAGCAGTAACTGATGGGCATTGTGCCTTGGGGCACAGTAAGCCCTCAGTGAGTGTTTGTGTTTGAAATTCTACACAGATGAAAGAGGAATTTAACGATCCAGCCACCAGCACCACTCCTTTTCTCTGTATGGCATTTGAGGCATGTTATGTACGAGGCCTTCAGAGAACCGACCGCTGGGGTCTTTTCTTGTGACTCGTTCACTCCTACTGTCCCTGCTCTGGCTCCCCATCCTCACTTCAGAGGATCCCCATCCTTCACTTCACCTTTTCCCCTGACCTGCCTCCTTCCTTCCCCTGGAGCCCAAGTATTCTGGGGCATCATTTCAACCAATCTAATGATAAGGGGAGGCCAATTTTCTTTCCCATTCTGTCATGTTGGTTGAGAGTTCTATTTCTATGGGTAAAACAGTATTCCCTGGGCTGTGGGCTGACTGCTGTGGGCTAAAGGCTAGTTTATTGAGCCTTGTCCATGGAGCTGCTACATCACAGGCCAGATGGTCGTGCAGGCATCATGCAAAAGGTAATTAAGTCCTCCAAATAACCTATAGCTGTAATTGGAAAATGTCACTATGACCTTTTTTCCAGCTCTTTTTAAACTCAGGCTTTAAAATTCTTTTTTTCTTTTTTTTTTAATTAGGCAATAGGTCACATGGAGCAATAGTTTAAAAGTTCAGAAGGTGAAATTTCTCCCTCATCCTCCTCTCCCTCAGCTTAGCCCCATTCTCAAAGGCAGCCAATGCACCAATGTCTTATGTGTCCTCCATATACATTTTATACGTGTGCAAGATGTGCACGCACACACACACATACTCACACATTCCCTTCTCCTAACTTTTTCCCACAAAATAGCAGCACCATTTACACATTGGTCTGCACCTTGCTTTTTTTTTTTTCTTATCACTTAACTGTATGTTTTGGAGGTCATTCCATATCTGTTACTGATATTTCTTTCATCATGGATTCCAAACACACACGAAGCA
Organism: Okapia johnstoni; assembly: GCA_024291935.2. Lineage (NCBI taxonomy): Eukaryota > Metazoa > Chordata > Mammalia > Artiodactyla > Giraffidae > Okapia > Okapia johnstoni. The sequence goes on along the minus strand of CM044317.1, from coordinate 58,910,463 downwards.
ATCCACGTTCTGATCATTTCTCTTTCCTCGGAAATTCACCATTGGTTTTCATCTGTGTCTTCCCCTTGCTGCTGTATGACTTCTACCACACGATGATCCAGTCACATTCTTTGAACAGCCTTCCAGAAAAAATTATCTTAATAAGTCTTAGTGCCTTTCCCTGGAGGATAAGCGAATGATTTTACATGACTGGGGGCTCCGCCAGCACATTGGTGTCACACTACTATTAATTTAAACCACATCTTGAATGGGGTCCCTTAAGGTCATGAAGTGGGGACTCCAAGAACTGACCTGACTCCTGAGGTTGTGGCATGTTTTCTCTTGTTCCAGACACTAGAATGAACCGAAGCATTCCTGTGGAGGTGGATGAATCAGAACCATACCCAAGTCAATTGCTGAAACCCCTCTCAGAATATTCCCTGGCAGAGGAGTCAGAACTGCCTGCTCCAGATGCAAGGAACACAGCACCTAACAACTTGTCTGCATCCCCAACTGCTCAGTCTTCATCCAGAGACTTTCCTCAGGCTCACCCACCCCTGCAACTATCAAATCTCCAGCATCCTGTGTCCCCAAGGGTCACCTGCCTGCGCGCTAAAGTCTTAGCAGAGGGTGAAGACAGCTTATGGAGGAGACACCTGGACCCCAGCAAAGACTTCCCCTCAGGCTCCTCTGCAGTCGGGGAGCCTGAGACTCAGTCTGTGGCTGGAGCCTTCCCCCAGGAACATCAGTTTTCCCTTATGGAAAAACGTAATCAGTGGCTGGGATCTTGGCTTTCAGCAACTTCTCCTGACACTGGCCATGACTCTGACAAATCTGACCAAAGTGTACCTAATGCCTCAGCAGACCCCCAAAGTGGTAGCCTGGAGATGGTGCCCCGGCCCCACAGGAGCCGAGCAGCCCCAGACCCACCTACAATAGACACGGGATATGATTCACAGCCGCAGGACGTCCTGGGCATCAGGCAACTGGAAAGGCCCCTACCCCTCACCTCCGTGTGTTACCTGCAGGACCTCCCCAGACCTCTCAGATCCAGGGAGTTCCATCAGTATGAACCTCAGAGATACCCAGCGTGTGCACAGATGCTGCACCCTGAGCCCTCCGTGCAAGCTCATTGGAACTATCACTACTATTGTCCTGGAGACCCCGACCACCAGGTGCCATGTAAGTGAGTTGCCCTCCTCTGGATATTGTGGCCCGGGTAACTGAATAAACGGGAATCTCGCGTCAGTGTCTCACATCGTTAGACCAGCATGGGCAGGTCAGAAGGCAGGGAGGGCATTCTGCTTCCTATGGGGCCCTCCATGTGTGTTTGGATTTGCAAGGGGCTGTAGAAGAATGCTTTATCTTGGCCCAGAGCCATCCCACTTGGAACCTGCCTCTCTAGGAAACATTAAGAAAAAAACAGACTGCTCTCTAGGGTAACTGAAGTGAAGCTTACCTAGAGGCAGGGAGCCATCCCAAATGACTTCTAGAAAATTTTGTTGTCCAAATTCTTGGGCATTCTTTACATGCTTGTTCTCCACCTTAGATTTTTCAGAAAAAGAGGCCTTCAGTCAAAAAAAATCAGAAGGTGCCCAGAATGTCCTTGAGACTTCAAATTCATGGCATTACATGAAAGTCCCATCATTCCTGTATTTCTGTTGCTTAAAGCCCTTTGGAGGTTGAACCATCCACACCTACCCTATGATCTAGCCACACTCAAGGACTGGCAGCCCCCTAACATGTCGAGCTATTTCATAGACTCCTGCATTGTCCACATTCTTCTCTCTACCTAGGATTTTTCCCCTTCTTGTATACATTTGGACCAGTTCTATACCTTTTAACTGTTTTCTCAAGTTCTAATGGGTATACTGTAAAGTTTGCCCTTCCTCATTCACTGAAGGGCAGTATATTTAGTGTATGCAGCCATCACTACATATATCTTTTAAGACTTAGCTCAGGTGTCCCTCTGACAGCCTCCCCAGATCACTCCCTTCTTCAGGCTCTCTGTTTCCTTATGCTCTGCCTGTTGGCACACCTAATGCCAGTATGGCATCTACTTTGGGCCTTTTTTACTTCTCTTGTCAGACTGTAAGCTTTCGCACATCAGCAAATTATGTATTTTCAATCCATAATTCCCCAGCATTTAGCACAGTGACCAATATATACGAGACTCTCAATAAATTATGTCCAATGAACGAATAAAATGCGTCAGTGCAGTAAGCATCTCTGAAAGCGATAAACTCTTAGACTGAGGTAAAAGGTCCATTACAGTTCTTGATGTCAAGTCTCCATGAGGCTGCTGGCTCCATGGGGCTTTACAGATGAAACCCTGGCTGGGAGGCTGGGAGATGCAATATTTTTCTTAGCAAATAAACACCATATCAAAAACAGTTTGAAGAATCTGACCAAATCTGATGCCTAGCATTAAAATAAATTATGGAAATAATCACAAATCCTATAATCAGTCACAATTTATTTATTTGTACATGTACATTTAATATAAAGCTTCCTAAAGCAAATTCAGCAACAGGGTAATTCATAGTTTAAAAAAAGAAAATGTGAGGTAAAGGAATTTAACTTAGATGATGCCTGAAAGAAAACAGGGAAGAATGAATGTGAGTTAAGAGTGAGGCTAAGAGATGAGGCGGCAGCAGGGCTTTGGGAGAAAGAGCCCCTGAGATCTACAGCTGGGACTCTGGTGTTGGCATTGGTTGCTGGGCGGTCAGCTGACTGTGAAGCAAGAACACCACTGATGTTCCGAGTGCCCAGGAACAGGGTGAGTGTGCTGGTAAAGTTCCTTAAGCATAAATCACTGAACCTTGGCAGGGTCAGGATTTGCATTTTTTTCTCAATGATTTTTAGGTTAAAAAGGAATCCCACAATATGTATTTTTTTTTTTTAAGATTCTACTCCCTGCATTTAAAGATAATTTTTCTGATCATCATAATAATATTTATTCACTTTCAAAACTCAAATGTGCCCCAAAGTCTAATTCATGTTTCTATCACCTAAATATAATTCCTTATTGGGGTTTGACATATTTACTGTTTTCTTTGCATGTATATATTTAATATGATATTAAAATAACTTCAGTATAATTTTTTAGCATTGTTTCAAAATGTTGAATAGTATTTCATCAGATGGATCTGTCAAGTTGTTTTTAAGCTATTTTCTGTTGTTAGATATTTTAGTTTCCCATTTCTGATCCAATCAGCAATGATACTATACATCACGTACCTACGTTTTTATCTGCATTTCTGGTTAATACCTTAGATTAATGTGTGGAAGTGTGAATACTTCATCAAGGGCTTTGTGATACTAAGTCCCAAGCAGTTGCCTTAAACCACTAACAAGAGAAAGCCTCACTGTGATAGAGAAAGCGTGGACTCTTATCATTTGAGGGTCCCAGGAAGATCTTCCCACTTGATGGTTTTCCTGTGGAACCCTGAAATGTCATCATTAGCAATCTAGTCCTTGGAGGTAAGCATTGCCCTCCCTGGGCAGGCTCTGTTAAAATGCAAACCCTCCCAGTGTTCCCGCTGGGAACGCTCTTCGTCTCTAACACCTGCTTTCTTTATTCGATTGCCTTCCCTTGTTCTCTGTATTATTTCCTTCTACTGACTTGGGGAGGAGGGGGGGCCCTAGGATCCTGGGAGTGAAGACAAGTGATGAAAGGCAGAGAGGAGAAAACTGGGACAGGAGAAAGGACTAATTCATGGACGGAGTATAAACAGCCAATAAGTGTATGAAACCAAGCTTCACATTACTGAATTTAAGAAATGCAAAATTTTTAAATATATATTTTTCCTAATTAGATACACAAAAATAAAAAGTCTGGGACCATATCTAGTGTTAGTGGGGTTATGGGAAAATGAACATTCTCATCTACTCTTGTGTTTTTTTTTTTTTTAATATATTTTGTGATTTTATCTATTTACTTTTGGCTGTGCTGGGTCTTCATTGCTATGCTAGGGCTTTTCTCTAGTTGCAGTAAGCAGGGGCTACTCTCTAGTTGCTGTGCACGGGCTTCTCATTGCAGTGGCTTCTCTTGTTGTGGAGCACAGCTTCTAGGGCACTCAGGCTTCAGTAGTTGCAGCTCCCAGACTCTAACAGGCTCAATAGTTGTGGCTCACAGGCTTCATTGCTCTGCGGCATGTGGGATCTTCCCAGATCTGGGATTGAACCCATGTCTCCTGCATTAGCAGGCAGATTCTTTACTGAGCCACCAGGGAAGCCCCCATCTACCCTTGCTAGGAGTATAAATTGGTACAGTCTTCCAGGAGGCAATTTCACTATCAAAATTTTAAACGTGTCCTATTTGGTCCAGCATCTCACTTGTAAGAATCTACTCTATAGACACATTCAATTAGCATGTGAAATACATGAATGAGGACGTTTATTAAAGCATTGTTGCATTAGAGTAAGAATAAAAATCTAAAATGCCTATCAATAAGGGGGAAATTATTGTAAATAATCATAAATAATTATCAAATTATGTTATAAAGGATATAAATTATTGTAAATAAGTTGTGATTTATTTATACAATAGACTATTAGGCCCCTGTTACTACACTTTGACATAAAAAAGATTAAAGGAGAAGCATGCTATGTGGATCCCATACATGCTATTTTTTTAACTTTATATGTTTAAAAACGGCATTAAAAAGACTGGAAGGTGGCCACACCATTAACAGTGATCGTGACGGTGAGGGGAATAAGGAATTAGGAGAGACAGGGAGATTTTTCTTCTCTATATACTTTTGCTAAATTTGTTATAGCAAACAGGCATTACTTTTATAATGTAAAAAATAAGTAAAAGTTGAAAAAAGTAAAAGGAAATGAGAACATGTGGGCTCACCCTAAATGACCCCACATGTGCCTTGGCCCTGGCCTCCAGGGGCCTCTAATTATAGGGAAGAGGGTCAGGGTTGGGCTGGTTTTGTCTGGGAAAACCAGTGCTTATATTTTGTCCTCAGGGCACTGCAAACCCAGAATATTTCTGAAGCCTCCGATAGCAATGGCTCCCAAGAAGGTTGCTATGAGGATTAAATGAGATAATGTATTAAAGACACTAGGAAAGTGGCTGGCTTGTAGTAAGCTCTCGATAACTAGCAGCTCTTAGTTATTATTGCTATTATTTAAATAGATCCTGCAGCCCAGCCCTGTAGAGTGCCCCTCTGCTTCTAGATCCCTCTCCCTGGCACAGATTTTAAGCATTCAAAGCAGGTATACAAATGCTTAGTTTTGTGTCAGGGCTATCACTGCACTTAATTGCCAACAAAACTGCTTCAAAAGAGCTGTTCACCTAAGTGATGCTCTTGCAGTTGGAAACCATGGCTACGTGATTCTGCTTGGCTTTAGAAGAGCATTACTTCCTCATCTGTTAGTGAAATATAAATAAATGCTCATCATGCAAATGGAACAACTTAGCCCCTGCAAGTTAAAGCACAAATGGTTACTAGTCACTCCTTTCATGTAAAAAAAAAAGTTATCAAAGCAGGTGAAAACAAAAAGTGGAAAAGTCTATTTCTTTCCTTCCCCGTCATCCCCCAGAGAAGTCAGCCTCTTACTGCCTCAAAATCCTTCCTCTGAAGGTCACCAGAATGGAGGTCATGGCTCTGCAATCAAATAAAACCCTTGATGCAAATAAATTGGAAAAAAAAAAAGAATGTATTAAATCTAAAGTGCTCTTATCTTACTGTAAAATTCTTGCTTTCTATACCAAAGAGACTGAATAAAATAAATCCGTGGACACATGCCCACTATTGCTCATATAGACCCCCAAACATGATTATTTGTGTGCTAGAATGCATGCACAGTTAAAAGTAAGGAAAAAACAAAGCAGATGGAAGAGATGATAAAGAAAGGCAGTCCCTTTCAGGAACTACAGCTGTTTACAGCTGGGGAGTTCCTGTAACAGTTTATGTTGGCCATCCTGTCTTCCTGGATAAACTGATTGTGTTATATCATCATGTTTTTTCTGACAACTTAAAAATCACATTTTATTTTCTCCCTCATAAATTCTTTTAATATCACTCTTAATAAGGAAGAAAAATGTTGAATGTTTTGACTGACAAGTGGAAAACCTCATTTAGGATTTGGTTTACAAATTCCAAGTGGTCAAAGCCCAGTAACACGAAGACCGTGCGTAATTCAAGCCAAGAGGATCATAAGATTGACGAGTAACACACAGTTCTGGGCACCCATGTATGATTGTGCAAGATTTGTATTTTTCTGTGATGAACACTGCGTCACAATCTAGGAGTTACTCTGCTAACAAATCACTTGTCTATCACATCCCCCACCACCTTCTAGTCTCCATCTTCTACAGAATACACTCTCTTGATGGAATTTTAGGCACAGAGCACAAGTCTCTGGGGGAGATATCTTGGGGAGTGGTTCTTAAGTCTACCGTGGAGGTGGCTGATGGCTTGCATGTCTCCTACTCATACACTAACGAGTGTGGGTTTATGTTTCAAAACAGACATCCACAGACAAACAAATTTTGTCTTTCTCTCCTGATTTATTTTGAGCAGCTCAGGAGAACTACAGCCTATTTATCTCTAGTCATTGCATGCCTAGCCATAGAAGTTCAGTAATATTTGTTGAATGAATGAAAAGAAATCTGTTCCCTACTTCCTAGAAAAAGAAGTGATTCCCTAATTATGAGTAGAGGCTTTGTGATTTCAAGCCTATGAAAGGCCATCTCTTTACTTGTCTTACGGGAGGGCAGAGGAAAGAAAGGAGGTCACTGGGATTTGGAAACAGACCTGCTCATTTGTTCATCAACTTATCCAAATATTTGCCCAGTTCTATGCTAGGCACTGGGTGTACAGTAGTGAATACAACACCCTGTCCTTGTGGAGTTCAGAGTCTACTGGAGATAAGTCTACTGATAAGTAGAAATCAGCAAACAAAATAACAAAGAGTATGGGTTATAAAGAAAATAGCCAGGTGTTAGAGCAAGCATTAACAGCATGGTGAGAGGCCTCTTTGAGGAGGACACATTTGAGCTGAAATCTAAAGGATGAGAAGGTCCAGGAAGCAAGGACTTTAGTATTGTTAATCTACTGAAAGCAAGTGAGTGGAGATAGAGTGGAGTGAGCAGTGAGAGAATGATATCCTAGAAAATGAAGGAGGCAAGAACTGTGATATGGAATTTGGATTTTTTACTCAGTTTAACTTCATCTTCAGGAAAGCAAAAAATTGAACTCTATAATCCTGAATAAGGAACTCAGAACAGTACTTGGCATGTAACAAGTACTCGGTAAATATTAGCCATTATTATATATACCATACCCAACTAAACTAGCAAGCCTTGGTCAAAATAGTAGAAGGAAACTATCAAAACTTGAGCAATGAAAAGATGTTCGTTTATCTGAAAATGTAGATTTTATTTAGCAACTTCTTCATACAACCAGCCAAATTCCAGTGGAACCAGTCAAGTTCCACTTAAAAAGGAAATATTACTTTTGATTGACCCTCTGATACTCAATATTTCTTTGTTTTAAACAATCAAAAGACAGCATAGAGAACTATTTTGTCAGTACCCTAATTTTAAAATTGAGGTGGATCGAGACACGCTCCGGCCATGGTGGTGGTTGCCCCCGCGCAGAGCCCGGCCGCCGGGGCCCCTAAAGTACTGCTCCTGTCGGGCCGGCCCGCTGCTGCCGCGGGAGCCCCCGCTGGTCGGGCTCTGCCGGTCATGGTGCCGGGCCAGCAAGGGGCCAGCCCGGAGGGGGCGCTCGGGGGGCCGCCCCAGGCGCTCAAGCGACAGCGCCTCACGCACCTGAGCCCCGAGGAGAAGGCGCTGCGGAGGAAACTGAAAAACCGAGTAGCAGCTCAGACTGCCAGAGACCGAAAGGAAGCTCGAATGAGCGAGCTGGAGCAACAAGTGGTAGATTTGGAAGAAGAGAACCAAAAACTTTTGTTAGGAAATCAGCTTTTACGAGAGAAAACTCATGGCCTTGTAGTTGAGAATCAGGAGTTAAGACAGCCGTTGGGGATGGATGCCCTAGTGACTGAAGAGGAGGCAGAGACCAAGGGGAATCGAGCGGGCCTGTGGCCGGCTCTGCTGAGTCCGCAGCACTCAGACTACGCGCACCTCTGCAGCAGGTGCAGGCCCAGTTGTCACCCCTCCAGAACATCTCCCCATGGACTCTGATGGTGTTGACTCTTCAGACTCTGAGTCTGATATCCTGTTGGGCATTCTGTTCAACTTGGACCCAGTCATGTTCCTCAGATGTCCTTTCCCAGAGTCTGCCAGCCTGGAGCAGCTCCCAGAAGTGGACCCAGAAGGACCCAGTTCCTTACCAGCCTCCCCTTCTCCATCCCTGGGGACTACATCAGCCAAACTGGAAGCCATCAATGAACTGATTCGTTTTGACCACGTATATAAAAAGCCCCTAGTCTTAGAGATACCCTCTGAGACAGAGAGCCAAGCCAATGTGGTAGTGAAAACTGAGGAAGCACCTTTCAGCCCCTCAGAGAAAGATCACCCTTAATTCACTGTCTCAGTGAAGGAAGAACTTGTAGAAGATGACTTCATTCCAGAGCTGGGTATCTGAGATCTGCTTTCAACCAGCAACTGCCTGAAGCCATCTTCCTGCCTGTTGGATGCTTACAGTGACTGTAGCTATGAGGGTTCCCCTTCTTCCTTGAGCGACATGTCCTCCCTGCTTGATGCAGACCATTCTTGGGAGGACCCTTTTGCCAGTGAACTGTTTCCCCAGCTGATTAGTGTCTAAGGAGTGATCCAATACTGATGCTCTTTTCTTGACTGTGACACTGCCTGGAGGACAGCACAGAGGCCCTGTGCTTCATCCAAAAAGCCAAAGTAGAGGGGGTGTGGTCCTAGAGAATTCCTCCAAAGTATTTGTTCAAGCCTCCTAGGTCACCCCAAGTATTGTCTTTTGACCTTCAGTGGTCCAGGGTATGTAGATACATTACTATGATCCAGAATTACAGCTTCTGAGGGTGTACCTTTATCTTAAGGGTGGTGGTTTGCCCTGAAGTACTTACACAAACAAGGGTCACGTGATAAGTGTTTCAGACATGGAGTTAAGAATGGTCCTGTATCAATTTCTCTTTTCCCTTCTCAGCATCCCAGGCTTGCCTCTGATTTTAGGGCCCTTAGTCTGCTTCTGCAAGCAGAACACCTACCTGAGGGTGCTCCTTTTCCCTCATGTACAGTTCAAGTAAAGATCAAGAATCTTTTTAAAATTACAGAAAACTACTATGTAAATACTTGATGAAATCTTTCCCTGCTAGTGTAACTTTTGGAAGGTGCTTTCTCCATTTATTTAAAACTACCTGTGCAATTAAAAAGTACAGTGCAAAAAAAAAAAAAATGAGGTGGATCATTTTCATCTGCTCACATAAACCAGTGTAAGTTTTTATCACAGGTGGCCATTTCAGAAACTAGAGTTACAGCTAATCAAACACTTAGTCCTCGTGCCTTAGTGATTTTAATGACATGATTTGTTGCTATGAGACAAAAACATGTGCGAGAAATAATCTATTTGAAATCATATGACCTTGCTTGAAAGGCTTTTGATTAACAGCACTAACATACACTTTCTGGAAAAAAAAAACAAACCCTATGATTAGAGCTTGGTAGTCCTTTTAAAGCAAATAAAACCTTATTAGCCATTTATTATTGGATATGGGAAGCAAGAATGGCTCCAAGCATTAAAAACTTTCAAGGCCATTAGCAAAGTTGCTCCTCTTTTATCTTTTCTTTCTTCTTCCTACCTCCAAAGGAGACACTGAAAAATACCCTAGATGGATAGCAGATGAGAAATAGACTGCCTAGAAGACCCAAGACCTAGCAGGCAGATTGTGCCATCCTACATGGCTTTGCTTGTGCGTATGTATGAAGTTGACTTTGTAACTCTTCAGTCTTCATTCATAGGTTGAGCATCCCCCAGGTATTGGCACTGTGCTTTGAGATGTGGTGGCAATCAGACACAGTGCATGTTTTTACAAAGCTTAGAGTCTAGTAGACAAGGCAGGCAAGAGTCTAGTAGGCAAGGCAAAGTTGACAAGTAGGAGTCGTGCTTACTTACACAAACATGAAAAGTGCTAGGAAGAGAGTAAAAGTGGTGAGATGGGATAAGTAACTGGTGAATAGATGATATCTGAGCTGAGCCCTGAATGTCAAGAAGCTGATCTGTAAAGATACAGGACAAAACACTCTGAGCAGAGAGGATGGCAGACTCAGGCTCCCAGAGGTGGGGACTAGCTTGGTGTTCAAGATGAAGAAAGACAACCAGGGTAGCTGGGGCTTGCTGAGCTTCTGAGAGTGTAGCAGGAGATAAAATCAAGAAGGGCAGGGACCCCATTCATGCAAGGTGGATTTTAAATGCAATAGGAAATCTCTGGAGGGCTATATCTATAGCTAGCTTTGTAAAGGGTCTATCCATACAAGACTCAAGGCTATAGGGCTAGCCTAAAAATATGGCTAGCCCTTGCCTAATGACCTGATGGCAATGGCACTTTTTGCGCTGTTCTAGCTGGGAAAGGGCCTTTCCTGGTGGCTCAGTGGTAAAGAATCCACCTGCCAATGCAGGAGACATGGGTTCAATCCCTGGGTCAGGAAGATCCCCTGGAGAAGGGAACGGCAACCCATTCCAGTATTCTTGTCTGCGAAGTCCTGTGGACAGAGGAGCCTGGAGTCCATGGGGTCGCAAAGAGTCAGACAAGACTTAGTGACTGAACAACAGGTGGGGAAAAGAGCAGCAAGAGAGACCAGCCCTATAGCCCTGAAACTCCAGCTGGTGAGGTGGACCCCTTGGAACTTATCTGACCTGACCCAGGACGGCCATAAAAACAAAACCTTATTTTATCTTGTTCTAGACCATAGGGGTCTCTGTGGTCCTGTCTCCCCATTTTTAGAGATGCCGTCCAAGCCCTGGTCTTTGTCAGCCAGGGGGTAGGCCCAGGCAGATCCTTTTATCCTCTTCCCCTTCTTTAAGCCCCAAATATCATGACCAGGCCTAAGCAAAAGCAGGGCAAAGGTCACGGTCAGGGCCACAAGACAAGCTGTATTCAGAAGGGTGTGGTCAGTTTTGCCAGAGGAAGCATGACCTGGTGTCACGGGTCAAAGCAGACAATAGACCGAATCCAGGGAATCTGACCAAGCTTGAAAGACAGGCTGGGGCACATTTCCAGGGTCACCCAGTCAAGTTTCCTGAGCCCACACAGTGGGGACCCAGTAGTGGCCACACTAGTGAACACACATATTATTAGTCTTCTGTACTTGAGGCCATATTCCTCTAGACGGTTCTTGACTATTTAGCAAACCAAGAATAAAAATCTTAACCACATTCTCACCCTCCACATCCTGGTGCTGATGACCTGCTTTTTCTGTTATTTCTTGCTCACTTGCAAGTTTTGTTTCACCCTTCTTCCCTGCAAGTATCCTACCTACACTACAGACAAATTGGTTATTATGTTTATAATCAGAAGAATAAAGACCAGTAAAGATCTTTTGAATATCAAGTTTCCTTCTTGCCCTAACTAGCTGTGCCTTCTTGATCATCCAAGTTCTTACTTGGGCAGAGGTGGCAATGCTTGGATCCCCAGGATGTGCTCATGGGGTGATCCATGTGGCTCTTTTTGTGGGGTTATATGTGCCTCTCTCCAGTCCTTCTACAGGCTGAGCTCACCCCAACGTGCATCCAGTCTTTCAGACTTCCCACACTCTAGCCCGTTGGATCTGGACAGTTCCCTCAGAGCCTTCCTCTCCCACCCTTCCTGGGTTCCTTGCATCCCTCTTCTGGCCCTCACTTCTCTTCTCTCACCGGGTCGGGCTGGTTGCCTTTAATCCTTTGGGACTCTGTTACTCCTGGGCCTGGCTGGGGCTAACTTTCTCCCAGGTTAGAAATTCATATAAGTTGATGTGATGACTAGCTTTGCTCTAAGACCTGCCCCAAGTGCACATGGCCTTTAGCAAGAGGGAACTGAGACAGTTGTGAGGTATTGCCAACTGCTTGGCTACTTCCCAGGGATATGAACCAAGTTTTCATTCATTTACTTCTTCCTAAGAGGGATTGAAAAAGCTGACTTGAAACTCAACATTCAAAAAACAAGGATCATGGCATCCATTCCCATAACTTTGTGGCAAATAGAAGGGGTAAAAGTAGAAGCAGTGACATATTTTCCCCCCCTTGGGCTCCAAAATCATTGCAGTAGGTCACTATAGTCATGAAATTAAAAGACACTTGCTTCTTAGAAGGAAAGCTATGACAAACCTAGACAGCACATTAAAAAGCAGAGACATCACTTTGCCAACTAAGGTCCATCTAGTTAAAGCTATGGTTTTTCCAGAAGTCCTGTACCAATGTGAGAGTTGGACCACAAAGAAGGCTGAATGCCGAAGAACAGATGCTTTCAAACTGTGGTGCTGGAGGAGACTCTTGAGGGTCCCTTGGACAAAAAGGAGATCAAACCAGTTAATCCTAAAGGAAATCAATCCTGAATGTTCATTGGAAGCACTGATACTGAAGCTGAAGTTCCAATACTTTGGCCACCTGATGCAAAGAGCCAACTCATTGGAAAAGACCCAGATGCTGGGAAAGATTGAAGGAGAACAGAGAAGGGGGCGGCAGAGGATGAGATGGTTAGATAACATCACCGACTCAATGGACATGAATCTGAGCAAACTTTGGGAGACAGTAGAGGCATGCTACAGTCTATGGGGTCACAAAGAGTCAGACACAACTTAACAACTGAACAGCAGCAAAGAGAGACTGGTATGTGTGTGTGTGGATGTGTGTATCCAGGGAAGGAAATGAGCAAGTAGTGATTCTGTAGCTATCATGAGGATAATTTCTCCTAGCCTTGGGTTTTAAAACTTGGGGAATTATGGTAGGAATAGTTGTGATCTGGACCCTTTGGAATGTATGTGACCTGACCCAGGAAGGCTATAACAGCAAAACCTTGTGGTATAGCTCATCCTAGACCAAAATGTTCTCTGTGGTCCTATCTCCCCATTCTTAGAGATGCCCTCCAAATCCTGGTCTTTATCAGCTGTAGGGCTGCAATCAGCTCAGTTTGGATTGTTTTAAGCATCTTATTTAAATAGGCACCTATGTGGAGTTCTGTGCTTCCAATTTAAAACATTAAGCTTATGATTTCACAGATGTTTTTGTTTAGGAAAACAATAGAGACAATGACTCAGTTTAATGAAAACTATCAAGTAAATAATATAGAAATAGTATAGAAATGTGGCAAACATCTCAGAGGTGGTAAATGGTATATAGAACCCTCAGTTGGTATCAAGACAAAAATTTGCACTGAGCTTACCTCTCCTTTCATGCAAAGGAGCCACAGTCAGTCTTCCCTGTTTTCTTTGCTGTCTTCACCTACAGATGGCCACGACTACCCTCGAGCAGCCTACCAGCAGGTGATCCAGCCGGCTCTACTTGGACAGGCCCCACCTGGAGCCAATGCAAGAGGCCTGCACCCTGTGCAGAAGGTCATCCTGAGTTTTCCCAGCCCCTGGGACCAAGAAGAGAGGCCTCCACAGAGAAACTACTCTCCCCCAGGCCTCCCCAGGTATCAGTAAGTACAACTGATGGGGCCTAATTTCAGACAGTTTTTACATGAAAAAGAATGATGCCAATGCAATCAATATGTATCAGAACTCTATTCCTTTGTCACCCAGGCTGGTGACCAAGTCACACAGTGGAACACCCCACATAGACTTTTCAGGTCAGGAGGAAACCGAAGCTGTGTGATAAGAATCTGTTCACCAGACACATGAAGCCACTGATGACTAGTCAAAATGCCCTTGAATTTCCTTCTTAAGATGCTAAGTCACACCTGCTTTTACTTCCAGATCTCTTGGCCTTTTGGATCAAGAGATAGGTTTTCATTTTCACTATGACTGACTTCCAAGGCTACAAAGTTCTTTTTTATATCCCTAGTCTCTACACCTGTTTAAGTCCATTTCTTACTTTGAAATTTTAAATTCAATTGGTTCTCAACAGAAATTTAAAACAACTGTTATTTTGTAATAAAAGCATTCACTCATGTTTAACACCATTATTAGGTCTTTCCAATATTTCTTCCAGAAAAATAATTTTGGCTTTTCTTGACTTTTATTGTCTAATCTTTTAGTCATATTTCTCTTCATTGTTCTTTTTCGACTCCTCAAGTTTTTGGGTTTTTTTCTCTCTTCATTTACAGATCTAAAATATACAGGGAAACCTCATGTAAATGGAGCTTCCTAATTTATGACAAAATTGGAAAGAGGGTAGATAAAACATTTGCTCTTGCTCAAGCACAACTTTTATCTATCACTCAAAGTAAATCTATATTCCATTTTGAGAATGGAATGAGATATGAACCTCTTATTGAAGCAGTTTTTTTTCAGAAATGGAGAAATAGGTAATCAGCTCAAAAAGTGTACTGAAAAAAAAAAGCCCACACTATTTACAATGGCAAATAAGGTGCCTTTCCTCTTCACTCAAAAGCCAACAACCCTCAGATTTTCTTTGCAGACAGATGCCTTATTTTTTTTTTTTACAAACAAAATTGCGTGGAATTTAAGTAATGGAATTAAGTAATGATTTTATAGTCAGATCAGCACTCTTGCAGAAAGCAATCTAAAATTCCAAGAAAACAAACAAAATTTGAGCATCTCTATGTATAGTGTTGAATAGGAAAGGCAATAGTAATTTTTAAAATAAACTTTTATTTTGAAATATTTTTGGATTTATTTATTGTAAATAGTACAAAGCAATTGCTTTTGTAACATCAGTTAAAGCCTGCTATGGTTTCCTAGGATTTATCATTTTAAGATAATGAAAACTAAGTTCAGGTAATGAGGTTAATTCTCTTTTTACTGATCTTTAGAAAGAGAATCTTAATACAGAAAGATTACTCTGTCATTACTCTCCATTATATTGTTTTTACATGAAAGTTTTTTTAAATAGTATCAAGGCCTTAACATATCTTTTTCAAATAAGCATGTGTGTGTGAAGTTGCTTCAGTCGTTTCTGATTCTTTGTGACCCTATAGGCTGTAGCCCTCCAGGCTCCTCTGTCCATGGGATTCTCCAGGCAAGAATACTGGAGTGGGTTACAATGACCTTCTCCAAGGAAGAGCATGGTATAGTACCATGCTCTTCCCAACCCAGGAATCAACCCATGTCTCAGGTTTCCTGCCTTGGCAGGTGCATTCTTTACCACTAGCACCACATGGGAAGCTTTGTCAAATGAGCAATCATCTTTTGTAAACAACTAAGTAACTTAGGGTACAAAGTCACTTAATGCAAAAAGAATATGGAATTGTATCCTCATTAAATGAAGGCATATTGTGTAGAAAATATTTTCTATATTAATATAAAATAAAAATAACTTCCTCAAATACCACAATTGGAAATATATTAATAGCATAGTTGAGATTTTGTATAATTTTAAATCTTGTTACATAGACTTTCAGAATTTTTTGATTACTCTTTTGGGTAAAAATACGAAAGCATAAGCAATAATCCACTAAAACTAGGCATATACACATAGATATTATATTCAAAACTTTTTAAAAATTTGTAATATAAAACAATTGCAAACACATAACAAGTAACATTCCTGTTCCCGCTACCTAGATTTTTTAAAATGTTAACAATGCCACATTTACTTCATATTTTTTTGAAGAAATAAAATATTATAGACACAGTTTTAGTCCCCCCTAGCAGTTAGAATTCAGTTACAGAAAACAGAGACAACTCTAGCTGTTGTAAACAGAGGGGATTTAATATAAGGAATTGGGTGCTTACGACATTGGAGGCTGGAGGTTTTAGGTTGGGCTTCCAGGAATGGTCTCAGGGCAACATCACAGAACTGGGGAACATATGGGCTGCTTCCTCTGGCCTGGTCAGAGAGGCAGAAGCCCAGAAAGCCACCACAGGGCTCTCCATTCTAGGCCATGCTGCCAGCACCATCCAGAATCAGGAAGCTGCCACCGCAGCTACTGGAAACATTCCGTGCCTACAAGATCTGCACTGGCGAAATACCGATGCCCATGCCCTTACCTTGACACTGTGAAGCTGTAATGGAACACTGGGAGGCCTCCTCAGCACCCCATGACAGCACTTACCAACAGAAACCACAGAAGTGGCAGAAGCATGGCCTGCATGTCCTTTTACCTTCCAAATCTCACACAAGTGCATCTGATCATTCTTCTCAGCAGACTGTTCATAGGAATACTGGTGACCAAAATAATAATAAAGACCCCATATGATAGTATGGTAGAAATGTATTCAGTAGGTCTTCAAAATTGGATTTTCATTTGTGAAATATTAACAGCATAGATACTTTTTTTTTGGCTGTGCCATGCAGCATGTGGAATTTTGGCTCCTGGATCAGGGATCAAATCTGCACCCCTTAGAGTGGAAGCAAGGAGTCTTAACCACTGGGCCAGCAAAGAGACCCCACAACATAGATATTTTAAACCTACATGGTCTTTTCTATCTTTTAATACATAAGTAAATGTTATCTGTTGTTGTTGTGTTAGTTGTGACTCTTTGAGTCACATAGTCTACCCTATGGACTGTAGCCTACCAGGCTCCTCTGTCCATGGAATTCTCCAGGCAAGATTATTGGAGTGGGTAGCCATTCCCTTCTCCAGGGGATCTTCCAGACCCAGGGAGTGAACCCACACCTCCTGCATTGCAAGCAAATTCTTTACTGTCTGAGCCACCAGGAAAGCCCAAATGTTATCTACTATGAGCTTAAAGTTCTATCTTTTTATCTGAATGCCTAAACATCAAACCTTCTATGTCACCCATTATATTACTTTGTTTTGTTGGTGGTCTTGTCTGACCTGAACATAAGAATTATCTTCCCCATTATACAGTCCTTAAATTCAGAAATCAAATCTTGCTTCCCTCTTTGACCCTACACACAGGTCCTTACAAATGCCAGCTGGCTGAACTGCTTATTGACAAAACTCTGTGGAAAAAAACAAAACAAAACAAAACACCAAACCTTTGTCCTTTTGGCTCAGAAAAGAAATGGAGGCAGAAGAAAGATAGCTCACTGGAATTACCCACAGTCATTAAACGCTTTCTGTCCCTCTAGGTTTGCCTTTATGCAACATGAACATTTACTGTGAATGTATTCCTTTCCAGGGACCAGCAGTATAACCAGCCACCTAATAGAGGTGGTGCTCCTGAGGGGTCCTTGGAATGTCCTGCTGAGTTGAGGCCACATGATCCCCAGGCTCCTTTGCCAGCTGCTGTCCCTAGACCCCCGAGTCACCCTCCAGCCAGAGGAACTCTGAAAACAAGCAATTTGCCAGAAGAATTGCGTAAGTTGTTTGCAATGTTATTTTTTCCTTCTTGGTCATGTCTTACACTTTGAGAGTACTTGATGATTCTTCATCTATAATCTTGGATATTTGTCACATACTACACAGTGAAATGAAATGTTCTTTTTTGCTTTGGGTTTAAAAACTAACCAGGATTTTGTGTGAGTGTTTGTAGTGATTCTGACACTACCTGCAATACTCCCAAAGTGCTTAACACTAGATTTTCTACACATGTACTCCAACAACAAATAACCCCCATGCTTTCTTCCTCTTCTAAATGATTCTCTTGAGTGGACTTGTCCCTGGATAAATTGATTGGATGTTCATGTGGTACTGGCCAGGGACCTAGTGTCTCACCATAAATTAGCAGCAGCCTTCAAGAACGAGGTCATTTCCTGTAGGAATGAGCAATTGTGTTTGGAAAAACCAGTCTCACATTCTCCACACTGCTGTACAACCAAATGCAAACTAAGCCTTTTATTTAAAGAAACATTCGACTAAGTGTCAGGTGATGATGCTTTTTCCACATTTTGCAGCCAGAACCAGAAATGTTGACATATCACCAAAATGTTCTCATATGAAGGTCAGTTGGGACAGTAAGTTCCAGAAATCTTAAGAAAACAGTCACCACTTGTGAAATTGTTATGTTCTGTTGTGCTTGCCGTAATTCTAATAAGCCCCTTCCAAATCTAGGCACTGCTTTGAACTACTTTTCCCTTTCATGCACTGGAGAAGGAAATGGCAACCCACTCCAGTATTCTTGCCTGGAGAATCCTAGGGACGGTGGAGCCTGGTGGGCTGCTGTCTATGGGGTCGCACAGAGTCGGACACGACTGAAGCGACTTAGCAGCAGCAGCAGCAGCAGCAGCAGCTTTGAACTAAACTTAAAATTAAGCCCTTTGCGTTTATTAATTCCAACTGGGAATTTAAGTCATTTAAGGCGCTGAAAGATTTCTATGACAATTGTTTTTTATTAAAAAAATGTTTTACTGGTGCACCGGGATGACCCAGAGGGATGGGATGGGGAGGGAGGTGGGAGGGGGGTTCTGGAAGAGGAACACATGTACACCCATGGCGGATTCATGTCAATGTATGGCAAAACAAATACAATATTGTAAAGTAAAAAATAGATAAATAAATGAATTAAAAAAATAAAAAATGTTTTAATCTTAAAATCTTAGACATTAAAATTTTGAGCATTTCTGGAGAATGGATAATGTTGGGATATAGTCTGGATATCAGTGTATAGAGCATATTCATTTTACCTTAACCTATAAAGGGAGTCCTAAAATTCTTACAGAGGAATTGGTTGAATATTATGTGTCGAGAAGAAAATACATTGAGTGCCATCAATATGCCTGGCTGCTTAAATGAGTCAATATGACCATCGAACATCTTCTCATTTGAGAGATGTGCTTCAAAAACAAGAGCCTAGGTCCCCTGGATTAGGGAATGGCTACTCACTCCAGTATTCTTACCTGGAGAATTCCATGGGTACAGGAACCTGTGTGCTACAGTCCACGGGGTCGCAAAGAGTTGGACACGACTGAGCGACTAACACTTTCAAGTGTAGTAAGTAGGTTCTCTCCAACCCCGCCCCCACCGTCTTCTCCACCCTCTGCCCCAGAGCTTCCTGAGATGTAGCCAGTTGATTTCAGACTAAATGCCAACAGAGAGATATTATTCATCTACTATGTTAACACGCTAGCCAGATAATTTACCCAAGATGTTAGCCTGGGAGAACACTGGTTCTCATCCTGACTGGGTTAAGCTTGTGGGCACAATGCCATCTGTTGCTCTAGACTGACTCATGGACGAGTAAGGGAGTCAGTGATGCTGGACTGCCCAGAGGCAGGGTCTCTGCTTCAAGCTACTGACGTTCTTAATAACATTTCTGAGCTGCCCTTTAGTCTACTCTAACTTCCTGGCCAGTGCCCAACCAGTGAGTAGTGAGGGGAAGGAGGCGGTGGAGAACCACTTTCTCCTTCCCCTCACTTGCTCTCATCAAGTTCAGGGTAGCAGAGAGCATCACATCATGAGATCAAAAGAGGACACAGCTGGGTGGCCTCTTAGCAGGGCTCAACTTCCAGGCCTGCTGTGAGAGTATTTTCTTGGGCACAGTGCCAAGTGCGTCTGGTATACCCAGGGTGGCCTGATCTTAAGGCCCCGCAGGTTCCGGATGATGGATTCTTTTGTTTGTTTTGTTAATGCATCATGTGGTTTTTCAGAAGACCTCCTCTGCTTGTCTCAGCCTGCCAGCACTCTCTCTGATGCACCCTGAGCAGTCTGCACACCCTGGGACAGACCCCCTGCCCCTTTGGGCCTGCAGATCTATGTCTTGAGGACAGTAATTCACCCTGCTGCAGCCATAAACCCTTAGACTGCCCCCTCATTCTGAGGAGTCCCTTCATTGTTCTAGAAGGCCGAAAGACACTGCATATGATTTGCAAGTGTTGTTTAGAGTGGAATGATTTGACTAGTTTCTAATAATTGACAAAAATCTCTCTTTAGGGAAAGTCTTTATCACTTATTCTATGGACACAGCCATGGAGGTGGTGAAATTCGTGAACTTTTTGTTGGTAAACGGCTTCCAAACTGCAGTAAGTATTTTATCCAAAGAGAAGACTGAACAATTAAAGTGAGTATAATGAAAACAAAAAACAAGAGAAACATGTAAAAAGTTGTTGATGGCTTAAACTCTATTATTTGATTTATGTGATCATGACCTAAGCGCTTACGGATTTAGGTAATTGTTTTCTAGAATGCAAACTATCCAAACTCTCCAGCATGTTTTTCCTGCATGCCTTTTGAGTGACCCCAAGTGCCTCTGAGGACTTCCCTGGTGGCTCAGACAGTAAAGAATCTACCTGCAATGCAGGAGACCAGGGTTCAATCCCTGGGTTGGGAAGATCCCCTGGAGGAGGGCATGACAACCCACTCCAGTATTCTTGCCTGGAGAATCCCATGGACAGAGGAGCCTGGTGGGCTACAGTCCATAGGGTCACACGGAGTTGGACACGACTGAAGCAACTAAGCAACAGCAACAGCAACAGCAAGTGCCTCTGAACAGCTAGCATGATATTAATGCCCAGCATGTATGCAGCTGGTGCTCAGCCTAAAGGAAAGCCAGGCTCTCACTGCACTTGGCACCTTTGCCCTTCCTCACCAATCATGCCCACTTTGGTTGTGCTTCTTGTGGTGCAGGAGGCTCACAAGGTCACCTGCTCATTTGACAAGATCCTTTCATTCTGCCCTGGGTTGCACGGTTTGCAGTGGAGGCCCGGCAGCCTGGGGCCCCCCACCCCACCGTGCACAACTGGCAGTCCACACTTTGCTGCCGCAGCGCCAACAATTCTGAACAGGGACCCAGGTTTTGCAACCCAGGGCCGGGTTCTCAGTTGTTCTAAGCTAGTTCAGGAAGGTAGACACCCCAGCCCTGCAGTCCCCTGTAATCTTAGGCCAAGAAATTTCAGGAAGCACACACTCTTCAAGTGCCCTGCAGTGCCTTGGAAAAGCACAGCTTCCACCCATGTAAGTCTTCCTTAGGATAAATAGAATACCACAGGAGGCTACTCGGAGGACTAGCTTTCCTCAAACACTGATATCACTTCTCTTCCTTCCCCGAGGCCTCCTCTGGGTATTTAGTGACAGTGGATTCTAAAGAGTAGTGAAAAATTAAGGGAAATATCTACGAATACAAATGTTGAAGAATGTTGAAGAATAAAGAAAGAATAATTAGTAACTAAATGTCCATTTTAAGGGTTATTTAGCATTTCTAATAGGAGTTTTATTCAAATATTTCTTTAGTCTGTAATTATTTTTAAATGGAAGTATGTGAAAATTTTTACAAATATACACTCTACACCCCAACTTCATGACTATATAGATATATGAATATATAGAGATCAACGTTTCAATTTCTCGTTTCTGGGATAAGAAACACTGGGACAACTCATATAAAATCAAATTACAGGACATAAGGCCAACATTGTAGAAAAGATCTTACTTTTAGTCCTTTCCACATAAGCATACTGATTGCCTCCAGAGAAGAGGACGGGTTTTTGTGACCTTAACAATTAGGGGCTGCTTAGGCCCAATTTAAATTTGTCCCTAAACCCTAATCCTCATCATTATGAAGTGAAAAGTGAAAGTGTGAGTAGTTCACTCATGCCGGACTCTTTGTAACCCTGTGGACTATAACCCACCAGGCTCCCCTGGGAATGGAATTGTCCAGGCAAGAATACTGGAGTGGGTTGCCATTTCCTTCTCCAGGGGATCTTCCCAACCCAGGGATAGAACCCAGGTCTCCGGCATTGCAGGCGGATTCTTTACCATCCGAGCCACCAGGGAAGTCCTTAAAGCCTGTGGTAAAATCCCGGAGCCTCATCCTGGATAGCTAAATTATTGTATCGATACATCAAGATCCCCTTAGTGGATAAAAATTAATTTAATGGGTAATTTCATAAATGGATCATTTTCAAAGTTCTAGGTGAGTCTTAGGAAACCCATAGAGAATGAGGAGTGCAATATCCCAGGACTAGCAAAAGCAAGGAGTCTACCACCCTGAGGCCTAAAGAGGCAAGGGAACAGTGACTCCTACAACCTAAAGGGGGCACTGTATTGGTTTGCTGGGTCTGCCACAGAGTACCACAGGCTAGGGAGCTTAAACTGTCCTTTATTTTCTCAGTTGTGGAGGCTCGTAGTGTAAGATCAAGGTTTCAGCAGGGTTGGTTTCATTCTGAAATGTCTTCCTTGTCTTGTAGAGAACCATCTTCTCCCTCTGTCTTCCCCCGATCTTTCCTCTGGTCTTTCTTTATAGTCTCCTCTTATAAGGACCCCAGTCATACTGCATCAGGGCCCACCCACGAGACCCCGTTTTACTTTAATCACCTTTTAAAAGCCCTATATCCAAATACAGTCATAGTCTGAGACACAAGGGGTTAAGACATATATTGAAACATGAATTTGGAGGGACACAATTCAGCTCATAACAGTAGCTGGGTGGAAAAGTTGGCCTGACAGAAGCTGTGTATTTTAGTAGATGTCTGGAGAGACCAGTGGAAGATCTCCAGCACATTGTTGTTTCCAGAATGTCTAGCTCCATAGCAAGGAAGAATTTAGGTGCTGGGATAATAATAAGAATGACCATTTATTGAGGACTTACTTTATGCCTAGCATTATGATATGCCTTTTCCACTCTAACTCATTATAATCCTCACAAGCACCCTAGGAAGTAGGTTTATTAACCACATACTACAAATGAAAATAGTAAGACTTAGAGAACTTCGGGAAGATTTTCAAAGTCTTCCAAGTGGAAAGAGGAAAGCCACGCTGCCCTTCTCTTGTCAGCCCTGGCATACATTGCTTCTCTCTCGTAAAACAGAAATGGATAACTGATGCAATCTCAGAGAACTGCAAAGCCTCTGTCAAGTTTACCTAATGTAGTAATTGGCTGTTGAACATTTTAAAGCAGGAATCATCCAAACCAAAAGGAAAGCCATTCCAGTTTTCTGTTCCATCGGTTTAAAAGTACATATTCTGAACTCATTTTCTGTACTGTATATATCTGAGTTTGGTGTAGAGCAGGATCTTGTTCCATAGGAAGCTAAGAACCAGGCTCAAGAGATAAGCCAGACATCCATGAGACATTCAGTAAATGAAAGAATGCCATAATAATGTGTTCATTGTCCAGTACCTTCAGTAGTCACAGTGGGGTAGAGTTCCTTAAGGGGAGGAGGAGGAAGTCAGTGTGTGGGGAGGATTCACAGAGCAGGGGTGCTTGCACTGTGCTTTTATGGTGCAGGGAACACAAATGTGGAGAGTAGAGTAGACAGGGCATATGTGGGGAAAGAGGTGACACTGGATCATGGACGGCATGGAAAGCTTGCTGAATGGCTGGAACTTGACTGGCCCTAAATGGCAGCATGACATTGAGGACAATTGACGTGGGAGCAGTGTGGCTGAATCAAATCACCCCTCTTCAAGGACTCTCTCCCTGCATCACCCATCCCTGTACATAATCCATCTTCCAATTAAGAGCACCTTGTGCAGACACACACTCCTCTCTAGCTGCAGGACAAGCCTGAGCCCAAGAAAGGTCTTGTTTGGGCTTCTGTAAAATGGGAAATAACTGGTTTTTCTCCCCTTTAAAGATTTGATATTTAATACCAGTCTTTTCAAGGACCAAGAGTTCTACTTCTCAACTTTCATCATAAACCTTTCCCCCACTATCTCAGTAATTGTTTTTGTGACTGTTTCTTGGATTTGCTTCAAGTTTCACACAATCCTTTTTAAATATATAGGTCAAAACTGGATATAATACCATAATAATGACCTGGCTAATGCAAGCAAAGTACTATATTGTATCTCAGTACTTGCATACTACACATCCATTAAAATCCTCCAGAATCATGTTTGCCTTCAAATTACAGATATATATATATACACATATATCTATGCATATGTTTTGTGTATATTATGCATATGTTGCTGGCTTACATCCAGTTTTTGGTCTACTATGTCTCAAATTTTTAAAACATAATTACAAATATTAAATAGTCATATGCCTACTAATCTTGAAATAAGGAAACATTTTAAGAAAATTACATCTTGATTTTTAGACTTTCAGGCTCTTCTTTGCAAAAAAGCATTAGTGACTTTTTCAGCCCTAAATGTATACAGCCTCTTGTGCTTTCTGTTGCTTTGCATCTAGACAGAGCTTCTCATTAAGAGCCACTTTCCACATCTTTTTTTCTTGTAGATTGACATATTTGAAGATAGAATCCGAGGCATTGATATCATTAAATGGATGGAACGCTACCTTAGGGATGTAAGTACGTTCCAAAATTCTGAGCTTGTTTGCTGGTGAGAAAGACAATTAGCTTGTGGAGTTATTTTATGAAAGAAGCACTGGCATACCCACCGAGGCCAAAGCTGACCAAGTCCCAACAAAGCTTCCCTTGTTGGCAGCCGTGCAAAGACTTGGAAAGGAAGGATGGGGTCGCCCTCCTGGACATGCACAGGCAGGAAATAACTGTCGAACCAGACACAGGTGGTTGATAATAATCAGAGCAAACAATTTTTTGACCAGAATAGGAAAGGAGGAAATGAAGGCGGGGAGTAGGGAGGGAGCAGCAGAATTCAATTTAATCTGAGGCCACCACCAAGTATTTTGCAGGATCAGACTGAAGAGGTTTCCTGGGCAGCCTCACAGGCAGGGCAGCACATCGCCCGCCCCCACCCCAGACGCCCCCTCACAGCCTTGTGATTTGTTTTTCACTGACAGAATCTACACTGGCCACTGGGACACGTTGTGCTTTAACAAGATAGAAATTGATTGCCGCCACCCTGTCCGCGTCAGCTGGTGGGGGATGGAGTCTGTGTTGGCTGGGGTTTTGAGGCTTTTCCTTTTGTCTGCAGCCTGATGTTTGCTTTGTGCTGAAGGGTCTGCTCCTCCCGACTGGGCTAAGCGTCAGCGGCAAGCAGGGCAGTCAAGGGTGCAGTAACTGACAGCTTAGATCCCGCTGCCGGAGGGAGGCAGAGCCTCGCTGCCACAATGCAGAGTTACTTAGTCATTCCGATATTCATTAGACCTTTATTAGTGATGGTTGTGGAAGATGGTGGGCAGAACCGTGTCCATTTAGGAGAGCCATTGGCTCTTGTGTTTGAAGGGAGCTGGGGAGGGAGACAGGGCTGGGCGGGGGAAGAGGGTGGGGAGCCAGGAGTCTGCCTGGGTTGGGGCCTCGCCTTTCACTTTCCGTGGATGGGGGCCGGCCCTCCACCCTGCAGTGTATCAGAAGATGCTCACAGTCTTGCTGGCCGGTTTCCAGCCTGCCTTCCCCAAATGGACCACACGCCACACTTCCATAAACATGCTTTCTCCCTCTCATTAACAGAAGACAGTGATGATAATCGTAGCAATCAGCCCCAAATACAAACAGGATGTGGAAGGCGCTGAGTCGCAGCTGGACGAAGATGAACATGGCTTACATACTAAGTACATTCATCGAATGGTGAGTGATGAAACCACAGCACCTTGCCAGCCCTTGCAGTCGGGCTTCTGCTTCTGCAAAAGTCTGTCCTTCACTGGATACCCACTGAGGGCGGGGGCTGATGGTTGAAGAATGAGGCAGGAGAGGCGGGTGTTGGTTCTGGCTCCATTTACCTTGGGGACCTGGGGCAAGTCCCCATACCTCTGGGACTCCGTGTTCCTTCTCAGTAACAGGGAGATTAATCTGTGATCTCTAAGTTTCAAGATTTGGGAAAGCAGAACACTGCTGGTTTAATTGTTTACCCACAGATGTGAAGTCCTGGGAGGGCAGGAGACAGGGCTGTGAGGAGAGCAGTCTCCCTGCATCTGTGTCGGGTTCTGTCCTCTGCCTGTTCAGAGAGCCAGAGTAGCACATCTGAGAGGACACACAGTGTAGTGTCAGATAGCCCGTGTTCAAATCTGGCTTCCTCCTGTATAGGGTGTGTGACCATGGAAAGTCAAAGTGTGAGTCGCTCCATCTTATCCAACTCTTTGTAACCCAATGGACTGTAGCCTGACAGGCTCCTCTGTCCATGGAATTCTCCAGGCAAGAATACTGGAGAGGGTTGCCTTTTTCTTCTCCAGGGGATCTTCCTGATCCAGGGATCAAACCCAGGTCTCCTGCACTGCAAAAGATTCTTTACCACTAAACCCCTTTGTGCTTCCATGTCACTATTCAGAAAACGGGTCACTAACAGTATTGTTGGAAATAAAGTCTGTAGAGCATAAGGCATAGATCAGATGCTCAGTCAAGGGAAAGGATGGTTCTAGTTCATGACAGATAGGCAATACCTGAACTCTGGGGGCCTGGTCAAACTAACACCAGCAGAGGAAACTTACAGGAAGTTAGACTTAGAGTCTGACAGAACATTCTGGCTGAAAATATCACCTAGCTTTGAAACGGACTGTGTTACGGGCAAGCAGCCTCCCTGCTTTCCGTGATCATACCGACCCTTGAGGAGACGGCGCCTGCTTGACTGGGATGCCAGACTAGGCTTGTGAGAGTCACACTCTCCCTTGAAGCTGCCCTGGTGCCCATACCTGCTGGGCACCTCCCCCAGAGCTGTCTGCCTTTCTCGGGCTTGTTTACCAAGGATCCTGAGACTTAAAAAGGCTTGAAACTCACTGGACTAGAACTTGTAAGCTCCATTTTAGCTTGAACATTCCACAAGGCGGGGAAGGCACCTGGAATGGGCTTAAAAGGTCCCTGATTAAGACAGGAAGATGGGGCAGGAAGCAGAAGTGGCTCAGTTGGGATAAGTAAGCAGCACAGGGCATCAGGGGGTCAGGGGGGCAAGGACATGCAGCTTTACCTCAAGGGAAGTGGACTGAAATCCTGTGGCTCAGGAGGAGCACAGGAAAGGCAGGCTGGATGTGTGGATATCCCCATCCGGTTCTTCAGAGTCTCCGGTTCCTCTTCTACCAAGTGTTGACCCCTTACTTGAGCTCACAATTAACCCAAAGTAAAAGCCAAGGCAAGGTGGGGAGGTCAGAGAGTGAGGCCAAGGAGTAAGATGAGTATCCCTCTTATTTCATTCTTACCCAGCCTGGCAGCCCCTGGGTGGAGCCTAGAAAGGGGTACTGTTTCTGCCCTAAAAGGTCACAGCTGGCTCTAGGTGCTGTCTCCCTCCCCTGTCTGCCACAGCACTTCATGGCCCCAAAGCACTCCGTCTCTAGGAACTGCCAGTCCCCAGGCTGTCAGCTCGTGTGTGTGTGTTGAGGGCCCCAGGTCGCTGCCACTTCCCCAGGAAACCTGTCAAGCTCTGCTGATGTGTGGTGTCGCCTGGCAGTAATAGGCAGCTGAACCTCGGAGCTCGTCTGACGGTGTCCGGCCATGAACCAGACTGTCTCCAAACTCCGTTTCTTGCAATGACAGTGTCTCAGGCCCTTCCTCATCAATGGAGGGGTCAAAGAGGCCAGGTAGAGAAGGGCCTTTCTGCCCAGCTGGCTGACTTCCTGGTCCCCTCCAAGCAGCAGAAAACTCCAGGGCAGAGGGATCAAACAGAAACCCAGGAATAACTACATCCTAGAGCCCACAGCTTCCCAGAAGGTCCATCTCTGGAAACATGAGAGAGAATGAAAAAGCACTGTCGCTGGGGTAGCCTAGTAGACAAGCAAAATTGTATAGGATGCAGTGTCCTGGGAGTCAGAGACTGAGTCCAGTTCTTCACGTTTACCTTACAAGCGCTATTCCCCTCCTCTCACCCATTTGTACTCGTGTGGTTGGTGCTTTTAGGTGCGCCGCTCTAGGGCCCTTTTAAAATAGGCTTTTGGTGTTATCTTCTGATTTTTAACAGGAGGTGATTCTGAGAAAACACCTCATGGAAGATGTGTGTGTGTGTGTTTATGAGGGGGTTTCTATGGTGATTTCAGTCGTTACCACTGTCACTTTCCTCTCTGTTTTGTTTTTATTCCCATGCATGGTGAAGATTTCTCAGTTATAAAATTCAGTTGGAAGATGAGACAGTTGGGAACGCATAATTCCTCATCTCCTTTGTCATCAGATGACTGAAAGCTTTGTGCTGGTCACAGGATTTGGAAGACTCTAACTTCTCTCATGCTGAAATTTCTGGTTTTGATCGAGTTCTTGGCAGCTAAATCTTTTGGGGGCCTCTGCCATGTCAGCGTAAATCGGAGGTGGTGTGGGGAACCTAAAGCTTGGCAGATGGAGCTCATCTTATTGACCTCTAGCTTCACTTCCCTCACCCTCCCTGGCCCCTGCATTTCTAACCAGTCCCAGCCCCGAAACGTTCCTTCACACCTCCAGACATTGGCTCATATACTGTTTCCTTTGCTGAAGCTGTCCTTTCCCCACCTCCCTCCATTTTCCCTACCTGGGCAAATTCTTCTTTTCTTTTAGTATCCAAATGACACCTCCCTTGTAACTCCTTCAAACCACTGATGTAGAAAGGATGGCCCCCACTGGGCTACCACAGCAATTTGTTCATACTTTTCACACTGCACTGTGGTCGGTAGTTTTCCTTTCTGCCTGCTCAGTAAGCTGCTGGCTTTATAGCTGTGATACCTGGTAAACTGGTCCTCAAAAAAAAAAAGGAGGGGGAATCCTGATTTGTAGCATTTGTCCATTTCCATGGTACAAATATGCTCACAGGGCTGACATCAAACTACCACTGTGAAGTCACTGAACACAGACTTCGGAAGAGATGCACACCAGTGGCTTCTGTGAACTGCTGTGCGGCAGCTCAGTACACCCTGGAGAGCATGCTAGTCCTTGAAACTCCAAGTCTAACACAGAGCTTGACTCTTAATGGGCTTTCAATCCATGACCGATGAATGAGCAAAAGGCGTGGATGTGTGATGGGCAGTTTAAAATGAGGAGTGTGTGGCACTGACGGAAATCAGAACAAAAACCCTGTGTGGGCTTCCATGATTGTGAGAACCATTAATTTCTCATCCTCAGTTCTGAAATTAAACCTTCAAGTGTGTTCTTTTCCAGATGCAGATTGAGTTCATAAAACAAGGAAGCATGAACTTCAGATTCATCCCTGTGCTCTTTCCAAATGCTAAGAAGGTAAATAAACAAACGAAGTTTGTTTTAAGTCTTTAAGTCCAGCTTTGGTTTAAAATCTCCAGGATTTTAAGTGGAAAACCTTGTCAGCGCTTTATCAATCCTTCGAGATAGCAGTGTTGCCAGAAAGATCAACAAGTTGTACCACTCAGTGCAGAAGCCTGAATCAGGAAGATTTTAAAGCTTTATCTGATAGACCATCGCTGTCCTAACTGTTCAAATAGCCATCACACACAAAGAAGTAGTTTGTGTTTTCAGCCCATGAGAGGAAAAGAGGCTGTTCATCTGATACTTCTTATCTCTTGTACAGAAAAGTTAAGATGTGAGCATTTTCAGCTGGCTGTCGCATGGAAATGTTTTGTTGAACATAGCTCAGTGCTCAAAGCTGCAGAATACAGGAATTAAACCTACACAGTTACCAAAGGGAACTTTGCTGTGGCTTGTAGGAGGGATTGCGTTCGCTAGAAGGGCAGGCCAGCAGATTTGGAGAACAGGGACGAAAAACATCTGAGAGCCTGTGCCAGGCTTGGAGAAGTGATGGCAGCTGTGTAGTGAAGGTCTTGGGAGCCAGATCCCCGCACCCTGAGCTCAGGCCCAGCCCCACCCTGGAGCATCCCTGGATGTCAGGACTGCATTGAGACTTCTGCCCTGGATGAAGGAGCGTCCAGTTTATGGGACCAGGACCCCTGGGCTTGCCCAGTTCACAACCTGCCCAACAGTGTGCTTTCTGTCCCTTGCCCAGCCTCTGACTGCTCTCATGGCATGATCTCCTTCTGGTTGTGCTGTGTCCACTTTGATTCTGTACCAGCCATCCTCTGCTCTGCCATCAAAGAGGAACATCAGAAACGTAGATCTGATCTATCTGTCTCCAGCTTAGAAGTTTTGTGGTGGGTTTCCTACTGACTACAGATCACATTCATCTTCCTTGTATGATATACGAGACCCTTGAGAAGAGGGCTCTGCCTGCCTGCTCAGCTTTCTGCCTTGCCACTGTACACACAAATGACCGTGTGCTCTGGTCACTGTGAACCGTTTCAGGTGTCCTGCCACATGCCACACTCTTACTGTGTCTTTGCACTTGTGTTCTCACTGCTAGCAGCGCCCTTCCTCGACTTGTCTGTCTGATGAGCTCTCACTTAGCCCTCTAGCACCCCATCTCTTAGCCTTTCCTGACCGCTCCCCCTTCATGCCCCAAATATTGAATAGTCCCTCTCTTGAGAGTACCTGGAGTCAACAACAGTATGCGGCTGGGGTTGGGAGAGTTGGGAGTAATTGTTTAGAATTACTGGAGCATGGTGACAGAAAAAAGCAGACCCACTTTTAGTTGGTTTTGTTAATGTTTTTTAAACTTCTTCAAACAATCCCCTTATTACCAACACTCAGGGCAGACTGCTCCCGCCTACGTGTCCCCTTGGCATGCTACTGCCTGGAGAATAGTTACATTTTGACTCCATCATAAGACTATGAACTCCTCAAAGCAGTAACTGTGTCTTTTTAAAAAAATGTTTGGCTGCATTGAGTCTTAGTTGTGGGCTCAGTAGTTGCCCCACGGCACGTGAGATCTTAGTTCTCCGACCAGGGGTCAAAGCTCGCTCCACAAAGTTTCCTCATTCTACTTTTTTACATCTTCACTTGTCTTCTCAGTGAGACCTTTCCCTCTGTGTGTTCAGTCTCTCAGTTGCGTCCAACTCTTTGCGACCCTTGAACCCCAGGGGAGCCTGGTGGGCTACAGTCCATGGGTCTCAAAGAATTGTACACGACTGAGCGACTGCACACATACAGGGAAAGGTCTCACTGAGAAAACAAGTAAAGACGTAAAAAAGTAGAGTGAGGAAGCTTTGTGATCTTTCCCTAATGCCTGACTTAAAACTGCAGATGTTTCATCCCTGCCCAGCACTCCCTGCCCCTTTTCTCTGTTTTATTTTTCTCCACGGCCTGCATTGTCATGGAACACACTATACCTCTGCATCATCTGTCTGCCCCCAACAGAATGTCCACTCCCTAAGGGCAGTCTGAAAATGCGGTCTCTCGATCCCTGGCTGACAGGTTAGGCTTTTGCCAGATCGCTGGGATGTGGGGTAGGGGAACCTCCTTCTTCTGAGGGTCACACCTGGGGCTGGAGTGAAAGGATAATGAGTTGGATGAACGTCCACAGCCTTGGCACACTTCTGCTGGAGCCCCTGGGGAATTCACGTGGCTCTGTGTGACCTCTGTCCTACCCCTTTTAGGGGAGGGTGGTGAAAAGCATGCTGAAAGGCGAAGGGCAGGTAGCCTGGGAGACTGATGGGACATGCCATGCACATGTGCTTTCTGTAATGAGCTACACAGCTGGCACCCAGAGCCAAGAGCATTTCACACGCAAACCCCTTCCGAAAGCAAAACAGCACAGCCCCCAGGAGAGTTTAGCAGGAGATGCCTGCGAAGGGAAAACCACGGATGTTGGGGAACTGGGCCCGGGATCTGGAATCCAGGTTTTTCTCTAATGGCTTTTGCTTCTGTCATTCTCTCTCTGCCCTAGGAGCATGTGCCCACCTGGCTTCAGAACACTCACATCTACAGCTGGCCCAAGAATAAAAAGAACATCCTTCTGCGGCTGCTCAGAGAGGAGGAGTACGTGGCTCCTCCCAGAGGGCCTCTGCCCACCCTTCAGGTGGTCCCCTTGTGACCCTGCACCCCCACCCCCAGATTACAGCTCTTATGGCTGAGGCCGGCTGGCAGCATTCAGGGCTATTGTTTTCCGTCCCTCCTCGAGGGGCCTTCCAACCCCAGGAAACCTGTTCTGCAGGGGCTGCTTCCTCCTGAGACCTTGAAGGACCTTGTCTTTGAGATGGAGGCCATGACTGTTCTTCATTCCCTGCTTCTTAAACCCATTGCTGTGCACATTCCCCCAACACTCTGAGTATCCAGAATGGCCCTCAGCACCTAGCACGTAAATAATACAAGTGACACCAGCGACCACAAACACTCTCCGCTTAGGGCAACATTTCTGAGTTCACCAGATGCTGTGTGTCCTCAGACCAAACTAATTCATGTACAAATAATAAAGGGTTTACTCTTTTGTAAATCTGTGTTTCACTTATCTCAAAGGAGATCGATATATATTAATTTTTACAGGCAGTTGCTTCCGAGGATATCGATAAATCTACTTCAGTATAACATTAGACCGATGTAACAGACTACTTTGTATTAAAAGATTAAGGCCAGATAGTTAAACATCCCCTTTTAACTTCATCTTGAAAGTTTTATTCCTTCAGTAGAACTTTATAACAATATGACTTTGTACCACACGCTACTGTGATCCTAAGTAAAGTCATAGCTCTTAGGGCCCGGGCTACATATATCAAAATGTCTGTGAATTGTATGAAGAGACAGGGGGATGTTCAGTGCAGGCTAGAATTGTGGTTTGGGAGACCTGAGTTATGGTCGTGGGTCTGCCACTAACTAGCTATAGTTTCATGCCACATGGCCTGAGGGATGGTTCCCTGTTCAGGGATCAAACCTGTGCCCTCACAGGGAAAGTGCCAAATCCTAACCACTAGGCCACCAGGGATCTCCCCTGACACTAACTAGCTGTGTGACCTTAAGCAAGTCCTTTCACTTTTCTGAAAAACCAGAGATTCACTTCTATAATTATGTGGACAAAAATATTCCTAATGATCCTAAAAGGTTTAAGGCCTAGAACCTAAGTTATAAATACTCTTGAGGAGTGACTGAGTTTTCATTTTCATAATAATCTCCTAGGGGACTGAAATTACATTTTCTCAACAGGGACATTTTCATCTTCTTTTTAAAATACCTTCAACAGTATCTTCACATTAATAATACCTTGCTCATCTGGTCTCCACAGAAAACATACAGAAGCACACCCTTATATGAAATACATATATACACATATATGTATGTGTATGAATATATATAGTATATATATTCTACTACGTAGAACAAGGTGTAATCAATTACGGTCCAGGATAATAAGTTGATGGGAAGACTTGGCAGGGCTGAGAGCCGCTGCTTCCTCTTCTCTATCTAACCTCTTTGCTGCTGTTGTTCAGTCACTTAATCGCGTCCAACTCTTTGCAACCCATGCACTGCAGCACACCAGGCTTCCCTGTCCTTCCCCATCTTCTGGAGTTTGCGCAAACTTTGAGTCGATGATGCCATCCAACCATCTCATCCTCTGTCGTCCCCTTCTCTTCTTGCCTTCAATCTTTCCCAGCATCAGGGTCTTTTCCAATGAGTTGGCTCTTCGCATCAGTGGCCAAAGTATTGGAGCTTCAGCTTCAGCATCAGTCCTTCCAATGAATATTCAGGGTTGATTTCCTTTAGGATTGACTGGTTGGATCTTGCAGTCCTAACCTCTTAAACAAGGCTAAACTGTATTACGATATAGTTCAACCCTTATATGTCACCATGAAAGTCGCTCAGTCACGTCCAACTCTTTGTGACCCCATGGACTATATACAGTCCATGGTATTCTCTAGGCTAGAATACTGGAGTGGGTAGCCTTTCCCTTCTCCAGGGAATCTTCTCAACCCAGGGATCGATCCCAAATCTCCCGTATTACAGGTGGATTCTTTACCAGTTGAGCCACAAGGGAAGCCCAAGAACACTGGAGTGGGTAGCCTATCCCTTCTCCAGCAGATCTTCCCGACCCAGGAATAAAACCAGGGTCTCTTGCACTGTAGGCAGATTCTTTACAACTGAGCTATCAGTGAAGCCCATATGTCACCATAGGAAAGAAAAATACTTATCAATTAGAAATAAGGAATTTTGCTGATGAATTGCAAAGAACACTAGTTTTCTTTACATTATAACCTAGATGTCTACTGTGTACAGTGAATGTCTTTGTTTTTAAAACTAGCAAAAGAAAAGCTCATATACTGGAAGTCCTCATTCCTAAGACTCTATGATGAGTACCTTTAGCACCGTAGCATTTGAGACCTGATAAAACTGATGTGCTTGTTTAATTAACTCAAATTGCCTGGAAAACACCCCCCACACAAACATTAAATCTTTCCCTCCTTTTATTATCTTTTTTTTTGGAGGTGACAGCATCATCAAGGATTCTACACACAGTTGTAAAAAGGAAAAGGCATCAGCAAGGATTACTCTGAAATGTTTCTAGTTTGTGGAGGTTAACAATGTGATGTTAGTACCTTTCCCTCTCTTTGGAGACCTGTCCTGAGCCCTCAGCCACTCTTCCTCCCCCTAGGTGAGTGATGAGGGAAGCTCCCTCGTGTTCCACGGATAGTCATTAAAGTGTTACAGCTGGTAGCACTGGTAATGAAAACACACACACACACACACACACACACACACACACACACACACACACACACACACACACAACACCTAGCCAAGTGATGGATATTTGACCCCTGGAGTTTCTATGAAATCTGATGACCATGAACATCAGAGGAATTACAGCAACTATTTTAGAGCACCGACACAGAGATTAACACTTGGTTTATTTAGACACTACCCTGGTCCTCTTGCATTCATCTGCAGATATTTGTGGGGTGGAAGTGGGGTAGGTCTGACTCAATAAAAAAACCTCTTAGCCTCAAGGCTTTGTTCAGACCTAACCTGAATATTTAAAATGTAATGTTTAGGGAGTTCCCTGGTGATCCAATGGTTAGGACTCAGCTCTTTCACTGCCGTGAACCCAGGTCCAATCCCTGGTTGGGGAGCTAAGATCCCACAAGCTGCACAGTGGCCAAAAAAACAACAAATTTTTAAATATTTCAAATGTAATTTTTAATTCCAGTGACTAGTTCCAAAGCATCTGTTTAACTTCTGTATTATTCAAAGACATCTCAGTTCATGGCTATAGTCAAAGTATTAGACTACAAAGTCTTTCTCAGCTCAGTGCTCAGAAAAATTGTTGATACCCTTTTTCTTTGCTTCCTATTAAATAAATCACCTATTTAAAGACTGGGTTTTTCTCAGAGTCATGTCCGCAAGAGAGGCAAGCTCTCCATTTTGAACATTCCAGAACTTGGTTCGTGATATTTTGCCAAGAGCGTTCTTCTTAAACCTCAGTCACTTCATCAACCACCTCATCCACTTTGCCAAATGCCCCACTGTCACCATCATGTTTGCCAAATGAAATGCAAAGCCCTGTGATCACTGGGAAATAATCCAGAAAGTCTCTCAAAACACAGGATCTTTCTGTTTCTTCCTAATTCACCAAGAAGAATCGGTGAGACCCACCTCCTAGGGGCAAATGAAAGAGAAGGAAGGTGAGACTGTGGGAAAATGTCCCACGAAGAACAAATGCCTCTTCTCTTGAAGAATCATGCAGTATTTTTCAAGATAAATAGTTGTGTCCAGGCCCACCAACCAATAAACACCACCCAAACCAAAAAGGATGAATGAAATCACCAATAGAAATTTAATTCTTGTATCATTTACCTCTGCCCCGGAGTCTTTGGTCTGGAAGGGACCTAGAACTCACGCACCTTTACAGTTTTGCTTTACGCATGAGAAAAGCGGGGTACAGAGAGACCGTGGCTCCGTCAAAGCCTCATCCTCGGGCTAGAAGCCAGATACCCTGGCTGCCCATCTGCAAACATTTATTCTGCGAACCTAGAACTTTTCTGGGGCTTGAAGGTAGATTTATTCAGCAAATGACCCAGTATCTCCTGGAGGCAAACTGAGCCTCATGAACATAGGAGGCCTGAGGGAAGCTGCACCTCGGTGGCTGAAGGATTAAATGATCACGTTGCAACTCGTTCTGTGGGAAATTCTTTGGGGGATTAATTATGGTTGTGATTACATGGAGTGTGACTTTTCCTGAAGTCGTTTGGCATATTTATTTTATCCTGCTAGTCCAGGAAACTGAGGCACAGTTGAAAAGACCTTGACACCTTCCAGAAGCCTACAGACAAAACCTGCTAGGAGATTGGTTTCTTTTTGTTGTATCTGTCAACTTCCAAAACAACCACAAAGCAAAGGTTTTTATTTTTTAATACTGTGATAGTCATCTTGCCCTCCCTCCTTTTTTATTTTTTCCCCTCTCCCCTCTTCTGATTCTGTAAGAGTGACCCTGGTTGGAGTGATACATAACTGTTTGGAACGCCTGGACTACCTTTCAGATGAAGCGATGAGAAATGGATGGGTCTGGCCGCCTCTCCTGTGGGTAGGGGGGAGGCTTTGGGAAGAGACGAACGTCAACAACATACAGGAGCCTGGCTCATTCAACACAGCTGGCGTTTGGGAAGGCCTGGTGCCCAGGCAGGACAGCATGTTCCTAACTTCATACTCATTTGTTTCATTTTCTATTGCAAAAGGCTTTCAGATAGAATCATGAGATGCTGGTGGGAGGCTTTCAAAGACCCTGGGCAGTCACGTGCTGCCAACCCATCCACGTGTGCCACAGCCCCTCCATCTGTGCCATGCTTTTGCTCCCAAATCTTTAGCCTCAAGCCAAGCAGGTGGGACCTGCAAGGGGAATGCTCAGTGTAGTTCAGTTCTCTACTGAATCTCCCAAGGAGTGTCTGAGTCGGTTACGCTTACACAGGTGTTTAGGAAGTGATATTTGAGCCTTTGCTAAACAATGGAAGTCTTGGATCAGCATGTACCTGGGCAAAGGTGACCGTGGTTTGGACCTGCCTGCTCTTTTCCAGAAACATTTATATGGAAGGAGTAATTGCAGCCCCTGTGTCTCCCAGGACCTGTGAACTAAGACCAGGAGGTCACAGGCTTGTTGTCCTTTGCCTGACCTCCCTTGGCTCCCTTCACCAGGAAGGTGCTGATGGTAGATGGCAGCGGGGGAAAGAGAGAGGGAGGGCGAGAGAACTCATGCCTGATGGATCCCATTAAGCTTAGTGTGCAAAGCAAGTTGAGATGAAGTAGCTGCTCTGGTATGCGGCCAAAACTGCTGTTCTATTTTTAGTCCCTCCCGCGTGCTTCTCAGCCCCGCATTGTACTCCCGGGCACCTGGATCGGCAGCGAGACAGGGAACTGAGCCACTCGTTTGTAAAGCTGGAAGGAAGGAGGCCATTGATGCGGGGCTTGTTTATTGCTGACAGGGAAGGGGGACCTGGAATGTTAATGAGGACGGCTCTCTGAAGCATGCCTTCATGGTGAGCTAGGAGTTCAAAGGAGGAGGCAGGCTCAGTCCTGTGCCCAGCAAATGTGAACTGTTGATAGAGGGAAGGAGAAATCAATTATGCTGTCGCAGGCCTCATGTCATTGTGCTGGAGTTGTTAGGAAAGGTAGGACAAGGACCAGATCTCAAAAGGAAACAAAGCCACATGGCCTTGAAGTATAATGAGTTTGCCATGGCAACTGATGGAAATGAGCCTCCGGGGCCCTGAGCAGGTGTGTTATCTTACAGAATAAACAGACTTCTCTCACTCCCAGGTTTTTATAATAAAACCTGTGTTTGGATTACTTTCCCCTCCTCTTTGTTACCGGGAAAAGCTGGCTGTTGCTCAATCAGCCCAAGGCTCTGGTGAGGGAAATGTAATCAGTGTTATCAAAAGGGCTGTTTTTGAAAAGCTGGCACTCGGCTTGGCCGCCAGCCTCATCGCTGACCAGCAGCTGGGCTACAGGTACCTGTCTGGCCTTTGCCACCTTCCAGGTGATGCCCAGCCCAGAAATCCGCCTGCTCAGGCGTACAACAGTGTGATGGAGAGGTGGGGCTCTCTTGCTGGCGGTGGTCAAAAGCTGCATTCTTCCAGAGAGAGGAGAAATGTGTTTAGGTGAGTCTGGGATCGGACCAGTTTTCAGTATCTTGTGTTATCTGGGACATGGGCCAAGGGTTCCTTGAGTTCAGGGATTAACTGATTCTATCTCCCAGTCTGTTGCTATAACAAAGTTCAGTTACTCAGAAACTTGCAGAGAGCTGCTGTTTCTCTGAGCTTTAAATCCATCTGAGATGGGGTTTGAGGTGACAGACTCTCATGTCCGTAATGTACACAAAATATGGAAATTTTGTAAAATCCTAAATCAGAAAGAAAAGTTGACACTGTATTGTTCCAAGGCCAAAACCAACACAGCAGGATGGTCCTATTTTCATTGCTCTCACTTTGTGACTAAAGGAAAACCTCCACTCTGGCTTCAAATTGAGTTTCAAAACAAGATGCTCATTCATAACAGGCTCTTAGGACAGCGACAATTCTTTCTGAAAGTGAAGTTAGTTGCTCAGTCATGTCTGACTCTTTGTGACCCCGTGGACTGTAGCCCACCAGGCTCCTCTGTCCACGGAATTCTCTAGGCAAGGATACCGGAGTGGGCTGTCATTTCCTTCTCCAGGAGATCTTCCCAACCCAGGGATTGAACCTGGGTCTTCTGCATTGCAGGCAGATTCTTTACCATCTGAGCCACCAGGGAAGTCCAGTTTTACACTAGGTTTGGGCAAAACATCCAACTCAAGAAGAATTGTGCCACCAGCTGTGTCCAAAACTCAGGCAGCAGTTACTGCTCTGCAGCACTACCCTGCACCCCCTGCTTCTTTCTTTCCTCCAATAAGATGGCCCACATCAGCTCCTGCCCCTCTGTAGAGACCTATCCCCCCAGATAGCACCCCGGCCGCCCCTTCATGCATCGCCTGATCTTTAAGCCCAGTAAGAAAAAGTGGCCTGAAGAATGGATTTAAGCTATGGTGTCAGTGTGGAAACGATTTCATGCACTTCATGCACGAACCCTCTCAGGCAAAGTGGCATCACCAAGGCCAGGCACTAAACCAGGCTGTGAGGTAGGCTTAAGGGTGTGTGGGGGGTCATTCAAAAGTGGATGAGCAGGGGCTTCCCACATTCAAACTTTTGAAATTCAAGATTCTAAACTAGGTCTTTGGATACCAGCATATACTTATTCTTTGAAAAGACACACGAAGGGGAAGTTTCTGATAACCCAGTGTGAGCTTGCGAGTTCTGATTCATCATGTTACCATTTCTAATGAAACTGTCCTGCAAAAGCTAAACCAGAAGGGTCAGGGGTGCGGTGTGGGGATGGGGAGATTTAAGCAACAGTCACAGACCGGCAACCAACCTCCAATTACTTATTAAATGCCTACTATGTGCAGGGGGCTCCGCTTGGCACAAGGATTGGTGAGACATGCTGTTGCCCTCCAACTATTTAAAATCTGAGGAGCTAGGCCATCCTGTGAGAAGAGAAAACCCAAGGCAGCATACAGTAGAAGCTAAGCAAGTTGGGCCAGCTGATCCCTTTTCCCTGGTCCTCATATTACCGGGGACTGAGCTCTCGTTATGCAGTTTCAAGGTCAGATCTTCAAAGCAGTGTGAGATTGGAGATTTTTCCTAATAAATAGGAGATGTGCTCACTCCTCCTAAACACATACACCTTTTAGATTATAATATTCAGAGTCCCTATAAATCACCATGTAAATGAGATCTGAGTTAGGAGACAGAATGTAAGAAATGGGAAAGTATAAAAATGCATCATAGAGTGTGCACATTAAGCCAATAAATGACAGTGCAGCCCACAGGGCATATATCAGTCCTCTGTAAAGAGCAGCCTAGACACACGCCTCAAGAAGGGCCAGGCAACACTGTAGGTAGTGGCAAGGTGAGGAAGTGCTATTTACATCTGGGGGTTGGGGGAAAGACCTAGCTGGTGCTGGGATCACCTCAGAGAGAGCAAAGGGATTCATGCACTCTGTTGGGTAGGGTGTAGAGAATGTTTGAAGTTGATCCTACCAGCTAAATATACAAGTAACTGAGCCAGAGAGCAGAGAATGATAACGTGCTGGAATGGACAGAGAGACTCTCTCCATGAATGAGTACAGGCATTGTCTAACATGCTCAAACAACATCTGTGGCAGAAAACACTGACCGGCTTGGTCTGTGATGTGTCTTGACGTGTTTTGTACTTGAGTGAGTGGTAATCAGACACACCTGAGTTTGAATCTCGGTTCACTTACAAGTTGTGTGTTCTTAGACACAAGTTATTTTACCTCTCAGAGTCTCAGCCATTGTAATGGGGACAACAGAACTCCTAGGGAGGTTATCAGGATAAGGGAAGATGGATGATACAAATATTGTAGAACAGTGCCTGGCATGTAGTAAATAATAATCCTTCATTTCTTGCCCTTCTTGTTTTCTACCTCATAATGAATGATTATTTATGGGAACTTTGAATCTTTTCTTATTTCTAAAAAGTCAAATGGCAAATCCTAAAAACAGACTTTCAGTTTAAAAATGAAACCTCAGAAGTCAGCTTATGAGCTTCTCAGTTGAAAACTTCCATTTAGCTTTTTTTTTTTTCTGATTTATTTTTTTTTTTAATTTATTTGACTGGGCCGGGTCTTAGCTGTGGTACATGGGATCTTTAGCTGCAGCACGTGGGACTTTTAGTTGTGGCGTGTGGGATCTGGGCTTTCCCCGTGGCTCAGACAGTAAAGAATGTGCCTGCAATACAGGACACCTGGGTTCAATCCTTAGGTCAGGAAGAGCCCCTGGAGAAGGGAAAAGCTACCCACTCAGGTATTCTTGCCTGGAGAATTCCATGGACAGAGGAGCCTGGTGGGTTACAGTCCATGGGGTCTCAGAGTGTCTGACACAGGTGAGCAACTAACACACACACACACATACACATATATATTGGATCTAGTTCCTTGAGCAGGGATCAAAGTCAGCCTCCCCCAACACTCAATGACCACTAGACCGCCAGGCAAGATCCTTCCATCTAGGTTTTCAGAGAAGCTCACCAGCACAGTTTGTTTTAATAAGATCTGCAAGAAGTCACAGCAGACCCAGAACAACCACGGCATCTGGAGACAGACTACTTCCCTCCAGAATCTTGCTAAGGAGCAGGGAGCCAGCAGCCCTGGCTTGGATGTTTAGAGGTATAACACGTAAAACTTGGCAATGAGGTTTGACATGAAAGGAACTAACTATAGAGATTCATAGTGAGGCCTCAAAAATAGGATAATGGATTTGAAACTATTTTAAAAAGTAATTTGAAAGGCAGTTTTGTGTTCACATTATACCTATTACTTGAAAAAGGAAGTTTTGAATTTGGATGGGGATGACTGCTATGCTTTCCTCTAGCTCTGCTTTTCCAAGAAATGTGTCTGCTGTGAACTATCTAGCCAGGGAGGAAAGCGGGGGTGGGGTGCAGCAAACATTTAGATTGAAAGATAGTTACCATGTTGATTCAGTTGTTGCTCAGCTCAGTCGTGTCAGTGTCTTTGCGACCTCGTGCACTGCAGCACACCAGGACTCCCTGTCCGTTGATTAGCATTTCTTAGACCTCCTCCTTTTATTTCCAAAAGGAAATTCTCTTGAGAACTCCCCCATGCTGATTTAAATAACTTTCATTTAAGGAACATATTGTTCCTTAAATATGTGCCAATATATAGATATAAATGCTTTTTACATAGATCTCTTTAAAAACTATAAGAACACAGAGTGAAAAAGTTCTAGACATTTGTAGTACACAAAGTGTGAGGACATTCAACACTACCAAGCTGTACACTTAAAAATGGTTAAGATGGTAAATTTTGTATTATGTGGGGTCTTTTCAACCACAATTAAAACAAACTACCAGAAAAAAATCAAATTTAACAAGTTAGAGGGAATTCCCTGGCAGTCCAGGGGTTAGGACTCTGCACTTGCCCTGCAGGGGGCATGGGTTCAACCCCCCCATCCCCCCAGCTAAGGTCCCAGAACCAGTATGGTGTTGCCAAAAAGAAAATTTTTTTAACAAGTTAGATATAAACAAGATCATCAGATAAATTAAAATAAAAAACACTAATTTAGTATAAAAGTAAAATTTTGCTGAAACTAAGTTGCCAATGTTAGATTTAATTATAGTTTATACAGATAATTATAAAAGTACAATAAGATGGTTTTATGCATTTTGTGTTTCAGTTGTTGACTTAAATATTTGATTTTTGAGCAGAATGGATGGTCCTTTGATTCATTACCATTACTATATCATTACTGTAATTTTTCCTTCTATCAGGTTACTCATTTGAAACCATCAGTTGATTATTTTACTTGGTCCAATCCATCTAAAAATGATTTTCTCCAAAATATAATATTTATAATTATTTTTTTAATGCTCCTAAAAAAAGTTATTCACAGAGAATATTTGCAAGCTGATATGTTGTATAAAATAAACACAACACACAAAAACACATCTGCCAATAATCTGAATAAAGTGGCTATTTTGCCTAGCTTCTTTTGAGTTCAACCTATGATACCAAGAGACCTGTAACGACTCAATTTTCTCTCCACTTTCCTTTATTTGAACTTCTATAAAGCTTCCTTTGTAGTGGTGCCATGATTCATTTGGCCTTCACTTTGCATAACGTATCATTTGTGTATGAAGTCAGCCAGCCTGGTTCTTTTCTCATTAGCCTGTGACAATTAAAGTAGCATGGT
This sequence comes from Okapia johnstoni, assembly GCA_024291935.2. Lineage (NCBI taxonomy): Eukaryota > Metazoa > Chordata > Mammalia > Artiodactyla > Giraffidae > Okapia > Okapia johnstoni. The sequence goes on along the minus strand of CM044317.1, from coordinate 58,868,252 downwards.
TATTTTTATGATGGAAAGTCAAGATTAATTTATTAAATAAAAGAAGACACAAATCTTATCACTGAAAAAGAGCAGTTTTAGCTTTTTAGTTGGTAGGATAACTCGATATAATTTTTATCAAACAGAAATTAAGATGGTTTTTGCATTTTGATGCCAGAAATGCCAATCTAAAGACTACCGACACTTTAAAAGTTAAATATTGCCACATTAATAATCATGTGGTACCAACACAATTTTAAACACAAAGCACCAACACTAAACGTGGTTGTAAAATGAACATCCCAGATACACTTATATTTTATAATGTAAGTTTTTTTAGATCATCATTGAAATAAAAATAAGTTATTACCGATGGATCATCAATAATACACAGACCTCTAGTTTGAGGAAGCACTTTGATTATTCACAGATAATATTAATCTTTATAGAATGAGAGCACCAGAAAAGCATGTGGGAGGAGAAGGCCACTCCTACAGAGGCCCAGCTTAGCTCAGCCTCAGAGCCGCAGCAGGCTGAGAGGGTGGCCCAGCATGGGATGGCCCAGGTGGGCTGAGGATTGAGGGTGGGAGGGATAGCCCAGCAGGAGGTTTCAGAGCTCACGTAGGGCGAGGGGAGTGTTCTTGCAAAGGAATAGCCTAGTGCAAGATGTTGGCATCCAGGCAGGCTGAAGAGGATATTTCAGAGCCCAGGTGGGGTGAGATGAGTGTCTGTGTAGGAAGGTGATCCAGTGGTCCAGCACAAGTTGTTGTACAAAGCAGGTCTGTTTCCTAGTAAGGTACAATAAGCAGAGAACATAGCATCACTTCTGTGTGGTATTGCTGATAAAGACATAATTGTGAGAAAACATCACATACATGTTGAGGGACATTGCATGAAACAACTGCCCCATATTCTTTCAAAGTTTCAAAGATATTAAAGTCAAGTAAAGATGAAGGAACGAACTAGTCCAGACTGAAGGAAACTAGGGAGATGTGAGGAATAGTTTCATGGTATGGTTCAGAACTGGAATCCTTTTGTTACAAAGTATGTCATTCAGCCATGAAGAAACTTGACTACTGGAGTTTTAGGACTAGATCCCGATGTACCAATACTAATTTCCTAATTTTGCTGTTTGCACTGGAATTGTAGGGGAATGCCTCTGAGTCAACATGCACTATGATATTCAAGAGTGATAGAGGAATCAAATTAACAGCTTCCTTGCAATGTTTCAGGGGTGAAAAGGTCTTTGTACTTGCAACTTTTCTGAAAATGTGAGATTGTCTCAAAATTTAAAATTTAATGAGATTGAGGAATGTTGTTTCTTTTTTTTTTTTAAAAAAAAAGGGATAAAAAATGCATATATGAAGTTTGACCAACTCTGTAGGAATATCTTGCAAAATGGTAAGAGTTCCCATATTGAGCACTTAGTATGTGTAAGATGTTGAACTAAGCAGTTTGTATATCTTATCTCATTTAAATTTCACACCAATCTTACAAAGTGGATATTACTAGTATCATTTTACAGATGAGGAATCTGAGGCTCAGAGAGGCTGAGTAACTTGACCAGGCTCTTAACTAATCTACTGTACCGCTCAAAAAAAAAAAAAAATTGGAAAAAAATTTCCAAAAAGATTGGAGAATGCTAACAGCAGCATTCTCTGGGCAGTGGGACTACTAGTTTTTCCTTTTGTGGTTTTCAGTATTTTCCAAAATATCTACAATGGCATGGTTGCTTTTGTAATTAGTAAAAAAGAGAAAGCTGTCATTTACAAAATATTCATTTATTGTGAAGTGATGTCATAAAAATATGTTGGTTATTTGAAACCTTACTGAACAACCCAAACTACTAATAGTGGTATTATTTCTTAGTAGTGGTATTATTGGTGACATTCATTTTTGATTTTTTGCTTTTCTGTATTCTACTAAGTTTCTATAATTCATTCATTCATTCATTCAACAAATATTTACTGAGCATCTGCTATGATTTGTTTTTATAAGAAGAAAAAATTTTAAAGAAAGAAATGTACTGCATAAGTCTAAAGTTGTAAATTTTATTCAAAAAGCAAGAAGGAATAATAGGTATGCTTAGAAAAGACTAGGCACCAAGATGTTACTAGCAGTGTTATATACTAAGATGCTTCAGCGGTGAGTTAGTGGCAAGTTTATCTTAATACTCTTCTATGCTTTCCTTGTTTTCAACTATAAATTACTTACATGTTCTATTCATAGCTGTGCCTCTAGTGCATAGAAGAGGAGGTGGCATATAGTAGGAGTTCAAGAAGATTTTTTTTCGAATGAACAAATAATTTTGATTACAATACAAATACTTTTGATTATAAATCGCTGTTTTAAAAAACACTTTTACTTATTCATTCCATTATAGTCGGCAAACTTGGCATTCAACTTGTGCTCTTCTAAGCTGGAGAAGACCCAAGAGATTGTAGTAGGGGGCTCTAGTGGCCGTTTAACAGGTGGTGGTGAGGAAGAGAGCCACATGACGGGAAGACAGGGTGAGCAGAAAGGGGGAAAACACTATTCAGAAACCATGTGTTGTTTATTGTACTTATTAAGATTTCTGTTCAACCTGTTTTTAGGAGAATCGGTGTCACATCACTATACCAGCGTCTATTGAGGATAGATCTTGTGTTGTATGGCTTAAGTTCTTGGTAGTGATATCTGAGGTTCACAGAGGAATGGAGGGCTGGGATGAGGTTGGGGTGACTCAGTCATAAGCCCCTGTTTTGCTTGTAATTAGGAAGCTTACATCTCTGGTTTTACAAAGTAATGTGCATCAAAACCTTAAGAGAGACTGGATACTGGGCCAGTGAGGGAGAGAAGTCCCTCAGCTGGTCTATGAAACAAGCTGACTGCCCAGCATCCATAGGTCCAGTTGGCTGTTCAACTCTCAACTCATTTGCAGGGAGATGTTGTATGTTACATGATTTTGCCAAATTCAAAGATTCTCAAAAGTCACGTGAGTAGTCAATGTATGGCAAAAACTACTACAATATTGTAAAGTAATTAGCCCCCAACTAAAAAAAAAAAAAAAAAAAAAAGTCACGTGAGTAGTCCTTATGTGTATCCGGGGATTACCAGAAGAAACAAACCTTTCTTGTCAACCTCAAATCCTCTCTTTCTCTTCCAGCAATACATTGGCAAATTCTGTTGGTTCTACCTTCAAACTACATCCAGAACCTGAGCACTGGCCCCTCTCTAGCCTTATTTGATTTATTGCAAGAGCCTCTCAACTCCTCCCTGCTTCAACCCTCACAGGGGCCACAGGATCCTTTCAAAATCTCAGTCAGATCACGTCTTTACAGCACCCTACAACAGCCACAGCCCTTACAGCAAGGTGCTGGCTTGTGTCCCACAACTTGCTCTACGTCTCTGCCCTACTTTTCTCCAGCTTGCCCCTTGCTCACCCCACTCCAACATCCAGACTTCCTTGCTGCTCCTCCAACATGCCAGGCACCCTATGCCCTTGCTATATCCTCCACAGGAAGCCACCCCCACTCTCTCTGTCTCTCGAGGTCTTTCCTTGGATGTCACCACATCAGACAGACTGTTTCTGACCATCTCTATCAAGTAGACACCACCTCCCCAGATACCTTCTCCTTTACTTTGCTTTTTTTCCCCCTCCTTGGTCATGATCACTGGGACAGTTCTGACCATGGAGTGTGTCTGATTTTCCTAAACACGTCATGTGGTTGCTCTTCCTCACCTGTTGAAGTTGGATGCAGCCAAATAACCTGCTCTCTCCCACACCATGTGAGGGGAAGGGCTGTGTGTGGCTTTCAGGAGGAAGCCAGTGCACAGTTCACTGCTCTGTATCCTCTCTCTCCCACAGACATCAGCCGTGCGCCACATGAGGCTTCTCCAGGCAGCCTGGGTCCCAGAGTGAAGGTGCACGGAGCTGAGCTCCCAGCTGCCCTGCAATGATCACACCATGTTGTTGTTGTTCAGTCACTAAGTTGTGTTTGACTCTTTGTGACCTCATGGACTGCAGCACGCCAGGCTTCCTGTCCTTCACTATATCCTAGAGTTTATTCAAACTCATGTCCATTGAGTCGGTGATGAACACACTATGTAAGTGAGGGATATAAACTTTTTTTTTAAGCCATCGAAATTGGCTTGTTTAAAACCACAGAACAACTAGCCTATCCTGACTGACACATTCTGACATATTCCATATTTGTTTGCTGTCTCTTCCTATCCCCCTCTAGAATGTAATCTTTTTGATGGTAGGGCTCTGTTCACTATTGTATCTCCAGGGCCCGAAACAGTGCCTGGCATGTGGTAGGTATTCAATAAATATCTGTTGCCTGACTGAATGAATGATGAATTGATCATCCCAACTGAAACAGGAAGATTTCACAATGGCAGGTGTTAACTATTCCTGGATGTGTCCACAAAAGTGTTCGTTCGACGTGATCTGAATGGGAACAAGATGGTTCCTGATTCAAGATTAGCAGTGTGGCTGCTCGCCTCACCAGACACAGTTTGAAAGCACAAATCGCCTGTGGGCACATAACACAGTGAGTCGTGGAGGCACATAAAGTAGTTAAAGTTACCACACAAATGGAGATCTGGCATACTGCTGAGGGGACCCAGCGACAACCATAAATAAAAAGCATTAGCAGCATTTGTGTCGATGCTGAGTGCTGATGTGGTTTCCTTTCCCTGTGTGGACATTAGCATTTGTAATGAACTGAGCTTCACAGGCTTGAGGTTTTATCTGCTGTTATCATAAATTGGTGTCTGAGCCCCTCTCAGGACTTTTGCAAAAGCTGTGTGTGATTTTGTGAGCTGCTTTCTTTTCAGGCTTCCTCCTGGTACGCCTGAATTTGGATGGGGATAATGCATTTCCTGTATCATGTGGCACCGTACAAGGAAACCCATTGTATCCCCTCAGAGGAAGAGTACATCTGTAAGTAGTTTTTAAGAGTGTACTGAAGGATCTTGTTAGGGTGACTTATTCTCCCAGTTCCATTTGGTTGATGAAGTGGATCACGTGACAGATGTGCATAATGAACTGCTTCAGTTGCTGCCAGTGGGAAGCTCAACCTATAAAATGCGAAATCTCATGGACTCATTGAGGGCAGAGCCAGCTGATCACAGAAGAGAGAACTCTGCCTGATTCCGAGTTGTCATTTCTTACTGCTGCATACAGTGCACCAGTGTTCCTGGGCTTTGCTTTTCCTTTCTCCCAGACGAACTGCCTTTCCAGTTTATTCTTAATTCAAACTGGAAAGGCAGTGGTTTCTGCATACAATTTCACCAAAGAGCAAACATGATTAAGATGTTCAAGTAATCACCCATGAAATGCACTTGCAAGGAGCCTTTATGTTTTGTCATTAAAAGAGGAAATTATATCATCCAGTGGGATTGTGGGTTGGTTTTTTTTGTTTTGTTTTTTTTTGCCTCTTCCCCATCTCTTTTCCCCTCACTCTTTCCTATATTTTCTTTCTCTACTCCATTATTTTATTTTATTTTTCTCTTTATTTTCATTGACTGCAGTCATAACGGATGTGACTTGTCCCTCATTTCCATGCATTGTATGGAACAGTGACATCCAAGCCAAAAAGACACAGGTGACCAATCTATTGCAGGAGTGGTCTAACTTGCAGCTCATTCTAGATGCTTTTGGGTTACTAAGGGACAATGCATGGAGAAATAAAGAGCAATCATGCAAATTTTAGTCCTAGATATGAGCATTGGGGAAATGACGAAAAAGGCTGTAAGTCAGTTCACTTCACCACTTGCACCACAGAGCATCCCCATGTGCTGAGCATCAGGCTAAGCACTGTGAGGGGAGCTGAAGAGAGAGCACACGGCCCTTGGAAGTTGGTGAGTAAATGATGGTGTACGATGACATATCCAAATGCCATAGTAGCAGCAAAGATAATAGGGCTTTAGGTGGTGCCAGAGGGGAGGTCTCAATGAGAACTTAGACGGTCAGGCAAGGATTTGAGCTGAAAGCAGGAACTGAGATAGACCTGGAAGGACAAGTAGATTTGGAATGCTGTCAAAAGAGCAAAATAGCGTATTAAAGAGGTCAAGAGTGCATGGCATCTTGATCAAACTCAGCTGTTTGGGGTACTTCACTTTTAGCCCCAATTTCCCAAGTAGTCATATGTCAATTACACAGGTTACCTAAAGAACATTTATATATATATCTGAAGGAGGAAATAGTAACCCACTCCAGTATTCATGCCTGAAAAATCCCATGGACAGAAAAGTCTGGTGGGCTACAGTTTAATAGGGTCTCAAAAAGTCGGACACGACTGAGCATGACACCGATATTCATACACACACACATACACACACATATATATTACTCAGATGTTAGTATAAGGCAATTAACCACAACATAATGTATGGAGATGTCACATCTGTAAGCTTTAAATCAATTGTGAAGACAGAATTGTTTTTCTTGCCTACCAGTGAGTGTCATGGATTAAAAGTGCTGCCGAATTTAAGGAAATTATATTTAAGAAAATATAATCTGGGAAATGAGAGCCCAGTCTTCTAGTAGCAAAACAGCATATGAGGCTTATTTCAGAGACTTTTTAAAAATGTCAGATTTGGCTTTAGTGAGTTTAGTGAATTGTCTTTTGTAGACAGAAACCTGGCATTGGGGCACTCCAGAAAGCCCCCTGGCACCTTGGCTACCTCCTTCTGACTCTGATTCTGGCAGGAGGCCTCTGGTGAAAATCTCTGGCTCTTTTCTGCAGAGGAATGGCAAGACTTGGCAGCCACTGTTGAGTTCACACAGAGACGGGGAGTGACTGGTTCCCAGGGTCAGCTGGGGTGGGGGTGAGAAGCAGCTCAAGGCCAAGAGTTCGACTTCCTGACCCTTCCAGAAAAGTGTAGTGCTCTTTAATTTATTCCTAATTGGAATTCCTTGCTGTGGTTTTCCTTTTAGAAAAGGAAAGATGTGCCCTTTTAGCCATTTCCTCTCAAAAGACCTTTGTTGGCTTTGATTTAGTTGTTTCAATATTAAAATAACTACCACATAAAAATGATTTCTAAAAATGTCTCAAATTCCTGTTTTACATAACTCAATAATACGGTTTCTGAGGTCTTGAGCCTGGGACTAGTAGACCTTTTGGTTGTGAAGCGTTGGAAAGAAAAATTAGCATTGATGAAAAATAGAAACCCTTCTGGACCATGTCCCCTTATTCTGAATGCTGTCAATATTTGAATGTGGCGTACACACACATGGTTTGCCTGCATGTGTGTGCACCCACATACACACTCTCACACATCACCTGTTTTACTAAAACATATTATTATAGAAAACTACATTATTTTTGTTTAAGTTCTGGTTGTAGTCCTTCAGTGAGGGACGCATATGTTTGCAGGTAGCTGAAGGTACAGCTATGTGGTCTTCCTGAAACCTAAAATTAGATTGAGTTGACAATTCTATCGGGAGAGATTTTTCCCTCAGTGTTTTCATTCCCAAACTCTGCTGCCTTCCCCTTCCTGCAGAGACTGAAGTCATTGTAGATACTACTCAAAAGTAATAACTCCTGAGAGACTCTCTCTGCAATCAGCATGCAAAAGGCAGTTGGCCCCAGAAGCCAAGGACTCTTGGCTACAGCAGTAGAATATTAAAGCCACACAACAGTAAAAGGAACCTGGGTTTCCTATATTTTAAACTGTCTGTTGTTTCATGCTTAGCTTTAGTGAAATCCAGAGAAATGAAATAAAAAGTCAGCTTTTAGAGTCTTTATAACAGTAAGGTATTTCTGTTGTTATTCCTTAAAAGATGATGAAAATTAGATGCTGAACTGTAGAGGCCTTCTGAAAATGACTTGGAATAATTATATGTGTTAAACTGGGCAGCCCTGATATTGTATGCCGTTTAAATCAACTTTCATTATTCTTTAATGATTCTTTGCAATTCTTTTTTCCAGAACTTTGCAAGCTTGACTTGTGTTCACCTTGCTATGGAATGTTTTAAAGGGCATTTCATCTAATAGCAGAGGAAAATGATAAATTATAGATGCCAAATCATAAAGCAGTGATTTAGGTAGCACTAGGGTAAGATTGTAAGCAATAAAATAAAAATTTTCCCAATCAACCTCTCCATTAGGAGCAAAAAAAGGAGTTGCTGTCTGCATAATTAAAACAAGACATGTCAAGATGCTTGTTAGTATGCTAATTTGAAGGCTTTTTTTTAAAAAAAAAAAACAACTTGGAATCATAACAGAGAATATTGGGAATATTTATCAGTTTGAGCAAAGAAGTTCTCTATGAATGAGTATGAAGTGATTTCATTGTTAGTGTGCTCTGGAAATACAGATATAAAGAAATGGAAAAAAACCAAAAAACCCTAGTCTCAATCTCTTAAGCATTTGGGAAGAAAATGAGGTGGTTAAGAGTTGACCAGGGTCTAAATTTTCACCACATCCCTGCTAGCTGTGTGATCTTATGCAAGTTAGTTAACCTCTCTGGCCCTGTTCCCTCAGCTGCAAAATGAGAAGATGATGGGTCCTACTTCATAAGATATTGTGAGGATTACAAATAAAGCATTTAAAACAGAATCTAATAGGGACTTCCCTCGTGGTCCAGTGGCTAAGACTCCATGCTCCCAATGCAGGGGGCCTGGGTTGGATCTCTGGTCAGGGTACTAGATCCCACATGCCACAAGTAAGAGCTTGCATGCCAAAAAATGAAGATCGGAGATCCGTATATGCTGCATCTAAGACCTGCCACAGTAAAATAAATAAAAAAATAAATACTTTAAAAAATAAAATAGAATCTAACAGAGCAAGTATTCAGTAAGAATGGTTGTATAATATCTTTCCTCTGCTCAAACTCTCTAGAGCTTTTCCTCTTACTCCCAGTGAAAGCTGAAGTCCTTACCATGTCTACAGGCCCCATACACCTGGCCTGTTTCTCTCTGACCTGATCTCTTTCCCTCCCTGCTCAGCTTGCACTCCGGCCTCCAGGCATTCCTCAGGTACACCAGGCACCCTTCCATCTCAGGACCCTTGTCTTGAAAGCTGTTCCCCAGCCATCCTCAGGTTGGCTTGTCTGTTCCATCAGGTCTTTACTTCAAACACCTGATCAATGAGACTTTCCGGGGACATTAACATTCCTCTTGATATTTTATAGTTTCCCCTTCTGCCTTATTTTTCCCCTTAGCACTAACTACTTCCTAATATACTATATATCTTACTAATTTATCACATTTGCTCTCTACATCTCCCACCAAAACAGAAACTGAAGGAAGGCAGGAATTTTTATTTTAGCTATCATTGTATCCTCAGTACCTAGAGTGGTGTTTGTCACAATTGTAGCTGTCAATAAATATTCGAAGGCTGAATGAATGGATGATTTTCCTTAATTTCTAAAAAATAATAATTAAATCCTACACATATACTTCCTCATTTCCAAGTTTAATGAAATGTAGTTTTTTTTGGTCACATACGTTTTTCTTGGTTGCCATGATGACTGTCAACTATCTTTAAATCGGTCTTTAAACACCAGATAACTATATAATGAAAGTGAAAGGGCAAGGTTTGGCCACCCAGGCCATGACGCAGCCTTTTTCTTCTAAGCCTTCATCAGTTCACCTGGAGGAAGAAATAATGATACTTGCTGGACCTCCCTAGTTCCTCCTTCAGCCACAGATAAATCAGGGACAACTTCTGATTTTCCCTTTCCACCCTGGTCTTTTAATAGCTACAAAGAGGTGGGGAAGCTTCTTAAGTAAATATGGCACGTGTTTTCCAAAACCTGAATATAAGCAAGGGCAGAGTATATAGAAAACCATGAATCATCACTGTGGAATGATCTCTCTCTCTGCCTCCCAGGGATTATTTAAAGGGCATTCCTAAACATGGACATGTTGCAGGAGGTCAGATAGAAGATAAAGGTTCCTGAACATCTCCTGTGTTCCCAGCCCAGCTTTACATACTCCATCGCCTCACAACCATACTGTGTGGTCTATGTTATCATCCCCAACCTCTAGATGGGGAGCTGGGGTGAGATCAAGGCTCAGAGAGGATACATGACCTGTCCAAGGCCACCTGACTAATAAATAGGACAGCAAGACATGGAGTACTTATCAGGAACATGACAACCACTTTTCTTTTTCCTCTTTGCCCTGATAAGCAGTTTCCTAAGAATTAAACCAATTTGTATGTCTTGAGCCAACAACTGCTGAATTAGTGCTCATGATGGATTTCTGCCACAGCTTAAAGCTGGTGGCTTAAAATTACTGGGATTTCAGCAGCTTCTCCTTGTCTCATCAGTGAGGTGAGGACCTGCACCCTAGGGATAGGCTGACATGAGAGGAAGAGTAGTGTCTGAACCCCGTCCATACTACCCAGGAGAGGAATAGTTACTAACCCCAATACATAACACAGTCTCCAGGCTTAAGTATATTACCCAAGGTCAGCTGCTAAGAAGTGGTGGGGCTGTGTGCTTAACTCAGATCTGTATGGGTCCAGAGATTGGTTCAATCATTACCATCACCCTGACCACTACTCTACCACTTCTACTCCAACTCTACCTTACAACTTTCACAGCATACCCCAAGTCAGAAAAAGAAAGTTTTTTCAGTTAGCATATCTAATGAAAGATGTTGCTTTCAAGAAATATTTTCATGACTTCTTAAATAATCTAAAGTTTTCTTCTCCTTTTTCTTCTTCTTTTTCAAAGATTTGGCCTCTGGAAAATATTTCATGTATAATGGCAAAGCATCTAACTTTCCTATGAGCTTATAAAATGAAGTGGTTCTTTTAGAGTAAACAAAAAATCTTTTCATCTAAAATTTTAATTGCAACCAATTCAGTGCCCTGGGAATTAGTTCCAGTGTTTGGCTCAAGTTTCTGGCACTAAGCTCTGGCCTCAAGCCTGCACTGGGTCACCTTACAGCTGCACCTCAGGGCTACTCGCCAAGAAGCTGGTCTCATGGCATTACTATCCTATGGCTTGACAATAGAACATTGAGCTTTGGTACCGAACTTGGCTGAAAGCAATTCATATGACTCTAACTCTGTTTAGCAAACAACGTACAGGAGTCACCTGGTGAAGCATGGTAACATCCTCCCACATTCCTGGGAGAAAAGAGACGTAATTTTCATTAGTTTGTCTAGAAGCAGAGAAGGGTATTTCTCAAAGTTTAATTTACAGCCATAAACTTGTACATTGATACAACCATAACATAAAGGAGGAAACATCTGTCACTTCCATTTGCAGCCGTGTTTGTAGCAGCTCTTTCAAAAAGGAAGACTAAAGACCAGCCATCCCAGTTTGGGGGCTGTATGGTTAGGCCATTCAAGATGGCTGTTCTCGTGCTCTCTGTACATCCCTCACTTAACCAGTACCTGTTTCTCTCACATGACTATATAATCTGCTTAATTATAGCGTTTAAATAGTTCCAGGTAACTGGTGAGCCCACTTGATGTCAATTCCCCCTATAAATGGTAGCCTTCTTCTCTCCTGCCGAGTAGTGAAGACTCCTGTAATGTCCTACCCGCCCTCTGCCACACATGGTGGGATGTCGCTCCAGGCTTCTTTGTGTAAGTTCTGCCTAGCCAATAAACCACTGATGTCCCTGCTGCTGTCTCTGGGCTCTTTCTTCAGTCTTGGAGGCTGGACAACTATAAGACTTGAAGGGCTCAGGGGTGCAGCCCAGCAGGGACCAAGATCAGTGTCTGAAACCAGGTTTTCCTCTAACCAGGTGGGTATGGATAGATAACTTAATTTCACTGTGCCTCAGTTTCCTCACAATACAAAGTTTGGGCATGTTAAATGAACTTTAAATCTCAGTCCTAAAATTGTATTACATGTATAAATATTCATAGCTTTTCTAATTTGGTGTAATCACTTGAAACTTACCCTCCTACTAGAGAAAATCTGAATTTCTAAAAGCCTGAGGTTGACTTTAAAGATGGAACTTAAGAACAAGGAATTGTAGGGACTTCCCTGGTGGTCAGGTGGTTGGGACTCCAAACTCCTGGTGCAGGGGACCCAGGTTCAATCCCTAGTCAGGGACCTGGATCACACATGCTGCAACTAAGAGCCCGCATACCACAGCTAAATAAATATTTTTTAAAAAACAAAACAAAAAACCCCCAAGGAATTGCAGAGTTTTAGCTGTAAGAATCTAGATAGATAATATACCCCAACTTCCTCATTTTGTCTTCTCCCTTTTAGTCTTTTCTTTCCTTTCTTCTCTTTTTTTCAACATATTTTCTGGATTCTGGTAAGCACCAGGCACTGAGCTAAGTGCTGGAGACCAGGCCTGAGTCCTTAGCTTTAAAGAATTTCCAGGACAGTGAGCACAGACAAGTGAATGCAGTATTAAAACACAAGGAAGTGAGGTTACAACAGAGCATAGGGTACAGTGGAAGACAGAGGCCAGTCTCTGGGGCTGGGGTAGGGATGGGAGTCAGGGAAGTGTCCCTGGGGAAATGACATCTAAACTGAGGCCAGGAGTCGGGGTAGGGGGCACATTTCTAGGCAGAAATGCAACATGTGCCTCTGAATATCACAGAGACAACTCTGGAAAGGTGGGCAGTAATTCTCCAGGGAATACAACCGGCCGGTGGCAGAACTGGTGGTACAAATGAAGCTCAAGGTCCTAACTCCAAAGTTGCAGGCTTGGTTGAACATCAATGACGTGAAGTAATAGCTTTGGGTTTTTTGGGGTTTTTTTTGGCACAGGTGAAATATTACAGGGCCTTGCTGCCATCACCTTAATTAAGACTCAGGCTCTTTCCTGGACTCTTGGTTTAGGATCTTCCCTCTCTGGCTTGAGGGTCTTCAGCAGTAACTCATCAACACAGAATAATCACATCACAGGCCGGTCACCTGAGAAGTCACCACCACCAATCTACTCCGGGGCATCACAGGCCGGTCACCTGAGAAGTCACCACCACCAATCTACTCCAGGGATGGAGATCTTTCAGCTGCTGAGCAGTGTGGATGGACAAAGATCCTGGCTGATGGGTTTAGGAGACCATCCAGGTCAGTCACGGGATAGTTATGAGTCATGATGGTTGTTTTCAAATGTTTGAAGGATTGAAGGAGGGATTAGATGTGTTTTTTGTGAGTTGGAGGGGAAGAAGGAGAACCAAATGAATGTATATAGGTACAGATACCTTTATTGTTCCTAAATAAGAACTGGAGGCTTCCCCATCCTCACCCCTACCCCCTCTTTTCACTGTTGCTTTCTATGTATAACTCCCTAGACCTTTCACTTTTTTAAAAAAGCGTTTTGTGTAAATAATAAGGGAAAAAAGATAAAGAACTGGAGGCTGGTTGCACTGGAAGTAATGAGTATCTTTATACCAGAAGTATTTAAAACCAGGGCAGATGACCACTTGACCCAGGATATTACCAAGGGGATTCATGCCTCTAAGATTTGATTTATAGAAGCTTAATCAAATCCCGCTGCTCCTTCTGTGATTCTGCATTTTCACACTTGGCCCAGGCCAACTGAGGTTGAACTGTTCTTGTGTCTTATCTATTCTTCACAAAGTATTTACTCTCAGCTCTTCCCTGGTGGCTCAGACAGTAAAGAATCCACCTGCGATGCAGGAGACCTGGTTTGATCCCTGGGTTGGGAAGACTCCCCTGGAGGAGGAAACGGCTACCCACTCCAGTATTCTGGCCTAGAGAATTCCATGGGCAGAGGAGCCTGGCAGGCTACAGTCCATGGGGTCACAAAGAGTCGGACACGACTGAGTGACTTTCACTTCACTAGTTAGCTGGCATTTCCAAGCACATTATTTTTACATTCCTAAACAAAGATACACTTAGTGTTTTTTGTGATACTTATAAAGGCAGTTTAGTGCTGGGTTTTCTTTTTCACATAAAGAATTAATATATTTACCTAGAGGTAGTGAAACTGCTATACTTATGTGAGAAAATGGGTGGTTTGGCACACGCACAGATGCACACATATTCACACATGTGGTCTAGTGTGTGTGCACTGCCTTATTTTAGGTGTGCTTTGCCCATGTGCTTACATGCTGTTCATGCTAGGATCCATCCTCTTACACACCAAAAGAAACTTTACAAATTCTTTCTTTTCTTCCACTTTTGTTTTTTATTGTGGAACCTGTGTTGCTCTTCCCTGAGTCTAAAGATATGGAGGGAGAGAAGGAAAGTGCAGTTGGTGAAAACTGAAGATATTACTGGCAGTTCTGACAGGTACAATTTCGATTTAATTAACCCCCAGATATTCAGACAGTAGTGGTAAAAGATGATTTATATTGTTTTTTTCAGGCAGGCTTCTCCGTTGCCAACATAGTAAACTAAAACATATAATTTGTTTTTACCTGCTTTCTATGCTTGGTGCATGTAATGTGTTATAAATCAGAGACATTAAATAATATTTTGTTTTAAATTAGTATTCAGATGATGTATTATGTGGGATCTAAAATAGGTATGTTTCAAAACCACAAAATAGCTTTTTCAAAAGGAGAAAAGGAATGCAAGCCCATTTTCTAAGCGTTCAAAATCAAACAACATTCAAAGGACCAGTTGAGAAGAATCAGATCATCCCTGAAAGCCATGGAACTTAAATTACATTGACATATTATATGAAGACACTTGTCCTGCACTAGCTCGTATAAGCGACCTTAGAGAGAAGCTTATGCTCAACTAACGACACATTAGGAAGAAAAAAAAATGTGTTCAATAGCTGCTGGTTGTCATGGCTTGTTCTACGCCAAGAGGGATGCTGGGAGGGGCTCCGACAGTCCCCAGGCACTCTGTGTGGAGTTGGCGGGGAAGGGCCTCTGGGAGAGCTGATGACTTTGCACAGGATGAATAAATCATCTCTCTCAAGGTAATCCTGGGGAGGGCTTCCCCTCACAGAGTCATCAGCGTCTGGCCTCTGCATGCAAATGTAAAATTAGAGCTTTATGTTGTACTGAAATGGCAGCCCACGGAAAAGATCACCGCCAAACATGACAAGCAGAACTCGTGGGGGCGGCAGCAAGCAGCTCTGTATTGGCTGACAGCCTTTCCCCCCCTTCCAGTGGTTTTTCATAAGATAAAAATGTTTTCACTAGTGATTTTTTTCTTTTTTTAACTGTAAAGAATGGTAAAACTGAGGGGGACACCAGGCAAAAATCCCCTAAAAGCACTGCAGGGACAGGGCCTGGACCTGAGGAGGGCAGGTGATTTTAAAAAGAAAGAAAAAGACAACTGGGAGCAGAGGATGGGACAAAGTCTGAAAAGCCAGAGAGCAGATGACAGAAGATTCTACAGCTGCTCACTGCAGCTGCTCTCATAGTCTCCTCTGCTTCAGAGTAGAGACAAACGTGTTTAGAAATGAAAGGCAAGAGGCAATGGGAAAAATGTGCCTTCCATTTCTAACCAACTGGAATATAATCTTCACAAAGCTCATCCTGTTCTCATGAGGAGGTTATTTTTAGGATTCAAATATACGCAAAATACTAACCAGCAAACCCTACGTGCTTCTTAGCTGGAAGCACAATTGGGTACACTCAAATTATCAAGAGCACATTGCAATTTCTAAGGACAAACTTGTAGTTGGAACCTTGAACGTTAGAAATGGTAGCAATTTAGTAATATGATAGTTTATGGCCTTGCCCAACTGTTTCTGAACTCATAAAATGCTTTGTCACATGTAACCTTAATTTTTATATGCTTTAGGCCACATAATGGCTTTAGGCCACTGTTTCTTCTTTTAAACTCAATACAAATAAGGATAGTTGATCCCTCTACTCTGAGATGACTTCCAAGCACTCTGGACCCTGTTGAGCTCTGTGCTATCCCGAGGAGTGGCTCTGGTTGACTTGAAATACTACCCTGAGGAAATAAATACAGGGCTGAGAGGCGGGAGGGGCAGGCCAACTCCACCCACCCCCATGTTTCCTTCAGGATCCCTAAGTGTCCTGAATGGTAGAGTTTTCACCTCTTTGATAGCTGAGCACATTTATGATCAGAAAAAGATGTTCTTCCAAAATGTCAGCAACTGAGAGAAGTCACAAAAGAGGAAGAGAATGAAGAGCAACCTCATAGTTACTGGGCTATTTTACAGATTTAAAAAATATAACGAACTCAAAAAACTTAGTAGTTTGTCTAACATCACACAGGCGAGTCCGAAGTCAAAAGTCTGTGAAACTAAAATTTCTACTACGAGACAGTCTTGGAGGTGGGAGGGGAAGGGGGGGTGTTCAGAATTCCCTAGAGCTCTCCCCTCTGAAGGTTCATAAACTGCAGACAGAGAATGTGTATCTCATTGATTCAAAAAAGGAGAAGCCCTTTCTGAGGCTATGTGCCTTCGTGGGGCAGTGGCACCCTCCTCCTGATTCCAGCTGGGCACTTAGAACCACGTGAGCTGCTCCGAGGCCTCCTGCCAGGCTGAGTCTGTGGAGGCCTAGAGCTAACAGGTGCACCATCTCCCAGCTCAATTAAGCCTGACACAAATCTGGAGGGACAGGGGTCCACAGAGCACACTGTAGTCTGAGCAGCCTTAAGGATAACGAACATGCCACTAAATGCAAAGCTCTTAGTTCTTTTTTCATTATTATTTTTATTGGAGTACAGTTGATTTTTACAATGTTAGTTTCTGTGGTACAGCAAAGTGAATCAGTTATATACATACACATGTCCACTCTTTATAAGATTCTTTTCTTATATAGGTCATTACAGAGTACTGAGTAGAGTTCCTTGTGCTATACAGTAGGCTCTTATTCGTTATCTTTTTTATACAGTAGGGGCAAAGCACTTTGTTCTGTTGAGATGTGTTCTAACCAACATGTTCAGAGAACTGAGATAATTTCAGTTGGCAAATTAACTAACAGAATAATAATGCTGACCTCCAGCATGAATCATATTCATCATCTGACCCCAGTCTGTTTAATCCTAAAGTATTTCCCATAACTCCTCCAAATCTGTCTGTTCCAGGGACAAAGTTTCTTTGTTGTCCTGCCTATCTCCCTCACTCCTGCCTTTGTGCTCCAGCTGCTACTGAAGCCTCTAACCACCTTCACTTCCCCCCACCCAGCAAATCCTACCTTCGAGGCCCATCTCAACACTCAACTTTTCTCTGTTGAGTTTGCCTTGATAACTCCAGTCAGCAGTGGCCTCTAAAATCCTGAGCTGCTGTGACAATTATCTCCAGTCTTCGTTTTCATATGGATTATGTTCAACTTGGAACTTGACTGTGGTGCTCTGTAAACACTCCTTATCACAACTTTGTAAACACCCCCATCCTCAACACCCAACTGTAAGCATCTTGAAGGCCGAGGCTCTGTTGACAAACCAAAATGACTGGCAAAGAGAGTACCAGAGCAGTGATCTGATCCTAACTCTGAGTCTATTCTTTTGTTCACTTTGGATTTAAACCAGATGGGAGCTGAAGAACACTGTCCTTTGAGACTCAACGAAATCGGCTCAAATCCTGTTGCTTTGTGCAGTGGGAGCCCTACATTCCTTCCTAACTGTCTGGGGGATTCTGGGAGGGGGTGGGGAAGTTTACAATTTCTTTTTCTAGTCACGTTTGGCTGCAAGATCTTGCTTCTGTAGACTTACAAGCTTCAGTGGCTGCAAGGAGCATATTGCTGTCCCTGAGACCAACATTTCCAGACATGGAACTCAGCTCCTTTTCTTGCTCCAGTTAATGGACTGAAGCAGGAATGATGCCCACATGGGAGAGAAATCAGAATTGAAGCATATGTGTCCTAGGTCTTCAAATATTAATGCTTCATTATGGGTACTATTTGCCTTTGAAGATTTAGAAGAGAAATATAATACTTTGTATTAATCCTTCATTACAGAGTAGGATGCAAGAAATTAACTTAGAATTTTTCTTTGCCATTTTCTAAGTGACTGATTTATTACTTCCACCATAACCACGGAATAAATGAAAGCTGCTTCACTATCTTTCATGTAGGACAGCCTAGTAATTGCTAATTAAACATATACAGACTTTTGAAGTTTAATCATCATTTTTCCTCAAATAGATACTACTGTGTTTTCTGTTTCTTTGGCCCAAACAGGATGCTTCTAGTTGAGATGAGCAGTGTGAGTACAGACTCTAGCATCAAGCTCTGTAGATTCAAATGTTCTCCTCTTACTTACTAGTTATGTGACTTGATGGGCTTCCCAGATGGCTCAGCAGTAAAAAAAATCCACCTGCAATGCAGGAGCCACAAGGAGACACAGGTTCGATCCCTGGGTCAGGAAGATCCCCTGGAGAAGGGAATGGCTACCCACTCCAGTATTCTTGCCTGGAGAATCCCATGGACAGAGGAGCCTGGTGGGCCATAGTCCACAGGGTCTCGAAGAATTGCTTCACATCTGAAGCATCTTAGCACAAACACACAGATGTGACTTGATAAACCACTTAACCTCTCAGTACCAAATGGGGCTAAGAATAGTACTTAGCTTGTATGGATTAAATAAACATGTGTAAACCCATATTTGAGCAATGTTTGACACATAGCAAACATTCAGGGGAGCAGGCTTATTTTCTTTCTCATTTGATATCACATGATTTATGCGATATATGCCTTGTTAGGGGCTGAATTGTGTTCCTTCAAAATCATATGCTGAAGCTCTAACCCCAAAGACCTTGAATGTGACTACATCTGTTAGAGACAGGGACTTTAAAAGGGGTAATTAAGTCAAAATGGAGTCATTAATCCAAAATGACTAGAAGAGAAGATTAGGACACAGACAAATAGAGGGATGATCATGTGAGGACACAGAGAAGGCAGCCAGTCACCTGCAACCCAGGGAGAGAGGCGTGAAAAGAAATCAAACTTGCCAACACCTTCATCTTGGACTTCTAGCCTCCAGAATCGTGAGAAAATAACCTTCAGTTGTTTAAGCTACACAGTCAGTGGTATTTTGTATGGCAGCCCTAACAAACTAATACATGTATCAAAATTAAATTTGGTTAAAAAAAGTAAATCTGTTGAGAAACCAATGGTTTGTCGTTAACTTTTCTCACTGCATTTCATTGATAGGATATCTTTAAGTTTTGACTTTTTGTGAGGCTGAAATCATAGTGGTTAGAAGCACTGGGCTCTAGTCTTGGTTCTGTCACTTTCTAGCATGATCCTTTAGGCAAGCAAAGCCTAAAGACATATATAAGGGCTGTTTAAGCTCCACTACTTCATGGGTATGTCAAGACTGCTGCTGCTGCTGATGCTAAGTTGCTTCAGTCGTGTCCAACTCTTTGCGACCCCATAGACAGCAGCCCACCAGGCTCCCCCGTCCCTGGAATTCTCCAGGCAAGAACACTGGAGTGGTTGCCATTTCCTTCTCCAATGTATGAAAGTGAAAAGTGAAAGTGAAGTTGCTCAGTCGTGTCCGACCCTTAGCAACCCCACGGACGGCAGCCTACCAGGCTCCTTCGTCCATGGGATTTACCAGGCAAGAGTACTGGAGTGGGGTGCCATTGCCTTCTCTGGTGTCAAGACTAAATGAGATAATATGTACCATGGTGCCTGGCACACAATAAATAAGAAGTTAATAAAATTCTGTCTATCTAGCTATCTATCTAAATGTCCTCTGGTGGTGGTGCAGATGGGAGAGAGGAAAACATTTTCTCAGCACCTGACATTTTCTGATTTTTTAAAAACCAAATAAAAAAGCTGAGGTCCATACAAATTGTTTTCTCCAAGGTTTAAGAGAGTATGATGGAGCTAGTATTCACAGGCAGTTATGTCTAATTCCAAGATATATTCTCTTTCCACTATATCACATTACCTTTTCCATAAATTTTCTTAGGTTCTAGTATACTGTTCCCAAGACCTACCTAAACATGAGTGTGTGTGTATACACACATTTGATGCATGGGGCAAGAGCACTAGGAAATTAAATATTTTCAAGAGGTCTTCTCATATATGAAAGAAAAGCAAAAAAGAAAAATAAAATGCAACCTTTAGGTAGAAGTAGTTCTAGCTTTGGTAACTCGACTGTCCTGTAATGAAGACATATGTGCTTTATATTTTCACATTGCAGTGTCCTGATTTGAACCAATAGGCTATGATTTCTAAAGGATTATAACTTGTGCTGCTATTGGACCAACCCCAATGTCTAATTTTAGCACAGGACTTGCTCTGGCAATATTTAGTCCTAGTTAAATAAGTGTGTGTTCTCAATTACTAAATGATAGTTCTCTATTTCATTTTCTAACTTTTCTATTCCCCTCCACCCCCATCAGAGTCGCAGACCAGCTACCTATGGAGTTATTTTAAGATACCCAAAAAGGCGTGGTCCAAATAGTTACTTTAACAACAATAAAAAACTCAATAAAACCATAAGGTGATCACTTCTTGAATCATTTGGTTTTTACTAAATTGTTGTTGTTCAGCCACTCAGTCGTGTCCAACTCTGCAATCCCATGGACTGTAGCATGCCAGGCTTCCCTGTTCTTCACTGAATTACTTCCCAGAAAATATTTAATTCCATCATGTGAGCAGTTAATTCATATTTATTTTTGTTAAAAATAGACTAGCTCGTAAAGATACCAATTTTTAAACGTTTCAATGTGAAAGGCCACGTATACATTTCTACCACTTCAATTAAAAACAGAAGCCTAAGCTGGGGATGGGACTATTTTTCTAAGTGGAGTTAAGATGGTTGTGTGAACTACTTTTCTCTAGAAACAATTTTTGCTACTTCACTAGTATTGTACTATGACAGAAGCTTGTTTGCATGATATTTAGATACTTGAGTTTGAAATGTGAAAACCTCTATGTTCAAAAACTCGTTAATCCAGTAGAAATAGTTTAAATGCTTACTGTAAATCACAGTGCAAATCTGCAAGACAATTAATGGGATTGTCATTGTCAATAGAATGAAGAGCAAAAGGCTGAAAACGGTTTTAAAAAATCTTCTCATCAAAAAGAATACAGACAGAATATAGTTTGAGGCAAATAGGGAAGAAAAAAGCTTATCCTGCTCCTTTTGCCCAATTTCAAGGGTAGTAACTATGTGGGAGGTCACCAAAGTTATGTTAAAGGGTCTGGAAATCCACATGTTCTCCAAAACCAGTTTGAAGGTGGCTGCATAAGAAAGAGGTTGGAAACCACTGCCTCAACCTCCCTTTGACTTGCTTTCTTCCGTGTCTTCAGGAAGGGATGAATAAGAAATTCACGGAGAAGAATTCAAAGTGGAAATGGAGATGAAAGTAAAGCATTATTGATGCCATTGTCATTAACCAGAAGTAGTAGGATGGAGCAAAGTTAGAATGCGTTTCTCCTTTGTTCTATGCTAACTTGAGTTCTGAGTTACCATGCCCTCAAAGAATACAGCCACAATATGGACAATGACCATTCACCTGGATTTCTGTGATTTGAGGTCCCTCAAAATGACTGGAATGGCTTCTAAATAAAGCAGGCTAAAAAAAAAAAAAGCAGGCTATTCCATTACATTATTTCCTAAGCTAAGTCAGTATCAAATTGAAAAAGAATCAATAGAATTTCCAGTCAGGTGGCATAGTGAATTCATGCTTCAGTTCATCCTGTATGCTTTAAACGAATGGTAATGCACGTAAAATATAAAAAAAGAAAGCCAAAAGGTCATTGCTGGTCTCAAAAAAATAAGATAAACATCTTTGTGCGCTAGAAACACAACAGAAATGCAAAGCAGTGAGCTGAGCTAAAGCTGCAGCCCGTCAAGGCCTGGGCCCTGAAACAGCTGGTGGCAACGGGAAATTCAGCTCTGGGGGAACACCAAGGCTAAAACGCTCTAGTCAAGACAGAGACCAAAGCTAGCATTGTTCTGAAAGCCAGGAACTGGAACACACCAACCATCCTGGTTTCTCCAGGACACTCTCTGCTTTACCAGTGAAAATCCTGAGTTTCAGGAAATCTCTTTGTTCTGGGTAACCAGTGATGATTTGTCACCTAACTTTTCCCAGCCCCATGAAAGGAAGCTGTATAAAACTGCTGCCAGTATATTGCCTGAAGCTGTGGATTTATCAAAAGTAGTGGACCCAGGAAAGCAAAAGGACAGAAAAAACATCATTACAGCAAATGAACTGAGATACCAGCTGGCTCACTTACTAGATTATACATATTCCTAATATCGCTAAGGAGCAGGAATACTCTAAAGCCATCTTAAGATCTTGTTTCTGAACTGGAGCATGGAATGGAGATAAAGGCAGATGAAAATACTCATTAAATTGGAGATGGAGTAAGAGAATAATGGAAATATCTCCCACTCGGTGATTGTGCACGTCAAAATCCCAAAACACATAAAGAAGTTGATGCTAAAAAAGATAGTTGTGCAATGATGGAGTAACCAGTACCAGACTAGATCTCTTGCTATAAAAAATTTTAAAAATAAAAACATATATATATAAAACAACTGTCAGAAGTTGAACAGGCTGTATGGGACTCTGTTCCTTGGGAAGAGAAAACAAACGAATTGAGTTCTCAAATGCCCCATCTTTCTGCCTGGAGGTTCTTTGTGAATTGACATTACAAAAAAGAGAATTCAAGCAGAGCACAGTGGTTTTGCTGAGTTGAAGAGAGACTGGAACTCTGGAAGTAAATGCAGTTTGAGAAGCAGAGTATCAGGGAGGAGAGAGCAGAGACAGAGTTTCAGAAATCTACATAAGGGTCATCTCAAGTGTTTGTTTGAATATTAAGACGCACATGTACAAGACAGGACCCCATAAGGCCAGGGAAAACAATTGGGAGAAGAACAACTTTCAGAGGAAAAACTACTGGGGATGTGAGACTCAAGCAACGCTTTTGTGGAGATGGTAAGCATTTAAATTCCAACCAGTAGAGAGACCTCTTGAACACGAGAGTTTTCGGTAAAAGACAATCTTCCATGGCATTTTTCCATGTCTTGTAACAATGTTGTCCCAGACTACCTTTCCAAGGATATTTGTATATCCAGTAGCCTTTTGATGCTATTAGTGTCACCCTCCAGGACAAAGCGTAGCTTTGTTTCCTGACTAGGAAAATAGAGAGAATGGCTCCTTCCAGGGCAAAGTTTGGACAGATTTGCTAGCAGCTATAAGGTGAGAGGTTCCTAAGCTCAGGGTTCCTCAGCTGTGATCCAGATCCATAGTGTGTGATCCACTCTGCAATGCCCCCATGATGTTCAGGGACTAAGGGAAACCAATGAGAATATGAAACTTAGGATGCCTGCTGAGCTGTAATAAAGTCCTTTGTCTCTGACCAAGGAGTCTTAGGTCTTCTGCCAGAATCCAGGCTACTTTTCTGGCTTGCAACTAGGGTAAAATCTCAGATGCTGACTAGTCCGACTGACAGCATTTAATAGAGACTCTTTTGTGACTCCAAGAACTGTAGCCCACCAGGCTCCTCTGTCCATGGGATTTCCCAGGCAAGAATATTGGAGTGGGTTGCCATTTCCTTCTCCAGGGAATCGTCCCATCCCAGGGACTGAACCTGTGCTTCCTGAGTCTCCTGCATTGGCAGGCAGTTCTTTACCACTGAGCCACCAGGGAAGCCCAAAATAATTACTACCTGGCTCTTTAAAGAAAATTTTTTTACTCCTTCTGCTTTAGAACCATCTTAACAAAACTTTAAAACAAGACTCAAAAGGATCAAGCTGATCTGAAAGTAAATTAACTGCCTGCTGAAACAAAATACTGTCAAAAAGGAAGACAAGAAAGTCTAGAAACTCAATAGTACGGTTCAGCACCAACAGAAAATTAGGAGACACATAAGGAAGAAAGGAAATGAAACTCATAACTAGGATAAAATCAGTCTACTAGAATAGAAAAGGATTTTAAAATAGACCTTATAAACATATTCAAGGATGTAATGAAAACCATGAAAAAATTTGGAAACAATAAAGTATCTAAATAGAGACACTAAAAGAAGTTTTGAAAATCTTATATAATTTCTAGAGTTAAAAAATTACATTATTTGAAAGAAAAATTTCATTGCGAGGGCTTAACAGCAGCAGATCACTGTGGAAGATCAGTGAACCTGAAAAACAGACAATGGGAATTATACAACCTGAAGTATTGGGGAGAAATACAAAAAGGACAGAGCCCCAGTGAATTGTGGAACAACATCAAGGAGTATTATTCAGAAGTAGGAGAAAGAGACTGGCAGAAAAAAATATTTGAAGAAATGATGATTGAAATATTCCCACAATAGATGAGAACCATTAACTCATAGATCGAAGAAATGCAATAAACCCTGAGAGGGATAAACACAGGATCATCACACCAAGGAACATCATAATTAAGTTGCCATAAACCAATGATAAAGAGAAAATCTTAAAAGCAGTCAGAGGGAAAAAAAGATACATTATATAGAGGGGAACAGAGATAAGAATGATTACCAATTTTTCACCAGAAAGAAAGTAAGCCAGAAGACAAGTGTTGAAAGCGAACAAACATGCAAATAAAAACATCATCAACTTAGAATTCTTTATACAGAAAATGAAAACGAAAGACCCTTCCTGACAAAAGTGAGAGAATCTGTCACCAGCAGACCTGGACTGC
The DNA here is from genome assembly GCA_024291935.2 of Okapia johnstoni. Lineage (NCBI taxonomy): Eukaryota > Metazoa > Chordata > Mammalia > Artiodactyla > Giraffidae > Okapia > Okapia johnstoni. The sequence goes on along the minus strand of CM044317.1, from coordinate 58,843,825 downwards.
AAAAAATTGTAAAGAAAATTCTTCAGGTTGAAGAAAATAATACCAGATGGAAAAGTGATTGCACACAAAGGAATGAACACTGGAAATTATATATAATACATATATATATATATATATAAATATAAAATAAATTTTAGGGAATTCCCTGGTAATCCCATGGTTAGGGCTTTGTGTTTTCACTGCCAGGGCCTGGGTTCAATCCCTGTTTGGGGAACTAAGATACCACGAGCTGTGTGGTGGGGCCAAAAAATTAAATAAATTTTAAAAAGACTATTGACTATGTAAAACAAAATATTTAGAGTGTATTGTGGGTGTATAAAATATGTGTAGAAGTAAAACATCTGGCAACAAAAACACGAAGTACTGGAAGGGAGAAATGGAAGTATACTAATATAATATTGTTTGAAGGTAGATTGTGGTAAGTTAAAGACATGTGTCGTAACCCTTAAAAAGCTAAAACAGAGCCATAACTAATAAACAATAGAGACAGCAAAATGATTTAAAACAGTCAAATATCTCAAAAGAAGGCAGGAAAAGAAGAAAAAAGAACTTAGAACAGATGGCATAAGTAGAAAGCAAACAGCAAGAGGGCAGACTTCAACCAACCATATCAATTATATTAGCTATAAATGGACTAAGCACTCAATTAAAAGGCAGAGAAATATGACTGGATAATAAAGCAAGGCCTAACTATATACTATATATGAGAAATACATTTTAAACATAGAGATAGATTAAAAGTAAAAGGATTAAAAAAGATACACAAAATAAACACTAATGATAAGAAAAGTGAAATGGCTATATTAACATTAAACAAAGACTTCAGAGGGACAAAGAATATTACGATAAATATAGAGGGACAGTTCATAATAATGAAAGAGTAATCATTAGAAAGATATATAACAATTCTAAATATGCATTCAGCTAATAATGGAGCTTTAAAATACAAGAAATGAAAACTAATCCAACCAAAGGGACATACAGACAAATTCACAATGACAGAGATTTCAGCTCCTCTTTGATTGATAAAGTAATTGATAGAACAAAGAGAAAATCGGCAGAGATATAAATGACTTTTATAGTACAATCAGCCAACTTAGTCTAATTGACATTTATAGAATACTATCTAAAAACTTCAGGATACACATTTCTTTTCAAGTGCGCAAAGAAAATGCACCAAGAAAGCTGTTTGCTGGGCCTCAGAGCAAGTTCCAAAAAAAGTGAAAATGAGTGAAATTACAAAAATATGATTTCTGATCATAAAATGAAATTAGAAAACAATATATGTGCAAAATCCCCAAATATCTAGACGTAAAATAACATTTTTAAATAGCCCATAGGTAAAAGAAGAAATTACAAGAAAGTATTTTGAACTGAATATACAACATACCAAAATTTGTACAGTACACAAAAGCAGTGCTTACAGGGAAATTGATAGCAGATCATTTTTGACTGGGTATCATAAAGAATAAATACTTGAATGTCCGAATTGAATTAAAAAAACATTTTAAAGCAGTAAGCTATTGAACGATACAAGAGTTCAAAAGGAACTAAGATACATGCATTTTTTCCACAGTATATTTCTCTTCAAGTATACAAGAGTCCCACGATTCTTCTAAAGGAAAAAGAAGATCTATAGAGACCCAAATGAAGCTAAAAATATCTTCAAATTATGTCTGTAAAATAGAATTGGTGAGATAGATTTTAAAAATTTAGTCAGCGTGACTAATATTCCCGTGTCATTTTCTAGTTTCACTCTCATAAAGACAGATTCACTCAACATGTTACTGCTGAGCATTTACTACATTCTAGGAATATACTAGGAATATGGGAAAGAGGTAAAAAGGAAAAAAGTTCCAAGCACTCATGAATTTTCCTTGGGAGGGGGGCAGACAGATGATAAACAATTAACAAGTAAAAATACATAGTATTTCACCATATGGAATAAGTGAAAAGCAGAGCAGGGAAAGTGGTGGGGTTGAGGGGAGCTGTAATTTTAAAGAGTAAACAGGAAAGGTTATATTGAGAAGGTGATATTTGAGGAACAAGCCAAAGAAAGTAAGGGAACAGACCACGCTGGTGCAAGTGTTATGAGTGTGTCTTGTGTTGGAAGGAACAAGAAGTGCACGTGGCTGGTGCAGGAGGAGCCCAGAGAGAAAAGCTGGAGATCGAGTTAGAGGTGGAAATCAGGAAAAACCAAATAAGGCTTTGAAAGCCTTACCAGGGACTTCAGCTTTTACCCTCAGAGAGATGTGAAGCCTCTGGAGGGTTTTGGGCAAAGGATTAGCAAGATCTTGGATTTTTCTGGCTATTGAGATGAGTAGAGTTTGAAGGGGAGTAGGGGCTGAAAGAAGGAGACCACTTAGGAGGCTACTGCAAGAATCCAGGAAGAGTGCAGAGAGCTGCTTCCAACAAAGTGGTAGCAATTTATGCAAATAGAAATGATCCAGCAGAGAGGGTGGGAATGATGATGCAGAAGAGAAGGGAAGATTGCTGATTCACTGTCTTTGAGTAGGAGGGAAGGGGTAGGATCTAGTGCATAAGCCAAAGAGATACAGAGCTTGGAACATTTCATTCATAGTAACAGGAAGAGAGGAAGAGAATATGTACAGAAACTGGCAGGTGATGGTGGTGGGATCTGTGGATATTCTTCTCTGATTACTCCTATTTCTCAGGGAAGCAGGACACAAGGGCTGAAAAGGAAGGGGGGAAGGAGGCACTGGTGACTTCATGAGGAGAAAATATGAAACAGCGAATTACGAGGGTAAGAGAATGAATAGATTGGATTTGCCTGGTTGGTCTTCTCCACTCAAGATACATTTGAAACAGTTCTCTATAAACATTTTGCTCCTGAATCTATGTACACGAAGAAAACATAATTTGGAAGCCAAATAATTATCAATATCTATCTATCTTTATTATCCATATTCTATTCTGGAGAGAGAATGAAAATTCTGCCTGCTAGTAAGGGTAGAGATGCCTCAGAAATATATAGCTCAATGTGAATGAAATGCTGGCAGATTTGTAGCTTTCTTATATTTTTGCAGATTAAGGTTCTCTGTTTTGAATTCCTTCTTTATTACAAGACTACTTTCAAAAGAGAATCAGCACATCATAAATTTAAATGCAGTTATTATGTGTACTTCCCATTTACTCTAAAATTATAGCTGAAGTAAAAACTTAAAGGAAGAAATTAATGCCATAGAGGGAAAAATACTTACTTAAGAGGCTGGAATGTTAGAATTTTTTTCCAAAAGATTATTAAGTTTTCTAATGACCAATTGACATGGAAAACTTAGGAAAGATAAGTGAGTTTTTTTTCATAGCCTGCTGATACCAGCTAACAAAATCACCTGAAATAAATAAGGGTGTAAATTGTGTCATAAACATGCTGAAATTATAAATCTGTAAATCCTCTGATGGAGTGACAAGGAGACTAATTATCATTTTTTTATTTCTTCTATTGATGCAACTCAGGAAAGATGCAAAGCAAGTCTGGTGTTTTACAAGACATGAGCAGTGTGTTGGTTCTCCTAAAACATCTGCTTCTCCTAAAACTCTGTATTTGAGAAAAAAGAATTCATACCTAAATCACAACATTATTGGACTACACTTACATGTGTATGTATTTCCAGAATCTGAACCTGTAAATGTCTCATCATCCCAAATCCCCCTACTTCACAATCTTTACCTGTCCATACTCCAAAATAGGAACCTCCTGAACCCCATGCAGGATCCAAAGGACAGCTGTCTATATAATGGATGCATTTTAAACGATGTTGCAATGGGTTTTCCTCTGTATGTGGGGGGATGGCAGATTATCATTTAAGAAAATTAGGTCCCTTCTGGGACTTCCCTGGTGGCTCAGATGGTAAAGAATTCGCCTGAAATGCAGGAGAGCTGGGTTCAATCCATGGGTTGGGAAGGTCCCCTGGAGAAGGGAATGGCAACCCACTCCAGTATTCTTGCCTGGAGAATTTCATGGACAGAGGAGCCCAGTGAACTACAACCCACGGGGTTGCAAAGAGTTGGACACAACTGATAATATAAGGCCACTTACAATAATTACTGCTCAAGTTTGGGAATAAGATTAAAAAAAAAATAGGAATTTAAAAGCCAGCAAGACTCAAAACACTCTATTTTTTTGGTGTAAATGAGGCCAAATTAACCAAATTACTTTGCTGGTACCTAAGCAAACATTTCTAAAAATCTTGTTCCAATTACTCTTAAAGACAGGGCAAGTAGTTACAATCCCTAAGGTAGAACTATTTATTCTGCTTAGTTCAGTTTTGGTTTTGAATAGCTTTAGGCAGTTTTTCACTCTTGGGCAAGGCCCATCCAGCCATTCTCAGGTAGGTTTGACTTTTTCCAGATGGGTAACTTAAAAAATATTGGTTGAAAATGAGTAATACAGATGTTCAGATTAGATTCAGCCCATGATCACGAGGGCCTTTGGGTCTGTGCATGTCGTGAGGGAAGCTTGCCCTCTGAAGCTGCTTCTCTACAGGTTAAGAATGCATACCAAAGCCACTTGATTTAAAGAAACACTACATTATTAATGGTTGAAATATTAAAGGGGGGGGGACCAGATTTTAACTTAAAGGGCTAGTCATATTTTCAGCCCATGCTACCACTTGAAGTAATGAGAATTTTCGTAACTCCCTGAAATGCTTTATTGTTTATCCTAAATTTATCTTTTCATTCCCTCACAGAAAGGAAATGTAACAAAGAAGAACAAATTTCAGTCATAATGCCCTGATATAAGATATTCCTGATAAATAAGTTTTAAAAAATAACTGCTGAACTGAGCTTCTTGTTTTATTCATAGCTTTTAATCATCTCAGCAGTTCCTGTCCCTCATGTGCACACATAAATGAAGGTTGGCTGTGCTATACTCCAAATTTCATTCTGCTACCATCAACTGTGTTCAAACTTCCAAAGTTTCCCAGGTTTAAATTTCCTTGCTTTCTGATAAATAGCTTATCTATTCTGTGTAAAAGAGAAGAGCGACCATGCCTTATATGGATTATTTAAATACACAGCTAATCCTAAAGCCTTATATACATCATTGATAGCAAACAGAAGCTGTAAAAGCTGAGGAAACTTAGGGCCAGCCCAAGCAAGCCCTCTTTGTGTAGAGTTTGTTAGATCTTCCTCAGGAAAATGGAGTCTGTGCTGGCCTCTACCTCTGAGAAACACTATCCACATGTCTCATGGGTGCTGGTACAGCCCATTACCATCATTCTTAGCTTCTCAAGAGTAGGTTCACCTTAATCACTTGCCCATCATGTAAGTACCTATGTAGTATTCACAGATACTAAGTACTGAATACATCTTTGTCAAATTGATAAATAATTCCATAAGATAAGGGGTTTGAACTTGATGACCTCAAGGTTTCTTTCCTGATCTAAAATTCTACAATTTCTATTTGTCTCAGCCTCTACCTAAAGATTTTAAGAAATCCTAAGGATGTTAATGAATAATATACAAAAGTTGCCAATTTGGTCATTAATGAGGTTTTAATCCTTTTCCTGAATTATGGTAGTGATTTAAGACCCAGAGTGAAGGAACATCTTGTTAATAGTTATTCTAGATCAGTGCTGTCCAATAAAAATATAATACGAGCCAAAAAATACAAACCACAAATGTAATTTAAAATATTCTGGTAGCCATATTAAAACACTAAAAAGAAACAGGTGAAATTAATTTTAATATATTACTTAACATCATATGTCCGAAAGTATCATTTCAACATGTAATTGATATAATTAAGATGTTTTAAGTTTTTGGTGTGTGTGTTAAGTCTGCAAAATCTGAGGTGTAATTTACACTTGTACACCTCATTTTGGACTTGCCACATTTCAAGTGCATGTGTGGCTGGTTAGTGGCTGTTTTTTTCACAACATAGTGTTATAGCCTGATATTCAAGTGCTCTAAGGACCAGGAGCTTGTGAGAAATGCAAATCCTTGGAATCAGAATCTGAACTTAACAGGTACTCCAGGTAATTTGTATGGATATCAAATTTGAGGAGGGAATATCCAAATTCTTTTTCCAGTGAAACTATGCTTTAGATATTTTTATAACTTTCACATTTCGTTTTTTTCTCTTTTTTTTGGCTGCATCATGTGGCGTGAGAGATCTTAGCTCCCCAAACATGGATCACACTCATGCCCTTTGCACTGGTCCACCAGGGAAGTCCTCACATTTCTAATTTGTATAAATTTTTTCATGTGTCATGCTTCCTGGGTGTCCCTCTCATTTTTAAAGTAACATATTTTTTCCAGTTATAAAAGCATAACCTGTTTATATAGAAAAATTAGAAACTACAAATAAAAAAAATCACTTGTCATCCCATCAGAGATAACTACTATTGACATTTTGGGTGTTTATCTTTCCAGTCTCTAAAATGTTGTTTATTGATTAATTATGTAACACATAAATAAATTCTTATAAATAATTCAAACAATAACATAAAATGAAGTCCCCTCAACTAATATCCCAAATGCAGTCCTCCCTGATCCATTCACCAGGTGAAAGACATCTGGGTTGTTTCCAGCTTTGGGCAATTATGCATAAAGTTGCTATAAACATTGATTTTTGAGTTTTTGGGTATGTGGGAGAGAGACTGCTTTCAGAAAACTTTTCAACTGGCTACACTGTACTTCAAAATTTGAATATATATTCACTCATTCATTCAACCAACAAATAGTGAACACTTCCTCTGTATTAGGCAATGAGAATATAGTGAAGGCAGTGGTGGTCAGTGTTGGTCCCAATCCCGAAACAATGAGTTTTAAGATTTTAATTCAGTTATTACTGATCATCTGCTACCTACCCAAAATTTTCCTTGGAGTTTTCAAGGAAAAAAATGACCAACTGGGTAGTCATCTTGGCTAAGAGAGTTACCTAACTCTAACCACAGCACAGGCAGACGCTAGCCTCAGGCAGCTGTTGCTGGTTAACTCTAGGTTAATGTGGAGGATCTGGATAATCCTTCAACTTCCTAGGCCGTGGTTTTCAAACCTTGGTGCACATCAAGATCAGAATCTTGTTAAAACACAGATTCCTGGACCTCACTTTGATTTAGTATGTCTGGGATGGGCTCATTAATTTGTATTTTTAACAAGTTCCCAGGTGAGGGTAACACTTCTGTTCCCAGGAACATACTTTGAGAACTGTCCTTAGCTATTTCTGGGAGTTTCTGAGCCTGATATCTTAAATTTGGACTCTCCATCAGTGGTTAGGAATTCAGAGATCTAGAAGTACCGTATCTTTTTTAAAAAATGTTTTTTGATGTGGACCATTTTCAGTCATTGAATTTGTTACAATATTGCTTTTGGTGTTTTTGTTCTGGCTTTTTGGCAGTGAGGCATGTGGGAGTTTAGCTCCTCTACCAGGTATTGAACCCACATCTCCTGCACTGGAAGGTGAAATCTTAACCACTGGACTGCCAGGGAAGTCCCTAGAAGTAGGTATCTTTGAAGTTCCTGGAGAAGTTATTAATTAATGCAGAAGAAATGTCTGTGAGTCTAGAGGCTCCTTTGTGGGATCACCTGACAACTCTAGTTCCTTGGATTTGATTCCTTTTCCTCTTTACTATCTTCATGCAGATTTTGCTGTTATGCTGGTTGGCAGGGGAACCTGTCCTTTGGCACTCTCAGCACCACCAGTGGGCACAGTTGAAGGGTTCTTCTGGAGCAGTGTCTTAATATCAAGCTCCAGAATTTCCTCATCTGGGTTGCAGGTGACTGCGTTTCTAGCTGCAGGAGCCTACTGAAAGCTGCAAGGCGTTTACCTGAGACTTCAGGTTGTGTCCAACTCTTTGCAACCGTGCAGACTCTAGCCCTCCAGGCTCCTCTGTCCACGGAATTCTCTAGGCAAGAATACCGAAGTGGGTAGCCATTCCCTTCTCCTGGGGATCTTCCTGACCCAGGGATTGAACCTGGGTCTCCTGTATCGCAGGCAGATTCTTTATTATCTGTGCCGCCAGGGAGTGGGCAAGTTCAAATAAGGAATTTGTGCATTCAGTCCCCTCAGAGCAGTTTGAATTCAGTTTCACCACTCACTGGCTCCATCTCTAACTAGTTCTTGGAAAATTTCCTCATCTGTAAAATGAGAACTCCTCCATCCTTCAGTTACTGTGAAAATTAACACAGTGACATATGGAAGGTACTCAATACCTTGTTAGCTCAGTACCGGACACACTGTAGGACCCTCTTCATCTACTGGGAGCATGGATTGGAGTGAAGTTGTGGTACATCATACTGTGGGACCTTCATCGGACTCATCACAACGTACATTTGGATCTCTGTGTATATAAGGATACTGGCATTACTCCCTCTGGGAAAATGAGGCTCACTAGTGATGCGGGCTGGCCCTCAAGTCACTCACCAGCATGCACATTCTCTAGAGGGGATGTAAGATTAGGGCCAACAGAGCTGCCAGGATAAGAGCCTGTAAGAGTTGGAATGTCAGGTCAATTTGGAAGAGAGGACAAGTTGGGATGACAAAAGCATTGGAGCTCATCTTCCTGCTTTCATTTGTCATTCCTAGACACTCTAAAAGGTTAATATTACTTGTATGTTCACTATAAACATTATTCCAACAACCTGACTTTAGCTTATCTACAGTTTAGTACCCATGTTTATACTCCAGTTTTACGTTTTAGTAGTCAGGAATCTTTTCCTGTTGTCTTAGGCATATCTCAGCCAGTGAAAATAATTTCCCTCTATGCCAGAAACTTAAAGAAAATAACCAGAAGCCTACTTCTTAAAAAGCCTGTAAAATGAAAACTTTAGATACAACAGAGTATCTGTGAGGACTTCTTTCTTAATAAAAAGCCCTTTAAAAAAAAAAAGCACAAAAACAAACTTCACTTAGCAAACGAAATAGTAAATAATTTCAGAATGGAATGTAGAGTGCACTCCCATCCCCCACCCCACACTCCTAGTGTCCTCTGAGTTCCTGCTGCTTTTGTTGACAATCCATCATGGATATGAATCTTCATTACAGGAGGGCCTGACTTTTTCCTTCTCTTGGGGCTTCCCTGGTAGCTCAGACAGTAAAGGGTCTGCCTACAACGCAGGAGACCTGGGTTCGATCCCTGGGTTGGGAAGATCCACTGGAGAAGGAAATGACAACCCACTCCAGTACTCATGCCTGGAAAATCTCTTGGACCGAGCAACCTGGTAGGCTACAGTCCATGGGGTCCCAAAGAGTAGGACATGACTGAGCGACTTCACTTTCACTTTCTTTTTCACATCCATACTTAGAGGAAGGGAAGATGGGAGTGAGGGGGGGTGTTCCCCAGGACTTCGACTGTAAAAGAAGTATTTTCTCACTGAAATGATGTTAAAAGTGATGTGTGGGCTTCCCTTAACTATGAATTAGATAAATTACTGAGAGCTAGGCTGAAAAGCTAATAGCCATTTTAAGATTGTTTCTATGAGAAACACATCTGTAGGTCCCAAAATTGGCTGACAACCAACAAACATTTGAAATACAATCTGTTATAGATGGGGAAATGATTGAATTTTAAAAATCTGATTTATACAAATTCTTTCAAGCATGCAGTAAGCCACAAACATTTCTTGAGTCCCTGAACATGCTGCATTAACATAGTCCCTGTACTGACATCTCACTTAAAGCTCAGACATAACTTGGTTGACTTTTGTTTTTCACAATAAAAATAAAATTTATTTGAAAAATTTTCAAATAAAAGTTACTGCATTCATTAAAATAAAAAAGACCCTTTCAAACATAAATTTCAAAAATCCCCAAGGGCTCAACCTAGGGCAAAATTGGGAGGTGACATAAGAACCCCTAAAAAAGAAGTAAAAACTTAAATTCTGAATTTCCTCCATAATATAGACAGCAAAGCAGCTATCAAAATGTTGAAAACATTTGAAATAATGGACCTATTTTAAAACCTCCATAATGTCTTATCACTGTTGTTCATAATTAACAAAGTCTTTTAAATGCTTAAGTAAAAGAGAAAAAAATTCACTGAAACTGATGCAAAAAAAAAAGGAAATGAAATTCATCTTTCAGTATATATACCTCTTTAAGATGTAGCTTGATAAAAGTCTACTAGACTTCCTAAAATGTAATTTTATTAAATTCAGAGTTAAAACATACACTCTTTAGATATCCACAGTCAACTAATAAATTTGTGATAACATCTTTCATATCTTTTACAAAGTATTTTTTTTACCTACAATGGCATGATGTAAAAGAGAGCAATAATTATAGTAGACAAAATTAAATGAAATACGATATGCCTTCTATGTACCTATGAGTTATACAGAATAATCATTACCACAGATATCCTTAGAGAATAAAAGAGAACAAGAAAAGGATCAAGGTGGAGGAAGGCATGGAAGATATTTTCTGTTATCTTCTACTGTGTGGTCTTTCACTGCACTATTCTTTAAACAAAAAAAGGTCTCTGCAAGGGCAAGCCCTGCTTCAAATGTCCCCTTAGCCTCCTGACTGGAGAATAATGTGTTTGTGTAGTATATGATTACACCAGACAAGGCTGTGAACACGTGTGATTTATTCAATGATCCTATTCTGTTTCCTTTTAAAGATAAAGAATGCATTTAAGTCGATTGTGTATGAGACTGTGGTAATTCCTTAGAAGGCTCCATTCAAACAGAATAATATTACCTTCTTTTAAAACTCAAGAGCATAGCCACTTCTCTGGTCTTCATTTTCTTTCCAGGCAACATCAATTACTACTTTCATTTATTTTAAAAGAGAAACATAAAAAACACACACAAGTAATTACTTTGAAACAGTTTTAATTTTTCTTTGTAGAAGCAAAACAGTCCCATAAGACATTTACTTTCCAAAAATGCTTATACCCAAATAACTGTGAAAGAGGGAAGAAACAACTAAAAACAACATAAACCACCAACACAACAGCTCCTAACAGTAGGCCAGGTCAGGGTGCAGACCGCATGAAAACAAGCTGCTGACATTCCAAGAACTACAATCCCCAGGGAGGAATCTTGTCCTCTTTAACTTGCTGGGTGGCAGAGCTCAGGGGAATTACTCAAACTATGAAAATCCCCAAGCATGGTCACCTAGGGGGAAATGAGACAGATATGACTTGAGCAGGATAATTATTTTCTTGTAGTAACAGTACAGAAAACAAACTTAAGTGGTAAAGGCTGCGTGAGCTCCAACTTCAACAGGTAGCTAACTGTGTATTCTGCAGACGTGGCATTTGTTAGTGAAGGCAGAACACACAATGTATACTTGCCACTTGTCTTTCAAATAATAGTCTCTATTCACATTGATTATAGATACATGTAAATGATATGTAAAGCACTAAAAAGATAGCAAACACCAAGGCATACTGTTCTATGTGCAGTTTATTTCACTTAATCCTCACAGTAACCCTATGAGGTGAGAACCATTATTATTCATGTTTTACCACACACACACAAAATCTAAGTCATAGGGAATTTAATTGTTTGACCAAGATCACACACCTGGAATGCAAAGCTAGGTATCTTGTCTCCAGGGCTCCTGCTTTTAATTTAGCTCCAGTTCTACCTCATGTAATTGGATTTTTAACCCCATTATCACAGAGCTATTCTTCCAAGACTCAAAATTCTGTTTATGCACTGTGAACTTCCACTTCTCTGAGCCATTTTCATCTTCTGCCTCCCAATTCACCTTCTGGTTTCACCTGCTTCTATGAACAACCCGGACCCCTAGTCATTTCAGCTGTGCCCCAAACCCCTCCCAGGCCTCTCCTACACAGGCACACCAAGGTGGCCGCCTGCGTTGGTGATCTCTGTTGCTACTACCACTGTTTCCCAGCAGTAAAGCATTACTGCTGACCCGAGAAATAGTCCTGCAGTTGGTCGGTTAAGTGGCCTCACTACTGCTCAGCAGTCCTTTCACTGACACTGCACAGCGTTCATAGCAGCTGTTCCAAGCTTCTTCCAGGATTAAATCCCCCCATGCACTCATTTAGCCCTTTGCAGATTATCTTACCATGGCTTTATTGAAAATTCATCCAAAGTAGGGTTGTCAAAATGCAGGTTGCCAGGAGTTATCTGAATTTCAAATAAATAAGGAAACATATTTTAGGGTAAATGTGTCCCAATACTGCATTACAGAAATATTTAAATGGTATTTAAACTAATAAAAATAGCAAACTATGTACCCAGAGCCTATCAGATATTGTATGCCATGCCATGAGTGCTCAGTCATGTCCGGATCTTTACAACCCTATGGACTGTAGCCTGTCGGGCTCCTCTGTCCATGGGATTTCCCAGGCAAGAATACTGGAGTGAGTTGCCATTTCCTCCTCCAGCCAAATATTGTATAGAACATACTTAATACTAAAAATACTTGTTCATTGTTTACTTGAAGTTTAAATTTTACTGGGCATCTTGAATTTAATTTGCTAAATCCAATTTAAATTCCTCTCTTTCCATTCCCAGAAGTATTCTTCCTTTATTTCAAAGGTTAATTCTCTGACCTATGGTATTGATCTTTCTCCTGTCTTCACTTTCTTCTTCATCCTATATATTCCTTTGTTTCTACTTTCAAGTGCGCTCCTGTCATTCCTACTATGGTATTAGTGGTCCCAATTCTTCACCCCTGTGTGAACCCATGCCTTTACCATGTCACTTTGCAATTTCTCTAGAGAGGTGGTTTCTATTTCCCAACCCTGGAATCTGGGCCTGGTCGCATAACCTGGCCAATACAATGAGGCAGAAGTGCCAGTGCGTCAGTTTGGAATCTAGACCTCAAGAAGCCTTGTATATTTCTGCTTGCCCTCTTAAGACTCATCTTCCACATAAGAAAAAAGAAAAAAAAATCTGAAGAAAAAAAAACTAATTCGAAAAGATACACGTACCCCAAAGTTCATAGCAGCATTATTTACAATCGCTAAGACATGGAAGCAATCTAAGTGTCCATCAACAGATGAATGGATAAAGATGTGGTACATATGTATGATGGAATACTACTCAGTCATAAAAAAGAATGAAATTTTGCCATTTGCAGCAACATGGATGGACTTTATGCTAAATGAAATAAGTCAGAAAAATACTGTATATCACTTATATGTGGAATCTAAAAAATACAACCAATTAGTGAATATAGCAAAAAAGCAGACTTACAGATATGGAGAACTAGTGGTTAACAGTGGGGAGAGGGTGGAGGGAGGGGCAATATGGGGTCAGGAATTAAGAAGTACAAACTATTATATATAAAATAAGTTACAAGGATATATTGTACAACACAGGGCATACAGCTAATATTTTATAATAATTATAAATGCATATAGCCTTTAAAAAAGTGAATCACTATATTGCTCACCTGTAACTTACATAATACTGCACACCAACTGTACTATAATTTTAAAAATACTGCAATGAAAAAAAAGCCAAAAACAAAACTCCTCTTCTACCTCCATGAGAAAGACATGCTTAGGCAAGTCAGAGTCCCAGGAGGATGACAGATATGTGACATAGAGCCCAGCCTACAGGAAAGCCCCAGTAGGCTTTCAGATGTACGAGCAAGCCCAGCAGAGATAAGCTAACCCTCAGATACTTGAGCTATAATAATTACTGTCTTAAGCCACTGTGTTCTAGAATGTTTGTTATTTAGCAATAGCTAACTTGAGACATCTATCCCAACTTTCTTTCTTGCGCTCCTAACCTACTGCAAAAAGTATCCTGTATTATTTTTTTTTTACCTTTGTTCTCTTACTACTAATTTTTGTTATCTGTACCACTTCTCTCACAATTGACACCAAAACCTCGTAATGATCTGTCCAATCACTTTGGCTCTGTCCTCATCCACTTTGGCCTCTATATAGCACCTGACACCTCTGTTAAAATTCCCCACTCTTGGACTGCACTACTATCAACTTCTTTGACTGTTTCATCTACTTCAGGGGTTTTATCTTCTCTTACAGTCTTCTGGGAGTTTATTCATTCCCCCCACAAAGCAACTGTCACTGGTTTGACTCACACCTTTATCTCCACCCCCAAACTCTCTTCTAAGCTGTAGTTCAATTGGTTCTCAAACTGTAGTGTGCATTAGAATCACCCAGAGGGCTTAATGATATTCAGATTGCCAGGGCCCTGTTCCTCAAGTTTCATCTTCAGTTAGTCTGGGATGGGGCCTGAGAATTTACATTTCTAACAAGTTCTTAGGTAATGCTGATACATCACTTTGAAAACCACTCTTCTAGTTTCATATTTCTAACTAACAGTCTCCACCTGGTTATCCACAGGTGCCTCAAAGGTCACATACAGTGTCAATTAGAGGTTTTTTATTGTAAGTCCTAGGAACCAATTTGGGCTAACTGTAGCAAAACAAGAATTTATTAGGGAGGTCACAGAATCAACCTGAAGGCTGGTAAACCATGTTCCAAATAAGACAGGAACAAGAAAAGAGACTACCTGACAGCAAAAGCATTACCTCTAAGTCAGAAGAAGTAAACAGTGTTTCTTGTGCTCTTAAGTCTCTGTTCAAGATTCATTCCAAATGAGAGTGCTTTACCCATCCCTAAGTTGCACCAGGGCAGCGACAGAAAGGATTATTGTGGAAGTAGCCACAAAGGATTCCTCTTCTTTCTTACTGTCTTAGTTTAGACCCTCATAATCAAGCAGGTGGATTACTACAACAACCTCTTAACTGGTTTTCTTGCCCCTAATCTAACCTCCAGTTCATTCTCCTCATCTTCACATCATCGTCAGTTATCTCCTTAAGATGTCATTTTCTTCTTTGCCTTGCCCGGTGTAGTGTTCCTGTCTTATCTTGTTTTAAGTAATAAATTACTTCTCTTTATGTGCAAGCGGTTGGGATACTTTTACCTCAGCAGACTCGTAAAATGGAAAAGTAGTTTTAGAAGGTAGGGAATATGTTCCATTGTAAAATGAGGATCTAATTCCCTAGTAACTAGCAAGGATCTAATTCCCTAGCAAGGATCAGAAGTGGTCCCAAAGGTCTGCATCGAGACCCCTCTAGAAGCCTTTAAGAGATCAATATCTCATGAGACTAAAGACAAGGACCTAGCCCTCAATTGTATTACCAGCACTGGACTCAAAACAGGCACTTAATGAAATCATCTCCAGGCCCTCCTTACTTTAGGTTAGTATATGTGTTAGCCCCCTAACTGACTTTCTGGTCTGCAGTCTCTGCCTGTCTATCTCCTTACTACCAAATCCTTCCTGTATAGCAATGCTAAATCAAACCGATCATCATTTTCTGCTTAAAACATCAGACTCCCCAAAACATGCTTGCCAACTGTAAACCCCTCAGTATTCAAAGCCTTCCATAATCTGGTTTCAACCAACTTTTCTAGGCTTTCTTCCACTTGTTACTTATACTGTCAACCTTGTCTAGACAAACAAGATTTTTTCAATAAAACCTTTTCTGCTTATTGGTTTGGTTCTACTTTTTGAAATGTGTTTTTCCCATGGTGTATACTCTACCCTACCCTACCTTCAAAGTCTAGTTAACATTTGTCAGTATGTCGTGTGCGTGCCAAGTTGCTTTAGTTGTATCTCATTCTTTGTGAACCTATGGACTGAAGCCTGCCAGGCTACTCTGTCCATGGGATTCTCTAGGCAAGAATACTGGAGTGTGTTGCCATGCCCTTCTCCAAGGGATCGTCCCAACCCAGGGATCAAACTTGGGTCTCTTATGCCTCCTGCATTTGCAGGCAGGTTCTTTACCACTAGCACCACCTGGGAAGTCAGTGTTCCTAATCCTTTTTAATCCATGACTCACATTTTAGGTTCTTTTGGTCATGCCCTCTTGTACCACATACCCGTTAACTCCCGAGTTAAGGATCTTTCTATTTGGAACATTTTAAAATCAATGTCTTGTTTGTATAAACACTTCGTAAGAGTTGAACACATACTATCTTAAACTTCATTAATAGCTTGTATTATTTGTTTTACCAGATTTCAAGAGCATTAAGAAGCTTTCTATTACTACTTAATTTTCTGTATTTCCCAGAAACTACTCTAGTGCCTTACACAGAGTAGTGGTAATTATAATCTGTTGCACAAATGGATGTTTATAACATGGGGCTAGTGTTTGGGACCGATCCCTTATAGAAAGCAGCCAGTGGCTGCATCAGGAATTCCTGAACTGCTGGAATCAAGGGATATAAATCTTGGTGCTTGGAACTAGAAGGTGAGTCTAAAACCAAAGATGATCAGGTTGAAGTCAAATGCCAGGAGGCCAAACACAAGCATCAATTAAAAAGATCCAAAGGCCAAACCTGAGACAATGTGTAGAGCAAATGGTATGGAGCAAGGCAAAGGAAAGTAGAATAATCGGTTAATAATAAGTGGATGGGGATCTGGGATAGTAGACTTCTTTAGGGGCTTATGTATAGCACTTACCAAATCAAAGTGAGTGGTTTGTTGGTAGAATGGAGTTGCCTAAGAATCAGAAGTTGGGCTGGCAGCCATTTATCATTTCTAGCAAAGAAACACATACATGGAAATAAATTTATAATTGCAAACATAGTGAAATATAAATCAATTTGCTTTGAGAGATTTAATTTGAGCTCCATTTTCTGCTTCTGCCTTGTCTCCTTAATTTATTTCATACTTTTGCACAAGATTACATACAAGTTCTAATATATTTTTTTTCCTTTATATTATGGATAGAGAAAAAAAATTTTTAAGAGATATAACTCCAATATCATAGTACTCAATACCAAATACAAAAATTCAGAAAAAAAATTTTGCTATATTTTTTAGATTTTTAATCTACCAATTAGTAAAGCTACAATAAGAAAATGGTACCTCATAAGTGACAGACAGGGAAGCCTGGTGTGCTGCTGTCCATTGGATCACAAAGAGTCGGACACAGATTAGCCACTGAAAACCACCACCCTAATAACCACTGATTTTCCTACATTGACTGTTCACAGCCTGGAAAATTCCAAGAATATTTCACAAAGGTTTTTAAAAAATTTTTTAACATAAAACAAAAAAATCCTAATTATCAGAAATGCATATTTTATTATTGACAGCTCTAAAGAGTTCAATGCCTACAGCTACCTTTCCTTATCAAGCATTTGTTTTGTTTGCCTATCAGTCTGTGTGGTTGAGTTGAGCAGCTCTCTGCCACACACAGTGTTTCCTTATACTAATTAGCAGCAAGCATTGTGGCAAAAACTAATGTCCACATGAAATGCACAGCAAAATTCACTTTAAATTCTATTGTAAACATGCAGTAGTCCTTGGCATGAATTGTAAAGTAAATTTTGTTTTGAATTAAATGCTGAAAAAGTATACTTTTAAAACCTATATTATTCTTTCTGATATTACTGAGAAAAGGATAAAATCCCATATTAATTTCTTTAAAAGTCAATTTTTGGCAAGCATCATGGAAGAATAGGAAGATGACTTACCAAGGAGCTAGGTGACCTGGATCCCACTTACTCTTTGGGGTTTTTGGCAAGTTACTTATTCTAAATCTCAATTTCCTCACAAAATCTAAAGACCTGAATTAGCTTAATGGTTCTTTAGAGGAAAAGGCATTAGAACTTGGTATTTCTGAGTTGGTAGAAGTGAGAAGGGAGAGTCTGGGTAAGTATAACTTTACAATACTTCATGGGTGATCCTGATACATATTACTGGGTTAAGAACCAATGGACTAAACCATTTCGTGGGTCTTTTGCAATTCTAACACTCTATTCGTTATTTTCAATCAATGGAATTTTAATAGCTCCCAGCTTTCATCATTATTTTCTTCTTAATGAATACTATTTTAGGCAAATCCAAGTAGTCTCTAGTTGTTATAACTCCGGGCCAGAGGCCTAAGGCTCAGCTCACTTGAATCATTTCATTCTTGCCTTTCCCAGCTTCCCCTTTCCATCATTTCTTAATGAAGTGTATTTTAGGTAATAAAGAAGCTGTAATTATTATTAATAATATTGTTGTTTAATTGCTCAGTTGTGTCCAACTGTCTGTGACACCATGGACTACAGCATGCCAGGCTTCCCTGTCCTTCACTATTTCCCTGAGTCTGCTCAAGCATGTCCATTGAGTCAGTGACGCCATCTAACCATCTTATCCTCTGCCACCCCCTTCTCTTCCTGCCCTCCATCTTTCCCAACATCAAGGTTTTTTCCTGTGAGTCAGCTCTTTGCATCAGGTGGCCAAAGTCCTGGAGCGTCAGCATCAGTCCTCCCAATGAGTAATAGTTTATTATTCTAAGTTATGAATAATAGCTTACAGTTACTGGGTGCTTACCAGTTCTAAGGTTTGAACTCATTTAAAACACATAATTCAATCTTCTGCCAATGCAAGAGACACGGATTCGATTCCTGGGTCAGGAAGATCCCTTGGAGAAGGCCAGAGCAACCCACTCTAGTATTCCTGCCTGGAAAATCCCATGGACAAAGGGGCTTGGCGGGCTACATCTACGAGGTTGCAAAAGAGTTGGATACAACTTAGTAACTAAAACAACAATTCAATCTTCACAACCACACTGTGAGGTAGGAACTTAGTATTATCACCTGTATATCATAGATGGGAGAACAGAGGTACAGAAAGTAATTTGCCCAAAATCACAAAGCAGGGACCTAGGGAAGCTGGGTAGAGCCTGAATTCTTAACCATGCTGCCACTCAATAAACAAACTATATGTACAAACACATTGCTGTTGCCCATCCATGTAGCACTGCTTTCCCTGCTACTTCAGGAGGGTAAAGGGAGTGTATTCTTATAAATTTGTGGGATCAGAAATGATGGAAAGGGGAAGCTGGAAAAGGCAAGAATGAAATGACTCAAGTGAGCTGAGCGTTCGGCCTCTGGCCCCAAGTTACAACTGGAGACTACTTGGATTTGCCTCTAAAAGGGTAAGTATGGTAGTAGTGATTTCCCTTCCATAATCATTTCATTCCATAATGTTTGAGACTGTTCTTTTTGACTATTCAAATGTTAATTTTAAAAACATTAGAAATTTACCTTATTGAATAGACAAGACCTCAAACTATTGATATAAAGTAAAACAGGAAAGTAAACACAAAAGCTAAATTAGAGAATCAGAGAGAGGTTAATGTAATTGAAATGGTTCAGCCTAATACTACTTTTGGTTATACAAAGAATTTGTAACACTATATCTTGGTTTATGAAGCATGAGGTTCAGATGGGTAGAGACTAATACATTATAAGGAAAACCTTCTATTCCCAACAGTATGGATAGAGAATGATCTAGCCAGGATTGGAGGTCCTGAATTTAGTGTTACCCACAAAGTGACAATTTAGTATTACCAACAAAGGTGAATTTATTGCACTGACAAATGCCTGTCTAGTCAAAGCTATGGTTTTTTCAGTAGTCATGTATGGGTGTGAGAGTTGAACACATAAAGAAGGCTGAGCACTGAAGAACTGATGCTTTTGAATTGTGGTGCTGGAGAAGACTCTTGAGAGTCCCTTGGATTGCAAGGAGATCAAACCAGTCAATCCTAAAGGAAATCAGTCCTGAATATTCATTGGAAAGACTGATGCTGAAGCTGAAACTCCAATACTTTGGCCACCTGATGCAAAGAACTGACTCACTGGAAAAGACCCTGATGCTGGGAAAGATTGAAGGCAGGAGAAGGGGACGACAGAGGACGAGATGGCTGGATGGCATCACCAACTCTATGGACATGAGTTTGAGCAAGCTCCAGGAGTTGGTGATGGACAGGGAAGCCTGGCGTGCTGCAGTCCATGGGATCATAAAGAGCTGGACATAACTGAGCGACTGAAGTGAACTGCCAGTATGCACCAGGGTGCACTCAGCAACCTGGGAGCAGACACCTAGTTACACTGGTGTTTTGCCAGGTGATACCAGGGCAACACAGCAAAGGAGATGTGGTTCCTGGCAAGGGTGGTAATTTAAAACAGAATGCAGCAGGAAACAAAAGAAGTGAAGGCAGGAGAAGGCTGATAGGGAGAAAGAAGTGAAGTCTCTGGAATGGAGTTCCCAACTCAGAGAAACCTGAGAAGGGAGAGGCTGCAGTGGAGTTGGGAAGAGCACTGGAAATGAGACATCAGGGAACTGAGAATTGCTGTACTGGGAATAACTGAGACAATGAGTTAGGATGAAAGTTCTGGCCAGATGTGAAGTCTGTATTTCTGAAGTCAGAGGTGAAACACATTGGGTGTATGACAAGATTCATGATGTGGCAACAGAAGCGAGAGGCTGAAGATCACGTCAAGGAACTCTGAGGCTGGTGCTAGGAAAGCTGTCAAGGGTGATGGATTTACTCAGGATGAGGGCAGGAACACAGATAAAGAGGAAGATGTAGCCAAGTGTCATGGTCATTAATAAATTAAGTTTTGAAAGACCCTGGATATGCTTAGTACACAGGGTACTGGGTATCTTAGAAAGGTATCTTTCTCCCTTATTTATAGGAGTTTTCAGTCTAAGAACAGTTCATATTAATGCAGAAGTAAGCAGTAGCTTAAGAAAAATGAGTAATGTTTCCCCTCATTCTTAAGACTAATCTTTGCTGTACTTTTTAAACTTGGCAAGAACCTCTGCTTCACATTTTAAAAAACATTTGGCTGTGCCAAGTGTTAGTTGCAGCATGCGTGGTCTTTGATCTCAGTTGTGGCATGTGGGATCCGGTTCCCCAACCAGGAATTGAACCCAGGTACCTGCATCGGGAGTCTCAGTGGAACATCTGGGAAGTCCCATATTTTCATCCTAAGGCTAGGTCTGCTAAAGTCGAACGGAAAATGAAATTACTTGCTAGTTTAGGCAAAAAAAAAAAAAAACAAAACCCTCAGTTCTCTGATGTCATAAATTTGTGGAAGTAAATGTTTTAAAAACAAATTACAATTCAACTGCCCTAGTTCTGGTTTGAAAACATCTGGTGAGACCACTGGTTACAGTTTCCCACTACTCTTTTATAAATTTTTAAAGATATAAAAACACACAAACAAAGGTTTCTTACAATCTTGAAGGAACAGGTTGGCATGTTATTTACTGACAGGCTGACCTTTATACAAACAACCCCCACCTTCAACAAGCTGAAATTACTGTTACTGATGCCTTCAGAATATTGTCTGCTTGAGAGAGCAGCAAGTTTTGTCCAAGTCATACAGAAGTGGCTACACTGGACACCATTTTGTCACCAAATGGTGTAGTCCAGAAGGCAGGGGAAAATTATTTCTGCAGTACCAACCATATGTGTGATACTGTGCAAGGAAAAAAAAGGAAATGGCAAAATGTCAAGAAACTTACAATTTATTGGTCAATTACATAATACTTTAGCGCAAATCTAGGTCTTACATTTTTTGAATCACCCTCGGCATCTAACATAGGACTTTATAGGTATCAACAAGAAGTGAACAAAAAGTTAAAACAATACAAAATGCTTAGAAGGAATAAAATACATGCTTAATATAGGTGACCAAGAGAAAACAGTTAAACTTGTGTCATTACAACCTATGAAAAATCTTGCTTCTAATTTTAAGCATGTACTGACACAGGAAGGTCCTTATTGTTACCCTTACTTTTACCCAGATAATTCCTCTTCCTCCTTAAATATTAACTTAGAGTCATATTCCTCAAGAAAGTCTTTATTCTTCTCTCTAGACTAAGTTGGACAGCTTTGCCATGTGAGAATGGCACCCTGTTCTTTTGAAGTATTTGGTCATCTCAAATGATCTGTACAATAGCTATCTTGTCCACTAGACCAGCTCATGGATTAAATCCAGCCCTGCTGCCTGTTTTCTAAATAAAGTTTTATTGGAATTCACTCTTTCATATATTGTGTGATTCATGATTGTTTTTGTGTTTCTGGGGCAAAGTTGAATAGTTTGTGAGAGAGACCATATGGCCTGAAAAGCCTAAAATTTATCTGTCCCTTTATAGGAAAAATTTGCCAAACCCCGCACTAGACTATAGTCTTGTAAGAATGAAGGCTGAAATCATGCCTGTCACTTTCACTTCTATATTCCCAGCACCTAGCATAATAACTGGCACCTAAGTGTTTTTGGACTAATTGTATTTCAGCCTCAAGCTTTAAACCCATTTTATCAGTGATATGCATGAGATCACATTAATTGGCCTGAGTTTATAATAGCATTATGATCACTGCTTATCCAGATAATGATTGTAGTATTCTAGTTGCGGGGGGGGGGGGGGGGACGACAAAAATTAAACAATACACAAATGAATGGGTTATTGCAACCAGAGGTAAGTGCTATGGGAAAAAAAACACAGTACAATTAGAGTGTGTAACAGAGAAACATAATCAAATACAGAGTTTGGGAAGCCCTCCGTAAGTGACCTTTGACCTGAAATTTAAAGAGTAAAATAACTAGGCAAAAGAGGTGGAGAGTGGAAGAACAAACCAGGCAGAAAGAAAATCACATACAGTTCTCTCTTCTTTGGAGAGGAAGAACATGGCATGTATGGAGAACTGATGTTCTTGTCAAATAATAAACAGTAAAGTAAGTTCCTGCAAAATTAAGAGTAGGATCCAAAATGGAGCTAATCATTGTGATATTTATAACATAAAATTTGAAACATTCTGTTACTGGCCAACAGTAGGAAAATGGAAGCTATTGTATGTCCATGACGCAGTGTATTCTGCATCCATTAGAATAATGTATACAAAGAATTCTCATTTGCATGGGAAATGTTTCTGCCTCAATGTAAAGTGAAAAAAAGAACCCAAGAGATTATTTCCATTATGTAAAGTATTGAAAAATTTTCTAGGGAAAAAATGGACTAAAATGTTAATCATAACTGCCTTTGGGTGGGATTGAATGTCCTATATTTTATGGTTTTCCATATTTTCTTTCCTATGCATTTCAAACCTTTAAGATTAGAGAAACATATTTTATTGAAATAAGGAAACACAAGTGTTGGTCTGTGACCTACACATCTGACAGTAAATAGTCTTTCCTGGCTCCTGGAATGGGGATGTAAAATGAGGATCAAAACCCAGGAGAGTTCACTATCAATAACAACAATTATTAGTGGAAGTTCTCCTGGAGTGTGATTTAAGTTGTGAATATTTAAGTGCAGTGGGGACTTTGGGGCCAGGGAAAACTACCCTGAGATATGTCTACAGACACTTGCTTGTGAGATTTTATATTTTGATTATTTAAACTGAGAACTTAAACTAACCTTACTCATTATATGTGTTTGGTTTCTTCTGGCCTAGGTGTATAATCCATTGGAAATGCCCCAATATTAGTTCTGGATATGTAATTTAAATGAGGGTCCTGGAGAGCTCAAGCATCAGTTCTAATATTACCCTATTCTGAAAGCTTCTGTTTCTCTAACATCTTCTTTAATTTATAGGCTCATTGGTCTCTCCCTTAAAACTACTACTGCTAATTTATGGCAGTGGAAGAGTTGAAAGTTGTTTTCTGAAAGTTTTGTTTCTCCCTGTGACTGAGCAGATTAACTGGTTAAAAACATAAGAACAGAGAGAAATTCAGCTCTCACCACAATGATTAATTTTACTGTCCTTCAGTTTTTTTTTTTTAAAAAGAGACATAAAACTCCATTCTTTTAGTAAAAAAATATTTTATTAATCGTTCAGGCAATACATATTTATGTGCCTATCTTATACCCAGACGCCCGCTGTGAATAAATTGGGGGAAACCTGTATGATGTCTTTTTGAGAGTGAGCAGTCGATGGCAACTGCCTCCAGAGTTTGCCATACTTAGGTCTTCCAAATCCCTTCTGGGAGGAAATGAGTTTCTTTTCCATCATGGTTTCATAGAGGCCAGACACTGTATGAAGGACTGAGTAAAAATTTTCCTTAGAAAAGATCAACTACCATTTATATGCAAGTGACACATAAAACTCACTGGTCCCCTTTAAATTTTCATTCCTAAATGTTTGCTTCATCACCAAGGTCATTGGTATAATTTTTCTGACAATGGAAAAAAAAGATCACCATAATTCTGCTCTCCCAGGTATGAGAATTTTGGAATCTTTTTAACTCAACTCTGTATTTTGTTCTGCTTGAGAATCCAAAGCAAAAATTGCACATGACCTTTCCTAGATCTGTAATGATCATGGCTCCTAGCTGCAGACAGCAGAGTCCACTCCAGGAGTTCAGTAGAGAGAAGTAACTCCTCTTTGGGGGCATTTAGAAATATATCGGGGAATTTTTATCACAGTGGAACGTAGTGCCCAGGGGTCAGGGATGTTAAATATCCTGCACAATAAAGAATTGTTTCATCCAAAATATCAGGAGAACCCCCCTTGAGAAACACTGAGCTCAGGGTCAACTTCATGGGCATGCAAACTGTGCAGTCATACAGGGTCCACTGCTTGGTTTAATGCTCTGCAGTTATCATGCTGAAAATCTTAATACTTTTATGTTTGAATGTCTGTTTTATAAAAGAAGTCAGTGGTACAATGGATCATACAGGCAAGTAGAGGAGGCAACCTGTTTGTCTTTTTCCTTACTACCCAGTTTGCATACATCAGTATAATGCCTCACAAGGATTCTGATGAACCTAAGTAGTACAGGAACTCAGAGAGTTACAAAGTGGCTACAAGGCAAGCATGTTATATCAGTGACTGATTTAGTGGAGGCACTGACAGTTCTAAGAGGCAATGCTTTCCATTTCAACCAGAACTTGTGTCAGGTAAAGAAAGAAGACAGTGGCATCCTAAGACACACAAGTGACCAAATAATTCTATCATATCCTTTCTTGTGTGTGTTACTTTCCTGTATGACTATTTTCACTGAAAATGATGACACAGAAGGGGAAAGGTAGGGCACCCATAGTTCCTTTCAGTTCAGTCCTTCCTTACTAAGGTTGATAGGCTGTGCTCATATCAAGAAGGGAAAGAAAAACAGCTGAGTTGGTTGTATGCAGTATTTACACTGCTCTGAAAAGCACAAAATACATCCTTGTGGCATGTACAAACTACAAAATATGAACTGTGTAATTTTGGTGATTTCGTGTATGAGTTAAACGCTCTTATATTTGCATCTATAAATGGCACTGTACAATTAAAGATAAATGGTAAAATTCATCCTAATAATCTAAAATTCTAATTTTTCTTTATTCAGAATGACATTAAAACATTAAAAAAACAGCATGATAAGTTGAGGGAGAGATGACAGAAGAAAGAAAAAGCCTTATATTTCAGTACATGTAACGGCATTTTTTTTCCTGCTTCATGAACAGGAGCCCTACATCTTTCATTTTGCTCTGGGCTCAACAAACTGTGTAGCTGACTGTGACTGAGCTAGTCTAAGCAGAAAAGGATTAAAGGACAGGACTTAGCTCAAAGATCTCTGAGAGGACCAGACAACCAGACTTGGATAATACATTGCTAGAAACAACATCCAGAAAAAAACCACACCAGGAAGAACATTCATCCCACATCACGTTGCTATTTAGCAGAAGCCCACCGTAGCACCACTTGCCAGTCAGCACCTACGACTCCCAAAACGGATGCCAGAATTCCTCCCCAGCTACTCAGAAGAATCAGACACCTCTGCCATGGTGTTTGCCAGAAAATCCCATTGCCCTGAGTGAAGTTGAGGCATTGTGTTGCTCATTTTCAGGTCTATGTCTTGAATGGGCACATTTGATTGCTGGAAACTAGGTCACATGGAGTGAAAGGCTAAAGCTAGCTGGTAATCGTCAGCTTCTTCTCCAACTAACTCCCCATTCAGTGAAATCACTTTGATAGCTTGGGAGTATTCACACAATGAAAATTGGTCAGTACTAGAAATCAGGGTCTTTCCCCTCCTCCAGCCATCCTTAATGACTTACCAGCACACCACTTATCCATGTCAGTACTCTAGTTGCAAGGCAGTGTTGAAACAGTATTTTACAATTTTCTAAAGTACAGAAAAGCAAGCTAGAAGGGGGATGGATAAGTGTTGAGTAAGCCATCTTATAATATCTGCCAAAAAATTATGGTATCCATTGCTTTCAGTCCTAAATTATAAATTGCTAAGAGACATTGAACAGTATTGGTATAGAAGGCTGAGCAGGCTTTTACTAAAGGCATAACATGATGAGCATAGGTCAGTGAACTAGAAGAGATGATCAAATGTTCATTGATATGACTATAATACATTTCTATGATGCTAGACTGTAAAATCTCTAAGAGCAGGAACCATGTATGCTTTGTTTCTCACTATATCTCAAATCACTTGGCAGTCACTTAACAGTAACAACAAGTAAGAGAGATGCTTTAAGGTTATTGAGTATAGAGTTCAATTTTGGCACTTCTCATTTGGTATGTAGGTAAGAGTTCCAAATGATTTTACTGTTTTCAGATGAGTTAAATGTCTGGATGTCAAAGTTTATTATGATACTTTCACATACATTATCTCATAATATCCCATAAAAGTTAAAATAGGAATTACTCTCCATTTAATAGATGAGGAAAGAAACCCCCCAAAACAGTTATCTTTCCAAACTCATTTACCTAGTAAATGATGGTTTTTCATTCTTTAACTCAAGAGTCCAGAGAGCTTTCTTACCTCTGAAGAATATATTTATAAAACACATTTGACAGTGATTCATTAGGGGAGTCTTGTCAGGTTTTCAATCTGAGCATTAATGTAATTACATGCGACTGGACACAATACCCTAATTTCATGCTGCAAATGTTTTTCTTCAAGAGTGAACATTCTCTCCTCGGAGTTCTAGAAGGATTTGAATGGTGGTTGCAACTGGCTTTTCTTAAAGTCAATGATGTTGATTTAAGAGGTAGGAGGAAAGAAAACATTTTCTAGAAATAGCTAATCTGTGAATTTGGTGGTTGGTAATTGTTTAGTCACTAAATTGTGTTCAACTCTTGTGACCCATGGACTGTAGCCCACCAGGCTCCTCTGTCAATGGGATTTCCCAGGCAAAAACACTTACCTTTTTCTAGTCAGCAACTCCACCCACCACTGTCATGGTTTTTCAGTAATATAAAACCATGAATGCCTGTACTATATTACAACTAGTAAATCCATAATATTTATACTATTTCCAGGTCCCATCGCTCAAAAATGTGATTTAGTAAGGGCCAAACTATTAATTTTTTCAAAATATTAAATTTTAAAGAACTCTAGTGGCATAGAATACTGTGAGAATCACTGATATTGTGCATCTGATATTCAGCTTGTACAAGATATTTTTCCAGAAAATGCATTTGGTATGGTAGTCCTTTTTTAAAATCACTTCCATTGCCTTCTAAAACTTAAATCAACTTGAGATTTTGTCTCTTAAAATACACTGGGTAATTTCCTGTATATTAGTAGAAATCTTTCTACCTATGTTTATAATCATGCTCTCAGGTTGAAAACGCAGGCTAATTTGATGTGGTAATCACTCTTGAATTCCCTGGAGCATAGATTCTTATTAGCATTGTATGTCATGGAATTTATAGACAGCTTACCAGCGCTCTGTCCCTTTGGGCTTTTTGGTTTTCCTACTTTGAGAACCAGTGTTTCCAAATGAGGCTCTCTCACAACACTTCAAATATATAGCAACCTACTAACCATTAAAATACACCTGGAAATACATGTGTGAAAGAATGATCTCTAATTTTGGTAGACTGAAAATGACTGTCAAAAGTCCTAATTTAGTGGCATATTTCAAACTTGAAACCACGGTTTCTGCCGTTTACTGCTTAAGGAATTTTGCTGGGAAGAAACTCATAAATTTTTAAGTGAAAACTCTCGTTTCACAGACGAGCAAACTGAGGCCCTGAAAAAAAAAACACAATTTGTCCAAGGTCACGCCCAGTGTTAGTGACCAAGTCAGACAAAAACCTAACGGTTCCAATATTATGAACAACCCAGCTGCATCGCTTACTACCCTTTTTCCCCCTCGCTTTCAAAACTGCACCCCTCCTTTTCGGGTGAAGTTGTTTTGTCTAACGGTCTCTCCCTTTTGCTTTCTGGCCTTAGGCTACTAAACCCTCACACCAACGGTTAATGAATAACACTGGGAGTCCACATCTGATGCGGTGACTTTCATGGGCCTTTTTCTTTGGCCGAAAATTTCGCTTAAGGGCTCTTAATCCCACATTCCGCCGGGGAAGGGAGAGGAGGAGGGAGGTCACTGGGCACTGACAAGTCCTTACATGTCCAGGCGCGCGACCGGGACGCAGCCTGCGGGCCCCGGGAGGAAACCAAGGAAGGCTATACTACGGCGAGAGGGAAGCAAAGGGGCGGGAGAAAAACACCGCGGTGGGAAATCCCTGTGCACTCGATCTGCCAACCCCTGGCAAAGATGAGCAGAGCCGAGCGTGAATAAATCTCATTAAGCGGCCGGGTGCAGACACTGCACAACAGCGGCAGCGGAGGAGGGGGCCCGGCGTCTCGCACGTTCGGGAGGGAGCGGCGGGGCGGCCCTTTTATAGGCCGAAGCCCGCTCTCGCGCGCCCCCCGCCCCTCGCACCGCCCCTGGGCCACGCGCGAGGCCGCAGCGTTACCTGAGAAGGGCCAGCTGCGTCCGCCGACCCGCCTCCCGCGAGGCCGCGGCGGCACGAGATCTGCGCCTCGCTTCCCCCCCCCCCCCCGCTCCCGCTTTCCCCCCCCGTGTCCCCTCCCCCCCCCCCCCCCCCCCCCCCCCCCCCCCCCCCCCCCCCCCCCCCCCCCCCTTCCCCCCCTCCCCCCGTGTGACATCATCATCATGGCAACAAGAGCTGCAGCCGGGGACCGAGGAGCCCGTGTGATTCCCGGCGGCGGCGGCAGTGGCGGTAGCACCAGCAGCAGCACCGACGAAAGCGCGAGGGCTTCTCTCCGGTCGCCCCTCGCCGGGTGCTCCTGAGGAGGCGGCGGCAGCAGTGCCCACGCCGCCCCGCCCGCCGCCGCCGCCGCCGCCGCCGCGGCTCGCAGTGTCTTGAGTGTGAGGGGAGGGGGCGCCGCCGCCGCCGCTGCTGTGGGGCCGCCGCTGCGGAAGGAACCGCCGCTGCTGCTGCCGTTGCCAGGTCGCTAGTGAAGAGGAGGTGGCGGCGGCGGCGGCGGCAAACATGTTTTCAGTGAGGATAGTGACTGCCGACTACTACATGGCCAGCCCGCTGCAGGGGCTGGATATCTGCCAATCCCCCCTCACCCAGGCCCCTGTCAAGAAGGTGCCGGTGGTGCGAATCTTCGGAGCTACCCCGGCAGGTAAGCGGGCGGGAGCGGCGGGCGCCTGGGCAGCTCTCCCCGCCGCGCATTCGCGCGCACGCCGCCGGCGCCGGCCCTCTCGGCTGATCGCTGCTGCGTCTTCCCTCCCCTTCGCCCTCCTCGCCTTTTCCTCCCGAGCGTGACAAGAGGCGCAAAAATGTGGGTCCGCGCGAGCGTTCCGCCCCCTCCTCCCCCCATCCAACCCCAGGCGGGGAGGCGGCGGGCGCCGAGTATTTACACTGCGTGCGGCGGTCGGGAGCCGGGTCCGCACTCGAGGTCGCACGGGCGGGCGGAGCGGGCGTCGCTCTCGCCCCGGAGGACGGGGGTCAGGTGGCCGCGCCATGTCTTCCATGAGCCGGCGCGCAGGGCCCCCCTCTGAGGTGGGTGACTGGTGAGACCTCGGACACCCTTTGCGTCTCCCAAGTGCCCCATGCTGGAAACGGCTTTGAGGAGTAGGGAAGTGTCAGCTCTGTTGTCAACCGCTCCTCGTCGCCTCTTCTCACCAGCGCTCTCCTCTGCCCCTTCTGGAGATGCTGTGGGAGATGAGTGGCGCCTGGGGCCAGATAATCTTTCTCATTGAAGTGACCATGTGGTTCTGCTGTGAGGGCAGGTCATAACTCCTTAGAGTTTCAAGTAAAGCCTCGGAGTCTAGGGGCAGGGCTGCGTCCCCAGGTGCATTGCTTTCAGGGAAGTGTGTATCCACGGAAGTAGGAAATGCGTGTTTATGTCGCCCAGTGTAAAACATCCCACTTAATAGCGTCAATTTCATAAGAACCACAGCTGAGCCCAGCAACGCAAACATTAAAGAAATGTCCCTATGCTGGGTTGTAGGATTGCATTTTAAATACAAGTACGTTTAAGACAATACGCTTTTTAATAGGCTGTTTTGTTTTAAAAAAACTATTTCGAACAAGTGGGGTGGGGAGACAGAAGCTACGTTCTCAGAAGCTCTTGGGGATTTATGATAATGTAAGTAGGATAGTGGCCAGATTTGCAAGGTTTTTAATTGTTTTGCTTTTCTACACGCTTTGAACTGCCTGTGTGAAATAATGGAGCTGCCTCCTAGAAAGAGATGCTCTCTAGCTATGTACTGCCCTATGGGATTTTAGATAGCATTTCCCACTTGATGCTCCTTGCCCTAATCACCATTCATCTTATTACTACAGTCAGTTTTCCTGTGGGCTATCAAGATAATAGCACTTTCCAAACTCAAGCACTCATTCTAAGCAGTTATCTTTTAATGTGAATTCTCTTCTTTAAAAATTTCAGTGTTGTTAGTGAGATTTGATAGAATGATATTTGGTATTTCTTTTTAAAACAGTGACAAAGCTTTTGATGATATGGACTTTTTAAGATGGGGTATTTGAATGCTGTTAACAATTTGTTGAAAGTGTAACGCCTGAAACTTAGAGGCTGGAGAATAGAGGCAATAAAATGTTTTGAAGGATAGATTTTTCTGCCCTTTTAAGTATAGTGGTGCTGTCTTTATTTCTAATTGGAATTTCGGTGTAATATACTGTTTTTTTCACTTCAGGTACAGAGGAAAAATAACATAGTGGTGTTGATATAACTCTGTTCAGCCACCTTTTGAAATTATCAGGGGACGTGCTAATACTGTGGCGTATACTGGGTATTACAATTTATATGGTTTGGGTTACTTTTCTACACATAATTTTTTTTTCTACACTAGTCATTAAATATGTATCCTTGAGTGATTTGCAAGCTTTGTTTTATAGGCAAGTTTTGTTTGTGGAAAAAAATTTCACTGTGAGCTAGTAGTAATTTTATTATATGAAAAAAATTCTTTAAAAAACAAAGGATATGGTGTACTTTTGTTTCTCAGTATTAAAAAAAGACGTGAACTAGTCTGTAGAAAGAAATACATATTTCTTTCCTCTTGGCCATCTTACAATAGATTACCAGCATCACTCCCCTTTAAAAAAAAAAAAACTGGATTTTTAAAAATACACCTTGAAATGTATAATGTAAATCAGAGTTTTTTTGTATATACATTGAAAGATACAAAGCTTGATACAGAGAATTTCAAACTTTAAGTTATTAAGGATTATTGAATTGAGTTTGCTATAAAATTTTTGTGTTTCTTCAAAAGGTGAAAAATTTTGATGTCACTGGCATACATTTAGAGTTTACAGCTTTCAGAAATCAAGCCAGCATTTCTAGCACGTAAAATTAATGTTAATAAACATAAATTAAAAATATATTATTATCTGCTTCTGAATTCTCTCCCCAAAGAAAACCAGTCCAGCCACCTAATAAAATAAATTTGGTTCTCTAGTTTGAATGCTAGAATTTTTAATGAAAACATTTACTGTTTGAAATCACAAACTATGTTTATATATCTACTAATTAGTAAAATTAATGAAAAATTGTAACATGGTAAATGTTACAGACTGTCATAAAATTAAGTTTTTCCTATGTAGTAGTTAATTTTGGGAGTCCTCAATTCTTTACGTTGGTTTGGAGAAAATGTTTTTAAACTGATTTTGCATTTCAAGTGAAATTGTGAAAAATAGCAGCAGAAGAAATCTTCCAAATAAAGTGACCATTTCAGATGTACATTATAAAATTTTGAACTGATTCATTTATTAGATTTTTACTAGTTCAGTTTTTCTATTATTGCATGAAAAATATTTTTCTGCTTTAGAAAACAGTCCAGTTGACTTCCTATTGTCCTTTGTTTTTTGGGCATATTTGAGTAATTTAAGAAATAAATTTAGTG
Organism: Okapia johnstoni; assembly: GCA_024291935.2. NCBI lineage: Eukaryota > Metazoa > Chordata > Mammalia > Artiodactyla > Giraffidae > Okapia > Okapia johnstoni. The sequence goes on along the minus strand of CM044317.1, from coordinate 58,811,980 downwards.
TCTTAGGTTTAAAAGCTCTCGTATCTTAAGTTGGTGAAATTTGAAAAGGTATTTTAAAAACTGGTACATTCAGATTTGAATGGTAAATCCTGACTGATTTAATCTCTTGCTGCTTGAGGATATTGGTTCCTGAGAGAATCACTTAAATTTTCTATATGTAAGTGATGGAATTATTTTTAAAAACCCATTAACATCGTTTGCTTTTCTTTCACTCATTTAGAAGTGACGTGAATATTGTTTTGACATACAGTGTATTGAGCAGTTTAACAGCTTTTTGGTAACTTGTTTTAGTGAAGGGAACAGGTTATACCTAACTACGGTACAAGACAGCGTTTTTTAATTTTTTCACTTAGATTTGAATATGGGTGTGAGTGCTCTGGGATTTCACTTCAAAACAAATCCTAAGGATTTACTATGAGGAACTGACTCAGGTGAATCTGGGAAGCTGCCCAGTTACCACATCTCAGCTCTTGCTTATTAGTTGCCTGATGTAACTCACTTCATGTTGAGCTTAGATAGCTTTCTCAGTTTTCTCAGCATCAATTTAAAACAGAATTATCCTTTCAAAAGCTTCCCTGCTGAGATGCAGAGGAGGAGTAAATAGAAGAGTGTGAGCGAGATGTTCACAAAGCAAGTAATTAAACAAAGTAGGCCAAACAGACTATAGAGGGAGCTGCTTGACTTGAAGATTACTGTAAGGAACTCTGCCATCATCCCATCCCCCCCACCCCCCCCCCACCCCTCCACCCAGTCTTCCTCCAGCTAGTGAAATATCAACAACTTAGACGACAAATAATTTCTCTAATAAAGTCTTGTTTGTTCATAGCCTCTTTTTTTTTTTTTGCTAAATCATTTAACAATATTTTAACATCACACAATGCCTATTTAATATAAATATTAGAAAGATTTTTCAGGAGAACTACTGAGATGTAGTGTTTTACCACAAACAAAATTAGTCACTTTAGTAGGTATCTGATGCCCGAGTTGCAGATTTTATTAGGTTTCTGTATTACACTTGACTTAAATAACCGTAAGTTAATCAGAAGCTTATTAAACAGGAGCCCTCTAAAATCTGTGGACACAATGGAATCTTGTAATATGTGATTCAGTTCATTTAGTGAACACTTAATGAGAACTTAGTACATATATTGAGCTGTTTTTTAAATGGCGTCATTATGAACAACTTTTACCCTCCACAAGCTCACAATGTAGAAGACATGATAGACATGTAAACATAGTTTAATTGGAATATAAAAGAAATGTGTATAAGACAAAGTGAGGACTCAAAGAGGACATGTCCAGTGACCACCTGGCAGGCCAAAAGGGGAGTCAGGGAAGGCTTCATGAAGGAAGTATGGATTAAGTCATTTTAAAGGAATTCCAAAAGAATTTAAAAATTCTAATAGAGGAACAGATACAAGGTAATTCACAGATGAAGAGAAAACTACTCTTGGCCCAGTAGCTTGGCAATGCATAGCAGAATTCTTGAAATGTTGTTTTTTGACCCAATAATTTCAGTTTTAGGGGCTTTGATCTATGAATGTAAATCTTTTGACAAAATCTGATTCTCTTTTGAATCCGTCTATTTCTTCCATTATCCATCACCACCCTAGTCTAAACTACTAGCATTTTTGGATGCATTTACAACAGTAGCCTCCTAATCTTGGCCTACCCCAATCTATTCTGTTCGCCTCTAATCTGTTTTCTACACTGCAATCAGAGGGATCTTTTCAAAATGCAAACTGTATTATGTCCCCCTACTACTTGGTATGCTTCAGTAGTTTTCCATTGCATTTAGGACAAGGACAAAGCTACATGTCTTATGTGGTGGCGTCTACATGTCTTACAAGGTCTTGCACAGTTTGGCCCCTACCTCTCTATCCAGTCATGGCTTGAGCCATGTCCTTCTTGCCTTGCTGTTTATGTTCCAGCCATATTGACTTTATTTCAGTCCCTTATTCTTACCATGCTCCTCCCACAATGAGGCCTTTGAACCTGCTATTCCCTCTGCCTAGAATGTTTTTCCTTTTCCTTCACCTAAACTCCAATTTATCTTTCCTCAGGGAAGCCTTCCCTACCATAGACTCTCAAAGCTTCATGAACTCTCCTTCATAACACTTGCTGTAGTTGTCATTTTTATATACATAGGAGCTTAACGTTTGTTTTTCCCAGTTACCTCCATAAATGCTGGTAATGTGTTCATTTTTGCTCACCATTATACAGCCAATGGTTGCTTACCACAGTGCTTGAAACTCAAGTATTTGTTGCAAGAATTAATAAATAATAGATGATAGGCATAACAGGGAACAACCCCAAATGTTCAGCAACCGAGAAGTAGTTACATAAATTGGGCATATTCATTTAGTAGAATTTGTCATTAAAATCATGTTTTCATGATTATTATATACGTATAATATAAAATAATACAGGAAAGTGCTATCAGTATATTATGTGAGAAAAATCAGTTTATGAAATAATAATTAATTAAAAATGCACCGAAATATAAAGATTGCTTATCTCTGGGAAGTGTATTTTGTATTTTTCAGCTTTTCTGCAGAGAATGTATTGATTTTATAATTTGGAAAATATATATATACAAAATTAAGGAAAAACTATCAGAAATATGAGAAAAAGCCTTGAGTTTGATATTGGGCTCCCAAATAAGTATCAACTAAAATATATGATTGGATGATGATAGTGTTGAATTTGATTATATAAATTCAGTTTAGGAAATGCAGAATTATTCTTAAAGAAAGCCAATAATTTCTGGTTTTATTGTACTCATTTATATGTAAACTGATTTTAATTTTAAAATGTTCTGCAGAGTAGCATGTCTTTGACACAGCAAAATGAAATAGCAATGAAATAGAGCAGAGGTCAGAAATTGACTTATGTGTAAGAACTTAAGTGATAATGGATGCTACCTTTCCTATTAGTAGGGAAGAAGATTCTTTAATACTGAGTGTTGGAATAGCTACTTAGTCATCTGGAAAAGTAAAAACTTGGCTTCCAGATGAGTCAGAAGATTTAAATGTAGAAACAAACAAAAAATGTAAGATAATTATTTTAATCTAGGAATGGTGAAGGCCTTTCAAAGTATGATACAGAACTGAAGCCAGATTGCTGAGTTTTACAATGTAAAGTAAAATTCTGTATAGAGACAAAAATCGTAAAGTTAAAAGAGAAATAGACTGGTAAAGCTTATTTGTACACTTCGCAAAAGACTAATTTCCTCTTAATATACAAAGAGCTCCTAGAAAATAATCCAATAGAAAAAGTGAGCAAAGAGAATTCTTATGAAAAGACATGTGATTTTATTATAATGAAGATGTAAATTAAAACTACAACATACTGTTTATCACCTAATTAGAAACAATTGATTATACAGTATAACTTGAGGAGGATGAGAGGAAGGGGAAATGGGCAGTCTCACATATTGCTGGTGGGAATATAAAATGTTCATTTTCTATGGAAAACAATTTGGAAGTCATTTTCAGAATTTAAGATGCACGTATATTTTGGTAGTTCGTCTTCCTTTTTGGGGGCAGGGGGGTTCTGCACTGCGCAGCTTGTGGGAACTTACCCTACCATGGATTGAACCTAGGCCCCTGGAAATGCGGAGTTCTAACCACTGGACTGCCAGGGAGTTTCCCCTCCTTGTTTTTTTATTCTTTTTTTTCTTTTTTATGTACATTTTGATCTAGCAACTTCATTCAAGGATTTTGTCCTCTAAAAGATTTTATATATGTGTCAAATGAGCATGTAAGAATATTTGTAGCAGCATTGTTTGTCATTGCAAAAGGTTGGAATAACCTAAGCGTAAATCAGTAGTTAAGTAAATTATGGTGTATCTCTTCAGTGGAATACTAGGCAAGTCCTTACAGTGATGAGGCAGTACTGTATGTACTGCTCTGATGCCATGTCTAAGATACATTAAAAGGAATAAAAGCAAGATACAAGGCTCCATATGTGGTATGCTACCATTTGTGTGGCTTAAAAAATATATATATACATATATATAAAATATAAATTAAATATTTATATGTAAATATAAATGTATATTTATAAGTGAATATATATTATATATACATGTGCACATATGTCTGAAAGGATACATGAGAATTTTGCAACAGTGGTTGCTTCCAGTGAGGGTAACTGGTGGCCTACAGGACAAACGTGGGAATCTGATTTTTTTTTAAGTATATGCTTTGGTAACTTTTGGAGGTTTTTCGCCATGTGCCTGTGATACTTATTCAAAGTTAATTTTTTTAGATTATGTTGTGCTTGCAACAATTGGTAAGGAAGAACAAAAATACAAGGTCATAGTAGTCATAAATATTTAGTTGTCAAATGATTACTGCAGTACTGTTTAATTTTAGGTTTTGGTAGAGGTCTTCTAATTCAGAGCTCCCACTTGATGTTATGTGGCTCTCTGGAGGTGGTAGACCCTAGTGGAGTGGGGTCTGAAGGCAGGCTGTGGGGTTCCTGAAGCAGATAGCATGATGAGCACAGCACAAGTGTGTTAGTCACTCAGTGGTGTCTGACTCTTCGCGACCTCATAGACTGTAGCCTGCCAGGCTCCCTTTGGGATTCTGTCCATGGGATTCTCCGGGTGAGAATACTGGAGTGGGGTTGTCATTCCCTTCTCCAGGGGATCTTCCTGACCCAGGAATCGAACCTGGGTCTCCTGCATTGCAGGCAGATTCTTTACCATCTGAGCCACCAAGGAAGCCCCATGATGAGCACAACCAGCAGTTATTGCTCTATTTGGTATTTTAAGTACGTTAAGGAAAGTGCTCTACCATTGATGCTTGAAATCTGCTTCAGCCAGCCAGAGACTGTAGCTGCCTCTTATGGAGAAGGGATCATGGAACTGGTATTGGAGTTTGTATTCTGGGTGCTTGAGAGAATGTCATCTGATGATGAAAGGACAGGGTGGCAGGATGTTGCTCTGGGGCCTAGCTCTTAGCCTGTACTTTGCCTGTATTGGATCCTCTTAGCCATTTTCTGATATGCCATTTAGCCTCCTGCAAGGTGACTGCCTAGTAGCGTATGTATGTGCTGCAAAAATTAAGCATCATTGTTATTTTGAAATGTTCCTAATGTGGAAAAGGTTGGATTCGAAATCCATTCATATTGCTACAAGCTTTGTTTAATTTTCTTTCATAATTATATAAAGAAAATATAATTTTTTTTCATCAAGCACAATGTTGATGCCTCCAGAAGACTTCTTGTTGGCTATTGTGCTGAATGAATATTATTTACAATGTGAAAGGAGTTGGAAAACACTGTTCTGGTGAAATTCTTTCATTTTATTTAAAGAAAACTGATGTCTAGATAGATTAACTCAAGGATTTGTCCAGTGTCCTGTATCCTATAATTGGTTGGTGTGGGGCTGGGTCTAAAAACTGGGGATTTTGACTCTCAGCCCTTACTACCTCACACTCTCTCCCCACATGTGAGAATTGGAAAGGCCTTGGTTATAATTGAAAGACAAACATACAGAAGTTTAGTGGAATTGTTAAAAAAAAAAAGCATGTACACAGTTTAGAAATCTCAGAGGGCCTACTGTGTTCAATAGTGTTTAGACTCTTCCCGTAGAATAGATTATAGCTGGATTTGTTTTGTGATGATTGTAGCTCTCTCTTTAAAAAAAATAATGTCTATAACATACATGACTATAGATTAGTCTATAACAAGAATTTAGGACAGATATAAACAAAAATTGATACTAGAATTCTATGTGTATAGTTTTCCAAAGAGAAAGGCGATAGGTCAGGAGACCTTTCAGAGTTCCTCTTGTGCTGTACTTACATTTTCTGGTCTTACTTTTGATTGGATTAGAATTTGTTCAATTAAAAATGAGTGAAAAATGAGTTTTTAAGTAGGTTGGGTTTAAATAGGCTTCAGAGGATGTTGCCATTAGCCTTATATATTTCTGAGAAATACTTGGAAACTTAACTAAGATATGGAACATGGGATGGTGTATGTCATCTTGGTACCTGACTGCCTTTTTAACACCACAGTGATACTGAATAAGAGAGGAAATAAATGATGGGAGTTGAGGTACAGTAAACTGTGGGTAAAATTGTGTTAACTTAGAGTTTCCAGATAAGGCAGGAGTAGGTGTCTTAGGCAATTTAAAGAAAAATTCTTCACTGTCTGGACATAAAGTAGGTACATTTTGAGGCTAAAACAAATTATAAGTACAACCCTTTTAATGACTGTCTGTGTAACCTCTTGGTGTGTGATTGGGTGGGGTATTTTTTGTTTTAATTTTTTGTCATTTTTTAAGTTTTCCAGATGACCTGTGTTTTTTCCAGTTCTCGGTAGATTTTTAAGTATTTCATTTTTAAGTGAAAAATATTTTGTTGCTTAATTAGTATTGGCAAACTGGACTGTTTTCTGCAGCAGAAATTGAATATATGCCTAACAAAGTAAATTTGGAGAAAAAATGGCAGTAATTGTCTTTGGAAAATTTAAAGTTTTTTTGGTCCAATTCTGTTTTCTTTTTAGATGATAGCTGTGGGAAGTACCAAGATTTTGAGGTCAGTTTCCTTGGGGACAGTTATTTAATTTTCTTTGGGTTAAGAGAGCATTTACTATATAAATGATTCAAAGAATTAAAAAAAGCGTGTTACCTCAAAAATGCTTGTGTAATATATAACAGTTTAACAACAGTTTTCTATTTTTCTTCTATTTATTATAATTACCAAGGAAGTATAACAAGAATTAAAAGAACTATCTTATTTTGCATATATATTTATAGTTCAAAGTAATTTATATATTAGGTATTGTTTGAGATGGTGAAATGAAAGACTCTGTAAGTAAGAATACATGTTGATAATGTGAAAAAAAATGTGAACTTAAAACATGTTGGCATACTCCTAGTTTCTCAGAACAAGAAAATGACTAATCTAAATTTCATTTCAGAATAAAAACCAAGACAAGCCACATAAAAGCAACCTAAAAATTAATCTGTCATCATATTATTTGTTTTAAAACTATGGAATAAAATATCTGAGGAAGATTTCTCTCAAAATTGTTTTTCTCAATTTCAAGTAAGTAATTTATTTTGGTTGATATATTGGGGATGAAGGGAGGTGGGAGTGAACCTTGGCATTGAAGTTGATAAGTCTACTCATCCTTAAAGTAACAACTCAAAGATTAACCACTTTAAAGCCTTCTGTGACTCCTTTGCCCATTCCCAAAAGATCCTCTTTGGTTTCCCACAGTCCTAGCCTCCTTTCACATTGCTGATAAGGGACTGACTACACTGAGTGTTGTATTTGTCTGTAGGAATAGTCATATGGCACTACCCTCGTGTTCCTCCTGCCCCACACCCCTATTCCAGGACCCTACTGCTGCTGAGAAACCCTGGACAAGTTATTTTATTTCTGTGAGCCTTAATTTCCTCCTCTGTAAAATGAGTTGTAATAATTTCTACCTCACTGGATTATTATGATTAAATACTAGTAACCAGCAACTGTCTGGCATATATAGTAACATAACTATTACTTTCTTTCTAACCCTTCTAAGTCCAGAATCTGTCACATTACTAGATGTATACCAGGTGCTCTTTAAATTGAGTTGAATTGTAATGAAAAATGGAAGTTTTGTAGCATTTATTCATTCCTCAGAATAGGACAAAATAAAATACCTATACATTGTGTTATAAGGCTTTTTCCAGTTGGTCACTGACTCACATGTCTATAAAGTCTAGGTAATTACCAGTTTAAAACACTTGAAAGACCGTTTTTTTTTTTTTTTTAAGTACCCTACCCAGACTTGATTTTTCTTTTTAAAATTGTTGATGTATACGCATATAGACAGAAAACTATCCAGGCCTGATCTTGCCCTGAAAAGGGGCAGTGTTAAGCCATTGATCAAGGAGTAACTACAGTTTTCCAATACTGCAGTTTAAGTTAAGTGTATTTTGTATGAAAGAGCCTTATTTTCTAAAGTCTTCTGTTTTTTTGTTTTAAATGGTAGTAGAATGAATTGGAGGTGTCTGTGCCAGAGGTCATTGCAAAGGTGACAATAGGAACTATTGCTCCCTTTTTTTGCCTTTTCTGAATTTGTAACACACACACAAATTGAAACCTTTGGTTTTTAAACCCATTTAGAATTGTGAAATGTGGACCAAATGAATTTGTTATTGTTTGGAGTTTCAGTTTTCTTCATTTTTTTAAAAAAAATATATTCCCAGGTTTTTTTTTGCTTTTTAATAAGATTGTTTTTTTTTTTTTTTTTAGTGAAGTCTTTAGGAAGATTTTTCAAATTAATTTTGATGTATCACACTTTGGTTGATGATGCTTAGTGGTTATAAAATAGAAGCCAAATTAGTCAAAAGACCTTAAGTTTACATCATTTTACTAACAGAGGTTATAGATCACTTATTGAGCCCTTACAGTGTGCCTTATTCTAAGTGTTTTAATTTTCACAACTCTATAAAACAAGTACTTTTATCCCCATTTTACAGTTGAGGAAATGAGGCATGAAGAGGTTAACTAACTTTTGCCTGAAGTTTTTCAGCATATGTTTACTTCATAGCATGTGACAACTAAAATGAGGGAATATGTACTAGGCCATTAGCTGCATAAACAGAAGAAGCAGGGAAGCAAAATCTGAGATGTATGACTCCTAATACTTACAGAATCTGATAATAGCCATTATTAAGACATTGATCATGAATGTATTCTTATTCACTTTTTTTTTTTTTAATAAATATACCCTGCAACTTTGTACTGACCCTGTTTTTCCTGAGCAATATTAATGTCTCCTTTCAAATTCATTTTCCCATTTGGACTGAATTATTTTGTTTTTATGTATATGTGTTTATAAGGTGATATAGGGCTTTACTATAATATCAATCTGATATAAAAATATTTTTATAAGTTAATTAAACAAATAATATATGAATATGTTCTTGTGAAATTTAAAAAGCAGAAAACAGGTAAAACAAAAATTTTCCTTGACCACCAATCCTATTCACCTCCCCACTGGTATCAATTTTTATATAACAAACCTCCCCCAAAATTTAGTGTATAAAACAATAGCCATTTGTTAGCCCATAGTTCTGGCACGGGCTCAGTTCAGCAATTCTGCTCCTGCTTCTGGCTGGGCTTGCTTATGTGGCTGAGTCAGCCGACTGGTCATCTGGAAGCTATTTGGCCTAGAATGGCGTCACTCATAGTCTGGATATTGGTGCTAGGGTGATTGAGATCTATGTGTTTCCAGCAGCTAGCCTTCAAATCATGTAGCCAGGCCCAGAGTTGGTGTGGGAGGAGTTTCCTAACTGTGTGACTCATTAGGGGACCATTACTGCTAAAGTATGCTATATCTCCGTTGCTTGCTGACTCATTTTTCAGGAAACATTTGTCAGTGTACAGTGCCTTGTTCTTGAAAAAGTACAGTGTTTAAGCAATTAATTTACCAATGCAGATAAGTTTAGTTAATTTCTTATTCTCACTTGTTTTATACCATTCTGATCATTCCTCAGCATCATTCTTGGTCCCATTCACCCAGAAAATTTAGTTGAACACCCACTAAGTACATAATAAGCTGTCATAAGGTGAGCTCAGATGGAGCAGTACTGTTGTCAGTACTGCTACTTCATCATCCAAGTTTCATAAACTTACCTACCTGTCTGTTTCATTTTATGAACAATATTCTATAAAAGCAGATAATTACGATAGTTTTTTTTAATGACCAACAACAGCTCACACCAGGCTGAATATATCTTGTGTACTACATTTTTTAAAATGCCTTAGAAAGATAGTCCCAGTAAGAAAAACTGTAATACAGAGGTGGTTTCTGTATTGTAGTTTCCCACCAGCAATAATGAGACTTTTTCCATATTTCACCAAGGTTATGGTCTCAGATATTTTGATCTTTATCAGTCTAATAGATAAAACATATGGATCTCAGTGTAGTTTTAATTTGCATTCTTTATTATAAGTGAGATTGAATGTCCTTCCATATATTTGAGAACCATTTGTTTTTCCTTTTCAGGGTACTACTCGATTATCTTTTACCCACTTTTCTATTGTGAGTCTTGGTCTTTTGATTGTTGATTCCAAGGAGCTCTTCATATATTAGGAAATTTGGTCCCCATCTGTGAATTGAGTTACAAATATTTTTCCTAGTTTGTTTGTTCTTATGGTAAATAGATTTTATTTGAATATCTTTTCATTTTATAAAAAAGTTTGTATCTTAAACGAGGCTTTTAGAACACATTTAGTTGAGTCTTGGTTTAAGTTTTAGGTATGGGAATGGAAGAAAACTTAGAGAACTTAGCTTTCAAAACTCTGACTTAAAATGAACAGTTTCAGAAGGATCCTATCTTCAGTACACTTCTTTCTCTTCTAAGTTTGGTTCTATCATGAGAACCACTCCTTCTGACAGACCAGTCTAAGAAGTAGGATCATCCTTTGGAGGGTAATTTTTAGATGATTGAGTATATAGCATAGGTGGAAAATACATTTGTGTTATTACTTAGAATAAATTGTTAATAATGTTGCTTTGAGTCTTGTCTAGTACAGTGTGTATGTTTTTGTGTGTGTAATGTGTGTGGTATATACACACATATATATAGTGGTGGTGTTTCTCATATAACCCTTTATCTCTTTAGCTGGCTTTTACCTAATCAACCGTATAGCTATATGAGAGTGGCTACATTAGGCCAGGGCTTTTCCAGTGGGCCACAAAAAAGAAAGACAAACAGACTGTGACCTTTATTGAGAAAGCAAAATAATGCTACCCATATCCTAATAATATCCTATATTTTTAATAAGGTGGTAAGGAGCTAGGAAGAGAATAGCAGAGGTATCTATGATCTATGCAGCATCTGACATTATGGAATACTTTGACTTCCTCCCTTGAGTTCTATATAAAAGTGAATTAGAAAACTGCAAGGCTGAAGAGATTAGCGTGTTTTAAGTCATTTAATGTAGTTTTTAAAAGTTTTTAAAATTGGCAAACCTTCATTCTAATAGTTTTACCCAGGAGCATCAAAAAAGCAAAAGCAGACAGGAATCCTTAAGTAATTTATAGTGGGAAATGGTAGAAAACCAGTTTTTGCCATGCTTTAGATACTTTTTAATTTTTCAAAGTTGTTGAGGTATTCTTTCAGTCCAATCGCTCAGTCGTGTCTGGTCTTTGCGACCCCACAAATCGCAGCACGCCAGGCCTCCCTGTCCATCACCAACTCCTGAAGTTTACCCAAAGCCATGTCTATCGAGTCGGTGATGCCATCCAACCATCTCATCCTCTGTCATCCCCTTCTCCTCCTGCCCCCAATCCTTCCTAGCATTAGGGTCTTTTCCAGTGAGTCAACTCTTCACATGAGGTGGCCAAAGTATTGGAGTTTCAGCTTCAACATCAGTCCTTCCAATGAACACCCAGGACTGATCTCCTTTAGGATGGACTGGTTGGATCTCCTTGCAGTCCAAGGGAGAGTCTATAATATTTTCAGTATCTTTATAAATGTTTTGTGGACAAAGTTTTCTATTTATTTGATACCAAATTGTTGCCCTACTGTTATTTCCTTGATTAATTCTGTTTTTAAAATTCTAGTATTTCTGAGGTTAATACATCTCACACTTGTACATTTGACGCAGTTGTTTTTTTTCTCCTGAAAAGCTGGTGTTAAATTGATGGACATCTTATAATAGATGACTTCCTGAAGAAAATGAGACATTTCATAATTGGTTTTCATTCTCTACTTATTTTTAATCTAATAGGTCATGAAACTTTCCCACTTTATTTTGTTCTTCATTTTTTCCTTGCATCTCTGTTTTTAACTTCTGTACATTTTGATGTGTTATTTGGCACATAAAGCTTTATAACTGATATGTCTTATATAACTACTTTTCAAACTAATTGTGGTGAAGAATCTCTTTTTTTCTGATACTTATTTAAAATACATTAAAAGTAAGTACTAGAAAAATGAAATGAGAAAGAAAACCCAACAAGCAAAATACAAGCTCCCTTTTTTTAATGATTATTAAACTGGTACAGAATTCCCCTGTTGAACTACTGTAAGAGTTTCTAGTTTGGTACTTGTTGCAAACCTATAACAAACAGTTCATTCATAGACTGCATTTGAGTAGCACTATAGATAACTTTTTAAATCAGTTTAAACTCTTTGGTTTCTGTTTTTTTGCACCATAGACTCTGTTTTATGTGTTTTATTAAAAAACATGATGCAGTAAGCATTTTAAAAAGCATATATACAGAATTGTAGCTTTAATTACAAAACTTGGGAACAAATAAAAAATACTTTCTTTTGTGTAATACAAGGAGTTTAGCTTATTTTAGATTTTTGTACTCTCAGCTTGCCAATTTTTAAGACTATCTTATAAATGTTGAATGTTTTAAACTGTGTATCTTCTCTTTAAAAATTTTTAGCGTGTGTATTAAATTTAAATATAGCAATTTAAACTGACCTCCATGTATTAATTTGGTGTGGAGCACCACACGACTGAGCAGCTGAGGGCAAGCATGAGCGCCGCTGCTGATCTATTTATCCCATACTGCTTATACCCATTCTTGAGCTCCAGGTTTGGTTGATTGATTGATTTTGGTTGCCTTAAATACATTTTCAGGTACCGTTTTTCATAACAGATTCATTTCTTTGGCAGTTTAAGAAGATGTGCTTAATGTTTGTATAAGCCCCAAGTTTATCCATCTGTGAACAAGAGGCTATTTATTTGCTCCTGTTGTTTGCAAGTTGACAGAGTATGGGAAATCCAATTGATTGTCTTCACTTTTGCTTATAAACTGATAGAATTGCCCTCCCAGTTATACAGAGCTAGTAGTTGAGCACAGCCCACTTAGATGAAAACATTCATTTTGTGTGCCCCTACTGGACTGAGGTTTGTTTTCCCCCGTTCTGACTGCAGAGTCTCTGACATGTGGGAGCAGACTTACTCTGGGATAACTTGTGGTGCTTTCTGTTTGACTTTCTTTCTCTACTCCAGAGCATTATATGAAAGTCTCCAGGTTATGAAATCCCTTACCACTTCTGATGATTTTTATCAGTGATGGAAGCTCATTTAACATCCAAAATGAAGAGAGCTGTTCTCCAGTTTTGTTGATAGAGTTGTGTTTTTAGAATAGATGAAGAAAGAGAGGTATTGAGTGAGAAAATATAACCTTATATTGAGTGAGGAAATACAACCTAACACATCTTAGAAAGTTTTTAGTAGGGGACCAGTTTCTGTTTGAGTGGATTTTGTCTCCAACGGAGAGACTAGCACAGCATATCTTAAATATTTTAGTGGAAAACTGGAAGAGTTATTTTGTATTCAATTGATTCTAAGATGTTTATCTCCCTTTCCCATTTTTATAGCTCAGTAGGGGATGTAGCTTACAATCAGTGGTTAAAGAAAGTCAAAGTGTTAGTCGCTCAGCTGTGGCCAACTCTTTGCGACCCTATGGACTGTAGCCAACCAGGCTTCTCTGTCCATGGAATTCTCCAAGCGAGAATACTGGAGTGGGTTGTCATTTTCTTCTCCAGGGGATCTTCCTGACTGAGGGATTGAATCCAGGTCTCCTGCATTGCAGGCAGATTCTTTACCATCTGAGCTACCAGCTGTGCTGTGCTTAGTTGCTCAGTCGTGTCCTACTCTCTGAGATCCCCTGGACTGTAGCCCGCCAGGCTCCTCTGTCCGTGGGGATTCTCCAGGCAAGAATACTGGAGTGGTTTGCCTTGCACTCCTCCAGGGGATCTTTCCAACCCAGATTATTGAACCCAGGTCTCCCGCATTCAGATTCTTTAATTTGGTAAAGAATCAGGGGTGTGCCATATTTAATTGGAAGAATGTTCTCTGTTAGTCGTATAAAAATTAATGGTGTCTTAAAATCTTTGGCATTTTGGACTCAGTTAAATATATTAATAGCTGTTTAGCTTAGTACCATTCTAAATTTAATCTCCTCACTTAGTGGGAGTAAAGAATTAATAGCTTTTCTTTTTTTTGTACTGTTTTGGTCTTGGGTTAATTCTCTAGCTTTATTCACCTGGAAATGATAGAAATAGAATGTCAGTTGTGTAACTGAGCACCATTACTTTTAGTAAAAATGAATCATGGTTAGTAAAGTACATATGGACTGGGAGGACTGTGAATAAACTGTAAATATTAATAGCAGTGGGAGACAACTGCTTTGGGCTTCCCTGGGTATGATAACTCTTATAGTTGAGTAAGTTTATTGTGAGTCTGGAAATCTTTGTCTATAGATGAAGATGGTGATTACCATTCAGTATTTCCAAGCTAAGTTGGATACTGCACCAGCCTTTGTGATTTCATTCCTTTTACTTGACCTGCCACCTGGAAGGCCAAAGGGAAAACTCCCTGAGTTGGTGTGAAAACTCCTGCTGAAGAGTGACTACCTGACACTGCCTTGCTGGCACGTTGTTTCAGGTTTTATATCCTGCCAAGTATAACTGGTATCTAGAGTGGCCTCTTTGGGCCATGCACCTCTCAATGTTGAGGAACATCAGGGGGTTGTCCTTTATTTGTTGACAGTGGTTCAGTCCCTCGGTCAGGAAGATCCCCTGGAGAAGAAAATGACAACCCACTCCAGTATTCTCGCCTGGAGAATTCCATGGACAGAGGAGCCTGGTTGGCTACAGTCCATGGGGTCGAAAAGAGTCGGCCACGGCTGAGCGACTAACACTTTGACTTTTGTTTTTAATATTTGCTAAGTGAATCTATATTTATTACTTAATAAGAATTTTAATTATAAATATAAAAGAATACCTATAGTATGTATAGATTAAGGAATATAAAAGAGACACAGGTATAAAGAACAGACTTTTGGACTCTGGGAGAAGGCGAGGGTGAGATGATTTGAGAGAATAGCATTGAAAATGTATATTACCATATGTGAAATAGATGAGCAGTCCAAGTTTGATGCATGAAACAGGGCGCTCAAAGCCAGTGCACTGGGACAACCCAGAGGGATGGGATGGGATGGAAAGGGATGTGGGAGGGGGGATCAGGATGGGGGACACATGTACACCCGTGGCTGACTCATGTCAGTGTATGGAAAAAATCACTACAATACTGTAAAGTAATTAGCCTCCAATTAAAATAAGTAAATTAATTAAAAAATCTTTTTACTACTACTACTAAGAAATAGAATGTTACAGATATCTTTGAAGTCTCTGATTGCCTTCTCCTCTCCTATCTGTCTAATCATTTCCTTGTTTTTCTTTATAGTTTTACCTCATTTGTAAACATCTCTAAACAATATATTATTTGGCTTTTATCTTTTTAGAGTTGTTTATGTGTATCTGTTCTTCTGTGACCCCCGCCAACCCAACATTATGTTATAAGGAGTCATCTATGTTGTATTATACAGCTGTAATTCATTCATTTTTACTGGTGTATAGTATTGTGTTATATGAATATATCACAGTTTTATTTATTCGTTCTCTTATCTTTGGACATTTGAGTTGTTTCCCGTTTTTTTTAATCCTCAGTTATTAGCAGTGCCATTATGAAAACTGTTGTACATGCCTTCTAGTGCATGTGTATAAGAATTTAGCGTGTCTTCTAGTGCATATGTATAAGAATTTATACTAAAGATGAAATTGCTGTGGTAGAATGTGCACATTCTCTGTTTTATTAGGTAATGCCCAATTGTTTTCCAGAGTGGTTCTATCAAACTGTTTGCCTACTATTAGAGTTTCTGATGTCCCTCATCTTCACCAGTATTCACATTTGTCAAACTTCTCAAGTTTTAAATGAATTCTTACAGGTGTAAATGATCTCTTTTGTTGTGAGTTTGTATATTTTCTCTCAATAGTAAGGTTGAATTTTTCCATATGTTTATCATCTGCTTGATCTTTCAAATACTGAGAGGAGTGTTACAGTCTCCAACTTGTGGATTTGCGTGTTTCTCTTTCAGTTCTATCAATTTTTGCTTCATGTATTTTGAAGTTTTTATTATGTCCTTGTATATTTAGAATTATTATGTTTTCTTGGTGAAAGGACTTATTAATCCCTGGTGATGTTTCTTATTCTGTAAGTCTTCCTTGTCTGTTATTAATATAGCCACTCCAGCTTTCTTTTGATTATTTTTTAACATGGCATATCATGTTAAAAATTGTGAAGCGCCTGAGATTTTGTCTTCTTGAAAGGTAACAAGTTAAGTTGCCATAAGTTTCATAAATGCTGGCTATAGACAGTAGATTTCTGACTCTCCACTTTATTGACTACTATTAAGGAGGAACTACAGGTGGAAGGTGGTTGCAGATCAGTTACAACCTGTAGTAGATTCAAAGACAGACACCATGACAGAGACCCATGGAGAATTGTCTCCTAACATAGCTTTTCCCATCCTTTTACTTTCAACCTACTTATACTTTTATTTTTAAAATGGGTTTCTTACAGACAGTATATGTGTGCATGCTAAGTTGCTTCAGTTGTTTCCGATTCTTTGTAACCCTATGGAATGTAGCCCACCAGACCCCTCTATCTGTGGGATTCTCTAGGCAAGAATACTGGAGTGAGTTGCTATGCCCTCCTCCAGGGGATCTTCACAGCCCAGGGACTGAACTCATGTCTCTTATGTCTCCCGCATTGGCAGGTGGGTTCTTTACCTCTAGTGCTACCTAGGAAATTAGACAGTATACAGTTGGACTTATTTGTTTATCTAATCTGACAGTCTCTCTTAATTGATGTGTTTAGGTTTATTATATTTAATGTAATTAATAATATGATAGAACTAAAATCTACCACTCTGCCAGCTGTTTTCTGTTATTCTGTCTGTTTTTTGTGTTTTTCCTCTTGGATTACCTGGCTATTTTTCATTATTCCCATCTGTTATAAATAGCTGCTTTCACCATGGTATGTTTGCGCTGGTCAGTGCTTTTTGACTTTTCTATCAGTTTAGGATTAAAAGACAAAGCAGGCTGGGCTACTGTTTCGGCTGTCATACTTCTTGATAGTGTCTTACTTCTTTTTGTGTCCTAAGAAGCACTGATTTTGACACCAGATGACATGTTATTTAATTTTGATATTTATCTGCTGTTATCTGCTTATTTATTTGTACCTCTTTTTGAAATTAATTTAGTGGTAGTCTTAGGATTTGTAATATACATTTGTAACCAAGCAAGTCTTCCATTATATAATAGTATGTAATTTTATATTTTTATATATATATATACTATAAGAATTTTAAAACTATTTACTCCAAATTCTTCCTGCTTATCCTTTGTTGTCATACAGACATATGACACTTATACATGTTAAAGCTATGACCAACCTAGACAGCATATTGAAAAGCAGTTTGCTAACAAAGGTCTGTCTAGTCAAGGCTATGGTTTTTCCAGTAGTCATGTATGGATGTGAGAGTTGGACCATAAAGAAAGCTGAGCGCCGAAGAATTGATGCTTTTGAACTGTGGTGTTGGAGAAGACTCTTGAGAGTCCCTTGGACTGCAAGGAGATCCAACCAGTCCATCCTAAAGGAGATCAGTCCTGAGGGTTCATTGGAAGGACTGATGTTGAAGCTGAAACTCCAATACTTTGGCCACCTCATGCGAGGAGTTGACTCATTGGAAAAGACCTGATGCTGGGGAGGATTGGAGGCAGGAGGAGAAGGGGACGACAGAGGATGAGATGGTTGGATGGCATCACTGACTCAATGGACATGAGTTTGAGAACTCCAGGAGTTGGTGATGGACAGGGAGGCCTGGCGTGCTGCAGTCCATCAGGTCGCAAAGAGTCGAACACGACTGAGCAACTGAACTGAATACATGTTATCAGAACTCAGTACATCTATTTTTGCTTCAGACAGTCATCTCTTAGAGAAATTACAAATAAGAAATAAATGAGGTTTTATATTTACTTTCATTTATGTCATTTCTAGTGTTGTTGATTTCTTTGTATGGATCCAGGCTTTTGTCTGCTGTCATATTCCATCCGCCTGAAAAACTTCCTTTATAATTTACAATACAGCAAATCTAGTGGTAATGAATTACTCGTTTTTTTTATTTTCTGAAAGAGAACATATTTTTCTTTTATTTTCTTTCATTTTAATAAAATATGTTTTGCTGAGTATAAAATTGTAGATTGCCTTTTTTTCTTTTAGTACTTAAAAGATGTCACTCTAGGGAATTCCCTGGCGCTCAAGTGGGTAGGGTTTGTTGCTTTCACTGCCAGGGCCTAGGTTCAATCCCTGGTTGGGGAACTAAGATCCCACAAGCTGCATGGTGCCGCCAAAATAAAAGTCATTCTATTGTTAATTCTTTGATTCTCTGTATATTAAATGTTCTTTTTTTTTTGGTCTGTCTTTTTAAGATTTTCTCTGACTTTGAATATAATGCGTCTTTACTTTTGAAAATGCTGTGTCTCTCTGGTTTTCTTTGAGCTTCTTGGTTCTGTGGTTTGTATTTTTTAGTTTGGAAAATTCTCAGTCATTATCTTTTCTTCTTTTTTGACCTGTTCTCTCTCTCTTCTGTTTGTGTGATTTCAATTATATGTATGTTAGATCATAAAATACTGTCTAATAGCTCTTGTATGATTTGTTCTGGGCTTTTTCTGTTTTTTCCTATACTCTCCTCACCTCCCCATATGATGAGATTTATCTTTAGAGAAATTTCCTGAATGATAATAGTTGCTGTTGCTATTCCTTAAGTATATGTCAATAAGTGAAGTTATGGTATAAAGGCATATGCTTTTTGGCATGTACTGAGATCTTTTAGATTATTAGTAAAAGATAAATTTGTAATAATTTTTACCCCAATTTAAACTAGTCTGATTAGATTCTGGGATATGGCCCAGAATTGTTTAATTGTAAAGATGGAGTATAATGTAATAATCCAGTAGCTTATGAAGTAAGATATGTTTTAGTTTTTATGTCAAAGTATATTCTGATTTTTCTGTGTTAATTACTTGAAGCTCATTGGATTTTCATTCTGAATTACATTGCAGTTATTATAACTTTACATACTTAATTTGGAATAACTAAATAGTATTACACATTACCAGGTAGCTAGACCCATATGTTTATTTTACTCTCTTAGGACTGTGTGGAGTTACATACACATGAGGTACAGCATAAGTAAGAATCTAACATTATTTTGCTTTGTTTTTATAATCTGTTGTTTGAGAAAGTGGTTTGAAAGTGTAAATAGGATGCGTTTTAAAGGAGAGATTTTTTTAAGATCATTAAAAATCAATAAACCTATTAGTATAAATAAAATGAACTTAAAGCTTCTTGAAGGTGAAAGAGGAGAGTGAAAAAGCTGGCTTAAAACTCAACATTTAAAAAATTAAGATCATGGCATCCAGTCCAACCACTTCGTGGCATATAGATGGGGAAACAATGGAAACAATGAAAGACATTTATTTTCTTGGGCTCCAAAATCACTGTGGACAGAGACTACAGCCATGAAATTAAAAGATACTTGCTTCAAGGAAGAAATGCTATGACAAACCTAGACAGCATATTAAAAAGCAGAGACATTGCTTTGCTGATAAAGGTTCTTCTAGTCAAAACTGGTTTTTCCAGTGGTCATGTATGGATGTGAGAGTTGGACCATGAAGAAGACTGAGAGCTGAAGAATTGATGCTTTTGAACTGTGGTGCTGGAGAAGGCTCTTGACAGTCCCGTAAACTGCAGGGAGACCAAAGCAGTCACCCTAAAGGAAATCAAGCCTGAATATTCATTGGAAGGATTGATGCTGTAGCTCCAGTGCTTTGGCCACCTGATGAGAAGAGCTGATGCGTTGAAAAAGACCCTGTTGCTGGGAAAGATTGAAGGCAGGAGGAGAAGGGGACGACAGAGGATGATGGTTGGATGGCATCACCAACTCAATGGACATGAGTTTGACCAAACTCTAGGAGATAGTGAAGGACAGGGAAGCCTGGTGTGCTGCAGTCCATGGGGTTGCAAAGAATCAGACAAGACTGAGTGACTGAACAACAACAAAAACCAAAAAAACTTGGAAATTTTTCAGAGGAAAAATTTTTTGAATGGATACAGATGCTTTGAATCATCAAAAGTGATAAGTTAGGCGTACCTAGTTCTTTTTTAATAAGGTAGATGAATAAACAGGAATGTTACCTAAGAGGAATGCAAGATATGCTTCTCAGTTTTTCATCAATTGAGGTATGTCAGATTTAAACTCAGAGAAAGAGTCTTTGGATATGTGTGCTTCAAGTGTCTAAAAGTTTAATCATAATAAAACCTTGTATTTGTTGTCTTAAGCTTAATAGTGTGGAATGGATATTAGTATCTTTTAAAAAAAGGCTTTTTGGGGGAAATAAACTGGTTTATTGTAAACATTTTTATGTAATCTCAGCTTTACCTAATAAGATTTCTTTTCATTGATAAATTTTAACTTGTCACAGAGAGTAGAAGTGTTTTGTTTGACCCAGGTTCCGATAGTTGGCAGATTTTGAAATGCAGACATCTCTAAGTTTATATTGGAGAATAGCCGTATAAAATGACAAGGAGTCAAATGCATAAAGCATTTGCTTTTTTGGCAGAATGCACCAGCAGATACAGATTCTTTTTAAAAATTGAAGTAAACTTGATCATGGGGAGTTTCTTGCTTAGTATGTTAATTTCCCACTATAGCCCCACCATATATTCAATAACAGAGTCAAGCTTTTGCTGACAACTGTGATTCTTTCTGGCTCTGCTTTTGCAGTTGTGAAACTGGAACATGGAATTGTTTTTCCTCTGATAAAACAGAATACTCTAAATCACTTAAATGCAATTGGAAACCTGATCCTACACATACATGTGTACACACACACAGTGAGAAAAGTGAAAATGCATGGTGTTTTTTTAATCCTAATTTTTTCTCAGTAATTATTCTTTGATACTCCTACACTATAGGAGTTTAGTAAATATTTATTTTAAAAAATAATTACTTCTCTGCATGTTATATTAATCAGATGACAAACCCTTACATGTAGATTATGGGCTTTCAAATCCATTCTCTGTTCATTTCTATTTTTACTGCTTTGATTGAGATCTATCTCATTATTTTTGCTTGGACCATCATGATAGCCTCTCACCTTGCCTTTAACTTAACCTCTTTTCACTCTCAGCCCTTGTAATGTAACTAAAGTGATCTTTCTTGAATCCAGATACCATCCAAATGTTGACACTGACAGTGGTACAGGAAAATAGGTGAAAAATTGCTAACAACCTAAATATTTTTTAAAAAGGGATAGTTACACCTAAATGGTACCTATGGTCTGCTATGCAGTCATCAAAAATCTTTACTAAGAAAGAATAGAAGGGAGAAATATCCACTTTTATAACTAAAGTGAAGAAAAATAGGCTTCAGAGTAGTTTGTATAGTATGATCCTTCTACTTAAAAATGTATATTAACATAATATTAAGTGAGAAAAACAAATACACCAGAATGTGAACTCTTTATTTATCTCCAGGTGGTAGAATTATGTTTTTCTGTTTATGTTTTTTTATATCTTTTGAATAAAAGCACCTTTTTAATTAGGGGGGGAAATTAATAAACCCAAACAGATAAACTGTTCATATTATTCTCCTGTTTGAAGTCATCATTAACTTCCCATATTCTACAGAGGTATTTCCCCAAAAGTAGTCATGGATATATAACTGCTTTATAACCACCTATTGTACTCATTAAAAATAAATTTCTGGGGTCCGCCCCCAGGCATACGAAATTAAAACCTTTGGGGTTATCCTGGGAATGTGTACTTCTAGTAAGAGCCATCTCTGATTTTTATTCTCTCTGAAGTTCTCAAGTTGGCCTGCAGTATAAAGTAAAACTCTAGATGATATAGAACTTTCCCATATCTGACACCCGAGTGCCTTTCCAACCTCACCTTCCTCCCCAAGCACTTTGCTCTTCAGTTTGAGCTGCTTGACCTTGTTCAGATGTGTATTTCATGGCTCTGCATTAGCTTTTACCTTAAGGAAAGCAGGAACTCTGGTGGTTCTGGGTGTGGAGTACCTGGCATAATTTTGTCCCTCTTGGACTGTTTGATGACTGGAATGACCGTGTCCATGCTGTAAGTTTATCATATTTTACAACTGTCCTAAAACACCACCTCCCTTGGGAACCTCTCCTAACTTCAGTCTGCCCAGAGTTGATTGCCTCTTTATGCCATCATTGTACTTTGTATCTTTCTTAGAGCAGTTATCTTGTTGACATGTCTGACTTTCCTGTTCAAAGCATTAAGTTTCATGAGGATACAGCAGTATGTTGTCAGTCTTTGTATCCTTAATGATGTTGTCTAGACATCTAAAAAAATTAGTAGAAAAAACTCATGATGGAAGGACAAATTTTGTGCAATTCAACATGTAAGAGGTATCTAGAATAGTCAAATTCATAGAGAAAGAATGTAGCAATAGATTAGTGGTTACCAGGGACTGGGGGAAAATGGGAAATAGGAATTTGTTGTCTAATTGGGTACAAGAGTTTCACTTTGGGATGATGGGAAGAAGTTTCTGGAGATGGATGGTGGGAATGATTACACAACAATGTGAATATACTTCATATCATTGACTTGTACACTCAGTAAAGATTAAAGTGGTAAATTTTGTGTATATTGTGTCACCAAAGGAAACAACGACAAGGAACCAAAAGCCCAAACCACCTCATGAAGCTAAAGGCCTTGACCAGTTTACTCAGCTTTCTTCTCTGCTGTTCCTAATGTTGTTTAGTTTCATTGTGTTTTCTTTTGATGTGGTAAAACTTGATTTTAAAGATGTTTGAAATTAACTTGATGTACAGAGAAAGCCCATAGGAAAATCAGTAACGATAAATCAACATAATTTATGAAGGAAGAAAAATAAAGGGGGCTGAACATAGCATTTACCTTTTAAATAATCGAATACTGAAAGAAAATAGTGTTATAATATACAAATAGTAATTAAAATTGAAGTGGCTCTCACCTGCCACTAACCAGTATATAGTTGTGAAACAGAAGCAGTATGGCGTTGTGGAATTTCAAACTTGGTAAGATCAAAGGATCTTTTTTTCCCTGCTTAGAATTGTTTTCCTGCTAAAGTCCAGGATGATTGGCAGGTGTCACACTGAGTGCCTTAGCAGTTTCTTCAGTGATTTTTGTAGAGGATACATTTGAGCTCTTTGTAGCTCCATGAGAGATGGCTCTGTGTTCCTGTAGGAAAAGCACATGTGCTGTTGAATGCTGTTGACTTGCAACTGTTGCAGACCCAGTTGTGTGTGTGTGTGCATGTGTATTTGTATATTCGTTCCAGTATAGTGGTTCTCTCAGATTCAGTTTGCAAAACTACTTCTTTGGGAGCAGTTCAGAAGGTAGATTTGGGGACTTTTCACCTAGAATGTCTGATGAAAAAGGCTTGAGATGCTTCTGACTTAAGTAGCCCTTAGAACATTATGTAAGAAATAATTTGATGAAACATGACATTTTGACCTGGTCAAGGTCTCTTTTAGAAGTAAATTATTTTCATTATTGGAATGGTTAAAATGGAATAAGAAAGGCATATTATTATTTCTCCTTATGACTATATCATTCATGGCAACTCCCTGTTCTTTCTGGTCAATGAACTTTACATCTCTTCTTTCCTGACTTTTGCCATTGTCTGTCAGGTGTTGATAAATGTTGGTGAGTGACAGGTATGATGAAGGAAAAATGTGTTCATTCCTCTATTCTTTTTCTTTAATCAGTTTTATTGAGGGCTAATTTAAACAGAATTGACCAACTTGAAGTATATGATGAACTGCAGCATGCCAGGCTTCCCTGCAGGTCATCATATACTTCAAGTTGGTCAATTTTGTTGGACACAACTTAGCAACTAAACAACAACAAAGTATACAATTAGGTAGGTTTTGACAAATATGTGTGGTCATGTAACAACCATCACCAGAATCATGATATATAGGACATTTCTATCACCTTAAAAAGTTCCCTTGTGCCCCTTCAGTTAAACCTTCCCCTCCTCTTCAGCAACCACTGATCTAAATTACTATAGTTTTGCCTTTTCTAGAATTTCATATAAATGCATCCATACAGTATATAGTCATTTTTGTCTTCATCCACTTTGTTGCGTGTATCAGCAATGTGTTCCTGTATATTGCTGAGTCATATTCGATTATATGGATCTACCATTCACTAGGAGCTAGACATTTGGGGATTGTTTCCAGTTTGGTCAATTATGAATAAAGCTGCTGTGAACAGTCATGTACAAGTCTTTATATGAATATATATTTTCCATTTTCTTATAAATACTTAGGAGTGGGATTGTTGGGTCATAAATTTACTTCATAAGAAACCACCAGAGTCTTTTCCAAGGTAGCTGTATCATTTTGCATTACCTCCAGCAGTGCATGGGAGGTCTAGTTTCTCCATACTCTCACCAACATTTGGTTCTGGTTTAGTCTTTTTAAAATTGAGTTTTTTCTTTTGGGAGCATAACAGTATCTCATTGTTTCAGTTTTCATTTCTAAAGTCTAAGGATACTGAACATCTTTTAATGTGCTTATTTGCCATTGGCATGTCTTCTTTGGTGAAGTATCTATTCAAATCTATCTATTCAAATCTGTTGCCCATTAAAAATACCGTTTTCCTTCTGCTCTGGTCCTCCTGCCCTACTCCCTTTTTCTCTATGTCCTTTGGACATCTGGCTTCTTAACACTTCTTGTTTTTCAGTCAGTAAGTCGTGTCCGACTCTTTGTGATCCCGTGGACTGCAACATCCCAGGCTCCCCTGTTCTTCACTACCTCCCGGAGTTTGCTCAAGTTCATATCCATTAAAAGATGCTATCTATCTATCTCATCCTCTGCCACCCTCTTCTCCTTTTGCCTTCAGTCTTTCCCAGCATCAGGGTCTTTTCCAGTACATTGGTTCTTTGCATCAGGTGGCCAAAGTATTGAAGTTTTATCTTCAGCATCAGTCTTTCCAGTGAATATTCAGGACTGATTTTCTTTGCGATTGACTGGTTTGATCTCCTTTCACTCCAAGGGGCTCTCCAGAGTCTTCTCTAGCACCACAGTTTGAAAGCATCAGTTCTTCAGTCTCAGCCTTCTTTATGATCCAGCTCTCACATCCATATGTAACTACTGGAAAAACCATAACTTTGACTCTATGGACCTGGACCTTTGTTGGCAAAGTGATGTCTTTTCTTTTAGTATGCTGTCTAGGTTTGTCATAGCTTTCCTTCCAAGGAGTGAGTATCTTTTAATTTCATGGCTACAGTCACTGTCCGCAGTGATTTTGGAACCCAAGAAAATAGTCTGTCACTGTTTCCATTTTTTTCCCCATCTATTTGCCATGAAGTGATGGGACTGGATGCCATGATCTTAGTTTTCTGAGTGTTGAGTTTTAAGCCAGCTTTTTCACTCTCCTCTTTCACCCTCATCAAGAGACTCTTTAGTTCCTCTTCACCTTCTGCTTTTAGAGTGGTATCATCTGCGTGTCTCAGGTTGTTGATATTTCTCCCAGCAATCTTGGCTCTAGCTTGTGATTCATCCAACTCAGCATTTCGCATGATGTACTCTGCATATAAGTTAAATAAACAAGGTGACAATATATGGCCTTGTCATACTCCTTTCCCAGTTTTGAACCTGTCAGTTGTTCCATGTAAGGTTCTAACTGTTTCTACTTAACCTGCATACAGGTTTCTCAGGAGACAGGTAGGATGGTCTGGTATTCCCATCTCTTTAAAAATTTTCCACAATTTGTTATGATCCACACAGTCAAAGGCTTTAGCGTAGTCAATGAAGCAGAAGTAGATGTTTACACTTCTGCTTCCCAAACTCCTAGCTCAGGCCCAGGGCATTTCTGTACTCTTCATATAGAGTTGTGTATCTGTATTGTTTTTATATGGGAATTGTTCATGATTCTTTCTCTCTTCTGGAGTTCTCCTGGTGACCCATGTGGCATAAATTTAATGAGGAAAAAGCTTTTTATGCTTTTCCTCTTGTGAGATGACTAGGATAGTTGAATATCTCATTCCACTCTTGAGTACTCTTTTAACATTTACAGAATCAATACTATCCTGTCCCCCTTTTTATACTCAATCATTTCACTCAAGAGGTGGTATCTTAGGTTTCTTGTGTGTATCAGCTTATACATAACACGGTTGGTTGTGTTTCCCAGCTAAAGCAACATAAGCAACAGATTGAGCAGAAGCGAATATGAGAACCCAGCTTTCTCTTATTAAGCAAAGCATTAGAGATTTACAAAAATGTAAAGCAGTTTCTGTCTTTGCACTAATATTTTTCTTTTGGAAAACAAAATGAAATATTATTCATGTTAACGTGTAGCAGGTTTATTATTTTCAGTGAATGAAAATGCCAATACTTTGTGTATTCCTCAGTTTTAATGTGGTTTCTCGTATGGTTAGTATTGGTGTAACCCACATAAACAAAATTGTTTGGGGTCCTCCATAACTTTCAAGAGTGAAAAGCTCTCCTGAGACCAAATTTTTCAGAGCTGCAATGGCTAGGGTTTATTGAGGACTTATTACATGTTTTTTACTCATTTAATTCTCAAAACAGTACTGTTGTGTAGGCATTATTGTTATCTCCAGTTTCCTAATGAGGAAATTGAGACAGAGAGAGATTGAGTAAGTAACCCTTCTAAGTTCATATAGTTAGTAATTAGAGAAGCTGAAGTTGACACTCACTTGATACTTTTCAAAATTTTAACCTCTTGTGTCCTTCTTCACAGTATACAGTTAATCACTAGTTTCTATTATTTCTTCCTTCAAAATATTTTCATTTCTCTCTTTTCCTATTGTCACATTCTAGTCTGGGTTCTTATTGTGTCATTCTTAGAGGCAACAGCTTCTACCTGTGCTCATTGTCTGTTATTGTCAAAAGAATTTGCCTGCATTGTGGGAAACCTGGGCTAGGAAGATCCCCTGAAGAAGGAAATGGCAACCCACTCCAGTATTCTTGCCTGGAGAATTCCATGGACAGTGGAGCCTGGCAGGCTACAGTCCATGGGATCACAAAGAGTTGGACACAACTGAGCAACTTTGGTTCACTCAGTCTGGGTCTTTATTGCTTCATTCGTAAGAGGCAACAGCTTCTATTTGTGTTCCTTACTTGTTATTGTCAAATTAATTGTCCAGATATAGAGCTTTTCTCATTTTTTTCTGCTATCCGTCATCTAAATAGCTTGCTCTTATGTACTACTTTAAGTTTATGTTTATCTCTCTCTCTCTTTTTTTTGGGGGGGGGGGTTGCATATAGTACTTATCCTCCAAACTGGGAACTCAAATTCCATCCATGTATTTGAGTCTACGTAAAGTTGTCACATAGGTTACTAATGTTCGTTTTTTTCATGCTTATTTCTCTCATGCTTCATTTCACATAGTTTCTGTTGCTGTAAGTTTTTAATAGACATTTTACTAATTTCTGAATGAATTAATGATGCTAATAATTTATCCATTGTATTTTTCATCTCAAACATCTATTTTTCATTTCTGATGAGATAAGAACTTTGATTTGTGTTTTTATATTGTCCATGTCACTGCTTAACATAGTTAAGCATTCTTCTACTTTCCTTAACATGTGGATTAGTTATAACTTTCTTGATATTGTTGCTAATTAATAGGTCATTTTTTTCTATTTCTTTTTATGCCTGATAGTTGTGTATTGGATGTCAGACATTATGAATTTTACCTTATTCTGTTCTGGAAATTTTTGTATTTCTAGAAATATTTATTCTGGGACACTGCTGAGTAACTTGAAAGTAGTTTGACACTTTCAGAGCTCATTTTTTATGCTTGGTTAGGTGGGACTAGAGCAGATTTTATCTAGGGCTGATTTTGCTCCTCTCCTGAGGCAATAACTTATGATTATTCCACCTGATATCCTGTGAGGTATAAGATTTTTTTTCTTTCTGAATGAAACACAAAAGTTATTCCTACCACCGTCTGAGCCTCTGGGATTGTTTCTTCTGCTCCTTTTAGTTGTTTTTCTCCCTGCTTGGGGTAGATTCCTCACAAGCATGTAGTGATATTGTTCTGGAAAGACATGAGGGAGCCCGTCTATAGATCTGCCCCCCTCTCCCTCTGCAACTTGCTCGTCTCTGGTGCTCCACCAGACAAACCCTAGCAATGCCTCAACCCAGGGATAGTGCTGGGCTCTAGGTTCGTTCATCCCTCTGCTCCCTGGAAGCTAAGGAGGGAGCTGTGGGGAAGGGGCTCATTTTATTTTGCTTTTCATGGCTTTACTCTCCTATACCAGCCCTTGTTCAGAGCCTGAAAACCAGTTTCATATATTTTTCTGTTTTTTAGTTTTTTTTGGCGGGAGGGTAAATCTGTTCCCTCTTACTCCATCTAGACTGGAAGCCCTGTCTATTCATTTGTTAGAGATTTAGCTCAACTCTTAGCACTTCTCCAAAATGTTTCATGATCCATTTTCTAGCTGGGAATCATTTAGTTGCAAAGAACAGAAGCCTTTTCAAAGAAGCTCTAATAAAAAGGAAATTTATTATTATAATACAGAGAAATCTCTCAAATCTTCATTGCATGGTGCGAACAGGTCTTTTCTGCCTTTCTCTTCTCTGCACACCAGTTTCCTCAGCAGAGTTCTTTCCACTTGCCTTTGACTCTCCTTTGCCAGGGTATGAGCTCTGGCTTTAACTTACTATGACCTTTCAGCTCTAGTTCTTGTTATCAGATTGCCTATTTATGTGAGTAGCCCTGAGGAGTCAGAAAATTAACATTCATCTTGTGTAAGCAGGGTTCATTAGTGACATGACCATGATTAATATTAAAGGGAAGTAAAAAGTTTTAATTAATAAACATTTTAGAATAAGTATTTTGTGTGAGAAATACCAACCTATAAATTCTAACTGGGAAGTTAAAGTCTTAAATAATACTTATTAAATACAATGTTTATACCGAGGTAGCGCAGACATTTTGCTGATGTTTTTTGATTAATAAATACTGTGATTCATCTAAAAACATTCACTGAGTATATATTATATACCAGACACTGTCCAAGGCACTGGTGATTCACAGAAGTTTATGCTCTAGTTAAAGGGTTGCAAACTGCAGCCCTGAGAGCTAAATCCAGCCACCTTTCTTAAGTAGTTTTATTGGATCACAGCACCTCTCATTCATTTTGTATTATCTGTGGCTGTTTTTGTGCTTCAGCAGGCTCTGAGTAGTTGGAATAGAGACTCTATGACTCACAAAACCTAAAATTTTACTGTTTGTCTTGTTACGGAAAAAGTTGCCAACCCTTGGCGCAGGGTGATTGTATATATTTTTTAAATATAAAAAATTTGACTTCTTTTTGTAGTGTCAGGACCTTGTTTAATCAGGTCTTAGACTTGGACCAAAATGAATGTTTATAAAGAGGTTAAATTACTTTCCTAAATTCCTAACATTAGATTAGAAGTTTCAGTTTCATTAATTAAGACCATAGGATTGTTTTGTCTCTTTAATTAATTTCTTGTTAGATTGGAGTTACCGCAGATGAGGGCATCTGGGTTTACTGGTGATTCAGAACACATGTGGCGAGGTATTTGGCAAGGGGCTAAAGGCCAAGTGTTGCAACCACCCACATAACAGTCTTTTGCAAACCATCAAGTGCTTTCTGTAATTGTAGAAATAAAAACAGATTTTTTTTTCCCTGCAGTATGTTAAAACAAAGAAGTAATATACTTTGAGATGGTAGGCATAGTTGGAAACTAACTTGTTTTCAAATGTAGAAATTAAACACAGAAGCTCAGGAAATACCGTCTGAGTCTAAATGTGCTTGTGAGGTTAGTAATCTATGTAGTTCCTCTTGGTTCATGATGTCATTGTCAAAGTGTTAGTCACTCAGTCGTGTCCTACTTTTTGCTACCCTGTGGACTGTAGCCCGGCAGGCTCCTCTGTCCATGGGATTTTTCAGGCAAGAATACTGGAGTGGGTTGCCATTCCCTTCTCCAGGGGGGATCTTCCCGACCCAGGGTTCGAACCTAGGTCCTCCCGCATTGCAAGTAGATTCTTTACCGTCTGAGCCACCAGGGAAGCCCCATGGTGTCATTAGTTAAGGTAAAGGAGTCTTATACAGATTTGCATGAAACTATTCACTTTTCTAGTCTCTGCTACTATAAAAAGTATAGATGTTACTCATTTTTAACATGTGCCTATCTCTTTTAAATGAGATAGCCAGTATTCTCAGAATCAAATGTTAGATTCTCCTTCTGCTCCACCAGAGATTCCCGCTGTAGAGAATCTTAAAGAAAAAGTAAAGCATCCCAGTGATTTGGACAGTTTTCATAACCAAGATAACCATATATCCCCATTTCCCTAGGATGTTCCTAATTTACCCTAACATAATTACTAACAGTTACCCCCCTTTATTGTCAAAAATCCTAGTTTGGATGGCAGTGTATGATCAACCTCTTTGTTTATAATCATGTTGACCATTGAGCAACTGGACCTGTTTTAAAATTTAGCATTTAACCAGCCTCAGTATTTATTCTGATCCTAATTCTCACAAAGGAGTTGGTGGATTGATGGCTGTAAGACAGTATAGTTATTAAAGTGAAACTTAGCTCATATATATTTATAGAGAGACTCATCTGATATCAGGACCGAGATTATGTGTGTTTCTACAGCCCAAAATTCTTTGAATCCTCACTGCTAACAGTGAACTTTTTTTATACTGTCTGGGGACTTTCTCAATCTCTCTTTGATCTTTTCTTTCATGTTTTTCTTTCCCTTTCTCACCCATGAACCCCACATTTCAGCCCCACCTCATATAGTTTGATTTTCCTGAATATAGTCTTTTTTCCCCCTAATTTCCATACCTCTCTTATGTTGTTCCCTTTAGTTTTTTCCTGCTCTGCATTTTCCAGTTTCCTTTTCCTCTGTCTGTCAAATTCCTACCCATCATTTAAAGTATAATGCAGATAGTACTTATATGAAGCCTTTTTTGCCACACCCGCATTCTAATTAGCTTCTCTTTTCTCTAGGCTCCCTAAGCAGTTTGTTTCTATCTCTGTTACATCTTATCATGTAACTTGGTGCCCCCACTCTGTCCCCAGGTCTTTAAAGGCAAGAGCATGTATTTGATTCATTTTAAAAGCCACAATGCCTCTGCAAAGCCTTTTAGATACTAGTTGTTCAGTAAAAATGTGTAATCAATTGTTGGTGTATCTCCCTAATTTTTTTGGAACAGCTAGACTAGAAAATATTTTAAAAAGAGATTTTCTTTGTGAGCTTTGTAAGGGTAACTTTAATATACCAATTTCTGAATTTAATACCATTAATTATTTATTTTATTATAATTTTTATTTTCTTAAATTATAGTTGATTTACAGTGTGTTTTAATTTCTGCTGTACAGCAAACTGATTCAGATATATATATTATTTTCTTTTGTTTTATTGTTTATCACAGGTTATTGAATATAGTTCCCTGTGCTATATAGTAGGACCTTGTTGGTTATCCGTACTGTATATACTACTTTGCATCTGCTAACCCCAAACTCCCACTTTATCCCTTCCCTACTCCCCTCCTTTGGCAACCACAAGTCTATTCTTTATGTCTGTAATTGTGTTTAGTAGATCAATCCATTTGTGTCATATTTTAGATTCCACATGCAAGTGATATCATAGGGTATTTGTCTTTTTCTTTCTTCACTTAATATGGTAATCTCTGGGTCCATCCATGTTGCTGCAGTGACATAATTTCATTCCTTTTTATGGCCTAGTAGTGTTTCATTGTGTATGTATGTGTGTGTGTATGCCTGAGTGTTCAGTTGTATCCAACTCTTTGTGACCCCATTGACTGTATGTAGCTCGCCAGGCTCCTCTGTCCATGGAATTCTCCAGACAAGAATACTGGAGTGGGTTACCATTCCCTTCTCCAGGACATCTTCCCAACCCAGGGACTGAACCTGAGTCTCCTGTACTGCAGGCAGATTCTTTACTGTCTGAGCCGCCAGGGAAGCCCATGTGGGTTTCCCTGCTTATACACATACAACACATCTTCATCCATTCATCTGTCATTTAGGTAGTTTCCACGTTTTAGCTATTTTGAATAGTGCTATGCAGATAGGGGTGCATATATCTTTTTGAATTATAGTTTTGTCTGGAAATATGCCCAGGAGTGGGATTGCTGAATCATATGGCATCTCTATTTTTAGTTTCT
This sequence comes from Okapia johnstoni, assembly GCA_024291935.2. NCBI lineage: Eukaryota > Metazoa > Chordata > Mammalia > Artiodactyla > Giraffidae > Okapia > Okapia johnstoni. Next base: position 58,779,879 of record CM044317.1, on the reverse strand, counting down.
TGAGGAACCTCCCTACTGTTTTCCATAGTGGCTGCACCAACTTTCATTGCAGCCAACAGTGTAGGAAGGATCTTAAGTTTCCCAACCAGGCATTGAACGTGGACCCCAGCAGTTAAAGTGCCATGTCCTAACCACTGGACTGCGAGGGACTTCCAAGATTTTTGGCCCCTTAGTTTATGGTGGAGATCCAGGGTCTCCTTGTATTGTGCCGCCATAGACCTTCATCAGGAGGGGAAAGTAGTAGCATTTGATAGTACAGAAAAGTTCTCATCCTTCAATCTGAATAACAAAGTGAATTGTGGTCTGAGAAGGAACTTAAAAATTATAGATTGAAGAACTGCCTTTTATGATATGTTTTAAAGAGAGATGGGTACATTTTCTAAATAGAAGTGGATGATTTGACAGTTTTGAGAAGAGATGTGGAAGGCTGAATATTGTCTGGAAATGCTAGAGTTAGGAGATAACTCCTCTTGGCAACTGACAAGATTAAATAGGAGACATCAGTGAACATAAAATTATTCTCGTTTAGGACAGAATATAGGTTAGTAATACAGGAGATATTTGAGAAATGCTAGATAAATTTACAATCAGTATTGGCAGAAGTAAAGATTAGGAAGAAGTATGGGTTCTTGAATAAACATCAGTGTTTACTGTGAATGGGTACTTCCTTTTAACCACTAAATTTATTTGATAAAAAATACAACCCCTGAGTTTTTGTTGTTGTTGTTTTTTAGCTTGCTTGAAGTGGTGCTTTGGTAAAGTGAAAAGAACATCAGACTAAGTAAGAATCAAGAGCTTAGAGTTCTTCAGGTTCTGAGGTCCTTGGACTTCTTAGCCAGTTGAATGTGTAACTTTAGGCACCTTGAATCTCTCATTTCATATATTAAATGGGTAAACAAACTCAGATATACCCATATAAGGAGTTACTATGGAGCAATAAAAAAGAATGGGCTACTGATACATGTGATGTCATGGATGAATATCAAAATCACTGTGCTGAGCAAAAGAACTCAAGCACAAAAGAGATATGTACAGCGTGATTTCACTTTTATGAAGTGCTAGACAAAACTTTTGTGAAAAATTAGAACAGTGATGCCTCAGAGGACATGGGGATTGAATGAAAAGTGGCACAAGGGAATTTTGGGGTTGATGAAAATGGGAAATGTCCCGTAACTTAATGAAGATACACATATTTGTCAAAATTAATCAAGTCCCAGTGTTTGTGTCTTGCATCAAATGGAAATTTTATGACTCTTGCCCTGCTCCTCCCAGAAAATAACAGTAAACAAATACTGAATTCTAGTTAGCAGGTATGCCTTTCTCAGTTGAAATGTTTAGTAATTCTGAAACTACTTTTTTACATTTTCTAAGTTTTTGAAGACAGGTAAATATATTTAGGAAAATGGGAGCCAGGTTTATGTTAGACAAGAGAGAAACATGTAAATGGGGACAACTAGAATGTCTCTGGGGGTATTAGTTTGGAATTAGGGGTGTCAGTATGAACTCAGCTTTTATAAGAAGAGGTTAGATAAGTAGGTCGTAGATAGAGAGGAGAGAGAGGAGGGGGCAAGAGAAAGACAAATATAGCGGTGTGTATAAATATATAAATTTCCTAGCTCTGTTTGCTTAGAGGTTCTGCAATTAATGACACCCTCATAGCAATAGCAATGAGCACACTTACTCCCAGATCTTGATTTCCAAATAAGATTCTCACTAAATGAACCTTTGAGAGATAGTTGATTCCATGGCTGGGGCAGAGAATGTACAAGATGAGCCTGAAATATATTATTTTTCCAGAAACATTGTGTGGTGTTAAGTAATGATGGGAACATATCAGAAGGACATAAGAATTCTGGTTTTCACTTAGACATGAAGTTGTCATTCTTATAAGAACAAAGTTGAACAAACTAAAAAGCAACATCTCTGCTTACCAATACCCTGAAAACTGGAGAGACAGACAAATATGGAGAATCCCAGCTTCCCAGGGGCAGAAGCTGATGGAGCCAGGAGCTGGTAGGAAAACTTAAACTGTAACTGATGAACTTCCAGAATCTGAGTGCAGATTAGCTTGAGAGCTAAACATTCCCAGGGGCTCAGTTTTAGGGAAGGGGGTCTCACACTTCTGTGGAGTTTTTCTTCCTCGAGCTCTGTCAGGTTCTTACAGTGAAGAATACGGGAGGAGGGAGTCCCTTTATGCCTCCAACGGGGCAGTGAAATAGAAACCATTTTGAAACAGGCTCCCCCTGCCCAAAGAGGGAAACTGCTGGAGCCTAACCAACTTGGGGAAAGAGAAATACCCAACTCCAGCTCTGTCCAGTCTTATTGCCCCATCTAAGAGGGGAAAAAGGCTGAGGCATTTGCAAAGGCCACAGCCAGACACACAGGGCCACTTGAAGAGTCACATCTAACCATCGGATTAGAGAACACTTTTCTCACCCCTTTTATCTTACCACCACCTCAGTGGGGCTTCTGTATAGTAACAGAGGATTACAGATGGAAAAACTACAAGGCTTGCATTTTAAAAGGAGTTTCTAGGGAAATTCAAAAGACAATAGGAGAGACAAAAATAAGGATCTTAGAGGAAATTTTAGCCTCTGATACCTGTAACTACAGTAAACACAGCTTAACTACTAGTAAAATATGGCACGGATTTTGGAATTGTCAGACTGGGAATTTAAAATTAAACTGGTTAATATACTAAGAAATCTAATTAGAAAAGTGGATAGCATGTAAAAACAGATGGGTAATGTAAGCAGAGAGATAGAAACTCCAAGAAAGAATCAAAGGGAAATAATGGAAAACATTGTAATAGAAGTGAAGAATGTCTTTGATGGACTCATCAGAAGGAAAACAGAGGAAGGAACAAAGGAAATATTTGAGGCAATAATGGCTGAGAATTTTTCAAAATTAATGACAAGACACCAGATCACCAGTCCAGGAAGATTAGAAGACACCAAATATGATAAATAGCAAATCTACACTTACTCGTATCATTTTCAAATTGCTAAGAGTTACGTTGGACTTCTCTTCACAAACCATGAAAGCAAAAGAGTGGAGTGAAATGTTTAGAAAGGAAGAGCATTATAGAAGGACAAGTGAAGGTAAAATAAAATCTTCTGTTTTCTTATTCCTAATTGACATAGTAGATAACTGTTCAAAATAATAATAGAAGCAGCGTAGTGGGTAATTATAGATTTTGAAGAAGGGAAATGAATGATGGCAATGTTATAAGGGAAAAGAGGGAGGAATTTGGAATACCATTATTAAAAACTTGGAAAACTATTATATAAAATACTATCCGTGAAGTGCATCCGTAGTGTCATTTGATGGTTTAACATTTCCATCAGCAGTATGTTGAGGTTTCCAGTTTCTCCCTAACACTTGTTATTGTGTGACTTTTTGATTATAGCTGTTCTAGTGTGTGTAAAGTAATATTTAATTATGGTTTTGATTTGTATTTCATTAGTGGCTACTAAGGTTGAGCATCTTTTCTTGTACTTATTGGCCATTGTAATGTTTTCTTCAGGAAATGTCTATTCAGATCCTTTGCCTCTTTGAAAATTGAGTTATTTTTCTTTCTGTTATTGAGTTACAAAACTATTTATTCTAGATACAAGTCCCAAATACTTTCACTTGTTCCTTAAGGTGTCTTTTTACTTTCTTGTAGACAAGTAAAACTTTATGGTCCTTGAGTGTTTAGTTACCATAAAGTATGCTTGAGAAATTTACTAGATTTGCATATCTCATTATTTGTAACATTTTAGTTATGTGCCTTTGAAAGAAAATTCAGGCATTTATATACAAAGTTGACTGGACAATAAGTTTATCTTGATTAGCTATTAATACTTCTTTAAATCATCTGAGTTGAATTTTCAAATTGTAAATCAGATTATTAATTTTACTTCAAGACCTTGGACTACTTACCTTTCAGTTGAAATACTGTAAGGATTAATATGTTTGACCATTCTGGCTAAAACATTGAAAACTAAAACATTGGTTTTATAAGTCAGAATTATATTTTTAGCAAGTTAGTAAGTACTAGTTATTTTTATGACATTTAGTTTGAAAGGTGCACATTTTCTTGGGAAGTGTAGCTTGAAACCACTGTTGGCAGTTTAATTTTTTAAGGCTAGGGTGTTTAGAACAGTGTGATGGTATGCCATGGTGTGTAAAGTAGTATCCAGGCTGAGGCTCACTGTCACTGTGAGAGGAAAGGTGATTACTGATTTCCTTTCTGTGATAATATTTGCAAACTAAATTACATGTGAATGTTGGACATACCATTTCATCAGATTTTTGACATATTAATCATAAAATAATGTTTATATATGCTTTTTTGCGACCCCATGGACTGTAGCTGTGCAGGCTCCTCCGTCCATGGAATTCTCCAGGCAAGAATATTGGAATGGGTTGCCATTCCCTTCTCCAGGGGATCTTCCCAACCTTGGATCAAACCCAGGTCCCCTGCATTGCATGCAGATTCTTTACCATCTGAGCCAGCAGAGAAGCCCAAGAATACTGGAGTGGGTAGCCTATCCCTTCTCCAGCAAATCTTCCCAACCTAGGAATTGAACCAGGGTCTCCTGCATTGCAGACAGATTCTTTACCAGCTGATCTACCAGGGATATAAGGGTTGGTTATTTTACTGCTGTTTACTATGGAAAAGTGGTCCTTAATTCAGTCTCTTGTACTCCCTAGCAAACAGGTGGGGAATAGGAGGACATTATGAATATCTTCATTAGCATTTGAAAAGCAGTGTTTATAAGGAGAAAAAATAAAGGCAGTCAAATTTCTACTAGACTCAGTTTTTGAAAACCCTTGTAGGAGTTACCTAGTATGAAAAAAATCCTGTTGTTTCTGCTTTCTAACCATAAATTCTCAATTTTCTGACATCCACTTTGGATGTTCTACAAGTCAATTCAGTTGTGACACTACCTGAAGTTTGTGCAGACTCCACAGAGTAAGGGATCAGTCCTGTAAGACTGTCCTCACTCCTCAGCCATGAATGGGGTCCCCAGGCTACCTTCACTTCTGTTCAGCCAACTACAGATTAGGGGTTTTCCATAATCCCTCTCTCAAGTCCCTTTCAGGTTCAATAAATTGCTATAAAAACTTACAAATTTAAGGAAAGTGTTATACTTAATGTGGTTTATTTAAAAGGATACAAATGAGTAGCCTGATGAAAAGATACATAGGGCACGTTTCAGAAGGCTCCTGAGCTCAGGTGCCTCTCTCTCCATGGAGTTGGCATGCACCACCGATCAGGAAACTTCCCAAGGCCTCACTGTTCAAGAGTTTTTATTGAAGTTTTCTTACAAAAGCATGACTGATTAAATCATTGACCATTGGTAATTGAACCTGGAGATGAGACGGGTGAGATGAGGTTGAAAGTTTCAATGCTCTAATGATATGGTTGATTCCTGGGTAACCAGCCCCCATTTTGAAGCTGTCTAACAACCCCACTAAGAGTCTCCTCATTAGCATAAACTCAGGTATGGTCAGAAGGGGTTCATTATGAATAACGAAAGATACTGCTATCAGGATACTCAGGAGATACCAAACGTTGCAAGAGCTATGTATAAGGAATTAGGCACAAAGGTCAAAAATATACACATTTTTAAAATTAAACCACACATGCTAATCTAATATGTGTCAAACATCCTGTGTATTTCAGGCTCTCTGCTAGGCATTAAGAATAGGAAGAATAAAAAGACATGATGTGTATGTTCAAGGGACTCCCACTGTAGGTGTGAAGATAGAGACAGTGACACTGCATCTTACAGGGCGTTAGGGTCTGAAGCTAAAGGCATGAGATTAAAACCTAACAGGTAGAGTTTCTCTGACAGTCTCTTAAATTGCATGAAATCCACCACACATCTTTCTGTAAGTCCAACAGCTTAGTTTTCCAATATCATGATCTCCTCAGTTGAGCTCTAGTTGAAATCAGGCCCGTGTTTTATGAAAACTCCTAATTGTATCTTTTAAACAGTAAGATCATACTTAGTTAACCTCTCTCAGTAAGAGCTGCTTCTACAATTAGAGGCATATAGGAACTGATAGACTAAGGAACAGCAGATTTGTATGTCTCATAGTGCTAGAGGATAAATTTATTGACTGATCACACTGGTATCATTTAATTGTGTTCTCAGATTATTCATTTAGTCTCCTCTATCTCTGTCTCTTCCCATCCTCCCTCAATCCCTCTCTATCAAGTAAATAAGACACATATATGATGTGATTCCACTGTGTATAAACATATGTTTAGCATAAGCACCATAATAGATTTATATAGGTGAGGACACAAGTGAAGAAACAAGTTTTAAACTCATCTTTGTAGGTAAAGGAAGATGTGCTGTGTGCTGTGCTTAGTTGCTCAGTCATGTCTGACTCTTTGTAACCCCATGGATTGTAGCCCACCAGGGCTCCTCTGTCCATGGGGATTCTCCAGGCAACAATACTGGAGTGGGTTACCATACCCTCCTCCAGGGGATCTTCCCGACCCAGGGATTGAACCAGTGTCTCGTATGTCTCCTGCATTGGCAGGTGGGTTCTTTACCACTAGCACTACCTGGGAAACCCAAAGTATGATATTCATAGTTAGATTAGCAAGTGGAACTGATAGTTTGAAATGAGATGCAGTTAGTGTTTTCCATCCAAATACTAATCACATACTTCATTTTCTTCAAAAAAATACTCGTTATGTCTGTCTTTATCCTATTTTCTCAGTAATTCTTCTGCTTATGCTGCTGCTGCTGCTAAGTCACTTCAGTCGTGTCCGACTCTGTGCGACCCCATAGATGGCAGCCCACCAGGCTTATAGAGTATATTAATTAATTCAAGGAAATGTACTGAGCATGTCTGAGACATGGCTGAGGCAGAGGATTCTAATCTCCAGTTTCTTTGGCTTGTAATGCTGCTGTAACTTGTCCACAGTACCCCCAAGTTTTACTGGTGAATATAAATATGGGAAAACTGATCTTCCCCATTGAGCAGAGAACTATAGGCCAAGATATAATGCCTCCTTTGCCCACCTACATGGTTATGTTACAGTAATACATCTTCTAGTTTGCTCTTTTGTTTTCTCTGTGTATAAAACACAAAGCTTTTATGTTGCTCTACTTTTCCTTTATGCTGAAAAAGTTACCTTCTTTTCTGCTGAAAAGTTATTTTCTAGTATACTATTTTAATTGTTGTTTCTTATGTGTATGTGTGTATGTATATATATATATATGCGTTTGTGTATATGTAAGTTAGGATTCCCTGGTGGCTCAGACGGTAAAGAATCTGTCCGCATGGTGGAAGACCTGGGTTTAATTCCCAGATCGGGAAGATCCCCTGGAGAAGGAAATGGCAACCCACTCCAATATTCTTGCCTGGAGAATTCCACGGACAGAGGAGCCTGGTGAGCTACAGTCCATGGGGTTGCAAAGAGTCGGACATGACTGAGCAAACACACACACACACACACACACACACACTCTTAAGCTACTTTCCTTGGGGTTGCCACAGGGATTACAGTTAACATCTTAATTTAAAACAGTCTAGTTTGGATTAATCTCGATTTTAACATATAAAAACTTTGTTCTAATATAAAACCATTTATAAAAATTGTATCTTTATACATTATAAGCCCATCAACATAATTTTTTAGATTTATTTATTTATTTTATTTTGGAGGGCTGTGGTGGGTCTTTGTTGCTGCTTGCAGGCTTTCTGTAATTGCAGAGAGTGGGGGCTACTTTCTGGTTGTGGTGTGTGGGCTTTACATTGTGGTGGCTTCTCTGTTGCAGAGCACAGGCTCTGGGGCGTGTGGGCTTCAGAGCATTGGCTTAGTTGTTGTGGCAAAGGCTTAGTTGTTCCACGGCATGTGGGATCTTCCCGGACCTGATGGAACCAATGTTCCTTACATTGTAAAGCGGATTCTTAACCACTGGACCACCAGGGAAGCCGCCATCAATACAATTTTATAATAATTTTATGCACCTGTTCTTTAAATGAGATAGAAGAAAAGAGTTACAAATATACATTTTTATTATCTTTAGTGTTTATTTACATAGCTACCTTTACTCCTGCTTTTTCTTGCTTAGTGTGGGTTTGAGTTACTGTCTGTTGTTTTTTTTCGTTTCAGCCTGAAATGAAACAACCGTTTAGTGTTTCTTACAGAGCAGGTCTGCTAGTGATTAATTCTTTCAATTTTCCTTTATCTAGTAATGTCTTAACTTTCTTTTTTCCCACCTCACCTAGCTCTCCTTCATTTTTTGAAGGATACTTTTGCTAGATACAGAATTCTTGGATGACAGTCTTTCTCTTTCATCACTGTGACCATATCATCCTGCTCACTGGCCTGCATAGTTTCTAATGAGAGGTCAGCTATTAAACTTGTTCAGGAAACTTTGTACCTAAGAAATGTTTTTCTTTTGCTGCTTTCATGATTTCTGTCTGTCTTTTGACAGTTTGGCTGTGAAACATCTAGGTGTGAATCTCTTCAGCTTTGTCCTACTTGAAATTTATTGAACTTCTTAGATATACATACTGATGTTTTCCATCAAATTGGAGAAGTTTTTTGTCATTATTTTTTTCAGATATTCTTACCACTCCTTTTCCTCTCTCCTCTCCTTTGGAAATTCACATTGTGTATATGTTGGCATACCTGATGTAGTCCCACAGATCTCTGAGGCTCTGTTCATTTTTCTGTGTGTGTGTGTGCATGTGCGCGCGCACTTGGTGGCTTAAGTTGTGTTCGACTCTTTGCAACCCTATGGACTGTAGCCCACCAGGCTCCTCTGTCCAAGGGATTCTCCAGGCAAAAATACTGAAGTGGGTTACCATGCCCTCCTCCAGGGGATCTTCCTGACCCAGGATCGAATCCATGTCTCTTGTGTCTCCTGCATTGGCAGGCAGGTTCTTTACCACTAGTGCCACATGGAAAGCCCAAGTTTCTTCATAAAATTGGAGAATCTCAACTGTCTGCAAGTTCAGTGATTCTTTTGCCAGTTCAAATGTGCTGTTTATCTTCTCTAGTAAAATTCCCATTTCTTTTATTGCTCTTTTCAACTCAGATGTGTATATTATACTTTTTGGGTTTTTTAATTGCACTGGATGGGAATATCATTTTCATATTGAAATGCTAGCTTTTTATTTGATTGCTTTTATAATTTGTCTCATTTATATTCTCTGATAAGTAGAGAATATAAAATGTATTATATTTGTATATAAATATAAATGTGTTATATATATAAATTTATATATAAAATATAAAATGTGACTCAAACTTTTCTTTAATTCTTTATACATAATTTCCTTTATTTCTTTGAAATATTTTTAATAGGTGATTTAAGGTCTTTGTCCAGTAAGACCAACATCTCGACTTCTTCAGAGACAGTTTCTGTTGACTTTTTTCCTATGTATGGGTCATACTTCCCTGTTTCTTTGTATGTCTTACAATTTTTTTGTTGGAAACTAGATATTTTCAATAAGGTGACAGTTAAGAAAAGCATAGTCCTTCCTACCCCAGAATTGGTTTTGCTCTGTTGTTGGTGTTGCTATTTATTTCTTTAGTGACTTTCCTGGGTTAATTCTGTTCAGTCTCTGTTCTTTGAAGTCTGCTCAGCTAGCTTGGTGGTCAGTTATTGATTAGCCAGAGATTTCTTTAAATGCTTTGAGCCAGTAGGTCTCTGTTCAGCTTTTGTTGAGGGGCTGTGTGTGTGTGTTTAAGCAAAGCTTCAAGATCAGACAGAAGTGAATGATTAGGGCCTTGTTAGGTCTTCTGCGCAGTTCACACGGCTCTGCATATGTGCATAGCCTTCTAAATTCCCAGGACCGTTGCAGAGTTTTTCAAAGCCTCTTATGGATATTTCACTCCTCAGTCTTTCCTTTTAAGTATTTTGGTAACCCTCTTTATTAGCTACAACTAGTAAAATTTGCTCAGGAAACTGCAATGTTAAACAATTGCTATTGACTATTTTCAACAAATACGTTGCAGATAGAACTCTACACATTGAGAGAGCTCTGTGTCTTGTCAAATAAAGCCTGAAGAATGCAGTTTTTCTAGCAAGCTGCCATGCAGGTGAAATAGCAAGAGTTTTCTAGTGCTTGAGGGGAAAATGCAAATATATTCTAGCTCTCCAGTATCTGCTTGGTTTTTGGGTTTCACAGCTACCATAGTAGCAAGATTTTGGTTTTCAAGCCTTATCTGAAGCTGGAGATGAGAGATTGCATTAGGGCAAGTTAACAGCCTACAAAGCTTGCTGATTTTGCTAAGATCAACAGGTTTTCTTGAGTAAGCATTGCTTGGATTATCACAATCCTTCAGTTAATTTCCTGAGTGCTGAAAAAAAGTTTATTTTGACAGTGTTTATCTGTATTCTTTTAGAAAATTTTTTCTTGAAGTATAGTTGATGTACAGTATCAAATGTTACAGGTGTACAATACAGTGCTTTATTATTTTTAAAGGTTATACTTCATTTATAGATATAAAATATTGGCTATATTCCCTGTGTTGTAAATTACATCCTTGTAGCATATTTTATACATAATAGTTTGTACCTCTAAATCCTCTACCCGTAAATTGCTCCTCCTGCTTTCTATTTCCCTCCTGGTAACTACTAGTTCTCTATGTCTCTGAGTCTTTTTTGTTGTATTCACTAGTTTTGTATTTTTTTAGATTCCACATATAAGTGATGTATCATGCAATATTTGTGTTTCTCTGTCTGACTTATTTCACTTAGCATCAGTTTCAGTTTAGTCGCTCAGTCGTGTCTGACTCTTTGCGACCCCATGGACTGCAGCACGTCAGGCCTCCCTGTCCATCACCAACTCCCAGAGTCTACCCAAACTCATGTCCATTGAGTTGGTGATGCCATCCAACCATCTCATCCTCTGTCGTCCCCTTCTCCTGTCCTCAATCTTTCCCAGCATCAGGGTCTTTTCTAATGAGTCAGCTCTTCGCATCAGGTGGCCAAAGGATTGGAGTTTCAGCTTCAACATCAGTCCTTCCAATGAACACCAGGACTGATTTGCTTCAGGATGGGTTGGTTGGATCTCCTTGCAGTCCACGGGACTCTCAAGAGTCTTCTCCAACAATACAGTTCGAAAGCATTGTTTCTTTGGCGCTCAGCTTTCTTTATAGTCCAACTCTCACATCCATACATGACTACTGGAAAAACCATAGCCTTGACTAGATAGACTGTTGGCAAAGTAATGTGTCTGCTTTTTAATATGTTGTCCAGGTTGGTCATAACTTTGCTTCAAAGGAATAAGTGTCTTTTAATTTCATGGCTGAAATCACCATCTGCAGTGATTCTGGAGCCCAAAACAATAGTCAGCCACTGTTTCCACTATTTCCCCATCTATTTCCCATGAAGTGATGGGACCAGATGCCATGATCATTGTTTTCTGAATGTTGAGCTTTAAGCCAACTTTTTCACTCTCCTCTTTCACTTTCATCTAGAGGCTCTTTACTTCTTCTTCGCTTTCTGCCATAAGGGTGGTGTGTCACCTGCATATCTGAGGTTATTGATATTTCTCCTGGCAGTCTTGATTCCAGCTTGTGCTTCCTCCAGCCCAGCGTTTCTCATTATGTACTCTACATGTAAGTTAAATAAGTAGGGTGACAATATACGGCCTTGACGTATTCCTTTTCCTATTTGGAACCAGTCTGTTGTTCCATGTCCATTTCTAACTGTTGCTTCCTGACCTGCATACAGGTTTCTCAAGAGGCAGGTCAGATGATCTGGTATTCCCATCTCTTGAAGAATTTTCCACAGTTTATTGTGATCCACACAGTCAAAGGCTTTAGCATAGTCAAGAAAGCAGAAATAGATGTTTTTCTGGAACTCTCTTGCTTCTCCAGTGATCCAGCGGATGTTGGCAATTTGATCTCTGGTTCCTCCACCTTTTCTAAAACCAGCTTGAACATCTGGAATTTCGCGGTTCACGTACTGTTGAAGCCTGGCTTGGAGAATTTTGAACATTACTTTACTAGCGTGTAAGATGAGTGCAATTGTGCGGTAGTTTGAGCAATCTTTGGCATTGCCTTTCTTTGGGATTGGAATGAAAACTGACCTTTTCCCATCCTGTGGCCACTGCTGAGTTTTCCAAATTTGCTGGCATATTGAGTGCAGCACTTTCATAGCATCATCTTTCAGGATTTGAAATAGCTCAACTGGAATTCCATCACCTCCACTAGCTTTGTTCGTAGTGATGCTTCCTAAGGCCCACTTGACTTCACATTCCAGGATGTCTGGCTCTAGGTGAGTGATCACACCATCGTGATTATCTGGGTCGTGAAGGTCTTTTTTGTACAGTTCTTCTGTGTATTCTTGCCATCTCTTCTTAATATCTTCTGCTTCTGTGAGGTCCATACCATTTCTGTGCCTTATTGAGCCCATCTTTGCATGAAATGTTCCCTTGGTATCTAATTTTCTTGAAGAGATCTCTAGTCTTTCCCATTCTATTATTTTCCTCTATTTCTTTGCACTGATCACTAAGGAAGGCTTTCTTATCTCTCCTTGCTATTCTTTAGCACTCTGCACTCAAATGGGTATATCTTTCCATTTCTCCTTTGCTTTTTGCTTCTCTTCTTTTCCCAGCTATTTGTAAGGCCTCCTCAGACAGCCGTTTTGCTTTTTTGCATCTTTTTCTTGGGGATGGTCATGATTCCTGTCTCCTGTACAGTGTTATGAACTTCTGTCCATAGTTTATCAGGCAGTCTGTCTATCAGATCTAGTCCCTTAAGTCTATTTCTCACTTCCACTCTATAATCATAAGGGACAGCATATTTAAAAGCAGAGACATTACTTTGCCAACAAAAGTCCGTCTGGTTAAGGCTATGGTTTTTCCAGTAGTCATGTATGGATGTGAGAGTTGGACTATAAAGAAAGCTGAGCACCGAAGAATTGATGCTTTTGAACTGTGGTGTTGGAGAAGACTCTTGAGAGTCCCTTGGATTGCAAGAAGATCCAACCAGTCCATCCTAAAGGAGATCAGTCCTGGGTGTTCATTGAAAGGACTGATGTTGAAGCTGAAACTCCAATCCTTTGGCCACCTGATGCGAAGAGCTGACTCATTAGAAAAGACCCTATGCTGGGAAAGATTGAGGGCAGGAGGAGAAGGGGATGACAGAGGATGAGATGGCTGGATGGCATCACCGACTTGATGGACATGGGTTTGGGTGGGCTCAGGGAGTTGGTGATGGACAGGGAGGCCTGGCGTGCTGTGGTTCACGGGATTGCAAAGAGTCAGACACGACTGAGCAACTGAACTGAACTGAATGGTCTAATGGTTTTCCCCACTTTCTTCAATTTGAGTCTGAATTGGGCAATAAGGAGTTCATGGTCTGAGCCACAGTCAGCTCCCGGTCTTGTTTATGCTGATTGTATAGAGCTTCTTTGGCTGCAAAGAATATAATCAATCTGATTTCGGTGTTGGCCGTCTGGTGTTGTCCATGTGTAGAATTCTTCTCTTGTGTTGTTGGAAGAGAGTGTTTGCTATGACCAGTGCGTTCTCTTGGCAAAACTCTATTAGCCTTTGCCCTGCTTCCTTCTGTACTCCAAGGCCAAATTTGCCTGTTATGCCAGGTGTTTCTTGACTTCCTAATTTTGCATTCCAGTCCCCTATGATGAAAAAGACATTTTGGGGGGGTGTTAGTTCTAAAAGGTCTTGTAGGTCTTCATAGAACCGTTCAACTTCAGCTTCTTTGGCGTTACTGGTCGGGGCATAGACTTGAATTACCATGATATTGAATGGTTTGCCTTAGAAATGAACAGAAATCATTCTGTCGTTTTTGAGATTGCATCCAAGTACTGCATTTTGGACTCTCTTATTGACTATGATGGCTACTCCATTTCTTCTAAGGGATTCTTGCCCACAGTAGTAGATATATTGGTCATCTGAGTTAAATTCACCCATTCCAGTCCATTTTAGTTTGCTGATTTCTAGAACGTTGATGTTCACTCTTGTCATCTGTTTGACCACTTCCAATTTGCCTTGATTCATGGACCTAACATTCCAGATTCCTATGCAATATTACTTTTTAGAGCATCAGACCTTGCTTCTATCACCAGTCACATCCACAACTGGGTGTTATTTTTGCTTTGGCCCCATCCCTTCATTCTTTCTGGAGTTACTTCTCCACTGAACTCCAGTAGCATATTGGGCACCTACTGACCTGGGGAGTTCATCTTTCAGTGTCCTATCTTTTTGCCTTTTCATACTGTTAATGGGGTTCTCAAGGCAAGAATACTGAAGTGGTTTGCCATTCCCTTCTCCAGTGGACCACATTTTGTCAGAACTGTCCACCATCACCCGTCTGTCTTGGGTAGCCCTACATGGCATGGCTTAGTTTCATTGAGTTAGACAAGGCTGTGGTCCACGTGATCAGATTAGCTAGTTTTCTGTGATTGTGGTTTCAGTCTATTTGCCCTCTGATGCCCTCTCTCAGTGCCTACTGTCTTAACTGTGGTTTCTCTTACCTCGGACATGGGGTATCTCTTCATGGCTGCTCCAGGAAAGCGCAGCCACTGTTCCTTACCTTGGACGTGGGTTATCTCCTCACGGCCGCCGCTCCTGACCTTGCACGTGGGGTATCTCCTCTTGGTCACCACTCCTGATCTTGGATGTGGGGTATCTCCTTTCGGCCACTTGCTGCTCCAGCACTACGCAGCCTAAGTATCACTTAGCATGCTGCTGCTGCTGCTGCTAAGTCGCTTCAGTCGTGTCCGACTCTGTGCGACCCCATAGACGGCAGCCCACCAGGCTCTGCCGTCCCTGGGATTCTCCAGGCAAGAACACTGGAGTGGGTTGCCATTTCCTTCTCCAGCATAATACTGTCCGAATCCATCCATGTTGTTACATGTGGCAAATTTCATTCTTTTTTTATGGCCAAGTAGTATTCTGGTGTGTGTGTGTGTGTGTGTATACGTATGTACACAGCTTCTTTATCCATGCATCTGCTGATGAACACTTAGGTTGCTTCCATATCTTGGAAAGTATAAAAAACGCTGCTGTGAATATTGGGGTGTGTATATCTTATTAAATTAGTGTTTTTACTAATTACTTCCTCTGCCGTTCTGAATGTACTTCTTCCCATTGCTGTGTATTTTTATTAGCATTCTGTTTCCAGTCTCTTATCCAGCTTCTCATTGCTTGTTTTTGTCTTATATGTTTCTACTGGACCCTTGGGACTCTGGTTCCACCGCCAACATACTTTGTTGTTGTTTAATCACTAAATCGTGTCCAACTCTTTTGTGACATCATGGACTGTAGCCCCCCAGGCTGCTCTGTCCATAGGATTTCCCAGGAAAGAATACTGAAGTGGGTTGCCATTTTCTTTTCCAGGGGATCTTCCCGACCCGGGGATTGAACCTGCATCTCCTGCATTGCAGGTTGATTCTTTACCACTGAGCCACCTGGAAGCCTGCTAACATACTTATGTTCTCAATTATTCATTGACTGTTACTGCTCTTCTATTGTCTGTCTATTGCCCCTGAGCATTCTTACCTAATTGTTGCTCAGACTCGCAAGTCTATTGTCTTCTCCAGCCCATATCTTTGTCTTAAACTCCACATCTGTATCTAATTGTGCTTAATGTAAATCTTTGGAATTTCTATAGACACATGAAATTTCTTAAGTTCAAAATACAAATCAATTTATTTTTCTTTCTCAGTTTCTTTGATACTCTCATTTATCTAGTTGCCTAAACTAAAAATGTGGGTCGTTTTTGATTCTTTCTCCTTTACCTTTCCTCCATATTAGAGTCAGTTACTTTTCAATTCTGTGCCCTAAATCCTTGAATTAGATTTTCTTCATCTCTACTTACATCTCTTGTCTGAATTACTCCAGTAGACTCCTAAACAGATGTTCCCATTGTAGTCCCATTCTGTCCCAAACTTCTTCACAGTGTGTCCACAAGGAAATTATAAAATGCAAATCCACGTAAGTCACAGAGTCTACACACACACGCATGTACGAATACATACACACACAGGCTTCGCCCTTCTCTCCATTGCATTTCTTGCTCCGTCCAAATTGCCTTTTTCCTGTTTTTGGACCATGTCATGTTCCTGTTCACTTTCAGTTACATACTACGGTATTCTTTCTCTTTTGCTTTTTGTTACTTCGTCAGGGAAACCTTCCTGTATTCTCACAAACTGTATTACATACCTCTAGATATAGAATTACCATACTGTAATTGCCTATTTACTCATCTTTATCTCCAAGTAGAATGCCAAGTCCATGAGATCAGTGACTGATTATGAGCAGCCTGTGGCCTAGCACTTAACTTTGGGCTTCCACAAATTATTTCATGAATAGTGAATTTATGCCTACATATATGAATGATGGAACCAAGCATATTGAGCACTGAGAATACAAAGATACCCTCAGCAAATGTATGAATAGAACATCCCTTTGAAACATCTGGTGTTTGAGCGATACAGCTCTGCTAGTAATGCAGCATTACTAACTTAAAGCCAATGATTCTAAATGAAGTCCTTTATGTCTTAGTTGAAAAATACAGTGCCATGAATATATATATGAAACCCCAAAGCATTATTTAGAAATGAAAGGAGAAAGTGAAGAGAAACTATTCAATAGGAAGTTATATATATATGCCCATAATAAAGTTAGTGATTATACTTAGTTTTTATATTATTTTGTTTTTAATTTCTGGGTCATTGAGAAGTAGGTGACTTCTTCCTTCCTGCCTGTCTTTTGCACAAATTTTATAATATTTAGAAAATATTTATAAGCAACAAAAAAAAATGAAATCACCCATTATCTAATTTAATATATATAGTTTCACAGTTGAAATAAATCTGAATATCACCAGAAATAGATATATCATAAGCATCTCTCTATGCTAGGAAATACATCAGTACCATCTGTTACTGAGGTTAGCAAACTTTATACCACATAGTATATATTTGAAGCTTTAAGGGCTAGAAGGTCTTTGTCACAATTATTCAACTCCTCCTATATTTGGAATAGACCATTCCAAGTGGGTGTGGTGTATTCCAATAAAACTTTACTTACAAAAACAGGTGGCAAGCAGGATTTGGTATGAGAGCCATAGATATGTTCTGTGATACATATAAAGCATAATTACTTAATTTCCTATTTGAAGATGTTTATTATCTTCATTTTTTAATTATTATACTGTCTTAACATTATTATACTGATTATTATACAGATTATTATACTGTCTTAACATCTTAATATCTAAATCTTTATGTACATTCTTAACTTTTTTCCTTAGCATAAATCCTGGAAAAAATTTCTAGGGCTAAGAGTATATCCTTAAAACTTCTTTTTTTCATGAGAATAGGTGATATAACACTTGCTTTCAACCTGTGACTGTTAGGAGTTTTGTTTGGTTCATTTTGTGGTTTTTGTGGGGCTAGGAAAAGAAAGATGGCGTGATGGAGGCAAAGAAATACTGGAGGGAAACATTGAATGATCGTAATATAAAACTTAAGAGAGATTTCATGAAGAAGAAAACATGAGAAATTTCATAAATACAAATTTTTCTGTTCACATAACCGAATTTTTTTTTTTTGATTGTTTCATAGCTCTGTAGAGTTTTGTTTAAAATTTTGTGTAGATTGAGATTTGGGAGATAGGGTTTGCAAATTTCAAAATGGGCTTTTCTTAATCAGTCTCCTAAGATACTCTTAGGCCAGCATGATTTTGATTGTGATTACCAATCAGCTTGTTTTGGGGAAAAAAATAAAAAGGAAAAAAGAGGCCATTAAATTTTGCTGTTCTGGTTGACAGGGAAGTCTAATCAGAGCAGGGATTACTATCCATAGACAAAATCCTGCCTGTCCCCAGTTGTAAATGAAATTTTATTGGAACATAGCCATGGCCATTCACTGAAGTACTGTCTGTGACTGCTTTCAGGCTATAACAGAGTTTCATAGTTATAGCAGAGACAGTATATTCCATAAAGCCTGAAATATGTACTGTATGCCACTTAACAGAAAAAAAAAATTTCAGACCCCAGAGTAAGAGGAATGGCACGTGTTAGTCTTTCTACTATTGAAAATGGATCTATAAAACCAGATGTCATTTTGTTACAGATAGACTAACAAGATTTTAGAAGCACAGTTAATTCAGATCCCAAATCTGGGCTCTTAAAATATAGAAGAAAATGTGAGAAAACAATAAAAGAAATGTTGGAATACAGAGGACTTAATGTTTAGTGAAGTTTTAAGTTCTGTGAGAGATTAGATTTAGAGCACCAAACACTAGCTATTACAGAAGCACCTACCTTAGTTATAAAATCCCTTCTTACATAGTTGGAAAATAGCCAATTCCACAAAGTTTTGCTATAGTGTCTTTAAAAGTGAGCAGTTATGCCGTGACAAGTTCAGTGGAAAATTTTTTGAAACCTGTTTACATAGACTTATT
Source organism: Okapia johnstoni (assembly GCA_024291935.2). NCBI lineage: Eukaryota > Metazoa > Chordata > Mammalia > Artiodactyla > Giraffidae > Okapia > Okapia johnstoni. The sequence continues at coordinate 58,761,471 of CM044317.1, read as the reverse complement.
CTTCCAATGACAGTCTGTTCCTACTGAATTTGTTGCCTTAATTCAGTTTCACATAACAATAATAGGGAACATTCAGAAAGTAGGGATATTTTATTTCTTTGGATCCACGTTACCTGGAAATAGCTAATATCCAGAATCCCAAATCATTTAGTAAGGTTTCGAAGCAGCATAGCTTTTGTTAATTTGAGAAAGACATTCTTAAGAGAATCTTGTGTGGAACTCTTTGGAGTATAGTAGAAATGCCTCGAGACTGAAGTCAAATCTTCCTCTTAACTAGGCCACTAAAGAGATATTGAAAAAACATGAGTCTGTAGTACCAGCTACTTGGGCTTCTTTTATGAGGGAGAAGCCACTAATGCTCACACCACTGGTTTTAGGGTGTTTCCTCACAGCTGACTCTAATCCTTAGAGGGGTGAGGGTAGACTAGTTTATCTGAGGGACTGTTCATCTATATGGTCCCACACATTTGTGTGGGATAGAGCTAATGGAAGGAAATAAATAAAAACAATCTGTATCAAGCAATGCTATGGCAGAGCTACAAATTTTACAGTAATAAAAGACATACTGTTGCCAAAAAGACATCGACTCTCATTCATTTTTACACATTTCTCTTTGTTTCAACTTTTCAGTCTTATTTTATCTTGTTTCTGTGGTACTTATTCTGTATTAGAGCTGTTACAGCTCTGCCAAGAATTCCTTATGCTGTGGTTGCTCTTCAGGAGATTGTTCTTGAGAAGGGGTGGTGAGTAAAGCACTGAGCCATCCCTCACTGCTGGAGAACTAGATGGAAGTGCATCTGTTTTGATGTAGTGACTACAGCTTTGAGTGGGACTTTGGATCCTTCAGGGTAGAAAAGTGCAGTAAGCTGGGGACTCTCTATGTCCATCTGTAACCTTGGTGGTGGTACGTTAGTTGTATCCGAGTCCCTCTGTTTTCACAGATAGGTTTTTTCAGATATTCTGGGCTTTCACACCATTCCTTCTCCTTAAGCAACTATTCTGTTTTGCTGGAAGCTCTTGCATTCATTTAATAAATGTCTATTAAACACATATGTTTTGTGCTGGATCCTGGGGATTTTATGATCATTGAAACACAGCATCAGGTCGCAAAGAGTTTGCAATCAGATGGGAGAGTCAGATAAAGAAACAGGTGTTAATAGTACAAAATGAAAACTGAGAAATTAAGGAAGCCAGTATTAATTAAAAAAAAAAAAATACTGAACCAGAATGGTTAAATGGAAAGAGCATTGGTTTTAGATTTTGTTGATCTGTTTTTAAATCCTGATTCAGTTACCTAATAGGTATGTTATTTTACTAAAGTTAACCTTTGTGATACTTGCAAGGTTGTTCTAAGTTTTAGAAATAAATGCATGTAAAGCACTTGATGTCCAGTGCCTGCTGAATAAATCATTTTTTTTTTTTCTAAATCATACACCACAAATTATTATAGTTCCAAAACCTAGAAATAGAAAGATCATTTCTCTGGCCCCTACTCCACAGGAGATATGAAAAGAGGATATTTTAAATGTTTAAATGAACTTTGTAAACATCCTGCCTATGAGGAGACTATTAGAAATGAAATTTTATAATTATTTCTTATAAAATGTATCTAAATTTCCATTATTAAGATATTGATTAAAATTAGTGTCTTAAGAGCTTAACAGTATTACTTGTAAAATATGCTAGTAATTCTGTAATCACTGGTCTTAGATTTTATTTGTCAACTTAAAAAGGGAATACATATCTGTCTCCTCACCTCCCTGGATCACTCTATGGTTTAGCATGTCAGTTACTTTTAACCAAACTGCGGTGTATATCCAGAAGTTGCAATGGTTATAACCTCTTTTCATGAGATGTTCAAAAAACATTAAAATAGATCATCAATAAATTAATAAATATATTTTTTAAGACTCATTCATTATTACAATTTGAATTTTTTCTATTTAAAGGATTAAAAGCTATAATATTTAGAAAATAGTATCATGCTTCATGGTGACTCAGACAGTTAAGACTCTGTCTGAAATGCTAGGAGATCCGGGTTCAATTGTCTGAAATGCTAGGAGATCCGGGTTCGATCCCTGGGACAGGAAGATCCCCTGGAGATACCCACTCCAGTATTCTTGCTTGGAAAATTCCATGGACAGAGAAGACTGGCAGGTTACAGTCAATGGGGCCGCAAAGAATCGGATATGACTGAGCGACTAATACTTTCACTTTCATTGTGTTGTATTTAGAATGAAACAGAATAAAGAATTTGCTTTTAAATGAAAGAGTTTTTTTATTTCTTTGAAATTAAGTAACAAAATTAGAAATTGAAATTTGTCTAACAGCAACAAAATTTGTAGTTCTTCGAAAATGTCAAAGTTAGTAGCTCAAATCTGAATACTGTACTGAGGAGGGCATAGATCTTATTCCATTATGTGAGCTTTGCAATTTTGCTACACTTTATAACTATTCCAGATTTATTTGTTAATTCTGTTACAGCTGTCCCTTAAAAATAAGACAAGCTGATATTATTCATTATAAAAAGTATAAATACAAGATATCAACAGAACATGAAACTCTTTTCTATGTATTTTATGTAAATCACTCTAAATTATAAATAGGAAATAGTGATCAAACAAAAACTTTTCTGAAGAAAGAAAAAGCCAGGAAACAAGAGTGGGGTAAGAGGTGGGGGCGAAGCCTTAGAATAGTGTTTGCAGGGCAGTACAGTGATAGTGACAGAATGAGAAAATGGGTGTGTTCTTCCATCACTGCTGTTTTCTTCTGTGTTTGTATTAGACAAATGGCACATACCCAAGGGGAACAAGGGACAATGTTCTGAGGACAGGAACCATTTTTATACAGCCCTGCCAGATTCATGAGAGTAATAGTGCATCTGCTTTTTGTTACTTAACCTTGTCACGAATACATTTCTGTTTCTGTAGCACTTTCTTTAGTGGGTTCTCACTCACGTTACCTTCTTTATCATGGCTATATGGGATTGTCTGTTGGTAGATCAGCACCATTTACCCTTTCTGCACCTTGCCTAATATGATGACTTCCTAGAAAGTGTACATGCTTGTTTTTTTCCCTCATTGTGTCTCCCCTGTCCCACTTCACCAAATGTGCAATTTAGATATCCAGACAGCTGATCTGTAGGAATTGTCTTTTGGTTTTGTCTGTTTTGATTCTTTTTTTCCCTAACAGCAGAATTTCATTTTTGCCCTTCCCAACTACCCCCTCACCATAGCAAAATTCCACCCACTGGAATGTGAAGATAGACATTAACTGATTTATTTAGTAAACTTTCAGTGAATTTTTGTAAGCTTCATAACACTGTGTTATGTGGTATTATAGGGAAGTTTGGTGAAGTACGTAAAAGTAGTTAGATTGTGAAGATGAAGTATTCCAACATATTTTCAGCAAAACTACTATTTAAATCATACTCTAATGCTTATATTTATAGAATGCTTCTAAATGTTCTGTTGTGAGATATAGTCAATACAGGTGGCGTTAGCTATGGGTTAGTTTCTTCAGCCCTTCTCTCAGATAAGCTGCATTGTCATTAGACCATTTAAATGATTTGTATTCTGAGCTTTGTAATGTTAAGGTTTTAAAATGCATCTCCAGTCTAAACTTTACACTGTGTTACATTTTAGGTCAGAAGACATGTCTTCATCTGCATGGCGTCTTTCCTTACCTCTATGTGCCATATGATGCTTATGGACAGCAGCCAGAAAGCCATCTGTCTCAGGTGGCATTCAGTATCGACAGAGCACTTAACGTGGCTTTAGGCAACCCATCTTCCACTGCTCAGCACGTGTTCAAGGTGTCATTAGTATCAGGAATGTAAGTATATGATAACATCTTTTTAAATTTCTATTTCTTTGTATTTATATTGCTATTCCAGTTAAAAGAAAATATATCCAATTCAGATATACTCTGTTCATTTTTCCTTTAATTCTAATCTAATGGAACTGGGATGAAATTTACTATAACATTTTAAAATCAGTTTTTATTTTAATGAAAGATAGATGGTTAACAGTGATTTTTGTTTTAACTTTTTCCATTTCTCTGCTTCCCAGAACTGTAGAAATTCATCATTTCTACATTCATGTAGAAATTCATGTAATTCATTCATCAACTATTTATTGAGCACCTTTTTTGTGCCAGCCACTCTTCTAGGTGCTTGGGATATACTGGTGAACAAAACAAAGATCCTTGCCCCTGTGGAAGTTACATTGTAGTGATGCAAAACCAATGGACAATACCAATGAATATAACATGAAATAAATTTATTGACTTATTACATGATACTTAGTGCTATACAATAAGATATGTAGAACAGGATAAGAAGAATCATTAGTGTGGGTTAGAGAGGTAGACTGGTGGCAGTTTTATCTAGAGTAATCGGGGAAGGTGTCATTGACATGGTAAATGACATTTGAGCAAAGACTTGAAGGTGGGGGGTGGGAACAAAATGGAGAGCAGGTGGCTGGAGCAGAGGGAAAGGAGGGTGGACAAAATGAAATTAAGCGAGATATAAGAGGATGGAGATCATGCTGGCCAGTGGGTCACCAGAATCAGTTTTATCTGGTTTGACACCATGAGAATGCACTTCTCAGATCTCCAAATACAAGGAACATAATTGAACAATGGCCGCAGCTACTGTGCTGAAATCCATTTATCATCCCATGTAAGCTGAAGCCATTTTTCATAGGCTTCTCCCACCCAGTAGCTAAGCACAGTAAGAATACTAAGACAGGCCTGTTTGTGGGAGACACTTGGGGACCTTCAGACAGTCTTTCTGAACTTTCACTAGAATCACATTGCAATAGAAGGCCCTTCCACTCATCTTCCCTCTCTCTCCCCTTCATTAGATTGGACCTGTATCTAAGTCTGGTGGCTTTCTCACTCTCATGAGGTCTTCCTCATATTCTTTCACAGGTGTTTACACTAATTTCTTGCTCATTTTGCCTTGAACTTCTTGAAGGACTTCATACTAACACACTTGAAAGTGAAAGTTAAGTCGCTCAGTCGTGTCCGACCCTTAGCGACCCCATGGACTGCTCCTCTGTCCATAGGATTTTCCAGGCAAGAGTACTGGAGTGGGTTGCCATTTCCTTCTCCGAACACACTTGAGAACTTAGTAAAAATATTCTTTGCTCTGATCCCAGACCTAATGAATCATATAATCTAGTTGTGGGGCTCAGAAATCTGTGAGCCTTTCTTGCTGATTCTGATGTGTATTCAAGTTTGAGAACCATTGAAGTAGGCTATTCTAAGGACTTTGGTTTCTGTTCTGAGCTATTACGTGATTTTGAGCAACCATGATCTAACTTTGAAAGGGTTACTTTAGTCTGTGTAAAGAATAGATTGTAGGAGCACAAGAGTTGAATAGGGAGAACATTAGGACTCTGTTTCATTAATCTGGGTGAGAAAATATGAACACTTGAACAAGGGTAGTAGCAGGGGAGTAGTGAGAACTGGTCAGCTTCTAAATCTATTCTGAGAGTTGAATCCTTGAGATTTGCTCTCTGATTGGATGAGGTTTGTGAGAGGAGTCAAGGATAACTACGAAACTGAGTCAGTGTAGATAGAGCAGGCTGGCAAGAAAGTTTGGAGCTTGTACTGGAACATCTGCTGCTGCTGCTGCTGCTGCTAAGTCGCTTTAGTCATGTCCAACTTTGTGCGACCCCATAGATGGCAGCCCACCAGGCTCCCCTGTCCCTGGGATTCTCCAGGCAAGAACACTGGAGTGGGTTGCCATTTCCTTCTCCAATGCATGAAAGTGAAAAGTGAAAGTGAAGTCGCTCAGTCATGGCCGAATCTTAGCAACCCCAGGGACTGCAGCCATGGGATTTTCCAGGCAAGAGTACTGGAGTGGGTTGCCATTGTCTTCCCCTGGAACATATGAGTTGAATATATATCTCTATGAAATCCAACTTAAATCTGTCTACTTCCAGCTGAATCCAGGTTTTCCTCTGGACTACCAGTGTCCTTTTAATTGAATTTTCTTCTTCTATTCTTATCTCACCCCAGAGCTACAGAAGTACTCTTCTTGTAATGTAAATTGGGTCCTTTTAAAATCATTTAAAATCCTTGAGTGTCTTCATATTGTTTATAGAATAAAATTTAAGCTTCTAACCACAGCCTGTGTGATCTGATGCCTGCCTGATCTGACATCTGCCTAGCCAGACGCCTGTTCCTGTTCCATCCAGAAACACTGGACTTCTTACAGTTTCTCTGATATACTGAGCTCTTGCCCACCTTTGTACATGCAATTTTCTTTCCTTGAGTGCTTTACCCTTCTCCAGTACTTCAAATCCTTCACCTCTCCAGAGAAGTTTTCTGACGTCCCTTCTTAAAATAGGTTGATGTTTTCGTTTTGTATCTTTAGCCCATTCTTTGTTTCCTTTAGTACTTAACTATTGTTCTTGTTGTTTAGTCACTAAGTCGTATCCTACTCTTTTGTGACCCCATGACTGTAGCCCTCCAGGCTTCTCTGCCCATGGGGTTTTCCAGGCAAGAGCGGGTTGCCATTTCCTTCTCCAAGGAGTACTTACTGTAGTTTCCAGTTATTTTAATTTTTTGTTTATTAGTTCTTATGCTTTTCTCGCACCAGCATGTAAGTTTCATGAGAAAAAAGACCATGTTTGTCTGTCCATCATTATATCCCCTTACACCTTGTATGGTATTGAGCACTTACTAGACAAGGCTCAATGACTATTTGATAGAATAAATGAATCAGATGAAAGTTCACACCCATCCTATGATAGCAACAATTAGGTTAAAGATAATCATCAGCTTTATATTCTACATTTTTTATGTTTAATGATTTCTGAGGACTTTCCTATACATACTCTCATTTCAAAGTTGAATCTCCAAACAACCTAGTGGAACAAAGAATGAGTCACCAACCTTTTTGTATTTTTGACGGGCATTTGTTAAAAGCATAACCATATTTTTAAGAGTATATGATACAAATCTAGAAACCTGGAGGCAAAGATGAGCTATTTAATTTATGACTGCCATTCTCTTTTTTCTCCTGTTGTAATATTTTGTTTTTTTCTTTATGTAGGTCCCCTTTTCCCTTACCATGCATTGTAACTTCTGTCAGTCCTTTACTCCTTCAGTATTGCATACTTATTTAAGGTAGACAAAGTTGCATCTAGCTGTCTAATTAACATTTGTACAAATTTAACTCCAGCCTTCCTAGACTGTGCATTATCCTGAAGCTAGGTTAAGAGACAGGAAGGACCATGACCTTAGGCTCATTTCAGGGGTTCCCTGCCACATGGGTTAGCTACCATGATTCTAGAAAATAGTCTATAAAAAGATTCTTAGTCCATCTAAATTAATTAAGTTTTTTAAACTATCATTTTCCTTCCCATTATTATATTAAAAAACTAACTCCAATTATCAGGTGCAACTTTTTAAGTATAAACATACCTACCGTAGATTTAAGTATAAGCATATTTACATTAGACTCTGCCCCATTCTACTTTCTTTCTTCCAGAGAGGCTTCCTGTTGAGAAATTCTTTTGGGAAAATCAAGTAAAGTCAACAGTATCAAGTAAGGATTGCAGTAGGAAGTAAGGATTCCAGGTTAAATTATACAGAGACTCTCTTGGCTAGAAGAAGCAGAAAACTGAGTTTATAGAATGTCCAGGCTATATTTTGAGGCAAAATACATAGACAAGCAGAATCCTAGATTTACAAAGAATTGTAGAAATTTGATAGTCTTGTATTTTTGATAGTCTTGTATTCAGCTTTTGAAATTTATAAGATTCTAACTGTAAAAACCTAAAAATCTTTAGCAAAAACAAGGATAACATGGACCACACTAGTGCAGATTTAACTCTCTTTATTTCCATTTATGTGGCTAAAAGTGTAACCCCTATATCTTTAGTCAAAGAGCTATATTTATGTGTATGAAAAATACCAAAGCAGGACGAATAAAGAGTTGAATTTTGCCAGTGAAAGAGAATGAGATCATTCATATAATGTGTCTTTCACCCTTCATAGCAACAAAAATGGGGTGAACAGCAACAAACTGGACAGGAAGAGGTGTTATTATTTTTATTTTTAAGAATGGGTAAAGGGTCGGGGATAGGGAATGAGGGTCAGTGCAGGCCTTTCAGAGGAGGTGAATTGAAGCAGGGGCCTGACTGAAGATTGAAAGTAAGCCATGCAGTGGTTCAGGGCAGAACTTTGCAGGCAGAGGGAATGGCAACTTACTTGAAAGTGGATCAAGTTAGAAGGGGTTGAAATGTTTGGAATGGCTGGGGAAAAAGGGTGAGTGGGTATGAGATAAGATTGGAGTGAGTGGCAAGAATGAGACAAAGACCTTTTAAGACTTTTTCTTTTTAATAGGAATTGCTTTACAGAAAACATAACAGCTGATTCTGACCTAAGGCTTAGAATAGCTTATTTTTTTTAAAGTTATTTAAATATACCTCAAATGACTGTGTTGCCAACTTACTTTTATACTTGAGGCCTACTATACTATCAGACATGATAGAAAGAAAATGGTATCCTAATGAGGGTAAGTTCTATCTAGTGCCCATCATAAGGGGAAAACACATTTTTTTTTTTTAATGAAACGAAACTGAGTTTATCCACCTAAAGATTTAACCAACTACTTATTTATAGACAAACTCTAGGCAAATACTTTTAATTTTGCCTATAAATTCAGACCTATTCACATACTGTTTCTGATTATATAATCTTTGAAAATGGTAGTCTGTTCATGAGAGTTTCAGATCCTCCTGAAATAATATAACATGATAGCTCAACTTATTCCTTCTTGCATTGAGGACTTGTTTCTCCTTCTATCTTAACATATTTTTGCTTCTCTCTTTCCCCACTGCAGCTGACTGATACCCTGAATTGAACTCAGCCTCAATATAAATAGGTTATTAGTAAGGCCATGATCTTTTCAATCTCTTAAATTCTGTCTGCACATTTTTCAGTTTCATTTGATTTGGGTGTGTGTTTTATACACACACACATATGTACATATGTATAACAGGTAAATTGTCTTTTAATGAACTTGTAAAATTAATTTTGATGTTCAAATTAATAATAGAGACAAACAAGGAGAAGAGATACAAACGCAATTTGTATCCTTTGTCAGTTAAAGAATTTTGTTGATAAGAGCTTTAGTTTCTGACAGAAAAAAATGGGGGAAAGTGTCAGAAGGAAGGTCTCTTTTTCACATGCATGGCCTGAGTAGAGCCACTTTTTAATAGAGCTATGATGGTTGAAATTAAAGTATAAATAGTTTGCTCTTCCTTTTTATCCCCAGGTTTTTTAAAGTGGTATTTTTAAACTTTTTAAAAGAAGTAACAAGATTTCATGTGTCATATGAAATATGACATTGTGGTAGGTTTAATTGAAAAGCCTTGGAGGTTTTTGTTTTGTTTTTTGGGGGGAGGTAGTTGATAATGTTCCATATAAGTAAGACTGAATTAGGCCAGCTGGGTCCAATTAGGGCAATAAGTTGCATTATTTCATCTCTGATGAAAATAAATTGAAATATCTATTTCTTGTATTTCAGGCCTTTTTATGGTTATCATGAGAAGGAAAGACACTTTATGAAGATCTATCTTTACAATCCTGCAATGGTGAAAAGGTAAAAAGATAAGTGAAATAAAAATGTAAATAACTATCACGGAAATATTTTAATAATAAAAAGAAAAATCTAGGAGAAAGGCCTGTATAGTTTGTAACATTATTAAAGAGTCCAAAATACGTACTTATATGTGTAAAGAGAGAGAGATCCATAGCATGGACTCTAGGAAGGATATTTTAAGGGTAAGGGACCTTGTTTTATACCCCTTAACTGATTCTTTTCTGCCTTAAATTTAGAGAGTTGGTAGAAGTTGATAGAGGGATGATTTACTACCTTGTATAATCCTAGTACCCTGCTAGCTAGACCATATGTTCAATACCAAGAGAAATTTGTTCTTTAGTTTCAAAGCAAGGAGAAATGTGTGAGAGTGAGGCCATTGTGGGAGAGCTTTCTACTGTGAAAGCTTTCTACTTAATCCCTTTTCACTACTTTTTTTGTTTTTTCTGATGAGATAGGTGGTGATATTAACATTTTTCCATACTATTTAATGAAATATATTACCATTTGGAAGATTCATATAACTTAGTGGATGTATATTTTCCAAACGACGAGGGCAAGACATTAGAAAATTACGCACGGGTAAAATAAAGTGTTAGTTAGACCAATAGATTTTAATGTAACAGAGTACAAAAAGTTCATTGATATGGTTTCCACATTGTTGCTAAACTTTAAGAAACCACCCCCCCCATTGCATGTCCATGTAATAATAACAAAGATCAGCGTTTACCTGAAAAGGCTATTCAGGTACTTTTCCTGTTTTCAGTTATATATCTGTGTAAGGCTGGTTTTTCTTTATATGTTTCAGTGAAACAGTATTTCAGAATAGATTGAGCTGAAGCAGACATGAGAATCCAGCTGTCTTCTATTAAAACAGAGATTTGCAAAGATGTAAAATAATTCCTTTTTCTCACCAAATTGTTTCTGTTTTGAAAAATATAGATTTTTTAAATAAAACAATGTTATATATGTTAACATATCTTGGGTTTATTGTTATTTTTAAATCAGTGAATGAGTCTCTTAAAATTTTCTGTCTTAACTTGATTTGGTAAATATCAGTAGATATAAACCACATAAACAAAAACTTTTTGATGCTAGTAGTAATTTTTAACAATGAATAGGAGTCCTAGGGCTAAAAAACTTGAGAACCATTGGAATAAAGTTCTCTCAAATTTCTGTCAGAGATTCTTAAAATCTATTCACAGCTGTTCTCTACATCTCACTGCCTATTAGAGCAGAAGAGATTTACCCCTACCTTTAAAGCTCAGGATCCACTCCCTTTGATACTTCCCTTTCATCTATCAGTTATCCTCTCTCCGTTTCCACACCATTTAAACAATAATAAGACTTAATTTTACACATACACACATTCATACTCAAAGACATTCATACTCACAGCTATTCTCCTAGAAAAAATAAGCTATACTTTGTGTGTCCAGTATCTTATCTCCCGTTTGCTCTTTAACTTAACTCCAATTCTGCTCTCCAATTCAGCCCTTCCACTCAAATTGCCTTCGTTAATTAACGACCTCAGTGTTGTTAAATCCAGTTAACACCTTTTACCTTTTGACCTCATGTCCATCAGTGCTTACACTACCTTAAAATAAGGTTGCTTTGATGTAAACGTTTTTCTAGTTTTCCTCATACCTGTCTGGTCATTCATATTTGTGCCATTTTGTTGGTTCCTCTTTTAACATATGTGTGGTTGGTCCTTGGACTTTTGTCTTGGGCATTTATCTTTTTCTCTATATATGTTCCCCTCACTTTACAGTCATATACTTCCATGGTTTTTGTTTTCATCTATATGCATTTGGCTTCCAAATATACATCAGTGTATCAGACCATCTACTGGATAAATAGAAGAGCACTATAGTTAAGAGGGCTTAAGTCAGAAAAAATTGGAGTTGAATTTTAGCCCTTCTACTTTTTATTTGTGTGATTTTGGGTAAGTTTTTGATCTAAGATTCAACTTCTCTGTTTATAAAATGGAGATCATAGTAGTTACCATAGTTTTGTAGTAAGTATTACTTGAGATTAAGCATTTAGAGCACCTAAGTTTAGACACCAGTTGTGCCTAATACACAGTGCCTCAAAATATGTTTGCTGTCTCTCATCTATTAATAAAATTATCCTTAACCTCATCTTTATTATCACTCATTTCTAATATTTTCATAGAAATCTATCTGAACATTCCAGTATACCTCCAGTTTGTCTAAAACCAGTAAACTCCAGTTTGTCTAAAACCAAGTTTGTCTTTATTCCTTCTCCAAATAAAAATCCACAAATAAACCTATTTTCTTCCAATCTGTTCTGTTTCAATAAACGCAGCACCACCAACTTGCTGCTTAACCCTGGCATTATCCTCAACTTACATTCTATCTCACCCTCTACATCTAATTAGTCATCAAGGCCTGACCATTTTATTTCTCATATGCTTCCTGAATCAATACATTTCCTTGATACTTGTTAAAGCCGCCATCATCTTAGTTTTTCCACAGTACCCTCTCACTTTCTGTCTCTAGAGTTTTGCTTTCTTTAGCTAACCTGGTCATTTCAATTTTCCTGCTCTCTTCGCTTGACAGGCAAACTCTACTACCTCTTCAAATACGTTAGTAGGCTCTGCGTGATCTGACTTCTCATTACCTCTCTACTCTCCCACCACCACCACCATAGCCTCTGTCACTAAGCCTCACTCAGTGCTTTTAGTTCCCGAGTAACCACGTTTTCTTGTGACCCTTTACATGTGCAGTTTTATTTGGATGAAATGCTCCTTCTCATCTGAGAAAAAGTATTTCTAGTTCATTGTTCTGCTTAGAGACTTCTCTCGAGGAAGGCTATGCAGAAACTACAGTCTATTTATTGTCCTTTCTAGATGTTTTATATACATCCCCTGCATAGCACTTTATGTTATTTATAATTGCCTATTGTTTGTACCCCCTAATATGAAGGACAAATTACTCAGAGAAGAAAAATACCAAAAGTGGTAACATCTCTGTGTGGTAGATTGAGTCATATGTCCTCTTTTAGAATTGTTTTCAAAATTTTTTTCTGGATTTTTGAAAGAAAAATATGATATCTTAAAAGCCTTTTTTCAGACATATTAGCTTTTTCAGTATAGTTAGCATTGGTTTTAGAAGTCAAAATATTCTTCATTTAAGACATTTTTTCTCATACTCTTTCAGAGCTTGCAGCTTACTTTAAAACTTGATTTAAACTTTCAGTTGCCAAAAAAAAAATTTTGAGTAAAATTGAAGTGAAAATTTTGTGTGGTGGAGTAATATGTTTTATTCTCTATATTTGTATAACCATTATTTTACTTAACATTTTAGGAAACATAATTTTATGGTATAACTTTTTTTTCTAATTTAGGATATGTGAACTTTTGCAAAGTGGAGCCATAATGAATAAATTTTATCAGCCTCATGAAGCGCATATTCCCTACCTCCTACAGCTCTTCATTGACTACAATCTGTATGGAATGAATTTAATAAATCTGGCTGCTGTCAAGTTCCGAAAAGCAAGGAGGAAAAGTAAGGTTAATTTCACAAGTTCAAATTAATGCTTTGAAACAAGTATTATGTGATTGATGATTTATAAAATAATGTGTACTTAAAAGTAAGTGCTGAGTGGATAAGGAATAGAAAGAAATATGCAAAAATATCTTAAGAGTTTATCGGGAAAAGAATGTCAATTTTTTTGGTAACACCTTTATTCCTTACAATTCTCTCATTTAAAATGGACAGCTCTGGTTTTTAATATATTCAGAGTTGTGCATCCATCACCACAGTCAAATTTAGAACATTTTTCAGCACCTCTAAAGGAAGCCCCATAGTCTTTAGCAATCTCCAGCAGTCCTCCCATGCCTTCACCTCTTAGCCACCGTTAATCTCCCTTCTGTCTCTGTCTGCCCATTCTGCCCATTTCATTTAAAAGGAATAATATGTTTGTTTGTTTGTATCATTTAGCCTAATGTTTTCAGGGTTCATCCATGTCATAGCATGTATCAGTATTTCATTCCTTTTTATGGCCAGCTAATACCCTGTTGTGTGAATATACTACATTGTTTACTGATTCATCAATGACAGACATCTGGGTTTCCTTCTTTTGGCTATTACGAACATTCATGTACAAATATTCATATAGCCATATGTTTTCATTTCTCTTGGGCATATACCTAGGAATAGAATTTCTGGTTAAAATAGTCTAGCATCTTTTGCATTTTTTTCTGGCTGGATTCCTTCTCTTCTACTTAAGATAAAGTAAAACCAGCATTTTTCCTGCAATTCTATTGTCCTTTCTGTTATGATTTTTTTCTTTTCTTTCATTGCCAAACTTTTAAAACCAAAAGTTCAGATTTTTTTTCTCTTGTTGTTTACCAGCTGTTCTTTTTTGGCTTAACTCCTTGCACTTCTTCTGCCATACTCAAGCTGTGCTCTGAAAAGTAACCAGGGAGGATTTTTTTCCTGGGAATGATGGGTTAGATTAATAGGATCAACCTTCTCACAAAAACCAATTTAAGAGCTAGGTAAGGTTTTGTGGTTTTTTTTTTAATCTTAAATGTATCACAAAGATTACAAACAATAAAGAAGTACTGGCCAAAAGAGGAAATAGAGTGCTGAAAACAGCCTTTGCCCTGAGGTGTTTTGCTAATCCTGGCTGCCTCCATTGAGGACAGCCTTATTAGGTGAGGGAACTAGAAACAGCAATTCAGGACCTGCTGGACAGGTTGGAATCCTGCACAAAGCGGGGTAGGGTTTCAAAGAGATATGCCCAAAGGAGGAAGTGGAACCACTTTGTGACATTTCAGCCCAGTTTGAGTCTTCTGGGACTAAAAAAGACTGCCAGATCTAGAACTTTGTCTTAGGTGGTGGAATCATTGGATATCCACATACCAGAAAATAAAAATAAGAGCCCAGGACTTCCCTGGCAGTGCAGTGGATAGGAATCCACCATCTGGTGCAGGGAACACAGGTTTGATCCCTGGTCCAGGAAGAGTCCACATACCACAGAGCAGCTAGGCCTGTGAGCCACAGCTACTGAAGCCCACACACCCTAGAGCCTGTGCTCTGCAACAAAAGAAGCCACTGCGATGAGAAGCCCATGCATCACAATGAAGAGTAGCCCTCGCTCACTGCAACTAGAGAAAGCTGGCACAGCAAAGAAGACCCCAGGCAACCAAAAGTAAATAAAAAAATGGACAAACAGATAAAAAAATAAAAATTAAAGAGCCCAGACACGTTCCACACCCTGTGTAAAAATTAACTCAAAATGGATCACAGACTTAAATGTAAAATTATCAGATTTCTAGAAGAAAACAATAAGAAAATCTGCCTAACAAGTTGATTTTGTCAAAGTTAAAAACTTTCTATAACAAGTAATATTAGAAAAATGAAGAGGTAAGTCACCGACTGGGAGAGAATATATTCAAATTATATATCTGATAAAATACTTATATCTACAATATATAAAGTGTTAGTCACTCAGTCGTGTCCGACTCTGCAACCCCATGGACTGTAGCCCACAAGGCTTCTCTGTCCATGGGATTCTCCAGGCAAGAATACTGGAGTGGGTTGACATTTCCTTCTCCAAGAATAAATAAAGAACTCTTAAAACTCAGTAATAGGAAAGCAAACAGCCCCATTAAAAATGGCCAAAAGACATGAACAGAAATTTCAACAGAGGATACAAGGATGGCAAACGTAGGAAAAGATGATTCTCAATACTGTATATATCATTAAGGGAAATACATATTAAAACCACAAAGAACTACCATTACACATTATTAGAATGTGTAATATCCAAAAAACTAGCAATAAACAAATGCTGATAAGAATGGAAACAACGTCAACTCTCATTCGTTGCTTGTGGGAAGGCAAAATAGTGCAGTCATTTTGGAAGACAGTTTGCCAATTTCTTGTAATGTAAAATACAGACTTACTGTAGGACCGAGCAATTACACTTCTGTATGTTTACCCAGTGATTTAAAACTTACGTCCACCCAAATGTTATGTGGCAGCCTGGATGGGAGGGGAGTTGAGGGGAGAATGGATACGTGTATATGTATGGCTGAGTCCCTTCACTGTTCACCTGAAACTGTCACAACATTGTTTGTCAACTGGCTATACCCCAGTGCAAAAAAGAAAACAACTTATGTCCACCCAAAAACCTGTATGCAGATGTTTATAACTGCTTTATTTCATAATTGCTAAAAATCTAAAGTAACCAAGATGTTTACTCAGTGGGGGCCATGGATAAACGGTTGTATACCAACACATTGGAATACTGTTTATCAGTGAAACACATCACAATATTGATTCCTTCAGCATTGATGAAAGTTTAAATCATTTACTAAGTGAAAGCCAGATCTAAAAGACTACAAGTTGTATGTGCATATGTGTTAGTCACTTAGTCATGTCTGACTCTTTCTGACCCCGTGGACTGTGGCCCACTAGGTACCTCTGTGCATGGAATTCTCCAGGCAAGAATACTGGAATGGGTTGCCATTACCTTCTCCAGGGGATCTTCCTGACCCAGGGATCGAACCTAGGTCTCCTCCATTGGAGACAGCTTTTACCATCTGAGCAACCAGGGACATATACAAATTGTATGATTTTATTCATATAACATTCTGGTAAAGGTGAAAGTATAGAAATGGAAAATATATTAGTGGTTGCCGAGAATTGGAGAAGAGTAGAATACTGATTACAAGACAAATATATAGGGGGACTTTAGGGATGAATTATTCTGCATGTTACTTGCATGGTGGTATGATTTTCTACAGTCATCAAATCCATAAAAATGTACCCTAACCAAGTACTGATTGTTAACAGCCCCAATCATTGGATATAGCGTTATTTGGATATCATGTCCCTCTCTTATGATGTGATCATCATGGAATTCTTCATAAAAATACCTCATTGTGGTATTCTCCACGAAAACTCATAATGACAATCTAGTCGTAAGAAAACATCAACAAGCCTGGATTGGAGGACATTCTTTAGGTTACCTAACCAGTAAGCGTGACTGTTGAGGTCATGAAAAATGAGGAAAGACTGAAAAAATAGAGCAGAGGAGACTAGGAACACATGATAACTAACTACAATGAGGTATCTTACTTTAGATCCCTGAAACAGAAAATGGACAGTAGTGGGTAAACTGGTGAAATTTAAATAAAGTGCATAGTAGTTAATAGGAATGTACCTGTGTCAGTTTCTTTGATAGATATATTGTGGTAACGTAAAATGTTAACAATGGGAAGGATGTGATAAGCAGTATTCAGAAACCGTACTATCTTTGGAACGTTTCTGTATCTAAAATTCTTCCAAAGTAAAAAGGTTACTGGGGGAACAACCGGTTGGTTATCAGTGTCAAATATAGCTGGGAGTACAAGAAGGATTGAGGAATGGAAAATGTTTTAGAGAATGTGTAGGAGGTATTTATAAGAAAAGGATGTCCTTTTTACAAAAGTTTGTTTCCAATAGGTGAAAAAGCATGAGAAGAGTCTTAATTAGCAAATATATGTAAGCCATTTATTTTAGTTTTAAAAGTTAGATGAGTATTGGAAAGTACAACTGGAAGGCAGAAATTTATGAAATTTCTTTAGGGAAAATTAAAAGAGAAATTTCAAGTATGATGAAATAAAATTTGTGTTTTAATTTATCATTACTAAATAAACCTTCAGGTTTTTGTTTTGTTCAAAAAAAATAGATTAAACATTATACTGAAATGGAAAGAATAGGTGAATTATTTTTTGTATTAACATTTTATCATGTTATCTCAGATATATAATTAAATGGACAGTAAACTTATTATAAATATGTATGTGTAACTTAATATTTTTATCTTATAAAACAAGATAATGTAGTCTTTAATGTAGTCTTTTGAAAGTAAATTTAAAAGTGAAAAATATTTAGAAATTTTAATATTATGTATGCATATACCATTTTGTCTTAGTATTCAGTTATATACTCAGTTGTCGAATGAAATGGAAATATTATTAAGGTGAAGTATATAGAAGTACTTAGAGTAAATATTTTTTAGATCAGAGGCATTTTTTACTATTCTCCATAGTGACTTTATATTACACTTTTAACATCCAGAGTTGAAAAGAATGACAAATATATTTATAAAATAAAGTAATACAAAAACTGGAGATAAAGTGTGAATTTTAATACTATGATAGGTAACTTGGTAATTAGTAAACACATAGATTATTCACTCATATAAATTTTATTAGAAAATAATTGTTTTGTAATTTACAACTTACCAAGTATTTCATATAAATATTCTTGTCGCATAACACCAAAGCCTTCAAAAACTTCTGAAGGTAGATAGAACCACTTACATGGTTTGATTCATGTTTTGTTAAAGCAGCAAAGATGGTAAGTCTAATTAATTACATAATTTTGTGATCAAGCTCACCAAATAAGTATTAAATTTAGTTGAAGAGGATTGCAAATTTAGTGTCTTTCTTACACATCATTGTTAATCAGATATCCTCCAATATAAAGTGAGAAGTTAAAAAAATACTTTATGTTGGGATTCTTTCTTTGGTACTCATTCAAGCTTTGTTTATCTGAAAATTTAAATTCCTCATAAGAGATCACCAAAAGATTGCTAACATTTAGAGACCATTTCCAAAGCATGGCTCCTGGACTCTGTTTATGCATCTGGGATAACTAAGCAAAAATGTAGTTCTCTCCAACCACTGGTCAAATTGTATTTGCATTTGCCCCAGCTTTCCACTTGCTGTTACTGCTATTACTTTTGGAGTGCATTGTGTGTTTTCTTTTTATTCAAGGATTAGTATTACAGTATATTTTGAATTTTATCTGGAATCTGGTTTCCACTGGAATTTTAATTGAGGCTCATACAGAATACCCTAGGAATTTAGATTAAAGTCTACAAAAATTCTTAGTTTTTTTTTAATGAAGTTTTAAGCACACCTATCGCTATAATGTGTTTAAGTGTATCATACTTTTATTCTAGTATGAAAGTATTATGGCCATTTCTCTTTCATATCCATATATTGCAGATACTTTCCCCCCTCTCCATTTGGAATCCTTACTCCACTGTGCAAATGCATTCCAGTATGTTTATGAATTTTTAGGATACAGTTTTAGGAACTAGTCATGTGGGTTGTATGCTAATTTACCTAAAGAGTAATTATATGCAAGTTAAAAGTAAACTTAACCCTTTTGCCTTTTTATTTCTAGGTGATCCATTGCATCCGATTGGGTCTTGCAAGGATCGACTACCAGGAAAAAATTCCCTTACTGGTACTTTATTTCGGTGGGAAGAAGGCGAAATACCAAGGTTAGTTAATGTTGTAAAGGAAAAGAAAACTTATTTACATATGTCCTACTCTATTCAGAAATCAGGGGTTAGCATAATTTAATTTTATAATTGTTTCTTTATAAGTTTATCAAAAAAGCAAATCTCAACATTAGTATGTTACATGGATCATAGATTTCAAAAATAAACTGTGAAAATAGGTTGAAAATATACCTAGTTATTCAGTTCAGTTCATTTCAGTCATTCAGTCGTGTCCGACTCTTTGCGACCCCGTGAATCACAGCACGCCAAGCCTCCCTGTCCATCACCAACTCCCGGAGTTTACCCAAATTCATGTCAATCGAGTCAGTGATGCCATTCAGCCATCTCATCCTCTGTCATCCCCTTCTCCTCCTGCCCCCAAACCTTCCCAGCATCAGGGTCTTTTCCAATGAGTCAGCTCTTCGCATGAGGTGGCCAAAGTGTTGGAGTTTCAGCTTCAACATAAGTCCTTCCAATGAACACCCAGGACTGATCTCCTTTAGGATGGACTGGTTGGATCTCCTTGCAGTCCAAGGGACTCTCAGGAGTCTTCTCCAACACCACAGTTCAAAAGCATCAATTCTGTGGCCCTCAGCTTTCTTCACCGTCCAACTCTCACATCCATACATGACTACTGAAAAAACCATAGCCTTGACTAGACGGACCTTTGTTGGCAAAGTAATGTCACTGCTTTTTAATATGCTATCTAGGTTGGTCATAGTTTTCCTTCCAAGGAGTAAGTGTCTTTTAATTTCATGGCTGTAATCCCCATCTGCAGTGATTCTGGAGACCCCCAAAATAAAGTCTGACACTGTTTCCACTGTTTCCCCATCTATTTCCCATGAAGTGATGGGGCCAGATGCCATGATCTTAGTTTTCTGAACGTTGAGCTTTAAGCCAACTTTTTCACTCTCCTCTTTCACTTTCATCAAGAGGCTCTTTAGTTCTTCACTTTCTGCCATAAGGGTGGTGTTATCTGCATATCTGAGGTTATTGGTATTTCTCCTGGCAATCTTGATTCCAGCTTGTGCTTCTTCCAGCCCAGCATTTCTCATGATGTACTCTGCATATAAGTTAAATAAGCAGGGTACTTATTTTGATGTACTCCTTTTCCTATTTGGAACCAGTCTGTTGTTCCATGTCCAATTCTAACTGTTGCTTCCTGACCTGCATACAGTTTCTCAAGAGACAGATCAGGTGGTCTGGTATTCCCATCTCTTTAAGAATTTTCCACAGTTTATTGTGATTCACACAGTCAAAGGCTTTGGCATAGTCAATAAAGCAGAAAGAGATGTTTTTCTGGAACTTGTGCTTTTTCTTTTAGTTATGACCTAATTAATAAAAGGAATCTGAAGATAAATTTTTATACTTCTCTCCAACATCTATCTTGTTTGTATATTCTAAATTGACATCCTACAACTTGTTAAGTGGGCTTCCCTAGTGACTCAGAGAGTAGAGAATCCACCTGCAATGCAGGAGACCTGGGTTCGATCCCTGGGTCAGGTAGATCCCCTGAAGAAGGAAATGGCTACGCACTCCATTATTCTTGTGTGGAGAATCCCATGGACAGTGGAACCTGGTGGGCTGCAGTACATTGGGGTCACAAAAAGTCAGACATGACTGAGTGACTAAGCACACACACACACAACTTATCAAGTAAAAATCATATAATAAAAAAGCAATTTAAAACCTAAATAGCAGGACTTCCCTGGTTGTCCAGTGATTAAGACTCCAAACTTCCACTTCAGGGGGGTTCCATTCCTGGTCAGGGAACTAAGATCCCCTATGTTACATGGCACAGCAAATAAATATTTAAATCAGTAGGTAAACCAATCAATCCTAAATTGAAAATATTTTTAATAAAAATAACCCCTAAATATTTCTGAATACTTGTGAGAAAAAAAGTGGGTTACTGTAGTGTATATGAATAATACAATTTGTGATTTCTTTTGACTGTTTAGTATTTATTAGACTCTTAGAGAAGGTAAGATATTCTAAAGACTTAGATTTCCCTACTATAAAGTATATTTATAATCAGTACCTGTCAAAATTATCATAATATCTTAATCTACATAGAAGTAGAGGATTTTTGTTTTGTACCAAAAAGTTGTTGCCCAAGTTTTCTTGATTGTTTTGTTGATCATTCGGGTATTAATGGGGTGGTGTGGTGTCCTCTTGTTTCACTACATATATGTCACCTGATAAGTTTTAAGTGGGTTTTTTTTTTTTTTTTTTTTAATGAAGGATGCAAAGTAGAACTATTCAGTTAGATGACTTTTTATTTCATGATAAAATGTGAATTTATTAATCAGTTGAAGATAAGCTGTCATAAGAATATTTGTTTAGAGCTTAATTTATATAGTTTAGGATACCAATATCTTCTTCACAGAATTTCCATATTATAGAATTATTTTGGCTTTTTAAGACCTAACATTAAGACTTTATTAAATAATGATAGAAGTATGTTGACTTATGACTAATATTATGCCATAATGAGACTTCAAAGACTTCCAAGTGGACAGTGACTTGCCTTACCTCTGGATTCAGTTAGCAAATGTCAGGACTTTTTGGTAAAGTCATACACGTATACATACGTATGTGCTTCTAGGGTCCTCAGATAACAGCAGAATTGTTTTTATAATTATGTTGAAATGGTATTAATTTTAGAGTGTTATTTAATGCATCAAATTCAAGTTCTAATTAGTCCAGAACAAAGTGACTGACAAGCTGTTTTCTGTCCAGTTTTTGTGCCTGTGATATAGTTCCTCTATCTCGCTAAAATTGGAACAAATCAGCTTAACCCAAGGATTTGACCTACTCACTAGATCCCTTGGTTTTCAAAGTTCTATATTTAGTAAGTTGTTTTTTGCATGATCAACTCAAATCAAGGTTTATTTGTATTGGAAGCCTTTTTTAGCAAGCATGGTTCTTGTTAGGTCGTAAGACTATATAGTAAAGCTTCACTGGTTAGGAGTTAGTTTAAAGAAACTCTGTGTATTATAATGAAAAGTTTGAATTATTACTTTTAAAAGCATAGATGAGCTTCCCTGGTGGCTCGGTGGTAAAGAATCTGCCTGCTGGTGCAGGAGACACAAGTGGGATCCCTGGGTTAGAAATATCCCCTGGAGAAGGAAATGACAAACCACTCTAGTTCTTGCCTGGAAAATCCCATGGACAGAGGAGCCTGGTGAGCTGTAGTCCATGGGGTGACAGAGAGTTGGAAATGACTGAGCACAGTACGGTACAGAGCAAAGATATGAAATGGCAAACTAGTGAAATTAGACAAGGTATTCAGAACTAGAATTTGTAATAAATCTAGGTTAGCTATATATTTTTGTCCCGTATTTTTAGGCTTCTTGTATTAACCATGAAAATCTAGCATTTCATCAAATACAAATAATGAAACGTCATAAACATTTTTGCCAAATCAGTACTCTTAAATTTTATTAGTCTCATTTTTACCCCCGTGTGAGCATCTTTCTCTGGGTACCTTTTTTTTTTTTTTTTCAAACTTGAAATGTTTTATATTCCTTCACAAACATTATTTCAAGGGCTGAAACAAATAGCAACAAACTCAATGAGATGAGAGTGCTGAGTTTGCAAGTCTACTAACTTTACCTGCTGTGGTGGTGGTGGTATTGCTAAGTCGTGTCCAACTCTTTTGCAACCCTATGGACTGTAGCCCACTAGGCTCTTGTGTCCATGGGATTTCCCATGTGAGAATACTGGTGTGCATTGCCATTTCCAGGGAATCTTCCTGACCCAGGGATTGAACCCACATCTCCTGCATTGGCAGGCAGGTTCTTTTCCATTGAGCCACCAGGGAAGCCCTGCTGGCTCATTGTAAGTTACCACATATCATGGACCTTCAGTCATTTTCCAGAGTGTTGAATTCACAAAGGTTGAATCTACTGCAATAATCTCAACCTGGCTGCCCATCAGAATGATCTGAAGAGATTTTTTAAAATTGCAGATGTCTGAGCTCTACCTGCAGTGACTGTAATTTGTGGGTCTATTGTGTTAAGCTGTGAATAGAAATATTCAGAGAGGTACAGTTGTCTAATTACCATTGTATTGCTTATCTACCTTTCATAATTAAAATGAATGGCCTACATGTATTTGCAGGCTCAAATTTACTTTAATTTTTAAAAAATTATTTCTAGTTGGAGAATTATTGCTTTACAATATTGTGTTGGTCTCTTCCACATATAAACATGAATCAGCCATAGTTAAACATATGTCCCCTCCCTCTTCAACCTCCTACCTACCTCCCATGGTATCCCACCCCTCTAGGTTTTTTTTTCTCTTTACTGAAAGCAGTTTTTTAATTTCTGAAAACTACTTCCAAAAATGGCACCCCACTCCAGTACTCTTGCCTGGAAAATCCCATGGACAGAGGAGCCTGGTAGGCTGCAGTCCATGGGGTCTCTAAGAGTCGGACACGACTGAGCGACTTCACTTTCATTTTTCCCTTTCATGAACTGGAGAAGGAAATGGCAACCCACTCCAGTGTTCTTGCCTGGAGAATCCCAGGGACGGGGGAGCCTGGTGGGCTGCCGTCTATGGGGTCGCACAGAGTTGGACACGACTGAAGCGACTTAGCAGCAGCAGTAGCAACTTCCAAAAAGATGATGCTGTTCAAGTGCTTCACTCACTATGCCAGCAAATTTGGAAAATTCGACAGTGGCCACAGGTTTGGAAAAGGCCAGTTTTTATTCCATTCCCAAAGAAGGGCAATGCCAAAGAATGTTCAAACTACTGCACAATTGCACTCAATTCACATGATAACAAAGTAATGCCCAAAATCCTTCTAGCTAGGTCTCAACAGTATGTGAACCAAGAACTTCCAGATGTTCAAGGTGGATTTAGAAAAGGCAAAGGAACCAGAGATCAAATTGCCAACATCCACTGAATCATAGAAAAAGCTAGAGAATTCCAGGAAAACATCTAGTTTTGCTTCATTGACTATGCTAAAGCCTTTGACTATGTAGATCACAACAAACTGTGGAAAATTCTTAAAGAGATGGGAATACCAGACCACCTGACCTGCCTCTTGTGAAACCTTCATGCAGGTCAGGAAGCAGCAGTTAGAACTGGACATGGAACAACAGACTGGTTCCAAATAGGAAAAGGAGTACGTCAAGGCTATATATTGTCACCCTGCTTATTTAACTTACATGCAGAGTATATCATGTGAAATGCTGGGCTGGATGAACCACAAGCTGGAATCAAGATTGTGGGGAGAACTATCAATAACCTCAGATACGCAGATGACACCACTTTTATGGCAGAAAGTGAAGAAGAATTAAAGAGCCTCTTGATGAAGGTGAAAGAGGAGAGTGAAAAAGTTAGCTTAAAGTTCAACATTGAGAAAACTAAGATCATGGCATCCAGTCCCATCACTTCATGGCAAATAGATGGGGAAACAATGGAAACAGTGACAGACTTTATTTTCTTGGGCTCCAAAATCACTGCAGATTGTGACTGCAGCCATGAAATTAAAAGTTGTTTCTCCTTGGAAGAAAAGCAATGACAAACCTAGACAGCATATTAAAAAGCAGAGACATTACTTCACCTACAAAGGTCCATACGTGCTGTGCTTAGTTACTCAGTCATGTCCACCTCTTTGCGACCACATGGACTATAGCCCACCAGGCTCCTCATTCCATGGGGGTTCTCCAGGCAAGAATGCTAGAGTGGGTTGCCATGCCCTTCTCCAGAGGTTCTTCCCAACCAAGGAATTGAATCCAGGTCTCCCACATTGCAGGCAGATTCTTTGCCGTCTGAGCCACCAGGGAAGCTTAGTCATGTATAGATGTGAGAGCTGGACAATAAAAAAGGCTGAGGGCTGAAGAATTGATGCCTTCGAACTGTGGTGCTGGAGAAGACTTTTGAGAGTCCCTTAGACTGCAAGGAGGTCAAACCAATCAATCCTAAAGGAAATCAACCCTGAATATTGATTGAAAGTGCTGAAGCTGAAGCTCCAGTACTTTTGCCATCTGATGGGAAGAGCCGACTCATTGGAAAAGACCCTGATGCTGGGAAAAAATTGAGGGCGGGAGGAGAAGGGGATGACAGAGGATGAGATGGTTGGATGGCACCACTGACTCAATGAGTTTGAGCAAACTCATTCAGAGGAGATGGTGAAGGGTAGGGAAGCCTGGCTTGCTTCAGTTCATGGGGTCGCAAAGAGTCAGACCAATCTGAGCAACTGAACAGCAACAACATCCTTTCCCTGGTAACACCTCCTATTCTGAGTGTCTGAAGCAGTTTTTAATAAGGGCAAGAAATAATTGCAAGTTTCTACTGTGAAATTGCATTTTTAAATATTTCCTCCCTTTGTCACAAATGATCTACTCCTGGAAAATTCACCCTTGAAATTTATAATATAATTCTTTCAAAATTGTGAAACATTTTAGTATAAAGGAGAAAACTATTGGCCAAAACTATTTTATCTGATACTTTATTTCATGGCATAACTTTTTTTGTTAAATTAGACAAGCTGTATTGAGAATTACTTTTTCTGAAAGTTAAAGAGATGGATATACTTTGATAGTTTGACGAACATGTCCCTCCTCAGTGGTAAGAAGATATATGTGTGTTGTGTCTGTATATCTGTATCTACATATGTGTATAGATAAATTATAAAAATTCTTTGTTTTAACAAATTAACTGCTTATGTTCCATCAAATTTTATACCTATGGCTGATTCATGTGGAGGTTTGACAGAATACAACAAAATTCTGTAAAGCAATTATCCTTCAAATAAAAAATAAATCAATTAAAAAAATAAACTTATTTCTTAGGTATGGACAATGGAGAATGAGTTTTGTTAATATGTTTCTCTTAAAACATGACCTTATGGTATCACCTCTTTTCCTAGCTTGATCCCAATACTGGACTTGGGTGGTTTTGCAATTCTAATGTTATAGAAAGTTTTAAAGCATTCCCCAGCTCAGTAGTAGTCATTGAAGGCAGGGAGAGCAGTATCACTTGCCCATTTTTCAATATGTTTATCTCCCCTCAACTCTTGTTATATATTTCCTCCTAATTTTTAAAAACCATCTTTTAATAATTGCTACGATAGATGCCTCTGGGCAAGTAATTGCATATGTGTATGGTTTTGATGAGTCCCCTCTCTTGTCTCTCTACTGTCTTAACCCAGCTTGCTCTGGATATGACCCACATGCTGAAACATTGTATATTCCCTTTTATGTATTTATATAATTTTATGTATTTATTTATTGTTTATTTTTGTCTGTGCTGGGTCATTGTTGTTTCAAGGGCTATCTCTAGTTGCAGACAGCTGGGGCTACTCTCTAGTTACAACTTCTCATTGCAGTGGCCTCTCTTGTTGAGGAACACAGGCTCTAGGGCACGCGGCCTCAGCAGTTTCGGCTCCCAGGCTCTAGAGCACAGGCTTATTAGTTATGGTGCATGAGCTTAGTTTCCCCACAGCATGTGGGATCTTCCCAGAGCAGGGATTGAACTTGTGGACATGGAACAACAGACTGGTTCCAAATAGGAAAAGGAGTATGTCAAGGCTGTATATTGTCACCCTGCTTATTTAACTTATATGCAGAGTACATCATGAGAAACTCTGGGCTCGATGAGGCACAAGCTGGAATCAAGATTGCCGGGAGAAATATCAATAACCTCAGATATGCAGATGACACCACCCTTATGGCAGAAAGTGAAGAAGAACTAAAGAGCCTCTTGATGAAAGTGAAAGAGGAGAGTGAAAAAGTTGGCTTAAAGCTCAACGTTCAGAAAACTAAGATCATGGCATCTGGTCCCATCACTTCATGGGAAATAGATGGGGAAACAGTGGAAACAGTGTCAGACTTTGTTTTTTTGGGCTCCAAAATCACTGCTGATGGTGATTGCAGCCATGAAATTAAAAGCCACTTACTCCTTGGAAGGAAGGTTATGACCAACCTAGATAGCATATTTAAAAGCAGAGACATTACTTTGCCAACAAAAGTCCATCTAGTCACGGCTATGGTTTTTCCAGTAGTCATGTATGGATGTGAGAGTTGGATGGTGAAGAAAGCTGAGCACCGCAGAATTGATGCTTTTGAACTGTGGTGTTTGAGAAGACTCTTGAGAGTCCCTTGGACTGCAAGGAGATCCAACCAGTCCATCCTAAAGGAGATCAATCCTGGGTGTTCATTGGAAGGACTGATGTTGAAGCTGAAACTCCAATACTTTGGCCACCTCATGCGAAGGGTTGACTCATTGGAAAAGACCCTAATGCTGGGTAGGATTGGGGGCAGGAGGAGAAGGGGGCGACAGAGGATGAGATGGTTGGATGGCATCACTGACTCGATGGACATGGATTTGGGTAGACTCCGGGAGTTGGTGATGGACAGAGAGGCCTGGCGTGCTGCAGTTCATGGGGTTGTAAAGAGTCGGACGCGACTGAACTGAACTGAACTGAACTCCTGCATTGGCAGGCAGATTCTTTACCACTGAGCTATCAGGGAAGCCCTGTACATTCCTTTTATATAAAATATAATGAACCAAAGTACGTAAAATGATCCTAAAAATATCTCTGTAGAGTTATCAATTGATAAATATCACTGGCTTTCTGGTTACCCCTTAAACATGAAAAATCATTTAAGAGAAATCTTAAGAAAATTTTCTCTTACATAATTATTGTGTCTTTTGATACTTCTTTAATACAGCTCTTTAATACTGGAAGGTGTTGAACCACAGAGTACTTGTGAATTAGAAGTGGATGCTGTAGCTGCTGATATCTTAAATCGGTTGGACATTGAAGGTATATACACAGTTATTCTTAATATATATTTTTATTTTTAAAAATCCGTGACCAAAGAATGGAAAAAATATGGAAGAAAACATCACTATGGAAGTGAAATTAGTTAAAGAAAGATGTAAAATATTATGAAGATTTTTTTCCTGTACCCCTGATGAGATAGTCATTTTTTCATTTATGCTTCATTCATATGAGTTTGTTTGTATAGACATAAACCTAAAGTAAGTGTGACACTAAATAAATAAATTAGCCATTATAAAAGAATTTACCATGTTCTGCCTTCTAATTTTTTTATTTTCCAATTATGTACCAGGGAGGGGACTTTTGGGTCTGTTGACTATCATCAGATGTTTGAATCGTATTCAAATGTTTATGGAACTAGTAAGGAAACTAAAAAGGGAGTAATATAGTAAATGTAGGTTGGGATAATTTTTTTTATTATACACAGTAGGTAATTGTTTTTCTTAAAGGCAACATTTTTTTTTTAAAGTATGGAGTTCTCTTTTTTTTTAAGCAAGTATAAATTTCACTTTGACCCTTGTCTTATTAAAGTATTATTGTGCTTACAGCTCAAATTGGTGGAAACCCTGGTCTACAGTCCATATGGGAAGATGAAAAGCAGCGGCGAAGAAATAGAAATGAAACTTCTCAAATTAGTCAACCTGAATCACAAGGTACAAGCCTAATAATACTCTCTTGATATTTTTTTAACTGGATATTTTAATGAAAAACTACAAGCCATTGAATTTTTACCTTGACATTAGATTTTGCTTTTCAAACTACATTTAAATTTTTTACATATTTTTCTTCATATTCTCATTATTCTTCACATCCAAAGTGTCACTTATTGTCTCTTATAAGAAATTGACATCTTCATTGGCCTTGGTTTTCATTCTACCCTTTTCTCCTTTTTCATTCTCTAGGATGTTTTAACCTTGGCATTTCCAAATGAGCTATAGAATACTTACAGAAGAGCATGAATCCCAACTTAGAAACACTGTTTAGTTCATTAAGCTTTGAAAATGTAACCCATGAAATTCTATCCCCAAATTATTTCTCTGGGTATATCATAAATTCTGACTTTGATTACCTGTACATCTCTGAAGAAAATACTCATTTGATTTTTTGCTAAATTTTGGTACATTCAAAAAGAATTGGAAGAAATGTTTTAAATGCCATGGATACAACAAATTGTTAAATAAAGGTGAAAGAATAGAAGACAATTTAAAAGGCAAATATATTTGAAATACAGTAGTAAGCCTATACTGAAGTCCAATTAAAATTTGGGTTATAATCTCATGGACACTAAAAATCCTCTGATAAATTTTGAATGCCTTTTATGCGTTTTAAAATAGAAATATTTTATACAGGGAAAATTTCTGGGTTCATGGTGAATGATAACATTTTTAGATAGAAAATAATGTTTTTCTGTTTTATATTTAATTTATAGAACTTAATCTTGAAATGACTTTAAGTGCTTAATTTTATAGCTTCAGTAACAACTATTTCTTTTTTGTTTGATTTATAATGGGACTATTTTTAGGTGGTGTTATATGTGTCAAATATAGGAAATTGCTACCACTTTAAAAGCTACTCTAAGAAAAAGGAAACTATTTCATTCATTTGCTGTCTACAGTTTTTAATGAACTTTTAAAATTCAAAGATCACAGGTTTGTGCCAGCAACAGAAAGTGAAAAAAAATTTCAGAAGAGACTTCAGGAAATTCTCAAAGAGAACAATTTCTCTGTGTAAGTGGTTATTTATTATAGATCTCAGAACTAATTTTATTGCTTTGTTATGTAGTTTGTTATAAAGGATATGTTTTAATTAAGCAGAACATTATCAGGATCTGTGGACTACAGCGATGGATCCCAGGAGTTCTCTGCTGAGTTAACATTGCACTCTGAGGTTCTGTCTCCTGAAATTCTTCCATGTACACCAGCTAATATGGTAGAAGTCCACAAAGATGCAGAGTTGAGCAAAGGTGAGGTTTTCCTGCAAGCATACAGAAAATACCAAGATAGACCTCAGTGTATCTAGCACTGAGATACTAGTATTTAGTTGAGTTAGCTCATTTTTTTCCTAAGATCTAAACATCATTGATGTAGCAAAAACCTCTCTCTCATTCCTTTACCTTTTCTTAATCTCTAGAGGTAAGCATCATTCTAAAGTTGATACAAACTGTTAAACCATGCATGATTTTATATGTTCTTACATAGGTATGTCCACAACAAATACTATTATTTTAGGTTTTAAATTTTACATAAATGTTGTCCTACTTAGCATAGGTTAAGCAACTTGCATTTTTCATCCAACATTATATTTTTTAGCAATTTAATTGAGGTATAATTTACAAATGACATCAAATTCACTCAAGTGTGTAATCTAGTGATTTATGATAAATTTACAGAGTTGTACTAACATCTCCATAATTCAATTTTAAAACAGTTCCTTCACCTCAAAAGACTCCAACCCTAAGTAACCACTAATCTACTTTTCTTGTCTCTCAAGATTTATCTTTTTTGGGTAAATCATGTAAATGAAATCATAAAATATGTGATCTTTTGTACTTTTTTACTTAGCATAATGTTTTTAGTTTTTTCCATACTGTAGATCTCTCTCAGTATTTCATTCCATTTTATCATCTAATAGTATTGTCTTGTACTGATACATTTTATTGATTCATTCATTAGTTGATGAGTATTTGAGTTCTTTTCACTTTTGGGCCCTTAAGAATAATGCTGTTCTGAACGTTTATGTCTTTGTGTGGATATATATTTTCATTTTTCTTGAGTGGATACCAAGGAAGAGAATTGCTGGATCATTTCATAAATTTGTGTTTAACTTTTAATAAACAGCCAAACTGTTTTCCTAGGTGACTGCACTGTTTTACATTCCCATCAGCAGTATATGAGGGTTCCAGAGACCTTACTTTCTCACTAACACTTGTTATTATCTGTCTTTTTTATATAGCCATCCTAGTATGTGTGAAATGGCATCTCATTATGGCTTAATTATCATTTCCCGCATTAATAATAATGTTGAGTATCTTTTGTGTCAGCAGTAATAACTTTGAAATCTGTTCTTGTTCTTACATGTCTGTAGGTCACTCATTTTAGCTGCTGATTAGCATTCTTTTGTAAGACTAAACAAGTTTATCTGATTCTCTACAACTCTTAGATGGTTTTCACTTTTGCACTGTGGTTAGCAGTGTCACATCTGTCACCTTGTGGCCATGTGCAGGAGTTCCTCTACAGAAGACATATAAAAGTATAATTTGCCAACTCTTAGGGTGTATGTATTATTAAACTCTACCTCAGATAGCATCTGTTCTATCAGGGTTTTTGCAATGCAGTTAGCTTTTACATGGTTGGTAGTTAAGAGTGTAATGAAAGTTTTACTCAGAAGTTATATTGTTTATGCATACAATTTTTCTAGGCAGGGGAATCAGAATAGCAGGAGTAGAATTACCAACCTTCAGTAGGAAAGGAAAAGCCCTCTTTTCACTGCTGCATGGGCAATAGAGGCACTCTTGACTGTATTAAACAGCAGCTAGAAATGAGCACCTATATCCACCTAGGGCTTCCTTCTTCCCTAAGAGTTGCATCCTAGCATTGTGCCCTCTGTGACTCAGAGCAAGTTACACCCTCTCCCAGGTACTTTAATGGCAGCCTTTTGGATCAGAGCTCTACTTTGATTTGCTTTGTCTTAGCATCTGCTAGCCCCATCCTAATCAAAATGTACCCAGAATTTCCGTACTGCTATTTCCTGTGCATTTTTAATATCTACTATGACAGCATCCAGCCACACTGAGCTGCCTGCCTGACTGAGCAGTTTATTTCCTCGGGTACCAATTACTGATTTTGTTAGTATTCTCGTTACAGAGTTGCATAAATTTTGTCTTACCGTTTAATTTTCCTTATAAGCTCCATTTTAGTACTCAGTTTTTCAGATTTTGAGGTATGTTAACAATAAAATTATCACATTTTATTACAAAATTGCTCTATGAAATGATTATACCTAAGTTTATATTCCCACAGAATGTTAGAGCTTTTACTTCCCTACATCCTCAACAATATTTGATAGTGTGAGATGCAAAAATTTTTTGCCATTCTCATTCTTCAGAATCTGAATCCCTTTAGTTTAATCTGTATTTCCTGATTACTGATATTTATAAGCATTTGGGTGTTTCTATCTGAGAATAGCTTATTCATGTTCTTTGCTCATTTTCTATTGCATCAATCGTTTTCTTACTAATGTGTAGAAATTCCTGTATTTTCTAGATATCAAGCCCTTGTTAGTTATATTTATTGTAGAGATATTTTCTCCTTATCTAGACTTGAACTTTATTTTTAGTCTTTTTTCCCCCATTTTCTTTCCTTTTTTAAAAAGAGTGTTTTATATGTCTTTTTAGCATTATATTTAACAATTTTTTTCCTTCACTGTTTGGTTTTTGTGCCTGACTTACAAGTAATTTCCTATCCTGCTGTAATGAAAATTTTCATCCTTAAGGTTTATGTGTGCTTACAGTTAGTTTTCCACATGTAGGTCTTCAATTCATCCTACATTTTTACTTGTGTACATAGTAAGGATCTTACTGTATCTGTTTTTTCTAGGTATAAAGAACTAGTGGTTCCAAAACATTTATTGAAAAAAATTTGTTTTCACTGAATTCCCCAACCTCACTTGTGTTCTCCCATGTTAATATCATACTGTTGTAATTACTGCTGCTTTGTAAGTGTGGATATATATCAGGGGCAGATCTCTGAATAGCTTCAAAATTGCCTTAATGACTCTTGGATCTTTTAAAAAACTCTCCCATGTTAATTATAAGATCAAATTGTCTTATTTCTGAAAAGAACTTTGTTGAGATTTTACTGGAAAATTATTGAATTTATAGACCAATTTAGGAATATTTTAAATCTTTCTATATACCAAATTATTTCATTTATGAGCATCATATATTTCTCAGTTTATTTGGTCTTCTTCCTTGTCTTTCCCTGGTGGCTCAGATGGTAAAGCTTCTGCCTTCAGTGTGGGAGACCCGGGTTTGATCCCTAGGTTGGGAAGATCCCCTGGAGAAGGAAATGGCAACCCACTCCAGTACTCTTGCCTAGAAAATTCCATGGATGGAGGAGCCTGGTGGGCTACAGTCCATGGGGTCGCAAAGAGTCGGACACAACTGAGCGACTTCACTTTCAGTGTCTTTCAGTAAAGCTTTGTGGGTTTTTTTGTAAAAGTATTTAATATCTTTTGTTAGATATACACCAGGTGCCTCATAATTGTTGCTGTTGTAAATTTATCTTTCAAAAATTACATCTTCTAATTGCTGATATTAGGATCTTCACTGACCTTGTATGTCAGTCTTATATCCAACAACTTTTATTATTGTTGATAATTTATATCTGTTTCATTGGATTTTCTATGTAGAGTCATTATCAGAAAATAATTATTACTTCCCTTCCCATCCTTATACTTTTTTAATGTTTTAATGCACTACTTAAGAACTCTTCAATAATGTTAAGTAGAAATCATAAAAGCGTTTTTCCTGGCTTTAAAGGGAATGTTTTTGTATTTCATCATTAATTATGAAATTTACTACAGGATATTATTGGTAGATAAATTTTAATCAGTTTATAAATAGCAATTAAATCTTCTATTTCTTGCTTGCTAAGGAAAATTTGAGTTTTTAAAAGCAAGAATGGATATTAAGTTTTACCAAATTTTTCTTTCTGAATTTATTGACATAATCAGTTTTTCTCTTTTACTCTGCTAATATGGTAGTTACATTAATAACATATCTAATGTTAAATTATCCTTGTACTCCTGAAACAAATCCTTGTTTGTCATAATGTGTGTTTTTTTTAAGCATTGCTGGATTTACTTTGCTAATAATTTTGTTTAGGGTTTTTTTTTTTTCCTTCCAGGAATTGAGAAGCATCCATACTTTAACCCCATTAAATGCATTGTAGAGATTTTCTTGTTTTTCACCTCTCCTTTCAAGAGTTTTTATTGAATTGATATAATCTATTTTTGGAGATTTGATACATCTCATCTGTAAAACCATTCAGACTTACACAAGTTTTTTGTGGCTTGATTTTTATGTGGGGGTGATGGTAGTAAGGGCTTCCCTTGTGGCTCAGATGGTAAGGAATCTGCCTGCAATGCGTATACCCAGGTTTAATCCCTGGGTCAAGTAGATGTCCTGGAGAGGGAATGGCTATGCTCCTGTATTCTTGCCTGGAGAATTCCATGGACAGAGGAGCCTGGAGTCCATGGGGGAAATAAAGGGTGTGGATTTTAAACTATTAATTCATCTTCCTTAATTGTTACAGGTTTACTCAGGTTTTCTCTTTGTTTGAATCAGAGTTTATATCATATTTTTCCTAAGAAACTATCCATTTAGTCTGAGTTTTCCATATTTTTGGTATAAAGTTGCTCATAGTGTTCTTTTAAAATGTCTCTTTTACCTTTGGCACTTCCCCTTTTCTTTCTAATGTAATTTATTTACTCTTTCTCTCTTTTGTTGTGATCATTCTTTCCAGTCTTATCTATTTTGTAATTAGTTTAAAAACCTGCTTTGTTTTCACTGATCACAGTTTCTGGGGTTGTTTTTTTTTTTTGCTTTGGGATGATCTGTTCATTGGAAGGTCTGATGTTGAAGCTGAAACTCCAATACTTTGGCCATCTGATGAGAAGAGTTGACTCATTGGAAAAGACCCTGATGCTGGGAAAGATAGAGGGCAGGAGGAGAAGGGGATGACAGAGGATGAGATGGTTGGATGGCATCACCGACTCAGTGGACATGAGTTTGGGTGGGCTCCGGGAGTTGGTGTTGGACAGGGAGGCCTGGCATGCGACAGTCCATGGGGTCACAAAGAGTCAGCGACTGAACTGAACTGAACTGACCTGTTTTTTTGTAGTTTTCTTCTTTGTTCTTTCATCTTGATTAAACACTCTCGCTATGTTCTGGGATGTTTTAAAAACATTTCTTCCTAAATCTTCTAACTCTTCCTTTAAAAACTGTTGAAAACATTTATTTTCAAGTCTGAATATCAGAAGCAGAAAAATAGAATCCGTGTGGGGAACAGAGTGGTCCAGGTGGGGAACAGAATGGTCCATGTGGGGAAACGTATGTGGGTTTATTTCTGAGCTGTGTATTCTTTTTCAATAATCCATATGTCTGTTTTTGTGCCAATATCATGCTGTTTTGATTACTGTAGTTTTGTAATATTGCCTGAAGTCTGGGACAGTTATACCTCCTGCTTTGTTTTTTTTTTCCTCCAGGATTGCTTTGGCAATTCTGGATCTTTTAGGAGATCCAGAATTTATATCCAAAGTATAAATTTTAGGCTTATTCTAGTTCTGAGAAAAAGTCATGGGTATTTTGATAGGTATTGCATTAAATATATTGATTGCTTTGGGCAGCATGGCCATTTTAACAGATTTAATTTTTGTAATCCAAGAGTATGGAATATCTTGCCATTTCTTTAAGTTTTCTTCAGTTTCCTTTATTAATGTTTTACAGTTTTCAGCATATAAATCTTTCACCTCCTTGGTGAGGTTTATTCCTAAATATTTTACTTTTTAATGTGATTTTAAAAGGGACATTCGTTTACGTTCCCTTTCTGATATTTTACTGTTAGTGTAAAGAAATGCAAGCAGTTTCTGTATGTTAATCTTGTATCCTCCTACCTTGCTGTATTTGTTTATCAGTTCTTGTAGTTTGTGTGTAGAGTCTAGGGTTTTCTATATATCGTGTCGTACCATCTACATTTAATGACAGTTTTACCTCTTCCTACCAATTTTAATACCTTCTCTTTTTCTGGTCTGATTGGTGTTGCTAGAACTTCCAATACTATGTTGAAGGGAAGTGAGAGTCAGCATCCTTGTCTTGTTCCAAATTTTAGGTGGAACACTTTCAACTTTTCACCATTGAGTATTATATTGGCTGTGTTTGTGTCATAGATAGCTTTTAGTATGTTAAGCTATGTTTCCTCTATACTCACTTTTGTAAGGGTTTTAATCATGAAAGGATGTTGAATTTTATCAGATACTATTTTCTGCACCTATTGAGATGATCGTATGGTTATTATCTTTTCTTCTGTTGATGTGGTAGATCACATCGATTGATTTATGTATGTTGAAACATCCTTTTGATGCTGGGATGAATCTTAATTGTTCATGGTATATGATCTTTCTTATGTGTTGTTGGATTCAGTTTTCTAATATTTTGTTGAACATTTTTATATCTATATTCATCAAAGATATTGCCCGTAATTTTTGTTTTTTTTGAGTGTCTTTGTCTGGTTTTGGTATTAGGGTAGTGGTGGCTTCATAGCCTATCCTTGGAAATGTTCCTTCCTCTTCAGTCTTCTGGAAGAGTTTGAGAAAAATTAGTATAAGTTGTTCTTTGTATGGTTGGTAGAATTTGCCTGTGAAACCATCTGGTTCTGGACTTTTGTTTGTAAGGAGTTTTTTGTGTTTTTTTTTTTAATTACAGATTCTGTTTCACTTCTAGTGATTGGTTGGTCTGTTCAAGACCTATTTCTTCTAGATTCAGTTTTGGAGAGCTATATGTTTCTACAAAGTTACCCATTTCTTCTAGATTGTCTAATTGTTCATAGTATTGTCTTACTTTTTTTGTATTTCTGTGGTATCAGTTGTGATTTCTCCTCTTTGATTTCTTATTTTATTTGGATCTTCTCTCTTTTTTTCTTGGTGAGCCTGGCCAGAGGTTTGTCAATTTTGTTTACCCTTTCAAAGAAGTAGCTGTTAGTTTCATTAATTTTTTTTTCTAGTTTTTTGAATCTCTCTCTATTTATTCCCTCCCTGATCTTTCTTACCTCCTTCCTTCTGCTGACTTTAGGTTTTGTTTGTTCTTCTTTTTCCAGTTCTTTCAGGTGGTGGATTAGATTGCTTATTTCAACTTTTTTTTTTTCTTGAGGAAGGCCTATATCACTATGAACTTCCCTCTAAGAACTTGTTTTACAGATTTTAATGTACAGTGACTTTATCAAGGTAATATAACTGTACAAACTAAGTAGCTGATTTAGTGAAGAGATTGTAAATGTTTAGTGATCACAGTTTCAGGATTTTTTTTTTTCTGTGTAACTGGTTAGATTTCCTGTGGCTTTCATTAAGTTTATTATGTTTTTATTTCACATATATCACTAACACTTCAAAATTTTAAATAGCTTTACATTGTAATGTTTCCTAATCTACACAAATTGTAAGCAATTTCAGATTTAGGTCATTTACTTTTAATGTTTTTGTATTCTTTGTCCTCTTAAGGTCACACTATACCCAAAGTGGAGGAAGCTCTTATTAATGAAGAAGCAATTTTGAACCTCATGGAAAACAGTCAGACTTTTCAGCCTTTGACCCAAAGACTGAGTGAGTCACCAGTTTTCTGTAAGTAACAATTCTTTCATAAATTTTCAGTATGTTAAATCAACAAAAGTGCATATATCAGGTAGTATTTTTTCTTTCATTTGAAGAGGTTAAAGTTGCATGTTGAATAAATTCTTACTCAGTATAAGAATGAAATCTTGCATTAAGAGAAGTATAGTTTCTTTTTTTGTTTTTCATACAGCTTTTTCTGTTAAACAGTTGGGAAAGAAAATAATTCTCTTTTTCTTAACTTCACTTTGGTTGGAAGAGAACTATATTGCTTTAAGGGGAAATGTGTTTATTTTGAATTAAAATTCTTCAAAGTTAAGTACATTAATAAAATACCATGATTTATTCTTTCTTAATAAGTCTCAGAAATTTGCCTGGACAGCACCTTTCAAGCCATTAATTCTTGACTAGTGTAGGACATAACAGTTATTTCTGAGTATCTTTACATTTCCATAAATGCATTTTCATTAATATCATATGCCATTTACTAGATTTCATTTCAATAATTTAGTCTAAATTACTGATATCTTTTTCAGAAATGTTTTTAAATTTTCATTGCAAAAAGTGAAATACCATTGAACTTCCTGCATCTTGTTTGCTTTGTATAGTGATTTTATGTTTCTTGCTCACTTTGTTTTTCCATTCTTACTGTATCAAATGAGGTATAGCATCAAATGTGATCCTACCCCTCCACAGTATCCTCTCTCTGTTATTTACATTTTCATTGGAGTGGTAGGTTAATTGAATGACTAGGGACAGTATCAAAATTATTGTACACAATCATGTTTCAAGAACATTTTATATGGAGGTAGGTAACTTTTTTCTTTTTTAAATGAATGACATGACATATATAGAAAGAAATGATCCAAAGACCACATCTAAAAATTAATTTGACGTTTGTAATGTAAAATGTTTATTTCTCTGAGTAAACAAATATGTTATATGCCTAAATTATATTTCAGTTATAAAAAGACAGTTAAAGAAATTGAAAAAGAGAGAGGTGTATTCTTATTTCATCATACTAAGTGAATAAAATGTATCACCAGCTGATATAATTTCACTTGTCTAAAGTTGCAAAAAATACAGTCTCAATGTTAGTCAGAGATTTGAGTCAAATATATATAAATCATTTGCTAATGTTAACTTTTTTAAAAGTATGAGTCAGGAAAAATAAACTGCAATTCTAGGTTTAAGAAATGGATTTTTGCCAAAATAGCCTCTATAAGCAAATATCTTCAATTTTGCCTTATATTTGGTAGCATGATTGAACTAGTTTCTTTGTTGTCAACAAAGAAAACCTGAAACTTAATATAGTCCCCATTTACTAAACTATTATATTTTACAGAGAAAAAGGTTGTGTACTAGATTAGAACAGCCTCCTTCTTTATGATATTTTTTTTAGATAATAACTTTTAATGGGATATAATTCACATATTGTAAAACTAACCTTCTAACTTGTACAGTTTAGTGGTTTTCAGCATTTTGTGTAGTTATGCAATCATTTTCACTATCTGATTACAGATTTTTATCACTCTAAAAAAGAAACCCCATACTCATTTGTAGTCCCTTCTCTCTTTTCTCTCCTCTCAGCCTCTGGTAACCTCTAATCTCTTTTCTCTTTTGCTAGATTTACCTATATTGGGCATTTCATATAAATGGAATCATATAACCTTTTGTTTCTTTATCCTTTTCTCTTAGCATAATGTTTTTAATGTATATATGTTTTCATGTTGAGGTATATATCAGTGCTACATTTCTTTTTACTGAATAATGTTGCATCATATGGATATAAACTATATTTCATTTCTCTGTCCTTCAGTTGATGAATATTTGAGTTGTTTCCACTTTTTTGGCTATTGTGAGTAATGCTGCTATGATTATTCATGTATAGGTGTTCGTGTGGACACATGTTTTCACTTCTTTTGGGTATATACCTAGGAATGGAATTACTGGGTCTTAACTCTATGTTTAACATTTTAATAAACTGCCAAACCTTTTCCCCCAGAGCAACTGCACCATTGTACAGTTTGACCAGCAGTATATGAGGGCTCTAATTTTTTCACGTATTGTCAACACTTGTTATTATCTGTTTTTGATTTTAGCAAACGTAGTGCATATGATGTGATATCTCAGTGGTGGTCTTCAGGAAGTAATGCTATTAATCACTTTTAAAGCTCTCCTGTGTTTTTCAATTACAGGTTTTTTTTGGTTAT
The DNA here is from genome assembly GCA_024291935.2 of Okapia johnstoni. NCBI lineage: Eukaryota > Metazoa > Chordata > Mammalia > Artiodactyla > Giraffidae > Okapia > Okapia johnstoni. The sequence goes on along the minus strand of CM044317.1, from coordinate 58,722,143 downwards.
CCTGTGAGCTAAATAAACCTCAAATGAGAGATAAGGTGTTCACATGTTTCACTTAGCATTAATTCATATACTTATTATATATTTTATATTTATTATGATCATTTGTGATTATATTTCGTTTAGTGCTCCTTAGCCTTACTTATGCAGTAAGAGCTTGAGTAGCTTGTTAACATGCAAATTCCTGAGCCTTGCCTCAGAAATTCTAATTCAATAGATGTGAGATGGTGTCTTAAGAATTTTCTTCTTAATAAGAACACAAAATCATTCTAGTACAGGTGGTCCAAGGGTCACACTTTGATGGATGAACTATATCAATACATAAATCTCTGTACCAGCTGTATTCTTTCAGCATGTGCCAGCATATATGATTCTTATTGTTTTATATATAATTGATCTGAATTATTGAATTATTTAGAAAATTTAAGTTATTTGTTGGTGATGCTTTACTTGTTTTATAGTGGACAGTAGTCCTGATGAGGCTCTGGTACATCTTCTTGCTGGTTTGGAAAATGACGGATATCACAGGGGAAGAAATAGGATGCCATCACTGTGTCGTTCCTTTGGAAACAGTAAAAATCCTCAAAATAGCGATGATGAAGAAAATGAACCACAGATTGAAAAAGAAGAAATGGAGCTTAGTTTAGTAATGTCTCAGAGATGGGACAGCAATATTGAAGAAAATTGTACCATAAAGAGGTAACTTTTTAGTTATTTCAGTTTCTTTAATAACTTTCAGTCATTATCAGTGTTCTTTAATCAGAAATTCTTACTATTATTCATAATAAAAAGCACCTTATAAACTAAATTGACTTAAATCTCTTAAATAGTGCTTTGTTTCTAATGTGGAATAAACTTCATATTCCAAGTGAAATGAAATTTTGGTACATTTAAAAAAATTAAACCTAACTTTTTTCCCATTATTATTGAGATATAAGACATACATCACTGTATGAATTTTTGATGTACAGCATAAAGATATGATTTATGTATATTGTGAAATGATTACCACAGTAGTTTTAGTTAACATCCATCATCTCATAGATACAATAAAAAGAAATAAGGTATATGTGTATGGAATGTAGAAAGATAAACCTATTTGTAGGGAAGCAATGGAGACGCAGACATAGAGAACAGACTTACGGACACAGTGGAGGAAGGAGAGAGTGAGACGAATTGAGAGAATAACATGGAAATATACACATTGCCATATGTAAAATAGATAGCAAGTGGGAATTTGCTGTGTGACACAGGGAGCTCAACCCAGTGCTCTGTGACAACCTGGAAGAGTGGGATGAGATAGGAGATGGGAGGGGGGTTCAGAAGTGAGGGAGCATATGTATACCTGTGAGTGATTCATGTTGATGTATGGCACAGGCCAGCACAATATTGTAAAACAATTATCCTCTAATAAAGAAACAAAACAAAAAAAAGAAATGGGGGATTTTTCCTTGTAATTTGAACTGTTATGATTACTCTCTTAACTTTCATATATGTCATACAGCAATGGTAACTATAGTCACTGTGTTGTATATTATATTGCTTAGTCTTATTTATCCTATAACTGGAAGTTTGTATCTTTTGACCACCTTGCTTAAATTCATGCTCTCCCCATACACCTAACTTAGAAATCATCTGTTTATATACACAGTATCAATATGTGTGTCATAAATGGGACAAAATAGAAGTGCCTCCTTATCTCAGAAACTGAAAAAAGAAAGCCCACTTTCTGATATTTTGTTGTTAGTGTATAGAGATGCAACGAATTTCTTTATATTAATTTTGTACCCAGCAGCTTTACCACATTCATTGATGAGCTCTAGTAGTTTCTGGTGGTGTCTCTAGGATTTTCTATGTGTAGCATCACGTCATCTGCACACACTGAATTTTACTTCTTTTGCAATTTGAATTCCTTTTATTTTTCTTCTCTGATTGTTGTGGCTGAGACTTCCAAAACTATGTTGAATGTAAGTGGTAAGAGTGGGCATCCTTGTCTTGTTCCTGATCTTAGAGGAAATGTTTTCAACTTTTCATCATTGAGTATGATATTAGGCATGGGTTTGTCATGAATGGCTTGTCTTATGTTGGGGTATGTTCCTTCTGGACCACAACAAACTGGAAAATTCTTAAAGAGATGGGAATACCAGACCACCTGACCTGCCTCTTGAGAAACCTGTATGCAGGTCAGGAAGCAACAGTTAGAACTGGACATGGAACAACAGACTGGTTCCAAATAGGAAAAGGAGTATGTCAAGGCTGAATATTGTCACCCTGCTTATTTAACTTATATGCAGAGTACATCATGAGAAACGCTGGGTTGGAAGAAGCACAAGCTGGAATCAAGATTGCCGGGAGAAATATCAGTAACCTCAGATATGCAGATGACACCACCCTTATGGCAGAGTGAAGAAGAACTAGAGAGCCTCTTGATGAAAGTGAAAGAGGAGAGTGAAAAAGTTGGCTTAAAGCTCAACATTCAGAAAACTAAGATCATGGCATCTGGTCCCATCACTTCATGGCAAATAGATGGAGAAACAGTGACAGACTATTTTTTCAGGCTCCAAAATCACTGCAGATGGTGACTGCAGCCATGAAATTAAAAGACAGTTGCTCCTTGGAAGGAAAGTTACGACCAACCTAGACAGCATGTTCAAAAGCAGAGACATTACCTTGCCAACAAAGGTTTGTCTAGTCAAAACTGTGCTTTTTCTAGTAGTCATGTATGGATATGAGAGTTGAACGGTGAAGAAAGCTGAGTGCTGAAGAATTGATGCTTTTGAACTGTGGTGTTTGAGAAGACTCTTGAGAGTCCCTTGGACTACAAGGAGATCGAACCATGCCATCCTAAAGGAAATCAGTCCTGAATATTCATTGGAAGGACTGATGCTGAAGCTGAAATTTCAATACTTTGGCCACCTAATGCAAAAAACTGACTCATTTGAAAAGACCATGATGCTGGGAAAGATTGAAGGCAGGAGGAGAAGACGACCACAGAGAGAATGAGATGGTTGGATGGCATCACCGACTCAATGTACATAAGTTTGAGTAAACTTCAGGAGTTGGTGATGGACAGGGAGGCATGGCGTGCTGCAGTCCATGGGGTGGCAAAGAGTTGGACACAACTGAGCGACTGAACTGATGATGTTCCCTCCATGCCCACTTTCTAGAGTTTCTATCATAAATGGATATTAAGTTTTATCAAAAGCTTTTTCTGCATCTGTTGAGATGATCAGATGGTCTTTATTCTTCAATTTGTTAATGTGGTGTATCACATTGACTTGTGAATACTGAAAAATCCTTGCATACCTGGGGTAAACTCTACTTGATCATGGTGTATGGTACTCAGTGTATTGTTGGAGTTAGTTTGTAAGTATTTTGTTGAGGATTTTTGAATCTATGTTTATTAGTAATACTAACCTGTAATTTTTTTTTTTATGTGGTATCCTTGTCTAGTTTTTGTATCAGGGTGCTGGTGGCCTCATAAAATGAGTTTGAGATGATGGCTATTAACTAAAACTATGGTAGTAATCATTTCACAGAATATGTAAATCAAGCCTTTATGCTCTGCATCAAAAATTCATAGTCGTTTGTGTCAATTGTATCTCAATAATAATGGAAAAAAATAAAGTTAGGTTTAATCTCTTTAAATGTACCAAAATTTTAAATATGACCCCAGTCTCATATTTAACTTGCCTTCCTGTACATCTCTATCTGTTGTTACACTTATCTAGTTTGGGCAGTGTTATTATTTATCTGGAAAGCAAACCATTTTTTAACTGGTTGGCTTGCTTCTAGTTCTGCTCCCCTATAATAGCAGTGATAATTATGATTATTAAATGAACACTTCATGGGCATTTACACAGGGAAGCAGAGAATATAAGGACCCTTCATGAGTTCAACTCATGCTCTACTGTCTTTATATCTTTACAAAATATGGTTACTTAGGGAAATACAATAATCATAGAGTCTTAATTTCAGCCAGATGTTTAATAAAGTACTACATAACATCCTTATAGATAAGAAGGATGGTAGTAGTGACTGATTAGATGGGTTCACAGGGAACTTGCATGATTTTGCATTCAAAAACCACTTAAATGCTTGCTTTGTGCCAAATGTCATGCTAGATTGAATTGATATTGTCAGAAACATTGGAGATTGATAATTCATTGGACGACAGAATATAGATTCAAAAAGATCTTGAAACTGAAAAGATGATGCCTAATAAGGTATAGAGTCATAGACTTTTTTGTTCAATCAGTTTCACAAATATAGACTAGGTAGACTTACAATTCGTTCTAGACTTAACAGTTTCTGTGGGAAAGCCATAAATTGTACTTTATTAAGAGCACAGTAAATCTGTAGTGTTGTATGATTGCCAAAATAGTGAATTTAATTATTGACTACCAGATGTACCTGGGGTAACATTTATTAGTCTGACAGATTTTGGATTTTATTAGAAAAATAATTATAGCATTTATTTGATGTATTGAAATCTTACTGTAATAAGTTGGGTTGCTTCTTTTATATGTCAGCAAAGTTTGTTAACTATTCGATATTTTTATTTGATTGATAATGTGGCATTAAGCATTTTTCTTATTTCCATTTGTTTTTTCTTTTGTCTTTGTTGTTCTTTCATTGCTTTACTATGATACTGTCCCTTTGATTCTTACCTTCAATCTATTATTAGCATTTTTTCTACAGTTTCTTAGATTATACTTGGTTTAGCTATTTAAATTTTCATGCCCATATTAAGTAGATACGCATTCAGATATGTAACATTCTTGTAAAATCACCATCTTCTTATTCCCAGTAGTGCCAACATGTTTAAAATAATAGGCCTGGTTTATCCCATAATGATTTAATGTTTGCGTATTCATTGACTGGATCATTTCTGTGAAAATCACCGGGAGGTTAACCTTGGAAAAACATCTTGAACATTTATAAAAATATATTAGAGAAAGATTGATAGAAGTATAGTATCTAGAAAGGGAGTCATTTAGTTTCTACTTGTATATTGGGTATTCTGCCCCAAGTACCATATTTTAAGCATACTGAAAAAGTAGAGAGAAAGAAGAACACTAGAAGGATTTGTGAGCACTGTCACTTTTAAAGAACAGTGGAAAGGACAGATAATGTTTAGTTAGAGAAGAATTATGAAACGAATGATAAAAATGCCTTCAAATATTTTAAAAGTTATCATGTGGAACATGGCATAGATATGCTACATATGGCTACACAGGACAAAGGCAGAAATGAAAGATTTTTGTGTAATATAGGAAGAAAATTATTAACAGTTTGAGCCATTAGTAATTTTGATTTGGGAAAGGTTTAATGGAAAAATTATTCTACATATAATAAAGTAATATTTTCAAGACAAGTGAAAGAAAAAGGTGTGAGTAGAAAGTAAGTTTGCCCATCCAGATGGAAGAGAAAGTATCAAGCTATGACCTAGTGAAAAATGTAAATTGGTGGGAGATAGAACTTAAGGAGAGTATCCATCTGGACTTCACAGTACATCTGCATTCCTCAGTAACCCTGCTTTTACAGCCACTGCTGGGACTGACTCAATACCTGTACTGCTTCCTAGCCTATCTATCTGACCCCTTTTATTTTCTCTTTCAGCCCTGACCTGAATACCCCCTTGCCTGTCTTTTTGTTTTTTCCAATTCATAATGTAGTAATTGTGTATCTATGGAGACTTCTTAGAATATCCCAAGATGCCACCTTTTTAGAAATTACCAGGTACTCACCTAAGCTGTTATACATGTATATTTAATGATAAAGTGAAGGGGACAGTATAAGGAAGAACATAACTAAATATGGTAATCCAAGATATTGTAGAGCTGTGAATATAGGAATGATGGTGCCTTCTAGCTCACATGAAAGGGATTGTAAAGTATTTACAATAACTTTTGATGGGGCATGATACCAAAGCAAAGTAAATCTGCTTTTCTTTTTTAAGTTTTAATTTTTAGATCTGCTTTGTTCAGTTTTACTATTATAGTGTCAAATTAGGCAAATTATTTGAGTCTGAAATGCTTTTTTCTAATGCTCATACTCAATGATGAATCTTAATATTCCCTAGATCACTGTGCAGAAATACCCATAGAAGCTCAACAGAAGAAGATGATTCATCTTCAGAAGAAGAAATGGAATGGAGTAATAACAGTTTGCTTCTGGCCAATCTTTCTATACCTCAGTTAGATGGAACTGCAGATGAAAATAGTGGTAAGTAAGCTAGTCTACTGTGAGCGTTTTGTTATTTAGGGGCTGAAAATATATTTGATTTTGAAAAATAGAATCACATACTCTACATAGTTGGCTAAGTGAGACTATGACAATACTATTAGATTTTGTCCTTCTCAAGGATGTTTTCTTTTGAGAGAATGCAGATAAAGTATGTTTTTTCTCATTTCTAAGAGGATAGCTTTTATCAGTCACTGATTAGAGCTTTATAAACTTTAATCAGTTTATCATAACATTTAAGCATAGAAAACTATAAGAAATATGCTTAGCTTATTTAAAGTGATAATGCAAAAAAAAAGTGGTAATGCAAAGATGAGTGTTATTTTATGGAAACTTTCCAAGGCAATGAGATTTTTCCCGTTATTCTCTCAAAAAGCATGAATATTGATACCATCTGTTTTTAATCAAAGGCATATGTGTTTAAAATAATGACTAATAGTCAAATGTAACTAACTCTCGATTATTCAGATTAAGATGTCATCCTAATGATAAAAACTACCTTTCTGTTGAGTTAACTGTTTTAAACATACAAATGTAATTTCATATAATTTCTTTCATGGTGATAGCATCATGATACAGGAAAATATTTTAAAAATTAGAAGAGTTGAAGTGAAGCAAATTCTTTTTTCCCCTCATTTCAGACAATCCACTGAACAATGAAAATTCTAGAACCCACTCTTCTGTGATTGCAACAAGCAAGCTATCAGTAAAACCTTCCATCTTTCACAAAGATGCTGCTACATTAGAACCCCCATCTTCTGCTAAGATTACCTTTCAGTGTAAACACACAAGTGCCCTTTCTTCCCATGTTTTGAACAAGGAAGATTTAATTGAAGACCTTTCACAGCCAAGCAAACTAGAGAAAAGTCTAGATCATTCAGTCACTTCTTTTACAAATGAAAGCACTTATTCTATGAAATATCCTGGATCTTTAAGCAGTACTGTCCATTCAGAAAACTCTCATAAAGAGAGTGGTAAGAAAGATGTCCTCCCAGTATCTTCCTGTGAAAGTAGTACTTTTGATTATGAAGACGATATTCCATCTGTTACAAGACAAGTACCAAGTAGAAAGTATGCAAACATTAGAAAAATTGATAAGGATGCCCCTTTTATACATATGAGCCGTCACACTAATGAAAGTACATTGGGCAAAAATTCTTTCAACTTTTCTGACTTAAATCATTCAAAGAGTAAATTATCCTCTGAAGGAAATGAAAAAGGAAACAGCACAGCTCTGAATAGTTTATTCCCTTCATCATTAAATGAAAATTGTGAATTGCTGTCTTGCTCAGGGGAAAATAGAACTATGATGCATTCTCTTGATAGCATTGCTGATGAAAATGGACTAAATAAACTTAAAATTAGATATGAAGAATTTCAAGAACATAAAACAGAAAAACCAAGCCTCAGCCAGCAAGCAGCACATTATATGTTTTTTCCCAGTGTTGTTCTCTCTAATTGTCTCAGTAGACCCCAAAAACTCTCTCCTGTGACATATAAACTACAACCTGGCAATAAACAGTCCCGGTTAAAAATGAATAAAAAGAAGCTTGCAGGTCATCAAGAGACTTCTACCAAAACTACTGAGACTGGATCCTCAAAAGATAGTTGCATACAAAATAATCCTTGTAATAGTAATAATTCTGAGAAGGATAATGTATTGGCTAGCGATTTAATTAAGGTCACCCGTGGAACTTTTGAAAATAAAACATCTACAGACAGTTTTGTAGACTGTCACTTTGGAGAAGGAACCTTAGAAACTGAGCAGTCCTTTGGATTGTATGGAAATAAATATACCCTTAGAGCCAAACGCAAGGTAAATTATGAGAACGAAGATAGTGAGTCAAGTTTTGTAACACACAACTCAAAAATTAGCCTACCTCATCCCATGGAAATTGGTGAAAGTTTAGATGGACCTCTCAAATCTCGAAAACGCAGAAAAATGTCTAAAAAGTTGCCCCCTGTCATCATAAAGTACATTATTATTAATAGATTTAGAGGGAGGAAAAATATGCTTGTGAAACTAGGAAAAATAGACTCTAAAGAAAAACAAGTAATATTAACAGAGGAAAAAATGGAACTGTATAAAAAACTTGCACCTTTGAAGGATTTTTGGCCAAAAGTTCCTGACTCCCCTGCAACCAAATATCCCATTTATCCATTAACACCAAAGAAAAGTCACAGAAGAAAATCAAAACATAAGTCTGCTAAGAAAAAAACTGGTAAACAACAAAGGACAAATAGTGAAAATATTAGAAGAACTTTGTCTTTCAGGAAAAAACGGTCACATGCTATTCTTTCTCCTCCCTCACCATCTTATAATGCTGAAACCGAAGACTGTGACTTAAATTATAGTGATGTTATGTCTAAACTAGGTTTTCTTTCTGAGAGAAGCACAAGTCCCATAAACTCTTCTCCACCCCGCTGCTGGTCTCCCACAGATCCAAGAGCTGAAGAAATTATGGCTGCTGCCGATAAAGGAGCAATGCTTTTTAAGGGTCCTAATGTATATAATAGTAAGACTGTTAATTCCCGTATAGGAAAAAATAGTCGAGCAAGAATGCAGGTTAAGAAATCAAAAACAAAGCTTGTTAATCCCTCTACAGTTTCTAAGAAAAGGAACAAACGAAATCAGACAAATAAACTAGTAGATGATGGAAAAAAGAAACCAAGAGCAAAACAGAAACAAAAAACAAATGAGAAAAATACACCAAGAAAGCACATAACACTAAAGGATGAAAAACTAAAATCTCAAGCTGGTACTGAAGTTAAGTTTGTGCTGAAACATCAGAATGTGCCTGAGACCTCAGATAATTCTGGAGGCTCTCAACTACTTTTTAAACAGAAAGATATGTCATTAATGGGCTCTGCTATAGATCATCCCCTTTCTGCTCCTATCCCCACTGGAATTCATGCACAACAGAATTTATCTGGCTGCTTTTCTTCTTTCCTAGAAAGCAAGAAACCTGTAGATTTGCAGGCATTCCCCAGTTCACGAGATGATGTGAATTCATCTGTTTGTAGTTCTTTAGGACCTGGAATCTCAAAAATTAATATTCAGCGGTCTCATTGTCAAAATGCTATGTTTACTCTAAAAGAATCAAGCTTGATTCAAAAAAATATATTTGACCTTTCAAACCATTTGTCTCAGGTAGCACAGAATACACAGATGTCTTCTGGTATAATGTCTCCAAAGATAGAAGAGAATGCAAATATACAAAAAAGCTATTTGTCATCTCTTGGAAAGTTAAATGAATATCGTAATTCCCTAGAATCAAAGCCAGACCAGACGTATGCCCCTAATTTTTTGCATTGCAAAGATAGTCAGCAGCAGATTGTGTGCATGGCAGAACATTCAAAGCACAGTGAAACTTGTTCTCCAGGAAATGCAGCTTCAGAGGAAAGTCAGATGCCTAATAATTGCTTTGTAACTTCTTTGAGAAGCCCAATCAAACAAATAGCTTGGGAGCAAAAACAAAGGGGTTTTATTTTAGACATGTCCAACTTTAAACCTGAAAGGGTAAAGCAAAAGCCATTGTCAGAAGCAATTTCACAAACCAAAGCACTTTCTCATTGTAGGAATCGAAATGTGTCAACACCTTCAGCATTTGGTGAAGGACAGTCTGGACTGGCAGTTCTAAAAGAATTGTTGCAGAAAAGACAACAGAAAGCACAAAATGCAAATAGTATACAAGACACGTTATCTAATAAACAGCAACCAAACAGAAATATCTCTGTTTCCCTTGAGCATAACAAATCAGTTAAACGAACACGATCAGTAACATCTCCAAGAAAACCTCGAACTCCTAGAAGTACAAAACCTAAGGAAAAAATTCCCAAACTTCTTAAAGTAGACTCTCTAAATTTACAAAACTCTGGCCAATTGGATAACTCCCTGTCAGATGATAGTCCCATCTTCTTTTCAGATCCAGGTTTTGAAAGTTGTTATTCACTTGAAGATAGCTTGTCCCCTGAACATAATTATAATTTTGATATTAATACAATAGGTCAAACTGGATTTTGTAGTTTTTATTCTGGAAGTCAGTTTGTCCCAGCTGATCAAAATTTACCTCAGAAGTTCCTAAGTGATGCAGTTCAGGATCTTTTCCCAGGACAAACTGTAGAAAAAACTGAGTTTTTAAGTCATGATAACCAGAAATGTGATGAAGACAAACATCATGCCTCAGACTCAACTGCATGGATTCGATCTGGTACTCTAAGCCCTGAACTATTTGAGAAATCACCCATAGATAGCAGTGAGAATCATCGCCACAGTCAGTGGAAAAATACCTTTCATCCTCTGACAACTCGGTCTAATTCAATTATGGAGACTTTCTGTATCCAGCAGTCAGAGAACTGTTTAAATGAAAAATCCAGATTAAATAGGAGTTCAATAAGCAAAGAAGTGTTTCTTAGCCTCTCACAGCCGAGCAGTTCAGACTGGATTCAAAGTCATACCAGAAAAGAAATGGGGCAGTCTCTTGATGCAGTCAATACTTCTTTTACTACAATACTATCCTCCCCTGATGGTGAACTTGTAGATGCAGCCTCTGAAGATTTAGAATTGTATGTTTCAAGAAACACTGATGTGTTGACACCAACTCCTGATAGTTCGCCAAGGTCTACCAGCTCTCCCTCACAATCTAAAAATGGCAGTTTCACCCCTCGAACAGCTCACATTCTGAAACCACTAATGTCCCCACCAAGTCGAGAAGAAATTATGGCAACTTTGTTGGATCATGACCTTTCAGAAACCATTTACCAAGAACCATTTTGCAGTAATCCTTCTGACGTACCAGAAAAGCCCAGGTAATCAGAATTATTTTTCCCCTTGGGTCACTCTGAATAATTATAATGTATGTAACAAAATTTGGTAACTGACTACTACTTTCTTCTCTGTGATACTGTATTTGTAAGTATATCATTATGAAAGCAATTTTGTAATTATGGACTTATTAAAAGAATTCACAAACTGGGTGGATGGTTGTACCCAGAGAAATTTATTTAAGTTGATCAGTGTTGGTCTTGGATCTGTTATTTTGCACTGCATCAGCATTAAAGGATTAGAGACTGTCTATGACACAATGCCAAGAAGGATGTCATAATACTTTTATAGTATTATCATTTTAAAGATGGTATTTATTTCTAAAGTGGTAAGCTTTCATAATTTTAAAAAGAACTTTGTTTTTAAAAATGTTTGAAAATAAGCATACATATATTTTAAATACTCTTAGAATATTTCTCTAAATGAAGATTATTTTAAGTTGTTTCTATTACATACACTCTCTTTTCATATTGCCAACATCTTCATTCATATTGTTACTGTTTGTGCATTTATTAGGAGTACAAGGTGGACTTTGATTCCCCTCATCTCTTTTTTTAAGAATCTTTTCAGAAAAGTGATAAACAGAGAGACAGATCCGTGCACACACACAGCTAGTAGCAAAAGGTGAAGGTTTATAAATAGACCACAGCCCTGGCCTATTTATAAACCAGTAGTTAAGTAGGTATCCTGTCCTGCCTGCATCACCAAGGTAGAACGTATCTGATAAGAGCTAAATTGGGGGACAAGGCTTAATCCAGGAAGTTTAAGGGATGGGTTTTGGCCCTGCCCCTGTGTCTATTTACCTAATCAGTTGCAGAGAGAGGCAGTTCATTTCAGCCATCCAGTCAGAAGCAGAGCAGAATTGCCAGGACTGCTGAGGCAGACCCTGCTTGATCTAAATGATGGAAAGAGATAGGATGTGCCAGCAAAGGCAAGAGGCCACACAGCATGTATGCACTGACCTTGAGCAGCACTGTGTTCCTTACCCTACTGAAACAGACAGTGAATGCCAGGCTTTTTACCCAGCAGATTAGCAGTAATTTCTGCAAGAGTCCCATTTAAGAAAAGGGTGAGAAAAAGTGATCAGAAATATAGAGTAGAAGTTCCCTCCTCTAAGGACTTGAAGTGAAAGGTAGAAAATCCCTCACCCTACCTCACCCCCGCACTGCCTAGCACATAGTTTTGCTGTTCTTTTGTGTCTGGTACCCACATTTGGTTTTTTAACATGAATGGAACTCTTTATTTCACTGTCAGAATATATGGACATATGTTCCTTAGCCATTAGTTTCCATTATTTGGGGGACTTTGACTTTACCAGTAGTGATTGTGGTATATTTTTTCATCTATATTTTCTTCCTTAGCCTTACACATCTTCATAATTCTTAGTTAGCTTATCATGTCCTAGTCATTTACTCCCTATGTCCTAGTCATTTACTCTATTAATTGTTGTCCAACTTTGGCACTTGTTCTGCAGCTGAAATAAGAGGATGATAGTCATTATATTTGAAATTTGTACCCTGTACAAATTTTTCTAATTAAAAACTATGTATTCACTGTAGAAAATTTAGGAAAAGAAGAAATAAAAATGACACCATTTCTCTACCTAGTAACAACCATTATTAATATTTTAATGTTTTCATTTTTAAGTATATTTTTTATTTTGTTTTATTGATACGTTCTTACTATAGTCACAGTATTATGTTGAAATTGATTCACTCACCATTATAATGTAAACATTTTCCAAATTTATGAGTGTCTTGAAACATCATTTTAAATGGCTGCATAATATTCTATCACGTGCATATTACTAGATAGAAAGGTTGTTCTCTGTTTGGCTACTGTAGAGAATTATGTGATACCTTCTTCATAAAGCATTTCTTGTATTTTGGAGTCTTAAAACTCTCAAAATAGGATGACTGAAAAATTTAAAGCTCTTGATATATATTACAGCATGAGTTGTAGCAGTTAGCATGCTGCTGACAATATTCAAGAAAGCTGAACTTACCACACCTCAGCAATTTTTGCTTATCTTTTACTTCATTATGATCTTTGTATTATTAATATTAGAGTTGGGTATAGTCACATGTGTACTCATTTCTTTAAATAACAATAATTCTCCTAATTTTTCATAAAGCTGCAAGGTAGGTGCAGGGAAGGTGCTAGTCCTGATTATGGAGTTAACTAGGCAACCCACTCCAGTACTTTTGCCTGGAGAATCCCATGGACAAAGGAGCCTGGTGGGCTGCAGTCCATGGGGTCGCGAAGAGTCGGACACGACTGAGCGACTTCACTTTCACTTTTCACTTTCATGCATTGGAGAAGGAAATGGCAACCCACTCCAGTGTTCTTGCCTGGAGAATCCCAGGGACGGCGGAGCCTGGTGGGCTGCTGTCTATGGGGTCGCACAGAGTCGGACACAACTGAAGCGACTTAGCAGCAGTAGCAGCAGCAGCAGCAGCAATAGGAGCTAGAATCTTTCCATATATAGGGGGAAAGGAAATGTGGTAACTCTGGTGCTGTTCCTGCAGCTCCAATCAAAAATAAGAATTCAGTTCATTGAGTTTTATCTAGAAAGTGACCAGGTCATTTGGGAAATCATGCCCTACAAGAAGTAATTGAAGAAACTAAGAATGATCTTCATACTCATGAGAGATACCATGAAGAAGAAAAAAAGTAATATTATGTTGCTGCAGAAGGCATAAATACATGACCTGTGGATATATTAGAGAACGAAATTTAGCTTAATACTTACAGTAACTATTAGAAACTAAGCCAGGTTTCCTTTTAATTAGTGATTCTTCACATACATTAGTACCATTTAACCTATATGCATGCTGCCAACTGCTAAGTTCTTACATTAGTATTAACCTTTTTCATGTAAAGAGAAAGAATTACAGTAGTTTACATTGTGTGTGATTTTTTGTAATGTTTGAGAGAATTTGGCAGGGTATAAAGACTTGTTTGAACTGACAGGCTTTGCTAGACTGCTACATAGAGAGTAGAGAATGTATAAAGAGGTTATAGATAAAATCCGGGGTATAGTCTCTGATGATAAATTCTTCCAGCGTATTTATTCGGAAAGTTATTTAAGATGAATAGAGGAAAGGAATCGGACGTGTCTGTACCATCTCCTTGAAAAGAAGGCTTCATTGGACACTTGCTTTCCCTGGTATTGATGATACCTTCCAAAGGAAGTTAATTTAGTAGTGATATACCTGTTAGAAAAAGCATATTGAGGCTAAAGATAGAATGTACTTGCATAAAATATATGTTTGTGGAGGTTGGGGCATAGGATATGAAAACAGAAGAAAGAAATAGGCATTTTTAAAACTCCAAAAAGAACTTTTAAAAATCTCTAAGTTAAGGAGCTAAATATTTTGGTAATTTTTCTTTGAGACGAAACAGTTGTTCTAAAATATGTTGCTTATAGGGAGATCGGTGGACGGCTTCTCATGGTAGAAACTCGACTTCCAAATGATCTGGCTGAGTTTGAGGGAGACTTTTCTTTGGAAGGACTTCGTCTATGGAAAACAGCCTTCTCAGCAATGACTCAAAATCCAAGACCTGGGTCACCCCCTCGCAATGGCCAAACAGTTGTCAATAAAGGATCAAGTAATAACCGTAAAATGGCTGAAGATAAAAAAATTGTGATCATGCCTTGCAAATGTGCCCCAAGTCGACAACTGGTTCAGGCATGGCTTCAAGCCAAAGAAGAATATGAACGTTCCAAGAAACTGTCTAAAACGGAGCCAACTGGAGTTGTAAAATCTGCTGAAGACTTCAGCTCTTCAGTTAATCCAGATGACAGACGTGTAGCGCCTCCAAAAATGGATACAACTCTGCATATACTCCCCACTACAGCACATACCAAGGAAGATGTTGACAATTCTCAGATTGCTTTACAAGCGCCAACCACAGAATGCCATCAGACTGTAAGTGAAAGTCAGACGCTGCCACTAGTTGCTTCTGCAGATGATGAGGAGAAAGATCAGGATGATGATGATGACTATTATATTAGTTATAGCTCTCCTGATTCTCCAGCAATTCCCCCTTGGCAACAGGCAACATCCCCAGATTCCAAAACATTAAATGGAGTTGACAGACTCTCATCACCAGTAGAGGACCTACATTCTCTGAGTATTGAGAACTTATTAAAGCCTGTAAAAGATGGTGTACAGAAGAGCCCCTGCACTGAGCCCCAGGAGCCTCTAGTGATATCCCCAATTAATGTTAGGACAAGAACTGAGATATGTGAATCACTTTGCCTTCATAGTACACCAATCATACAGAGAAAACTCCTGGAAAGGCTTCCTGAGGCAACTGGCCTTAGCCCTTTGTCAACAGGTAAGTTTACAAACAACAGAAAGTCACCATAGAGCTCTTCAGATACCAGAAATGAAAGCAGCATTGACTGACTATGTAATGAAAATCAGAGCTTTTTAAATGTAATTTTAGCTCAGCTAATGAGAGGTTATTGTTATTTTATCATGTCTTAGATATCCTCACATGATAACTTTTTTATCTTTGTGCTGCAAAATATACTCACATCTGTTTCCATCCTTTCTGGGTAAAATGTAAGAGGCCTCTCAGAAACCTTATCTTCTTCTCAACTTAATTTTTCCTACTGGCTTTGATATATGCAGATATTTCCCACCCTGTAAAATAGAAAACCAAACACCTGTCTTGACCTTTCATCTTTTAGCCTCTACCCTTTTTCCTCTCATTTAAAGCCAAATTTCTTAAAAGATCTCTCTAATTTGACAGCTCTATTGCTTTACATTCTACTCATTTGTCAGCCCACTCTAAACTGGTTTCTGCCCCCATCAATTCACCAGTATGGATCTTGTGAAGATTCTCTATAATCTTCATGTAGCTAAAGCCAGTGGATGTTTTTCAGTCTTTCTATCACATGCCCTCCAAGCAGCCATCATTCTTATGACCACACCTTCCTTCTTAGAGCTGCTTCTCCCTTTGGCTTTACCCCTACTCCTCTGTTTCTTCCTACTTGCTTTCCTTTGAAGTTTATCTCACATTCTCAGTTATTACCTGAATATTGTAGTTTATTATTTTAGCCTTAAGCTTTCTTTACTCTGTGTTCTCACCCTCAATGACCTAGTTCCTGCCCACAGAATTGATAATTCACAAATTTAAATTTCCAATTCAGAATTCTCTTTTAAGCTTCAGAACACTATATCCAGCTACCTTTGGCATTTCCACTTGAATGCTCAAAAGCACCACAAGGTCAGTATTTTTTAAACTTAGTTTATGATCTCATTGCATCCATTCACTACCAATCACCTAGCACGCTTTCCACACATACATACATGCCCACACATTGAAAACTATTCCTTATTGGAATGGACAGTACCACCAGTTCCTCTTGTCACTGAGTTACGCAGGTTAGAAATAGTGGTCTTATTTATAATATCACCTGATTCCCTCACTGCCCATCCTGTGGTTTTCACACTTCTTTGTTTCCTAAATTACCCAAAACTCTCTACCTCTGTCTCTGGTACTACCAAGCCCTCATCTCTCACCTGGGCTTCTACCCTAGCCTTCTTATTCACCCTTAACAATTTCCAGTTTTTTTGTTTGGTAGTCAGGGAAAATTCCCACTCTTTTCCTAGTTAATTTCTATTCTTTCTTTAGATTTTAGCTCAAAAAAGCCCTCCTAATCCCCTGACTAGATAAAATTTCTCAATTATCTTCTGCTTTGTTGTACTTACCCCAGTTATCATTTTACTTTTCTATATGTCTGATTCTCTCTCTAGACCTCACAAGGGTACAAGATTATTTTTTCTTCATCTTCATAAATACTTGATAAATCAGTGAATAAATGGATTAAATGATTCCCTAGGGTAATAACTGAGGTATAAAATTCAACAACTAAAATCTAAATGTTTTTATTTAATAGTACAAATATTAAAAGTTATTTTAGTGTGGGAATCACAGGTTTGAATCAGTTTCATTTTAAATTGTGAAGTCTTTGTGAAGAATTTATACGACAATACTCATGGATGGTACCTAAGAGTTGAAACAACAAAAATTAAAACTACACAGAAGCAGGCAATGTTGATTTGTATGTTAAATATAAAATTTCTTTCTGCAGAACCAAAAACCCAGAAATTGAGTCATAAGAAAGGAAGTAATACTGACGCTCTTAGAAGAGTACTCTTAACACAAGCAAAGGTAACTATGCTAAACATATTTAAAAATCAGTGGAAGATCCATTCTTATTCTTGGATTTCAGTTAGATAATTGATAACTTTGTGTCTCAATTTTTTAATAATTTTATTATATTTTTGCATCATTTATTTACATGTCTTTGAGACAACAAGAAATTGCCTAATTAAAAAAATTTTTTGTTGTTGTTGGGATCTAAAAGATTCTTATATGTAAATACAAATATTACAGAGAAAGTGAATATGATAGCCAAAATGTGGATTATGAGGATACAAATACATTAACTGATTACTGGCAAAATCAGAACAATCCAATGACAGCAGAGCTCAAGTAAGTGATTTTTGATCCCACCAAAAATATATCCTTTTTCTTGGTTTATTACTTTTTTCTCAAATATAGCATTATTGATTTTTCAGTTCATTTTACTAAGTATCAAAGGAAAGCAAAATTATTTATTACCAAAACTCTGAAAAATCATAAATGTCTTTATTCAAATACTAAAAGTTGTTGTAATACTTAACTGGAAATACATGGTTATGTGAAAAAAGTATGCATTAGACAGGTATCCTTAGAAATATATGATAGAGATCACTTCTGTATTGGCCACTTCTTGTAAATATCATTAACTACATAAAATATATTTTAGTATTTCTATTTTGAGATTACAAATGCTTTTTAAAACTATCATTTTTAAATCAGTATTGAATTAAAAGTCATATATATTAAAAACAAGTATGAGTGTACTATGAACATAAATCAACACTTTCAGGAAAATGGTTAATGGATTTGGAAATCAGAATATGTATTTTTTTATTTTTTTACAAAGATAGATTCTATTCTTTCTAACCCCTTGAAAATTATGCTCTAGTTTATCTTTCAGATACACGTTGTATTAGGGTAAAATACAAAGCCACAATTTTAAATCTTTTATACATTTTAGCCAGACTACTTGCAAATATATTGCTTGCTTGCTTGTCATATTTCCAAGAAAGGTCAAGATAAATGTCCATGTGGTACAAATGTCAACTCTCTACTCTATTATTTTCAATATTTGGGGTTTGTAAACTCAAGAATCAATATATGGTTGACTTACACATTATATCAGATATTTCTACACATACCCAATTCTGGTATCTTGAGTAACTAGCCTGAAAAAAATGCAAATAAAATACTTAAGTTTCTTCTTTTACTTAAGGAGATGGTTACTAGTTTATCGTGTATTACTAAATGCATAAAGTTATCTAAGCAGAAATAAGTAATCAAAAGAAAGGAAATAATTGCTCATTACTTTTTTCTGGCTCTGTGTTTTTTTTTTCAATAGAATCAATTTGCAGCAGTAAATACCCCAAAGAAAGAAACTTCTCAGATTGATGGACCGTCCTTAAACAATACTTATGGTTTCAAAGTCAGCATACAAAACTTACAGGAGGCGAAAGCTTTACACGAGGTAAAACTGCAACAGTAAGGACACATACACACTTTAACTGTTATGTTTTATTCTATGGTACAAGTACAGAAATTTTTTACAGAGAGGAATACATTGAATTCTATACCTATTCGTCTTTATCTTGTTCTTATTATCCTTGCTATTTTATGTATTTGTATAAAACAGAGAAACCTTTAAAGTAGTCATCAGTTATTGAGACTGCTTTGTGGTTTCACAATTTTCTCAAATCTTATACCTGAAATTTTTAAAAAGAAGCTAAAATTTAGAAAACGTTTCTCAGCTATTTGAAACTCTAGTATATTACTCTGGGATTGTTATATTACCATGTTATATCACATCCCAAATGTGATACCTACTTGTATTTTCTGTTTGGTTGACTTAGTGGATTATTGCTTGTATAATTCATTTGTTCATGTAATCTTTATAACCCAGTTATCTTCACAGCACAAACCATATGCAAAGACTAGGAAGCTATCTTGAAAAAAAATGTACATTCTTACTGGAGAATATGTATGAATGGTTCACTGTAAATTTATCTGTATTCACTGTTAATTTATCTGTGTTTACTGTAAATATTTCTGTAAAGAAGACACAACTCAGAACGTGTCTGACTGACAAGGAGGTGAAATTAGAATATATTTTCATCGTTTATATGTGTGCTGTCGGAATGGTAGCTACTAGCAGCATGGTTATTGAGAATTTTAAGTTTGGCTTACATATCTAGGAATGAAATTTTAGATTTCATTTAATTTTAAGTAATTTATTTCCATTACAGCTTTTGCAGCCTCACTGAGATGTGCCATAAATGTAAAATGCATACTGATTTCAAAGATTTAATAGGAAAAAAGAATATGAAATACCTTATTAGTAATTTTTTTTTATTGATTACATGCTCAATGGGTAGTTTTGATATATTGATTAAGTGAAAATATTTTAAATTAATTTAAGCTATTCTTACCTTTTTTAATGTGAGTACTGGAAAATTTTATATTATGAATGTGACTTTCATGTTTCTTTTGGTCAGTGCTGGTTTATACAGTTGTTTTATGTCTTTGCCCTTATAGCAGAGAATATGATTCTTTTGGTTGGGTTTTTGATCTCCAGTAGGTTCTGGCTTCTGAGAATTAGATTGAGTTGACTAAGAAAAATTTAAATATTGTCCTCATTTTTACCCTAACTTTGATCTAAGATTTTTACTTTTTTAGAATTAGATCAGAACATAGTCTCCCTAATAGTTTATTTGCACATTTCTTCATTCAGCAGCATTCATTTAGTTCCTGTTTTATATCTGGTCCTATACTATCCCCTGAAGCTCAGATAAATTAAATAACAAGCTCAGGAATGTTTATCTTATAAAGTACACACCCAAAATTCAAAAATTAAAGAAAATACTTTGTAAAAAACATTTATTAAAGCAAATCTGATAGACCTTAACAAAAAGACTTGTCGCATTTGATTTTTTCTGTTATTATCTGAAAAACATATTTTCCTTCTTATACTGTTGTTTTATTCTATGTAATCCTATTTCAGAATCTTGGGCCTTCTTGAAATTAAAATCTCTTTGAAGGTCTGGCAAGTTGTTCATAGCTTCCACACACGCTTTCTGAGTCTCAAGGCACAGTCCAGATAGCCACCTAGTGGTCAGATAGGGAATGCACCAAAAAACCCTCTACTGTATGTACTTGATTCCTTTTACTAGGAAATTGTGCCCCAAGCATTTTTCCTGTTTTCCATTACCCTGGGCTAATCTCTCTCTCTCTCTCCTACATATAAAGTACTCAATGCAGAAAAAGAGGTTTGTATTCCCTTTCCTTACCCCTTCTTTACTGATCCCACTCAGTAAATCTCTCTCCATCTCATCAGTCCATATGTTGGCTTAAAAAAATACCCCTAAGAACTATAATGCATTTTATATTGAGGAATGAAAAGGCAAAATTGGAGTGTGAAATTTGGCCTAGTGTATAAATAAATCAACTCCAGAACTCTTTTGACCCGAAATTGTCTTCAGTCTTCTCCATAGTTTGTCCACATGTTCCTTCTTTTCTAATTAAACTGATTTTTTGTTTTGTTTTGTTTAGGTTTAGGGAGGTTTCCATTTCACAATTTTTGGAGATTTGTTTTATTCCATATGCCTTATACATGAATAATTAATGTTCTTTATATTTTAAAAAGTACTTACTAACAAATTTACTGATGAATGCATGCACTATTACATGTACATGGTAAAAAAGTTCAAGACAAAAATATTTACATTGAAAAGTAAGCTTCTCTCCCACCTGAGTTCCCTTCCCCGAAAACAATAAACAGTTTTGTGTTTTTTGTCTCTTTGCAGACATTTTCTATGCATGTGCTTAACATTTTTTAATATGTGGAACCATATTACACTCGTTTATTCCATTTATCATTGTATTATGGTGATCTTTCCATATTAGGACATATAGATCTGGCTCATTCTTTTCAAAATGTTAAAGGTTACAGAGCATTCATTCTGTGTAGCATTTATGTATGCCACCTAATTTATTGGCAGTGACCAGTTCCAAACTGATAGAGATTTAGGTTTTTAGCTCTTTATAACTTATAAAAACTGAAAATAGTATCATCTTAGTAAACATCTTTGTGCATATATTTTGCCTACATACATAGTATATCTACAGGATACATTCTCAAGAGTAGGAATGCTAGATTGAAGGGCATGTCTTGTTTTTAATTGAAATAGTTGATTTACAATATTATATGTTTCAGGTATACAGTGATTCAGTATTCTTATAGATGGTACTCCATTTAAAATTATAAAATAATCGCTATATTTCCTTGTGCTGTACAATATATCCTTGTTGCTTGTTTATTTTATACATAGTGTTTTGTATCTCTTAATCCTCTATCCCATCTTGACCTTCCCCCTTCTCTTCCCAGTGGTAACCACTAATTTGTTCTGTCCTTATAAAATTTTGATTGATATTATTTAGTTGTCCTCCAGAGATATCTACTAAATTCTACTCCCATCGCTAAGGAGAATTTCTGCATTTACATTTCTTTAACAGATAGCATGCACGATAAATACAAACTATAGATCCTTTATTAAACTAAGGTGACCTGAATAATTGCAGTATTGTAACAGGAGTCTCCTATTTTCCACTGCCAGATATATGTGTATCACTGGTACAGTAATGGCTATAATTCCAGCTGTAATCATGAATCCAATCTATATCTTTTTTTCTTATTCAGAGTTTATTCTTAACTCTGTCTTAGAGAACTAAGTAAGGATTACTGTTAAGAATTTTTACTAGCATAGGGAATTAAGTGTAAAAAGCAAAAATATTACGTTTTTTGGATTACATGTCAAAGAGAAAATGCGCATGGTCAAAAACCTGGCTGTTGTATAGTTGACATCTTACAATTCTTATGATTTTTTTTTTCAGGAAAAACTATTCTAAAAATTGCCTATTATATATGAAAGTCTAAGTAACTTTCAGAGAATTAATAAGTAGGAGTTTCAAACTGAAAAATAGAACTCTTTTGAGTTTAAAGTACAGGTAGAACAATAGTTAACTGGATAGAAAGTAAAAAGTAACAGACTTTGGTTTGAATGTACAACCTTTTGGCCTAGGCATTTTTCTCAAATAGCAATTGAGAAAATTGAGAGGCACTGCATGTTCTCTAGAGAGAGAGTTTTTAAAAGAAAAACATGAATTGATTTAATCTGATCTTAGAACTAAAAACCTAGTTTTAATTTGTGGAATGTTAAATTATGAATGTGTCCTATATAGCCATTTTTCTGTAATTTTACACATGTATTTCCTCAGAGCCTTAGTGAAACATACTACTTTCAACTTGACTCAATAAAATGCTTAAAACCATTGTATTTGTTTCCTTTTATAGATACAAAATCTTACCCTAATCAGTGTGGAATTACATGCTCGAACTAGACGAGACTTAGAACCAGATCCTGAATTTGACCCAATCTGTGCTCTGTTCTACTGCATCTCATCTGACACTCCACTACCGGATACAGACAAAACAGAACTCACGGGTGTAATCGTGATTGATAAAGACAAGACAGTGTCTAGTCAAGGTATTGGTCATTTTTATTAATTTTATACCTACATACCCTAGGAAGTATGTAGGCTTCCCTGGTGTCTCAGACAGTAAAGAATCTGCCTGCAGTGCAGGAGATCTGGGTTTGATCCCTGGGTTGGGAAGATCCCCTGGAGAAGGGAATGCCTATGCACTCCAGTATTCTTGCCTGGAGAATTCCATGGACCAAGGAGCCTGGCAGGCTATAGTCCAAGGGGTCCCAAAAAGTTGGATATGACTGAAGGACTGACACTTTCACTTTCACCCTAGGAAGAACCTTTTATTGGGGCAGTTTCTGTGCTCAGAAACTGATGGTTAGGAGTTATGGTTAGGAGTTCCCTCAAATAGTACTATTTTGTTGATTATGCATCCATGAGTTTCCTACCATGCACATCTTATAATCTGTTATTGTATCAGATTGAAATAACTGATTCCCTAGTGTTAAACAGAACTTTCAATACTAGGATACATTCACCTTGGCTTTGATGTATATTGTTTTGGCTATTGCTGTATTCAGTTTGCCACTGTTATATTAGGATGTGTGCACCTATGTTCATGAAGAAGACTGGCATTTAATTTTCATTTCTTACATTGTGCTTATAAAACTTTGGTAATAAAGTTTTGCTAGCCTTAAAAAAAAAACTTTTCTAAATGTTTGCTGAGGTGGGAGTAGGAAGTGTTGTATATAATTTTGTCTTAGATTCATTATTCTTGAATTATTGTTAGAAGTCAGAAGCAGTACAATATAAAGAGCTTAATAAAATTTCCAATTAGCATATCTAATTTGATCTAAATATTATATGAAATACTAATTGTTAATGCTGAATTCAAATGATTGTGTATCTATAGATTGGGTGGACAGTCTTCCTTATATATACATGCTGGTATTTGGCTGCTAATACAGAGTTTTTCTTTGCTTTAAGAAGTTAAGTTATGGACTTTTCCTGGTGGTCCAGTGATTAAGACTCCACCCTTCCAGTGCAGGGAGTACAGGTTCGATCCCTGGTCAAGGAACTGAGATCCCACATGCCATGCAGTGTGGCCAAAAAATTTTTTTTTTTAATTTAAGAGTTACTACTGTAAGTTAATGGTTTGCAAACTACTTAAGGTATATTCCGATTTTGTTGATATTTCTTCATAAATACATATACTTTAAGTTTAGAGGCTCTTCATATAGGATACCACATAAGGCATTTTATAAAATACCAAGTGTTCTTTGGCAATTTTAAATAGTAATATCTGAATTCAGTCAATTGAGGAGGAAGGTTTAACAGAACAAAACTGTTCAGAAATTTGCAATTTAATCAGTGATATGCTTGAGCTGGCTTGTACCAGCTCATGAGCCAGTTGCTAAATTTTCATGAATTTTTTGAAGTAGTTGATGTCACATTGGTAGTTTGAATTTAGCCATAGTCAGAATTTCTCATGTCTTAGAAATAAGCAAGCAGAGTACAAATCAGGGCTTTTTTTCCCCCCCATGGAGAGGTGCTTGTAAACATTCTCCAGCATACCACTAATTAAAATATTCTCGTCTAAGCAAAGCTCTTCCTGTAAAAAGAAATAAAGTAATAAAATTTCTTTTTGGGTGACATGTTATCTAGGGAATTTTGTGAATGTAGACTTTTTAGGAAAATAGCTGAAAATATAAAATTTGAATTTTCAGTTGTATATTGTACTAGAAAACCTTTAAGAAAATTTTCAGGAAACAATTATGTGTTTACTTTGGGGAAGCTGTCTTATTTTAAAGTATTCTACTTGTGTAATTTTACTCAAAAGTTAGATAATATTACTTAACACAATTATATATAGTAAACATTTTGTTTATTTCTTAGATATCAGATATCAGACCCCATTACTTATTAGATCTGGAATCACAGGACTAGAAGTTACCTATGCTGCTGATGAGAAGGCACTTTTTCAAGAAATTGCAAATATAATAAAGAGGTATTGTTTTTATTTTCTGATTTTTCCAGCTTTTGTTCCAGTCCTTTTGTGCTATTGCTGAGTAATGTAGGTGAAGGTAAAAAAAGAGAAAGTGAGTCCCTTCCTGTGGCCCTTGAAAGAAAAGTTATTCTGGAAAGGATTTTGCTCTCATCTCCAATCACCATCATCATTTCCATCAGATTAGGGATAAAAAAAAGAATATTCTATTCTCAGGATTGAGGGGCCAGTGAAAAACAAATACTAGCTTAGCTTCTAGTTTTTTCCAGTTAGATTTTAGCATTTTTCTGTGGTGATGAAATAATAACTTAACTATAAAGCTAAATTGTATCATTGATTAAATAGAGTTCTACCCTAGGAACCACCTTTCAATACCTTTTTACTTTTTTTTTAGAAAATGTTTTCTGAGTTCTAAACACATCCATCTTTCCAAAAACTTTGGATTATAATCTGTTCATAAATCTAGGACTATCTGGTACATACCCTTTTGTGTACATAATTTCTTAAAAATCTCTTTTGACCATTTGATGTTGGCTTTGATGTTTGATAGTAGAATCTTGTCAAAATTTATGAAAAAGATGTTTTACCAAAGCTGTTTTAATTTAAAAATAAAACAATTAAGTGAATCTCTTGCATTTTCTCAAGAGTATAACTCTTAGTAGCCATGTGTTTCACTTTTCTAGAAACTTAAAACTTCTGCCTGTTGCTAGGTTTAGGTTTTTAAATGCCTAAAAGCAGGCTGGAAAATACTCTTTGGATTCTGATGTATGGAGAAAAGCTGTCCTTGAGCATGTTGTTACATTCAACGCTTTCTGTTTTGCTTTGGAGAACTTTTTCTTGTAAAAGTGAGATGATATTAAAGATCACTGATGATATTTTACTGACTCAACATCTGACTGAATCCCAAATGGTTTAACACAAACTATTTTGAAAATTAGAACCTAGGAGGGGTATGATGAGGTGAGAGGGAGGTTCAAGAGATATGGGACATATGTATACCTATGGCTGATTCATGTTGATGTATGGCAGAAACTAACACAATATTGTAAACCAATTATCCTTCAATTAAAAAGAATCTTTTAAGAAAGAAAATTAGAACACCAGAAAACATTTTCAAAGAAACAAAATTAGATGTCAGAGCATCAAAAAAAAAAAAAATTATATGCTACTCTCCACCACTCTAGGGAGGAAAAAAGAGGAATGTATTTTTACTATTTATAGCACTGGTGACTGGATGGATTCCCATCCACTTGAGTCTTAACCATTGTCAGTCCTATCTTTTATCTTCTCACACAGCTTGTCAACATGTCAGGTACTTTCCGTGCTCACACTGCAAGCAGCTTAGCAAAAGGAACATGTAAGAGTTTTAATCAAATACCATTTTATGGGCCAATGCATATCCAATAATGTCCCTGGGCTTTGTAGGCTTGTGTTCTCCTTGTTAGGTATATTCCTAGCAATAGGATTACCTGCCAACATTGAGAATCTTGTCAGTCATTTGCAAGTGTAGTAAATTTCTTAAATGTCCATAACACGAATTATACTAGTTGTTAAGTGCAGTAAAGAAAATAAAATTAACTTCTGGTTCTTACTCTACATCACATGGCTACTAGAAAGAGAAGAAGAATAATTAAATATTAGCATTTCAATTCTGTAATGTTGTTTATGTATTACTCCAAACAACTCCCTAAAAGGTTATTTCCTTCTTAAACCTCATTTATTGAGTACCTACTTAACACAGGCTTTGCTAAGAGGGTAGGCTTGGGAGTCAGCCATCTCTGTCTTTTTGTCTTTGTCTCGAGCAAGTTACTTCTCTCTCTAAACTTTAATTTCCTCATCTGTTAAATGGGTAATAAGTATTAGAATTAAGTGCGATAAAGCACATAAAACTCTTAGCCTGGTCAGTACTTAAATATTAACTCTGTAAAATACAGTGCTAGGTGCTGAATATAAAACTGAATTAAATACAGAGGCATAGTCTCAAAGAGGTTTATCATCTTTATTTTTTCATTCTTAATATTTACTTCCTCAGGTGGCAAACACGTAAAGTCATGTAAAGTGCTATTAAACAAGTAAAACCAGATCCATTCTTGTCACAAACATTTTTTATCTTTCTCTGTTTCCTTGAACTGTTACTTACGCATTTCCCCAGCCTCCCTAACTTAAACAATTTGAGTTCTGAGTACTACCTTTTTCTCTTCTTTAGTCCATGCATTAGTCCCTCTTATCCATTTAACCTCAGAATTAGTTTTCAAGATCATTCCTTCTCCTCTCCCCATGCTCCTGGCCACTCCCCAAGTTAGAGCCCTTTCACCTCTCATCTGTACAGGTCTTGGTGTTATCTACAATATAAGTTGTGAAGCAACTTTTTTCTGCCTAAGCAATAAAATCATTTTCATGTTTCTGGTGCTTCCATTTTCTCCACAGTTTTGTTCTTCACTACTAATTGCATTTACTCAACCTTGTTCTTTCTATAACTTTCAGAAACCTGGTAGAGTGAATAAAATTTACAAAAATTAAAGAACAAGTCACCAAGATTTTGTTACTGTCACCAAATGTGTTCACAGAAGAAATATGGAATCCTTGGAACTTTGAACTTGAAACAGATATCTTATCAGCTTTGAGAGTCTTGTAAGACTGAACAACCTCTGGGTCAAAAAATAAATATACATGATCTGAAAATGTTGAAATGACACAGGTTTTCTAAAAGAACCAAATCTTTAATATAAATCTATTAAGAGTAACTTTTGTTTTTTTCAGCAGTCGTCTCTGAGCTGTAGTAGTTTACAAAAGATACACTTGTTAATTGAGGAAAAATTTTCATAGCTATCAAAAAATAAGTGTGTTTAATCAATCTATTAACCATTTACCACAACAGAGCAAGTTGCTGATTGGAAAGATAATTCTTACAGTAATAAGATGTTACATGAGTCAAAGAAATTCAGATGAAGAAATTGGAAGAACCTTGTTAACAGTTACAACAGAAGAGCTCTGTAATAATTTGGCATCCTCTTCATGCTGTACCCATGCTTAGAAATGTATATGATAGGTGCTCCAGCAACCTTTCTTAAGTTCAGAATGCTTTTTATCGTTTAGTCGCTAAGTCGTGCCTGACTCTTTGCAACCCCATGGACTGCAGCATGCCAGCCTTCTGTGTCCTCCATTGTCTCCCAGAGTTTGCTCAGATTCATGGTCCGTTGAGTCTGTGATGCTATCTAACCATCTCATCCTCTGCCATCCCCTTTTCCTATTGCCTTCAGTCTTTGCCAGCATCAGGGTTTTTTCCAATGAGTCCCCTCTTCGCATCAAGTAGCCAAAGTATTGGAGCTTCAGCAACAGCCCTTCCAATGAATGTTCAGGGTTGATGTCCTTTAGGATTGACTGGTTTGATCTCCAGTAGTATGAAAAGTTCATTGTTAACTGTGACCAAATTGCAATGCCTGTTCTAAATGAGAAGTATTAAAAGTTGTCAGCTGCGGGTTCTTTTGTGTGTGTATGGGATCCTTCACATCTCCTATCCTTGATGATCTTTAGAGACACAACACTTCTGCCCAAGTTTTTCAAGTTTAGACATTACGTAGTTTTACAGGGAGATGTACTCGTCATACAGCTAGTTCATCTTTGCTCTGAGAAGAGATTGACATTAATGGAAGAGTTGATGAAGTTGCTATCAACAAAAAGATGTGTTAAGATACTGGATATTATTTTAGAAGACTAATGAGCAGGAATGGTGTTCGGAGACTCTTTTTAAGGCTCTGGGACCTTTCTGGACTTCCTTTTAAAGAATCAGTCTACAATTAACCTCTGATCTCTGAGCCTGAGTCTTACCACATTGTTGCATAATGCTTTGCTTTCTTTTGCTTCTCCACACTTACGTTGTAATCCCACTCTTTGTTCCAGAATTACCAGCCACCTGGCACTTTCTACCAAGAAAACACTTTTATAGGTTGGAGAAAAGATCCATTTGGCTGTTGTATTAAATTAATAAGTTTTATTAAGTGGTTTTCTCAGAAATTTCTGTCCTTTTTATATAGAGGAAAGCATATATGTTATCTTTTTCTCCTAACAAGTTTGAAGGCTACTTTGTAAGTCTGTAGTGTAACAGTGGATCACAAGCAGATCACCAGATACTGAAATTTACATTAGGGAATGTATTTTATAGGGCCCTTAATGAATAGGAAAAATGAAAAGAATATTATTGTAGAGGTTTGAACCTAGTTCTTTTGATGTCAGCCACTAAATCCTTCCGGATTAAAAATAAGGAGACATTTATGTGATACTCTTATTTTTGTTGTCAAAGTACAAACTAAGGTAACTAAATACCCTTTTAAAGAAAATAGCTATGGAAGAATGACAGAATATTAGAAAATGGTCCTAAACATAGATCTGGTCTGTCCATGATGCATTGAAGTACCATAGATCTGATCTGTGCCACAATTACAGAGTAGCCAAATACTGCTTACATCAGTAGACTGAGATAATCTTATACTATAGACATTGGATGATACTTCAAGTGTTAAGTAATATAATCTGGGCAGGTTGGACATTCCATAATTCAGAATGACTTTAAAAGCAGTTATGTGAAACCCAACTTTATAAATTTTTGTGATCTTTTACTCTGCTTTTCGGCTTTTATAAATACTAATACAACAATCAGGGGCTTCCCTGGTAGCTCAGCTGGTAAAGAATCTGCCTGCAATGCAGGAGACCCCAGTTTGATACCTGTGTCGGAGAGTTCCCCTGGAAAAGGGATATGCTACCCACTCCATTATTCTTGGGCTTCGCTGGTGGCTCAGACAAAGAATCTGCCTGCAATGCAGGAGACTTGGGTTCAGTCCCTGGGTTGGAAAGATCCCATGGAGGATGGCATAGCAACCCACTCCAGTATTCTTGCCTGGAGAATCCCCATGGACAGAGGAGCCTGGTGGGCTACAGTCCATGGGGTCGCAAAGAGTCGGACATGACTGAACGACTAAGCACAGCACAGTACAACAATCAAAGTAATTTAGAACTTCTGATTTGATAGCATTACAGTATTTTTTGCTCAAAAGTTTTTGTTCTCCACTTAAGACTGTAATCAGTTCTTGTCTTGCCCACACAGTTTTCCTATGAAAGTAAATCGTCATGCTATTTTCCTGTGTTCTATAATTAATTTTTTTTTTTTATGGTGGCTCACTGTCAAAGTCCTCAGAAAAAGTACAAAATGGCTCCTTCTGAGTTAGATGCAGATTGTCAGTTCAGTTCTACCAGTGCAACTGTGTGACCACAGCGAGCACATATTTTGTCTAGTTTTTGGTGTTTATCTTCCCCACATTAATCTCACCCCTATTAATATTTCATTCTTCCATTAAACTAAGTCACCTTCCTCTTAAGTTTAGAGGCAAACTTGTCATTGTCGAGGCCTTTCTTTATGTGAGGACCAAGTCTTTACTAAAATTTGAGGGAAAAGGAAGAAGTTTCCATTTTCTTTCTCAGCATTACAACTGTTTAGGGACAGTAGAGCACAGAGGAATAGAAAGTGACAACAGAATGACCTGGGAGATCATTTTCAAAATATAGTATCCACACATGCCCTCATACTTCACCCCACCCCTACCCACATTATATCTCAATTTTACCCTCATTCATGCGTTTCACTGGTAATGCTTGCCTCCCGCCCCACTTTTTAGCAGCCTCTTTGCCAAGTCATATCAAGTAAACACCTAATCTAAGTAGAAACTACTTTTGCTTTACAAAAGTAGCTTCAAACTTAGAACTCTAAATGCCCCATTCCTTCCTATTTAGAAATTCTATAGGTAAACACTATATCACCCTTTCCCACCTGAGAAATATAATAAAAAATAGTTTTTTAATGAAGAAGCAATTCTTCTTGTTAAAGGTTTGATTTTTTCATTTCTTCTTCAGGTATGATCCTGATATTCTTCTAGGATATGAGATTCAGATGCATTCCTGGGGTTACCTGTTACAGAGGGCTGCTGCATTAAGTGTTGACTTATGCCAGATGATCTCTCGGGTGCCAGGTAGGATACATTGGGAATGTTTTTTTGTTCAGCTACAGAGCAAATTACGAATAAATAAAGACAAGATTATTGTTGCAGCCTAATTTTTAATACTAAATTGTGTAAGTTCTAGATGTTATCATAACTCCATTATATAAAAATTTGAAAATCAAGAAAAGTGAAAGAAAAATGCTGTAATCACTGCTGTAGGTACCGTTAGTGTATCTGTTTATTTTCCTTTCAGTCATTTTTCATATACATACATAGGTCTTATGGGCTTCCCTACTGGCTCAGTGGTAAAGAATCTGCCTGACATTGCAGGCAACATGGGTTTGATTCCTGGGTTAGGAAGATTCCCTGGAGAAGGAAATGGCAACTTGCTCCAGTATTCTTTTCCTGGGAAATCCCATGGACAGGGAAGCCTGGCGGGCTACAGTTCATGGGGTCACAAAAGAGTGGGGCACGACTTAGCAACTAAAAAACAAACAACAAAAAAAATACAGGTCTTTATTTTTTTATGTAATTTTAACCATACATAAATCCCATTTTTACCCAGCATTTTAACGTAAGTATTTTTCTGCTTTATGAGGTAGTCTTTATAATCATTATGAAGTACAAAACATTTCTTTGACTTCATAGTTTTATTTTATTTGTCTGTTTCTATATTTTATCTATTTGGTGAGGAAGGAGGAGATGGTAGAGAAACACAAACTGTTGGTTTTTGGAGGGGGGGTGGTGTCAGGCTAAAAAATTACATGAATTT
Source organism: Okapia johnstoni (assembly GCA_024291935.2). Taxonomy (NCBI): domain Eukaryota; kingdom Metazoa; phylum Chordata; class Mammalia; order Artiodactyla; family Giraffidae; genus Okapia; species Okapia johnstoni. The sequence goes on along the minus strand of CM044317.1, from coordinate 58,690,668 downwards.
TGAAGTTTATTCCTCAAAAGTGTTACTCTAATTGAAGAAGGAGACAATAATATTCATACCAAAATTAGTTTTAAAAGCATTTTTTTAATTATGTTTTCTTTATAGTTGCCAAATTTTTAATAACTTTGTCTTAAAGGCTCCGCACAAGTGTGACTAGGAAAAAGTAGCATATGGTTGGAGAGGCTTAAAGGTCAAATACAAAATTAGTAAAACCAGTCAGGATGCCTCCTGAAAGGGGTTATAAAGTCAATAAAATATCCAAAGTGTTGGTAAATAGAAAGAGAAGGGTTGAAGCTAGAAGATTCAAGGACAGCAAATATTTTGAGCTTTGCAAAATCTTAGGATAAAAAGACAGCTGCTTTTAGCTTTTCATGGAATTAATTTTTTGTAGCTTCTGTGTCCGTTGAGCGAAGAATAGTGATATATTTCAGTTTTTTTTCATCATTTCATTGGGGATAGGGTTCGGAACATTGAGGATAGGTAGCATGAGTGTTCAGTGCACTTACTAGTTGATTAATTTGTAACAAGGTATATGACTTCAGAATAATGAATGAAACTTCCTGTCCTTTTAGAACATTGCTGAAACCATTTATGAGGTGGCATAAAACCATAGAAAGGGCATGATTTAAGGAGGCATAGTAAAGAGCACTAGTGGTAAAGAGTTCATTCTACAGAAAGTACCTGGATTCAAACACTGGCCAACAGGATTTGGATGTCCCAACAGGATAGGTTACTTAACCTATCGATACTTCAGTTGGTTCATCTGTAAAATGGGGATGTAATGGAACTTATTCCATAGGGTGATTGTAAAATACTGAGAACGTAATAAACATTATGTAAGTGTTAAATTAAAACCTTTTTTAAAATTGATTTATAATATTATGCTATAATATTGTGTCATGCAGTATAGCACAGGAAATTATACCCATTATCTTGTAATAAACTTTAATGGAATATAATCTGCAAACATACTAAATCATTATGCTGTACACTTGAAAAAATCTTTTAAGCATTATGTCTCTAAAATAAAGAAGACCATGTAGGTGACTGACGTGACTTAGCAGCAGCAGCAGCAACCCAGGTTTAGAATACTAGTTTTGTTACGACATGACCTGGGGCAAGATAAAACATGTCTGAGTAGAAAGTATAATTTTTATTTTGCACTATAGTACAAACATAATAAAGTAGCTGTATTAAAATAAAATAATGTTAGTAAAGTTCTTGTACTCTACAGACATTCAAATACCGTTGTTGTTGTTCAATTGCTAAGTCTTGTCTGACTCTTCGCGACCCCATGGACTGCAGCACACCGGGCTTCCTTGTCCTTCACTATCTCCTGGAGTTTGCTCAAACTCATGTCCATTGAGTCGATGAATATACTTATTATTCCAGAGCCTCTAATCAACAACATTCATATATACCCAGTGTTATATACTAGAAACACATTTTGATTTCTATTCTAGATAAAATCATCACTTAGAAACTAAACTCAGAAGTCTCTATGCTATAAGAGGTACTCTTCAACTAGTTCTCTATATATAGTTAATAGAATTTCATCCTCAATATGAACATCATTAATTAATGTCAACAAATATTCAGAGAATTGTTTAGGTTAAAAATTCTACCATTTTTTTTGCAAGAAATGACCAGTTTCATAATAAATATTTTTCATCCAGACACCAAAGAATGATGCGATATTATGTATTCATAAAAATAGCACCACTAATTATCATATTTAAAGAGAAAAGGATTTATTTTAAAAATACATGTGTGTGTATACATATGTTTTATTGTTAAAAATATGTACAGTTTTCAGATACATTTATTTCACAAAATTCTTTTATAACTTAAGACAGAAAAACCTATCAAAATAATTATTCTCTTAAGTCTAATACAAAATAGACTGTGAATTACATTTAATCCTTAATCTTCATTTTTATTCTCATTTTCTTATGATTTGCTTGGAAATTTGGTTTCTATGAGTCCTGATGCAGTCTGTATTCATTTCTATAGATGACAAAATTGAGAACAGATTTGCAGCCGAAAGAGATGAGTATGGATCAGATACAATGAGTGAGATAAATATTGTTGGCCGAATTACACTAAATCTTTGGAGAATCATGAGAAATGAGGTAAGGTACTTTATCTGAAACTTGGTTTGGAAATAAGAAATTAGATCAATATAAAGATTTAATCATTATAGAACATTAGTATAGCTTCCTATGTAGTGTATGCTTCTTTGTGAATTACTTTTGTTATACTTAGAGTTTCAAAAACAAATACTACTTTCTAAAATGCAAAGCTATAAAAGTACTTAACTTTGTTATTGATGATCTTTTCCCTGTTTCTGTCTAAGCACAAATAGCACTGGCTATGTAAGTCTATAGCTGTCATAAAATGTTATCTTGTGTGTATGGAATGTTGTATAATTTCATCACTTTTTGCTCTTAAATGATTTTTACACAAGGCCAGATAAACTCAACTTGGCCTTTTTAATTTATTACAGTAAGAAAAATTTAGTGTAGACATAGGAAAGAACTTTTTGAAATTAGGATATTTAAAACCTAGGTGAATTAGAAAGGGACTTCCCTCGTGGCTCAGTGATAAAGAATCCACTTGCCAATGCAAGAGACATGAGTTTGATCCCTGGGTCAGGGCGATCCCCTGGAGAAGGAAATAGCAACCCACTTTAATATCCTTTCCTGGGAAATCCCATGGGCAGAGGAGCCTAGCTGGCTATAGTCCGTGGGGTCGCAAAAGAGTCAGACACAACTTAGCAACTCAACAAGAAATAATTGGAAAGACAGTACTTGGAAATAGTTAATAGCACATTCCAATTGAGTCTTTGGAGACCCAGATAAGGAGTTTTGGTAATTTGAAACTATCTTACTAATATGCAATCACTCTTTCACCAAAAATTTAAGAAAAAAGATATCTACAATAAATTGGTCTATTCTCAGATTTTGGACTTACAATATCAGATAAACTGTTTATATTTTAAAGAGGATTCTATTCTTCAACTACTTCCTTTTGAAACTACATTCTATTTCTGTTGTAAACTTATTATTTGTTGTGATCTTTTCTGGCTCTTCTAGGTTTATACAAAAATTTGAATTTCCAGGCATGTTCTCTGCAATTCTTTTGGGACCTATCATACAGTAATTCTTCCAGATAAGGAAATACACTCTTTATATCAAATTTAGGTATTCTTGTTTTTTAAAATAATTTTATTTATTCATTCATTTATTTATGGTTGTGCTGGGTCTTCTTTGCTGCTCGAGCTTTTCTCTAGTTCTGTGAGTGTGGGCTACTCTCTAGTTGAGGTGGGAGGGCTTCTCATTATGGGCTCTAGGGCTCAAAGCCTTCCCTAGTTGTGGTATGTGGGCTTGGTAGTTGCAGTTCCCAGGCTCTCAAGCACAAGCTCAGTATTTGTGGCACACAGGCTTGGTTGCTCTGTAGCATGTGGGATCTTCCCGGACCAGGGATGGAACTTGTGTCTCCTGCATTAGCAGACAGATTTTTTTTTACCACTGAGCCACCAGGAAAGCCTTCCCATTTTTATTTTCTCTCTGCACCATAGACCTGAAGTTATGCTCACATTTTATCTAATTTGAAAATATACCATATATTTATCTACTTGAGGATAATTTTATCTTGTTGTTTCTTCTTAAAATATTGTCAGCACAATAATGCCCCAGTGATTTCAAAAATACAACTGACCCTCAAACAACATAGCTTTGAACTGAACAGATCCACTTGTTGGCAAATTTTTTTTCCTCAATAAATACATACCACAGTATTATACAATCTGCAGGTTGGTTGAATCTGCAATACAGATATGCAGACATGAAGAGCTAACTGTAAAGTTATACACAGACATTTCAACTGCATGAGGGTCAGTGCCCCTAGCCCCTGTATTATTCAAAGGTCAACTGCAATTCCTGGTGACACAGCATAGAAAATGGAAGGTACAGAGATTATGATGTATTTGTTTTGTATATTCTATTATATATTTCAAACTTCAGTCTCTGATATTGCCTGGAATGAACACATAAGTATATAAACACAAAATTGAATTATTGAGTCTTAGTTTTAGGGGCCTTTTCATTCCTGAAGATCCAAAAGGCAGCTCTAACAATTATCAACTATTAGGTTAAAAATCACAGTTTAAAGAGTAAGTATTTTTTCAAAGTTCAGGGCTTTCTTTAGTCCTTAACGGAAAATTCAAGGTCAAGGGCTTTCTCTAATTCTAGGCTGAATATATAACATCTCTGCTGTTTTTTTGTATCTGTGAGGAACAACTGTGAGAAAGTTATGAGTAGGGTAATTTATCCTGGTCTCCCCAACCTTTCCTGGATGAGCCAAATTAGATTATCACTGTTTTTTCTAACCCAGAGTACTCCTGGCAATTTGGAAATTTCCATGAAATTCTGAGTACACTTGTGGGAAATATTGTCTTGTATCTCAAGTTGTACAGAACTTTAAGGGTTATGATTTTGGCCCTAAGAATTTCTTTATATTAGAGGCCCTTAGACTATTATTCTGGATTTAAACAGTTCCAGAAGCTCCTTTTTATCTTTATTTCTTTGTATCTCCCTATGGCACTCTGCTATTTCTAACTCTATTATTGTTTTTTTTAATCTTTATATTTGTTTTTAATATATTCTTTATTTAAAAATAATTTATATTTCCTATTTTAAAAAAACAGAAGAGTTTGTAAAATGAAAGTGAAATCCCCTTGTTCTTTCTAGGACACCTCAACAACAGTTGCACCACCCAGATACAATTTATAGCTGAATGGGTATCTTTTTTAAAAATGTTACTTTGGATTTAAAATTTATTTTATTTTTTTAATATACTGTTAATAATTTTCACTGTCCTGCATAACTTTAACATAGAATTACTGCTATTCCCTCTAGACTCTGAATCCTCAGTAACAAAATGCCTCTTAATAGTGCTCATGATATACTTGTTGACTGCTTGAATGAAAGAATACGTGACTCTTCCCCCAAAGGACTTTATTTAGAGGCCTTCTGGATATCAACTTAATCCAGGCTTTTCAAGAATTTGCAAAGTGGGTTGGAAATAGATCAGTTTCAACAAATATTGAACTGATTCAGTTCAACAGATATTACCGAACGCCATCTCTAGTGCACAGATCTGGGCAAATCTGTTTCAGATTTAGATCAAGTTAAGTGTTATATCAAATTAAGATTAAGGGTATAGCTGTTTCCTCTATTTTAGCAGGCAGGGAGGCAGGCTATTGTTGCAGATGTTAGGTGGGTAAATGTGAGGATGAGAATTTGTGTAAGCTCTCTTCTTGTTGCTTCAGTTTTTTTTCTAATAATTTTAAAAATTTTATTTATTATTGGCTGTACTGGGTATTTGTTGCTGCTTGAGCTTTTCTATAGTTGCAGCGAGCGGGGGTTGCTCTTGATTATGGCATGCAGGTTTCTCGTGGTGGCGTCTCCTTGCGGAGCACAAGTTGTGGTGCATGGAATTAGTTGCTTCACAGCATGTGGGTTCTCTGTAGATCAGGGATCAAACCCATGACTCCTGCATTGGCAAGCAAATTCTTTATACTGAGCCGCAAGGGAAGCCCCTGTTTCAGTTTTCTCTGAAATAAGAAGCACTGTTTTCAACTGAGAGTGAGCAGTGTGGAGGGGCTCTTTGGGTTTGAAGAGAGAAGTATCATCTAGGGGAATTTGAGAGTGGTTAATTAAGAAAATATAGAAGCTAGCCATTGACTACCCAATTGAGATTTGCATCAGGAAGGTAAAGTGATACCTGCCAACTGTGTTCAGATTCACAGATACAAGTGCAGAGTAACAGAGGTTTAGATTTGAGCACAGCTTGCAGGCAAAGAATTATAGCTTTACTAAAATTGAGTTAATTACAAAGGAAGGAAGAGGGGGCAGAGAACCAAATGTTATTGTGAGGTTAAGATTATGATAATTGACTGTGAAGTTGAGCTAGGTTAGGAGCAAAGAGGTCAAGGCACCAAGGGGAGTAAACCAGAAGGAGACAGTGTTAAGAGGATGGGTTGCATGAAATTATGGAGAGGATACAATTACTGGTAATCACAGGTCTCGGAGTATGATCATTGGGTTGGTTAAGGTGATACAGAGGCACTGATGTGATTTTATCTTGGAGACTTGTCTCCTGGTAGTGGTGTAGAAGGGGAGAAGACCAGAGGTAAGGAAACCAGTGAGAACATTATTGTAGTACCTCAAATGAAAGTTGACAGTGATATCAGGATTCACAAAACAGTTTAGAGAGTATACAAGAATTGGATGTAGAAAAAGATGAAGATGTGTCAAGAATGATTATCAGGGTTCTGGCATAGATGGTTTAAGATCACGTTTAGATGAAGATTAAGAATAATGAGCATGAGGTATCAGTCATATATCCACGTAAATATACTCAGCAGACATTTAAGTAGGAAAGTCCCAATTGTGGGGTAGAGTCTGGATGAGAGATAAGCCTTGGAAGTCACGTTAGAGTGTGGATGAGCTCACCAAGAAGTAAATGGAGAGAGCGAGCAGGGTTGAGGCAAGCACAACATTTTTGTGAATGAAAACATTTTGAGAAATAGAGGAATCAGATGCTAAGGAGGAGTAGTCAGATAATAAGTTCTCTGAGGACAGAGAGCATGTTTGAAATGAGTGTGGGGGCAGGCAGTGATATGTATGTATACACATATCTCCCATATATATGGTTTTGAAGGACCATCTGTCACTGACCCTACAGGCATGTAAGAGCCAAATGAGACATAAATGATACATACATTTAGAGGAAAGACAGATCACTGTTGAGTCTTAGTGCAGAGTGAGGAGTGAGTGGGAAGGAGGTACAGAGATGTTCCTGCTGTCAAAGAACACTCTGGGAGATAGACTTGTCACCGATAATTGGTGTGTAGGAGGGTGCAGAGTAACGAAAGAATACCACCCAGCAATAAAGAACGATGAAATATTGTCACACTGAACAGCTATTGAATCTCAAAGGTAATTTTGACCAGATAAAAAGAAAACCAGATAAATAATAGTACATGTTAAATGTTTCCATTTAAAGTATGGAAATATGAAGTTTTAAAATGAACAGTTCAGTTCAGTTCAGTTCAGTCACTCAGTCGTGTCCGACTCTTTGTGACCCCATGAATTGCAGCACTCCAGGCCTCCCTGTCCATCACCAACTCCCGGAATTTACCCAAACCACACAAGCCTAGTCTATAACTTTGGTGAGTATTGAGTGGGAAAGGGCACAAGGCAGCCTTCCAGTATCCTAGAAATTTCTCCATCTATGTGGTGGTTACATGGATGCATACATACATTAAAATTCACAGGTTCGCTATAAATTTGTGTTCAGTTCAGTCACTCAGTCGTGTCTGACTCTTTGTGACCCCATGGACTGCAGCACGCCAGCCCTCCCTGTCCATTGCCAGCTCCCAGAGCTTGCTCAAACTGATGTCCATTGAGATAGTGATGCCATCCAACCATCTCATCCTCTATTGTCCCCTTCTCCTGCCTTTAATCTTTCCCAGCATCATGGTCTTTTCAAATGAGTCAGCTCTTGGTATCAGGTGGCCAAAGTATTGGAGTTTCAGCTTTAGCCTCAGTCCTTCCAATGAAATTTAGGACTGATTTCCTTCAGGATGGGCTGGTTGGATCTCCTTGCTTTCCAAGGGACTCTCAAGAGTCTTCTCCAACACCACAGTTCAAAAGCATCAATTCTTTGGCGCTCAGCTTTCTTTATAGTGCAACTCTCACATCCATACATGACTACTGGAAAATCCATAGCTTTGACTAGATGGACCTTTCTTGGCAAAGTAATGTCTCTGCTTTTTAATAAGCTGTCTAGGTTGGTCGTAACTTTTCTTCCAAGGAGCAAGCGTCTTTTAATTTCATGGCTGCAGTCACCATCTGTAATGATTTTGGAGCCCCCCAAAATAAAGTCTGTCACTGTTTCCATTGCTTCTCCCCATCTATTTGCCATGAAGTGATGGGACTGGATGCCACGATCTTAGTTTTCTGAATGTTGAGCTTTAAGCCAACCTTTTCACTCTCTTTCACTTTCATCAAGAGGCTCTTTAGTTCTTGGCATAGGGTGGTGTCATCTGCATATCTGAAGTTATTGATATTTCTCCTGGCAATCTTGATTCCAGCTTGTGCTTCACCCAGGCTGGCATATCTGTATAAAGTTTATGTCAATCAGAACTTTTAATTGAAGGCTCTGGGGAAGTGAGGAACAACTGAGGGAGTAAGGTGATAGGATAATAGGGCCCAGGCACTTCCTCGTTTTCTCCTTCCACTTTCTCCCTTTCCTCTTTATTTCCTGGCTCCCCTGCAGTGATGCTCTGATTGCTTCTCCCCATTCTGAGGAATTTGTTTCTGAAGTGACTAACCATTGTATATTGCACATTGACTCTGTGAATGGAAAAATGTGACCATACCTCTTATCAGCCGGTTCCTTTATCAGTAAATAAATGGCCAAGGACTACAATACTTTCTTCCTTTATATTAGTTCTGGCTTTGATCTTTTGTCAGTTCAGTTCAGTTCAGTTGCTCAATCATGTCTGATTCTTTGCGACTCCATGAACCACATTATTCCAATGTTTAACTCACTTAGATTGCCTTCTAAAACAAATAACAAACTCCTAATTTTTACTTTTAGATTTATATGTCAACTTGTGGAGTAAACCACTCTAAAGATTGGAAACATTCCAAGTATCTTAATTTTAGACTTCATGTTTCTTTCCTTTAATTTTACTTATAGCTGGGATAATAGCTGAGCATTTTTATGCTTCTGTGACATTAATAAAACCCAAAGTAGAGTGGGTGCTACAAGGTTATAATATTTTAGCCTTAATCCAATTTATGAAGTAAACTATTTTATCTATTTTAATCTATTTGAAGTAAAATCAACTCAGAACATAGGTCTGCCATCTGCCTCAGGTATTACAGACCAATTTCTAAAATTTTATTGAAGTGTAGTTTGAGATCACAGAATCTCCCAGTTAATCCTTATAGATCATCTTACATGGCAGACTTCAAGTCTTCCCATAATGAAAGAGCTGCAAGGTGATCTTTTCTGGAGAGATTTTTTGCTTGTTTTAATGGTGATGTATACTCTAGCAGAAGTTTTGGTTTGGTCTGAAGTGCTATACTCTGTATTAGGTAATCATGTAACTACCTGAGGTCAGATACTTGGTTCCATTTTCTGTGAAACTAAATAGAAAAAATTTTAAACTAAATTAAAATATTCATTAACATGTAGAAGAGTCATTCAAGTATGGGGATTTTATAATGAGTTATTCATTTATTTTTGAGGGAAGTACTCCAGGGCAATACCAATTTTTGTAAAAATAGTAGTAATTTACTTCCAAGATAATGTGTTGGTACCTGTTTTATAGTGGTGACTTTATAATAAATAGCCTCATTCCAAAGTTTAAAAGTCTGTATCCAAGTGTGAATTACATACACACACTCCATGAAATATGCCACATTTTGGTGCTGTTTTTCTGGAGATTGATAGAAATTGTAGATGAAGTGAGACCAGTTTGGGTCACTGGACTGAGATGAGTTTAACTTCAGTCTCTGTTTTGTACTTGTTGGATTGTAGAAGTAGAAAAGAAAGTATTTTAGAATTGTAATATACAAATGTGAAGTGCTGTTTGAACTGTTCCTCACAATCTCGAGCTGCCCTAAGAGCGGTGACTGCTGATTCCTTAATTTTCATGTACAGTGAAATAACTGTCTTTGTCTAGATGGCTGTGTCTTGTAGGTATTTATGAGAGATCATCTAGCTAGAGGTGTGTTTTTATGAATTTGGACCCTTTTCCGGTATTCTTTTCCCAGTAACACAGCTTTCACTTACGTATTTTGAAGATAAAGAAACATTTCTCCCATTTCTTTTTAATATTTTGCTTTGGGGATGAAGTTAAGTGACTCTATAATGTCTGTGTATTGGGTCTTAGTACTGATGTTATTCTTGGGAGCAAGATGAATGCCTGCCTTTAACTAGGTAGCTCATTCTTGAATCTGTGGGAGCATGTTAATCAGCATGTCATCCAGGACCAAAAAGTAAGTATGGAAAGAGCAAAAAATTAACTTGCTTGACAATAATCTGTCAGTATTTGTATTGGCATAGATATAAACAGAAGTGATAAGAACTGGGATCTCTAAAGTATTATATGACCAAGTTGAATCTTACAGGTCTGATTATTTTTCCAATTAAATATTAATTTATTACAAACATTTCTGTCCAGTAGGCTGTGTCTACATAGTTTTAAATTGCTGCTGTTGCTGCTAAGTCGCTTTAGTCGTGTCCGACTCTGTGTGACCCTATAGACGGCAGCCCACCAGGCTCCGCCGTCCCTAGGATTCTCCAGGCAAGAATACTGGAGTGGGTTGCCATTTCCTTCTCCAGTGCATGAAAGGGAAAAGTTAAAGTGAAGTTGCTCAGTCGTGTCCGACTCTTAGCGACCCCAAGGACTGTAGCCTACCAGGCTCCTCCGTCCATGGGATTTTCCAGGCAAGAGTACTGGAGTGGGGTGCCATTGCCTTCTCTGAGTTTTAAATTAATTGTGATTAAATTGTAACACAGATTATTTTTACAAGTAGCTTTCATATCATATGAAAAGTTAGAAATAATATTTAGAATCTTTTAGAAACAAATTCGCACCTAAGTATGAGCATTATTATAATGGAGTTTTTCTTTTTTTTTCCTAGGTGGCTCTAAATAACTACACCTTTGAAAATGTGAGCTTTCATATTCTTCATCAGCGTTTTCCCCTCTTTACTTTACGAGTCTTATCAGATTGGTTTGATAACAAGACAGATCTATACAGGTAATGTTTTATAACTCTGAAGAGGATAATATCTCTTTTTAAAAATCAATAGTGAAAGTGGAAGTCAGTCAGTTGTGTCCAACTCTTTGGACCCCATGGACTATACAGTCCATGGAATTCTCTAGGCCAGAATAGAGTGGGTAGCTGTTCCCTTCTCCAGGGGATCTTCCCAACCCAGGGATCGAACCCAGGTCTCCTGCATTGCGGGCGGATTCTTTACCAGCTAAACCAAAAGGGAAGCCCAAGAATACTGGAGTGGGTAGCCTATCCCTTCTCCAGCAAATCTTCCTGACCCAGGAATTGAACCGGGGTCTCGGCTGCATTGCAGGCGGATTCTTTACCAACTGAGCTATCAGGGAAGCCCTATTACTGGAGTATAATTTATATACAATAAAAAGTACACATTTAAAGTATACTGTGCAGTGACTTTGAAAAATGTATACACCCTGTAACCACTACCCTAATCAAGATAAAGAACATTTCTAACACCCAGAAAATTCCCATATACAGCTCTGTCATTAATCTGACTATTCCTTAACCACCCACATAAGTACAAATTGAATTTATATTACTATAGATTAGTTTTGCAGTTTTAGAACTTTGTATTATTAGAATTATTTACAGAGTACCCTTTTGTGTCTGTCTTCTTTTAAGAATCTCAGCATGTTTTTTGAGATTCAACCATGTTGCACAAACCAGAGTTTTTCCTATTTATATTACAAAATAATATTCACTTGTATGAGGATACCACAGTTTACCCAGTCACCTGTTGAGGGACAGTTGAGTTGTTTCTGGTTTGAGGCTATTGTGAATAAAACTGTATGCATATGTTTTCATTTCTCTAGGAATGAAATTGCCAGGTCACATGATTAGCATGTTTAACCTTTTAAGAAACTGCTGAATTGTTTTCTTTGCAGTTCTTCTAGTGCAAGACAGCTGGAAACAAACTCTCTCAGCCTGTATTTATCTGAAAATGTCTTCATCTCACCCTTATATTTGAATGATATTTTCACTAATTCTGGAGTTGAGAATTCTTTTTCTTTCACTGCTGTAAAGATTTTATTGCCTTTTCCTGTGGCCTTCATTATTTCTGATGAGGAATCAACAGTCGTTCTCCTTTTTCCAGTGTATGGAAAAGTCAGGCTTAATGAATGGATGGCTGCTGCTGCTTTTACTCTGTGTAAGGCTCAGAGTGGAGACAGGCGGATTATTCACTTCCCTAGGCCTAGAGTTAGTCTCTGAGAGTTCCTGTTCTCCTTGGCCTTGGGGATGAGGCTTCTTTAGCATTCCTGCTTGTCCCACGATGGTGATGGACCTCCACTTTGCATCACTGCCAGGTCCTGGCCCAAGCAGGTTTCCTGACTCTCCCACAGAGGAAAATGGCTTACGCTTCTACTCCTGCCTCTGCAGTGGTGTTTCTTTGCCTGAAAGCTATGGTGGGAATGTTTCTTTCCCCTTTCTTAGTGGTAGACAACTGCTTCTTATTACTTGGTACAAGGCCCACAGTTGGAACAGGGGAGGTTTCCTGCCTTTCCTTCTAGTGCAGCTTTTACTCCCAACCTTCTCCCAGCCACAGACATCTTTGGCATCTTTTCTTTTCTCAAAGATAGTGAATCTGCATAAACCCTAAGGATTGGAGAGTTTCCTCCTAGTCCCACAGCAGCTCAAGGTTTCATATGAGAGAAGGGTTGGAGGAAGTTGTAAGGTTTCAGTTCTGTGTGCCCTGCCCTAGTGTCTAGGGCTTCCAATGATTCTAAATAGTCATGCTGGCTCATACATGACCTTTAAGAATTTAATAACACGTTAACTGTTTCCTTCTTACCTGCTTTTATGACAGTTGCCTCTCTCTCCTGTTCTCTGCCAAAGATGAAATACGTTATGTGTCCTTTCTATCCTTTGATGGGTTTCTTACCTATGAAATTTAGTTCACCTGATTCTTTTAGAGGAGGTGATGGAATTCCAGTTGAGCTATTTCAAATCCTAAAAGATGATGCTGTGAAAGTGCTGCACTCCATATGTCAGCAAATTTGGAAAACTCAGCAGTGGCCACAGGACTGGAAAAGGTCAGTTTTCATTCCAGTTCCAAAGAAAGGAAATGCCAAAGTATGCTCAAACTACCACACGATTGCACTCATCTCACACGCTAGTAAAGTAATGCTCAAAATGCTCCAAGCCAGGCTTCAGCAATACATGAACCGTGAACTTCCAGATGTTCAAGCTGGTTTTAGAAAAGGCAGAGGAACCATAGATCAAATTGCCAACATCCACTGGATCATCGAAAAATCAAGAGAGTTCCAGAAAAACATCTATTTCTGCTTTATTGACTATGCCAAAGCCTTTGACTGTGTAGATCCCAATAAACTGTGGAAAATTCTGAAAGAGATGGGAATACCAGACCACCTGACCTGCCTCTTGAAAAACCTGTATGCAGGTCATGAAGCAACAGTTGGCACTGGACATGGAACAACAGACTGGTTCCAGATAGGAAAAGGAGTACATCAAGGCTGTATATTGTCACCCTGCTTATTTAACTTATATGCAGAGTACATCATGAGAAATGCTGGGCTGGAGGAAGCTCACAAGCTGGAATCAAGATTGCCGGGAGAAATATCAATAACCTCAGATATGCAGATGACACCACCCTTATGGCAGAAAGTGAAGAAGGACTAAAGAGCCTCTTGATGAAAGTGAAAGAGGAGAGTGAAAAAGTTGGCTTAAAGCTCAACATTCAGAAAACAAAGATCATAGCATCTGGTCCCATCACTTCATGGCAAATAGATGGGGAAACAGTGAGAGACTTTATTTTGGGGGCTCCAAAATCACTGCAGATGGTGATTGCAGCCATGAAATTAAAAAAGACGCTTGCTCCTTGGAAGAAAAGCTATGACCAACCTAGACAGCATTTTAAAAAGCAGAGACATTCCTTACCAACACAGGTCCGTCTAGTCAAGGCTATGGTTTTTCCAGTGGTCATGTATGGATGTGAGAGTTGGACTATAAAGAAAGCTGAGCGCCAAAGAATTGATGCTTTTGAACTGTGGTGTTAAAGAAGACTCTTGAGAGTCCCTTGGACTGCAAGGAGATCCAACCAGTCCATCCGAAAGGAGATCAGTCCTGGGTGTTCATTGGAAGGACTGATGTTGAAGCTGAAACTCCCAATACTTTGGCCACCTGGTGCGAAGAGCTGACTCATTTGAAAAGACCCTGATGCTGGGAAAGATTGAGGGCAGGAGGAGAAGGGGTTGACAGAGGATGAAATGGTTGGATGGCATCACCGACTCAATGGACATGAGTTTGGGTGGGCTCCGCGAGTTGATATTGGACAGGGAGGCCTGGCGTGCTGCAGCTCATGGGGTCGCAGAGTCGGACACAACTGAGCGACTGAACTGAACTGATTCGTTTACAGCTTCAACTTACTTTTGACTTCAATTAAACTTTTGACTTTGTTTATTATCCAGGTTTTTATCATTGTTAGACTGGAGTGATGTGCTTTTGCAGCTTTCTACATCTGAAGCAGAATTAATATTTTCCTGGCTGTTTTCAAGTTTTTTTCTTTTTGCCTTTGTTTTCCATAATTTTACTATGTATATTATACTAACTGATAGTGTCCCTCAGATCCTTGAGGCTCTGTACATTTTTCTTTTTTTTTTTTCTAATGATCTGTCTTTAAGTTTACTAACTTTCTTCAGTTGTCACCAACCTGCTGTTAAAAACAACCAGTAAATTTTGTATTTCAGTTATTTTTAGTCCCGTATTCTCATTTGGATTTTTCTTTTGATAGTTTCTGTATTTGGCTGATTTCCCCGTCCACTCATTAAGACTGTATTTTTCTTTTAACTTTTTAAATATCTTTTCTTTAGATTTTTGAACATATCTTGTAATAGTTTCTAAATTCAGCACCTGGCCATCTCTGTATTTGTTTCTGTTGACTGCTTTTTAACTGTGGGTCATGTTTTTTTGTTTCTTTGCATGATTATGTAATGGATATTACTGATGTTCTGTTGTACAGATTCTGGATGTTTATTATCCTCCTCTGAAGCATGTTTATTTTTGTTCCAGCCAGCAGTTCAGTTATTGGCTGATCACCTTGAGCATACCTGCTTTTTATGCTTTGTTAAGATGAATCTGGAAAGCTGAAAGTGCTCTCTAATCCCTCCAACTTGAGAAGACTCAGTCTCCATAGTCTATCCCTCAGTCCTGTTGTTAGTGCTTGGTTTTAGGTTTGCCTGCGGTGGCCTTACTTTATGCCTTACTCCCAAGGCATGGTTTTTCTGAGCTCTCAGCTGGATGCTTAGGTCATTCATAAGGGGTTATTGAAGTCTCTCCACTCTGGCATCGCCAGAACTTCAACTACAACACTGTCTTAACAAGTTCTGTTCCAGACTCAGGTCCACAACAGCTTCTCTCTAGTAAGCCTCTCCCTGCTCATTTTTCAGCATAGCCCTGGGCCACTCACAAGAAACCCTAATCTGTACTACTAACTCCTAACTCCTGCCCCTTGCACAGATGCCCTTTTCCACAGATTGCAGATACAGCCTGCCTGAACTCTAGGCTCTTGTCTCTTCGTCTTGGCAGTATAGCCACACTGCTCAGACCTAGCATACTGCACTGGGTTTAGGAAATTATCTCCAGGCAACCTGGGGCTCATCTCATATGAGTTTCCCTTCTCTCAAGGAGCATCGTTCTGCACTGCCTATTGCTCACTGCCCAGAAACAGTAACCCTGAATCTTTTATCCAGGAGAGCTAGTCTAGTACCAGTTACTCTTCTGTAATTTGAAGTGAAAGTTTCCACCTCTGCTTTTCTTTAAAGGTAAAATGGATAGTAATAAGCTTAGAAAATATCTGTATAAAGAACATAGTCTTAAAATTAAGGTATCTGATGTTAGAAATGAATAGAGCTGCTTACTGAGTTATAAGGCCATACGATGGTGAGGATGGGAAGACTGAACCCTAAACACAATTTGCTACATTTGAAGTGACTGCTTTCTGAGCATGTCCTCTTGTCCTCCAGTCTCCTTTAAGGAATCTCAAGGGAGTAAAGTGAAATCACAGAAAGTACTGAGCTTATGATCAAGCCTTATAGAAAAAGAATCTTAGGAGAAGTTATATACCAGTAAATAAAATGAAACTTGATATTAAACTTAATATTAATAACTACATTCAGTGGTTTGTTTATAAACCCTAGAGTGTTACAAATGTATATTTTGCTACATCTAATTAGGTGTTATATAGGATGATAAATATGTTTTTGCCAAGTAAAATCAAGAAACTGGACTTAATATATTTTAAAGGAACTGATTGAATCCACATATATGCATTATCTTAGCTTTACATTTGGCTGTATGTATTATTGAAGGATTATATGAATGATCTAAAATAATACATATTAAAATGTGATATAGTTTTTTTGCCTATCAAACTAAAATAATTTTTAAAATGACAATCCCTAGTGTTGACAAAGATGCATGGAAACACTTTACTAGTATGAATGTAAATTATTAAGATTATCTGAAAAGCAGTGTGTTACTTCATATTAAAAAGACCAAATCTAGGAATTTATCTTAAATATTTAAGCATCTGTACATAGAGTTAACTACAAAGATGCTCATCCCTGGTGGTCCAGTGGTTAGGACTCCATTCTTCCACCGCAGGGAGTGTGGGTTTCATCCCTGGTTGGGGAACTTAAGATTCTACATGCCACGTGGGGTGGCCAAAAGAAAAATCTTCACCATAGCATTGTTTATAGTAATAAAAGATACTCAACAAATCCACTAAATTGTTACAACCATACAATAGTATAGTCAGTAGCTATAAATAATACATAAATGTGGAGAAATAGTCACAATACATGGTAAAAAATGCAAGTTACAGAACAGTATTTCTATTCATTTTACTTTAAAAATTGAGTATTAATAAAGTTTAAGGGGTTTTTTTTTTGTTTGCTTCGTTCTTTTTAAGTTTTATTCAGATGTAATTCTCTCACATACCATACTATTCACCCATTTAAAGTGTACAGTTCAGTGGTTTTTATTGTATTGCAAGTTGTGCAACCACCATCACAATAAATTTTAGAATATTTCCATTCTTCATCTCTTAGCCATCACCCTCCAACCCTCCCTTCTTCACCTCCTTCTCCCCCCATCCCCATCTTAAGCAACCACTAGTCTACTTTCTGTCTCCATAGATTTGCCAGTTCTGGACCTTGCATATAAGTGGAATCATATAGTATATTGCCTTTTGTGACTGGCCTCTTTCAGAATATACAGTCCAGATTCATTCATGTTGTAGCATGTGTTAATACTTCATTTCCTTTTTTACCAAATAATATCTCATTGTGTGGGTATATACCACATTTTACTTAATCATTCATTAGTTGATGGACACCTGAGTTATTTGCACATTTTGGCTATTTTGAAAATGCTGTTATGAATATTTACAAGTTTTGGTGTAGGTGAATATTTCTATTCCTCTTGGACATATACTTACGAGTGGAACTGGTCCATCATACTCTGTTAAATCTCTGTTTTTAACAATTTGAGGAATTTCCAGACTGTTTCCAGTGCAACTGCACTATTTTACATTCCCACTGCAGTGTGTGAGGGTTATAATTTTTATACATCCTCACTAACACTTTTATTATCTTTTTAATTATAGGGTGATTTCTTTTTTTTTCTTTTCATGTTCATTTTCTCATTTTTTGTATGGATTAATCATGTGTCTTAGGAACAGGTTTTTAAATAATTTTATTGAACTATTATATGACTATCTTGTTTTAAAACCCACATAATTAAAAGTTGCAATATATTTGAAACTTAATATCCTTTAAATGAATAGGTTTTATTCTTTATCGTATATCTTTGAGTCATTTTTATAGTCTAATAACAATACTAAAATCAAAACTTCCTTTCATAACTTTGGTGAAGGTTTTTGTTGTTTGCTTTTTTTTTTAATAGTTTTATTTATTTATTTTTGGCTGCACTGGGTCCTCATTGCTGCACAGGCTTTCTCTAGCTGTGGCAAGAGGGGGCTACTCTCTAGTTGCCATGCACAGGCTTCCCATTGTGGTGTCTTCTCTTGTTGTGAACATGGACTCTAGGGTGCACAGGCTTCAGTAGTTGCAGCTGCTGCTGCTGCTGCTAAGTCGCTTCAGTCGTGTCCGACTCTGTGCGACCCCATAGACGGCAGCCCACCAGGCTCCCCCGTCCCTGGGATTCTCCAGGCAAGAACACTGGAGTGGGTTGCCATTTCCTTCTCCAATGCATGAAAGTGGAAAGTGAAAGTGAAGTCGCTCAGTCGTGTCTGACTCCTCTCGACCCCGTGGACTGCAGCCTACCAGGCTCCTCTGTCCATGGGATTCTCCAGGCAAGAGTACTGGAGTGGGTTGCCATTGCCTTCTCCGAGCACATGGACTCAATAGTTGCAGCTCCTGGGCTCTGGAGCACAGGCTCAGTAGTTGTGGTACTTGGGCTTAGTTACTCCATGGCATGTAGGATCTTCCTGAACCCAAGGATCAAACCTGTGTGTCCTGCACTGGCAGGCGGGTTCTTTACCACTGGCCACCAGGGAAGCCCTATTGTTTGCTTATTTATAAAAAGGTAGGGTAGAGACGTTTTCAAGGTTTAAGTCAAAGAACAGAATATTTATATTTCCACAGGAAATACTGATATGACATATTTGTTTACCTTATGTGTGGTCTCATTAAAATTATTTTCCTGATTTTTCTAAATCTCCACCAACCAAATTGCTGTTTCTTCCCATAAGACGCCAGTGCATACTTTTATTTGAGACTGGTGTTAACAGTGATGACTCAAAGCTTCCATGTTCTTTAAAAGCCTATAGATAAAATAATTATAGCTGTGTAGTTATTGCATCATCAGCAGTGGCATCTAAGAGAGCCAATGCAAAAACAGAGTAAGATCAAGCAAAATATTGAAAATAATTAGTCTTATCACCTTATCACAAGTACTGTTTTGAACTTTACATATTTTCACTAGGTTTTATGCCCTTGAAATATCTGCAATTTTCTAATCTTTATCTATCCTTAACATAATGTGCTAAAGACTCTTTCATGACTCCCTTCTAAAATAACTTCACTTTTAATAGGTAGTTTTGGGCATAATGAAAATGTACTAGTTTCAAGTACTCAAATGTTCATAGCATGGATTCTGTTTTAACAGATGGAAAATGGTTGATCATTATATTAGCCGTGTCCGTGGAAATCTCCAAATGTTAGAACAGCTGGACCTAATTGGGAAAACCAGTGAAATGGCTAGACTTTTTGGCATTCAGTTTTTACATGTACTGACAAGGGGTTCACAGGTAGGAAATCAATTTTCTTGCACACTTGAAAGTTCTATGTGAATGATATACTTTGGAGATGTTGAGATGATCTGATTTTTTTTTTTTTTTTAACTTTGTGTCTGGTACCAACTAATATGTAGCTGGTTAATCAAATCTTGTCATTTTGTTTTCTGGAAAAGCTTAATTTCACTTAATAGCTTTGCTTTTTTATTTTCTCTCCATGCCAACTTTTTGACCACTGCTGAGTTTTACATGGTAATAAAAAAATAAATGGCTGTGCCCTTGAGGATGATATTATGTTCCTAAATACTGTCATTGTGATTAGGGATGCTTTTGAAAGCTGCTTAGAACTGGAGAAGCAGCAAAGAAAGTCTATGTCTTTTGTTATACAGTCCTACTTTTGGGAATTCCAAAACTTCCAACAGATAACTAATATTTAAAAAAAAAAAAAGGAAGGAGGATTTGGGAATCAATATAAGTGGGCTGTATCACTTTTTTTAAATATTGAAGAAAAATGGGACCTTAGAAGCCATTTAACTCATATCTAATTAGATTCCCAAGGATATAATGAAAGATTTTGTTTAAAAGCCTTGCTGAAATGGTTTCCTGCTTTCATTCAACAAATATTTATTTGAATACTTTTAGTGTGTTAAATAAACACTGTGCTAAGCCATCTGGGATACTATATTAAATCACTCAGATTCCTTAACCTCATAAAATCTTTTATTTTAATTATTTTATGTCTATAACATTCCCCCAGTCTGCCAATTCAGTAAATATAGCAAACCTAGAGCTCTAATTACTTTAGCATTACTTGTTGCTGTATTTTATTTTATTGCTTTATATTGATTTTACTTATTTATACTCCCATGAGTTTCAAAGCCTATTTGAGCTGGCTTATAATAAAAGGCAGAGAGATACCTTAAAACCATATGAGAACATTTCAGGGAACCCATACTGGTTCTTGTGAGTGCTTTTTTTTTTTCCCCAAACTACAGACTGTCCACTTTATAGTTGTTACTATAAATGATCAATAATTGCTTGATTAATTTTTGTGAAGGATCATTATTAACCTGTCTTTCAGTTTTGGAATCCTTGTGTTTCCTTCTTGGGAAATTGAGATAACATTTATCCATCTCAAGTCTTCTGATTGCCATCCTTTAATTTTCCCGAATAAATTTTTGAAAGATTATTGGCCAGCTTTTTTAATGAAATTATTACATTCTACAGCTGTGTCTTCTACATCTTTTATTATGATATAGCTATTTTTAAATCTTGAAAGAAATGTAGTTGGGTCTTTTTAAAATTGACTTACTGTATAAGTTATTTGACATATTTTATAGTTTTTATACAAGTTATGAAAGCTGATTAAATAACCAATACTATGTAACTGTGATGTGAGAAAGTCATGCAGCTGTATTCTGAAGAACAAAACATCTTCCACATGATTCTCTACATATTCAGAAGACCAGTGTATTTGTTTTTAAGTTTCTTCTCTCCTTACTTCCACCTCTCTGCCTGCAGTACCGTGTGGAATCAATGATGTTGCGTATTGCTAAACCAATGAACTATATTCCTGTGACACCTAGTGTACAGCAGAGATCTCAGATGAGAGCCCCACAATGTGTTCCCCTAATTATGGAGCCTGAATCTCGCTTCTATAGCAACTCTGTTCTCGTTTTGGATTTCCAGTCACTGTATCCTTCTATTGTGATTGCATACAACTACTGTTTCTCCACCTGCCTCGGTCATGTGGAAAACTTGGGGAAGTAAGTTTTTTTCATATTTACAATTATTTTGTTATATGTCATACTTCTTACTAAACTTAAGACTGTCTTTGAGTGTCTCTTTGCATATGAGACTACCCTTCTGAGCAGGATGAATGGGCTGTAATACAGCTAGTCCGCTCTTTGTAGTTGTGTGTGTGTGTGTGTGTGTGTGTGTGTGTGTATGGATCATTGTATGACTAATTCAGCATCATGGATAGATTATCTGTTTCACTCTTCACGAATATCTGTTAAATAAGACATATTTGTTATATCTTGTTAAATATAATCTTTGTTATATTTGTTATATCTTGTTTACCTCTTGTTAAATAAGAATTATGTAAAATTTGTTGGTATAAACCACTTTTCAGTGGAACAGTTTGAGGATTATGATCTTATAACTTTAGCTGTGACTTCCTCTTGACTTTTCTTAGAAATAGTTTTCTTTTAAAAAGTTAAATTGCCAAATGCTAGATTTTATTCATGTCAGCCAAATTTTTTCTCATAAGAAATGGCCTTCCTTTATAATATTTTTGTGTAATTAAAACCAAGTGTTATAGTTGTAGTCTGAAGTACATTCACTCCTTATAGAAACTTTTATGGGAATTGTATCGGTAATTCTGTCTTTTTAATAAGAATAGGAATTTGGAAAAGTTGTTTACAGTCTTTTAAAGTGAAAGTTGCTCAGTCGTGTCCGACTCTTTGTGACCCCATGGACTGTAGTCCATGGAATTCTCCAGGCCAGAATGCTAGAGTGGGTAGCTTTTCCCTTCTCCAGGGTATCTTCTCCACCCAGGGATCAAACCCAGGTCTCCCATATTGCAGGCGTATTCTTTACCAGCTGAACCACAAGGGAAGCCCAAGAGTACTGGAGTGGGTAGCCTATCCCTTCTCCAGTGGATCGTCCCGACCCAGGAATTGAACTGTCGTCTCCTGCACTGCAGGCAGATTCTTTACCAACAAAGCTATTAGGGAAGCCCCTACAGTCTTTTTATTTAAGGTTTAAATTTTCCTTTAGGTAATTTAGTGTAAGGTAGTCATATGTTGAGATGAAATTTGGTATTTCAGTATAGATTTTCCCCGTATGTTTTAGAATAGTGCCATTTAAGAAATGTTTCTTTTAATAAATTGTATTTGAAGAACTGCTTTTTGGTAACTAAGCAAATAAACATTACTAAATGTATGAATTCATATTTAGATGTTTAACAATGAATTTCCAATAGAATTAGAAAGATTCCTAAAATTGCCCAGAATCTCTGTTTATGATTTGAGAAAGTATTTGCTTAATTTTTTTTTTTTCCTTAACAGGTATGATGAGTTCAAATTTGGCTGTACCTCTCTAAGAGTACCTCCAGATTTACTTTACCAAATTAGGCATGATATCACAGTGTCCCCCAATGGAATAGCTTTTGTCAAGGTAATACTCTCTTATAAATGAAAGTTATAAACTGTGATTTAACCTTTGGAGAGCTAATGGTCTAGATGTTGTTGGCATATAATACAAAAAAAAAAAAGCTACTTCAGTATCTCAAAAGAATCAAAGATACAAGGAATCTTCTAAGAAATTTTTTAAATCATTTTTTTAAAAAATAATGATCTTATTTTGCATGAATTTAGGTTTAAAATCTTTTGTTAGATTTTAGTTTTTTAATGAACTATTGCAAGAAATAGATTGCATATATATCTCCTGCCCTCTATTAGAATCTGGTAGACTTAGATAGCTACGTGATGATCACAATAGTATTAACATACAAAGATTAAAACTGCTTTAATGCATACATTTTACTAATTGTTCTATGTATTTTAAATTAGGACTGTCTTAGAAATGATATTCTAATATATTTATTGATTATACTTTTAAGAAGATACCCAGACTTATAACAGAGTCCTTTTTTCTCTGTCTCCCCTCAAAAAGAGACTAAAAAGCCTCATAAATGAATAAATCAAAGGCAAATAGGAACAGATCTAGGAGAAGAGTATATTGCCTCTCATATGCCAACTTCATTCCTTTCTTTTCTATTTCCTTAGCAGTGAGTCTGTAAGAATCATGGGACAGTAGAGTGGTTGGTGGTGGTAGCATGGACCCCACTAGCCCTCAGATTCATTCTGGTGTACTTAGCAAAAGTAGCATCATTCTCTACCAGTCAAAGGATGCTGTGTTTCAAGAGTACTCTAAAATTAGCCATTTAGATATGAGGAAAAAATTTTCCCAAGAGAGTTCATGACATATTCCATTTTGGAAAATGTTACATTTTAACATAATAACATGTCATGTCTTAACATAAACTTGGCTGCTTCAAAAGGTACACAGAATGAATTAGAGGTTAGAATATATTTTCATTGTCACATATCTAGTAGCTTATTATTTTATCTCCGTTGAACAGCATTTTAAGAACTTGCAGCTACATTTTGACCCAATGTGTAAAGCTTAATGAAAGTTAGAATTTTTTTTTTTTTAGTATTCAGGAGTGTGATTATACTATCCCTGAGGTTTTAATTGTTCAGTCTGACATGCATTACTTTGCACGTGTCTGTGAATCATCTTCAAAGTTAATACTGTTTTGTGATTTTCATTCCTAGTGGAGTTCTCGTAAATTCTCCCTAGTCTTGATTAATACAAATGATTTTTTTTTTTTGGCGTCAACAAATTTTATCACCTCACTATTCATCCCCTCTTCCAGATTGCTAATAAATATAGGCCGGAGGGGATGGCTTAGTGGTCTAAGCATCAGATTTGAAATACCTAGAGTCCCTGGAACTGCAGGTTTGAATGTCAGCAGAGTCAACCCAGCTCATCATTCTTCCAAGGTAGATAAATGGAGTTCCATGCAGATTACTGTGTGGGGTCATTAGGATGAGATCTTTTAAAACTGAGGTTTGTTATGAGTGATACAAATCCCGTGTGTCTTTCTGAAAGAGTGGGGGTTTGGATCAAAGTTTTGACAAAATTTCCCTCTGAACTCATATGGTCTTTTACGTACTAGTTGGCATCCTCCTTCTTGGAGGTCTCTGAACTCACATAGTAGTGCTACAGTAGATTTATAAACATTACAGGAACCTTTTAGGAGAAAAGCCCTCTTCAAAAGAAAGAAAATGTGATGATTTTATATTGATGGCCACTGGTCTTGTGGCCACTCTTATTATTTGTTTCAATTCATGACAGTTGGCCATTGTTATACTTTGTGCTTCCTTCTTAATTATCTAAATCTACAATATTTATTGGGTCTAAACATTCTTTTTTTTCCTTTATGATAGCCTTCAGTAAGAAAGGGTGTGCTACCAAGAATGCTTGAAGAGATTTTGAAGACTAGACTCATGGTGAAGCGGTCGATGAAGGCTTACAAGCAGGACAGAGCCCTTTCACGAATGCTTGATGCACGTCAGCTAGGACTTAAGCTGATAGCAAATGTCACATTTGGCTATACAGCTGCTAATTTTTCCGGGAGAATGCCATGCATTGAGGTAAGTGATACAAGTCTATAGTTCTTTTGAAAGAGACTAAAGCAGCATTAAATGAATACCTGTTCATTGAAGCATTTTGGTTTGAAACTTTAGACTAAAGTATTTCATTTCCATGACATAGTGTCAGTTTTTCTTAAACCAGGACTTATATACATACATCTTAGGGATTTTGGGGTTTTCTCTATCAGAACTCTATTTAATGATAATGTTAGAAATTAGCATACACATTTCTGCATAATCTAGATGACCATATCATAACTAATTATTGGCATGAGGTTTCTGTGCCACCTTTACAGCATTGTTTACAGTAACATTGGTACTAAATAATTCCTTTTAATGTATTGATAGAGATCTGAGGCTAGTTCATTTGTCTTCTCTAAATGTCAAAAAAAAAATCATTCCATATTTACTGCTGCTGCTGCTAAGTCGCTTCAGTTGTGTCCAACTCTGTGCGACCCCATAGACGGCACCCCACCAGGCTCCGTGGTCCCTGGGATTCTCCAGGCAAGAACACTGGAGTGGGTTGCCATTTCCTTCTCCGGTGCATGAAAGTGAAAAGTGAAAGTGAAGTCGCTGAGTTGTGTCCGACTCTTCGCGACCCCATGGACTGCAGCCTACCAGGCTCCTCCGTCCATGGGATTTTCCAGGCCAAGAGTACTGGAGTGTGTTGCCATTGCCTTCTCCGCCATATTTACTAGTATACTAGTATTTATACTAGTATAAAGTAAAACCTTTCTTTTGCAGTAGTTCAGTTTAGTTCAGTTGCTCAGTCGTGTCTAACTCTTTGTGACCCCACTGGACTGCAGCACGCCAGGCCTCCCTGTCCATCACCAACTCCCAGAGTTTACCCAAACTCATGTCCATTGAGTCAGTGATGCAATCCAACCATCTCATCCTCCATCGTCCCCTTCTCCTCCCACCCTCAGTCTTTCCCACTATCAGGGTCTTTTCCAGTGAGTCAGTTCTTTGCATCAGTTGGCCAAAGTATTGTAGTTTCAGCTTTAGCATCAGTCCTTCCAGTGAATATTCAGGACTGATCTCCTTTAGGATGGACTGGTTGGATCTCCTATCAGTCCAAGGGACTCTCAAGAGTCTTTCCAACACCACAGTTCAAAAGCATCAATTAAGACACTCTTCATTAAAAAGACTAATTTCTTATTATTTACTAAATTAGGGTGTTAATTTGACATAAATACAAAGTAGTATGACAGAGTAATACAATAATTCACTAATTGAGAAAAGAACAGAGTATTCTTGTTTGGTTGATGATCTTTACATGCCAAATGAAGGCTAAAGCATTGTGGTATGCCATATTTGCAGTAGTTCAGCAAAGGAAAAGCAGTGGAAGAATAAAGTCCCCAGACAGCTCACAGTAGGCAAAGTAAACTCCAAAAACTTGTGCAAGGGACTTACTGGTTATATGTCCAGCATGTAAGAAACTCAAAGTCTCCACTCTGTCCTTCCACCAAGTAGGACAAACAAACAGAAAAGTCAACAACTCTTCTTAGATCTGTCAGAGAGGCGAAGTCACAGGGTAAACTGCTAGCCCTCCCTCCAGCTGAAGAGGCCCAACAGGTGAATACAGAGACTCACAGCTTACCAGAGCATAATCCAAGAGCACAAGTCTGAGAACCAGTGCCACAGTAGGGAAAATAGAACCGCAACTGATGAATTGCTGGAGGCTCAGGGTAAATAAATCTGAGAGAGAAAAAACCCCAAGGGACCCAGTCATCAGGGTCCCCACACTTCTGGTGAATTTTACCTCTAGGAGCTGAGCCAGGTTTTCACAGTGAATATCAGTGAAAAATTTCTCTGTGCTTCTGGCACAGAGAGGGGAAAAGAACCATTCTGAAATACACTAGAGTGTTCTGTGTTTAACAGAGTCTGCCCTCAGGAGAAACTATTTAACCAGAGCCCAAGCTATTGGAGTTTCATCAGAGCCTAACTGACCTGGGAAAAGAAAAATACCCAACTCCAACTGCTCTAGCCTTCTACATGGAAGAAAAATACCCTGGCCTGCTCTAGTCATCCTGTCCCACCAAAGTGGGGTGAAAAATTGAAAATTATTTATGAAGTCTACAGTCCAGAGGCACAGGTTCACTGAAAAACTGAGACCTACTCTTAGGACTAAAGAGCGCGTCCTTCTCTCCCCAACACCTTTCCACATTACTAAAGGCCTGTTTATAGCAGTTCCTTTCACCCAGTACATCATGTCTGGCTGTCAAAAAGAATTGCAAGACATACTGAAAGCCAAAAAACAGAAGAAACAAACCATCAGACTCAGATAAGAGCAGGGATGTTGGAACTATCAGACTGCAAATTTAAAACCATGGTTAGGATGCTAAGAGCTCCCTCCGATGGCTAAAATAGACAGCATGCAAGAATATATGGGCAATATAAGCAAAAAGCAGAAATTCTAAGAAAGAACTAAAAAGAAGTGCTAGAAATCAAAAATACTATAAGAGAAATGAAAAATGCCTCTGACTACTACCCTTAACATGGCTAAGAAAAGAATCTCTGAGCTTGAAGAACTCTTAGTAGAAACTGCTAAAACTGAAAAGAAGAAAAAAAAAAGACTAAGGAAAAAAAAGGGAAAGATGTCCTAATACTATAGGACAACTACAGAAATTGTGATATATACGTAAGAAAAATTCCAGAAAGAGAGAAAGGAACAGAAGAAATACTAAAACAATAATGACTGAGAACTTCCCCTAATTAATGTCAGACATCTGCTTGTTCTTGGAAGGAAAGCTATGACAAACTTAGCATATTAAAAAGCAGAGACATCACTTTGCTGACAAAGGTCCGTACAGTCAAAGCTATGGTTTTTCCAGTAGTCAGATACGGATGTTAGAGTTGGACCATTAAGAAGTGCTGAAGAATTGATGCTTTCGAACTGTGGTGCTGAAGAAGACTCTTTAGAGTCCCTTGGACAGCAGGGAGATCAAACCAGTCAGTCCTAAAGGAAATCAACCTTGAATATTCATTGAAAGACTGATGCTGAAGCTGAAGCTTCAATAATTTGGCCACCTGATGCGAAAAGCTGACTCATTGGAAAAGACCCTGATGCTGAGAAAGATTGAAGGCAAAAGGAGAAGAGGGAGGCATAGGATGAGATGGTTAGATAGTATCACCAACTCAGTGACCATGAATTTGAGCAAATTCTGGGAGATAGTAAAGGACAGGGAAGCCTGGTGTGCTGCAGACCATGGGGTCACAAAGAGTCTGACATGATTTAGCAACTGAAGAACAACAGGAGCAAATTGTCAAACACCAAACTACAGATTCAGGAAGTTCAGAGAACACCAAACAGAATAAATGCCAAAAAAACACCACACCTAAACCTAGGGACGTCATTTTCATACTGCAGGAAATCAACAATAAATTAAAAGTCCTCAAAGAAGCCAAAGGGTAAAAACCACCTTGCTTATAGAGAAGCAAAAGGTAAGAATTATATCTACCTTTTCCTCAGAAACCATGCAAGCAGGAAGAAAATGGAATAAAATATACCGTACAAAATTATCATTCAAAAGTGAAGGAGAAATTAAGATTTTCTCAGACAAATAAAACTTGAGGGAATTTGTTGGCATAGACCTGCCTTGCAAGATTTGGTTAAAAGAGGTTCTTTAGAGACAAGGTAAGTGACAGTAGGTCAGAAACCTAGCTCCAGAAAAGAATGGAAGAGCATCAGAGAAGGAATAAGTAAAGGTAAAAGAAACACTTTTATTTCTCTTAATTCATCTAACAGATAACAATCTGTTCAAAATAATAACAGCAAAAAAGTATTTGATTAGGTGTGTTTTTATATATGTACATTTGTATAACTAAAATGAATGACAAATGGTACAAGGACTGGGAGGAACAGATTAGAATTCTTTCATTTTAAAGTACCCGCACTACCTATGAAGTGGTTTAGTGGGTTTTGAAAATGGTGTATTGAAAGTAAATATAAATATTGCAAGATTTGGGGCAACCACCATAAAAAGTTTTTAAAAAAGAAATATAACTAATGTGTAATATAAAATAGTCAAAACCAAAAAAGCAGTAAAAGAGTGGAAATTAAAAATAGGAACAAAGGAAAGACAACATAGAAAATAAAGAAAATCGGGAAGAACATAGTTGAACTCAACAGTACAATAAAAGGGCATTTACAGACTACTTCATCTGACAACAGTTGAACACATATTCTTCTCAAGCTCACAAGGAACATGCAAGATAGACCACATTCTGGGCCATGAAATATACCTTAATAACTTGAATAGATTATATAGTGTATTCTGCTTTCAGATCAGAATTGAACTAAACTAGAAATCAATAACAGAAAGATAGCTGGAAAATCCCCCAAATACTTAAGAGATTAAATGGCTGATTTCTAAGTAACACACGGGTCAAAGAAATCTCAAGAGAAATTTTTAAATTATTTTGAACTAAATGAAAATGAAAATACAACTTACCAGTTTGTGGAGATCAGCAGAAACAGTACATAGAAGGAAATTTATAGATTGAATGCATCTAAGCTTGATCTGAAAGTATACATGCAGCCCAGTGTGCACTGCGGCACTGTTTACAATAGCCAGGACATGGATGCAGCGTAACTGTCCACTGGCAGAGGAATGGATAAAGAAGATGTGGTACTTATATACTATGGAATACTACTCAGCCGTTAAAGAGAAATAATTCCATTTAGAGCAGCATGGATGAATGTAGAGGGTGTCATCCTGAGTGAAGCAAGTCAGAAAAGGAGAAATATTGTATGACACCCTTTATATGTGGAATCTAAAGAGAAATGATACAAATGAACTTACGTACAAGACAGAAAGAGACTCACAGACGTATTAGAAAACGAACTTTTATGGTTGCCGGGGGAAAGGATGGTCATGCACACACTGCTATATTTAAAATGGATAACCAACAAGGACCTACTATATAGGATATGGAACTCTGCTCAATGTTATGTGGCAGCCTGGATGAGAGGGTAGTTTGGGGAAGAATGGATACATGTATATGTATTGCTGGGTCCCTTCACTGTTCACCTGAAACTACCACAGCATTGTTAATCAGCTACATCCCAATACAGAGTAAAAAGTTTAAAAAAAAAAATACTAAGCATAATACCCTCAACATCATCCATGTTGCTGCAAATGGCAAGATTACCTTCTTTTGTATAGCTAAATAATATTTCATTGTATATAAACTACATTTTCTTTATCCATTCATCCATCATGGACACTTGGCTTGTTTCCGTGTCTTGACTATTGTAAATAATGCTGCAGTGAATATGGGGATATAGGTATCTTTTCAGTTAGAGTTTTTGCTTCCTTCAGATAAATACCCAGAGGTGAAATTGCTGGATCATATGGTTGTTCTACTTTCAATTTTTTGAAGAACCTCCATACTGTTTTCTATAGTGGCTGCACCAATTTACATTTCCACCAACAGTGCACAAGGGTTCCCTTTTCTCCACATCCTTACCAGTATTCTTTTCAGAGAATTTTTATTTTAAATATTTTTCTTATTATGACTTTTCAGGATCCCAACCATTGTCTAAATTGTGAAACCAATTAATTTTTCTTCTTTTTAAATCCAATCTCTTAGCCCTGTAATCTTTTTTATTAGGAACTTGTGCACAAAGTAGCAGAACCAGTTTTAATGTAATTCCCGCTCCTTTCTCCTCCCCCAGTGCTTGACGGTGCCCCTCCCTCTCGTGCCTGAGTTCTTGGTAGTGCATGGACCTCAGGGCCAGCTGCAAAAGTTCTGACTCTTCCAGGTGTAGTTTAAATGGGTCAGAGTGGATGGCAGGAGGCAGACATTTAGGATCAGTGTATGTGTGTATTTATTTGTATGTGTAGATCTCAAAATCATATTTGGCTCTAACTCTGGATGGCTCACCCATTTAGCTATTTGCTATCACATATTTTTATCTTGTGAAAGTGGCAAAAGACAGATTGAATATTTTACTTAAACTTGAATTTCAATTAGATGACATGATTGATTCTTTTAATGTATTAGGTTGTAGTTCATATTTTCAAGGTTTTCTAATGCACAAAAGGTCTCAACAGGATTTATGATCTTAATTTAAAAACCAAATTAAGTTTCTGTGATCAGTTTATTTATTCCTTTGTTCATACACTTAATATTTCCTTTGTAAACATCTTTAAACAGCCTTTTAAATATTATTCAATCCTGCATTTAGTTCATATAATTTCATATTTTACAGTAAAATGGGAAAGATCATTAAAAATACTGTTTGCAAAAGAAAAAGTGCATAATTCTTACTTTAAAACTTTAAAAAGTAATGTTCCATTTATGCTGAACAGCAGTTTTCCCAGCCTTTAGCTTTAATGAGTTTAATAAATGAAGCTGCAGTGATATACTAGCCTCCTTAATTTATTTAACTGTGAAATATAATTAGCTTGTTTCTCATATTTGTCAAGATCCACCATCTTTTTTGCTTCATCAGCTTATGCCATGATCATTGTTAAAACTCACCAACCACCAATGAAAGAACCCTTGTTAGACATATATCTGCTTACCTGATTTAAATTGAACACTGTGATATATTTTCCATCATATAATCATGCATTTTTCCTTGCATTCAGTATTAATATAAAAATTATGTATAACCAATCACTGAGATTTAGGTTCAGCATAAACTTTTTTTAATTAATTTATTTTAATTGGAGGCTAATTACTTTACAGTATTGTAGAGGTTTTTGCCATATATTGGCATGAATCAGCCATGAATGTACATGTGTCCCCCATCCTGAACCTCCCTCCCTTCTCCTCCCCATCCCATCCCTCAGGGCTGTCCCAGTGCACCAGCTTTGAGTGCTTTAATGATACTAAAAGAAATTACTGTAACACTCCAACAGAAAAATTTTGAAAGATATACATGCACACACATGCATATACACAGTGTGGTCTCCTGCCGGTATAAAGGCATATTAGAAAGTCCTTGAATAAATAAGGTTTATTCTTCTAGGAT
This sequence comes from Okapia johnstoni, assembly GCA_024291935.2. Lineage (NCBI taxonomy): Eukaryota > Metazoa > Chordata > Mammalia > Artiodactyla > Giraffidae > Okapia > Okapia johnstoni. The sequence goes on along the minus strand of CM044317.1, from coordinate 58,659,307 downwards.
CAAACATAGCTATCCTTGTATACAGTGCAGTCCATTGTACTTACTGATACACTCACATAGGCAAGTCTGTATGTTGATTGGTTTCTTCTTTTAAATTATTCATCCACCCCATTTTCTTCTTGAGTACTTGAAGAAGGAATAATGAATGGCACTGGTGACTATTTTGTTTTCTTTTCGGTGTTCTTTTCTCCTTGTTTCATTTTTAGAAATATTCAGTAATGAAAATTAAGTATTATACATTAAAGCCTATTGTCTTATACTAAACTATATTAAGAAATTTTTTCCAATGTGTTTGTACCAACAGGTTGGTGATAGTATTGTTCACAAAGCCAGAGAAACTTTGGAACGAGCTATTAAACTGGTGAATGATACCAAGAAATGGGGTGCCAGGGTTGTATATGGTGATACTGACAGGTAATGAACTTTCTGTTTTGTAGTTGTCCTTTTGCATCTCTTCAGATATTCATTTCAGTGTTTGAAATGCCTTAAGGGTAATCCTTCCTAAGAATAGAATTCTACCTAAGTTCTCTTCAGTTTTTGTGAGCCACAGACTGTGAAGATTCCCATGGCATCTCTCCAGGTAACAAGTATGTAGATGTGATGGTAGGTTAGTTGTGTCCGACTCTTTGTGACCCTCTGGACTGTAGCCCACCAGGCTCCTCTGTCCATGGAATACTGGAGTGGGTAGCCATTTCCTTCTCCAAGAGATGGATGTTCAGGTGGATTCTTTCTGCTGAGCGATCTGGGAACCCCTAAGTATTTAGATAGGGATCTGTAAAAACTGTATATACAGGAGTCTAGTCTGTTTAAAGAAGGAGTTTTTAATGTGAAGAATTCCTCAGATAGCTGCAGATCTCTGAATTTAACTATATATCTTAAAATAATCAAACTGTTTTTGAAAGACAGTTGCTAAAGGTATGAGTGGTTCACTTTTCAATGGGCCTCAAAATCTGTTGCCCTTCTTGTATAAACAGTTCATATAGGTAAATACAGTTTTCGCTTTGATTCCAGAGGCTCACAGACTTTCTAAAGCCCATCATCCATGAGCTGACAAAGGATAGGACTGCCTTTGAATCCTAAAAATAACCTCAACCTGGCTTACTTTGATATATTTCAGGGCCCAGTTATTTATGTAATACCCTATTTATATGACTTATTAAAATTTTTCTAGAATATAGGGGTTATGCAAGTTTCTTGGAGTCTGAAATTTTCTTTTCATATTAAAGGCTTAAAGTCACAGTGTGATCATTCTAAGAGCACTTGCCTCAGGAGCTCTGATCACTTCACAGTGCAGTGGACCAATCAGAAATAATGCTTCTAATCACTGAAAATAGCTTCCAGCTAATCTTTAAACAGCATTTAATCTTCTCCAGTTTTTTAGTGCACATAAAATCAGCATAATCATATTAATGCTGAATGAGACCTTGCCCTCACATAGCAGCTGTTTCATTATCAACAAGTTTCAAGTTATCCAGGCCCCATTTATCCATAGTCTCTACTATTCCCCATCAGAAGCCACTCCTCACTTTGAGTATTTCACTGTTCTGTAAAACCACTTCTGCTGAGAGGTCTAGCAAAATAAAAATTACTAGGACATAGTTTTCCAGAGCTCCTCACAAAATAATTAGGGAAAAGGAGAAAAACTTTAAATTACTGAATTTAATTCAGGGTCATAAATGTCAGTGGTTGACAACACACACCCAGAATCAGAAGTTGGCATGATTCTGATTGTAGTTATGTTGTTTAGCCTTTAAGATTTTTAGGAAATCAAACAAATCAAAAAACACAGACTTAGAATGTCAGACTGGAAGAGGACTTTTGGATCAGAGTTTCCATGTGGTTGGGAGAAAACCCTAGGAGGCCCACTCTCAGGTGCTCCTTAGGAGAAGATTCCCCTGGGGTAAGAAGTATGTCTGAGATCACCCAACTAGAGCTCAGATGGTAGAGAGACTGCCTGCAATGCAGGAGACCCAGGTTCAATGCCTGGGTCAGGAAGATCCCCTGGAGAAGGGAATGGCTACCCACTCCAGTATTCTTGCCTGGAGAATTCCATGGACAGAGGAGCCTGGTGGGCTACAGTTCATGAGGTCGTAAAGTGCCGGGCCGGATGTGACTGAGCAACTTTCACTACTACATCAGATATCATAGGTTTTTTTATGATTCTAATCAATGAAATGTATTTGCAGTATCATTAGAACTTTTGATCACCATTCACCATCTGATTCATTCAGTAATGCTTACTGAGATATACTGAATGAGGACAATTTACTCTAGGGCATGCATTCTCAACGGTAATAACACTGCTCCAACAGAGAACAAATTGGTCCTTGAGGAGCAAACCGCTTAGACAGTACGGTGAATCTGGGCCCCACAAAGATCAACTGTATCCAACAATATTTTATTCCTTATTAATTACTTTCTCTTGTTAAATTTACTTTTAACTTTTTTTTTTTTGGAGAGGACAGTAATGATACCATAGTGAGAAGCACTGCTCTAGGGATAACAGATGAATGCTTGAAGGAAGGAAAGAGTTCTTTACCAAGAGTGAGATCTGGAGTCTCTTTCGAAAGCTATGTTCCTAACTGATTGCATGGCCATCAAAAAGGCACTTCAGCCTCTCTCAGGCCATCATCAGACCACATCTGATACATAACGATGAACGACCATTGGCTCCCTCCAACTTCAAGACTGCTGAGTTTATGAATCTTGGAGTCTAGCTGAGGGAGATCAGTTACCAGAGCATCAAAATTACTGTCAAAAGGGTGTTTCTTTCTCAAGAGCAGCAGATATAATTGTAGTTCTCAACAATATTTGTCCCACCTTAGTGGGACAGACCTACTTCCGTCAGCTGTTGAAGCTCTCTCTAGTAGTGATTCTCAGGCAGGATAGGGAAGGACGTTTGACAACACACGCGTCCAGGGCAGCAGAAGGGTGCTGGGGAACTAGAGCAAAAAAGTCCCTCGGGAGATTAATCTGCGTGTAATTGAGAAAAGGCCTCCTGGGTGATTCTAATACCCCACTCAACTCTCTGTCTCGTGTGAAATGACAGTCACTCCTTTAAGACCGTCTCTCTTTGTAGGCTAGTCACCTTAATAATTCTGTTATGTGACCAAAAACTCCCGTTAATCCTGGTCAGCTCTCTTGAAGCTTAGCTCCAACTATAACTGGCCAAAAGAGCATAGATGAACTCAAGTAAACCTACTAACACTGCTAGGTAAAATTTCAAATATATACACTATCGTAATAACTTTTAACATGTAAAGTATTTATAACTTTAATTTTTTATCAGCTTTATCAAGATATAATTTTTAACAAAGTACACAGTGTATATAGTTCAGCACACAAAGTGTATAGACACATATAATCAGCTGCCACCCCAGTCAAGATACAGAACATTCTGTCCCTGTCGAAGTTCCGCCATGCTCCACTGCAGTCAGTCCCTCACTTTCATCCCGTACCACCAGGCAACCATTTACCTAGTTTCATTTACCACAGCTTAGTTTTCTCTGTTCTAGAACTTAGAAATGTGTGTATAAACACTGTCCTCCATCATTGCATCTAAACATTTTAAGTATAATTTTTTAACTTTGGTATTTACATCCAAAGTAAAACATACCCTTAGCATATGACTCAGCAGTCCTACTCTTGATATATACCTAAGAGAAATGAAAGCTTCGATCCACATAAATCCCTGATGCAACGCTTCATTGTTGCTTTTTTGATAGTCCAAAACTGCAGTCCAAATGTTCATCAATGGATGAATGAACGAATGTGACATATCCATATAATGGAATACTATTCAGCATCAAAAAGGAACTCTAGTTAGTGTTACTTCAGCAATATGGGTATATCTCAAAATTATGTTGAGTGAAAGAATCCCAACATACGTATATTAGTTTTATATATTATATAAAATTATTGAAAAAACAAAATTATAGTAACTGAAAGCAGGTTGTGTTGCCTGGGACCCAAAGTGGAGTGGAGAATTACTGCAGAGACCTCCGTAGGGTCATGACAATGTCCTATATCTTGATTCTGGTGGTAGTTACACAGATGTATTAGTTTTCTAGGGCTGTCACAGATCTGGTGGTTTAAACACGGAAATTTACCTCTCACAGTTCTGGCTGAAGTCCAGGATGGAGGCATTAGTTAGTAGGTGTGGTTTCTCCTGCTTGCAGGTTGCCACCTCTTACTTTGTCCTCACATGCCCTTTTCTGTTCATGTGCAGCCTTGGTGTTTCTTTGTTAATTTCCTCTTATAAGGATACCAGATTAGGCTCACCCTAACCACCTAAATTAGAGCCACATTTTAACTTAATCATCTGTTTTAAGGCCCTGTCTCCAAATATAGTCACATTCTGAGATCCTGGGGGTTAGGGTTTCAACATAGGACTTTAAGGGTCACAATTCAGCCCTTTACAAGTCTATACATTGTCAATATTCATGAACTGTACACTTAAAGTATATTCATTTCAATATATGCAAATTGTATCTGCATATACTACTGGTGGGATTGTACATCAGAAATAACTTTCTGCAAAAAAAAAAAAATGCTTTTCTGGAATTCAGTTTCACATTATCTTTCAGAAAATATTTTTAGTGTATACCATTTATCTGGAAATCCTACTTTTAGGAATTTATTCTAAGGACATACAGTGTGCCATGTTACTATTACATATGAAATATTAGAAAAAAATTTAATGACAATATCCATACATTGAAATATAGAACTGTTAATGTAAAAGAACTAAATAACGTGGGAAAATGTTCATAGTACACTATTAAATGAAAGGGGAAAGTTATCAAACTGTATGATCTGTAATCCCAAATCAGAAAAGATTTACAGATGTACACAAAAGACGTACAGGTTTTCTAGTGTCTTTGGTCTGGACAGTGAGATTATAAGTGGCTGTTTTCTTTGTGCCTTTTTGTGTTTTCTAACTGTTCTTCAGTGAACATGTTTTATGTATGTGTGTTCTTTTCTAAGTTGGGTGGTTCTGAAAGGAAATTTTCTCCCATATCACAAGTAAATTTTCCATTTCTTTATAATCACATCTTTTATTTTGTGACTGACATAACTGTGTGTCATAAGAAACCATAAATGTATAGGAATGACTCAGGACCTTCTTGGCAGCTGTGCTAACTGGTCTGTGTGTGGCTGAACTAGAAACATTAGATGCTTTAAGGATCCGTAACAAGATATATCACGGGTACATAAGGCAAGGGTGATAAAACAAGAAAGCTCAGATAGGAAGCAACTTAGTAAGGAACAGTAAGGGGGAAAGGTTTTCCCTGGTATTATAGTATTAGGCAGGAAAATTACTATTGATGAGATTTTGTTGCAACGACTTCCTCATTACCCTACTCTATTTTTAACCTCGTAGTATGTTTGTGCTACTGAAAGGAGCCACTAAGGAGCAGTCTTTTAAGATTGGGCAAGAAATTGCTGAAGCTGTAACTGCTACCAACCCTAAACCAGTGAAATTGAAGTTTGAAAAGGTAAGAGAAACATAATACTAAAAATCACTTATAAAATTTGCATACCTTCTAGACATTTCTGATTTCTTAATACATTTTCAGGGTATACAGGTCTGTGAAAGTGTTAAATTTAAAGTATTTTTCCATTAGTTTGGTATAATTTTCACAAAAATTTTTTTAGTAATATCTGATATAAAGAAATGAAAAGACTGTTGCACTTAACTATCGATGTGCAGCCCCAAACTTCATGCTATAAAACAAGCACTGTTTTATTACACTCCCAGATTTTATGGGCCAGGGATTCAGAAAGGGTACAGCTGGATGGCATGTCTCTGCTCCACGATGTCTGGGTCCTCAGCTGACAGCTCAGGACTGACCCCCTGATGCTTGGGGGATCACTCCCTCATCTGGGGGTTGATGCTGGTTGCTCTTTGGGACACAAGCTAGAACACCTGCACGTGGCCTTTCCCTGAGGCTACTTGCTCTTCCTCACAGCATGATAGCTGAGATCTAGGAATGAACATCCCAAAGAGAACCAGATAAAAGCTGTTTTGCTTTTTATGCCCTAGTCTCAGAATCATACAGATCATAGCCTATCTAGATATGAAAGGGAACAGAAGCCCTCATCTCTTAATGGAAAGAATGTCAGAGTCACTCTGTAAGACGGCTGTGTCTGAGACGAGTGTTTCTTTGGAGAATGCAGTCTGCCACAAGGAACTTCTACTGTTTTCACTTTACCTTAGATATGAAATATGCATTTAGTTCTTTCTATATAAAAGAAACTGACCTAGGAGCGATGTGGAATGCAAAAACACAGTCCTGCCCTCTAAGAGCCAGTAGTCTAAAAGGAAAGATTAGAAATGTTATGTAAATGGTCTTTTATTGTAAACTTAGGGAGCAGTCACCCTAAGCACTATAAGAGTGCAAAGAAAAGGAGGTATTGTGTCCCTCTGGGCTAGGTGGGGAGACTCCTTGTAGGAGGTAAATGCTGCATTGTGTCTCAGAAAATGGTTAGAATTTCAGCCATGCAGCCGTGGCACTGCAGTCCTTCTGCACAGAAGGAAGTGGCATATAAAAGGATATGGAGTTGGAAATGCACAATATGGGAATACAGATTAGCAGAAGTCTGGGAGAATAAATTTGAAACCAGGTTACAGAGTGTCTTGAATGCCAATCTAAAGTGTTTAAACTTTATTCAGTAAAGTTTATCAAACAAAAGCATGGCAGAGCCTTTTAGTTAGGGAGGATTGGCCTCACAGTGGTTTGGAGATGGATGTAGAAGAGAAGAATCTCAAGACAGGATGCCTCTTACAACCTGTATATACTAAAGTAGGGGGATGAACTAGTGAAAAGAAACAATTCAAGAGGTACTGAGAAAGAAGGATGGGCAGGAATTAAAAGTTTTTTAGGAGCGCAGATGTGGAAGAGAGAAAAGAGGGAGATGAGAACCAAAGATGACTCCCAAATGTTTATATGCACCTGCTCTGAAGCAAGAATTGTGGTAGGAGAGATTCAGAGAGGTCTTGGGTTTGGTATCTGCCCTGAAGAGTGAGCATTCTAATTGGGGTGAGAGGGGGGAAAAAATTAGAGAAGAGTGATGCTGAGTGATGGAAGTATGTGTGTGATGCTGTGGACATTCAGCCTGTCTAGCAAAGTGAAGAGCATGGTGTCCTTAGAAACTAACACTGGACATGAAATTTTACCTGAAATAGATTACAGGCCTAAACATAAAGGCAAACACTGCACAACTTCTCAAAGAAAACAAACCATTTAAGAATTGCGATGCATATATTCTTCTGCTTGTATTGTCTTTGCTTTGGGGACAGGGTAAAAAAAGCTGACCTCATGAGTTGGAAGTATTTCCTCTTCTACTTTCTGAAAGAAAAAGTGCGTAAGATTGGTGCAGTTTTTTCTTAAATGGTTGATAAAATTCATCAGTGAAGCGGTCTAGTCCAGAAATTTTATGGGGGAGGGAGGACTTTCAATTATAATTTAAATATCTTTAATAATTCAGGTTCTTTTCTCATGTCAGTTTTAAAATTTGTGATTGTCAATGGTTTGTCCATTTCTCTGAATTTACCAAATTTATTGGCGTGAATTATGTATACTTCCTTAAAGTGATTTTGGTATCTGTAAACTCTAGTAACATCCCACCTTTTACTTTTGATATTGACAATTTATGTTTTTCTCTTTTTCCCCTTGATCATTCTAGCTAGAGGTTTAACCATTTATAGAACTTTCTGAAGAACCATTTCATCAACATCCACTCTTTATTATTTCCTTCCTTTGGGATTAGTTTGCTTCTCTTTTCCTGTCTTCTTAATTTACAAACTTGAATCACTGATTTTAAACAAATTTTTAATATAAGCACTTAAAGATACAAATTTCTCTCAAAGCACCAGTTTAGCTTCAGACTTTGATATCTTGTGCTTTTATTATTTTGATATCTTGTGGTGGTGGTGGTGCTCAGTCATGATTCTTTGCGACCCCATGTATGTAGCCCACCAGACTCCTCGGTCCATGGGCTTTTCTAGGCAAGAATACTGGAGTGGGTTGCCATTTCCTTTTCCAGGGAATCTTCGCAAACCAGGGATCCAACCCACATCTCCTGCAATGGCAGGCAAATTTACCACTGTGCCACTTGGGAATCCCTGTTCATAAAGTCAAGATTCTTTTTTCTCCATCAGGGCAGCTGAAATCCAGGTTCTCTTACAGCTTCCCTTGCAGGACTCCTAGGCACTCCCTGACGTGTGTGTGTGCGTGCGTGTGCTCAGTCGTGCTCGACTCTTTGCACCCAGTGGACTATAGCCAACCAGGCTCCTCTGTCCATGGGATTCTCCAGGCAAGAATACTGGAGTGGGTTGCTATTTCCTCTTCCAGGGGATCTTCCTGACCCAGGGATCAAATCTGAGTATCCTGCATTGCAGGCGAATTCTTTATCACTGAGTCACCAGGGAAGCAGCAGCCACCTGGGAATCTTGTGCTTCAATGATAACGATCTGTAGGTTATTTAGAAGTGTGCTGTTTAAGTTCCAAATATTTAATATTTTCAGACATCTTTTTGTTACTAATTTTAATTCCATGTGGTGAAAGAACATAGTCTATATAATTTCAATGCTTTTAAATTTGATTGTTTGGTCTAGCATATGGTCTCTTTTTTTTTTTTTTTTTTTTTTTTTGTGTGTGTGTGTGTGTTTGGCTGCTAAGCATTTATTGTGGTTTCCTGTTTTCTTCTGCCCATTTAATCTGCTCATTTGTTGACTATTTTTTTTCTACTCCTCTCCGTCACCCTGGTCCACACATAAAAGCTGCCTGACATTCAGCATCTGAAGGGCCTCCACTTGGTCTGTCTCGCCTTGTTGTGGTTTGTGTTGCTGGGGTTCTCAGGTTGACCAGTCGGTGGTGGGCTCAGGCTCCTTGCCACCTGCTGCGCTGCTGGGTTTAGACAGTCAGAGAGAAATTCAGGTTCTCCTGCTACCTTTTTGTCGCCTTGTTTTCGCCCCATGTGCATTTGGGAGGGAGGACAGTGTGTGCTCGGGGCTCTCTGCCACAGCCTGGGAAGGTAACCGCGTGCCACCTCTGAACAGGAAGCCACTTTGCCTGTGCCTTCGCCCTGCTTGCTGTGCTCACCACTGAGGAATGGGAGAGCCTTATGCTAAAGGCCAGCTTGTTCCTATCTGAACAGTCTCGTGTTTATTGTTCGCTGCTGGAGACTTGTTAGACCTGTGATCACGCAACACCGCATAAAATATGCTGCTGCTGCTGCTAAGTCGCGTCAGTCGTGTCCGACTCTGTGCGACCCCATAGACGGCAGCCCACCAGGCTCCTCCGTCCCTGGGATTCTCCAGGCAAGAATACTGGAGTGGGTTGCCATTTCCTTCTCCATCTTTTTTTTTTTTTTTTTTTTTTTTTTGTTTTGGACTCTACTGGGTCTTTGTTGTGACCACGCAGGCTTCCTCTGTTTGCGGCCAGCTGGGGCTACTCTCTAGTTGCAGTGCACAGGCTTCCCATTTTGTTGTCTTCTCTTGTTGTGGCGCACAGGCTTCAGCAGTTGCTGCATGTGGGCTCCTGAGCGTAGGCTCTGGCGTTGTGGCACGTCGGGTCTTCCTGAAGCAGGGGTGGAACCAATGTCTGCTGCATTGCAAGGTGGATTCTTAACCACTGGGCCACCGAGGAAGCCCAGCATGTTCCCATGTGACCTTGAAAATCCCTGTGTACTCTGGTTATTGGGTGGAATGGTCTACAGTAACACTTAGGTTAATTAATAGTGTTGTTGAAGCCAACAGTAACAATTTTGCTGACTTTGTCAGTTTCTAGGAGAGGGCCCAAGTATCAAATACAGTCACAGATTTGCCTATTTCTTGCTTTTAGTTCTGCCAGTTTATATTTCATGCATTTTGAAGTTTTCTTATTAGCTATATATACATCTATGGTTATTTATCTCCTTGATGAACTGATATTTTTATCTTTGATAATATCCTTTGTCTGGAAATCTACTTTTTCTGATATTATATATCCACTCCAGCTTTGTTTTGATTAGTATTAACAAGTGTATCTTTTTTTTCTAACCTTTCTATTCTTTTTTATTTAACACAGATTTCTAGTAGAAAGTATATTGTTGCATCTCTTTGATGGGATCTAATCTGATCATTCCTGCCTTTTACAAGTTACAGTTTCTTTTCACATTTTCTAACACCATTTTTACACTTTCTACACCATTTACATTTAATGTGATTACTGATACAGCTTGGGGCAGAAGAAAGGACCAGTTTGGTAATATAAAAAGGGGTGGAGACACACACGCATTCATCCAGGAATTCCACTTCAGGGAATTTATCCTTCAGATTAATCCATGCAAGGTTGTTTACAGGGAACACTATTTGTAATTCCAAAAGGTTGAAAACATCTAAATGATGCAGAGTAGGTAACTGGTTACAAAATTTATTACACCCTCGTAAAATGGACTGTTGTGTAGCTACAAAATGAACTTTTTGTTCAGAATGGAATTCTCTCCAAGATAATTACCAAATGAAGCAGGCAAAGTGCAGAGTGAGGTGGAAGGTAAGCTACCCTATGTGTATAATTGTTTAAAAAGATATGATTGACTCTGAAAGAGCAGTGTCAGCTGAGGAAGGAGCAGAATTGGTAGTGCGAGTCAAGACAACTCATTTTGTGTGCTTTGTCCTCCAAGTGTTGTTCATGAATTTGTTGGCCCCTACGCCGTATTTAGAATTTTCTTAAAATTGACATGTGGTTAAAGAGAGAAAAAGGCATATAAAAGTAAGATGTTTGTGGTTGGGGGAAAAGTGGTTATTGAGAGACATTTTATTAATTTCATCACAGGTATACTTGCCCTGTGTCTTACAAACAAAAAAGAGGTATGTGGGTTACATGTATGAAACACTGGATCAAAAGGACCCAGTATTTGATGCAAAAGGAATAGAAACAGTGAGAAGAGATTCCTGCCCTGCTGTTTCTAAGGTAAGTTTTATCTGTCTTGTTTTCATCATTTAGAAATAAGTGGCAAAGAAAGTGGTAAACATCCTTAAGCAAATATCTAGGTGGAAGAACTGTACAGACTATATGACTATGTGTAACTAAAAGAGAAACTGTATGACTTTTTGAGTTTCATTTCTAATGAAAGCAGCTTGTTTAAGTCCTTAGTTTCTGACCTCTCCCACACCTTACCTTTTACACAGTTGCTAAAAAGCAACACTTGATAAAAATTTCCTGCCTAATCATCTAGAGATGATATGATATTTTATCATATGGCAACACCCAAAAGCTGTGAAGCAGGATAAAGAAGAGAAAGTGAACAGAGAAATTAAGTAAAATAATCCATCTTAGATTAACTGAAATTCTGTTTACTTGGGTTACCAAATACAAGCTAAGGAGATTTCTGAACACTGGTACTATAAATTACCTAAATTTCTCAACGACAGTAATTTTAGTCATAGTATTTTTTATTTCTTTTTTCCTTTATTCAGGCCCATATTTGTTCTCTAACTAGCCAAAAATAATTACTGTCAATCTCTTATGCTTTTAATGCTGTCATCAAACTCAGTGTGTATAGAGTAGGAAATGGCAACCCACTCTAGTATTCTTGCCTGGAAAATTCCATGGACAGAGGAGCCTGGTGGGCTACAGTCCATGGGGTCGCATGAGTCATACATGACTAAGTGACTTTCACTTTCAAAAGAGAGAATGAAAAAGAAAAGAAAAAATCATCATCTAACAGCCACAGATTTGGTTCTGAAGGACAACTGTTATTTGATACTGTTTTGATTTTTGGAGATCACATTTTTTAGTATTCATGTATAGGCTTTTTCCTTTCCTTTAGTATTCGAGGACAGAGTTGAAAGAGTATTCCGTAAATCTATGAAAATAAAAGTGCATACCAAATATTTGATATTTGATCCCCCAGGGATTGACTTATTAGTACTTGCCCAGCTTTGTGAAAAGTACATGATGCACCAGGTCCCTTGGGGGCACATTCAGTCTCATAGAAAAGAGTAGCCTTTCAGGGTCAGGAACTGTGGTTTCATGGTAGAGAAGTTCTATAACGGACATCAAAAATAAACAGTGTGTAGAGTGCTATTCCCTTTATACCATATGAGAGCATTAAAAGCATAAGAGATTGACAGTAATCAACCTATATGTCATATATGTAACATTATGTAAATTTGAGATATATTTCATACTAGTTTCTGAAAAGATACTATCCAGTGCATTCTTTCTCTGAGGGAAGAATGGTACCTTAGCTAAGTTAGCAAACTTCTTGTGTAAAATACATATGGATTCCAGTACTCAAAATAAGATACAAAGCTTTCACCTGGAACTAATTTAAATTCATTCCACTGTATGTCAGTCATTTTCCAATAGAAATACTGCAGCACAGAAAATTCTGTCACAGTTTCTATTTACTGACATTATAAAAAGGCAAAAGACTGGCCTTTCTTTCACTGCTTGGTGGTGTTTAAACTTCTTTCTGTCCACCTGAATCCAACCCTTTCTATAACAGAGTAAATAAAAAATAATACATGAAAAGCATGTCTGGCTTTCTGTCCCTAGAGTGCTCTTGGCTATATAAGACAACTTAAATGTTTCATGTTGCTCATCACACACAGCAAACATTTCATCTGCATGTCATTCCAGTATGATTTTCCTCAAACTACATAATTCTGTTTTTAGAAATAGCAAGCTAAATCTCCAAATAATTTCCAGTTTCAATAATTTTTTTATTATCCAGTCATTGTAAATAGCAGATTGTTTAGGTAGATCAGGAAGTTTTCTGATAGTTATGTAAGTGAAAGTGTAACAGCAGTGATGAAATATATTAGAGGATATTTTACCCTTAGAAGCATATCCATTTTCTTTTTAAGATACTTGAGCGTTCTCTGAAGCTGCTATTTGAAACAAGAGATATAAGTTTAATTAAACAGTATGTTCAGCGACAATGTATGAAGCTTCTGGAAGGAAAGGCCAGCATACAAGATTTTATCTTTGCCAAGGAATACAGAGGAAGTGCCTCTTATAAACCCGGTGCCTGTGTGCCAGCCCTGGAACTTACAAGGTAACGATGCGCACAACAGCACAGCCCTCAGTACCTAGTTAGTGTGGTCCTGGGATTCTGAACGGTTTGGAGTAGATGAAAAGACACCTAGTCCACAAGCACAGATACACAGTTGTCTGTTCTCCTGCCCACATGAAGCCTTATTAACATGAGTGGGTGTGGGTGACCCCCAAATGCTGCAAGCTCTGAAGTGGGAAAAAACAGCTCCTCTTCTGGCCTTCCCTGCAAAAACTACATTCAGTGAAATCGTAACCTGTTACAGAGCTGGAAGTGATTGTTTTTGCTATATCAGAATCATAGGTAGTCCTTAATATTGATCTACCACAGCAGTAAGGAGGTGTCATTCTAGAAGGAGATCAGCTGATCAGCTAAATTTTCTCTTATCTTTTAGATTTATGATAGTTAATTTAAGCTAGTTGGTATCTGCCAACTCATACTGTTCTCCAGGTAACAGTAATTTACAGGGTAAGTTTTAAACTCTTAGAGCATATCCACTTGGTGCTAAGTGAAGTGTATATGGTTGTCAGAGTTAAAACTACCTTGAAGTTTCCCCTTGTCAATTTCTCATGGCTTCATTATTGTTTAATTATCATTTCATTTTCTGGAGAGATGTCTTCCATGACAGTCTTTGAGTGACTATTTTATTTGGATTTAAACAGGAAAATGCTTACTTACGATCGGCGCTCTGAGCCTCGAGTTGGGGAGCGAGTACCGTACGTCATCATTTATGGGGCCCCTGGGGTACCACTTATCCAACTAGTAAGGCGCCCAGCGGAAGTTCTCCAGGACCCAACTCTGAGACTGAATGCCACTTACTATATCACAAAGCAAATCCTTCCACCCCTGGCAAGAATACTCTCTCTTATTGGTATTGATGTCTTCAGCTGGTATCATGAATTACCAAGGGTAAGCCTACTAAACAGTACGTGTGCTATGACTCCATAAAGAATTCACTTAACATTTTCAGTAGAACTAAAGATTTTATTTACATGCTATCAGAGCAGAGCAAATGCTTTATTCTCCTAAACCAACAAAGGTGCTGTACTTTTCTGGTTTCATCTTTTACAAACACCTTCCCAGCTTCTGTCAGATTAGCCAAATTATAGAAGATTAAATCCCACAACTACTTCAGTGGTAAACACTTAACTATAAAATATCACAAACAGCAAATAAAAATGAAAGAGAGCAGAAATTCCTTCAAAATGGGTATTTAAGAAATATATAAGCTCTAGTAGCTAGACATAGTTCTGTAGAAACCAGAGTAAAGAAATAATATTAAAATATCACTTTACTAAAATAAAACATGCAGTGTGGAATCTTACCAAAGGGAGTTTTGCGTGAACTCCTTTTTTCTTAGTTTATCCCCATCCAAACCCTCAAGGAGCAATTTGTGGTTCTGTAACAATCAGGGATACATCACTGTAGGAAAGTAGCGGTTGTTATCTGATGTTTACAATTAGGTCTGCTTAGTCATTTGCTCAGACTGTGAAAGGTTGAGAGTATTCAGGAAAATTGATATAAGTTAATACTTAAATTGTTTTTCCTTTCTCAGTATGCACTTAGGGCCTCAAGGAAAAGAATCAGCTGGGAAACTTAGGGTGAAGTTGTGCTTCAGACCGTCTGTGCTGGCCAGCATCTGTAACGCTGGGCCCTGGCTCTGCACCACAAAGCTATTAGTGTTTTTCATTACATCAGCAGCAGGAGTGTTCAACCAGTGGCATTTATAAAAGGCTAACCTAATACCTTTGGTGCAGAGTGATTTGTACGACACCAGGGGAATACACCAAGGGAATGATAGTAAGAGGATAATGTTATTTCAGTGTGAAAAGAGTATCAGAAGACAGATCTCTGAAACCAGTATCAACTTCAAAGAAGGAAGCTTAGGTGACATCTATCTAATTTCATTTGAAATGCTCCAGGTTTACTTTTGCTTGAATTTTGCAACTTAATGCCTAACAGGTTACTTTTTTTACCTTGCTTCCATGGCCAAAACTGCAGTCTTAAACAGTATCCACTCTCAACCTGGATTTCATTTGTCCTCCCTGATCTCCTTTGCCCCCTATAATTTCATACATCTACATATTACAACCAAAAAAACCGAGTGACAAGAAACTTTTTTTTATTGAGGTATAATTGACATACAATCTGATATTAGTTTCAAGTATACAATATAGTGATTTGACAATGAGATGGTCACCATGATAAAATCTAGTTATCATCTGTTACCATTTAAAGTTACTGCAATATTAATTGACTGTATTTCCTAATCTATATAATATATCCTGATGACTTATTTACAACTGGAAGTTTGTACCTTTCTGAGACCATCCCCCCCCTCCTGCCAAAAAAGGAAAAGAAAACAATATATCTGGTGATATTAAGCTATAAAGGAAGGACTTTGTTCTTTCCTAAAGCCCCATTATCTAGAACAGTGCCTGATACATAGTAGCTATTCAGTATTTGTTGAACACAGGAAATAATGCCTTAGTGATCCTGTAATTAGCATGAGAAGAGCCACTCTGCTACAAAGCTGGCTTAGACTTATTTCTGAGTTGATGTTTATATAGATCCAGAAGGCCACCAGCTCCTCTCGAAGTGAACTTGAAGGGCGGAAAGGCACTATCGCACAATATTTCACTACCTTACACTGTCCTGTGTGTGATGACCTGACTCAGCACGGCATCTGCAGTAAATGTCGCAGCCAGCCTCAGCATGTTGCAGTCATCCTCAACCAAGAAATTCGAGAGTTGGAACGTCAGCAAGAGCGACTTGTAAAGGTACAGCCTTGTTCAATAGACCCAGAATCCCAAGCAGTCTGAGTCTTCAGGGAAATGTAGTCAACTCCTGAGGGAGGTGTAGTGTGAGATGTGAAAGTGGAGTAAGGATTCTAAGTTAATCAACTTCTAAAATCCTGAAAATAGCATAATTGAACTACTAAAAACTGTGTTTATTAGAACCATAGAACTGTACTGTCCAGCCATCCAGTTTCTTTTATAGCAGTATTTCTAAAACAGAAAGTAGTAATTGCTTTGTCTCCCATATCTACTTAACCATTCTCATAGAAATCTGGTTTTCTTAGAGAATTGCTAGTCAACTTGGAAGGTTTGCAGTTCTTACTGACTGGTTATATCTCCTTATACCATCATGTTTCAAGTAACATTTTTAGCTTTCAGGCAAGAATAACAATCTTGTGGTGGAGTTTGTTTTGTCTTTAGATGAGCAACATATAAGGTTATTGAAATGTTTTAAAACCAACCAGATGGTTGAGAGCCAGTGTGATTTAGTGGAAAATGAATCCAGCTGATAGGACATCAGGTTTTCAGTCTGGACTCCATAGTATTGGCCATGTCCCTGGCCCCAGATTTCTCAGAATACAGATTGATGCTCTTTCGTAGGTCCCTACTAGCTCTTCTGTTGTGAACTCTCCTATACAATTGCTCCTAGCAGCTCATCTGCTCTGAAGTAATCCAGTCACTAATATGTAAAGGCCAGGCTCTGCACCATGCCCCTACAAGGAAAAGAGGCTTTTGAACCAAGTCAGAGTATCCACAGCCTCCTAGGAGGACACTCCTAGCTGCCACACAGGGCAGCAGGACAGAAGCCGTCTCTGGGGAGACTAGGCTGTTCAGAATTTGTATGGTTATAGGATAGTTAAGGACTGTTACAGACTTGTTTCCTCTGCACCATCCTAGCCGCTGTTGTGCATTGGCAGAAAACTCGAAGTTATATAGTGTATATAGCTAGTCATTCAGAATGCAGTAAATGAATTTCATTAAGGATGATAGCATCTGAAAGGTATGATTTTATTGATGCAACCATAGAAACCTAGCTTATTGAAATGATAAATTGACTTTTCCCTCTCCCCATCCATCTACTAATTAGTTCTTAAATAAATAAGAACTTTCCTGCTTCCCTTCTGTTATCATCCTATAGTCCAACCACCATTATTTCTCCCTAAACTCCTGCAGCAGCCTCACCCTGATCCCCCTGCCATCCTGTACAGTCTCAGCACTGTGGCTCGAGCAACCTCACCAGAGAGCAAGTGAGGACAAAGGCCCTGCCCTTCTCTAACTGCTGAGTCAGCTGTCCCTAGCCTAGAGTCCAGCCCTTGGTGGTGATCATACATATGTATTAAATGAAGAAACAGCTTCTTGCTGAATGCACAGTTAAAGCAGCAGTAAGTCACTGGAAGTGATTACCAACTGATTTTCAGCCCCTTTGTCCCAGTTTTTGTACCACTACAAAGTGGTGATTATAGTTGGTACAACCACTAGTCACTGGGTGTCCCTAACTTCTGTTTTGTAGGTTCTTACCCCAATGGCAGCAACTTGCCCTCCTAGAAAATTCCCTAGTTGGCTTCTAGTAAAAGGTGCAGACATGGGCAGGGCCTCCAGAGCTCCTGAAGTCAGAGGCAGCTCCCCAGACCTGTCTTCTGCCCCCAGCAACATACACTGTGCTAGTTAGTGCCATCAGTTTAACCAGAACCCTCCTTCAATATTAGGTATTCTTTCTTATAAAAATGCAGTTTTAAAAGTAACGCTATTCATAAATAAGGGGTGGTTCATCATCTTTAAAGAGATAAAAACTTTAGGATTGCTTTTTTCCTAAGAGAATTAAAATGTGTGTCTCCTGTACATAAATAACCTGTAGGAATTCTCACAAAGCAGAAATTACAGGAGATAAAATGAGAAACTGTCAGAAACATTAGTAATAGTAAACAGCTCTTATACCAAGACAAGTGATTAGAAATAAGTACAATTACTAAAGATCTAAACAACATTATAAAGTAAACCTTTTGATTATATATCAAACTCTCTAACCGAATATTAGAGAATATAATGTATCTTTTCAAGTTATGGAAAACATTTATATGAAATGTTAAATAATTGACCATATCTTAGACTACAAAGAAAACCTTAATAAATTTCAGAAAGTAGAAATATTACAAACGTTTTATCAATACAATTCTATAAAGCTAGTAAACTCAGAAAACAAATGATCCTTCTATTTGGAAATTTTAACATTCCTTATTAAACAAACAGTACATACAAGATTCTAGATAGCCATAGCAGATCTCAGAGAAAAATTCATCACCTTAAACATTTAATTACAAACATAAAAAACAAAATTAAGCATCTGACTGAAAATTTTTCAAAAATCTAGAAAGTAAGCCAGGGGTTAACAAAAGAAAAGAATAAATATTGAAGCAGGTTTTTTTAGTTTGTTTTTTTAAGCATCTACTAAAAAATAAGTTTCTAGGTTGCAGTGTTTAAAGTTTTAAACATAACCTGTTCAGGGTTTAAATCACCAGTAAAGGATCTTGAAACTAAACATTAAGTTTAGCGGGACAAGTAATGCCATCCTGGTTTATTTATCAGACAGGCACAAAGTGCATAAATATTTATCAGTTTGTTCTGGCACCTGGATGTAGCTGCAGGACATGGAGCTGCAATACAGACATTCTATATTTAGGAGTAGCTTTAAGTCTCTTGGCAGAGATCTAATTGGTGAAAGTCTTCAGAATAGAACAGCACATTTAGTCTCCAGAAAGCACACTGAAGCTTGGGCCTCTGAGCAGTTTGCTTGTGGCAGTATCATAATACCGGGCAGAGTAACCAGGGTGCTGAGAAAAATGGGCCCTGCAATCGACTGAAAAATATTGGGGCAGAGAATGATCCCCCCCCCCCCCCCCCCCCGTGAGCCCTCTAAAACAGAAGCTGTTAGATACAGACCAGGGAATTAACTAGAGCAGATCTGATTTCTCTCTTAAAAGGTAATTAGTATAACAGCTGCTAATTGCTATCCCGTTTTTAAATCACTTGGATAAACTGTTCACATTAAAAATCAGCCTGTATTTTCTTAACCCTTGGGGCCCTCACTAGTATCCTTGAAAGTTTTTTTAAGTTTTTCATGTTTTACCACTTTTAAACTGCGTGTGACTTGAGACCGTACATATTAAAATCTGATCAGTGGGTAAGATATAATGCTTTTCTTTAAAAACTGCCTTATGATGTAATATTTTCCTTTAGATTGGTTCTCATTATACATCAGCATCATCTGGGAGCCCTAAGATGTACAGATTCTTAAGCTTTCACACCCAAAGATCCTGATTCATTGGTCTGGGATCAGGCTCAAACATTAGTCTATTTCTAAGCTCATGTACAGCCAGGGTTGAAACTATTGGTCTATCCAGCTACTTTCAAAATCTTTGATTTTTTTTTCCCCCCATACTAGCATTTTCTCTTCTGAAATAAGAAAGTGGATAACTTTTTTGATTAAAACGCATATAAAACGTTAGAGTAACTTGAAAAAACAGTGTACATAGCTAATTTAAGACCCAGTCTTTGAATGGTAATTGGGTAGCCTATTTTGTGGATCTTCATACAATAGGATTCTATCATAAATGAAAGTTGATTCTGGGATGAAATTAATCCTTTAGGGAATTTCATGCTCTATGGTTTGTGAAATAATATTCTTTAGAAACATCTCAACTTAGGGTTGGCTATGCTTCAAAAAGATGAAAACTAATGAAACTTTTCTGTAATATGTGCCAGTAATTTGTGGTGGGTCACGAAGGATTATAGAAGTCTGCTGTTTAACATACAGTTAGAAACCTTCCTATCATCTGATGTGCTCCTCTTGTACTTTCAGATATGCAAGAACTGTACAGGCTGCTTTGATCGACATATCCCATGTGTTTCTCTGAACTGCCCAGTACTTTACAAACTCTCCCGAGTAAACAGAGAATTATCCAAGGCACCGTATCTCCGGCAATTACTAGACCAGTTTTAAATTGTCAATATCACAGAATTCCAGGTGCTATTTTTTCAGTGTTTACCACTAAACTGTTGTGCATGGTGCTTTTTCAACTTTCATCGAGTCACGTATGTTCATTGTCTGTCTATTATCTGAAGACTAAGAAGACTTTTATGATAACTGAATTAAAAATCGTATCTGTTGATCTCTGAATAGCTCACTTCTTACAATGTACAAATTCCTCATCCTTTCACCTTTTTAACATTGTTTTATAATGCAGGTGTTGAATTTGCTCCAGTATGTGTAACATCTTGTAAATCCATTTGAGTAGATCGTATTTACTTCCCTGTGGAAGGAGCACTGAAAACCTCTTTAAAAAAAGACATTCGTGTTTTCCTTGAACTGTCTGTATCAAGACCTGTTACTTAGAGATACTCATTCACTTTATAATTTTGACTGCGAAATATTTTGTAAATACACTTTTTTACTTTTCAAACAACTGAGTAAAATAATGTGCAATGAATTTTATACAAATGATTTTCAAGTTGTTTGGTATATTTCCTCTAGGTTTTGCTTGACTCAGAGTAGAGTTGTTATTTTGATCAAACTGTGCAAACAGTAGTACCATGTGTAGCATTTTGAAACATTATTTTCTAAAACCGCTGTCTTGCTTTAGCTATTAATGGGGCATTGTGAGGAACTGTGCAAAGACATTTTTGTTACAAACCTGTGGGCCTGTTGCAATACTTTAAAAATAAAAAATTTTATTCCATTTTTGCTTGTTTTGTATAGACATTTCTATTGCTTCTAAATATGCTTAAAATATTTTCTTTCCTTATGTACTGTACAGTTAATCTTATTTGCCATCATCTTGAACACAAAATGTGTATTTAGAATATTTGTATAACTGTATATAAAAAAAGAATTATGTGGTCAGTGCATTGTTTTCTAAACTGGAAATCATTTTGTTTTAAAAGTTAATAATGGAAACCATATTAAAATTGAATAAAATATGAAATACAGCAGTGTGGTTTTATATTGCTATAAGTAGAATAGTCTTCATCTGTTCTATAAGCCTACATTAGTTACACCCTCCCTACCTCACCCCTTCTGAATTTTAATAAGGTAAATTTAACTCATATCCTAATTGATGCTGTAATTCCCTTACCCAAACTTTCAGATTTTTTTTTTAAATGGGAGCAAAAGTAGTCTAGGAAATGTTCAGCTTTCATCCTTTCAGAGTTCTACAAATCTACATTTTAGTACATCTCCCATGTTCATTTAGATATAATACCCAGAGGGAAAGGAAAAATTATATTAGTACTTCTTAAAAAATTATTTTCAATAGAAAAAAATTAATTTTAACATAGAAAGCTCATCTGGTTATGCACTGGAAATAGGTCTTCTATTTACATGATCTTTCTCATCAGAATAGCTAGATACAATATTCTCAACAGAATAATCATTCTAAACCTCTTCATAATTGGACACAGCCAAACAAGTGGTTATTCAGCACCTAGTGCTCAAAACTAGTTTTAGGCACTTAGCATATCTCTGGTTCCCTTTTCTGCAGGGAGTTGCCTCCCTTTTTACTCTGCCCTCAGAGTCTGTAGCCTGACCGCCTTTTAATGAGCTGCATTTGCTGTTTCAGTAACTGTCACCAGTGAGTGTGTTGAAACATGATCCTATTTTACCAAAAAACATTTTGTAAGAAGCTTCCAGTATACTTTCATAATTATTTCTCCTCCCTTTTAGAATAGCTATTAATAAAGTTCTCTCTTCCACCCAGATTGAAAAAAATACTTTCATCTTCTGAGTTATGCTTAAATAATCTCAACATTCCCTTAAGTTAAAACTCTCTTCTCATTCTTTTCTCTTCCCACCAACATGTGTTACCCTAGAGGTAAAGCAGTAACAAAAGCTACTTACAACGCTAAGCTCCCCTCTTTGTTCCCACAGAGAGAGGTCCCAGTCAACAGGGGAAGCAGGCAGATGCTGACATGTAATGTTCAATTTTACATGCACTTCAGTTTCTAATAGTGTCTGTGAAGAAGGCCAAAATATTGGAGGAAAACATTAAACTGTGAACAGGGGAACAGTTATAAAGAACTCTTAGAGGAAGTAGTTCTGAGGGCTGGATCAAGTTTGCAGACTGTATTCAACCTTGCTGATGGTCACAGGACATGTCCTCACTGGTCTCAGGGGAAGCACATGCCCTGCCATCGAGAATGCTGCCCTCCCAGAGCTGTACTTTATGCTCGTAGAGTCTTGTCGCTGTAGAATGTTGATCTGTCCATCTGTTCCCCAGTGGTTTATTTTCTTAATAAATAGCTGAAGCACAAGGATAATCTTTAAAGGCCTATCAAATAAGACTTAAGTTGATTTCTCAACTTCAGAATGGCAGTTCTTAAAACACTCACGTATTTGATTTTATAAAGTAAAAATAAACCTGGTTATAAATGACATTATTAGGGCTCTTCCATGAAAAGAGCGAAGACGGGGAAGACTGCAGTACACAAGTAGCTGTTTTCCGGCTGCAAGAGTGCTCTTAATAAGACCTGCGCCTCTTGGAGTTGCCTGCCAGCTGCGCTCTACTCATTATTACCCTCCTAAATACCTGTCTCTCCATGATGTGCGGAGGCTTGTTACACCTAACCATTTTTGGTTTTATAAGTGAATGAATTTTGTTACCATTAATGCCCTGGAGTTGTGCTTAACAAGTAGCTATAGGAAAATAGTCATGGATTGTTTCTAGCATTTGGGATCTGAGGAGGAAGTCGTAAGATGTAGCAGTAAACCTACCACATGTGTCTCGTTTCCTCACTCATAACTGTTTTGTCACTTTGGTCAGAGCAGCTTACAAAGAAAATCTTGTAGAAGAACTCAGATTTATAAATGAGGTTTCTGTATATATTTGGGGAGAAAATGTGACCAGGGAGAAAAATGAAGCCATTTTAAAATCAATATATGACCTTAGTGCCTGGAGTCTTTCACTTACTGACTTGTTGGAGGGAAGGACAGGGAGGTTACAGGTAATAATGACATGTTAGGAGTAAGGAAATCCTGTGCCCTGGGGTTTTGCCTGACTGTTAATGGTAATGCAGCCCTTTGGAAAAGGAACTGATTTGGCTACAGATATTAAGAGGTTTAAAAATAGTCATTTTCTTTGAAAACTCAGGATAATACCACCTGCCCTAACAGGCTTTATGAATGGGAATGTGGGTGAATGCAAAATACGTACACAAATGTAAAGTATTAGTCATTCAATAAATACTTAGCATTTAAGTTATGCCCCACATTTTGTTCATCTAGAGAAACCAAAGTAATCCCCTGTCCTCGGGTATATCACAGTCTGTTGGTAAAGACAGGTAATTGACACTGGTTTCAAGAGGATGAAGATTTTCGCCGCCTCCATTGGATAAATCCAAAAATAAAGAGAGTGCCAGAGCTGGTCACTGTTACAGAACTCCAGGAAGGCTTATTAGCCACAGAAGACCCCAGGTGGGAACTGAATATTCAAAAGGAGCAGCTAGTTCAGTGGGCCATCATGAGCCCCAGGTCCTGGCTTCACCCACCAGCGGCAGGCACCAGCCCTGCCTGAGGTCTCCTGGACCCTAACTCGGCTAACCAGTGAGCCAGCACTACCCCCAGGACCCCCGGAGTTCCACAGCCAGACGTGGCATGACCAAGCCCTGGCAACGAGCAGCCAGTAGCCTCTGCAGAAGTCAGGGCCTGCAACTAACTGAGCCAGGGGCCATTCAAGCTTACTAGACTTCCCATACCAGTCAGCCTGCCACACAAGGACCACACAGCCAGCTCAGTGGGCCTCCCTAGAGCATACAGCTCTGGTGATGAGAGGGGAGTGTGCTGCTGGGACACGCAGAACATCTACAATAGGCCACTTGTCCAAGGTCAGGAAATGTACCCAATCCACCAGATGTATTAAAAACATTAGGGGAAATGAGGTGACAGAGAAAAACACCCCAAAAGAAGAAACAAAGTCCAGAAGAAAAACTAAGTCAAGTGGATATAGGCAATTACCCAAGAAAGAATTCAGGGTAATGATCATAAAGATGATCAAAGAACTTGGGAGAAAAATGGATGCACAGAGCAAGAAGTTAGAAGTTTCCAGCAGACAGTCAACAAATATAAAGAACTACCGACTAGGGATGAAGAATGCAATAACTAAAATGAAAAACCTTGGTGGGGATCAATAGCAGACAAAAGAATACAGAGGAATGAATCAGCTGGCAGACAGAGTAGTGAACACCAGTGATGCTGAAGAAAAAAGAACTGAGAACAGTTTAAGAGACCCCTGAGACAACATTAAGGGTATAAATATTTGCATTATGGGGATTCCAGAGGGAGAAGAAAAAGACAAAGAGATTGAGAACACATTTGAGACATAACAGCTGAAAACGGGCCTAACCTGGGAAAGGACACAGACATTCAAGTCCAGGAAGCACACAGAGTCCCAAACTAGATTAACCCAAAGTGGACCACACCAAGATACACAGTAATTAAAATGGCAAAAATTAAAGATAAAGAGAAAATATTAAAATTAGGGAAAAACAAGGAGTTAACACAAGGGAACTCCCATAAGGCTAACAGCTGACTTGTCAGCAGACCACAAAGGAGTGGGGGCTTCCCTAGTGGCTCAGACAGTAAAGAACCTGCCTGCAATGCAGGAGATCCAGGTTCAATCCCTGGGTTGGGAAGATCCCCCGGAGAATGGAATGGCAACCTACTCCAGTATTCTTGCCCGGAGAATTTCATGGACAGAGGAGCCTGGTGGACTATAGTCCATGGAATAGCAAACATACACGACTGAGCAACTATCACTTTCAGAACAGAGTGGCACGATATATTTAAAGTAATGAAAGGAAAAAGCCTATAACCAAGAAGACTCTACCCAGCAAGGCTCTTGTTCAGATTTGATGGATAAATCAAAAGTTTTATAGACAAACAAAAGCTAAAAGACTTCATCAGCACCACCACAGCATTACAAGAAATATTAAAGGAACTTCTCTAAGCAAAAAAGAAAAGACAACAATTAAAAAAGGCAACTTATGAAATGAAAAGGCTCATAAGTAAAGGCAAATATACAGTAAAGGTAGTAAATCATCCACATACAAAGCTACTGGGAAGGCTAAAACACAAAAGTAAAATCATCTGTATCCACAATGAGCAGTTAAAAGATACACAAACTATTAGATGTATAATAATTTCAAAAACAGTAACTGTGAGGAGTAGAGAGTACAAATGCAGGGTTTTTAAAGTGTATTTGAAATTGAGAGAACAGCAATTGAAAACAATCATACACACATACATACACACACACAGCCCTACTTCATGGTAACCACAAACCAAAAAAATCTATAAAAGATACACAAAACAGAGAAAGGACTCAAAACATAACACTCAAGATAGTCATCATTCAAATCACAAGAACAAAAGAAGAAAGAAAAAAAAATCTGTGAAAACAACCCCCAAACAATTAACAAAATGGCAATAAGAATACATATATCAATAATCATCATAAATGTAAACCGATTAAATGCTCCAACCAAAAGACAAAGAATGGCTGAATGGATACAAAACAAGACCTGTCTATGCTGCCTACAAAAGACACACTTCAGGTCTTAAAGACAGAGAGAAAGTGAGGGAATGGAAAAAGGTGTTCCATGTGAACTGAAATCAAAAGAAAGCCTGAGTACCAATATTTACATCTGACAAACAGACTTCAAAATGAAGACTTTTATAAGAGACCTAGAAATATGTTACATGATGACCAATGGATCAATCGAAGAAGATAAACAACTGCAAACACATATGCACCCAATCTAAATACATAAAGCAAATATTAATGGACATAAGAGAAGAAACCAATAATGAAACATAGTAGCAGGGGATTTTAATACCCCACTTACATCAATGAACAGATCATCCAGAACAAAAACATTACTAAGAAAACGTTGGCCTAAAATGACATATTATATTAAGTGCACTTAGCAGATACATACAGATAGAAGACTCCATCCAAAAGTGCCAGAATACACTCTTTGCAAATGTACATGGAACAATCTCCAGGACAGATCACATGCTAGGCCACAAAACAAACCTTACTATATCTGAGAAAACTGAAACAGTATCCAGCATCTTTTGTGAAGACACTTATGAGACTAAAAAACAAGGGAAAAAACTGAAAAAAAACCCCAACACACACAACGGTGGAGGCTAAACAATATGCTACTAAATAACCAATGAATCACTAAAGAAATCAAACAGGAAATAGAAAAATACTTGGAGACCAATGAAAACAAAAGCACAATGATCCAAAATCTATGGGACACAGCAAAAGCAGTCTAAAAGAGAAGTTTACAGCAATACAAGCTTACCTCAGGAAACAAGAAAAAATCTCAAACAACCTCAACTATGACTAAAGGAACTAGAAAAAGTAGAATAAATAAAAGCCAACACTGATAGACGAAGAGAAA
Source organism: Okapia johnstoni (assembly GCA_024291935.2). NCBI lineage: Eukaryota > Metazoa > Chordata > Mammalia > Artiodactyla > Giraffidae > Okapia > Okapia johnstoni. The sequence continues at coordinate 58,633,004 of CM044317.1, read as the reverse complement.
GCATAAAGATCAGAGCAGAAATAAATGAAAGAGACTGAAAAAATACAATACAGAAAAATCAATGCAACTACAAACTGAAACAACCAACTGTATACCACAGGGAGCTCTGTTCAGTCCTCTGTAATAACCTATGTAGGAAAAGAACTTGAAAAAGAATAGATACATGTATATGTATAACTGAAACACTTTGCTGTACACCTGAAACAACACAACATTGTTATCAACTATACTCTAATAAATTTAAAATTTTTTAAAGAAAACTAAGTCTTAAAAAATAGAAAAAAAAAAATTAGACAACCTAAGAGCTGATTCTGTGAAAAGACAAAATTGATAAACGTTTACCCACACTCATTAAGAAAAAAACAGTGCCCAAATCAATAAAATCAGAAATGAAAAAGTAGTAGTTATAACTGACACCACAGAAAGACAAAGGCCCGTAAGACACGATTACAAACAACTATATCCCAAGAAAATGGACAACCTGGACAAAATGGACAAATTCCTAGAAACATAAAATCTCCCAACAGTGAACCATGAAGAAATAGAAAATACTGAACAAGTTACCAGTGAAGAAATTGAATCTGTAATTTAAAAAACCTCCCAAGAGAACTTTCCTGGTGGTTCAGTTGTTAAGAATCCACCTGCCAATACAAAGGACACAAGTTCAAACCCTGGTCCAGGAAAACTCCACATGCCACAGAACAGGCAAACCCATGCACCACAACTACTGACCCTGGCCTTTGGAGCCTGGAAGTTGCTAGTACTGAGCCCACGCACCACAACTAGTGAAGCCCAGAAAACTAACCCATCACAACTACATGCCCTAGAGCCCATGCTCCACAATGAGAAGCCACCACAAGGGAAGCCCATGCACAAGAAGACCCAGAGCAGCCAAAAATAAATAATGTATTAAAAATTAAAAATTAAAAAAGAAAACTCCCAACAAGTAAAAGTTCACTGCCAGATATGTTCACTGGTGAATTCTACCAAACATGTAGAGAACAGTTAATACCTACCCTTCTCATACTATTCCAAAAATTTCAGAGGAAAGAATGCTTTCTAACTCATTCAGTGAGGCCAGGATCACCCTGATACCAGACAAAGATATCACATAAAAATAAAATCATAGGCTAACACCACTGACAACACCATTCAATACCACAGTAATCCAACTCCATGTGCCCTGAGCACTCACGCTGAAGAAGTGACGTTGAGAGGTTCTATGAAGACCTATAAGACCTTCTAAAACTAACACCCAAAAGAGATGTCCTTTTCATTATAGGGGACTGGACTGCAAAAGTAGGAAGTCAAGAAACACCTGGAATAACAGGCAAATTTGGCCTTGGAGTACAGAAGGAAGCAGGGCAAAGGCTAATAGAGTTTTGCCAAGAGAACGCACTGGTCATAGCAAACACCCTCTTCCAACAACACAAGAGAAGACTCTACACATGGACATCACCAGATGGTCAACACCGAAATCAGATTAATTATATTCTTTGCAGCCAAAGATGGAGAAGCTCTATACAGTCAGCAAAAACAAGACTGGGAGCTGACTGTGGCTCAGATCATTAACTCCTTATTGCCAAATTCAGAATTAAATTGAAGAAAGTAGGGAAAACCACTAGACCATTCAGGTATGACCTAAATCAAATCCCTTACAATTACACAGTGGAGGTGACAAATAGATTCAAGGGATTAGATCTGATAGACAGAGTGCCTGAAGAACTATGGACAGAGGTTTGTGACATTGTACAGGAAGCAGGGATCAAGACCATCCCCAAGAAAAAGAAATGCAAAGAGGTAAGATGATTGTCTGAGGAGGCCTTACAATAGCTGTGAATAGAAGGGAAGCAAAAGGCAAAGGAGAAAAGGAAAGATATACCCATTTGAATGCACAGTTCCAAAGAATAGCAAGGAGAGATAAGAAAGCCTTCCTCAGTGATCAGTGCAAAGAAATAGAGGAAAATAATAGAATAGGAAAGTTTAGAGATCTCTTCAAGAAAATTAAAGATACCAAGGGAACATTTCATGCAAAGATGGGCTCGATAAAGAACAGAAATGGCATGGACCTAACAGAAGCAGAAGATATTAAGAAGAGATGGCAAGAATACACAGAAGAACTGTACAAAAAAGATCTTCATGACCCAGATAATCACGATGGTGTGATCACTCACCTAGAGCCAGACATCCTGTAATGCGAAGTCAAGCGGGCCTTACAAAGCATCACTACGAACAAAGCTAGTGGAGGCAATGGAATTCCAGTTGAGCTATTTCAAATCCTGAAAGATGATGCTGTGAAAGTGCTGCACTCAATATGCCAGCAAATCTGGAAAACTCAGCAGTGGCCACAGGTTTGGAAAAGGTCAGTTTTCATTCCAATCCCAAAGAAAGGCAATGCCAAAGAATGCTCAAACTACTACACAATTGCACTCATCTCACACGCTAGTAAAGTAATGATCAAAATTCTCCAAGCCTGGCTTCAACAGTACATGAACCGTGAATTTCCAGATGTTCAAGCTGGATTTAGAAAAGGCAGAAGAAACAGAGATCAAATTGCCAACATCCGCTGGATCACTGGAGAAGCAAGAGAGTTCCAGAAAAACATCTATTTCTGCTTTCTTGACTATGTCAAAGCCTTTGACTGTGTGGATACCAATAAACTGTGGAAAATTCTGAAATAGATGGGAATACCAGATCACCTGACCTGCCTCTTGAGAAATCTGTATGCAGGTCAGGAAACAACAGTTAGAACTGGACATGGAACAACAGACTGGTTCCAAATAGGGAAAGGAGTACGTCAAGGCTGTATGTTGTCACCCTGCTTATTTAACTTATATGCAGAGTACATCATGAGAAACGCTGGGCTGGATGAAGCACAAGCTGGAATCAAGACTGACGGTAGAAATATCAATAACCTCATATGCAGATGACACCACCCTTACGGCAGAGAGCGAAGAACTAAAGAGCCTCCTGTTGAAAGTGAAAGAGGAGAGTGAAAATGTTGGCTTTAAACTCAACATTCAGAAAACTAAGATCATGGCATCTGGTCCCATCACTTCATAGCAAATAGATGGGGAAACAATGGACACAGTGACAGACTTTACTTTGGGGGGCTCCAAAATCACTGCAAATGGTGACTGCTGCTGCTGCTGCTGCTGCTAAGTCATGTCAGTCGTGTCCGACTCTGTGCGACCCCATAGACGGCAGCCCACCAGGCTCCTCCGTCCCTGGGATTTTCCAGGCAAGAATACTGGAGTGGGTTGCCATTTCCTCCTCCAGTGCATGAAAGTGAAAAGTGAAAGTGAAGTCGCTCAGTCGTGTCCGACTCTTCGAGACCCCATGCACTGCAGCCTACCAGGCTCCTCCGTCCATAGGGTTTCCCAGGCAAGAGTACTGGAGTGGGGTGCCATTGCCTTCTCTGCAAATGGTGACTACAGCTATGAAATTAAAAGACACTTGCTCCTTGGAAGAAAAGTTATAACCAACCTAGATAGCACATTAAAAGCAGAGACATTACTTTGCCAACAAAGGTCCATCTAGTCAAAGCTATGGCTTTTCCAATAGTCTTGTATGGATGTGAGAGTTGGACTATAAAGAAAGCTGAGCACCGAAGAATGGACGCTTTTGAACTGTGGTGTTGGAGAAGACTCTTGAGAGTTCCTTGCACCACAAGGAGATCCAACCAGTCCATCCTAAAGGAAATCAGTCCTAAATATGCATTGGAAGGACTGATACTGAAGCTGAAACTCCAATACTTTGGCCACCTGATGTGAAGAACTGACTCATTTGAAAAGACCCTGATACTGGAAAAGATTGAAGGCAGGAAGAGAAGGGGACAACAGAGGATAAGATGGTTGGATGGTATCACCAACTCAATGGACATGAGTTTGAGTAAACTCCAGGAATTGGCAATGGACAGGGAGCCCTGGCATGCTGCAGTCCACGCAGTCACAGAGTCGGACACGACTGAGCAACTGAACTGAACACTACTGATAGATACAGGTACAAAAATTCTCAACAAAATCATAGCACATTGAATTTGACAGTATATTAAAAGGATTATACACAAATGGGGTTTATCTCAAAGATGTAAGGATTTTTCAACATCTGCAAATCCATCGGTGTGATACACAACATCAACAAATTGAAGACTAAAAACCATAAGATTATCTCAATACACACTTGAGATGTATGTATGTACATACTTAAGATGTACTCAATACATACTTGTCAAAAGGAAAAGCTTTTGACAAAATTCAACACCTATTTATGATAAAAAAAAAAAAAAAAAACAACCTCCAGAAAGTGGGCATAGAGGAAACATACCTCAACATAATAAAGGCCATATATGACAACCTGCAGCCAGCATCATACTCAATGGAGGAAAAGCTAAAAGCATTTCCTCCGAGATCAGAAACATGACAAGGATATCTACTCTCATCACTTTTATTCAACAGAATTTTGGAGAAGAAAAGGAAATAAAAAGGAATCCAAAGTGGAAAGAAGTTAAATTGTCACTTTCTGCAGCTGACATGATACTATTTATACATAAAGCTACTAGAGCTCATAATGAATTTGGTAAAGTTGCAGGATACAAAATTAATACACAAAAATCTGTTACATTTCTACATACTAAAACCAAAAGATCATAAAGAAAAATTACTGAAACCCCATTTACTATTACGGAAAAAAGAATAAAGTATCAAGGAATAAACCTACCTAAAGAGACAAAAGACCTGTACTCCGAAAACTGTAAAATTCTGATGAAAGAAATCAAAGACAGCACAAACAGATGGAAAGATATTCTATGTTCTTGGATTAGAAGAATCAATGGTGTCAAAATGACCATACTACCCAAGGCAATCTACAGATTCAATACAATCCCTATCAAATCACCAATGGCATTTTCCACAGAACTAAAGCCAAAAAATGTTTAATTTCTATAAAGACACAAAAGATTCCAAATAGCCAAAGCAATCCTGAGAAAGAAAAAATGGAAGCTGGAGAAATCAGGTCCACTGACTACACTCATCAAAACTGTATGGTACTGGCACAAAAACAGAAATACAGATTAATGGGACAGGATAGATAGCCCAGAAATAAACCCACACACCTATGGCCAATTAATCTATGACAAGGAAGGCAAGACTATACAATGGAGAAAAGACAATCTCTTCTATAAATGGTGCTAGGAAAACTGGACAGCTATGTGTAAAAACTAATCCATGGATCACAGCCTCGTCATGGTGAATGAAGCTATGAGCCAGGTCGTGCAGGGCCACCTAAGATGAACAGGACACAGTGAAGACTTCTTACAAAATGTGGTCCACTGGAGAGTAAATGGCAAACCACTCTAGTAGTCTTGCTGCGAGAACTCCATGAACAGTATGAAAAGGCAAAAGGATATGACACTGGAAGATGAGCCCCCAGGTCAGACTGGGTCCAAGATGCTACCGGGGAAGAGCGGAGGACAATTACTAATAGCTCCAGAAAGAATGAAGTGGCAGCTGGGCCAAAGCGGAAATGATGCTCAGTTGTGAATGTCTCTGGTGGTGAAAGTAAAGTCTGATGCTGTAAAGAACAATATTGCATAATAAGCTGGAATATTAGGGGTCCATGAATCAAAGTAAGTTGGACATAGTCAAGCAGGAGATGGCAAGATTGAACATCAACATCTTAGGAATCAGTGAACTAAAATGGACAGGAATAGGCAAATTTAATTCAGATGACCATTATAACTACGACTGTTGGCAAGAATCTCTGAGAAGAAATGGAGTGGCCCTCATAGTCAATAAGAGCCCAAAATGCAGTCCTTGGGTGCAGCCTCAAAAATGACAGTATCTTTGTTCATGTCTAAGGCAAACCATTCAACATCACAGTAGTCCAAGTCTATACCCCAACCACTGATGATAAAGAAGCTGAAGTTGACTGGTTCTACAAAGATCACAACACCTTCTAGAACTAACACCAAAAAAGAATGTGCTTTTCATCATAAGGGATTAGAATGCAAAAGTAAGAAGCCAAGAGACATCTGGACTAACAGGAAAGTTTAGCCTTAGAGTACAAAATGAAGCAGGGCAAAGGCTAACAGAATTTTGTCAAGAGAACACACTGGTCATAGCAAATACCCTTTTCCAACAACCCAAGAGAGGACTCTCTACACATGGACATCACTAGATTTTTAATACCAAAATCAGACTGATTAAATTCTTTGCAGTTGAAGATGGAGAAGCTCTATACAGTCAGCAAAAGACAGACCTGGAGCTGACTGGGGCTCAAATCATGAGCTTCTTATTGCAAAATTCAGGCTTAAATTGAAGAAAGTAAGGAAAACCACTAGACCACTCAGGTATGACCTAAATCAAACCCCTTATGATTATACAGTGGAGGTGACAAATAGCTTTAAGGGATCAGATCTGGTAGAGAGAGTGCCTGAACTATGGACAGAGGTTCGTAACACTATATAGGAGGCAGTGAACAAGACCATCCCAAAGAAAAAAGCAAGAAGGCAAACTGGTTGTCTGAGGAGGCTTTACAAATAGCTGAGGAAAGAAGAGAAATGAAAAGCAGGGGAGAAAGGGAAAGGTATAACCAACTGAATGTAGAGTTTCAGAGAACAGCAAGGAGAGATAAGAAGGCCTTCTTAAATGAACAACGTGAAGAAATAGAGGAACACAATAGAATGGGAAAGACAAGAGACCTCTTCAGGAAAACTGGAGATATCAAGGGAACATTTCATGCAAGGATAGGCATGATAAAGGACAGAAACAGTAAGAAGCAGCAGAAGAGATTAAGAAGAGGTGGCGAGAACACACAGAAGAACTATACAAAATAGCCTTAATGACCTGGATAACCATGATGGTGTGGTCATTAACCTAGAGCCAGACATCCTGGTGGGTGAAGTTAGGTGGGCCTTAGGAAGCATTACTATGAACAAAACTAGATAGAATTCCAATTGAGCTACTTAAAATATTAAAAGATGATGCTCTTAAAGTGCTACACTCAGTATGCCAGCAAATTTGGAAAACTCAGTAGTGGACACAGGACTGGAAAAGGTCAGTTTTGATTTCAATCCCAAAGAAGGGCAATGCCAAAGAATGTTCAAACTATGGCACAACTGCACTCATTTCGTATGCAGACAGGTTATACTCAAAATCCTTCAAGCTAGGCTTTAGCAGTACATGACCCGAGAACTTCCAGACATACAAGCTGAGTTTAGAAAATTCTGAGGAACCAGAGATCAAATTGCCAACATCCAATGGATTATAGAAAAAGAGAATTCCAGAAAAACATCTTCTTCATTGACTACACTAAAGCCTTTGATTCTGTGGATCACAACTGTGAAAAATTCTTAAAGAGATGGGAATACCCAGACCACCTCACCTGTCTCCTGAGAAATCGGTACATGGATCAAGAAGCAACAGTTAGAACTGGACATGGAATAAACGACTGGTTCAAAACTAAGAAAGAAGTAAGACAGGGCTGTATATTGTCATTCTGCTTAACTTATATGCAGAATACATCATGCGAAATGCCAGGCTGGATGAATCACAAGCTGGAATCAAGATTACTGGGAGAAACATCAACAACTTCAGGTATGTCGATACTGCCATTCTAATGGCAGAAAGTGAAGAGGAACTAAAGAGCCTCTAGATAAAGGTAAAAGAGGAGATTGAAAAAGCTGGCTTGAAACTCAACATTCAAAAAACTAAGATCATGCCATTTGGTCCCATCACTTCAAGGCAAACAGAAAGGGAAGAAGTGAAAGCAGTGACAGATTTTATTTTCTTGGGGGCCAAAATCACTGCAGATGGTGACTACAGCCATGAAATTAAAAGACACTTGCTCCTTGGAAGGAAAGCGATGACAAACCTAGACAGCATATTAAAAAGCAGAGATATCATTTTTCCGACAAAGGTCTGGAAGTTCTCAAAGCTATGATTTTTCCAGTAGTCATGTATGGATGTGCGAGTTGGACCATAAAGAAGGCTAAGCACCAAAGAATTGATGCTTGCAAATTGTGCTGCTGGAGAAGACTCTTGAGAGTCCCTTGGACTACAAGGAGATCAAACCAGTCAATCCTAAAGGAAATCAACACTGAATATCCTTTGGAAGGATTGATGCTGAAGCTCCAATACTTCAGCCACATGAGAGCCAACTCATTGGAAAACACTCTGATACTGGGAAAGATTGAAGGCAAAGGAAGAGAGGCAGCAGAGGATGAGATGGTTAGAGAGCGTCACCAATTCAATGGACATGAATGTGAGCAAACTCTGGGAGATACTGGAGGACAGAGGAGCCTGACATGTGCGGTCCATGGGGTCACAAAGAATCAGGCACAACTTAGCAACTGAACAACAACATAAAAAACAAAACTAGAACACTCTTTAACACCATACACAAAAACAAACTCAAAATGGATTAAAGACCTAACTGTAAGATCAGATATTATAAAACTCTTAGAGGACAACACAGGCAGAACACTCTCTTGACATAAATTGTAGCAATATCTTTTTTGATCTGTCTCACAGAGTAATGGAAATAAAAACAAAAACAAAATAGGACCTACTCAAACTCAAAAGCTTTTGCACAGCAAAGATAACCATAAACAAAAAGACAACCCAAAGAATGGTAAGAAAATATTTGCAAACTACACGACTGACAAGGGATTAGTATCCAAATTTTACAAACAGCTTATGTGGCTTAAATTAAAAAAAAAAAAACACATAATCTAAAAATAGGCAGAAGACCTAAACAGACATTTCTCCAAAGACATACAGACCACCAAAAGGCACATGAAAAGATGTTTAATGACACTAATTATTAGAGAAATGCAAATCACAGCTACCATAACATATCACCTCACACCAGTCAGAATGACTATCATCCAAAAATCTACAAACAATAAATGCTAGAGAGAGTGTGGAAAGAAGGGAAACCTTCCACACTGCTGTTAGGAATGTAAACTGTGGAGACGAGTATGAAGGTTCCTTAAGAAACTAAACATAGAGCTATCATACGATCGTCCTACAATCCAACCTTCGCACACACATACAGTGAAAAACATGGACCAAAACAGTACATGCACCCCAGTGTTCATTGCAGCACTGTTTACAACAGCCAAGTCATGGAAGCAACCTAAATGTCCATTGACAGGGGAATGAATAAAGAAGATGTGGCACATATACACAATGGAATATTAATCATTAAAAAGAATGAAATAATGCTATTTGCAACAACATGGATGGACCTAGGGAGTGTCATACTGAGTGAAGTCAGACAGAGAGGAAAATTATCATGACATCCCTTATACGTGGAATCTAAAAGGAAATGATACAAAGGAGCTTACAACACAAAGAAACGCACAGACTTAGAGAGCAACTTACGGTTGTGGGGCAGGAGGGGGGTGGGCAGGAGGAACAGTCAGGGAGTTTGAGATGGACATGCACACACTGCTATATTTAAAATGGATAACCAACAAGGCCCTGCTGCATAGCACATGGAACTCTGCTCAGTGTTATATGGCAGCCTAGATGGGAGGGGATTTGATGGAGAATGGCTACATGTATAAGTATGGCTGGGTTCCTTCACTGTTCATCTGAAATTATCACATTATTAACCCACTATATCCCAATACAAAATAAAAAGTTCAAAAAGGAAAAAGATGTGGTACATACATAAATGGAACATTACTCAATTATGGAAAAGAATGAAATAATGCCATGTGCAACAAAATGGATGCACCTAGAGACTGTCATACTGAGTGAAGTTAGTTAAAGACATACATCCTATGATATCACTTACATGCAGAATCTTAAAAAAAAAAAAAAAACGGATACAAATGAACTTATTTACAAAATGGAAACAGACTCACAGACTTAGAGAATGAACTTATGGTTACCAGGGGTGAAAGATGAGGGTGAGGAATAGTTAGGGAGTTTGGGATTGACATGTACACACTGCTATATTTAAAGGGGATATTCAACAAGGACCTACTATATAGCACAGGGAACTCTGCACAATATTATGTGACAACATAAATGGGAAAAAAAATTTTAAAGAATAGATACACGTATAACTGAATCACTTTGCTATACATGTAAACTAATACATATACAGAAGAACTGTTGTGTCTCTAAACACTAATAACAAAGTATTAGAAAGTGAAATTAAGAAAGCAGTCCTATTTATAATTGCATCGAGTAAATATAAACTTAACCAAGGAGGTAAAAGCCTTGTACACTGAAAAGTGTAAGACACTAATAAAAAAATTGAAAACATAAGTAAATGGAAAGATATTCATGCTCAAGGATTGAAAGAATTAATATTTCTTTTTAGAATATTTTTAAATGTCCATACTACTCAAATCTACAGATTCAATGCAGTCTAGGTCAAAATTCCAATGATATTTTTCACAAAAATAGAAGAATTTTAAAATTTGCATAGAAGCATAAAATTCCCAGGTAGCCAAAACTACCTTAAGAAGAAAAAAGCTGAAGGCATCATGCACCCTGGTTTCAAACGATATTACAGAATTAGAGTAATCAAAACAGTATGGCTGGGAGGGGGAAGATACATAGACCAATGAAACCTATAGAGTGCCCAGAAATAAATCCATGTATATATGGTCAATTAATGTACAACAAAGGAGCCAAGAGAATACAATGAGGGAAAGTCTCTTTATTAAAGTCTCTTTAATAAATGGTGCTGGGAAAACTGGACAGCTACATGCAAAAGAATGAAACTGGACCACTGTTTTATACCATACACAAAAATTAACTCAAAATGGATTAAATTGAATGTAAAACCTTAAACCATAAAAATTCTAGAAGAAAACAGGTGGTAAGTATCCTGACATCGGTCTTGGCTATGATTTTCTAGACCTGACACCAGAATCAAAGACAATGAAAACAATAATAAACAAATGGAACTATATTAAATTAAACAGCACAGCAAAGGAAACCATCAACAAAATGGCAACCTAACAAATGGGAGAAAATATTTGCAAATTTATATATTTATTTATATAAACAAACAGCAAAACAACAAAAAAAGCAATATGACCTAAAAATGGGCAGGGGATCTGAGGAGACATTTTTCCAAAGACATACATATGGCCAACAGTTATTGAAAAAGTGTTCAGCAACATTCATCACCAGGGAAATGCAAATTAAAATCAAAGCGAGATCACCTCACATCTGTTAAAATGGCTATTATCAAAATCAAAAAGCTATGAAACAACAAAGATGTAGCAAAAAAGAAAACCCTGTGCACTGTTGATGGAATTGTAATTTGGTCCAGCCACTATGGTAAACAGTATGGAGTTTCCTCAAATAGAATAGAACTATCATACGACCCGCCAATTTTCCTTCTAGATATTTATTCAAAGGAAATGAAATCACTCTTTTGAAAAGAAATGTGCATGCCCATGTTCACTGCAGCATTATTACAATAGCCAAAAATGGAAACAATCTAAGTGTCTACTGATGGATGAATAAAGGAAATATGATATGTGTGGACATAGGTGTATGTATGTATATATGATAGAATGTTAATCATAAAAAAGAAAATCCTCCCATTTGCATCTACATGAATGGACCTTAGAGTTATTATGCTAAGTGAAGTAAGTCAGAGAAAGACAAATACTGTATATCACTCATATGTGGAAACTTAAAAGCTGAATTCACAGACACATAGAACACATTGGTGATTGCAAGAGTTGGGGGATGGGGAGTAGACAAAATGGGTGAAGAGTATCAAAAGCTAAAAACTCCCAGTTATAAAATAAATAAATCCTGGGGATATACAGTAAAGCAATGGTGACTGTAGTTAACTATAGTATACTGAGCACAATAAAGGAAGCAATAAACAAGAAGAAAAGACAATCCACAGAATGGGAGAAAGTATTTGCAAACAAAGCAACCAACAAGGGATTAACCTCCAAAATATACAAATAGCTCATGCAGCTCGATGTTAAAAAAAAAAATTCTAAAAATGGGTAGAAGATCTAAATAAGACATTTCTTCAAAGAAGACATACAGATGCCCAAAAAGCACATGAAAAGATGCTCAAAATCACTAATTATGAGAGAAATGCAAATCAAAACTACAATGAGGTATCACCTCACACCAATCAGAATGTCCATCATCAAAAAGTCTACAAACAATAAATGCTGGAGAGGGTATGGAGAAAAGGGAACCCTCCTACGCTGTTGGTGGGAAGGTAAATTGGTATAACCATTATGGAGAACAGTAGAGACGTTCCTTAAAAAAAAACTAAAAATAGAACTACCATATGATCCAGCAATCCCACTCCTGGGCATACGCCTGGAGAAAACTCTAATTCAAAAAGATACAAGTCACTCCCATGTTCACTGCAGTGCTATTTACAATGGCCAAGACATGGAAGCAATCTAAATGTCCATCAACAGATAAATGGATAAGGAAAATGTGGTACTCTCATCTGGAATGACTCTGGCCTGACTCCAGGAAAAAAAAAAAAGATGTGATACCTATATACAATGGAACATTACTTAGTCATTTAAAAAAAGTATGAGATAATGCCACTACGTATAAAATGGATGGATCTAGAGATTATCATAATAAGTGAAGTAAGTCAGACAAAGACAAGTGGAATCGCTTATATGTGGAATCTAAAAAAATGACACAAATGAATTTATTTATAAAACAGAAACAGAGTTACGAAGGTAGAAACAAACTTATGGTTAACTCCCCCCAAAATTAAAAAGAAAACAAGTGTACTGAATACTTGAAAGTTGCTAAGAGAATAAATCTTAAAAGTTTCTCATCACAAGAAAAAAAATATGTAACTGTGTGGAGATAGATGTTAACTAAACCTACTGTTGTGATCATTTCACAGTATATACACATATCACATATCAAATCACTTTGCTGTACACCAAAAATTAATACAATGTTAAATGCCAGTGATGTCTCAATATCAATTAATCAGATTATTTATATGTATATATAAGATCCCCTGGAGAAGGGAACGGCTACCCACTACAATATTCTGGCCTGGAGAATTCCATGGACAGAGGAGCCTGGCGGGCTACAGTCCATGGGATCGCAAAGAGTCGGACATGACGGAGCGACTTACACACACACATACACACACAGGTATACAGAGCTTCCTGATGGCTCAAACAGTAAAGAATCTGCTTGCAATGCGGGAGATGCTAGAGCCTTGGGTTCAATCCCTGGGTTGGGAAGATCCCCTGGAGGAGGAAATGGCAACCCACTCCAGTATTCTTGCCTAGAGAATTCCAAGGCCAAAGGAGCCTCACAGGCTACAGCTCATGGGGTCGCAAAGAGTCAGACACAATTGAAGCGACTGAGCATATATACACAGGTATACACATAAACACAGTTTTATGTTTGCACAGATAAAATCTCTGGCAGGTGCACAAACATAATAAGAATGGTTGTTTTAGCGGATCAAGGGTAAATAACATTTAAAATTTTACCTTTGTACTGTTTGATTTTATTACTATGCACACATATTATCCATTAAAAACAACTGCATGCTCTTGCTGTTTCTCACTCTTTTGTTGCTAGTGGGCTCCAGTCATCTCAGCTGCTTGGTCAGGTCCAAGAAAGTCCGTCCTTTGCCCGGTGCCTGAGCAGAGAGCTCACCGGGCCTGGTGTGGCTCCCAGCCACACGTATTCTTACCAGGACAACTAAGTATCCTGTGACCCATAACCCCTTAGTTATGGGTCTTAGCTTAGTTAGGGTGTCCCACCTGGCCTTCCCAGCCACAACAGTTATGCAAAAAAAAAAAAAAAAACAAACCTCATTATTTCCCTTTTGTACATGGTCGCTTTTACTAAACTAATGAACATTATTTTCTTATTAAAATTCCCCACTGTGGTTGCTTTATTTTTTTCTTTGGCTGTGTGGTTTGGGAATAATAATAACAGTAGCAAATATTTGTTGTGTGCTTACTTGTGTTAGTTTGCAAGGGAAGCCATAAAAACATATCATAAACAAGGTGATTTAAACAACATAAATCTTTCCCATTATTCTGGAGGCTCTGAGATCAAGGCATTGGGGGGGCTGGTTTCCTAGGTGGCCTCTCCTTGGCTTGTAGATGGCTATCTTCCCTGTCTTCATCTGATCTTCCCTCTGCCTCTTCTTATAAAGACACCTGTCATATTGGATTAGTGTACATCCTAATAAACTCATTTCAGTTTAATTGCCTCTCTAAAAGCCCTGTCTCCACTCACAGTCTAGGATACTGGGGCAGGGTAGGGGGGTGGACTTCAACATCTGCTTGCCTGTGAATGCAACCCAAGGCACAAGAATAAACAATGCAGCCCAGGTAATAGGCAGCAGAGTCTGAATTTGAATCCAGGCTCCAGATCATACTCTTCAGCACTATACTGCACGTGAATTTTTTTCATGTATTCTTCTGGATCCATTCAAGTTTCCCAAAGGAGAGAGAATTAAATGGCTGCTATAGTAAACCAACAGAAAAATTCTGCTCCTCCAACAACAAAAAAAATTCCACTCCCCAAACAATTATCATTTCCAATGGAAGGTACCAGAGGGGCCCTGCCAGCCCTCATCTGTCCTTGTGAACCACAGTGTTTTACCCCATCTTCCCAGCCCAGGGAACCCTTAGGAGCGGGTGGTGTGGTCATTCAGTCCACACTCATGCCTAGCCAAATTCATGGAAGACGAAATGGGTGTGCAACGACCAACAAAGCCCCTGCTTCCTCATGAAAGTATTAGGGACCATGTGATGACCGGCGTTGGACGTCACAGTCAGTTATGCTTGAAATCCTACCTGGCCCAATGCCAAGGCTTCTAGAGGGTTTATTTATGATCAGCCAGAAAAGACCAAGCTTTGCCCACAGTCCCTGGCACAAGGCAAAGATACAAGAGGATCCCCGTGCAGAGTGAAGTGCACAGCTGTAAACTAGGTCACTGAAAGCAGAGACAGTAGTGGTCATATAAGGACACCCACAATGTCACCTACAACTGCTCCCACAAGACAAGGGAGAACGTGGTCATTTAGTTTCTCTCAGCTTAAATGCCCCACTTTAAAAAAATATCCTTTTCTAAGACCCCCCATAAAGTATGAAAGGGATAAGGAAGTTGCTGTATACCTGAATCAAAATCCAAGTTAGAAGTATTTAACCAAATAACCTGTGGAAAATTCTGAAAGAGATGGGAATACCAGACCATCTGACCTATCTCTTGAGAAACCTGTATGCAGGTCAGGAAGCAACAGTTAGAACTGGACATGGAACAACAGACTGGTTCCAAATTGGGAAAGGAGTACGTCAAGGCTGTATATTGTCACCCTGCTTATTTAACTTATGTGCAGAGTACATCATGAGAAACGCTGGGCTGGAAGAAGCACAAGCTGAAATCAAGATTGCTGGGAGAAATATCAATAACCTCAGATATGCAGATCACACCACCCTTATGGCAGAAAGTGAAGAGGAACTAAAGAGCCTCCTAATAAAAGTGAAAGAGGAGAGTGAAAAAGTTGGCTTAAAGCTCAACGTTCAGAATACTAAGATCATGGCATCTGGTCCCACCACTTCACGGCAAATTGATGGGGAAACAGTGGAAACAGTGGAAACAGTGGCTGACTTTAGTTTTTTGGGCTCCAGAATCACTGCAGATGGTGATTGCAGCCATGAAATTAAAAGACGCTCACTCCTTGGAAGGAAGGTTATGACCAACCTAGATAGCATATTTAAAAGCAGAGACATTACTTTGCCAACAAAGGTCCATCTAGTCAAGGCTATGGTTTTTCCAGCGGTCATGTATGGATGTGAGAGTTGGACGGTGAGGAAAGCTGAGCACCGAAGAATTGATGCTTTTGAACTGTGGTGTTGGAGAAGACTCTTGAGAGTCCCTTGGGCTGCAAGGAGATCCAACCAGTCCATCCTAAAGGAGATCAGTCCTGGGTGTTCATTGGAAGGACTGATGTTGAAGCTGAAACTCCAATACTTTGGCCACCTCATGCAAAGAGTTGACTCATTGGAAAGGACCCTAATGCTGGGAAGGATTGGGGGCAGGAGGAGAAGGGGGCGACAGAGGATGAGATGGTTGGATGGCATCACTGACTCGATGGACATGGGTTTGGGTAGGCTCTAGGAGTTGGTGATGGACAGGGAGACCTGGCGTGCTGTGATTCATGGGGTCGCAAAGAGTCGGACACGACTGAGCGACTGAACTGAACTGAACCAAACTATCACCACAGTTGTTTTAAACAAGTTAAGAAACAGGCAGTCTTTCAGCTGCTGGGCCCTGTACAGAACGAAGCAAGGAGAGGTGTCCCAGCTGCTGCCTGATGTGCAATTTGAAAATCTCCTTTCCATTCTGAAACAAAGACATACCTGTCATCCTCTTAATTAGGGAAGCATTAATATCATTCAAGTAAAACATTAACTAAAATTTGCAGCTAGTAATAGCTCCTTTGGTGGTCTTGTAAGGTTAGCAATTAGGTCATTAACTTCTTAAGAGGAGCTGAAGGGCCAAAAATGTTAGATGTCATCAGAAATTCTAGACGTCATTTCTAAAATATCCATGTGATTAAAGATCTAAACGTAAGACCAGAAACTATAAAACTCCTAGAGGAAAACATAGGCAAAACACTCTCCGACACAAATCACAGCAGGATCCTCCATGACCCACCTCCCAGAATATTGGAAATAAAAGCAAAAATAAACAAATGGGACCTAATTAAAATTAAAAGCTTTTGCACAACAAAGGAAACTATAAGCAAGGTGAAAAGACAGCCTTCAGAATGGGAGAAAATAATAGCAAACGAAGCAACAGACAAACAATTAATCTCAAAAATATACAAGCAACTCCTGCAGCTGAATTCCAGAAAAATAAACGACCCAATCAAAAAATGGGCCAAAGAATTAAACAGACATTTCTCCAAAGAAGACATACAGATGGCTAACAAACACATGAAAAGATGCTCAACATCACTCATTATTAGAGAAATGCAAATCAAAACCACAATGAGGTACCATCACACACCAGTCAGAATGGCTGCTATCCAAAAGTCTACAAGCAATAAATGCTGGAGAGGGTGTGGAGAAAAGGGAACCCTCTTACACTGTTGGTGGGAATGCAAACTAGTACAGCCACTATGGAGAACAGTGTGGAGATTCCTTAAAAAACTGGGAATAGAACTGCCATATGACCCAGCAATCCCACTGCTGGGCATACACACTGAGGAAACCAGAATTGAAAGAGATGCGTGTACCCCAATGTTCATCGCAGTGCTGTTTACAATAGCCAGGACATGGAAGCAACCTAGATGTCCATCAGCAGGCGAATGGATAAGGAAGCTGTGGTACATATACACAATGGAATATTACTCAGCCATTAAAAAAAATACATTTGAATCGGTTCTATTGAGATAGATGAAACTGGAGCCCATTATACAGAGTGAAGTGAGCCAGAAAGAAAAGCACCAATACAGTATACTAATGCATATATATGGAATTTGAAAGTTGGTAACGATAACCCTATATGCGAGACAGAATAAGAGACACAGATACATAGAACAGTCTTATGGACTCTGAGGGAGAAGGTGAGGGTGGGACGTTCTGGGACAATAGCATTGAAACATGTATATTATCATATGTGAAACAGAACACCATTCCATGTTCGATGCACGAGACAAATGCTCAGGGCTGGAGCAATGGGATGACCCAGAGGGATGGGATGGGGAGGGAGGTGGGAGGGGGGTTCAGGATGGGGAACACATGTAAACCCATGGCTGATTCATGTCAATGTATGGCAAAAACCACTACAATATTGTAAAGTAATTAGCTCCCAACTAAAATAAACAAATTTATTTAAAAAAAATAAAATAAAAAATAAAATAAAATATCCATGTGAAGTGAAAATAAAATACTATTCCCATTTTAGGAACCAATACACTATTACACACATTTTGGAGTACTCATAATCTAAAATCTAGAAATATTCTTGACTAATTTCTGGAGCAATACCAAACTCACTTTTAAAAATCCATGAAATGAGACACAAATCTTGTCTTTAACCAGTAGCAGTGTTTATTTACATCAATATTTTACTAAAACAAGCTTTTACGTTGTACAACCATGTAAACAATGAGCAGGCTTAAATCCAAATGTAATAAATCTACAAGTTTACCACTCCTCCTCCATTAAGCCCCCTAAATCAAAAAGGCAGCTTCCAAAAGATCTGGGTTTGGCTTTTGGGGGGACAGAATTTCAACCAGTATTGATTACTCCCCTTAACTGAACAAGCAGCAGCGGCAATAACACGAAATATGAGAGCTCTTCTGCTCTTCTTTCCCCTTCAGAGAAAGTACACAGGATTTCAAGCATCCATAAAAGAAACATGATGTAACCAAGCTGTAAATCACCCTTTAAAAACCACTGCAAGAAGTTTAGAAGTTTCAGTTCTCTGCATCGATAAAAGCAGCAGTTCTCAACCTCTACTGCACATTACTTTAGGGGGCACTTTCAAAAATATCAACATTCAGGCCCCATTCACACCAATTAAATTCTTATTTAAGTGAAAAGGCTGGCATCAGTAGATTTTGAACACTGTTAGGTGATTCTAACAGCAGTTAGGGTTAAAAACCACTGGAGCAAAATGGCTGATCACTTGGCCAGGGGATAAGAATACATGCTGCAATACGTTTTTCCTTCAGGCTGTTTTTCCTCCTGGAGTTTATGGGTTTTGGAAGGTTTAAAAGCAAAATGTCACCTTGCCCTGCTTCTGTATGACTAAGCTCTTCTCCTTATCACAGTCTGCAGACACTCCCCCTGCCCCTCACCAAGATAAAACCAGAAGTAACAGGGTCACCTAATTGGCTCTGATCTCAGAAACAATAAAACCATGAACACTTCCCATAAGCATGGACTCTCTAACAAAGCAATTCTATCCCTGGCTTTTGCTGCACTGGTATCTGAAGACTTGTCACGATCTCTATGAATATGAATATGTCACAACCTCTTATGAATACGTGTGGGCTTCCCTGATAGCTCAGTTGGTGAAGAATCTGCCTGCAATGCAGGAGACCCCGGTTCAATTCCTGGGTCGAGAAGATCCCCTGGAGAAGGGAAAGGTTACCTACTCCAGTATTCGGGCCTGGAGAATTCCACAGACTGTATAGTCCATGGGGTCACAAAGAGTCGGACACAACTGAGCGACTTTCACTTCACCTTCTAGGAATATGATAAACATGTGGGAGAGTTACTGCTTTTCCATTATGAACAGACTAACGCAAACTTGGAAACCTTGGTACATATTGCTTTTTTCCTTAAATAATTGTGTTCCTACTTAGCAAGCCAGTCCTTCTCTTGGAGGTAAACTTTTCCTTTCCTAAATGCTTCTGTCTCTGGCTTATCTTCAATAAGGGTAAAGGCCCAAAGAGTATGTGGACCCAGAACTCGGTAATCCCCACCTAAGGAAAGAAACTTCTCTACAAGTGAATGAGAACCGGCTTAGTTAACCCATAGGTGTTTGAAAATGTGACCCAAAATTCCAGTTCAACCAGAAATGTGTCCTTTGGCGCCTCTGAACAATTTCCGAGGTGTCAGACTCCCCTGCTGCAGCTTCTTTCAGCAGGTTTTCACTGTATTAACCTCAACTGCACTGTGCTAAATCATTTTTATAAAGCTCTAAATCAAGAATTACTCCAGAGATTACATGTAAAAATATTGGCAATGAACAGACACAAACATACACCAAGGAAACAAGAGCCTGGATACTTTACTGACTTTTTCAGAACTGGTAAAACCCTTTACAATAGGCTTTACTGATGCTTCAGCTAACAAAGACTGTCATAGCAAATCTTGCTTGAAACAGCTGATGCCAGTAAGGATCTCACCTGGTTTATCCTCTGCTATATTCCCACGGCAGATGACTGAGCACAGTAAATGCTCAGTCGCTTCAGTCGTGTCCGACTCTTTGTGACCCCATGGACCATTGCCCACCAGACTCCTCTATCCAAGGGATTCTCCAGGCAAGAACACTAGAGTGGGTTGCTGTGCCCTCCTCCAGGGGATCTTCCCAACCCAGGGATCTAATCTGCACAGGCAGGCAGGTTTATCATCACTAGGGCCACCTGGGAAGCCCAAATGCTCAGTAGATACCTGCTAAATAACTAAAATGTTTAGACTTGGAAATCTTTCTGGTTCACAGAGATTAGAGCTTTAATAAAATCTGTTGCAAACTGGGAATCCTCTTTTATCTCTCTTAAGACACTGCTACCCCATTAAGAGAGAGCTTTTGTCCTTGACGGAAACCATACAGTTCACTACCAACCTTGTCTAATAAGCTCCTCAAAAAAGATCTACCACTGGATGTGACTGTTTTTCCAATTTTGATTCAAAACACGAACCAGACCATCTCCCTAGAGACTGACAATTTGTATCCCATTCGGACATCTGCTAGCAAATATCCATTAAACCCAGCACTACCCCAGGTACAGAGCAGTCAGGGGAACTTCCTTTTTGGTTGTAACAGTTCCTGGATCAGAGCAGTAGGGAGAGAAGTGTCAGGATGGCCACTTTCTGGATGGTAGCAACAGGTACTGATCCAAGACAGGCCAATTAACGGGCTGATCAACAACTCCTGAGGCCAGGCTCTGCCCAGTAAGGAAAAGAGCAGTTACTCAGTCAGACAGGTTTCCTGTGGAATTTGGACTAGAGATATACAGAGGATGGGCCTAAGGAAGGAGGAACAGGGAGAACTTCCACCGACAGGCAGAGCTGCTTTGAGAAACAGGCAGACAGCAGCCCGGCCCCAGCAATGGGCCCATTTCCAGCCCATGGTTCCCTGACCACACACCATCTGTTCCAAGGTGACCAGGGGGAGTCTCTGTGTTTCCAAACAACGGAGAACATGACACGAGACCAGCCACTTAGCAGAAAACGGGGATCAAAAATCCCAAAGTACATGATAATGACACTTGGTACTCCAAGGACAGGAGAGGAAGTTTCATTAATACTTAGTCTACAGTGCCTAGCACAAAGTAAGCTCTCAGCGTAAGCTTAGTGACCAAAGACCGGAAGCAGAAATAACGAAACTGTGAGGTAGATACCTGGCATTTAAGTTCATTTACTCAGGGTGTGGGTGATACTAAGCAAATGATAATTTGCCAAAAGCCTGCCTAGAGATTGAAGCGATACTAAGTGTTTCCCTCTTCCTAGTGGATTAGAATAATATCCAAGCAGAATAATAAAAATAAAGCACCCCTCAAAATTAAAACTAGAATCATATGATTCATCAATTTCACTTAGGGGGATATACCTAAAAGAATTAAAAGCAGACACTTGAGGACTTACTGTATAGCACAGGGAACTATACTCAATATTTCGTAATAATCTATAAGGGGAAAGTCTAAAAAGAACACAGACATGTATATATATATATATATCATATTTATAAAATATACATATAACTGAATCACTATGCTGTACACCTGAAACACAACATTGTAAAATCAACTATACTTCAATATTTAAAAATTAAAAAAGCAGGTATTTGTACATCAATGTTCATAGCAGCATTATTCACAACTGCCAAAAGGGGGAAGAAAAGCATGTATCCATCAACATATAAATGTGTAAACAAAATATGCATACAACAGAGTATTGTTTATTTTTACAAAGGAAATTCTGACACATGTTGCAACAAGATGGACCTTGAGGATGTTACACTAAATAAAATAACCTGGTCATAAAAGGACAAATACTGTTTGTATCCACTTAAATGAGGTACTTAAGAGCAGTCAAACTCACAGAGACAGAAAGTAGAATGATGGCTGTCAGGGGCTAAAAGGAGGGTGAAATTGGCGAGTTACTGTTCAATGGCTTGAGAGTTTCAGTTTTGCAAGATAAAAGATGTTCTGCAGATGATGGCAATGACTATAGCACAATAATGAGAATGCCCTTAATGTCACCAAACTACACTTAAAAATGGTTAAAACAATAAATTTTGTTATGCATATTTTATCACAACTAAAAAGGATTAAAAAAAAAAGCACCTTATGAATCTCAACAAATTGTTCAGAAACTAGAAAGCCCAACCCCTTAAGCTACTCATGTCATCTTACAACTTCAAAACATTTCTCTAGGCCATCCATTAACTAACATTACCAAATGCATCAAAAGCAAGCTGCAATGATTTAGAGATCAGAAACTGAGGCATTCTGCAATTAAAAATATAAGTCAAAAGGAAGACAGGAGACAATAAGAATCCATACTCACAGTGCAAGAACCTAAGGGATCCTCCTCGTTGTTGTTGAAGAATTAAAAGAAATAAAAAGGGCAGAAATACAGGACAAGAGAAGACATAATTACTTACAATTACCACAGGAAAATGTTGGAAAATAAAGAAAAATTCTCTTTGATTGTAAAAATTCAGTGCTATACAGTTTTAAATCATTAAATATGAAACTATTTAAACCTAAATAAAAATCCAACTCAAGTTCAACCTAGCTCAAGTGCCAACTGGCCAAAGTGCATTAAAGAAAGAGCTTAAATATTCCTTCTGACAACCAAGTCACTAGCTTTGGTTTGCTTCTTTTACACACAAGGAAACCAAAACCTTCTCTTTTAGATGACCAGGTCTTTCTTAAATGCCATAATTCATATTACGCCATTTAAGACGGTATCTATCACAAACTTCTGACCCCAGATAGTATTAATTAATCGCTAGAACAACAGGAAGTAAAGCCTTCCTGGAAATACCTTGTGCGATGACTTGTTTGACACTTTATTTCTCCCACTGGAGCTGTGCTATCTAAATATGGCAGCCACCAGCCAATGCAGATACTGGACAGTACTGCATTAGAAGTAAGTTCCACGAAGGCAGGAAATTTCTGATCTTTTCACCAGTGTACATTTCCCACAGAAACTATCAAACAGGAGGCATTCGATAACATGTGAAATAAATATTCAACAGCTAATGAGGCAAATGGAGACGACTGAACTCAGCCTTAGAATAGTGTATATAAATGGAAGGGGTTCATGGGGACTGTAGACTCCCAGAGATTTAGGGTTAGATTTAGAAAAGCTACAGGAAAACAAATGAAATTCCCAAAAGAAGCAGCAAAGAATTTAACATTCCCAAAAAGTGGCCCTTACTACCTAAAGTGTGGTCAACCCATGGGCCAACAGCACCTAGGAGCTTGTTAGAAATGAAGAATCTCAGTCCCTAACCCTGTCCAACTAAATTAGAATCTGCATTTTAAGCAATTCTAATGCACATTAAAGTATGAGAAGCACCAGTCTATTTCTCTACCTTTCCAGATTGAGCAAGTATTCTTCACTCAGCAAGTTTGAAAAAAACACTGCACACAACTACATGTAAACCGACAATAACCTTCATAAAAATTTCAATTAAAAGAACAATTGTAACAAACTTTGAAATTACAGAGTAAGCTTTTCTGTATCCCTTCCCTATCACCTCTACCTCTGCTACATCCCCATACTATAATAAAATATCAGACACACACAGCATCTGTGGGCACCACATACAAACATACACACACACACATTCACAACAAAACATTACAGACACATATTATGAACAAGGGCACTTAACAAACACAAGGGACCCCAGAAGAATATATCTACTTTCACTAAGAATTTTAAGCTCTATTTTAGTAATAATTTTTAAGTGGCAGGATTGAATGCTACATTGCTATAGTAAAACAAAAGTTCTGGTTATGAGAAAACTATCCTGATTATTCAATAAATCTACTTGAAACAAAATTTTACATGGAATCTGGGTCTCACATTTTTCAGGAGTGTGTTGGTACTCTGATTTTGTTCTGAATAAATTACAACTATTCAAACTAAAACCAGTCCACCAAATGTAGTATCAATATAATCTAGACATAAAACTCAAGTTGTTTCTGATACTTTATCTGGAAGAAGGAAATTTTTTTTACCCCTTTACCCTTGCTTTAGGAAACTAAGCTGATTAGAAATGTAAGAACTTTCTAGGCATTCAGGATTATGATTACTTACATTTGTCCCTTAAAAAATTTAGGTACTTCCCTAATCTTCTACCATGACCTTTTTTATACCTCATATATAATAAAAAATAATTTTTTTTAAGATTTTTCTTTAAAAAATAACAGGGATTGAAAAATGCTCTCAAAGCCTTCTTGGACTTGACTATGAAAATACAATTAGACTGAAACTTACTAATTTCCCTCATATTAAGCTGCATTTGAACAAGACAAAAAGTACAGTGGAAAAGGGCACAAAATAAAATCTCAAGAAAAAATGCCTAATTCTGAGTTAGGTTTATTGGCCTGGTCTACACGTGAGTTTTCCATTCCTGCACTAGAACATTCAATGGGTTGTATCTATTATCACTTTTGGTGACTGCTGAAGGACTTTTCCCCCAGCTCAAGCTTTCTGGCTCCCTTGAGTTTTGCAGACACTTGAGTATAGCAGACATACCCCTAAGGTGACCCCCAATAATCAGATACATCCATATACTAGCCTCTTCCCTTGACTTTGGACAGACTCCGAGACTTCCTTCTAGTCTACAGAAGCTGGCAAAGGGGACAGGATGTCACTCCCATGATTACACTATATCATTAAAGACCCCAGCTTAGTCGGCTCCAGTGAGATTCTCCTGCTGGCTTTGAAGAAATAAGCTGCCATGCTTCGAAAGGATCTATGAGAGGGCTACACAGGAGGTCCTAGCAATCGAGATAGGTGCCTGCTGACATCCAGAAAAAAAAAAAAACAAACCGGAGATCTCAATCTACTACCACAAGGAACTGAATTACTGTCAAAAACCACACGGTATAGTAGAGAAGCCCAAGCTCTACAAAGCACAGGTCTTCCAACAGCTTGACTGCAGCCCATGACATCCTGAGCAGAGAACCAACCCAGTGAAGTCATGCCCAAATTCCTGACTCAAGAAAACTGTGAGGTAAAAGAAAGAAAAGGTCTGCTGTTTTAAGCTGTTAAATTTGTGATACAATAATGTTACTCAGAATAGAAAACTTCAGTATTGGTTACTTGAGTATCTGCAGACACTTAACTAAGAACTGATTATTAGGATGAAGGCTAATTCCTGGAATTGTACTGTCTTATCTTTCCAATATGGAAATACATTATCAAACTTTAACAATCCCTATAATCTCATATGGCCATTCACATTTTGGCTTGTGGAATTCTAATTCATTTTTTGTGGATTTCCAAGTTTTCTACCATGTTCTTATTACCTTCTTTCCCTGAGTTGCACTTTTACCCTTTAAATGCAGTTGCCACAGGTTGAATCCCTATTCTGGCAAGCCACCCAGATGCCAAATAGTTGCTACTGCCTACATTCCAACAACCTGAGAAAGGGCGGTAAGTGGAGCAGAGCTAATCTCCAAGTTCTAGCTAAGAGAAAAGGACAGAATAAAGAGAGCAAGAAGAATACGCTTTTCACTGTTAATTTCTCCACCAGCCCTCTCCAAAACTGTCAGATTGTTACAATGAACCAATAATGGACAGTGGTCAAGAAAGGTACTATTTTCCACTTACGAAAAAACAAAGGCAAACTTACAGAAATTAGTTAAAAAGCAGACATACTGCAACCAAGTAGAAATTAGGTATTATTCAGCACAAAATGTGCTATGAAGTGAACAAAATCTGTCACCAATGCCAGTCATTTATCAAAGGATACCCCACACCAGATTTGCCATGCTCTTGATCCCTCTTAGGCCCCTAAGCCACTTTCAAATCATTACTTTGATTTCCCAGATATTTCAAACTCAGGAAAGAGGAGGTCCAGAGGGCTGACACAGGTATTCCAATTACTGGAAGAGACTGTGTCTCACGGTAAATTACATTAGCAGCCTAATTTACAGTGCTTACAATGTGACTACCAGCTGGATTCAATAAAGAGCGACTCCTGGAACAGCAGACTCCTTTCCAGACTGTCACTGAGGTAAGCAAGGGACCACAAGAGACCCCATCCACAGCCCTACTACTAACACAGTAACTCTGAAACAGCTTTAAAAACTGCAACAAGGCATCTCCAAATCCTGTGTGAACACAGAGAAAATGAGCATATAAAAATAACTTCTCTTCTTAAAATGTCTGTAAAAATAGTACAATCTCCATCACTGAATGGATCACTGTATTCACTGAAACTAAGACACTGACTGTAAAATGCAACATTACTTTACAGAAGTATATGGGAAAAAACTCAATTTTGTCACGTTAAATGATCACTGATTTCAACACATACTTTGATTTCAGAGATGTTAAAAATGTGAAAAAAAAGGTGCATCTCAGAATCAATGACATACAGTGCTAAAAATGTATTCCTCAGAATTATTCAAATAAAGTATTAAATACTGAGTCTCTTAAATAGATGTTATTCATAATCAGTAGCACATTCTTAAAGCTATTCATTTTTTTTCACTTCTCATTTGAAATGACGAATGGAGTGGCACTTATGTTCATTTCTGACAAACATCTTGCACAAACTGTAAAAATGAGGGATTCCCAGTTTGAAAGTCATCTCAATTTCATTCGAGACCCAGAACAGGACATGAGATAAACAAGGCCTACATAAGTCAGATGACCGAGTACAGGGCCAGACTAGGAAGCAGAGTGGAGGTTTGAAGCCAGGTCTCTAGGACCTGTTCTGTGCTCTCTTCATAAAAATCTGAAAACATCAGTAATTACCATTTTTTGATCCAATACTACAGAGTAAAACAATCAATAGAAATCTCTGTCCATTTTCAAAGATGTCTTTTTATGAAACGATTCTCAACTTCCCTGGCAGAATATGACAGAAAATTTGTTTGGCTAACCGATTCAACCACTAAACAGTTTTGCTTTATCCGAATGGCACACCCAACTTCTCAAAAACAAATGCCTTCTCTGCATGCTCTGAGGAGGGGTGAAGGCCATAAAATATTACCTAATCAGCCACATGCCACCAAATACTAGCCTCACAACAGGATCCTGCTGTATGAGATCACTGGTTCTTTATGAAAGGTTCTGGGGATTATAGAACATTTCAAAACTTTTTAGCATTTGCTATACTTGGACCTAGAAATTTTGATCCTCAAAGCTTGTTGCAAATATGTTATGCTTTGCTCTGACTGGCCTCCTTAGAACTGGTGATTATTTGAGGAGTCAGGAAACAATCCATCCTCTCAAAGCATTAGTCCCTTTTGTCCTGGTTTCTTGCAAGGTAATTCACAGGAGAGTTGCCAGTATTAACTGGAGAGGATTCAAACATTAACACATTTGAGTAGGACTGGTTGGGGACTTCAGCTGTAGGCGCCATCAAAATATTTCTAGATGTCTCTATTACAGAATTCCTCATTGTATCATTCATTTCAATCACTTCAAAGTCCATTTCATTCCATTTTTCTGCATCATCTTCTTCATTCTCTTCCTCATAGTCGTTGAGCCCAGAGCTAGAAAGCAGAGCTTTCTGGTCCTCACTTTTCCTGTGTTGTTTTCGCTGACGATCAAGCGGCAAAGTGGCTAATTTGTACAGCACAGGAAATAAAATAGCAGTGGCTATTGATGACCCCAAAGAGGTGTACAAAACTACAGGCAAATCAGGGTATTTGCCTTGAAGAATTCCAATTACTGCAGGAATAGCCATTTCTCCCAGGGCAGCACCGACTACAAAAAATGCTGCAGCTTTCCCATGGATAGTCGTGTACTGTTCAATCCAAGACACTCCACTGGGGAACGTGGTTGCCATTGAGGCCCCATACACTGAAGTTGCTATCCAGAGACAAACTGGGCTCTTGTTGAAAAGCACCAGAAATAAAGATGAAGTCAGGCTGCCAATGTTGCTCAACACAATCATGGTTCCAGGTTGTAAACATGTAGCAAAAAAGATTGCCATGCCCCTGCAGGCTGCAAAGGTCCCCCAGAAGATGGAGTTCAACCCAGCCGCTTCACTTTCTTTCATGCCAGCATGGGTGGTTGCAAATGAGAAAACATAAGAGCCATATGTTACCTCAGCTCCAACATAAAAAAAGAAGAACAGGAAAAGGAGACAGAGAAGGGTGTTGTGGTATTTGGCTCTTCGAAACCTCTGAGCAGATGCTCTTGCTTTTTCTTGCTTTGAGCTTTTCTTTAAAAACAGAGCAAAAAAAAAGAGAGCAACTACAAAAATATAAGCACCGATGACAGCGTAAGCCCACAGTAAATTCATATCGTCAGGTATTCCAAATAGAGATTCTGAGTCAGCTTCAGATGATTGGTTGAAGGCAGATTGGTTAAAGTCAGCCTCTGTGTGGTTTTCAGCAGACACCGTCGTGCCCAATGCCAATTTAGCCAGCAGTGGAGCCAAAAAGGCACCTAGGGCAAAACTGAAGTGTAAGGCCTGCATGTGTGGGGCTCCTCTGTCCCCCCAAATAGCCAAGATTAGGACGTTACCACCTATCAATGAAAGATGGAGAATGATTTAATTATAGTAACTTGGCAAAAAAGAAAAAAGTTCATTACTATCAGAAAGAAATATTCTACATGGCACAAGAATTATAGTATTCTAAGTTATCAACTGTGGCAACTAAGTCAATTCTATGATTAAGGAACTCTAACTCACCAACACTACCGGGGAACTCTCAGCACTGAAACCTCGCACATTCACAAATGGAATTCTGTAATCTAGTAAAGCACTAATCTCCTAGAGCCAAGTACATTAGTCCAAGGCTTTTTACAATACAGTTCCAATATCAGGCTTGAATACTTTGGCCACCTGATGCGAAGAGCAGACTCATCAGAAAAGACTCTGATGCTGCGAAAGACTGACGGCAAAAGGAGAAAAGTGCGGCAGAGGATGAAATGGTTAGATAGCATCACCAACTCAACGGACATGAATTTGAGCAAACTCTTGGGAGATAGTGGAGGTCAGAGGAGCCTGGTGTGCTGCAATCCACGGGGTCACAAAGAGGTGGACACAACTCAGAAACTGAACAACAATAATACCAGGCACAGGAGGGGTGGGGGTAGGGAAGGATATTTGTATTTACTTACTTCTAAATATTTTAAATATATATTATCATCAGATAGTAGCCAAATGACCATATTTTTCTATACTGGAAATCAGTAGCCACCTGAGGAAAATTATTTACATATACAGCAGATGCAAAATGCATATTCAGAAACCCGAACACGACAGGATTCTGCCCATCACAAGTAACAAGTAACAAGGATGCCTGTAACATCTGCGGTTACACTGTCTGTGTGTCTACAGGGTGAAGACGAGAAGCATCAGAAGCATCAAGTATAACATTTTTTTTCTTTCTTTTTAATACATTTGCACATAAACATACAATTCTATCCTGTAATTTCACAACCAAATCAAGCCCAAAGTAAAAAATATTTCTCCAACCTATCAAATACCAAGGAAGAGGTGGAGAAAGTTGGCTTTAGGGGTGAACGAATGTCACATACGTTATTTAGTACATTTTAAAAGATAAAGATACATGAGGGCAGAAATGTTTGAGAGAAAAGGAAAAGGGAAATAATACACAACACAGGTTTCTCTTAGTTCGAAAGGCAGAGTGCATTTTAAACTGGAGAGCTGCTTCTATGTTTCCTCAGCCATATAATGGTTCCAAACTTGGTTTCATCTATTAATTCATCAACTGCTGCCACATTACAATGATAAAGACCTAGCCCGACTGAAAGCCTGTTCGTCTGCACTGTAATCACCCACACCAGGGCCCCTCTCCTCTTTGGATACTGTAAATCAACAAACTCTCAAAGAACAAAACCCTCTGAATTCACTCTGTGGTTGGCTGCTCAAAAACAGGCACTGTACCTGGCAAGAAGGTGGTACTGACTGGGAGCCCCCATGAAAAGCATAGTAGGTCAGTGTCATTTTAGGGGACAGTGCCAGTGACAATTTAATATCATCTGCTCTTTTTCTAGTAGAAAGACGCTACTCCCAGAGATGATAATGAAGGGCTCACTAACCTGTATCCAGAATGCCAATTGAAACACCGAAGGTGGACATCATGACGACGAGTAACACCGCGGTCTTACAAAATGGAACGAGATAAAGACCAACTGTGGTAGCGAACATTGACACCCCTGAGAAGAAAGGTCAAAGTCAGCTATGAAAAACACTTTATGGCAAAGGGTCATGGATCAAGTCAACATCATAAAAACGCTCAAAAATGCAAAACAGGTCAAATTAAAATTGAGTAATAAGGAGTAGAGGAAAGGTTCCGCTTTTACGAAGTTATTTCATTTACAAGTTTCTATCATCTTTATGAACTATAAAGTATAAGCTATTCTAATATAAATACACTTCTAGTACTGCTAATAATCATTATACCACATACATTATACCACAAGGCAAAATTTTATAGCGAAACAGATAGCTCAAAAATTATTTATTTTTAACAACCTAAAGAGATATTTAGATAAAGGTAAAAAAAAAATCAAATGCAATTACTATAGTAGTTCATAGTAGAAATGTATTAAACAGTGGCACTAGTGATAAAGAATGTGCCTTCCAATGCAGGAGACACAAGAGACATGGGTTCAATCCATGATCAGGAAGATACCCTGGAGTAGGAAATACCCCACTCCAGTATTCTTGCCAAGAAAATTCCACGGAGAGAGGAGCCTGGCGGGCTACAATCCATGGTAGCACACAAGAGTCAGACACAACTGAGCACGCAGCACAAATTTGTTTGAAGACTAGGGAGGGAAATGTAAGAAATATATTCTTTCAACCCACTATGGAAATCAGACGGATTACTTACTCATTCATCAACAAGAGTAATTATCTCCTTACTTCCTAGGCAGTTTTGTCACATTAATCCAGATTTTCTTTAAACATGTCAATTTATCTAAAAAACAGTAAGTTAAAAGCTTTGCTTTCTATTTTGAGAGTCAGGTGGAGAGGCCTGGGTTGATCATTCATAAGCAGCAGCTGGGACAAAAATTTAGCATTCATCATTTCACCCACCATCCCCTCCCACCTTTGTTCTCAGCCCAGTGTCTAGTCTGGGCAGGTC
Source organism: Okapia johnstoni (assembly GCA_024291935.2). Taxonomy (NCBI): domain Eukaryota; kingdom Metazoa; phylum Chordata; class Mammalia; order Artiodactyla; family Giraffidae; genus Okapia; species Okapia johnstoni. Next base: position 58,601,980 of record CM044317.1, on the reverse strand, counting down.
TGAGGAGTTTATTCTCATCTATGGCCCCAGAAGATCTGCCCTAAACAATGACATACCGAGCTCTTGAAACAACTGGCATGTGATCCACCAGTGGTATCTAGACCACAGTGAAGGTCAGGACAGCTAAGGATCACTAACACACTAGGACTAATTTAAATTTCCAGAGGCATCCAGCCCAGATTCCAAGCAACTGCCAAGATGAAAGCAGGCAGCAGAGAAACCTGGCTTCCAGTGAGCATGCCTAAACACTCCTTTTATGCTGTCAACCATTCTGCAAGCCAGTATGTTTCATATTTAAAAACAAGCTGTAAATTCCTTGAAAGTCTCAAAGAAACCAAAACTGTCGTTTACTTACCCAAAAGGAGAAAATGATTCATGCTATCAAAAAGAACTCCACCAATCACAGAGCCACCCAGGTATCCAAAGGCACGGCCCACAAAAATCAGAGAAAGACTGCTGATGTTGCGGTTCACATTCGTTGCCAAGTCTTGAAACGTGGGTCCCAGTATAGCAACACTCATTCCCTAAAATTCAAAAAAACAGAAGTTTTTATTTACAATCATTAAAATAATGTCTATGTATATGGTAACTTTTTTCAGTATTAAAAAGGGAGGAGGGGACTTCAATGGAAGGTAGGAGATTAAGTCCCATAGTTAAAACAAATTCATAATGAACCTACTAATAGTACTATTAGAGCTACAGACTATTTCTGGTGTGACAAATCCTATGGTTTTTCTCATCTTGACAACTCTCAAATTAAAATTTTAAAAAGTTAATTCTTTTAGCTTTTTGCTGCAATTCTGTTTCCTTGTTGAGCAATAACAGAAAAGACCACAGTATTTCTATTAACAGTAAAATGTAACATTAAAAAACGTTTTTGAAAGTTTTAACTAGTCTGAAACACACTGCATGCACAAATAACACTAAAATTGTGATGCTAAAAATTTAAGTTTTCAAGCCATCAAAATATTACCCCTTGTTGACGCTATTAAAACAGAAGAATTTCTGGATGTACATGGGGTCCTTCTTTAAAATTATACGTATAAAACATGCAAGAGAGAAACAATTTGAACGCTTCTCAATCTACATTTTTCTTCAAAGAAAACCAAAGCCTCAGTCTGTAAAGCTTTCTTAGACAATATTACATACACCTGTATGTAACGGATTTAAAATTAAAATTTTATTCAAAGACATGTAATTTTAGCAAAAATTAGGGGCTGCAGTTGGGTTTCACAGGAAATTCGTTGGACACTTAAAAAACTGTTTCCAATCGGTCTACATTTCAAGAATAAGTGATTCTAATTGCACAACTCTGCCCTAAACGCTCGGATGTAGCTCCTCCCCAGACGGGGGCACAGGCGAGAGCGAGCGCCTAATGCATGAGGGGAAGGCAGCGCCCCAGCTGCAACCACATTAGTCCCACCTGCAACGCATTTAACAGGACGAGGCACGGCGTTTGCACTGACTTTTCTTCAAATACAAATACTCTAAGAATCAACAGTGCCTCAGAGAAAGGCGCTAAATGGCCAGAAGTGACTGCTCAGAGAACTCACCCACCCAACTTCCCAAGACCCCAATATTTAAGACAAGCGACTAAGGGAAGTTTTCTGGAATAAGGTAACCGCCAGACGGCCAAGACGTTTGACAAAAGGCTAAACCAGCCTGGCAGTTTGTTCGAGGAAAAACATTCAAGGATCAGAAAATTTATTTTACTTAAGATTGTAGGCAGACTACGAAACATTATTCCTGGCTCAACCACTTAACCGGCTGTGTGGTCCGAAAGTCACTTTTCCTTTCAGGGTCTATTTCCCCATTTGCAAAAATAAGGGGTCAATTCAGTCAAACGAAGACGAGAACCCAATAAAGCAGCTTTGTGCAATAATTTGGGGGTTGGGTGGGCGCAGGAGACGGGAGGGTGCGCGGCTATAGACCTGGCGACCCCTCTTGCATTCCCCTGACCCCACAGAGAGGTAGAAAGGTTTGCTGGAACTGGATAACATTGTATATTACGGAAATCTATTTTACACTTGACAATATTTCTTGAAAAATCGTAATTGTGCCCATTTTACAGATTGCAAAACTGAGGCTCAGGCCGATGGATGCGCCCAAGGTCACAGAGTCTGCAAGCGGCGGAGACAAGAGCTCAGAAGGCCGCGTTCTCTGCAGAACGTCTGCCCTCGTCTCGGTTTGGGAGGGTTCCAGCCCCGGCTCTCACCAGCCCCAGGAAGGCGGCACACAGGAGGACGGTGATGAACCAGCGCAGCATGCTGTCTGCCCGGCCGCTCCGCCGGGAGCCCACCACTGCCTCCGGCTCATTCTCCGCCGGGGCCTCGGCCTGGAGAAGCCGCTGCCCGGCAGCCGGGGCCCCGGCCCCACAGGGTTCCAGTTCCAGCTCCAGCGTGGCGGCTCCCGAGCAGCGGTCTCGCTACCGCTCAGCTTCTCAGCGGAGCCTCGGGAACTCGGCACCCTGCCCCGGCCTCGTGCCTCCAGAGCCTGCGGTCCCGGCTGGCGCCACCTCCCCGGAGGCGGCCCTAGTCCGGGCGGCGGAGTCGAACTTTGGGACGCGCCGGCCGTCGCAGGCTGCGGCCGCGCGCCCTCCCTCACGCAGGGCGCCTGCGCGGATCACGTGGCGGAAATGTGGCCTCTCGCCAACTGCAGCCGCTCCCCAAACCGGAAGTTGATGTGGTTGCCCAGGAGACCCGACGTCTCTCTCAGGCCTCGGCATCACACTTAGCTGAGCCCACAGAGGCCCTGCAGGCGGGCGCCCCGTGGCGGAGCGAGCTGAAGCTGCAGCTAGGGACGAGTCAGGAGGTAAGATGCAGCCGAGCCGTCACGAGGAATTGCTGGCCGAGAAACGCAAGGTACGGCTTCGCGTCCGCTCCCCGGGTCTCCTCGCGGGGCGGGCGGGTGGGGCAGAGGGAACCCCAAGATCTCTATCTTATACAAGTTTACAAAAGTTCTGCCCTAGTTCCTTGGAGTTCTGTCGACTCTTGATCCGTCGTTCACCTGTCACTCCACATTTGTTGAGCTACTATGTAAACTTTCACGTGTATGATCTCTATTAATCCTCTTAACAACACTCTAAATTCCACATTATCCTGGTTTTACAGATAGGAAGGTGGAGTCATAGAAAGTAACAACTTGCCCAAGGTCAGTGAGCGAATCAGCGGCTGTTCATAAACAGTGTAACAGTAGCTCAAAAAGGAAATCTGGAGCCAAAGCTGCGGTTTCCAGCACACTCTCGCCCCAATCTCTACAAATATTCCCATTGTTGTAAGGAAGTGGAGCAGGGCATCGATTTGCAGAATCCTCGAATTAAGAGTAACTTCCCAGGTGGTGCTAGTGGTAAAGAATCCGCGCGCCAATGCAAGAGACGTAGAAGACGCAGGTTCCATCCCTGGGTTGAGTAGATCCCCTGGAGTAGGAATTGGCAACCCACTCCAGTATTCTTGCCTGGAAAGTTCCATGGACAGAGAAGCCTGGCCGGCTGCACCCCATGGGGTGGCAGGGAGTCGGAGAAGACTGAGCATGAAGCACTGAACTGGATAGGATTATACCAGTGGAAAAGGAAAAACCTTATATTCTGTATCCTACTTTAGCTTTTTGTCTCCTTTTGCTCCTTGACCAAACAGACCAAATGTGTATTTCTCTTTGTTGTCTATCTGGAATATTCTTTTCTACCTAATTAATCCTCAGCTCATCCACGTAGGCTCCCAATTATACACACCTGAGTCATCATTTCCCTTGCAGCCCAGCCCCCATCGCTTTGGTCATTAAGCACTTTCCCCATGTACATAAGAAAGTACAGGTGCTATGACTTAAGAGAACCTGTTTTGGATTTCAGAGTCAGGGAATGTGTCTCTAAGTTTAATGGGGTTGAAACAAAAGGCATATACATATATTAAAGAAAATAAAATATGATATGGGAGAGGTAGGTTAGGTCCAAATTGCTAAGGGCAAATCCAGATTGCCTCCCATTTCTTTCTCTTCTCCTTCTGAGACTTTTAATGACTTGTACATTAGACCTTTTGATATAGTCACAAAGGTCCTTGATGCTCATGTTCCTTTTTTTTTTTCCTAGCCGTTTTTTTCCACCTCTCCTCTTGAGTTTAGATAAGCACTGTTGATTTCTCTGTCTTCAAGTATATTGCACCCATCCAATGAATTTGTTTATTTCAGATATTTTTCAATTCAAAATTTCCACCTGCTTCTTTTTCATAGTTTCTTTTTCTCTGCTAAAGATGCCTATCTTTACATTCATCTTTACCTCCTGGAGCATATAATAGCTGCTTTACAGTATTTGAAAATTCCAGCAACTGTGTTATCTCAGAGTTTGTGTCTGTTGCTTGTCATTTTCCCCTTGGAATTTGGTCACATTTTCCTAGTTTTTTGTATGACAGGTAATTTTCTATTGTATCCTGGACATTATCTCAGTTACACTGTGCAGACTCTGGGTCCTGTTAAAATGCTCTGGAGAATGTTTATTTAAGCAGGCCATCAACCTGGTTAAGTTCAGGCTGCAAGTTTCCTATAGCCTTCTGTGGGTGAAGGTGCCAATCTCAGTTCAGTTGTCAAAGCCTATGCTGTGCTGCTCTGGGCCAGTTCTGAACATGCAGCACTCCTGGGTTCATCTGAGACTTGGGCAGTGGTTTACCTCTCAGACCAGTTGTCAGAGCTGTTGCTGTGCTGCTTCAGGTCTCTCACATGCATAGGGGCAAACCCAAGGGGCTTAGATGGTTCATACACAAAATTTTAGGGGTCACCTTTTCTAGCTCTCCCTCCCCTCCCCACTCACTCTCCAGTCCACAGAGTCTCCATTTCTCAGTTCCTTGGACCAGAAAGATGGGGTTTCCATCAGAGTTTTAGCTACTCAGAACACAGCTACAAGAAGAAAAGAGGCAGGGAAAACCAGGCAGTTCATTGCCTTGCACGTTTGTTTCCTCTAAGTCTTGATTCCCCCCTCCTCTGTTGACTTCACAGTTCTCGCTCTTTGTATTTCATCATGAGTGGAGATGGGCTGGAGTAGGCTTACGACGCCAGCGCTGAACCAGAACTCTCCCTCCCTGTCTTTGAAGAGTCAGCTGAGATGTTACTTCCTCTAGGAAGCCTCTTCTGACCCTCCTCTTAGTCTCTGGTTTGTTTTAGTTTCCCTCTGACACATAAATAGGAAAGTTCTGTGTGAAGAAGCCAGTGGCCTATTAGAATTATGCGTAAATTCATAAATACAGAATTTTCCTATTTATGTTTCAACTTCCCTTTTATACCAGGAATGCCCAAAGGAAGGCGACTATGTCTTGTTTAGTCTTTAGCATAGTGCCTGGGATACAATGTGTCTTCAGTAAATGTTTGTTGAATGTAGTAGACTTTTTCTGAACAACCTAACCAAAAATCTGAATTCCTGTGTAGCCATGCTGCTCCTAAATGGTCTCTACATTCTAGCTTGTGTTACGATTGTTTCAACACTTATTTTTAGTTCCCTAGGAGATCTAAGCTCAGGGAGATGGAAACTATGGGCCTTACATCTCTCTCTCCCCTGTGGCATTGTATTACATACTTGATAAATATATAATTGAATTGAGGTTTCTTATTGTTCTTGTTCAGTCACTAAGTTGTGTCTGACTCTTTGTGACCCCATGGACTGCATCACTTCAGGCTTCCCTGCATTGAGGGTTCAGTAAACCAATTTTAAAGTTAAATGTTTTAATTCACCCTGATTAAACATCAAAATAACTTATTTTTCTCCAAAGGAAAGATCTGCTTTCTCATTCTACCCACTTCACTCCAGAAAGCAGCAGGATACTTTTTCCACTTCCCTCCACCACCTTTTTTTAAAAAGAGGTGATTAAAATAGGTCTTTACTTCATGCAGGCTTCTCTTTAGACCCATTACTGAGGATAATTTTTTTTTTCATGAGACAATTCAAGAAAAATAAAAACATTGATGGGCCTTTCTTTAAATAAATATAGTTTTAATTCCCTTGGGAAAAAATGGATATTTTACAGCATCTATGACAATTTATGAAAAAATAAATATCTGGGTCTTAGTGGCTAGTAGGATACTACTACCTTGGCATATTTGTGAAATGGCAACAGGGAGGCAGATTTTTCATCTTTCAACTTAAAATTTTACTTTGGACAAGAATGAGAAGTTGGATTATGTTTAGGGACTACATATCACTATTAGGACCTATTTAATCTTTATTCTCTGGAAGGGCCATCCTTTTTACTTATTAGATAAGTTTCATCAGTTCTTAAAGTGCATCATGAAAAACTAGGTGTCATCATAACTATTTATATCAGTATACTAAACAATCTTTCTTTAACCTCATCACTAAAAGCCCAGCCTGTTAAAATCAGCTCAAAGATTTAATTTCAGTAAGATAACTTTCATGTTTGTGCTACATATTTTGAAAAGTTAGAAATAGCATTGAAAGGACCTAACATTGGTGTCTGTCTGATGGAATTATCTTATTAAAAATATAAACTTACTGATTCTTAATTTCTTTTTAAAAATATAAACTTAAAATTTTCTTTAGCTGGATGCGTTGTAACAGGGCTGCAGGACTCTCTGAATCTACTGTCATAATGGTCTCCTAGACTGTACTGATCAGATAAAATCTTTGCTGTACTGTACTATTATTAGCCAAAAATCAATATATCAGGAAAATAAAAACAAAGCAACCAAAAGTGAGAGTATGGCTACTGTAGACTCTGCAGAGGAAAACAGGCTAACACACACACCACAACTACTGAGCCCACACTCGAGAGAGAGCCGCAGCTACTAAGCCCCCGTGACACAACTACCGAAGCCCGTGCTCCAAAACAAGAGAAGCTGGTGCATGACAGCTGGAGTGTAGCCCCACTCACAATTAGAGAAAGCCTGCACACAGCAACAAAGACCCAATACAACTAAATTTAAAAACTTAGTAAAAAAAAAAAAAACTTAATTGGCAGCAAAACCTGAGCCAAGCTGATATGAGGCTGTTTCTGATTTTTTATTTACTTGGTGGGAATGTGATATTAATGTTTGATTATGTATCCCATTGGGAGTATTATGTAATCAACAATATATTGCTATAGTACCTTCCCATAATTAAAAAAACTGGATTCTGAAACATGCAACCAAGGCTGACAGAGAAGGGATTATAGACCTCTATTTCCTTTTTAAAGGTGATTTTGCTATTAAACATTTAGGAAAAAGCACATACTCACACACATACACATGTACACATACCAATTAAGCTACTACTTCTTAGAGAGTATAAAACCATGAAGCACTTTCCATATAATTCTCAGCTGAAAAGTAGTTATTACTAGTCCCGGTTTACAAATAAGGAAACTAAAACCATTTAAAAGGCTTAACTATTTTGTCCAACCACTAACACAGAATATCAAACAGTATTGTCATTTGTAAGGCTTTTTTAAATTTCAGGTTCTGTCTGTAGATGATTTCAGATTCGTATAGGGTTGCTTTATTCCTCCTTTTACCAAATGTTTAAATGCACAGTACATTACTGTTAATGGCAGGTACCATAGGAGTTCTCATGTATTTTGGAAATTGACCTTTTATCACATATATGGTTTGCAAATATTTTCTCCCATTCCATTGGTTACCTTTTCACCCTGATTGTCTTCTTTGATGCGCAGAAGTTTTTTACTTCAATGTAGTTGCACTTGTTTATTTTGTTCTTGTTGCCTGTGCTTTTGGTGTCATATTCACGGAATCACTGAATTCAGGGAATTCGGTGACATCACCAAGACCAATGTCTTGAAGCTTGCATTTTGCAATCATTTGTGTCATTCTGAAAGAAATAATGAAACTGCCTTTCTGATTAGGAAAACCTTGTTATACCTTCCAGTAAATAGTAAGACAGGTTTCAAACTTTTCCGAGTGCCTTCTGTCAGAAGAATGCTATTATCTTTGCCAACTTTTCACCATGCTTCCCTGTCAGTTCAGTTCAGTCGCTCAGTCGTGTCTGACTCTTTGCGACCCCATGAACCACAGCACACCAGGCCTCCCTGTCCACCACCAGCTCCCTGAGTCCACCCAAACCCATGTCCATCGAGTCAGTGATGCCATCCAACCATCTCATCCTCTGTCATCCCCTTCTCCTCCCGCCCCCAATCCTTCCCAGCATCAGGGTCTTTTCCAATGAGTCAGCTCTTCGCATGAAGTGGCCAAAGTATTGGAGTTTCAGCTTCAGCATCAGTCCTTCCAATGAATATTCAGGACTGATCTCCTTTAGGATGGACTGGTTGGATCTCCTTGCAGCCCAAGGGACTCTCAAGAGTCTTCTCCAACACTACAGTTCAAAAGCATCAATTCTTCGGCACTCAGCTTTCCTCACCGTCCAACTCTCACATCCATGCATGACCACTGGAAAAACCATAGCCTTGACTAGATGGACCTTTGTTGGCAAAGTAATGTCTCTGCTTTTAAATATGCTGTCCAGGTTGGTCATAAGTGGTCACTTAATTTTGATGGTTTCATTGCTTCATTAGAGAAAAACATGTTAACAAAATGAGCATACAGTAACGGTTCATTTGTGGGCAAAGATATAAAAGCCAACTTGAAATATTCAATTGAATATTGATACTTCTCTATAATTAATGAAATAAAGGCTAAATAAGTATATTCTTATAGACAAATTGCTGTGAATGCCACATTATAGATACAGACTTAAGTTGTCTTGGATAACCTGAGTACTGACTACTCAAATACCATGAGTGCCATTCCTCTGATGATTTTCCAAAATGAAGACCCACTCTTGGTAAAGTTCTAAAACAAAACGTAGTGATCCCTTGAGTTACATAATAGTTTATGTTCTCGGCAAATTTGGTGTTTTACTGAAACTATGCAAAAAAGTTTGTGTTTTCATGTACAAGAGAGTTAGAACTTTTAATATGAAGCATCTTGTAAAAGAATACCTTATCTAGAATCCTAATAGCATACAATAGAAATGTCACTGTCTTCTGTTGCCCCAATGAGAGAACAGTTTGCCAAGCTTTGAGGCTGACATTTGACATGAGTAGTTTTCAACTGAAGTCTTATTGTACCCAGAGGGCACTCTGGAAATCTGTGAGGGTGTCCTTTAGTGGTCAGCTGTCAGAGATGCTAGACATCCTACAATGTATACGGTTGGATACAATGTTGGCTAGTCCCACACACTGTCAACTTTTGAATGTCCTGCTAAGTATTCATTGAGTGAAAAAAGCTTGTTTTTAAGTATCTGAGCATATATATGCATATGCCCATGGAAATGATCCTGTAGAAGGGAAAAACTGATGATAGAAAAGAGGGAAGAGATAATTTGAGGAAGGAAGCTGCAAGTGTTTCATTGGGGGTTGGGAGAGTTACAGTTCTCTTATGAACTGAATATTCAGGGAGCTTATTGGAGTTTTGCCAGACCCAGGGTTAAGGGTTAGAAAAATGAAATAAAGACTGAAGAGATCTGATTGGTCGAGAGAGGATGGGGATTGGGAGGGGAGGAGTTAACGGGAAGAAGATCTCAAAGTTGAGGAGCAGGCTGAGGGAAGTCAGCAAGAAGGGAATGAAGTGATCAGCTGTGATAAGAGACCAGGATATTGGTACTGAAGGTTCCAAAGATGAAGCAACTTCCAGAGAAGACAAGGTTCCAAGTGTCCCTGTTAAGTCTGAGTGAAATAAAGCTGCTCTATATGAATATTGAACATTCAACCAAAAGCCATGTGCTGGCGTGACGGGTGTGTAGGAGTGACCAGAGAGGCTGAGGGGTGACTGAGACGGACAGGTGGTAGGGCTGGATGGTGAGCATGGGAGGCAGGAGGGCCCTCTTATATTGTAGACCATCCTCTAGAGTAGTGGGTTTCCTGTTTCTGTACGTTTCAAGAAACACTGGTGACTCTTGAGGGTTTTAAAAAAGAATTTTTGAATTTAGGTTCATTTGTAGGAGACTATCCCATGGGGAAAGGAGCTGGCAGGCTGCAGTCCATGGGGGTCACAAAAGAGTTGGACATGACTTAGCGACTAAACAACAAGAAGAAAATTTTAAACCCTAGAAGAATGATACTTTGATAATTCTTTGAGTTACAGCTCTAGAAAATTTGTTTTCTATATACATTAGAACTCTACTTTTTTCCTATAAAAATTATTTTCTCAAGAGAGTGAAGTTTACCCTGCTTAGGATCGCCTGCACATCTGGTACTTATTTGCAGGTATATAAATAATTAAAAGATTCAATGACATATTGCAAATTTCACATTGATGTGTAAAATATATTTAGCACCATTAAACATCAATAGTGACTTGCTTTGTAATTAGGCCTTATCAAATAATAAACATCCTCTGACTGCAATCAGTTTTTCTCCAAGTGGGTAATCCATAATAGTAGGAAAATAAAAAAAAAAAAAAACTCCAGCCTGGTCTTGATCACCCCCTGAAATTGTCAGTGAGAAATAGATCACTTAGTACCAGCTGAATTTAGTAAGTTTATTCAGTGTAAGTAAAAGAAACAACTTAAGTCAACTGCAAAAAAAATGTCAAATAGAAATAGTTTTTGGACTATCCAGTGCTTGTGGTTTATGTCTACCTCCCCTAGAGAAATAACAATACCCAAACACACTTGAAATACATATATGAAGCTTTAAGAGCATACAGCTTATTTCTTTTACTCAGTACACACTGTTTCCTTCCCTTTAGTCATTTTTCCTCCCCTCCTCCACCTCCTCAGGGAATTTCATAAACATAATCACAAAGCCTTATAGAAATTTGCTAAAAAATTTTTATTAACTGAGAGTATCACATTGTTCCACAGTAAAATGATCTTATCCTCCAAATGATTACAAAGCTTTTTTCATTAAAAAGATTTTGGTTATCTATATTGAACATTATAAAAAATCAATTATAAATTATACTCTTTAAAAAGAAACATAAAATTTTTTAAAAGGCAAGTACTAAAATACTGCACACTGATCAAACCCAGCATAATCATTTCACATAAGTGACCTATATTTAAACAACTACTGTGCCAAAAATGGCATCCTGTGTAGATAGAGCAGAGTCACTCTGCAGCATGCACTTGGAATAATTTGGTTTTGATGTCTAAGGTCAAACATGATTTCCTAACTTTGAAAATATGCAAAATAATTTAAAAATTAGTTTTCAGTTAAACATTAAAACAAATTGACATAAAATGTCTATTAGGAGATACTTAAAATATCCAAGCTCTCTCTCAGTAATACTGCAGGGTTCAGTCGGTCATAGCTGTAACTTTCAAGCTAAAATAAACTTATAGGAGAACAGAATGACAAAAATGCAAATTTATCAAGCATTGGGCAATGCCTTAATAATGTTACAGTTCTCAAACCACAATATTATAACAATTACATGAGAAGTTATTACTAAGAGGATATTTCATCTCCACTGTAACCTTTTTTTTTTTTTAGTATAGTTGGTTTACAATGTTGTATTGGTTTCTGCTCTACAGCGCAGTGAATCAGTTATACATATACATAAATACATTCTTTTTTAGACTTCCCATATAGGTCATTACAGTATTGAGTAGAGTTCCCTGTGCTATACAGTAAGTCCTTATTAGTTATCTGTATTATATATAGTAGTATGTATATGTCAATCCCAATCTCCTCCCTCTGTAACTTCTGATTAACAGGCCCCATTCTCTTACATACAAATCATGTTAACAGTAGAATGGAATTATCATTAGTTAACAGTGAATCCAGTATATTCTAGTATATCCTAAATGTTTGATTTTCCTAATTAGAAAAACGATAGTATTTTTCTAACTTATATTTTTAATATCTTCACAAAAATAGAGTTAAGGCAACATCTATAAAGATAGCAAGGTTAAATACAAATCTGTGGTCCCCACTTCCTCTGAATCCTACTCACAGGGATGTTAGGGACTCAGAGACCTGCATGGAATCTGGGATACAGTTTCAGGTGCGTGTCACACAGTCAGCCACGACCGTGATGCTCAGAGCCCTGGATAACAGGTCTGAGTTTTGCTGACTCTGACCCAAACACAGTTGTTTCTAATCTAATTTCTTTATGTTAAATCTGAAGGATAGACAATGATACTTTATGTCAGGTTTGGTTTTGTATTTTTTAAGTCCAGGTTTTAAGATTGATGGCTCCCAAAACTCTAATCTTAGCCCCCAAAATAGCTTAAATTATCTCCTTAAGCCCAACAGAAAGCTATTTTGTGTGTATGTGCATATATAATACATACACACACACTCATATATATATAACTATATATATAATAAAATATGACATTTTTTTCACATAAGAGTTACAGAATATTTCGAATAGCTAACTTCATGCTAGCAACACTGACCAGGGACTTTTTCTTTAGTCATTACCTTTGGGGGCTATGTTCATCATTAAGTTTTCATTTGGTGATCATTTTTTTGAGTTTTGTACCCTAACACCTTCTGTATTAACAAAAATTACATATCTTTTAGTAGATTTGAACTCAATAATTCCTTTATAGGAGGGGTTTTCCCTCAGATACATATATATAAAATGTAACATGCATAATACTGCCAGGCATACATATTTCCTATTGAATTATATATATTTAAAAAGAAAATAATTTTTCAAAGAACATGAAATTTAGCACCAATCCTGATCTAATCTTTCTCTGGTAGGAAAAAAAAGGCACCAAATACAGTCAGTTCATAGGCTGGGGTGAGAATACAGCACTTGATAACAAACCCTGGGTCTCATAGGCTGGGGTGAGAATACAGCACTCTGGATAACAAACCCTGGGTCCCTGAAATAATATTCCAGTATAGGCTAAATTAAGACAGATATGTTGACCTATCACTGTCTTGCATTGTAGAACCTACTATAGAAGATTATGTTTGGTGAAGATAACAGTAGAAAAGGTTTATGTGTTTACACACATATTTAACAGATTGACTCTTAATAACCAATGGATACTGAAAATATTGTCTGATAAAGAATAAAAGTTATATATCAGAGGCTCCAAACTGGTATCATAGGTCTAACTTGATTTCTAAATGTTTTGTGTTGATAGTGATATCACATGCATGCTTAGTGACATTGAACTCCAAAATACTCTTTTTATAGGCCACCATACTGAAAGGCAAGAAACCTCTTTCATTAGATTGGGAACTTGTGGATTAACCCCTACACTATCACTACACTCAGTGGTAGCATTTTCAAAAACTCCAGTAAGACGAAAACTCATTGCCGCAGTCCCTGATCCACTTGGAAAGGAGTGCTTCTTACAGGAGTTTAACGTGGAAGCTGTAAGGCTAAGGCACAAGCATACAATCTATTGTCAGTGATCGTCCATCTTCCTGCCAAAGAAAACATGAAAACAAGACTTCGTTGTCAAGCTGCCGGTGTAATTTGTACAAGCCACTCGTGATGCATTTTAGCAACTGTTCACTATTGTATATAGGTTATAAGGTTTGTCTCTCTTTTTTTTCCTTTTTTAGATTATCCACAGGCCACATTAGTTAATATTCCATTTTTGTTCCTTTAATTTCAATCACTTGAAAAGGTTTCATTTCAAAACACATACTAATAAAAAACAGAAATCTTGTTTCATAAATGAGGTAGCCTCCTATTTTATATGTCAAAAAAAAAATAGTACCGTGGGAAATTTCCTCGAATGTATAGAGGCCAAGGTAATGAAGTTTTCAGTTTGAAAACTCGTGAATAGTTTTAAATATGTGTTTAAATTTTGGAGCTAAATAAAATATATTTTTAAATTTTGGAGCTAATTTGCTCATACTTTCCACCCATATCTCTAGACTCTGGGAACTTACTCTTAATACCATTCACCATAAATTGTAACCCGGCCTAAAACAGATTCATGAGAGACTGCATCCCAGAGGCCTACTAGATTCCCAGGCATCCTCCAGGGTGTGTCCTCAGGACTACGATTTAGCAAAACTTTAATGGAGTATGAAAATCAAAGTAGAAAAAGTATGCTCTGAAAATATGTTAAGAACTTGACACACTTTCCTCTCAAAGCATTTACCTTAAATATTTAGTTTTATATGTTAACACAAAAGTTGACAATTCTATGAAACTTATTACCCCCCATTATAATTTTTTTTCCAGTGTACCATTAGAACTCTAAGTTGAAAGCTGAGAGCAAGCCATTCTCTAGGTTACACAAAATTGGATGGGGTTCCATCCTCTGAAATAACCGGGAACAGTAAGTACTGCAACTAAGCAACCAGTGGAACTAAGCAAGGATACTCATTGATTCTTCAGCAGGTTTTTAAAGGATGTAGGGAAGAAAGGGGAAAAGAATGATAAAGATAATATAAAAAGAGGCATGAAAGGGTGTGACAGTTTGCCACCAGGAAGTCTTCAGTGCCACCCACGCTATAGGGTGCCTACCTCTGATCTCATAGCACATTTTCTATTCAGCCTTATTTGATTTATCATCAGGTTATCTGAACACGGGACAGCTTACAAATAACAGTGGCACGTATTTAAATGTTAAGTGCAGTTAAAGGAGTATAATTACCAGAAGTAAACATATGTTTATTTTACAACCAGGTGTACATTTACTTTAAAAGTGTGGAAAGTTAAAAAAAAAAAAAAAAGTGTGGGAAGTTGAAGCTAATGGCATGAATTTTTTTTTTCCCCATACTTGGGCAAAGTCCATGGGATCATCTGCAAACATGTATAAACAGATAATGTATGATCATGAAATGCAAATGAAGTCTTATTTCTATTTATGAATAGAATTTGAAGCTCAGTGCAAGCACTGTGCAGTTTTCAGGGGAAATTACAGGTCTTGTGGTAGGGCTGTAGACTAAGCATTGCAACTGTGATCAAAGAGATAAATTTTGAAAATAGTATCAGTAATCTGGGTGGCTTATTATTATTGAAATGGATGCATCCCAGCAACAGCCACTGCAGTAAACCTTAACCAGAATGTTTCTGGAAGGTCCGTGGGCATCCTGTTATAGTAACATCCCATCCAGACTGTGTGTGAAGAGGAATGATTGCTCCTCTTCCTTTAGATTGTTGGCCTCAAATGCCAGAACCTTTTAAATTTGAGAATTTGCTGGGTTCTTTCAGAATTAGGATGATTGGATGAGAAAGTTTTTTATCTGTTCTTTTAAAAAAGTGTCTTGGATTAAACAACAACAACAACAAAATGTATATCAGGTCACTTTACTGCAATTAAGTAACAGTCTTTAGAAATTAGGCCTTAGTTTGAAAGATTTAAAGTAACATTCCTTGGTCTAAAACAAATCTTTGTGAATACTGGTATTTTTTCTTAGGTTGTATATTTTAGAGTTTCAGAGCTTTTTGTACCAAACAACATATTACTAAATATGCATTTTATATAATTTAGCATCTTATCTTCTACACTTTTAACTTTATATTATTACAGCATAGCACTCTCCGTAAGAGTCTATTTTAGTGGAGCCTTCTCAGTGTTATAGATCCTGTTTGATTCATTCCATTAGACTGAAAACTACCTATGTGTAATATTATACACAAACACAATAGTCTGAGATCTAAGTTATATTATACTTGTCATGTTGCTCTTTTATTATGGAAAATAAACAAGATCAAGTCTGAGTTTCAGATAATGACTTTTTTCCCCCTAATATCAGCCAAATAATGAAAGGAAAAACGTTCTGAAGGTCTTTATAGAATAAGTTTTTCAGATCTATTCTTTCTGTAAAATCACGGGGTAGTCAGGAGTCTGTGCTGAAACTGTAGAAAAAAATTAAGTATTTTATAGTGGCAGGTTTGATGATTGTTCATAGCTGTTTGTATATGAAATGCAGAAGAACTGGAAGTAGTAAGTTGCAGTTGTGGGTACGGCATAGTAAGTTGCTGAATGTCTCTAAGATCAAAATTATTTAAAGCTCTATTATAAATAAATTCCATATTTAGTGTTTATACTGAACCTTCAAGGTTGCAGATAAGAAAGCTGATACTGAAAAAGTAACTGGGTTTTCTAGTTGTTTACTTAACAGCCTCACTTTGCTCTTCCTCCTGCGTGTCCTCCCCCAACAACTACAAATCCATACGTTTTACAGGCATCTCCATCCTCAGCTTGAGACAGGAATCGTTTGCCCTTCATAAACGATCCAAACTGAAAAGAAAAGTAGGGAGATTGCATTTCTCTCAACACAAAGAGTTTAAGAACAGGTGTGTCCTGAAGGGGCTTTATAAAAAAGATGGCATCTTCCCAGGTGAACAAGCCACATCTGAGGAGGATCTAATATACCATATGTATTGGAGATTTAAATATGAGTTTGCATATTATTAACTTTTAAAGACCTAAATAAGAAACAAATGTACTAAAATATAATTTCAGGATGAGGGACCCATTCCTGTTTTTTTCTTTTAGTTGAGTGTAGGTTATGTCATGACTTTGGTTTTAACTTTAAATCTTTAAAACTTTAATTGCTTTCTTATATTTATATATAAATAGAAAAAATACAGGCAGTGTTAAAGGGGAACACACTAGGATAAATGAATACAAATTTTTGCCAGAAAGTTTTACCAACTTGAGCAATTCTTTCTATCAGAAATAGATATTTTCTTCACAAAGACTTTTTTTTCCCCATGTATGCCTAAAACTGCAACTTGATAATATGCTCATTTAAATATCAGGTCCTAGTGCAACAAATTCAGAAGTCAGAAAAATTCTAAGCTAAAATTGCTAGAATATCTTTCAGTCATTCTATTTTACTGTTACAACTTAAACAATTCAGAAATCTGGGGTGTTTCTGGCAACTTGAGTAAAACACACTGCAAATCCAAAGGGGGAAAATGTAAATGGAAGAAATGTCTGATTTCTGAACTGTTTTGCCCTTATGAACAGTATCCTGTTCATCTCACATATTGATTCTGAATACTTTGTCAGCACCTGCTCCAAGAAGGTCTCTTGACACTGGAGCAAGTCAGAATAACTTACTTTCATAGCTTATTTAACAGCAGGCAAACAATTTTTACATTGGCTTGAAATCTAAGTCGATCTGATATTATCTAGAATCCAGGCTTAAATTTTGTAAGAAGTTTCCAAATAGCACAAGAAATTAAAACAGAAATACCAAAACTAAAAACACCAATGTGAGACAACAAATAATATTTCCAGTCCTAATCAAACCGCAACCCTTTCAGTATAGCTTGAGGTATTTTTAAGTATTTGTACAAGCTAAATAGCATTCACAGTTTCCGAAGCTGCTTTTTTACTGAGATAGCCTCATATTCTCATGATAGTTGACTTTCAGACAGGTTTTCTTGTACATGAAAACTGAGTCTGATTCTCCGCCCTCAGACTCACGGAAATACCGGACAGCTAGCTGTTCAGTGGCAGCCAATGGTTCTTGTAGTAATGAGGGTTCTACTTCCCAATTATTGTGCTACTCCTAGGATGTGATTAAAAAAATAAGAAATTTGCAATTCATATATAAAAGGAAAACTTGCTTCAGTTTCTGAAAGCAAGTCCAGTCTGGTGGAGGTATATAAGACATTAAATAACAGAGTCAGATTCCTTCTTAAAGATTGCAGATGAGCTTGACAGAGAGTTCTGGTTCTCCAGCATTTTCTCCATCTTTTCTCCTCCAGTGGTTTTAGTGACCTCTCTCTGCTTCTTACTGTGGACCCATGGGATAAAACAAAGGACAGCACCTCCAATCAGGGGAGGGATTCCAGCGAGGTAGAATGCCACATCGTAGGAGCCCAGCTTGTCACGGAGTAACCCTGGGGAAGGGAAAAAACCGTCACCGAGAGAACAAGTATGACTTTTGGGGTCTCAGATTAGTCACCTTGATGGCCTACTGCCAGCCTAATATCTTCCTCCCAGCAGGCTAGTGCGGACACCTCAGACAGCAGACATTTTTAAGGAAATGGGTCTGAAAGATGAACCTTTTCTGATAGGAGGAAAGAAAAGATGTCATTTCTTTAACCTTGTTACAAATCTGTGACAGGCTTCTGAGTTTTCCTACCAAGATATTACATGGACAGAACACTTGCAGTCAAGCTTTGGCTTTCTCAAAACCCTTCAGAGGCTGTTTGCGTATTCTGACACGTGGTGTTAAGGTCCTGTTTCGGCTGAAAGTGGACGGTCCACCAAGCTGAAACCTCTGTCATACACACAGGCCTCAAAATGTTTACATTTTCAGACCTTTCTTGGGCCTGTTTATGAAATAACATGAAACTACTTAAAATTATAATACAAAATCATGAAAAATTATAAATCTAAGAGGATGAAAAAGTTACATTGTTAAATACATTTTGGAAAGATAATAAGGTTTGTCAGCCCCTGAGGGGGAAATGTAAGAATATAGGCGTGGTATTCTAATAGAGCCTAGGGCTGTGCTTCTGAAAACTGTCAGAGTACTCCTTATTTCTATTTCTCTAACAAAATCCAGATTTTAAAATTTATCTTAGTGTTTCAGACTTTTACTGTACAACCTAAGTGACCAGAAATGTTCCAGGAACACATTATACCGAGTATCTGACTCTGCTAAATAAACAGCTGAGGATTTGTTCAGGTAAATACCAACACATTGGGGAAAAAAAAAAATGTACAGTCATTCCAAATAGAAAGTTAAAACATACAGTATATCTAAATATATGCTTTTCCTATCTGAATCAGAATATTCCATATATAACTGAACCTTGCATCCTTATGAACACAGATTATGTTTGGCTGTAACACTGTAATCCCTAGAACCTCCTGGTGTTGCTCTGCCCACTTTGGGAATTTCCTGTTACCCCCGTCATTCTTGATCTGTTATAGTCACTTCCAGTGGCAAACAGAAACACCACTTCTTTTAAAGTGCTTCCTATAACTTGCTGTGGACTTGGAAACCCTAACAAAGCATGTAAGATGTAAAAACAGGTTGTTACCTGGGGGAGAGGGGAAGGACTGGAGGGCTCTCCTACAAGGAGACTGTGATTTTTAGAACTTAAATTTCACTTGGTCTGCTCGGTAGTGGTTCTGCTTGCTTCATGACTAGGTTCCCAACTGGCAAATTTGCTGACATGTGTGGTTCTGAATATGAGAATGAATTGAACTGAACTTTCACTGAGCCACTCACATATAAGACAGATGCTAATACATACATTTAAATTTCATAATATTTATATCAAATCTTATAATTTACAGTAGTACCCAGTTAATACTGAACATGAGACAACATTATACTATCATTCAGAAGATTTCTAAAGGTAAAATTCGCATAACGTAAAATTAACCATTTTAGTGGCATCTGGTATATTTACAATGTTGTACAACCACCACTCTCTCTCTAGTTCCAAAATATTTTCATCACCCCAAAAGAAAAGTCCACACCCAATATGCAGTTACTCCCTAATCTCCCTTCCCTCCATCCCCTCGCATCTGTTCCATCTCTGAATTTATTCTGGCTATTTCACATAAATGGAATAATATGTGACCTTTTGTATTTGGCTTCCTTCACACTTAGCATAATGTTTGAGGTTCATCTACCTGGTAGTGTGTACCAGTATGATACATCATTCCTCTCTATGGCCGAAGAACTCCATTGTATGGATATAGCACATTTTGTTTACCCATTCATCTTCTGACGGACGTTTGGGTTCTCCTATTAAGTGTTACTTTTAACTATTTCTCAGGGAGGACTGTGATCTCTTACACAATTCATACATATTTAGAAATCTTTCAGAATCTTCACCTCTTGATAGAAAGAAATCACATTTCCTATTCCTCCAAAACACTTACTAACATAGGAACTCTGAAGTCGTCAAGTCCAGAAGCTAACTGCTATACATTTCAGCGGATGTTTACGATATCAATAAGAGTAAGAGGACTCATCGGCAAATTTTTCCAACATGCCATCTGCTAGTCTTGGTAAAAATGTTATAGATAAGGCATATACAACAGCTAGACACCAGAAACCAATAAATCATAATATATATAACGTGTGAGACTCAGGACCTACAGTAGACAATGCTAGGACAATGTTATTTACCTGCGATGGGTGGGCCCACAGTCATGGGTATAGACATGAATCCGAGCAGAAATCCAATTGCTTGGGAGACATCCGGGGCACCAACCAACTCAAAGGCAATGGGGGCCATAATGGAAATGAAGCATCCATCGAAGAGACCCATAATGAGGCAGACAGCAATGAGGGCCCCAAAGACGCTGCACAGGGGAATCATCATGGACATCAGACCAATGAAGAGAAAGGACAGGACCTAGGACAGACACCACAGTGTCAGCTCTGCTCGGAACAAGGGAACATCACAATTACTGAGCAACATGCTTAGGACTTTTAAGTGGTTACTGGTTAGTCACCTCCCCAGCCCACTTCACCTTGATTTTATATACATAATCAACTCCCACAATCATCATCTCTGAATTCCCCTCACACTTTCTCAGTATTTCCATTAAGGGACAAGAAAAAAGTAAGGGTTTTTATGTATTTACTTTCCTTTCCCAGCTGTAAGCTCTTTGAGATCAGAATCTGTACAAAAGTCATCTTTGGCCCTACATATAATAAGGTTTAAGGATCTTGTACCTGGTATGTATTTGTTCTCTGAATATCAGCTCAAATTCACTCATCCAACGTATGATTTAAAAATTTTACCTTTGAAATTGTATGCACTTTAGTGGTGTCCGTCCTCTGCATAATGAAAATACGCCAGCCAGATCTCTCCTCCACCTCACAGAGCTTCCCGTTTGTTAGAATAACTGGTAGAATCAAACACTGGCTTTTCCCTGCCACTGGGCAGCTACTGTGCTCTGTTCTATGTACTGTGCTATGTGAATAAAACCTGGTTCGTACCCTTGGGTTATGGAGAGATGACTAGGTAAATAAGTACACATGAAGTATTCTAGATGTTCTAGTTGCATATTCAAAGTATGGTGGGTACAAAAAAGGAAGGAGCGGACCATTCAATTTTTTAGGCAAATAACTAATTAAAATTCTATCATTCACTCATTAGGTGGAATAGATGTTTTAAAAAGAATCAGCTTTTTTAAAAGTATGCATATAACAAACTATCATTTAATGCTTATGAAATGCAGGCATTGTTCTAAGGACTTTAGATGGTGATTTTGTGAGGTGAGCCCTAATATTTTCCCCATTTTACAGATGAAGCAAGTGATGCTGGGAGGTTTAGTAACCCCAGATGGAGCCAGCCTGGAACCCATGGTCTGCGTGGGCAGTAAGTAGCAGGGGGCAGTGGACCAGTTCCTAGAGGGTTCCCTCTGATGACAGTGGGGAGGGCAGGAAGGGAGAGGCCGCAGGGAGCAGCGCTCTGGAACACCACCTTCATCTGCTCTGTGTTCCCAGGGCTCACTGGGCACATCTATGGCGGACACCAAGCTTGGCAGGGCCTCGGGGCAGCCCCCACCACCTCAGTGCACAGCAGGATCACCTGAGGACAGGGACCCCCAACGGTGGTTTTCACAAGCTCCCCAGGTGACTTTGATACATGTCATCCACTGACCCCACAATCAGAAACATTCTTGAAAAAGATTTTAAACTCCAAGTTGGGGATTTCTCTGGTGGTCTAGTAGTTAAGGCTCTATGCTCCCAATGCAGGGGGCACAGGTTTGATTCCTGGTCAGGGGATCAAGATCCCACATGCCACTCAGTGAGGCCAGGAAAAAAAAAAAATCCAAGTTGGTCTCTTTTCTGACACCATTGTATTATATAGCTGAGTAAATATGGCTTTATGGTAGAATTAGTTTAAGACTCAGAGTTGGCTATTTGAAAAAGAAGTCTGGCACTTCACATTTTTTCCTAAAGAACATGATCTCCACATTCTGATTGTTTATGCTCTACTTAAACATCTTTTCCTCCAGTCCAATTTCCATTAAAGTGGAAGCATAATTCCTTAGTGCTACTTACTGCTTTGGGCTTCCCTGGTGGCTCAGATGATAAAGAATCTGCCTGCAATTCAGGAGACCTGGGTTTGATCCCTGGGTTGGGAAGATCCCCTGGAGGAGGAAATGGCAACTCACTCTAGTATTCCTGCCTGGAGAAGTCGATGGACAGAGGAGCCTGGAGGGCTACATTCCATGGGCTTGCAAAGAGTCGGACACAACTGAGTGACTAACCAACACAGACTGGCTAACTACTGGGTTTGAAGCCTTAATGCAGGAAAGAACTAAGGCCCAGAAGGACAGGTCAGGTTCCAGATCTCTGTGACCCCGACAGAAAGACTTCCTGATGCTTCCCATCTGCCATCTAGATTTAAGGAGTTATTTTTATTGAAAAACTAATTAGACCAGTCCTAATATTATTTATTAGATACAGTTTTACTCTATCTCTACAAACACAAAGGAGATAAAATTCCAGCAAACCTGGAATAAAATGTTAGGACATCACGGGGCCAGATTCAATGGGTTTAATGCCCAAGCACACCACTGTACTCCTGCTAGGTTAGCTTAGAATGCGCTTCCTGTTCTTTTCCTATTGTTCAGTACAAATCTGCAAGATAAGACAACCAGAGTGAACGCTGAAAGCTTATAGCACAAAGTCAGTTTTGCTGCATAAACAAATGTTTTCTTGGACCCAATTCATTCAACGTGAGACCACCCAGGCACTTACAGTGCTTACGCTGATTTTTCTATTCATTTTTAGTCCCTTCAAATTTTTATTCTTTGTTCAGTTTTCTAAGAAATCATTCATATAAGAGTTTCAAGTTTATTATTATATATTTTGAGCACATTATTACTTCTTACCACTTTACCTGACTGTAAGCTCTCCTTTTCTCAATTCAAATTACAATGATTTATATTCTTTTTTCAACTATTTGACAATTAGTATTTAAAACTGTTAAATTTTAACAATAATTGTTAAATAAAAATTATTTAAAGTAAAATTTCTTGCTTTTTCTTTAAGAATTGAATTGATAGAAATTTACACACTTATTCTTTAGTATCTCGCAGAAAATACCTGGCTTCTTCTGCCTTATTTGCAGCTAAACAGTAGTGAGAAATGCTGCTGTTTCTCATCAGGTGTAACTACCCTAAATGTAGCTGAGTTCCGAGGTAGCAGGCCAAGCTGACAAGGACATACCTGTTCCCCACACTCAGGGACATGCCAGCCAAGGTTAGCACACCGTGCATGTAGGAAGCTCATCACGTCCCCAACTATCTACTGATCTGCAGATACACGCCCCTAGTGTGAAAGGTGAGTAATTTAGTGTTACAATCTTTTTTCTCCACCCCAAACACAATAGCTCTGGTTAGATTTAAAAAAGAGATTCAAAGGTTCCTAACCCTTTTCTAGGCTCTGGCACTGCCATTTAACGAGACATTGATTGTTGAGATGTCTTTCTTGCTTCTGCTTCTTAAAACTATACAGGAAATATCTTCTGTCATAATATTACAATCTCTAGAAGAATAACCCCCTGCTTCAGTTTGTTTATGTACCTAAGAAAAACAACAAAAAAATTCCTTGCTATTACAGTTTCCATGTCTGTCACAAAGAACATTTTTGGAGGAAATGTCAGTGGAAATTTTGCTCAGAAATCTAAGCCTAATGACGGAAGAGGAAAAAATGAGCTGCACCTGAATAAGCAGAAGGCACTTTCAGCTGCTGCTGCTAAGTCGCTTCAGTCGTGTCCAACTCTGTGCGACCCCATAGACGGCAGCCCACTAGGCTCTGCCGTCCCTGGGATTCTCCAGGCAAGAGTACTGGAGTGGGCTGCCATTTCCTTCTCCAATGCGTGAAAGTGAAGTCGCTCAATCATGTCTGACTCTTCGCAACCCCATGGACTGCAGCCTACCAGGCTCCTCTGTCCATGGGATTTTCCAGGCAAGAGTACTGAAGTGGGTTGCCATTGCCTTCTCCAGCACTTTCAGAGACAGATGCAAATTATATTAATTTATATTCTCTTGGCCACAGTTAGAAACAAGTGTTGCTCCTATGAATTTATTCAATATAAAACTTTCAGAGCCTCTGGCTAGGAACCCACTAGTTGGCAGCAGTGGTCTTCGGGTCCATCACACCAAAGGGAAGTGTTTAGGGCATAGCCGAGCATCCAGCTTCTTCTAAAGCACGCAGTCCTGTGGGAGTGCTTCACCCAGAAGTCTGTTCAACTTTCCTACTGCACATAAATACCACCATTTCTGCCTGGAGGAGGAACCAGCCCCAATGCCACAGCCCAGGTAAGAAGAGAGAATCATAGTCTCATTCCTTGTTCAGGCAGGGGAACTGCTAAATTTCTGGATACCATTGTAGAAGTAGCTTATGTTTGGTAAAGCATATACCTTTTATCCCAAGGTATCTTTCAGAAAACATAAAATACTAAAAGGGAACAAAAACCAGCAGTAACAACAGCAAAACTGAGCAATGCGGCTCAGTTCGTTCTACTTCAACCAGAAGTGGCTTCCAGAGGAAGATGGATCTAAAAGTGATTAGTTTTTCTAAATTACAAAAAAAAATTCTGCATTTCAAAAGTAACTCACGAATATATTCCTGACAAAGTTCAAACTGTAGAAAAATGTATACAGTAATGCATGAAAGTCTTCCTTCAACCCCCTCCCACCCTCAACCCACACTCTCCTGGTCAGGAATAACCGCTCAATAATTTGATGGTCCTCCCAGACCTTTCCTGTGTGCACTCAGCGGGGTTTGTCTGCTTACATACATGGATATGATGTCCACACTTTGGTGTATGTCCATGGCACAGAGCAATCTGACACAATGGGAAAGTGATCTTAATCCAAAGCTTTCGATTCTTGCATTAGAGTTACAACTTCCAAACTTTTGAAACACTCTCACACTGTTGAAACAGGTACACAATAAAGAGAGAAATCTGCAATAATGTACTGGTGACTAGAAAGACAGGCCTGTGAAGTTAAGAAAGATAGCTGGGCAGATGCCAGGACACAATCTTCCCTGTCCTAATGAAGTGCTCCAGAAACCTCTGCAGAGATTCTCTTTACCCATCCTTATTCTATATAATACATTTCAATCACCTCTTCGTTCAGTGTTCAGAACTGTTAGGCCGAAAATACTTGGAACCCAAGACCGTGCTGGAAGTTTAAATTCAGAACTCTTTAGCAAAAGTGTAAGATATATTCCTAAACTCTGTTACCTATAAGCAAAGATCCCCAAATCAGAAAAACCAAGGTCTCCTTTCTTGAGACCTGTTCCAAATCAGGATCTGTCTCAGTATTTCATAGAATATTAAAATCTCACAAAAGCAAGGATTTATTAATGATCCCCCTGGGCAGGCAGTTTACATAAGCTGTCACCATGAATCCTCACACAGCCCTCTGCAGAATCTGGAGACAAGCTGTATCTCACTTTAGAGTCTGTGCTTTTCTGCTCTGCAGCGCCAAACCCAAGATGACTGTGCCCCCAAAGCAGACCACATGGGATGTTGCGAACTGTGTTCCGGGCCTGGAAGCTACTCAGAACTGGTGTCACAGGGACAGGGAGGGAGGAGAACTGCTGTGCCCCAACAAGGCTGAGCTGCAACAGAAGCAAGAAGCAGACGTGTCTGAGAAAACCCAGCACCCACAAAAGGAAGGAGAGGAAGGTAAGCTGCGGAAGCATTCCAGCCCTTAACGGCTGGGCCAGAGGGCAAACAGCCAGGCAGGGAGACAGGGAGAGGAGGAGGAATAAGCCGACAGGCAGAGCTGGACTTGATCACAGCAGAGAAGAGCCAAGAATCAAAAACCACGCTGAATATTCAGGAGTTGGGGCAGGGGAGCCAAGGAAAAGGAGAGACAGAGCGGGGAGGGATGTCGGCAGCTCCCAGCAGCACAGGACACTACAGGCCACCCTTCTGCCCCACGGGCTTCCCTGGACTGCAGTCACCTCACCTGTGACTCAGCACGTACTACCAGGTGTGACACACGCTGTACCACATTTGGATGAAAAAAAAAAAAAAACTAGATGCGACTTAAAAGAAGGCAGGCTGTGGCTAACCTTTCATCCAAGATGAAATTACTCATTCTTCACTCACTTCCATGTAACTGTAGGCCACATGTGGGCCAAGTCAGGAAAGGCTGTTTTCTTTCCTCAGTTATATGAACTACTAACGCATCTGCCCCGTTATGTTGTAAATGACCCGACTGCCTCACCTGTAGGGGGAAACCTTTCTAAAGTCAGAGTTGTTTTGGAATAAAGTGTTGATGTATAAAATACGCCATGACTTCATCCATCGCGTCACCACAGTCTGGCCTCCACCCTCTCTAACCTGGACGCTGTATTATCTCCTCCCTGGTCTCCCTCCCTTTTCCCTCACAGTCTTCAATCCTCCACACATGGAGCAACCACACCAACTTCAAAATGCAAGATCACGTCATTCTCCAACAAGGGCCTACTATGCTTAAAGTAAAATGTCTTCACTGTGTATTCCAAGGCCCTGTTTAATCTGGCCCCTCCTCTCCCCATTCCTTGCTCTTTACAACCTCTTCCCAGGCCACTCTGCCTGTCTTCTTGAGTTCCCAATCATGCCCGCCTTTTCCCTGCCTCAGGTCTTGCTCTGGAAACTCAAGGACCATGTCTGTATCATGTTTATATCACCCACCAGGGTCAGGGCTGGTGCTTGGGGCACAGTAGACACTCAATCTTTTAATAAATGAAAGGAAGCCGAAAGTCTGTAAGGCAACAAATGTCCACTAGAGGGCTCCCTTGACACTTGAGAACAAGACTGTTCTGTTAAACGTTCAAGAGGGATACCCACAGTTAAGGTTGTTAATAAAAGGGGGAATGATCATAACACAGAAATACTTTCAAAGGTGGTACTCTCCCAGCCTTCCAGCTATGTGACCGGACTCCTTACTGCGCTGACCACCTAGATCTGCAGAGACACCCACAGTGAGGCAGCCTCTCTGTCCCTCTGTGTTCGCATCTGTAAGTGCAATGGCACGCACCTTGAAGGGCTGGGCAAGGAGGAAAGGCACACTCGGTTCATTGACCATCACTACTGTGTAAGTTTTAGAATATTTACATCACCCCAAAAGAAACCCCACAGCCAGTAGCAGTTACTCCCCAGACCCTCCTTTGCTCAGCCACCAGCAACCACTGATCTACACTTTCTGTCCCTGGATCAGCCAATTCTGGACATTACATATAAAGGGAACCACACAATATGTAGCCTTTTGTAACTGTATGAACCCTGGCCCCTCCTCCTCTGTATTCACCCTTCACAGCTACTAGGTTAAGCTTTATAAAATACAACTCTTGTCACTCCCTTGTATAAAAAAATCCTTAATGGCTCCTGGTAGATTTCAGGATCAAGCTCAGCCTCTTCTGTGCTCACAAAGGCCTTTCCCAACCCGACTGCTGCCTATTCGCCAGCCAGTCAACCTACTCTCGTTGGTCCACGCAAACACTGTTTCCCAGACACAGCACACAATGTCACATCTCCATCTCTTTGCCCATGTGGCTTCCTCTGCTTGCAACACTCTTCTCTATTTTCCTTATCTATTTACCTGTTACCTCTCAACAGTCTGCCAGCCAAGGGAGCCTGCTCAGACCTCCTCTAGTGATTTAGCTGCTTTGTGCCTGTGTTTCTGTGGCCCCATCTAGCCCCGTTATTCCACTGTGCTGCAACACGGCTTTATCTGTCTCACCCAGAGACCATTTGTCATGGGGCACACAGATGATGTTTCATCTGTAGCATTTAGCACAGTACCCAGCACAGAGGAGCCACTTAAATACTTCTGAAGTGAACATCAGTATGGTCTTGAGACAGCTCAGCCCACAACATCCAGAAGGCAATCTGCAGTAAAGAAACTCAGAAGACATGCACATCCCTGAATTTCACAGGGTACTGCAAAAGGCACATGACCATAAGAACTATGTCAAAAATAAAGCATTCTTAGAAAAAAGCAAAAGATAGAAAACCATTCTGGTTTGGTGCAGTTCCATGACAGAACAAAGAATATTGTTGTTTGTTCGCCAATTTCTCATGTTGAAAACCCCAAACTCTGGACTACCCTGGCAGTCCAATGGTCAAGACTCAGAGCTCCCTCTGCAAACCGGAGCACCGGTTCAATCCCTGGTCAGGGAACTAAGATTACACATGCCATGCGGCACAGCCAAAAAGAAAACCCAGACCTCATAATTGATTTTGCCCTCTAAAAGCTGCTTGTAAAAGGGTCTAGAAAATAGTTCTCATGTTTACGGAAGAATTTAAGTAAATAAGTACATATATGAGCCATTAGGTGACAAGGATAAATTTGCTAGAGGAATAAAGGCTTATTAAGGAAGTACCTGTAGGGCTTCCCTGGTGGCTCAGTGGTAAAGAATCCACTTGCCAACGCAGAGGGGACAGGTTCAATTCCTGGTCCAGGAAGGTCCCACATGCCACAGAGCAACTTCTATTGAGCCTGCACTCGAGAGCCCAGGAACCACCACCACTGAGCCCACAGGCTTCAACCACTGAAGCCCCAAGCTTCAGTGCTCCGCAACAAGAGACATCGCTGCAACGAGAAGCCTGCGCACCTCAACAAAGAACAGACCCCACACGGCCAAGAAGACCCAGCACAGCAAAAACAGAAAAAAAAAGAAGCAATACCACAAGTCCATCTCCACTCACAGAGGCTGACCTGAAAGCATTTCCCTATACTTCTTAGTTCCCTTGGAAATACATGCAATAATGGCTGACACTGTGGGATGGGTACATGGGAGGTTCATCAGTGAGGTTTAAAACTTCACATAGTAAAAGATGTTTAAAAAAAAAAAAAAGTACCTGGAGATAAATCTTCTTCACACCAGGCACATAATCCGCAATCCGGCCAAAGAGCAGCCGTCCAACTCCTGAAGTGATGCCGATGCACATGAGAACCACCTCTTTATTTTTCTCATCTTGAAACCTTTCATTCACATGTTTCATCTGTAGACAAAAGAGAAAGAAGCCACACTGAATGTGGTAGGAAAACTTGACAAGTTTTGAGGCTTTGTACAAATGCCTTTTTTCGTACATGTAATAGACTCTTTCCAAAGTCAAATTTTTATAAAAATTTATTCTATGATAATTTTTCATGAAAACACATGAAGAAAAAGCAACATGGTTTAGCTTGTATAAATAAGAATTTTTATAAGAGGGTTTTAAAAACATTTTTAATAAAAGGTAACCAGCATGCCCTTTATCAGTTATCACTGGGCCATGAGCTAAAGGAAGAGAAGAGACCTTTGAACACACCACACCACAAGGTCACCCAAGAACCCAACCCGTCATCTGCTCCCCTGAAAGGCAGTTTGAAGGCTCAATTCTGGAGTCTCATCTCTTCCAGGAGGACCTAAACCAAACTGAAATAAGTTACACTGGAGCTTCCAGGATAAAAGCATAAGGCTCTCTATCTGAGGATCTGCCTATTTGTGTGGCATTAGAACAGATAAAAATACAGAAGCGGTTTAACACAGTGGTTAAAAGAAAGGCATTTAGTGGTTAAAAGAAAGGCGTGAGAGATTATGTCTGCATTTAAGTCCTGTTTCCATCCCTTGTTAGCCCTATGACCTTAGTTAAGTTCTTAACCTCTAGGGCCTCAGTTTCCTTGTCTGTAAAATGGAGACAGCATTAGAACTTCAAGAAGGTGCTTGTAAGGATCAAATAAAATATCCATGTAAAGAACTTAGGGCCTGACACACAGTTAAGAGTGATATTAATTTTAGCCTTCTTTCTAAAGGACCTTTTCCCTCCATGTACAGTCTACTTAGAACGGTGACTGCAAATCTACAATCTGACTGTTTCAAAAGGCGTGTGACTAGCAGGTGCTATACTGGGTGACAGAACCCAGGCCTTAGCACACACTGTCTAATATAAGCTTTGCTCCCACAGTCCCTAAGTCCCAGGCTTTCCTCTTCTTGCTCAGCACTACCACTTTCTCAGTGCTCACCTATCTGTGCTCATAGCAAGAAGAAAAGGCGTGTCTGT
The DNA here is from genome assembly GCA_024291935.2 of Okapia johnstoni. Taxonomy (NCBI): domain Eukaryota; kingdom Metazoa; phylum Chordata; class Mammalia; order Artiodactyla; family Giraffidae; genus Okapia; species Okapia johnstoni. The sequence continues at coordinate 58,572,118 of CM044317.1, read as the reverse complement.
ACTTCCACTGCTTTCTCTGCAATCACAGAGCTATTATACCAAACAGTTGTTTCAAACAATCAGACTCACTGTCTCCTACACCAAACACTGGCCTGAATTCTGAAAGCCTGCAAAGCCAGTTTCCCAGAAAGCACGCTGGCCCAGATGATCTGCTTGTGGCACTTGCAGCCTTTCTGGACAACATCCCCTTAGAAGACTTCCGTTTTGCAGTTTTAGGCCTACTTGGGTAACCAACACCATCACATCTCTCCTTTCCCTTTCAAAACTGGTTAATTGTTCTCCCTCACTTTTGTATTTTCACAGTGGTCCAGGATAACTCTCCAAGGAGATGGTCCAGTGGCTAAGATGCTGTGTTCCCAACACAGGGGGCCCAGGTTCAATCCCTGGTCAGGGAACTAGATCCCACATGCTACACAGAGATCTATCCCACATGAAGATACCGCATGCCACAATTAAGACCTGGCACAGCCAAATAAATAAATATCCAACAACCAGAATAGAATAACTCTCCTAAACACGACTTCAATCTCACGATCCCTCATACATCAGCTGACTACATTTATACCCCTTAAACTTTGGTATTAAAAGCCCTCCACAATCTGCCACTGATCTATCTCTGTAACTTTATTACCTACCAATCCTTGACTCAGAAAACTCAAATATCTACAGGATTCAGGTAAATAGCAGAAAGGAGTAAAAGGGACTTGCTGGAGAGGGGCCGTGTACACTCAGTCCCATCATTACCATATAGGACCACCCATGTTGCCAAATCAACCTCCTGGCTGCCTTTTATTTTAAAGAAAAGTCAGAAATCTGGAATTTTTGTGTGGAAATGTTGGCATCTATCTTAAATTTAGAATACTGCATGATCCAACCCCATGTGTGCCAAACACAACACGTCTATAGCTTTGATCTCAGCCCTGCTCCCATCTGGCCCAGCAGGAAGGTTTGATCACGGTGTCACTTAGACATGTGCAATACCTTCTCATCTGCCTACATTTCTGCTGCCGTTTCTCCTGGTTCTCTAAGACTCTGCCAAAGTCCCGCCTTTCCTATAAAGCTGTCCTTGATTACCTGACCCTTACACCCCCTTTGGGTTTCTGCCTAGCCTTCATGGGTACCTTAAGTACTGAGTGCCCTTCCCAGCCCATCTGGCATCATAGGTGGCGCTAGTGGTAAAGAACCTGCCTGCCAATCAGAAAGATCCCCTGGAGGAGGGCACGGCAACCCACCCAGTATTCTTGCCTGGAGAATCCCATGGAGAGAGGAGCCTGGTGGGCTCACAACCTTCCTCCTTCCATTTCAGTCACCACCACTGCTGTCAACCCAACCACCCAGGTAAAAACTGGACAACCATCCTAGACTACCCACCTCCCTTCAAATCCAGTAGCCACCATCCAATGCCAATGATCTTTCCCCCCACACCTCTCAGACACCCTCCCTTGGTCCACGCTCCCCACACTGTTTTTACTTTGGGGTATCCTCACCTGGATCCCTACACGCGCTTGAACGTGCTACGGGCTAGCACCCTCACTCCTCAATCTCTAACCTGCATTCCCTGAGACCACCAGATGAAGTTCAAAATTTTAAATAACACTGCTCCACCACTGTGGCCTTGCAGCCTTCAGGGTAAAGCTCAGACTCCGGGTTTGTCAGATGAAGCCTCACCTCCAGCTGCTGCTTCACGCACCCACGTCGGTGGCCATGGTGGGCAAGCCACACTTGAAATGTGGCTAATTTAAACTGAGATGTGCTTTAAGTGTAAAACACACAGAAAATTTAGAAACCGTGGTGGAAAAAAAAAACACGTAAAATATTTCAATTCAAAATACCGATTCTTTGTTGGAATAATACTTTGGCTATATTGGCTAAATAAAATATATTATGAAAACATTTCATTTCAGAGGTCTTTTTTTCTGGGTTTTTTTTTTAACTTTTAAAAATATGACAGGAAAATTTTAAATGACATGTGTCTTGCATTATATTTCTATTGAAGAGTGCTAATCTAAGAAATTCACTGACACAAAGATAAAACAGCTGTTGATAAAAGTGACTTCAGACTGGCTAATTCCTCCAGGTCCTTATCACAGATGGATTCCAGCTCAATTCTGAAGAACATGAATAACCTGATCTGAGGCAGGTGAAATATAATTACATGTATTCATCAGCTTTATTTGGAATTTAAATTAAGACTCTCATGTATTAATCCACTTTAGGAATCACTCAAAGGATCTAGTATAACTTTTTAAGAGACATTCTTTAGTATTCAAACCAGACTGAAGATGCTAGTCATTCTTTTGATGAAACTAACAACACATCCTGCCGAACTATTATCCTTTATTAGTGGTTTATTTTTCTTCCCCCTGCTCTACACTTTGTAATCCTTAAAAGGAATAATGAGGATAAATGTTTGGGGGTCTCTTGAAATAATGGTAAATTTGGTAAATTCAAATTATGCGTAAGTGGAAACTTACTTCTTCAGCTATAACGGGCCTTATTTCATTGAATTTTGTTGTTGAAATAAAGCAAGAACTTCAGCTTCTAATATCTCCTTTCCTACCCTCAGCCAAAATTTGCAAAGTTAAGTTGTGGTTTATTTTGTTTCTGTCTTTTGGTTTTGTTTGGGCAGAAAGTAAGGGAACTGGAGAACAACATCTGGGCAGGTGGCATTTCTTGGTCCGAGAGAGCCTTCCTCATTGAGGAAATAGCACCCGGGAGAGCTCGTGTATTCTACCCGCAGCCTGGGCCCCCCACCACTGCTGCAAACTATTCCCCGAATCCCCACCCATTCTTCATCCTCTGGAGACTGGCACACAGTTTAGTTTAGCAGAAGGCACGAGTACTGGCAAAACTGGTATTTCTAATAAGAGTCACATGGGTAGGGGCATGAAAATGTTGACCAGATGTTCCCACATTTAACCTAACTTCCTTAAACCAATACAAAGCTCTTATTAGAAGCCATTACCTACACAGGGGACACGCTTCACCAGTGGCTTAGTTGGTAAAGAGTCTGCCTGCAATACAAGAGACCTGGGTTTGATCCCTGGGTCGGGAAGATCCCCTGGAGGACAGCATGGCAACCCACTCCAGTATTCTTGCCTGGAGAATTTCATGGACAGAGAAGTCTGGCAGGCTACAGTCCATGGGGTCGCAAAGAGTGTGGGGTCACACATAGGCCATGGGGTCACAGGACTGAGTGACTAACATTTCATTTCAAAAGGGGATAACATCATTTTTAGAACAGTGGTTTTAAAACAGACTTTATCCAAATGTGGAAGTGCCTTTAGGGCAGGAACTAGTCTTTTGTTTCTCTTCTAAATGTGTGTTTACTCCAGGGCTGCACACCTCTCAGGGATGACCAGAGCCTGGGTGCTGCCTGCTCTTGAAACATTTTCCATCATTCCCACAACTTAACTTCACCAGTCACAGAAGCCATTTTTGGACTGGGCGAAACCCGCTTTTTGTTTTGTTACCCAAAGATAACCAAGAACTTAAATGCCATCATAGCTTCTCACTCCTTATCCACGGGTGAAAGGAAACAAGACGCCCGAGCTCGCGGTTTACTCCCTTCCCTCCTAACCATCCCCACTTCAAGTAAATGGCGATTCAGCCTCTCCATGGATGACATGATTCTGACCAGCCAAGTGAAGGGAGAAGGTCCTCCCCACTCGCTAGAGCCCAGAGCCAGTGCCTGAGAAAGTGACCCTCTTCACCGCGTTGGCCTCAGCCCGGCTTCTCCCCCTCTCACCTCCTCCCTAAGGGGAGCCACAGTTACAGACACAGACATCAGGTGGTGTTCTTCCGCTGAGAAGCCAGGCTGAGTCTCCTGGCTCAGAGAGTCAACTGCGAAGGAAGCTCAGCAGGCAGCCACAGTATGAAAGCAGCTCCAACGCAGCGGACGCACTGCACTAGAAACTCAAGCTTCTCCTCGACGAATGGTTTCACAGCAGAAGACGGCCCAACAGAACGGAACCTCAACTCACTTCATCTACGGAAGCCCCTGAAATCCAGTGACGCTACACAGCTGCAAAACAAGCAGCTCACTGGTCCAAAAGGTGCAATAACTAGGGAATCCCCTGGCAGTCCAGTGATTAGGACTTGGTGCGGAGGGCTTGGGTTCGATATATGGTTGGGGAACTATTAATAAGATCCCACAAGGCTGGCAGTGTGGGGAAAAAAAAAAAAAAAGTCCGATAATTACCTACAGTAGTGCTTTCTAAGATTGCATGTTATCTGGCCATGCCATAAATAGTCATTAGCCTCACTGTCCTCCCCTCCACCAACACCATTTCAAGGGGATGGGTGGTCTTCATTTAACATCTTTTACATAATTTATTACCAAAAAAAATGATAAAACTTTGGTACACACAAGTTAAATTAAGTATCATTAGGGGATAGCAGTTAGAGGAGGAAAACTACTGAAGATGTAAAACAAAAACAACTTTATTTCTGACCGCAGACTTGTAGTAACAGCTGACTGACTCAAGTAGCAAGTGCTAACAAAGGCAGTATTTCAGGAAGGCCAGCAAAGCAGGGTAAAAACAGGCCCAGTAGAGCACTGCAGGCTATGGGACTAATGGAACAACAACTGCCTCTGCAGAACTGAGGGGAAAAACAAAACCCTATTTATCATCCACTGTTGTTGCAGTTACCATGCTCTTTGGGAGATAACAGATTCCAGGCAGCAGTCATTACCTGTCTTTGCCTGTGGGCATCTCATTCCCCGATCCTCTGCCCTCATCAGATCCACACCATCAAGCTGAGAAGGAGGTGGACAACAGGTAGTCCTGTTGCACTCCTTTTGGTGGGGACAAGGGACCTGTATCATTTACATTTACATGGTACCTTCAAAAACGGGATAATAAATGCTGCACCATATTTTCAGGGGCTGTGGAATTCATAATTTCTCCAGCTTCCTACTTCCCCACCGGGATGCTGAGTTCTGAGCACTTCTGCTCTCTTGCTCTTCATCCTGAGATTAGCAGATTCAGCTTGTTGCCTCTTCCTTGCATGCAATTTCTAAGAACACATCCTTTCAACACCCGAAAAGCTACTCCATAACTCTTTAAGATGGAGCCCATTATACAGAGTATAATATTTAAGTGTATTCTAAATAATAATATAATATTTAAGTGTATTTAAGTATATTTAAGTGTATTCTACTTAAATGTACTTTTTTTTTTAATAAATTTATTTATTTTAGTTGGGGGCTAATTACTTTACAGTATTGTAGTGGTTTTTGCCATACATTGACATGAATCAGCCATGGGTTTACATGTGTTCCCCATCCTGAACCCCCCTCCCACCTCCCTCCCCATCCCATCCCTCTAGGTCATCCCATCACCCCAGCCCTGAGCATTTGTCTCATGCATTGAACCTAGAATGGTGTTCTGTTTCACATATGATAATATACATGTTTCAATGCTATTCTCCCAGAACGTCCCACCCTCACCTTCTCCCTCAGAGTCCTTAAGACTGTTCTATGCATCTGTGTCTCTTATTCTGTCTCGCATATAGGGTTATCGTTACCATCTTTCAAATTCCATATATATGCATTAGTATACTGTATTGGTGTTTTTCTTTCTGGCTTACTTCACTCTGTATAATGGGCTCCAGTTTCATCAACCCTCCAGAAATGTACTTTTTTTTAAAGGTAAACACAAAGAAAAGAGCACGGTCCCTTTAAAAATTACACGTACATTTGAAAGGCAGTAGAAGGCTGCTAGAGTAGTTAATGGATAACCTCAGATTTTGCTGCAAATCAAAACTTTATACTACCCTTTAACTTCAAAGAAAGATGAACAGAAATCTGAATGGAATGAGGGTTTGATTTTTTTCTTTCTTTTTTACAATAATTGTGTTTTCTCTACCTTTGTTTTTGCTAAGAAAGTAAGTTAGAACTGCAGAGCATTGCTGAGAAAGTTTTACATGAGCACAGTACACCACCAAGTCCAGTGAGGTGACTAAAGAGAGCAGAAAACTGAGGCCACAGATCTGGGTACATACAATTAATCCCTTTACATCATTTAATATTGAAATAGGACTTTATGGCCATTAAGACAGGTACTGATTAGGTCAGCCTCAAAATATCATTTTTACATGTTAAATTTGATCGACTGTGCTTTGAAGTAAAACAGCTCTAAGATGTACTTGAAGTGAAAACACAGAATCTCCTTGCCTGCCAACATTTTTAAGGACTAATATCTTAGGCAGCCCACTGTCTCTTTACTAATAAGGTACCTGTTATGATTAAACCCGTGGTATGGGTACTGCCTGCCTCCCCAGCAGCTAACCCAGCGGAGGGCAGACCTTTGGCCTGGCAGGGCTCTAGGAGGCATGGGCAGTTGGCTCTGTTTGTTTTTGTAAACGGCCAGTCTTTCCATTTCATTGAGATGGGTTTCCATGGTGCCGGTAATCACACACGGCACTGTTAAGACACATAAAAGTCAAGACTGAGAAAAGGGAAGAGTTTCCAGGAACTTATTTAACAACCACCAAGGGGTAGAAAAAGAAGAGTTCTAAAGGAAGGAAGGTAGCTGATGGTTTGGAAATCCCTGGTCTGATTTGGAAAACATTTTCTAACTCCAAAAATTCTTAAGACCTGACTATTTTTCTCTTTTTGTTTTTTCCAAAAATAATTTTCCTTTGATTAAAACAAAGTTCATCCTTGACATACTATTGTTTAGATGAGATTTGGCAAAATGTTTCAGAGGAATTATCTGTCAAAACCAATCTGGATTTAGATGCCAGTTCAAATAATCCTAAATTATAGAAGATGAACTTAATCTTAAAAAATAAATCACTAGGGTTTTTACATAACTTGAAGTTATTAGTGACCCTGACAATAATATCCGTGCCAGATAGTTCTCAAATTATCAAAAATTATTCTCGGCCTTCCTGAACTATGAAAATTGTTTAATCTGTTGGTTGATTTAATTTTTATTCATTCCACTCAATCCAAATATGATTCTGAACAGCTTTCTTGGAGGCTCATTCTTGGCACACCAAGGTCACCACTCCCTCAGACCCCTGGTTCCTGGCTAGGTTGGATGAACACAGTGGACTGTGAACTGTTAAGACAGGGCCCATCTGCAAAGGAGGTAGACTGCCTCTACTCTGGTCAGGATGGCTCGGGAAGGCTCCGCTATGGTCCCTAGCATGCCTGCATGACTGCCTAACGCTTCAGGACAGCACTTTGAAGGTACAAAGCGGTAGCGAGGTCTCCACAGATGCAGACCCCTGGTTGTGGTTAATGCTTTTCTGAGGCATCATTGAGTTTCCATGGTTTTGTTTTTTTTTTAAGGGAGGAGGTGCTATATGCTCTTCTAAACTTACTCCTGGATTCTTCTGGTGATAAAAATCACCCATCAGCTAAATGTACATGCAGATGGACAGGTGTGGGTAATGGAGTTTCTAGTCAACAGCTGAATTGCATGAATTTAGAAAAATGGTCCAAAATGAACAAATGCACCCAGCAAAAGGCTAGTTCAATTAAGGTTGAATTTTTGAAGTTTAAGATAGACTTCGTCTTAAAATAGGAAGGGATAACTTCAGAAAGTATTATTTAAATCACTAGGATTCTGGGTAATTTGATAATGACCCTGGAGCATTATTAGTTCTTACTTAACTTCTTAATTTTGCCCTTAATTTTGAAGTGATAAAAGACTGATCCTGCCACAAAAATTCTACCTTCTTCTAACCTCTCCTCACTAAGGTTCTTTCAGGCCAGTGATGCTGGCTAGAGAACCCTTTTACCAAAAGCCTTCTGGCTTCCTTTCTCCTTCAGTCTTTCTAAGGCACACCATAGAGCTTGTCTTTTTTACTAATTCTAAGAGTTCTCTCTTAAATTCTCTCCCTAGGATCACATCACATTTTTAAAAAATTATCTGAATAAAGATTAAAAATTGTTAGGACTAGGGAATTCTTTGGCAGCCCAACAGTTAGGACTCCATACTGCCACTGCAGTGCGCATCAGTTTGATCCCTGGTCAGGGAACTAAGATCCTATATGCCTCATGGGATGGCCAAAAAAGAAAAAAATTAGGATTAAGCTCAGATCAGTCTCCCTTCCACTGCTGTCACTTTCACATTCTTCTCAAATTGTCTATCCCAATTTTCTGCCCCCTCTTTAAAGAATAAGACTACTTCAGAGTTGGGGCGAGGTGGTGGTGACTAACGTTATTTTAGATATGTTCGGTCCTGTCTTGTGATTTTAAAACATTCAGGAAGAAAGGACCACACCTCTGTAGGATAGATAAGAAAGTAGAAAGCCTGAGTGGTCTGGATTAAGGCAGGTGGCATGACACAGAGAAAAAGCTTTGTGGACTGAGAGTTGGAAGGCCTAGGCAGAGCAGGTAAAAAAACACTCTTTGGAGTCAAATTGTGAGCTCTGTTCCTTACAGAGTCTAATATCTTGGACATCAGTTCCTTGGTTTCAAGTCAACACTGCACACTGCTTCACTCCCTTGGAGATATAGTTGTGCCCAAACATTGCTTTTTTTCCGATTAATTTTTTTATTTTAATAAATTTATTTATCATATAACATTTACCATTTAAGCCATTTTTAAGTGTATACAGTCAGTGGCATTAAGTAAATTCACGTTCTTATGTAACTATCACCACCATCCATCTCCAGAACTTCTTCATTTTCCAAACTGAAACTCCAAACCCATTAAATAATATCTCCCCTCTTCCCCCTTCTCAAAGTCCCTGGGAGCCCTCACTGTACTTCCATTTCTCTGAATTTGACTCCCCTAGGTACCTCATCTAAGTGAAATCATACACTTTGTATCTAGTTTATTTAATTTAGCATAATGTCTTCAAGGTTCCTCTGTGTTGTCACATGTATCCCAAACATTACCTTTTAAAATACGTATTATTTTATCCAAAAATTACTTTTTATTTCTTTTTATGTTACAAGTGGGGCATTACTGATTTTTTTTAAATTATGTATACGGTAGGTTTTATGACCTAGGAATTTGGTTTCAGGAGAGAAAAGGAGGCACCAGGTCTGACACACTACTCTAGATGTGTGACAGGGTAGCTGTGAAAGTGAATGTGACACTGAACTTAGAAAGCATCCCACAAGGAAGATGTGGGACGGGGACCCCAGGACTGGGCATCCTGACTCCAGGACTCAGGGCGGCCCCGAAAGCTGGAGACCAGGAGCCAGGAGACACTGGCAGGGAACTGTGAGAAGTCCCGAGGACAGCTCCTAAGGAGTCAGAAATGTAAAAGGAAGCTGTGTGTGCACAGGAGCAGACCCAGGGATACCCGATTTACGTTGAGGTTTTTATAATGCTTCATAAATTAAATAATCAACACACAGGAGCATTTTACATTCTACAGATGTGTGCAGGGGTCATGAGGCTGGGGCAGAATCTGCTAGTCTATGTGGTGGTGGTCCACTCAGACATCCCATTCTCCTGGAAGCATATGGTACAAATGGTATGAGAAAGGGTATTCTGCCTTAGCAGGGCCAACTACATACTGACTATGTACCTCTAGCCACCCATTTCTGTATCTTTAAATTACTCCACATCGACACTAGTCTAGATAAACATACTTTTACTTCTATTATTTAAGCTCTAAATGACACCTTGTCACTAATTACACATGTGTGATCAGAGAAAGCCTCAAAACCAATTAACTCCTCTCCATGAGAGTTGAAGAACATAAAGCACAATTACAACGGAAAAGTTGTCAGGGGTAGGGAATATTAGACATCACACTCCAGCCAGTCAACCAGCCTATAAGCTCAGCCTCAAACTGGTCAAAACTATTTGCGTGCTGGGGGCTAGGATACAGCAGTGAGAGGAGGCTGTGTCCCTACCCTTGTCCCGTCTGCCTTACCTGGTTCTTCTTTATCATTTCATGAGGTGTTAGGACCCTCCCCACACAAAACGCCCCAGTATATGTTGTAGACAAATCTGCAGTCTTCACCAGCCTTTCCCATACTTACACTGAACACATCATACAGTACAAGGGCCTAACCAAAACACACTACTGCTGCATTCCAACTAAACGTAAAATCAGATACTCTTAAATGTTCAAGAATTTCTTTCTCCACCACAAATCTTAAATCTTTCAGCAGTATGGGACCCACATTCTAGGGATAATTTTCATGCCTAAATAAACCATCCATCACTTCTAAAAACTAGCACTGAATTATTTGTAAATACATATTATTGTTTGTAAATACATATTATTTTTGGCTAAATAAATATAATTTGGAAGACATGACAAGCTTACTCTACCTTACTAAAAGCAGCAGCTCTGTTTCATTTATCTGTAAATGATTCATTTTCTAGATTTCTTATGTATTAATTATTATTCCTATCTTGTTCCTATGCTAGTGTACTATAATTCAGAAGAAAAAAACACTCAAAAAACCAGCTAGCTTTTTTTTGGATGAAACTGTTCTATAGATATGGAACTTCACCATTAACGAGTCACAAGTGGCCACAGAAGTAAAGATCCTTATTCATCTCAAGTAGGAGAATGCTGGTGAATACTGCCTAAGGCACAAAACTCGTAAATGGGCAAATTTTCACTAACCTGAGTAGTCAAATTGCAGCAGATGGTGAGATCTGCAGGGAAATAAATTCAAGGTTAGAAAAGCAAGAAAAGCACAGACACCACTAAAAAAAAAATCTGAAAAAAGTAGGGGTAAAGTGATGGTGAGAGAATATCTACTCACTCACGTAATAACCACAGGAGAACTGAGGGACTGCAGTTAGAAGATGTAAGTAGTAAATGAAGTATCTGGAGAAAAAACAATGCTTGGCTCCTGTGCAAGAATTTTTCATTTCTAACATGCAGATTTTAATACATCAGATAAAAATAAGTTGAACAAAAAAATTCATTGACTGTTGGTTGGCCTTAAAGACAGAAACTAGAGAATCTCCATGCCATAGGCTTCCCGCGGGCAACAGGAAGCCATCTCATTTTTCTGTCTTCTAAACACCTACTGCTGCCCTTCACCCAGAGAATGCACCTACTAGCACCTCCTCAAAGAGGCTGTCTCTGACTTTACAAACTGAGGTTACGTCCCACCATCACCTTCTGTCTCATTTTACTGCCTTCAGAGAAAATATCACTATTTGAAAACTACCTTGTCTATTCACGTGGTTACTGTTTATTGAGCTCCCTGAGAGTAGAGACTACATCCCTTCTCAGCACTGCAATCCCACATCTAAAGGCACCCACAGGTGCCTGGTGAGTATCTATCAGGTATGCACTTGAATCTGTTCAACTTGAATCTGCACAACTGAGTCGTAATCCTGAGAGGAAGGTCACATACATGCAAGAAAATACAGCAGTGACAGGAAGGAATAACTCACTCTAATTCTATCCTAGTAACATCCCTGCCATTTACTGTGAAACTCTGAGCCAAAGAAAACCTCTCTTTTGGTCCAGGTTCTTATCTATTAGTATCCAGGTTCTTATCTGTCAGTAGGAGAGACCAGTATCAATGCTGCTTTCCTCATAAAAGGCTGCTGTGAGAGTTGAATCAGAAAATATATCTGTGAAGTGAATTCCTTCATATTCTTTAGGGAAGTCCACTGGGATGGGAATGAATGAATGAAATGGAAATAAATGAACAACAAAACATTTCCAGACCACATAATAGGGAAAAAATGTAGTGTGTGTGTGTGTGTGTGTGTGTGTGTGTGCGTGGGTGGGTGGGTGTGTGTGTGTATGATCAGCACACAGTGAATCTTAATGGTTAATTCTGATATTTAAATCAATACACGATACAAAGAAATATTCTTGTCGTCAGGGAAATTTTATAAGCATGCTTTTGAATGAAAAAACAAAAATTACTTAAATTAGAAAATCTTGGTGAAAAATCTTGATTAGATAACTTTTTATTCTGCAAAGTACCAAAACAGTCTGCATAGCTAATAAATGTCAAGGTAACAATAAAGATAATCAGAATAATAAGCCAAAATCCAGAATAAAAAGGAGGGAAGGAAAAGATGAAATTTAACCCCTAGTATTTAGACTTTATTGTTTAGCATCCAGGCTAAAAACAAAATTAAAATGTCAACTTTGCCTCTTTTATCTGGTTATAGTGCCAGAAGACTGAGATAGGGCAACTCTTCAGATTATATAATCCCACTGGAAATCATTTTAAAAATGTTTCCAAAACTCTGCGATCACCATCCCAGGGCTGAGGGCATGTAATGGGCCTCCAGGCCTTTCTCCTATCAGAACCTTACAAGAAACAGATAAACAAAGCAGGTGAGGTCAGCTCAGCTGCCCAGACCTGGCCCCATATACAGTAACCTTCGGTTTAGATGAATTCTGCTATGAACCCTGCATTCTCAGGGCATTGGGAAATGAACCCCATAAACTCACAAGGGTTAATTAGGTAAGCCAACTCCATTCCTCTAATGATTCAGTTTCCACTACGTACACGTTGACATTTCGGGCTAGGATAAGCTTCCATTCATTCTCCTTGCATGTTATGGGCACCAGGTTCTACCATTTTTATAACTGTGACTTTTGGCAAGCAACTTAACCTTTCTGTGTCTTAATTACTTTACCAGTTTTTTTTTTAAGTACAATTAAATGACCTGTACACTCCGTTCAACCCCTAAATTACTATCATACTTTTTTTTAAAGGCATTTTAACTATTTATATTTTACTTCAAAGCCACACATTTAAGAAGACCAGGCTAAGCCTCAGCTGCACCAGGCACCAGCCTTACAACCCTGAGCAAGTTGTTTTAATAACCCCAAGTCCAGTTCCTCTCCTGCTAAATGGAATCTGATCCTGCCCATCTCGTAGGGTGGCTCTGAGGCTCCAGTGAGAGATAATTCTTGTGGGAGAGTCTTAGAAAGTAAATGTTAATAAAAGTGTGGGAAATAAAAATACTACGTTTAAAATAAACTTATAGTTTAAAATAAACCCTCGTGTGGCTGTGATGACTGGGCATACAGGATGCTAACTCATGCTCTGAAGATTGAATGCTGCAGTTGTTCTGGCCCTGTTACTCTGAGAGTAAATCAGTTCAACTTGACATGGATGCAGACACAGCTGGATTACATAACTGCACATCAGTTGTCCATGTTTGCAATTTTGCCTCCAAACTAGCTACCATTAAATGAGTTTTTCTCCAATTTGTTATGAGGGAATATAAACTTTCTGATGATAAGTGAGTTGCCAAAAGGTAGAAGAGTGAAAAAACTAGATACAGATAATGGGGCTGGAAAGCAGGGAAAGCAAAGGGGAAAAGGGACAGTGGCATCTGGGGGCTGATACATAAGAGACGTGCACCCCTCAAACTTTCTTTGGATCTAGAGACACTTCCCTACACCATGAATACGTAAGTGACCTTCTCCCCCGATGCTCTGTAATCATTGGAGTTAGTGTCTGTGAGGGCTTTTCCAAAGAGATGTCCCAGAACCTAGAGAGAAGGTTAAACTAGCAAACGGTTCTCTCAATTGATCAGACAATTCTCTCCACCCACCAGAGCCACCTGGTAAATGCAAGGTGAAAGGCAATGTCCAGGTATACCCTCATACCTTTAAGAGTCTTCAAATTAAGATTTCTATTTGTGTTAATTCTCTATCATAATAATTTATTTTCTAGTTGAGAGAAAAATCAGGATAGGACCCCTTATCAGCTAAATTTAGGTTCCTCAAACTTGAACAAATTTTGATATTAATCCGACGAGTTGAGGGATAATGCAAATATCTCTATTACAGTTAAATTCTGAGATTATTTGAGAGAATATTATATTTTAACAAATAAAACATGAGACAATTAAACACAAAAGACCTGGTGAAATTTACATATTAACAAGACAGAAAAACAGATAGAGGATAAACTAGTGGTTATCACTGGGGAGAGGAAGGGGGGAGGGGAAAAACAGGGCATAGGGTATGAAGAGGTACAAACTATTACGCTTAAGTAAGCTACAAGGATATACTATACAGCACGGGGACTAAAGCCAGTATCTTATAATAACTTTAAATATCTTATAATAAATTTTATTATAGATTTATAAATAAATTTATATAGTTTATAATAAATTTATAATCTATATAAATTTATATTGATTTATAATACATTTATATAGATTTTTTAAATCTATAAAAATATTGAATCACTATGTTGTATACCTGAAACTAATGTAACATTGTATATCAACTATACTTCAATTTAAAAAAAAAGAAAAAATGTTATAGATATGGGGAGGGGACAAGAGAAGGAACAGTTTCTCCAATGCTTTTTGGGCCTTCTCAGGAAACATCACAGGGCTTCCCATATGGCACTAGTAGGAAAAAAAAACCCAACTGCCAATGCAGGAGACATAAGAGACGCAGGTTTGACCCCTGGGTTGGGAAGATCCCCTGGAGGAGAGCATGGCAATCCACTCCAGAATTCTTGCCCAGAGAATCACATAGACAGAAGAGCCTGGTGTGCTACGGTCCATAGGGTCGCAAAGAGTTGGACAAGACTGAAGTGACTTAGCACACACACACACAGGACACTTAAAGATGTAGCAGGGTCTTCAGAGTTTATATGTAACTCTAAAATTCAAGCAGTTTGTTTCTTCGCATTTTCCTATAATAGTACTGTTACCAATCAAATACATTTGTACATTTTACTATAAATTTGTACATCTGTCCATTTTTTCTTCTGCTATGCTTAATGTTTATTGTAAACCAAACTGAACAAGAAACTATGCATATTTCATGTTCCGCTTGTCACAGAAAAATATTCACAATGTCCTAGAGACCAAAAGAGGAGACACAGGGGCTGAAAGAATAGTTACATGACACCCTGTCATTCACATCAGCCCATTTGCTCTGAGTCCTCTCCAAGGCTGTGCAGCGTCCTCTGAGTGCCTAGATGGTCCAGCCCTGCTTCTGTGCTTAGTTCTGACAGAACTGAGGGGAAACACGCAAGCCAAAGAAAATCCTGGTCCCGGCCCAGTGTGGCTGATGGTAGGCAGCACTCTACCTCTCAGGTGATCCAAAGAAGGAACAGAAAACTCTTTACGAAAAGAACACAAGACTCAGAGTCTGAGACCCATGTTCAAATCCCAGCTGTGAGCAAACTCAGTACATGACCTTGACTAAGCATAGCTTATTTAGCAAAGTCGCTTCCTTGGCTCCAAGTATATAATTATTTATGACATTTATTACCCTCACCCTTGTGATGGTTATGTGAGATTTTGTGGAGATGCTTGGCACATGACAGATTCTTGACAAATGTCACCTGAATCTCCGTTTGAGGAAGCCACAAACAGACAAGAGCATGTCTGCTGTTCCTATTTACACGGCTCAGCACCCTGAGCTCTACCTTGGAGCGATATTCCTGCTGTGACTACAACATGGCCAGTGGTAACCTGGCCAGCGAAGTCTAACAGGTGCATTCCAGTACTGAGCCACAGAGTACCTGGCATTAGTCAAGGCCATAAAATATCTCCTGAGGTTTTACGTGCCCCATTGATTGGCTTGTTTGCCTACAGATTTCATTTCTAATTGAAAAACACAGCTTATTTGTTCCCAATTACAATTGGACTTGGTGTCCACCGAATTGCCCTGTCAACAGGCAAATACTGGTGCCTTTAATCATAGTCTCAGATAAGTGGGATATTCGTACCAGATCAGAGTTTCTTTTGAGGACAATTACTATCTGCCACGAAACTGATGCATCTTATGGAGTTTTTTGAAAATGAGCTAATAAACACAAATTTCAACACATGAGTCGGTCATCTCTTGGATACAGAACTATGTGGGTCAAAGCTTAAAACCTAAAACTTCACTGCTGTATGTTCTGGAGTCAAAGAACACAAGTGCTGCTTTTCAAGGTGAGTAGTGGTGGAGAGATGTAAAAGCGATAAAAACGAAGTCATCATTCTTGTACTGAGGATGGGACATTCTATGCCACCAAGAAGAGTTGCATGATTGTTGTCATTTGCAGGCATTTATCAGGCATCTGACTGATGTGGTCCTATGGTCAGTGCTCTGGGCCTGTATCCCCATTCTGTTCTCACTCACACCACCCAAGGCTCTGCAAGATTTTCAGCTGCTATGCAGGAGAGCAGACACCAACTGTCTAGCTTTCCTTGTTCATGGGGATGGCCATTCCATCCTTCCACACACTTACAACAGTGACAGAGACACACAAATTTCTTCCATTTATAAATTTTCAATTTCAACGTGTATATGTAGCTATAGGTCAAAAGCAAAACGCATCAACTCTTTTCTCCATCAACAAATGGCATTAGTGGTACTTAAGTCTGAAGTCTGCTGAGTTTGAGCTTATTGATTAACTGTGGAGTGAATATACCATTGTGTCCCATAGGTATAACATGTGAAACATCATTCTAGTATCATAGTAGAGAATTTTAAAGATCAAAATGAAGAGAAGATGAACAGTGCTTATATAGTGTCACTTTTGATTTATTCATAAGATATTTAGTCATTCAACAAATATTTGAGCACCCACTGCCACGTTAGGCACTGTGCTAGGTGCTTGGGTTCATTCATTGAACAAGACAGAGAAGGACCCTTGGTTGGCCTCGACATTTACATTCTAGCAGAGGTATACACCTAGAGAACAAACAATCAAGATCACAAGTTATGTAACACATTAGAAGGTATGACAAAGAAATAGCAGTGTGAGAGAGTTTGGGAGTGTGTGGAGGGGAAATGGAGGAAGGGAATTTTAACCAGGTGGTCAGGGCAAGCCTCATTAAAAGGTGAACAGGAAAGACAGCAGAGTGGTGAGTGCAGAGTGTGTGAGGGGGATGGGCCAGATGAGATCAGAGACAGGAGGGGACAGACCATGGAGGACTTTGAGTGAAGGAAAGTTAGGCGCTCAAAATAGCCTGGAGTTAAAACTCCCCTCCGGGTCCTCCCCACCATTCAATACAAAACAAAGAACTCTCTCACCCGAAGAAAAAAATGGACATTAAGATTGATTACACCCAGCTCCCAGCCAGTCCCAGCCTCTGGCCCATCTCCAGAATTGCTTGCCCGAGCCGTTTAAGAGATAACTAATTTGAACAACCTTGAAGAAGAACAGGCCCCCTTAAGACAGTAGATTTCCACATATATGCCTACATATACTTACTCTTTTCTTGGGTTAGTGCAGCAGCTCACTAATCTGACTGCTGCCCCTCCTCGCCTCATTAAAGGTGATTTGTTCCTATAAAGTGCCAGTCTCATTCTTTCTCTGTACCTCACTTTCTCTAATTTCCTTACCCTACATTGAGAGCCACCAGAAGGACATTACTTTTTACTCTCCAAGCAATGGGGAGCCACTAAAAGATTTTGAGAGACTTGTGTTGAGAGAATACCTGTGGTTTCTGCGGACAGACTGCAACAGGGCAAGGGAGAAGGTGGGGAGACCAAATAGGGGTCTATTACAGTGATCCAGGCTAGGGATGACGCTGGCCCAGTCAGAGGGATAGTAATGATGATGTTGAGAAGTGGACAGACTCTAAATATAAAGGAGAACCACCAAGATTTCTGGTCTGGATCAGGAGTGTGGTGTGAAAGAAAGAGGTGCCAAGGATGCCTCCAAGGTTTGGGGCCTGATGGAATTGCCATCTCCTGAGATAAGGATGGCTGAGAGCAGAACAGGTTTGGAGGACAGGGGATAACCTTCAGGCCTGGACATGTTAAGTCTGAAACATCTAGCAATCCTCCAAGTGGAGATATTAAGTAAGCAGTTGGCTATAAAAGTTTGGTGAAGAACTCAGAAAAGGGGTTTGGACTAAATATAAATTTTGAGCCACTGGCATATACATGATATCTGAACTCAGGAAATTAGATGAAATCATCACTTGGAATTAATATAGGAAAAGATCAAGAGGCAAGTCCCTTGATATTCAGAGTCAGGGTGAAAAAGAAAGAACCAGAGGAAAGAAACTAATAAGAGGAATGATGGAGAGGCAGGAGAAAAACTAACATCATATTATGTTTCTGGAAGCTAGTGAAGAAAAACTAAGAAGAATAAGCCATAAAAACTTAATCCAAGTGACCTACAAGGGATTAATCTCCAAAGTATACAAACAGCTCATGCAGCTCAAATAAAAAAAAAATAACTCAATCTAAAAACGGGCAGAAGATCCAAACAGACATTTCTCCAAAGAAATATTAATAGACAATGGCCAAGAGGCATACAAAAAATGCTCAACATCACTAATTATTAGAGAAATGCAAACCAAGACTACAATGACATGTCACGTCACACCAATCAGAATGGGCATTATCAAAAAGCTACAAACAATAAATGCTGGAGAGACTGTGTGGAAAAGGGAAGCCTCTGGCACTGTTGGTGGGAATGTAAACTGGTACAGCCACTATGGAGAACAGTATGGAGGCTCCTTAAGAAACTAAAATAGAACTACCATCTGACCCAGCAATCCCACTCCTGGGCATGTAACCAGAGAAAAACATCCTCCGAAAGGAAAACTACACCCCAGTGTTCTTAGCAGCATTGTTTACAATAGCCAGGACATGGAAGCAACCCAAATGTCCACCGACAGAGGAGTGGATAAAGAAGATGTGGGACATGCATACAATGGAATATTACTCAGTCATTAAAAAGAATCAAATAATGCCATTTGCAGCAACATGGACGGACCTAGAGTGTCATAATGAGTGAAGTAAGTCAGACAAAGAAAGACAAATATGATGTCACAGAATCTAAAAAAAAATTACACAAATAAACTTATTTACAAAACAAAAACAGACTCACAGACTTAAAGAATGAACTTAGAGTTACCAGAGAGGAAACACAGGAAACACAGCGCGGAAGGCGTAGTAAGGGAGTTGGGGATCGACATGTACACACTGCTATAATTAAAATGGATAACCAACAAGGACCTACTAAACAGCAGTATGGAATTCTGCTCAATGGTATGTGGCAGGCTGGATGGGAGAGGAGTTTGGGGGAGAATGGATACATGTATCTGTATGGCTGAGTCCCTTTGCTGTTCACCTGAAACTACTGTAACATTGTTAATTGGCTATACCCCAAGACAAAATAAAGTTTAGAAAAAATAAAAAAAAAAGACAAAATGGATAACCAACAATGACACAGAGAACTCTGCTCAATATTATGTAACAATCTAAATGGGAAAAGAATTTGAAAAAGAATAGATACATGTATAACTGAACCACTTTGCTGTACACCTAAAAAACCAACACAACATTGATAATCAACTATATACTCCAATATAAAATAAAAAATTTAAAAAAAAACCCTTAACCTAGAAAACAAAACAAAACTACTCTCAGGAAAAAGAAAAAAGGCAATTCAGAAAAACTAAAGCAGCTGCTAATGGGAATGGTTATTTGGAAAGTTATGTCTCATCAAAATTAATCTATAAGATTCATACCCTTACTCTATTTCTTTAATTTTCTATCTACGAGATATGGGATGTTTACTAAACTTGTTATGATATTCATTTCATGATCTATACAATTCAAATGATTATGCTGTATACCTTAAACTTATAACATGCTGTATGACAATCATATCTCAATAAAACTAGAAGAAAAAATGTTCATACCCTCACAATAGATTACAACTGAGAAGACTAAAAAGAGATCATTTGACCCCTTCTAGTAAGCAATATGATTCTTCATTTTTAAAAGCCAACTACTAAAAGAAAACTTTCAACCTTGCTCTGAGAGTAGGAATGCCACAAAGCCTACATATTTTCTCTGAAATCATCACACATAGTCTAATAAGCAAGTGACCTTAGAATTTTTAACATAACCATGAAAGCACTTCACTGTATTTCTGAATCCTTTAAAGGAGACCTAGATAGAGAAATTAGTTCCCTAATTAAAGATGTAGTTTTAAAAGCAAACCTCATGATTAAGGACCAATTCCAATCCTATGAAGCTTTTACTAACCACTTTTCCAAAAAGATACCATCTTTCTCCTTTGACTCTTCCACTAAAACCAGACAATTCACCATCATGTCATCTTAAATTTGAATAACTCATTTTTATACCAGAACTGGAGAGATGCTTTACATACATTTTTTTTGTCATCCTTACAACAATTCTGCAAAACTGGATTTATCCCTATTTTATAGATGTTGAAACTGATGGTTAGAGTCTGTTACCTAAGGTTACACAAGTATAAAGGGACAAAACCAGCATCTGTTTTACTCACTATGCCTCTTGCATGAAAGTATTACACTAATAATTACCAGTCACTGTGTCTTGT
Organism: Okapia johnstoni; assembly: GCA_024291935.2. Classification (NCBI taxonomy): domain Eukaryota; kingdom Metazoa; phylum Chordata; class Mammalia; order Artiodactyla; family Giraffidae; genus Okapia; species Okapia johnstoni. The sequence goes on along the minus strand of CM044317.1, from coordinate 58,551,903 downwards.
GACCCTGGACGAGTTTTTACACCTCTCAGTGCCTCATTCATGAAATCAGGATGATACACTACAGGTACTGCACTGTGGTGAAGATTATATAAGGTAATGTATGTAAAATTCCTTTATAAACTATAGCTGTCGATATTACCACTCAGAGTAGATTTTATGCTCCTTCAGCACAGGTTCTTATGCCTTACAGGCATTTTCCCTTCAACATTCAACATGAATTGAACACCATCTTACCAGTTCTTGGAAAGATTTTAGACACCTTTCCCCCGCTCTAAGGAGGGAAGTGGTGTCCCACTACATGAAGTCTGGATTGACTATCGAATATCCCTAATCCAAACCTTAAACTTCAACACAGTGATAAACTCCATGTGCTCATCAAACATGAGAGTTAAACCACCTGCACGGCATTTAACTGGTGTTTCCTCTCCACCAGGGCTTTAGTGCCATAAGAGTTCAAAAGGGAGAAAAATCCCAAATGAAAAAATATCACATTTTCTAAGAAAACATGCCTGGAAGGAGGGAGAGCAGAATAAGGCCTGGTTTGTTATCTGAGTTAACAGAGACCTTGTTGTTCTGTGTACAATCTGATTTACAGCCTCCTGATGACAGTAGTAACTATAACACTGTCTAACTCATTACTCATTATGAAATTTCATTTACTTTAAGAAAAAGACCAATAACATATTTATGAAATTTCTTAGGGAACACTCACTCCCTCTTCAATACAATGGATGTATCCAGTGGTATATCTGGGGACGGGAGCTGGTATGCGAGGAAGACCATGCCAGGTATGTTCTCCAGGTAAACACAGCAGGAGGGAACCAGCCCCTGCTCTGCCATGATTCTGGGGCAGCTGCTCAAAATCTTTGTTAATGATGGATCTGTTTTCCAGCCTGTAAATCATGAGCTAATATTATTTATTCTGCCTACCTCACAAGTTTACTGTGAAGGTCAAATGAAATAATATATGTAAATTAATTTACAAATTACATTACTAGAAATTACCAGAAATAACTAGATAATCAACTACCACTTGTCCTTTGGTAAATGTCAGGTACTAGCGACTTAGCAGCAGCAGCAGCAGCAGCAGCAGCAAAACTGAGATATTGATTTCTCTAAGTGTTTTCACGTTATAGTAACAGAATTTTTTTAAAAAATCTACTCATCTCTGAAAAGGACACAACAAATATTTTCGTATCTACAGAAGCTATGGAAGAAGTAACTGGTAAGGTTGATCTTCCCACAATGGATCTATGTATACATATGCATTCATTCTACATTATTTTCAGATGGTTTAACTATGTCTTCCTAAAAGAGTGAAAATGGACTCTCAGATCAAGATGTAGCCACAGACTTCATACATGACAGGCGTCACATACCAGGTCATTTTACCTAGTAACTCAGTCTCTGCAAAATGCCTCCTGGTTCAGAGTCCTAAAAACTAGTCCTCTCCTTGTCTCCCCATTGATCATCCCAGCTGCCTCCTTAAAACCTCTGGCAAAAAGAGAATAGGAGAATTAAGAATTCAAATGATCTTAGATCCACAAAGGATTGATGATGTCATTTACTAGCTGACCCCTTGACCCCAGTAATTCTCTGAACTACACTGCCAAATTGCGCCAGAATTTTAACTAAAGAAAAATTGCACAAGCGTCCAAAAGTTGACTGAAAGCTAGAAAAACTCCAAATCACAAACACAGTATACACATAAAAGAAAAACTTATCCTAGTACCATTTTTGTTTATCATTTATCAACTATGTTGAACTATAAATACATTTTCAGTCATAACAATGAGAATAAAGGAAGAAACATAATAATAAGCACTTTTGAGCAAATTTTGCCAGGGGCAAATACTTTAGACACTGCTTACTCTTATTATAAAGAGGTTGAAATTTGCCTTTGCAATATAAATAAGCAATATAAAGTGCCGGAGCACTTGAAATCCTAATTTCCTATGAAACCCTTGCTTTCTCTTGTTATTTCTCAAATAATCCTCCAAATGGAATTCCCATTTTTTCAGAAGTATCTCACACGTAGACAAAGTGCTTCTTTGTGTCAAAGCCACTGGCTTTTACTATTTACCTAATTTTTGCACCCTTTGGTTGAAAAATAATTTATTGGTGTTGACAAAATCATTGCACCATCTTTGTCCCTGATTATGATTAATAAGCCACTTGAACAAAAAGTGACCTGTCAACTTTTTTTGAATAGATGACATTTGTTCCAACAATTTAATGTTCTTTAAAAAAAAAACAAAGTTGGTTTTGTTTGTGCAGGTTTGGCAATCTTTTAAATACCAAAGCATACCATGAAACATATTCTCTATTTAATGATCGGATGACTGTGCTGACCTTGTCTTAGGAGACCTTGACTTTCAAGAGTCCCTGAATTACAACCAGGGTAACATTTAAGGCCAACTTCAATCGGAGCTCTCTTGCTCTTCTGAGAAACTTTTCTGTATGAAATAATAATATCCGTTACCAGCAAAGCCAGAGAGGCGTACTCACCAAGTGAACATAAGGCACAAAGTACCCAAAAAGTGCAAGTGGTATTCCAACGGCCCACACTGCATATGCTGTCACCTTGAAGATGGCAAAATTGAAAATTTTTTTTGGAGGACTGAACTTTCTCCTGGAAAAGAGGGAGAGTCTGTTGCCTCCTTTGGTTGTACCATCTTTATCTTTGGCACTGGAAGCAAGAGGTCGATAAGTGAAGCCAGCCAGAAAGAGAACAAACATGAAGATGCAGAGGACCCTGAGGGTGTCGAAGAGGCCCACGCTGTCGGTCAGAACCCTCAAAAGGAAAGGCAGCAAAATTGTGAAGATGCTGCTGCCGGCAGTGACGATGCCGTTCACCAGTCCAAGGCGCTTCTTGAAATAGTGTCCCAAAATGACCAAGGAAGGCTGGTAGGCGAAGGAGCAGCCACAGGCAAATATGATTCCATAGGTCAGGTACAGAGGCTCAATGGAGCTGTGCGGATATGAAAAAGATGTAGAGCAGCTTTCATTATTTTTATCATGTGCTTGGGAGAATAAAGCCTTATGGTCAAAGTGGGTTTCAGTTAATCAACACATTTTCTACAAATAAAAATTAATCAAAAACAGAGGTTAAAATCTTAATAAGAATACAACACTACAATATTTTAATTTCATCTGAACAGATAATAAAAAATGCCTTAATATGTGAAAAATGATCATTAAGGTCCTCAGTGATTTGATCCCTCTTCCTCTTTCTATCAACTTTCAGGCAAACCATGCAGCACTGGGTAAAAACTGTGATGCTCTCCAACTGAGAAATAAAGAGTGGTGCCAGGAAGGGCCTCAGTGACACTGACAATGATTAAACTACCAAAAAAAAACCCCAAAAAAACCTAGTCTCAATAAAAGCCTTTAAAAAGTAGAATTTAACTATGAAAACTCTTTTCCTTAATGGAATTTTCCCAGGGACTTATTAATCAGCAATCTACTCAAAGAGAAGGCTACGTTTAATATTTTCTCCCCAGGCTTATGCGAGGAACGTTTGTGCGGAGAAGCAGTTGTGTGTCTGTTGCATTTTGCTGGCCTAAGGGCTGCAGACCAACCTTCGCCCTGAGCTGCACTGTTCTCAGTGTTGTGCAAGATAATGAGAAATCATATTCTGACTGCAGGACTACTAAATGAAGGGCATTCACTACTGATCCCAGTTTGTAAGCTTTAGGGCCAGGCAAGTCTCAACAAAAATAATCAAGGGTTAAGAATTCTATATTTAACCAAATAACTTAATTACACACTTCTGATGAAAGTAAAGGAACATAGGGAATTCCCTGGCAGTCCAGTGGTTAGGACTCAGCACTCTCACTGCCAAAGACCTGGGTTCGATCCCCGGTCAGGGAACTAAGATTCCACAAGCTGCACAGTGCAACAACAAAAAAAAGAAAATGAACAGAAGAAAAGAGAGGGCTGAAGCAAGAGGAGGCTGCAAAGTGGAGGAAATTTTTAAAAAAAGAAAGTAAAGGAACATAGCATTACATTCTTTGAAACAATTAAGGGGTAAAAGAATGCTGGAGTTTTTTTTCTTTTGAAAATTCAGAAGGCTGTGTATCAGCAGTAAAGGTAAGCTCTTTATTAGAAACTAAGATAGATAAAGTTGGTTAATAATTAAATTTTGAACAATAATTGTAGCCTAGCAATATGCTGAGGTAATCACAAGGAACTCTAGAATCTGATAAAATTAAGGCAGGCTGGCAGTCCTCTCACTCTGAGATGCCCTTTCCCCACCTATTAATCTATGTAAGAACCATCTTCAAATCAAGCTCAAGATCCAGTCCCTAATTCTCCCAAATTAATCTTACCTCACTCTGATCACTCTTTACCAAAACCCCACTCTTATTCAATAAACATATTTAACAGCTACTATGTTCCAGATACTTGGTGAAAAAAATATTTTAAACGTGGTTAAGCCCTACTTCTAATCTGCTTAGTGAAACAAGACACCTACCTGAAATAACAAGAAGGTAAAACAAAATATAAATAATTTTTCACTTATTCTGCATCGGTTTTTTCACATTTTCACATAAGTATTTTTCCAGATAACTGCAACAAATTTCTTGAGGTGCCAATTTACTTTAACAATTTTAAAGGAAAAATCTAAATACATTTTTCTCTGCCTTCTTCAAAGTATATGTTAAAAATAGTACTGACAGCACAGTATTGTCATAAACAATGGCAATATCTATAGTTACACTACATTATTATAAAGCTGTCAGTTGGAAAACCAGAGAGCCATGGACATAAATCGAGACATTCTTTTGCACACCATTTAAATACGGAGTGCTGGGTAAGATTAGCCTTGTATCTCTCCTACAGAGTAAAATACATCAGCTTTGTGATGGCATTTTCACTGCTGCTGGAACCTTCTTCACTTCTAATTTTCACTTTAGTAACAGACAGTTCAAATTGTTGAAGTTTGACAACTGAGTAAATGCAGTGTCAATCAGTAAGATACCAAGTATGCGTGGGAAAAGTATTCAAAGAAAAGACACTGATGCAGCAACCTGGAATTGCTCAAGAAGGCTTTCTTAAGAAGGCAGAATTTGAACTAGAGGAAAAGAAGGTCAGTCCACTGTTCAACACTTGGAATTTATACCACATCTCCCCTTGTTCCTCTGTACACTCTGAAAGTACAGCAGCTTTTGATCAGTGGGTTAAATAATGAAACTGACTAGAAGATACGAGAGTATCTGATGTAGTAAGGTCAGGATCCCTTCAAGACAGTTGTTTTAGTCAGGGGTGGGGATGGGGGAGGAAGAGAGAGAAAAAGAATTGGGTCACCACATAAAATACATTTTATAATTTTTATTTCTCAGTGGTCAAAAAAGTTTGAGAAACATTGCTTGCTGTAAGTAGGTTTGTGTATATGAATTTTGTCTACCAAACTAGGTAATAAGTTATGTGAGTTTTCTTATCTCTTAGTTTCTCTCTCCACCAAAGCCCGAGTGTTAATACTTCAGCAAACGCTAAGGTCACTGACTGACAATGGGTATCTGGAGGCTTCCGAACCATGCAGATCTGATGAGGCAGTAAGAAGAACACAATATTGTATTAGAGATAAAGAAGAACTAAAAGTAAATGATCTCATAGAACTACCTAAGTAGAATCCTGTCCCAAACAAAACCGGGTTTTTATTTCTTTAAAAAACAACTTTAGAAGACAAGAACAAAGGCAACTTTAAAGGTGGAATATTTATTTTCTAATGAGAAATAAAAATAATTGCTTAGAATCCAAATAAAATGTCTAAGGTGAAAAAAAGAGGCTCACTTTAGAGTTGAGGGAGGGGGATGTGTGGGGAGAGTGAGGGTAAAATCAGTAAACCAAGGATTCTGTTGATTCTGAATATTTTAAAATAAACATTGTGGGACTTCCCTGGTGGCCCAGTGATTAAGGACTCCAAGTTTTCACATAGGCGCCTGGGTTCAATCCCTGGTTGGGAAGCTAAGCTTCCTCATGCTGTGTGGTGTGGCCAAAATAAAGATTAAAGAAACAAAAAAAATAAACAAACAGGGCAATGACCAATGAACACATGAAAAGATGCTCAAGATCATTAATTAACAGAGAAATGCAAATTAAAACTATGAGGTATCCCCTCACAGCAGTCAGGATGGCCAGCATCAGAAAATCTACCAACAATAAATGCTGGAGAGGATGTGGAGAAAAAGGAACCCTCCTATACTGTTGGTGGGAATGTAAACTTATACAGTCATTAGGGAGAACAATATGAAAAAACTAGGAATAAATCTACCATATGGCCCAGCAACTCCACTACGGGGCATATACCCTGAGAAAATCATAATCAAAAAAGATACATGTACCCCAATGTTCATAGCAGCACTGTTTACAACAGCCAGGACGTGGAAACAACCTAGACATCCACTGACAGATGAATGGATAAGGAGGATGTGGTATATATACACAACGGAATATTACTCAGCCATAAAAAAGAACGAATTTAAGTCAGTTCTAGTGAGGCAGATGAACCTAGAGTTATACAGAGTGAAGTAAGTCAGAAAGAGAGAAACAAATCTGGTATATTAACCATATATATGGAATTTAGAAAAACGATATTGATGAACCTATTTTCAGGGAAGGAATGGAGACACAAATGTAGAGAATAGACTTGTGGACACAATAGCGGAGGGAGACAGTGGGGTGAATGGAGAAAGCAGCATCAACATACATAAACTATTAGGTTAAGATGGATAGCTGCTGAGAAGTTGCTGTGTGCCACAGGGAACCCAGTCTTGTGCTCTGTGATGACCTGGAGGGATGGGATGGGGGTGGGGGGTAGGGAGGCTAGAGAGGGAAGGGATGAAAGTATAATTATGGCTGTTTTGCATTGTTGTATAGCAGAAACCAACACAACATTGCAAAAAAACACCTTTTTTTAATTTAAATTAAAAAAATAGAAAAAATAAACAGGGCAAGCAATGTAAGTTTGATTTTTTTTTTCCTAGTAACTACAATAATGCTTTTCAACTAGAGCTCAAAGATAGCTAGGGAAGAGAAAGGGACAGGAAATGAAGATAAACCACAAAAACAGACAGAGGATGGAAATCATCTAAGCACTGTTAAGTGCTGCTGGTTAGCCAGAGCTACCCATTAAACCAGTGTTTCTCTATCTGGGGATTATCCTGACGATGAAAGAGGATTTACAGGTAAAATAGGAGCTGGAGAGAGAGGTGCTTCCACGGTAAGTGTGCCCGTCAGCTCTCTGCAGTCAGCTCTCTGCAGTGCTTCTAATACACACAGGGAACGGTGTATTGATAGGAATTTTTATTTTAAGCTACAATTGATCACTTCATTTTGTCATGATCTTTTTAAATTTCAGCACTGTTATTTCCCCCTCCCCGCTCCCCTCCGCCCCCCCCAAAAAAAAGCACAGGCAGGAATTCTCTACGTAGGTTGAAATAAACAGCAAAGTCTAGATCTCATTAATAAAAATATTCCACATCAAGCCTATGAACAACCACTTCAAAATATCATCTCTTGTACGCTTTGGGCCTCAGAATGAGTTGATCTTAAATTAAGGCCATTGCTTTAGACAACTTTGCTACTAGAATTTGAGTTCTTTGGGATTTTTCCGTGGATGGAAAAAAACAAAAGGAGAAATATTTTTTCTTGGCTCCAGGGAACACATGTACCCTGACTGGCATCTCACTCTGAGGCACTGCAAGCAAAAGCATTCAAATTTACAAGCTCTGATTTGCTGCTGTGGACAGTGCATAAGTGACACTGCTTCAAGTTTTAAGCACTGAAGAGGAGGACTTTTTTTCCTTGTAAACAGCAAATTTTCTGAAAGGAAATCTGGAAGATGGCTCACCGATTTTGAAAAGCAACATGAAGAAACCAAGTCCTTACCTTACAAAAGAACTTGATATGAGTCCAACAAATCCAACGGCAGCGCCCACGACAGCTGTTTTCCGACAACCAAATATGTCTGTGAAGACGCTGACAATCGGGCAGCAGAAGAAAATCATCCCCATGGAGAGAGAACTAACCCATGCTGCAAAAGAGGGGGAGATGGGGGACATTATGACACGGGGAATTCTAGTTGTTCTTATCCCATAGATAAGAATGTAAGACATATTGAGAAAAGTACCAGAGCAGGAAAGATATTACTCAGATTGATGAACGGGGGGAAGTTAGAATAAGTAACAAATCTGATCAAAGGGTTGGCAAGTACTCATCATAATTAGCAGAGCAATTATTTGTGTTTAGTGGAACTTCTGAAAAAAGTTTGTATCCTTAAATAAACCAAACAGTCTCCTGGGAGCTAATCTCTATCCTGATATCTATGGTTTTAAGCAACTTCTAATCTGTGGAAAGAAATCTGCCTTTAAAAATTGAGATATATTTAGGAACCCATGCCTAGGTGATCAAACTGCAAAGAAATGATGACCACCAAACTCAACAGTGGTGAAACTTGAAGAAAAGAAGTTATAATCATATGGACACAGTAGTTAAGAATCAAACACCTGCCTAGAGTCCGGGCTTTGTGCTTTTGTTAAAGGAATCAAATCCACACAGGCAATTTGTTGACCTACATAATAGTTACTGTATATTCACTTTATTCATAAAGCCATACACACACTTTATCTTCTTTTTTGAAAGTATGTTATCATTCACAATAGAAAAAATTTAAGAATCAGGTCATAATTTCCTGTTCTGATACTGTAAAGACAAAAACAATAGGAAAGCAAGAGAGAGACATGCTGAATACAAATGATCATAAATTTGTGCCAAAGAAATGAGTGATCTTGTAAGACACTGAGTCTGTAAATTCTTAAAAGGTATAATGAACTAGTAAGCCCTAAGTGAACATGAGCTATAAAACAAACAAATCCCTCAAGTCCCCAGCTCTGGAACTATCCAACAAATTCTTTGGCAAGTCATTTCCTCTGAGTCTGTTTTCTCACCTTGAGAGGGGATTGAACACAGATCTTCCAGAATTATTAAAGATTAGAGAAAATGTGTCTAAACCTCCACATCTAGCACAGAGTGCTTAATAATGCAGAGTCTTAACAACAACAACAAATTCTTATAAAATGAAATGATCTCCAGCATTCCACCCAGCTCTGACAGCCTGCTAGTAAATCACTCTATTTCCTTAGCAAAGGAAGTTAAGTCCAGACAGACCCTGTACAAATGACTATTTGCTAATAATGGTATCCAAATGGAGCTTCATCAGACTAACAATTTCATTTAATTCTTTGCCTTCTTACATTTTAAATTATTTTTTAATTATGTATATTTGATCAGCCATAGTTTCCTTCCTTTCTTCCCTTACCAGAAAGGATACAAAACACAATGAAGAGACTGTACAAACAATTCAGGCTTAGCTTAGGTGTTGGTGGGAGGGATTCAGAAGTGGACAGGAGAGAGGTGATGGGCCAGATATTAGCATAACCACAGCCCCAGATGCACCCGCTCAAGGAGAGTATGACTTTTTCAGTACATGTTATATACAAATGTTACTGATTTTTAATCATTTAATCTCATTCAAAAAAAATTTAGTCATCTGTCATGTTGATGAAACAACCTAAACCAGTCTAGTCAAACTAGAAGAACAGCATCCTAACCTTTATTTTTGTATGAAGGTACTTGACAATTAAGTGAAATGCAAACACTAAACAGGAAATCACATTAAGAAATCCAAGAGCAAATACTTATCTTGCACTAATGTTCAAAGAAGTCAAGGCATGTTTCAAGAAGAAAAACAAGTCTTTATGCATTATCTAGATGTTGGTCTCCTGTAACACCAAATGTGAAAATTTTTTACAGAATCTTATGTCCACTGAACAAGCACTAATTGCAAGTTATAATCAAATACAACTTCACTTTTGTCTCGACTATCGTCTTAAAATGCACACATGGAGAAAATGTTCCCCTGCCACTGCATGAACACTTCAGCAGGCCCACATGATCCTTGTAGCCAGTGCTGAGGAACAGAAAGGCCTCAGTTGCTTTAGGTTACAAACTAACCTTCACTAGGTAATCAAATCTTTTTTACTTTGGAGGAGAGGAAGATCAGCTTTGTCTCTTTTCCGTGCCCCTTCTTCCCCTCCCTAGCTATTGTTCTCTCCAAAGGGTGGGCGGGCATGAGACAGAGGGCTGCTCAGAGACAAGGCAAGGAGACTCTTACTTAACAGGTCCTGCCAAAAGGCCTGAATGGTGATGTCCGAAGCGGACGCTTTCCCTCAGCTGCACTTCCATGGGTTCTTCCAAGTCTCACCTCAGAGTTCCTTCTGGCTACAGCTCCACAGACAAGGACAGTTCATTCTCCTCCTGGCTTTCTGGCTGTCACTTAAAAGACTCACTGTTGGAGCCTCGTTGCCCTTCTAGACGGTTTATTTGGGCAGGGATCAAAACAGCTCCTCTCTCTTCCACTCAGCCTGCCTCTGCTCTGCAGGAAATATTCATGTTTCCTCTGCCCTGACAAACACTGGAGTGTGGGCAAATTCCACACAGCCCTCCTCTTGCTGTGGGAGCAGTCGGCCAGCTGCAGTTCTCTCCTTGTTGGATTCCTCACGGGATTCAGACCTCAGTCCTCTGTATCCCCTAACTGAAGAGCTTTTTTTTTTTTTTTTTTTTTGACGAGAATTCTTTAAACCTCTAAGTAGTCCCTCTAAAAGCTCCTCTCACTAGGTTATCAAATGAGAGTGTACCCCAACTTCTCCCATGAGGGGTGGGGTGGAAGGAAGCCACAGCATAATTTCATAAAAGAATCTTCACAAAATGCTCTTCCTTGACCCATAAATATCCTTCTGGATTTTAGAGCCTCTAACTGATCCTTGAACATGAACTATCCCACTTTTGAATTTCACACTTCTGTACCTTAATGCCTCAGCTAAATTCCCAACATCATTTTTTTTTTGGCTGCACTGCACAGCTTGAGGGATCTTCGTTCCCCTACAATGGAAGCAGGGGAATCCTAACCACTGGACTACCAGGGAATTGAAGAAATTCTCTTTTTAGAAAATTTTTATTGGAGTATAGTTGATTTATAATGTTGTGTTAGTTTTAGACATATAGCAAAGTGAGTCAGTTATACATATACATATATTCACTTTTTTTTTTTAGATTCTTTTCCCATATAGGCCATTAGAGAATACTGGGTAGAGGTCTCTGTGCTACACAGCAGGTTCTTATCAGTTATCTAGTTTATATACAGCAGTGTATATATGTCAGTCCCAATCTGCCGATTTATCCCCCCACCCCCTGGTAATCATAAGTTTGTTTTCCACATCCATGACTCTATTTTTGTTTCATAAATAAGTGCATTTATACTCTTCTTTTATATTCCACATATAAGTGATATCATATGGTATTTGTCTCTCTGTATCTGACTTACTTCACTCAGGATAATAATCTCAAGGTAAATCCAAGTCACTGCAAATGACATTATTTCATTCTTTTTATGGCTGAGTAATATTGCATTGTATATATGTACCATATCTTCTTTAACCATTTCTCTGTTGATGGACATCTAGGTTGCTTCCATGCCCTGGCTATTGTAAACAGTGCTGCAGGGAGCACTGGGGTGTGTGTATCTTTTCAGATTATGGTTTTCTCTGGGTATATGCCCAGGAGTGCGATTGTTGGGTCATGTGGTAGTTCTATTTTTAGCTTTTTAAGGAAGCCCCATACAACATACTGTTCTCCATAGTGATTGTACCAATTGACCTTCCCACCAACAGTGTAGGAGAGTTCCCTTTCCTACACATGCTCTCCAGCATTTACTGTTTGTAGATTTCTGATAATGGCCATTCTGACTGCTGTGAGGTAATACCTCATTGTAGTTCTGATTTGCATTTCTCTAATAGTGATGTTGAGCACCTTTTCATGTACTTTCTGGCTATCCATGTGTCTTCTTTGGAGAAATGTCTATTTAGATCTTCTGCTCATTTTTTAATTGGGTTGTTTTTTTGATATTCAGCTACATGAGCTCTTTGCATATTTTGGAGATTAGTCCCTTGTCGGTTGCTTTGTTTGAAATATTTTCTCCTATTCTGAGGGCTGCCTTATTGTTTTGTTTATGGTTTCCTTTGCTATGCAAAAGCTTTTAAGTTTAATTAGATCCCACTTGTTTATTTTTACTTTTATTTTCATTATTCTGGGAGGTAGATCAAAAAAGATCTTGTCAAAGAGTGTTCTGTCTATGTTCTTCTCTAAGAGCTCAATAGTGTCCGGTCCTACATTTAGGTCTTTAACCCCTTTTTGAGCTTATTTTTGTGTGTGGTTTTAGGAAGTGTTTTAATTTCATTCTTTTACATGTTCAGTTCAGTTCAGTCGCTCAGTTGTGTCCGACTCTTTGCGACCCCCTGAATCGCAGCACACCAGGCCTCCCTATCCATCACCAACTCCCGGAGTCCACCCAAACCCATGTCCATAGAGTCAGTGATGCCATCCAACTATCTCATCCTCTGTCATCCCCTTCTCCTCCTGCCCCCAATCCTTCCCAGCATTAGGGTCTTTTCCAGTGAGTCAACTCTTCGCATGAGGTAGCCAAAGTATTGGACTTTCAGCTTCAACATCAGTCCTTCCAATGAACAGCTAGGACTGATATCCTTTAGGATGGACTGGTTGGATCTTCTTGCTGTCCAAGGAACTCTCAAGAGTCTTCTCCAACACCACAGTTCAAAAGCATCAATTCTTTGGTGCTCAGCTTTCTTCACTGTCCAACTCACATCCATAGATGACCACTGGAAAAACCATAGCCTTGACTAGACGGACCTTTGTTGGCAAAGTAATGTCTCTGCTTTTAAATATGCTATCTAGGTTGGTCATAACTTTCCTTCCAAGGAGTAAGCGTCTTTTAATTTCATGGCTGCAATCACCATCTGCAGTGATTTTGGAGCCCAAAAAAATAAAGTCTGACACTGTTTCCCCATCTATTTCCCATGAAGTGATGGGACCGGATGCCATGATCTTAGTTTTCTGAATGTTGAGCTTTAAGCCAACTTTTTCACTCTCGTCTTTCACTTTCATCAAGAGGCTCTTTAGTTCTTCTTCACTTTTTGCCATAAGGGTGGTGTCATCTGCGTATCTGAGGTTATTGATATTTCTCCCAGCAATCTTGATTCCAGCTTGTGTTTCTTCCAGCCCAGCATTTCTCATGATGTAACTGTCCTGTTTTCCCAGCACCACGTACTGAAGAGACTGTCTTTTTCCCATTGTATATTCCTGCCTCTGTCATAGATTACGTGACCAAAAATATTAATTCTTGAATGAACCTATTACTTGGCACAGTTTTTGTAAAATTTTAACATGGCATAACAAAGAATCTAAGGTTTTACAAATTATGCTATACACCATAAAAATAAAAGAGCCTGTTGTTTACTTCTGACCCTTCCAAGTGTGACTATGATTTCTATTAATAATAGAAACTGAGAAACTGAAAGACACAGTCACTCTATTCAGCATGGTAAAATTTTGTTTAAAAAATGCAAACTAGCCCTAATCCCTCCATGTAATTTGATCAAACATCCACACTGGGTTTCCTAATACTGTTGAAGAGCAAATATTTTCCAATGGAAGAGACACTATTTAAAATATAGAATAACAACAATCTCTCCATTCCAAGTAAAAGTGCCTATTATGTATGCTCTCGGCACTATCATAGGCTCCTGAGAAGATTAAAACAACTAAAATATTTTTCTATCTTCCAATAATTTCCATCTAGTAATATACATATGGAAATAGAGGTCCAACCAGAACACCATGTAGAAAGTGCTAAATGTCTTAAGAGATCTAGATTTCAAAAAATGTATAATAAAGAAGGGATTAAAAATCTCCTGAAAATTTACCAGCTTAGAATCCCTAATCAGCAAAGCTTGTTACATACTGCTGTATCTTCTTATCTGCAATACTGTTTTGAAAATGTATGTAGAATATGTTAGTAATAAAATTCAGATATTTTAAAATGCTAATGACTTCACAGTAGACCTGTTTGGCATTAATAGTATTTCTCAATGAACTGTACCTTTATATATTTACTGTTGTTGTAGAGTGGCATACCTATGTAGGTAATGAATTGATTTTGAGGTTGTTGGCACTTCTATAGGATTCAAGTTAGCTATTACATAATGTCCATTTTCCCTTAAAAAAAAAAAAAAACAAGAAAGAAAGGAAGACTTTAGAGTGTGTTTGTATACTCTTATTTGAATGTGTGTGTTTGATGTTAACAGAGAGAAACATCCAAAAAAAAGACCAGGTAGGAAAATCTTTTTTATAAAGTAACAATCAATGTGGTTAAGCATAAATACAAATTCAATTCAAATACTGTGTAACTGTTAGCAGTTATAGTAAGGCAACCATAAAAGTACAAATTAAATACAAATTTTAAAAAACAATAAATTATAAACTATATATATAACTATATGTAATATATAGTTATATATAATAAATATTATAAATAATATTATATATAACAATATATATTATAAGATATATAAAAAAGTAACAATCAGCTTTCCAGTTTCCCCATCCAGACTCTCTTTGTTTTCTACTTCATACTAAGAACAAATCCTCATCTTTCAGCACAGCCAAGGAAAATGCAAATCACTCGGAAGAAGTGGTTAGGTTTAATATTTAAAAAGAGTTCCCTGCATATTAAGTAAAACAAAAATGTTATAATTATGTGGATGTAAATGACTACAAGGACAAAATGTTTACAATTGAAAACACCCAAGGGGAAGATTTACTGTAGTTAGTTGAAGGCTGATAAATACTCTTTCGCCCTGTTTTGAGAGCTCCAACCCCCATTTCCACTTGATCTTGGCCTTTTTCACGACAGCTTTGCTCTATAACAGAACATTGGTCTAATAGCCTCAAATAAACATCTAAATATTATTTAACAAAGTTCCAATGACTTTTGGAGCGTAGTGTTATCTGGCAACTACACAAAAATTCAGAAATAAGTAAACTGTACTTGATTTGACCATTTTATTGCCAATCGAAAGGTTATTTGGTAACAATATTTCACTTAGGAGTGGTTTTGAAGTTATTTGCTATCAACTTCTGTTAATGGCAGCTGACTGAAGTGGTCAAGTAAGTCCTCTTACAGATAGTAACTGTGTTGGGGGAAAAAAAATTATTTAAACACACTGGGAAATGTTTTAAAACAGACAGAAGTTGGAGGAGTTTTCTTCCCTGGTGGCTCAGACCGAAAAGAACTTGCCTGCAATGTGGGAGACCAGGTTCAATCCTTGGGTTGGGAAGATTCCCTGGAGAAGGAAATGACAACCCACTCCAGCATTCTTGCCTGGAAAATCCCATGGACAGAGAAGCCTGGCGGGCTACAGTCCATGGCGTCGCAGAGTCGGACACGACTGAGCGACTAACACTTCCTTTTCCCTTTTACACTTGGAGAAGGTGAATCTGGAAGAAATAAAAATTACCAGTTTGTGGGCCTTCTTGAAGATCAACAAACTACGCAGACACTGGGTGGACTAGTAAGGGGCCAGACTAAAGAAAAGCAACAGCTGGAGGGGGAGAAAAAAAGCAACAGTTGGAAACTATATGAACTGAACAGAGATATCAGCTGCTACATACCACAGACAGACAGACTTTGCAGTTTGAGAAAAGGCAAAGTAACTGCCTCCTAGGAACAAAAACTCAATAATACTTGGAAAAACACAATGGAATCAGAGTTGTTTCAAATATTATCTACAATGTTCAAGTATTCAATCTAAAATTATCAGACATGCAAAGAAACAGATAATAAATATAAATTGACTCTGAATGGACTCAGATGTTGAATTCAGAAAACAAAAACTACAAAATGTCTATTATATTAGAAGTATTGATATTAATGGATAATACTTTAAAAGTAAAATACAGAATCACTGAGTGAAGAGATAGGGAATCTCAACAGTGAAATGTAAACCACAAGAAAATGGACATTTTAGGGGCGAAAAGTACAATAGCTGAAAAAATGCATTATGATAGACTCATACATAAGAACGAATCAGGAATTTGAAGACAAAAATTACCTAATATAAGAAAAGAGAAAAATAATACTGAAGGAGAATGAGCAAAGTCTCAGAGATCTTAGAATGGAAATCTAGGGAGATTTCCACTACAAGAAATCTTAAAGAAAGTTCCACAGACTGAAGGGAAAAGATACCAGTTGACAACTTAGGTCCAAAGGAAGGACTGAAACATAAAAACACACACAACACACTGCTTTCTCATATTTCTTTATAAGATATATGACTATTTAAAACAAAAATTATACAATGTATGTGCAGGAGTGCTTAGTTGCTTCAGTCATGTCTGACTCTGTGACCCCACAGACTGCAGCCCACCAGGCTCCTCTGTCCACAGAATTTTCCAGACAAGAATACTGTGGATTGCCATTTCCTCCTCCAGGGGATCATCCTGACCCAGGGATCGAACCCACATCTCCCATGGCTTCTGCACTGGCAGGCAGATTCTTTACCACTGAGCCACCTGGAATAGATGTATTATAATACAACTATAATACATATATGATACATATATTATATATGATAAGAGCACTAAAGATGGAAGTAAATGAAAATACACTACCACAAGATTCCTATATTTTATCTGAAGCAATTCCATATCAACTTAAAATACACTGAGATATATGTTGTAATCCCTAAAGATAGCACTTTTTTAAAAATGCAGAAATACAGCTTGAAAGCCAATAGAGAAATTAAAATTGATTACTAAAAATTACTTATTTAATGTAAAGGAAGGCAGAAGTGAAAGAAGAGAACAAGAGGCAGATGAGACAAATAAAACCAAATAACAAAATGTCAGACCTAAATATGACCATATCAGTAATGATATTAAAGAAAAATAAAGACTCCAAGCACATGACAAAGACTGTCTAACTGGATTAAAAAACAAATCAAGAATCACTTATATTCTGTTTAAAGACATGCACTTGAAATACAAATACACAAATAACTTGGAAATAAAAAAGATGGGAAAAGATATGCCATGAACTAATAACCCTAAGAAGACTGGAATGGCTGTACCAATACCAGACAAAACAGACTTCAAGGCAAGTAGTGTTACTAGAAATAAAGAGGGATTCTAATGATAAAAGTCTCAACACATCAGGAAGATATAACTATGACAAACCTATGTACACCTAATATAACAGAGCTTCAGAAACACAAGAAGGAAATTTGATCTCTACTTTACACCATATTTTTACTTACCTCAAAATGAATCATAAAAATGAAATTTGAAACTGAAAAGTATAAAACTTCTAGGAAAAAACATTGGAGAAAATCATTGTGACCTTGGGTTAGGCAAAGATTTCTTAGACACAACATCAAAAACATAATCCATAGAAAAAACTTCACTTCAGCAAAATTAAGAATTACTATTTGAAAGACACTTTTAAGAGCATGAAAAGGCAAGCCATAAACTGGGAGGAAAGACTGGCAAGTTATATATCTTACAAAAAAAAAAACAAACCTGCACCCAGATTATAGAAACAATCCTCAAAACTCAATAAAAACCAAGCAACCCAATTTAAAAACAGGTAAAAAAGATTTGAACAATCTCTTCACAAAAGATATACAAATGGAAAATACTCATTTTTGAAAAGATGCTCAACATCATTAGCCATGAGGAAAATATAAATTAGAACAATGAAAAAACCACACACACCTATTCAAATGGCTAAAATGGCTAATCATACCAAGTGTTGGTAAGGATGTAAGGATGTCATACGCTGCTACTGGCAATTTAAAATTGGACAACCATTTTGGAAAACTGAGTAGGAACTTTTTTTCAGCTAAATACATCCCTATTATATGATCCAGCCATTCCACTCCCAGGTATTTACCTAAGCGAAACAAGAGCATATGTCCATACAAAACTTGTGTACAGATGGTTATAGCTGTCTTATTTCTAATAGTGAAAAACTGCAGAGTCCAAATATTCAGAAATAAAGTGACTGGATAAACAAATTATGGTATGTTCATATAATGGACATGTGTGCTCAGTCGCTTCAGGGGTGTCCGACCGTTTGCAACCCCATGGATTGTAGCCCAGCAGGCTCCTCTGTCCATGGAGATTCTCCAGGCAAGAATACTGGAGTGGGTTGCCACGCCCTCCTCCAGGGGATCTTCCCCACCCAGGGATCAAACCCTCATCTCTTATGTCTCCTGCACTGGCAGGCATGTTCTTTACCACTAGTATCACCTGAGGAGCCCACATAATGGAATACTACACAGCAAAATTCAGGAGTGAACTACTGATAAATACAACAACATAGATGAATACCAAAATACTCATACACAGTGAAAAAAAGACAAAAAAGGAATATATAAAGCATGATTCCATTTATTAAAAGTTTCCTAAAAATATAAGGCAACATACACAACAGGAAGCGTATCAGTGTTCACCTCGTTGTGGAGAGAGATACGGAGGGAGGGATTGTCAAAGACACAAAGAAACCTGAGTGCGATGGACATGTTCATTACCTGGACTGTGGTGGTTGTCTCCCTGGTGTATACATATGACAAAACTCATCAAATCACTTACTTTATTTCATATAATACAGCTTATTTCATGTCAATTATACAATAATGTTGCTTAAAAAAAAATAAGACACAGATGTATAGAACAGTCTTTTGGACTCTGAGGGAGAGGGCGAGGGTGGGATGATTTGGGAGAATGGCACTGGAATATGTATATTATCACATGGGAAATGGATCGCCAGTCCAGGTTCGATGCATGACACAGGGTGCTCGGGGCTGGTGCGCTGGGATGGCCCAGAGGGACAGGATGGGGAAGGAGGTGGGAGGGGGGTTCAGGATGGGGAACACATGTACACCCGTGGCCGATCCATGTCAATGTATGGCAAAACCACTACAATACTGTAAAGCAATTAGCCTCCAATTAAAATAAACAAACAAACAAAAAAAGTGAGATTTGAAAAAAAAAAGAAGAGAAACCCTGTATTTATATGAGATGGTAGATGTTCACTCAACTTAATTGTGATCATAATTTCATAATGTATGTAAGTCAAGTAATTATTCTGTATAATCTTATAACTGACACGTAACACTGTACATTTCAATAAAATTGGAAGGAGCAAATATAAACCTATATGGAGGTTTTCAATAACAACAACAAAAAATAGATGTCATAAAAAACAAACACACAAAACAAAACTGACAGAACTAAAGGGAGAATTAGACAAACCCACAGTCACAGTTGTATATTTAAGCACATCACTCTCAGTAATTAATAGAACAGGAAGACCAAAATATAAACGTCTGGATGACAACATCAAGCAGCTTAACTGACATTTACAGAACACTATATCCAACACCAACTGCAGAAAGCTGTTTGCTCTGCCAGCGAAATTTTTAATCACTGATGAGGGTAGAGTGGGGTGGGGAAAGATGGAAGGAGAACTAACACACACAAAATGCCACTTAATCCATGGGTAGCGCCTGCATAAAACTGTCATCAGATTCTCAGGCAACACTGTGAGGTATTATGTTCATTTTAAAGATGGGGAAAAAACAGATTAGAGGTATTTAGCAACTTGCCAAGGTTATTTATGCAACTCTGGTGAGATTCCAGGTGGAAAAAGGAATAAGAAAACATGCCCAAAGTCCTTCATTAAAACACATCCACCAGACTTCCCTGGTGCACAGTGGGTAAGAATCAGCCTGCCAAAGCAGGGGACACGGGTTTGATCCCTGGTCTGGGAAGCTTCCACGTGCCGTGGAACAACTAAGCTCACACACCACAACTCCTGAGCCCATGCTGTAGAGCCTGTAAACTGCAACTACTGAAGCCTGCATGCTCTAGGGCCCAGGAGCCACAGCTAATGAGCCCCTATGCCGGGACTATGGAAGCCCACTTGCTGTAGAGCCAGCAAACCCAACTACTGAACCTGCGTGATGCAGCTCCTGAAGCCTGTGCACCTGGAGCCTGTGCTCCACAACAAGAGAAGCCACAACAATGAGAAGCCCACCCACCACAACAAAGAGTAGCCCCTACAACTAGAGAAAGCCTGTGGTGCACAGTAACAAAGACCCAGTGCATCCAAAATAAATATAAAAAAAAAAAAATCCACCAGAGAAAAAGGAACCCTCCTACACTGTTGGTGGGGATGTAAATTGGTGCAGCCACGGTGGAGAACAGTATTGTTGCTGTTCAGTCACTCAGTCATATCCAACTCTTTGCACACCAGGCTTCCCTGTCCTTCATTATCTCCCAGAGTTTGCTCCAACTCATGTCCATTGAGGTGGTGATGCCATCCAACCATCTCATCCTCTGTCGCCCCATTCTCCTCCTGCCCTCAACCAGAACAGTATGGAGGTTGCTTAACAAATGAAAAACAGAATTGACATATAATCCAGCAATCTTACTCCTGGCATGTATCTGGAAAAACAAAAACTCTTAATTGGAAAATGCACCCCAATGATCACAACAGCACTATTTACAATAGCCAAGACATAGAAGCAATCTAAGTATCCACTGACAGATGGGTAATTAAAAAGATGTGGTGTCTATATATACAATGGAATACTATTCAGCCATAAAAACTGAAATAATGCCATTTGCAGCAACACAGATAGAATCTCTGGGTGAAGTAAGTCAGAAAGAGAAAGACAAATATTAAGTACCATAAGATATCACTTATGTGTGGAGTCTAAAATATGATACAAACAAATTTATTTACAAAACAGAAACACTCACAGACATAGAAAACAAACATGGTTATAAAAAGGGAAATGGGGTAGGGGGGGGATAAATTAGGAGTTTGGGATTATCAGATATAAACTACTATATATAAAATAAACAGTAAGGGCCTACTATACAAACCAGGGAACTTTATTCAATATCCTGTAATAAACCATAATGAAAAACAATATGAAATATATATACTTGAATATATATATATATATATATCTCAATCACTTCACTATACACCAGAAACTAACACCTTATATACTTTGATTTTTAAAACAATTAATTAAATAGCAAAGAAATGAAAGAATATGAAAGCAATATAAAAGATTAACAAAACTAAAAGCTGGTTCTTTGGAAAGATAAACACAATTGACAAAACTTTAGCTAGACTAACCAAAAAAAAAAAAAAAAGACAGGAAATGGCACCCCACTCCAGTACTCTTGCCTGGAAAATCTCTTGCCTGGTAGGCTATAGTCCATGGGGTCCCATCGAGTCAGACACGACTGAGCAACTTCACTTTCACTTTTCACTTTCATGCATTGGAGAAGGAAATGGCAACCCACTCCAGTGTTCTTGCCTGGAGAATCCCAGAGACGGGGAAGCCTGGTGGGCTGCCGTCTATGGGGTTGCACAGAGTCAGACACGACTGGAGCAACTTAGCAGCAGCAGCAGCAAATGAGTAATATTGAAAATGTATATGTACAGCATGGTAACTATCAGTTAACAGTACTATATTGTACACTTGGAAGTTGCTATGAGCATAAATCCTAAAATGCTTACCACAAAAAATAAAGTTGCAACCATGTGAGGTGATAGATGTGTTAACCTATTTGTGGTAATCATTTCACACTATGAATGTATATAAAATAAACACA
Organism: Okapia johnstoni; assembly: GCA_024291935.2. Classification (NCBI taxonomy): domain Eukaryota; kingdom Metazoa; phylum Chordata; class Mammalia; order Artiodactyla; family Giraffidae; genus Okapia; species Okapia johnstoni. The sequence goes on along the minus strand of CM044317.1, from coordinate 58,530,291 downwards.
CTGTACCCTCAAAAAAAAAACAAACAACCCACCAGGTACCATATTTGATGCTGATAAAAACCTATCCCATCCTGGAGAAGCTCACAATCTAACTTAATTATGGTCTTCTCCAGATATATGACCAGGAGTAGGACTGCAGGATCATATGGTAGCTCTATTTTTAGTTTTTTAAGGAACCACCACACTGTTCTCCCTAGTTGCTGTACTAATTTACATTCCCAGCAACAGTGTAGGAGGGTTCCCTTTTCTCCACACTCTCTCCAGCAATTATTCTTTGTAGACTTTTTGATGATGGCCATTCTGACTGGTGTGAAGTGATATCTCATTGTAGTTTTGATAGAAATCTTTCTCTCTTGCTCACAGCACTGAAGGAAAGAAAGAATTGTCTCAGCCAAATCAAAATTATCTCTGCCATTCTGTTTAATTTCAAAATCAGACAGCTATTGAAAGGACAACAGTGAAAAAGTAGACAGGTAACCAAGTAAGGCCTAAAATGTGTATGATGATACGAGCTAGAGCCGCATAAGAGGGACCCCTGCCCTGGTCCCCCCCATCAAATGGCACTGATACAGTGAGACTCATAACCCTGAACAGTCTTCCTTGTTCAGGCTTCAGAGAAGCACATCTCCACACCTGCTGTCCTATGTCCAGGAAGCGAAAGGAGATTCCACCTAAACGTCATGAAGTAAGCTGTGGCTGTGCCACTGCCAAACTCAGACTGGCACCAGAGAGGCCTTAGATGCCTGCAGAGTAGGAGCAGGAGAAGCACTCAGCTGAGGTAAAAGAAAAGCAAAATCCTTCCTCTTAGAGAGCCCCAACACAATCGATTCTTTCATAATGAAGCGTTACTTCAAAGCAGTGTTGAGTGTTCATTTCCTATGCTATTCATGGTTCTGGTGTACTAAACTGCATGGTTGTTGTAACTATCAGTGAATACACACACACACTGGTGAATCTGTAATATGAATGACACATGACACTGCTTACACAGGGAATTAACAGACACTGAGCACTGGAACATTTCTGATTTTATTAAACTATTTAATAAGACTAATAAATTTCAAAAATAAATCAAATTCAGCTATAAACAGTTCGTATTTCAAAATTAAAATTCTTGATATTCTGTATTTTTCCTTTTGATTTTTTCTCTCATGTAACAATTTTAAAGAGATATAATTCACACATCATAAAATTAGATCTCTTATAAAAGTCAGTGGTGTTCAATATATTCACAAAGTTATGCAACCATCATCATCCAATTACAGACCATGTTCCTCACCCCAAACAGAAACCGTGTACCCACTAGTAGTCACTCCCATTCCTTCTTCCCCAGAGCCCCTGGTGACCACTAATCTGCTTTCTGTCTCTATAGAATTGCCTATGCCATTATTCTTGCCTGGAGAATTCCACGGACAGAGGAGCCTGAAGGGCCACAGTCCATGGGGTTGCAAAGAGTCAGACATGACTGAGAAATTTTTCATCATTCTGGACATAAGGGATTACCAGGTGGCGCTAGTGGTAAAGGATCTGCCTGCCAATGCAGGAGACTTAAGAGATGCAGGTTGGATCCCTGGGTCGGGAAGATCCCCTGGAGGAGGGCATGGCAATCCACTCCAGCGTTCTTGCCTGGAGAATTCCATGGACAGAGGAGCCTGGCAGGCTATGGTCCATAGGGTCACAGAGTCAGACATGACTCAAGCAACTTAGCACGCACACATTCTGTATGTAAAACATGTTTCCTTTTTTTTTTTTAATTTTTTAATTGAAGGATAATTGCTTTACAGAACTTTGTTGTTTTCTGTCACAACTCAACCTGAACCAGCCATAGGTATACATATATCCTCTCCCTTTTGAACCTCCCTCCTATCTCCCTCCCCTTTCCACCCCTCTAGGTTGATATAGAGCCCCTGTTTGAGTTTCCTGAGACATACAGCAAATTCCCGTTGGCTATCTATTTTACATATGGTAATGTAAGCTTTCATGTTACTCTCTCCACACATCTCACCCTCTCCTCCCCTCTCCCCATGTCCATAAGTTTATTCTCTACGTCTGTTTCTCCATCCATGCTTCCATTTTTGTCTAGCTTCTTTCATTTAGTATAATGTTTTCAAAGTTCATCCAGTTTGTAGAATATGTTAGTACTTTGTTCCTTTTTGTGACTGAGTAACATTTCATTTATGAATATACCACGTCTCATTTATCCATTCATTCACTGATAGACACCTAGACTGTTTCCTCTTTTCAGTTATTATGAACAGCACTACTGTGAATATTTGTGTACAAAGTTCTACGGGCACATATATTTTCTTTTATTTTTTCCTTTTCTTACTGTGCTTCTGATGTCATAGCTTGGAAATCACTGCCTTATCCAAGGTCATGAAGATTTATGCCTATGTGTTCTTCTGATAGTTTTACAGTTTCAGCTTTTTAAGTCCTTAATCCATTTTTAATTAATTTGTGTATACGGTATGAGATAATGAGTCCATATTCATTCTTAATGTGGCTGTCCAGTTGTTTCAACACCATTAGTTAAGACTATCCTATCCCCCACTGAATTGTTTTGGCTTGCTTCGTCTTAATAATTTTTAATATTTAGGACAAAAATCATACCATCTTAAAAACAAAATTTTATTTTTTAGTTTTACTTACGTAACTGTTACACAATAAATTGCACATAAAGTGTCCAGTGAGAAGCTCTGGCATGTGTATATGTTCATGCAACCACTTCTACAATCAAGACAATGAAAATTTCTATCACTCAAAAAGTTTCTTCATGCCCCTCTGTAATTCTTCCCTCCTGTCACTTCTCAAACAACACTGATTCATTTCCTGTCACTGCAGATTAGTTTTTAGACTTTAACATAACTGTAAACATACAATATCTACTTTAGTTTATACTTTTACATTTATTATTTATTTTTTGGCCACACCATAAGGTATGTGGGATCTTAGTTCTGCAACCAGGGATCGAACCCGTGCTCCCTGCAGTAACAGTGCTGAGTCCTAACAACTGGACAACCAGAGAATTCCTACATTTACTTTTCTTTTTGGTTGCACTTGGGTCTTTGTTGCTGCACAAGGGCTTTCTCTAGCTGCAGTGAGCGGGGGCTACTCTTCATTGCTGTGTGTGGGCTTCTCACTGCGGTGGCCCCTCCTGTTATAGAGCACAAGCTCTAGGCACTCGGGCTTCAATAGTTGCGGCACTTGAGTTCAGTAGTTGCGGCACATGGGCTTAGCTGCTCCTCAGCAATGTGGAATCTTTCCAAACCAGGGATGGAACCCATGTCCCCTGCATCAGCAGGCGGACTCCCAACCACTCTACCACCTCTACATTTACTTTAATTTACATCTTTGTAGAAAATTATTCAAAGAGTATAGTTTGAATACATTATTTTTTAATCCTTAAATCATCCTAAGACTAGGTCTTGTTACTAGTACACCAAAATATCTTGATAACAGTGGTTTTGCTGAAATGAGGTAAATAATTTTATAGAATAATTACATAGTAAGTTTTGAATATCTGTCTTTTAGTTTATTACTCCTCCAAACATCACAGGTCTATCAAAAGAAAACACTGTAAATAATGACTGAATTGACTGAATTCAATTATTTTTGATATTTTGCTTTCAGATATTTAAAGCCACAACTTTACATATTTCCTAGTTTTGTTGCTATGAAGGTTGTCAAGGTACAGCGCATATCTTAACCATTTTCAGACATATGGTATGTAGGACTCCATTGGTACTTTAGAAACAGGCTGGCTTGGCAACATTCTGTTTCTTCATAAGAGTGTTTATAATTATCTTTCAAAATACACAGGCAAGCTTTTGCTCTTTTCTATACACAGGTTCCTTTGTGGCTCAGCTGGTAAAGAATCTGCCTGCAATGCGGGAGATCTGGGTTCGATCCCTGGGTTGGGAAGATCCCCTGGAGAAGGGAAATAACTCCGGTTATTCTGGCCTGGAGAATTCCATGGACTGTGTAGTGAATGGGGTCGCAAAGAGTCGGACACAACTGAGCGACTTTCACTTATACATAGGTTGTATCTCACAGTAAAAGAGGAAAGGAAAAGGAAAAAGTATCTCAGAAGGTCACAACACTGATGAACACTATACATCCTGGTGAACTTCCCTGGATGGTTCAGTGGTTAAGATTCAGTGCTTCCACTGCAGGGCGCGAGGGTTTGATCCCTGATCAGGGAACTAAGACCCCTATACTGTGCAGCATGCAGCCAAAGGGGAAAAAAAAGAATGGGTGGAGTCACTATGTTCACTTTGTTTACATATGAATTCAGCTTTTGGAGGATTTGAACCAAACCTATAGCTCTCCAGGATGTCACTCGGAGGCAACCAGGAGGGGAGGGACCTTCTACACAGACCAACTCCAATACTATCAGAAGGGCTGGGAGAGAAACCAAGGGAAAGAACATCCAAGTAGCACTGCGACAGGCCAGGCACAGAGCCAAGGGCTTTCCACATACATATGTCATTTAATCCTTGCAGCAGCTCTGGCAGACAAGGACTATGGGCTCCATTTCACAGGGAGGAAAGCTAAAGCTCACAACGATTACTTCTCCAAAAAGCCACAGAGCTGGTTAGCAGAGTGCTGGCTCAGGGCCAGCTTGCTGAGGATTCATTCACCAAATACACCAAATTGATTGACTTGTCAATGACGGAAGAAAGATCTAGGAATTGGAAAAACAAGCAAACCATCAAGATGAATAAGATGACCAACCGAGGGGTTCAAAGACCAGATTCTAGTCTCAGCTCCTTGACATCACACACCTCCCTGCCTGATATACACTCCTGCTATCCTGTACTGCATTTATTCATTCATTCCAACTCTTACTAGGTAATAATTATTGGGGGAAAAAAAGCATTTATTTCACTTTATGCTTATATAATGTGTACTCAGCTGGTAAAGAATCCTCCTGCAATGCAGGAGACCCCAGTCCGATTCTTGGGTTGGGACAATCCTCTGGAGGAGGCCATTGCAATCCACTCCAGTATTCTTGCCTGGAGAATCCCCATGGACAGAGGAGCCCAGAAGGCTACAGTCCATGGGGCTCGCAAAGAGTTAGACACAACTGAGCTACGAAGCACACAATGTGTACTATATGCCAGGTAGTTCTAAGTGTTATTTTTAACTATTAATCCATTTAATCCTCATAACAACCCTATGAGGAAGGCACCATTAGGATAACCCTTTTACCTAAGGAAACCAAGGAACAGAGAAATTAATTTGCCTCAAATTGTGTGTATGTGAAAGTCGCTCAGTCATGTCCAACTCTTTGTGACCCCATGGACTATACAGTCCATGGAATTCTCTAGGCCAGAATACTGAAGTGGGTAGTCATTCCCTTCTCCAGGGGATCTTCCCAACCCAGGGGTCAAATCCAGGTCCCCCGCATTGCAGGTGGATTCTTTACCATCTGACCCACTAGGGAAGCACAAGAATAATGGAATGGATAGCCTATCCCTTCTCCAGCAGATCTTCCTGACTCAGGAATGGAACTGGGGTCTCCTGCATTGCAGGCAAATTCTTTACCAGCTGAGCTACTAGGGAAGCCCTAAGATTACACAGCTAGTAAGTAACCTAGTCAGGATTCAAACACAAGCAGTTGGATTGCACTCTTAACCACTATACATTGCTACCTATTAAAAACCATATTATCCTGAAAAACAAAACAGAAACAAGATTTTTGCACCAGATTATCCTGGTGGGAAAAGCTACTCTATTATCCTAGAGGACTCAAAACAGAGATAGGCAGGTGGCAGCATGGATGATGGCTAAATGGAACTCAAGTCTGGAGCCGGTGGATAAGGGTGCACTGGCAGAAGGAGAGGTCAACAATAGCAGCAAACAAGAGTGGCCTCTCTGCCCAGTAAGACTGCAGCCTCCCCGAGGGCAGATGTAATGCGTGTGTGTGTGTGTGTGTGTGTGTGTGTGTGTGTGTGTGTGCGCGCGCGCGCACGCGCACACACGCGCATCCTGAGTCGCATCAGTCATGTCTGACTCTTTACAATCCCGCGGACTGTAGTCCACCTGGCTCCTCGGTCCATGGGATTCTCCAGGCAGGAGTACAGGAGTGGGCTGCCCTACCAGACCACAAGGCAGCTCAACACACATGACAGGATGCCTGGTGCTGAGAGTCAATCAACTGTGGCACCCAAAAAAAGGCAGACGCTTGGGGAAAAGTGCCTCTTTCCAGGCTCTATTCGTATGTAAACACAAAGGAAATGGCCACATTTCAGCTACAGGTTCACTGAAGACTGTCACACAAGCTCCCATACTATAGAAGAAAACGTCTATGTGAATTTAACAGGAAGTTCTGCTCCCCCAGAAATTTCAGTGTGCTGACTCCACTGCACTGCAGTTTATCTAGAACGCATTCTCCCTGACCTACACACACACACACACACTCCAGTACCAACATGCACCTCACGTTTCTCTTGTGACCAAAGTAGAGCGCTTTTGTATACTCTATACAAAGAGGTGCTTTAGAGCAAACCAGATATTCTGATACTGTGATGTGTCTCATAATTAAATATTCCAGTTCATAACTCAAATGTAGGCTTCCATAATTTAAAGTGTGATGGTCTGAAATTAACATCAAACCTGATTGTGAAATTCTCATTAAGCAAATTATTTTCCCTCAAGCAGACGGAATCCAATGTGCCAAGGTCCCTCTCTCTACTTCCCTCTCCTCCAAAAAAGCAATGTAATGATGGAAAAATGAAGAAATAATCTCTCTTTCAATTGTCTCAGACCTTCTCCACACAGGTTTAACAGGATTTCTACTGATTACTTCGTCCTGTTGCCTTTCACTTACCTCTTGTCACATTCAAAAACCCAAGAGGAAAAGGGTAATGTGGATGGAGGAACTATCAGTAAACACCCTGAATATGGGATTCCATCCTCGGGGTGCTTGACTTCACATCGTGGAAGGCTTGAGTCCCAAGTGGCTAGTCTGTAGTTATACAAATTTGAAACTGAAAAACCACTTTGAATTAAACTGAATTTAAATACAGAGTAACAGCTTTATCACTAAAATAGTATTTGCCAAGTATGTACCTTGTTCTTCCACTCTGATAAAACTGGTTTTATAAACAATAAGTAACCATTAAAGCCACTGAAAAAAGCAAAACATTGATAATTCTGATGAGCCCTGATGCACTGCCTGCTCACTAAAGCTTTACCCTCAGTTAAAGTACCATATCAGCTAAAGATTATTTTTCCTTTTCCAACAGTGAACTTAACCATATTGTTAGTTTCACATGGCTCCAAATCACTGTATTTTTCCATTTCCCCTTGGCTCTCTTGGAAGCCTGACAGACTGCATGGAAAGATGAAGACTCTCCAAGGTCCAAACACACAGCTGCTCCTTCCAAGGCCGGCTCTAAAACTGACGTGGCTGCCTGGTAGGCATCATCCTAATCAATTATTAATGCCCTGTAGCCTTTTCACATTCCACTCTTCTCACTGGAGAGGCTTATTACTTAACTTAAAAACCCTGATAACATAATGTTAAATAAAAAATGAGTACGCTATAACTATGTACAAATTATACACAAATAAACACAAGAACTGGAAGTGAATGTGAAAAAATAAAAACAGCTAATTTGCTAGGATAAAGATTTTTCTCGATTTATAAATTACTATTATTATATTGCTTCTTCAATAAAAACCACTAAAGAGGTAATAATCACAATCTGTCATTAGTTAAGCCCCCTTCTGTAAGGGATAACACATACTCTTTTGAAGAAACAGAAGTACTGATTTTCTCCTCAATAAACAGCCTTTGTGAAAAGTTTTTATTTATTTATTTATTTATTTATTTATTTATTTTTGGCTATGCTGGGTCTTTGTTGCGGCACATGGCCTTTCTTTAGCTGCAGCGAGCAGGGGTTACTCTTTGAAGTGGTGTATGGGCTTCTCTTGTTGCAGAGCACAGGCTCCAGGCACTCAGCTTGCAAGCTTAGTTGCTCCATGGCATGTGGGATCTTCCTGGACCGGGATCAAACTCGTGTCCCCTGCATTGGCAGGTGATTTCCTAACCAGTAGACCACCAGGGAAGTACCAATAAATAGCCTTTCTTAATGGATTGCACTTCATATGCATACAGGCAGAACTCTTCAGAATAGAGAGGTTTATTATATGGTCCATGGAATGAACTTCTATATTCCTTCTTAAAACTAACTAGTATTCTCTTGATCAGCTAGTGCCACTCCCCCTGCTTCTTATCAGACCACTAAATAACCAATTAGTAACCGATAAATACATAAAAGTGTGAAGAAGCGATTAAGAGCATAGTCTCTACTCTAGAGTTAAGCACGGGTTTGAGCCCTGGCTTCACTGTCCTCCTCTGGGACCACAAGCAGATTAATTAAACTCTCTCTGCCTCATTTTCCTCAAAAGTGGAAAGATCAGCACTTACCCTGGATGGTTCTAGGATTAGTAGAATAATGTAGGTAGAAAAGTGTGTAACTAGCTTTCCATAAGCACTCAGTAAATGTTAGCTACTGTAATAATTATATATGACTGTAACATTTATTGATAATTATCATAGCGAAACAGATGGAATAATTCAAAGAAACAAACTTCTAAAGGGCTAGAACCCTGTTCTGAAAAGAAAACACAGGAGTATGCCTGTTTCTGGCCTTGGCAGAGATGAAAAAATATCCTGATGGAGCTTCAGACCACAGAGCCAAGGCGGCCACATCGGGGCTGTGCTGCCTGAATTCACAGGGAACCTGGGAGAGAAGTGGTCCATGCAGGCTCCCTCAGGTCACCTCAAGAAGCCACAGTTTAAACAGCATCCCTCATCTCTGTGCACAACAGAATCTTGCTTTTCCCTTCACTCCTGTACTTTCAAATCTCTATTTTATATCCAGTGTTCACAAACATCCTCTTTACCCTTTCCCTCCACTCTGTCTCCACCTGGAAGGAACGTCTTCCATTCCCTTTAGACAGCTTGTTAGAGAAAGAGGTAACAGGAAACCGTGGCACTGGAGAGCTGACTCTGAGAATACACGATAAACAGCATTCACTATCAGATGAAGTGTCGACCAGCCGAACACCGCACAGTGCTCTAACTCTTATCTGCTACATACTAGTCTTACAACATAGAAGATTGCCAGTTATAGGAAGAAAGAAATGTTTCGTCCATATCTTTGTCTCTTCCACAGCCCCTGGTTTGGGGCTTGCCCCCACATATACACATCCCTTCCCTGCTCAAGACCCCACACTTCAAAAAACACCCAAGCTCTTTACCCTGGCCTCTCCACCTCTCCACACTGGACAACGTCTTTCTACTCTGTGCCACTCTCACCAATAAGCAACAAAAAATTCTTTAATCTCACACTTCATCTCTGGCACAGCTGTCAGCAGTGGCATGAATCTGACACTCCAAGACATGTATCTTGGAGAGATATATTTTAGCATAAGTCAATGCATGTTTTACCCACCTACCCTTCAGCTGCAACTGCATAATTATGAAATATGGGGAAGAAGCCAACCAAAGGATTAGTATCCAAAAGAAGACCTATAAATACGAAGAAAATACTCCTGGCAAAGTCAGCTTCACCTTTATAACCATAACCAAACAACAGCACACTGGTTCCTCATGTGGAATAAACGGGATAACTGGAGCAGTCTTCAAAATCTTAGTATCTCTGACTCTAGGATAATTTTCACTAAAATAGTAAGTGATTCTCATCTGTAAATCTAAAACTAAGGCACTACTGATTATAACTCTTAACATTTACAACAAATAGTATACACATATAAACATATGCCATAAAATGTGCATGTACCTGTGTCGGATTCAAGTTATAATTGCCATGCCTGTCTTCACCAAGGATGTATGATGTAAGTCAACCGATATGGAGCAAAAAAAACGAACAAGGAGTTTGGAGTTCAAAAATCCAGGTTTATGCCCTACATTCTCCAGGTATCTCCTTTTTGAGCTAGTCAATCTGAGCCTCAGTTTCCTCAACTGTATAATGAGGATGAGGATACTGATGATAATAATAGTAACAATACCACCACCATCCTACATGTTGGTCAAGTTAGGATTGAGGGTGTAATTTATGCAAAAATACACCAGAAAACCTGAAGCAGTGAACACACTTTACACTTTTTGTATAGTAGCTGGCAATTCTAACAGCAAATATCCAGTAAAGATAAAAACTTTTATTGATACTCAGGAATGAAGAGAGTTGCAGGAAATGCTTATTTAACCATAGAAATATCCAAAGAATTACACTCCTTTATTCAGGCTGTCTAGAAAAACTTAATAGAGGCAAAAAGATCTCAAGTACAATTTGATGAGACATGGAGTAGTTTTTCAGTGAACTCAAGTCAGACAGTTTTTCAATGAGTATTAATCCTAATAGCTTCTTGTAAATGCATCCTGGTTATCCAGAACATACCTTTCTAGCAATTTCAAGGAAGGTAAGAGAGAACCACTCCATGCTCATACACATTTATCAAAACATACTTCAGCATTCTTGCCTGGAGAATCCCCATGGACACAGGAGTCTGGCGGGCTACAGTCCGTGGGGTCGCAAAGAGTTGGACACAACTGAGCGACTAAGCACAGCACAGAACAGCACTACCAATTCTACAAAGGCTTTCCCCAAAGTACTTCCATTAGCCCTGGAGATGAACTAATACTCTGTAATTTAATAACACTGTTTTTAAGGTTGATAATGTGAGCTTTAGTGTGGTTAGTTACAGAAACAGAAAGATCTTCGAATTAAAATATGTCTCTGCAGATTTCATGATCTATTTAGATCTAGTTGAGGAATTTAGATACAAAAGTAAAGACTCATTCAGGGTTAAAATTAACTTCATTAATAAAATTTAAGATACTGTAATAAGATACTTTTCTAGGGACTTCCCTGGTGGTCCAGTGGCTAAGACTTCATGCTCCCAACTTAGGGAGCCTGAATTCTATCCCTGGTCAGGGAACCAGATCCCACATGCCACAGCTGAAAGATCCTGTATGCTGCAACTAAAAACTGGTGTGGCCAAATAAAAAAAGAAAAAAAAATTTTTTTAAAGATACCTTTCTAACTATATTTCATCTTCCCCACGTAGCAGCTCTAAGGTTAAAGAAGTATGACTATCTTTAATGAATTGCACTATTTAGCCATTAGCACTTATGAAGCCAAGCAACCCTAAAACTGAGTTGCCTTACCAAGTTTATGACTGATCTCTCTATTCCCAGCTGGCTCAGACCAGTAAAGAATTTGCTTGCAATGCACGAGACCCAGGTTCGATCCCCGGGTTGGGAAGATCCCCTTGAGAAGGGAACGGCAACCCACTCCAGCATTCTTGCCTGGAAAATTCCATGGACAGAGGAGCCTGGTGGGCTACAGTCCATGGGGTCACAAAGAATTGGAAATGACTGAGTGACCAACACTTTCACTATTCAAAACTTTATCCCCTTTGGTGCCCCGTCTGACCTCAATCCTGTGCTAACTGAACATTAATCAACCAGGGTTTGATGATTAAGACTGCTGTTGTTGATAACATCGTTAATGTACTAAAATTGCTGTTGTAGATATTATCATCAAGGTACAAACTCAGATTATCTCTCCAGGTCCAGATGAGCTCAAAATCTCCAGAGCCATGGACCACCTAGACAAAGAATTGGAAACTGAGACATCCTGTCTCCTGAAATCACAATTAAGAAATGTCACAGAAATGTCAGAAGACAATGACTAACCCCAGACGCTTTGTTCTTCCCTTTCAAAACGTCTCCAATTCAAAGACTGAGTTGGAGTGGATCTGAGGCTTGTCTCCCACCCCCACGATGGGGCCCTGCACTAAGCCCTTTTGTTGTTTGCTGTTTCAGTCACTAAATCGTGTCCGACTCTTTTGTGACACCATGGACTGTAGCCTGCCAGGCTCATCTGTCCACTGGATTTCTCCGGCAAGAATATTGGAGTGGGTTGCCATTTTCTTCTCCAGGGGATTTTTCCAACCCAGGGATCGAATCTGTGTCTCCTGCATTGCAGGTGGATTCTTTACCACTGAGCCACCAGGGAAGCCCCCGACTTCGCTGCAAATGCCTTCTGTGGAGTTTGGCTTTCAGCGCCACAGACACACAAGCACACTTTTGATTCAAAATCTTACTAATCAACAGAGGGGAAAATTTCCAGACAGTGCACAATGAACTCAACTCTGACAGTTATTAATGGATCAAACTGCAGAGGTAGGAAAAACAAACAATTGATAAGCAGAGTTTATAAACATTTATTTTTCCTATAGCTAGTCTGTAAAGAACATTTTCTACTACATGTCTTCAGAGACTTATTTTTACATCTTACTAAAGATCAAACTAAAAATTACCACCCTCTGCTACTCCCACTCAATAACTTAAGCCAGAATAAAGTTTTAGGGATTCAACGAAGGAAAAGCACTCTATTGGGGAAAACGAAAATCTTTTTTTCAAGCAACAAGTACAAAAGTCAGTTTCTCAGCCATCAACCAATCCTGAATAATTAGGTTCAGAATAAGCAGATAAAAGGCCCAAACCTAAGAGTTGAAAGCACAAGGACCTGTATATTTCTATGACCAATCCCATCACCCAAAGTTTACTTGGGCTTCCCTTGTGGCTCAGTTGGTAAAGAATCTGCCTGCAATGTGGGAGACCTGGGTTCGATCCTTGGGTTGGGCAAATCCTCTGGAGAAGGAAAAGGCTACCCACTCCAGTATTCTGGCCTGGAGAAGTCCATGGGGTCGCCAAGAGTTAGACATGACTGAGTGACTTTCTAAACCTAAACCTGGGGCTGAGATAACCCTGGACATAGAACTCTAATTTTCTCTTAGGACCTCAAAGGGTGCTGCTGCTGCTAAGTCACTTCAGTCGTGTCCGACTCTGTGAGACCCCACAGACAGCAGCCCACCAGGCTCCACCATCCCTGGGATTGTCCAGGCAAGAATACTGGAGTGGGTTGCCATTTCCTTCTCCAGTGCATGGAAGGGAAAAGTGAAAAAGAAGTTGCTCAGTCATGTCCGACTCTTAGCGATCCCATGGACTGCAGCCCACCAGGCTCCTCCATCCATGGGATTTTCCAGGCAAGAGTACTGAAGTGGGGTGCCATTGCCTTCTCCGTCAGAGGGTGAAGTTTGCCCTAATGCTTCCTTTCACTGTGTCTTGGAGCAGAGCCCTGGAGCCCAGGGGCTCCAGACTCAAAGTTGTCCTTCGAGCCCAAGTTATCCTCCAGCCCAAAGTTATCCTTTCCCACCTCTGACTGGATAACTTTCCTGCTTCTTCTCATCCAGACCTGATCCCCAGCTCTGGGCCTTTTTGGAGATTTAAAAGGGAAAAGCAGGGGGGGGGGGGGGGTGGATTTAAGCCAGAATCTCCCTGTCGATAACACAATGGAAATTGTACTGCTCTTTTTCTAATGAATGAATACCGCTGCCTTTCTTCAAGCGGGCATCGAGGTGAGAAAGTACCCTTTGAACTGAGGGTCACAGAAATTTGTATGAAGTAGGACAAAGACAAATTCAGCACCCCAGGGAAACCACCTCTGATAAGGTGCTCTGATTCAGACTCCTGTTTGCCTCTTAGACCTAACAGCAGAACATTTAGGAACTTCTTCTGGTTGTTGGTCTTCTGGAATACAGTAGAATCAGATGAGGTTACTACCAGCTGCTAATTCTGGGGCTCAAACAGTGAACCAAGTAACTGACAGGGTAGTAAGTCTCAGCCTGTAGGTCTCCCCAATTTAGTCCTCACTAGACACAGAGGGAGAAGGCTAAGGTCAGACACAGACCCTTCTCCAGCGGAAGCCACACCTGAGCATGGACATGAATTACACAATTGAATAAATAATTGATCCACAGGCCGAAAGAGAAAGGATTCTTTTACACTGTAGTAATCTGAAGAGACTTCTTTGATGAAGAAGAAATAAAAATCCAAAAGCGAAGTCACTGTGGAAACCAAGCAGAGATCTGCCTTTTAGGATGACAGGTGGGAGGAACAGGCTAGAGTCTGAACAAATGCCTAACGATAAACACACACACAGGGGGAGTAATAAGATCCAGCTCCAACCAGCTCCAAGATCATGCTGATCTTTTCAGAAGGAAAGTTAATATGCAACATGTGAGTAAAAGGCAAATGTGAAAATACTATGCCACAAACAGGTGAGGCAATGTTTATTTTCCGAATGAAATGGTTCTCAGCAATGATGAACTGGTAGTAATAAAATACCAGCAGCAGTATTTAGTCATTACGCTCAGCATCCCTCTCCCAGGAGAAGGGCAACAGTCGGCAACTGAGGGTGAACTCCAACCCAGCCAACAGCCTAAAAAGAACCCTCCAGTTGTCTCCAGGAAGCAGGAAGCAGAAGCAATGCTGAGTGTGCTAAGGACGTGATAAGAACCGGGCAACGAGAGCGCTCACCTAAACCAAATGTTAAGTCTGCGTAGAAGAGCTGCACCTGAAGGATGGCAATCGTTTCCTGGAAGCTTTCAAGAGCACAGTGAGATAAAAGGGCCAGATTTCCTCCCAGCGAGCCACTGTGGGGAAGGGAGTTCTCCCTGGTGTGCAGTCCAACGAGCATTAAAGTTTCTCTTGCTTGGAAAATCAGTGACGGAGTCCAGCCAGAACTGGAACTCCTTTCTGACAGTCAACATATTGGGTTCCATCTTTAAAATCCCAAATCATCTCCTTTTTTCATGCAACTGAGGTGGGTTTCTAGGGAATGCCAAGAAGCAGACTAAAGGGGCAGAGTCAGGCCCAGGTTCAAGACATACAAGAACAAGACACAGGAGGCTGTCAGTGAGGGGAGTGCATGAACGAAGGGCCAAATCTATCAAGACCAATAGACTCAAAAGCAACAGTAAGGGCAAGACGTGGTCAAAAAGCTCAGGGGCTACAAAAGTCAGAAATTATGACAATGACAGGCACAGGGACAAGAAAGAAACTCATTTTGGAGCAGAAATCATTCCTGGCATTACGTGCTCATGGTATAGCCACCTGCTTAGTATAGTGAAGATGTGTTCCTGCAGAATTTACTGTGTATGGTAGGAATATAGTAAATTCAGGAGAATTATTCTTCTGACCAAAGAGCTTCACAGGTCCATTTTATCGCACATCAGATTTATGCATATTTGTATGATCCAGCTTGAAGAGAGAGCTTCCCTGGTGACTTCCCTGGTGGCTATCTGAAACAAATCAACAGAGGCCACTGAAACCGTGCAGTTACAAGAAAAGAAAAATAAAAATTTTTAATTAGTAGCATGAACTTTATCACTATCTTTATGCTGTGCGATGCCAGTCTTAAATGCAAGTCTAAGAATGTTTAACTCATACACAGAATCACGAAGTTACACAATTCACATTTCACAGCCCATCCCCAGAAGGAACCTGGAACTAGCTAGAAGAGACAAATTCAAGCCAGATTCAGGAAGGCTGGTTGGCAGGATGAAGAGAGGATGCCTTGGGCATGTAGCCAAACCACCAGAAGCATTCCTCTGGGCACAAGGATACTCATGGAAAAGTGGGGACTCCTAAGGGGTGGGTGGGGAAGGGGGTGGGGCTCTAAGTATATGCTCAGGTCTGATGGCTGCTGGGTTTTCCCTTCTGATCACTGATCAGACCAAGGCTCTGGGGAAGCAGAGCCAGGCATTTCCTCTGCCCACTGCCCAGCCCCTGCAAACCGTGCTAAGGGATGCCCAAGGGTTGTTTAAACCTCCAAACCTGGGCACAGTAGACACCTGGATTGGGAATGAGCTAGAGGTTGACCCACCAAATGCGCCAGTGTGCTTCCAGCCTGGGGCAGGGTTGGCTCTCAACACTCCCCACAACACTGCAAGACGTAGGCACCTGACCCCAACCCTCCCTGAAACAGTACCCAGGCCACAGCAGGAGGTGGAGGGTGACAGCAGAACGCAGGCCTCCTCCTCCCCAACTTGACCCAGTCACCAGCCCCAGGGGAAGGGTGGCAGTGGAAAGGGGAAGCAGGGCAGGGCCTGGGGAGGTGGAGAGGTAGAACACCGCACATGAGCCAAGGCCTCAGACCCCCAGCACAGGTTCCACTGTCCCACTGGACCTCATTTACAAAACAAGATCAAATATAAAATTATCAAGAATTTGACATGCTGGCAGCAAAGCATTAAATGAAGCGTGGAACCCTTCTGAGCACAGAGCCCTGTATGACTGCACAGGTCACATGCCCAGGAAGCCAGCCCTGCTTGATTCTCTGCTGTAGCATGAAAAAAAAAAACTCTAAAGGCCATTAGTCTGTACCTTTCCATGAAGTTCCCTTAAACTATGCTTTAAATGGAAGTGGAAGAATAACATAGAATTTCTCTAAAAACTATGTTCTTCCAAATACAATGAAATCTTGATAATGCTGCCAAAGAACTAAACTAATAAAGGCCTGGAGGGTAACTAGGTTTCTTCAAGTCCTCCAACCGAGTGAGGGAAGCATGTGTGTAACTATATTTTGTTGTTGCTGTTCAGTCGCTCAGTAGTATCTGACTCTTTGTAACCCCATGGTCTGCAGCACTCCAGGTTTCCCTGTTCTTCACTATCTCCCAGAGTTTGCTCAGATTCATGTCCACTGAGTCGGTGATGCTATCTAACCATCTCATTCTCTGTTGTCCCATTCTCCTTTGGCCTTCAGTGTCTTTTCCAATGAGTCGGCTCTTTGCACCAGGTGCCCAAAGTACTGGAGCTTCAGCATCAGTCCTTCCAGTGAATATTTAGCGTTGGTTTCCTTTAGGATTGACTGGTTTGATCTCCTTGCTGTCCAAGGGACTCTCAAGAGTCTTCTCTGGCACCACAATTCAAAAGCATTAATTCTTCGGCATTCAGCCTTCTTTATGGTCCAACTCTCACATTTGTACACGACTACTGGAAACACCATAGCTTTGATTATACGAACCTTTGTCGGCAAAGCGATGTCTCAGCTTTTTAATACGCTGTCTAGGTTTGTCATGGCTTTCCTTCCAAGGAGCAAGTGTCTTTTAATTTCATGGCTGCAGTCACTGTCTCTATGATCCAATGAATGCTGGCAATTTGATCTCTGTCATTATATCTTACAGGTCATTATTTGACATATGACTCATTTAAACTGGAGGTTTAAGAAGACAGTTGTAATGCATACACAAAATCACCTGGCAATAAACATTCCAAATATATTTTGAATAAATAAATGAACAGAAATATTTGACTAAACACTTTATATTTTTTTCCATTAGGGAAATAAAATTCCTACTTGCTTCATATCCACACACACACTCACACACACATAATTTAAAAATTATTCCCTCAAAATAAGCTTTATTTCAGAGAGGGTCAGATTATATCAGAAGTTCTGAACAGTAAAAATAACCCTGACGTCTTAAGATAGATTTTTGTCAAATCAATTCTTCTTTTTTTTTTTGGCCACATTACACAACATGTTAAATCCCCTAACCAGGGATCTAACCCATGCCCCCTGCATTGGAAGCATGGAGTCTTAACCACTGGACTGCCAAGTAAGTCCCATCAAATCAAATTTTTACTAAAAAAAAAAAAAAAAAAAATTAACCATTCTGCAGGGATTGCAACAACTCTAGTATCCTGTTCAAATAAATACTATCACTATGACATGATGGTCATCCTCTTTTCAAAAGGATGTCAAGTAACCTACAGTCCCTGTTGGCACATACCATAAGTTAAATTCACCACAACCAGTGCTTAAAATGGTCCATGGGTGAGTACTGGTCCATCAACTATTTATTGGCAACTCAGACAACTAAGGAAACAAAGTATTTATAAGTATTTATAACAGTTTGAAAGGGGAATTTTATGTTTGATAGATTTATAATATAAAATTCAAATCCAACATTGTATGTCTGCTTTTCCTTTTTTTAGTAATTTTGGACTGGAGATACACACACAGTAATAGATTCCTGTTGGCATTTTACTCTACTTCCATTTAAGGTATGAAATTTACACTGTGTAGAAATTCAACTATAGAAAAAATATGGAAAATGCAAAGACTGCCAGAGTTATCTGGCCCTAAGTAAGTCCATAGTCTAAGTTAAATCTCTACTATAGTGACATGTTGGAAAACTGACATTTATCAACTTTAACCTCTGTGTAGGGGTCCATCTTGGTGTACTTATGTATATTTTAAAACAATGTTAATGACCATTTTTCACGCTGCTGTTACGCCAATGATTATCAGTAGACCCAGAGGAAAACATCTTGATAATTTTTCCAAGAATGTGAGAAAGTATTACACAGAGGAAAAGGGGAAATGGAAAAAAATACTTCATGAAACCCAAACTAGAGCCGTTGGAAGAATAATGTCAGTGTGTTTCTCTGAATATCAGTGTGATTCTGCAATATGAAGACATGCACTAATCACCTTTTACAGAAACAGATGCAAGCAATACCGTTATGACCACATTTTTAATATTTCTAAATATTTTGTTAGTTTTTATGATAGATGTTCCCATTAATACTACTTAATGGTTTAAACCAACTACATATTTAAAAACTGCCCCAATCAGCTTTAAAAGAAATTCCTTCATTACGGAAACTATGAATGTGGATGCATAAAATATTTGAAGGAAGACATGCAAAATGATAAAAATAGAGACCAGAAGTCCGACCAGTACCATGGTTTCCAAACCAGTAAGGTTACAGCATTCTTTTGCAGTGTTTTTTAGTTTCCGAAATTCCAAGTGCTAGATAAGGCCTGGATATGATTAAGTTTCACACAACATTACATATATTCACCATAACTGTTTTTTTTTCCCCCCTGAGAGCCAGAGTTATCAGTAACAACCCATGGCAGAGTGTGGTTAATGGAAATTATTTAAATACAAAATAAATGTATCTTATTTTATTTAGCTTACTCAATTACACTAAGAAGTGAAACTCTGCCTCTTTTTTTCTTACATTAGGGTATCTACCAATAGCCTAAGCACATTTGTGTATTTGATTATAAAATCTTACACAAAATATTCAAAATTTGTCCTGCCAGTACATCATGGTTTCAAAATGTCCCAAATGCAAACAAACAGCAACAACAATTTTAAAAACACCATAAAGACCAAAAGCAAATGACAAACTGGGAAATATAGTTTGCAACTCATATCACTGACAAATGGCTGAGCTTTCCAGTAAAGTAGAAATTCCTAAAAAATTGGTTTCCCTGGTGGCTCAGGTGGTAAAGAATCTGCCTGCAATGCAGGAGACCCAGTGTTTGATCCCTGGGTTAGGAAGATCCCCTGGAGAAGGAAATGGCAACCCACTCCTGTATTCTTGCCTGGAGAATCCCATGGACAGAGGAGCCTGGCAGGCTACAGTCCATGGGATCACAAAGAGTTGGACACAACTAAACAATTAACACTTTCACTTCCTAAAAAAAAAAAAAATAAAAAAGCCAACATCCCAGTAGAAAAATAGACAAAGGATATAATAGGCAGCTCACAAAACGGAAATATAAATAAGTGACTCTCCATACACAGGAGAAGATCCTCAACCTTACCTATAATTATTATTAAAATTACCCACATAAGATACCATAATGATTACCTACAATCGCCCATGATAAAATTTTATCTAGAATAAGGAAAACATGTTATAATGAAATACCATTATTTCACTAACTTACTGTTAACTGACAGTGCTAGTGCAGTTAAGGATAAATTGTACATGCATTTTCATGTACTACTTTTGGGAATGTAAAGTGGCACCACCTCTATGAAGACAATATGCTAATTTTTATTAAAATTAGAAACACATGCCAGAAGGCCAATTATTGGGTCAATGATGAAAATCAATTTGGAAATTAGAGAAATGTATCAATGTTCAATTTATTGAAGTTGGTAACTTATGGTTATATAAGAGGAAATCCTTATTTTGAGAAAACACACATTTAAGTATTTAAAGGAAAGGAGCAATAATATATTCAACTTATACTTAAACAGTTCAGAAAAATGTACTTATATCTATATGCAAATTCACGCAAATACACAGAGCAAGAGAGAGAAGAGAGCAAATGATAAAGCAAATGGAATAAAATGTTAGGAGATGATAAAGGGTTCACAACTGTTCTTTATATTATTCTTATTCTTACAACTTTATTGCTAAATATAAAATTTTTAAATGTGTGAAAAAATGAAAAACCCTTTGACCCAGAACTTTCCCTTTTAGGATGTATCTACAAGTTTACCAACATATGTTAATAATTTACATATACAAAAATATTTATTATAACATTGTTTGGAAAAGAAAAAGATTGGAAACCACCTATGGTCCATCAGAAGACCCCAGTTAATTATGGGACATCCATACAATGGACTGCTGCTGAGATGAACTGTATAATAGAGTGGCCACTAGCCCCACATGTGGCTACTGAGCACTGGGAAATTAAACTTACACCTGATATGCAGTTCACTTACTGGAAAACTTTTAGGTATGTCTGAAAATTTTGATTTATGTGAGTCTACTTTTTCCAACTGTACATTTTAAGAACTCTAAATACAAGATCAGCATCAAGCATTCAAATTGAAATGTGCTATAAAATGTTCAACACACGAATTTCAAAGACTTCATATAGGAAAAAAAAGAATGCAAAATGGTAATCTTTTTATACTGATTACATAATTGAAATAAAGTATTAGGACCTTTCCTGGTGGTCGCGTGGCTGAGACTCCACACTCCTAATGCAAGGATGTAGGTTCAATCCCTGGTTGAGGAACTAAGATGCCGCATGCCGCACAGTGCAGCTTAAAAAAAAAAAACAAAAACAGGCATTAAAGTTAATTTTACCTGTTTCTGTCTACTGTGTAAAATACAGCTAGTAGAAGTTCTTGATTTACACACATGGCTGTGTTTTATTTCTATTGGCGGTGCTGCTACAGAGCAGCCATCAACAAACTATTGCCTGGAGGCCAAATCTGCCCACTGCTCTTGTACAGTCCATAAGCTATGGCCTTTTACATTTTTAAATGGCTAAAAAAAAATTCAAAAGAAGAGTTGTTGTTTATTATTCAGTCAAGTATGTCATAACAAATTAAAATTATATGAAACTCAAATGTCAGTGGCCAATAAAGTTTTACTGAAACACAGTGATACCCATCACCCACGTGTTGTGTATGGCTACTTTTGCACAACAGCAGAGCTGAGTAGTTGTGAAAAATTCATTTGCCAACTCTTGCTACAAACAATGAAATAGAGCGAAGCATCTCTATGTGGTCAAAAGCAACACTTTAACCCTGTTTACTTCCAATTAGAATCTAAAGGGACATATTTGTGGGTTCATAGTATTAAGTTCAATCCTCTTATCAGAACTCCTGGGCCTGTATGATAAGGTCTGTGTGGATGTGGCCCTTGGTTACCAAGGACAGATAGCCCACTCATGCCCCTTACTCTAGGCTTCACTGAACCACATTTGCCTTCAGAGTCACAGCCAAGTCCTGCCCCCATCTTCGTCAGCAGGACACCCTCGAGTTACTGTGCTTGCCTTCGGTCCCACTCCTGTTTTGACAATTTTTATTCCCTGGTTTCGTCTTCCTGGGGCCCTGTAGTGTCTTCTGGATGGGCACAAGGACATTTCCTTCGTCAGATCTGAACCAGCTTCTCTAATTGTGTGGGGCAGGGGAGGAACATAAAATTAGGTGTGGATACCTATTCTCAGGGGCTTCCCAGGTGGCAAAGAACCCATCTGCCAATGCAGGAGAGGTAAGAGATGTAGGTTCAATCCATGGGTCGGGAAGATCCCCCTGGAGAAGGGTAGGGAAACCCACTCCAGTATTCTTGCCTGGACAATCCCAGGGACAGAGGAGCCTAGTGGACTATAGTCCATAGCGTCACGAAGAGTCAGATGCAACTTAGCACACACACATACACACACAACTATTCTCAACTGCTTTGAGCACTTCACAGCTTTCTTTCTAGTGGTCCACAGTCAGCAAACACCACCTGAGATAAATCACCCATAGGTGCCAGATAGGACTAAGTGAATGAATAAAAAGAGGTGTAAA
Organism: Okapia johnstoni; assembly: GCA_024291935.2. NCBI lineage: Eukaryota > Metazoa > Chordata > Mammalia > Artiodactyla > Giraffidae > Okapia > Okapia johnstoni. Next base: position 58,508,280 of record CM044317.1, on the reverse strand, counting down.
GTACCAGAACTTTTATGAAATTCACATTCCAGGTTGTATTTTGCCTTTTACTATTAACATCAGTTCTTTCGATTATAATTACATTTCCTAAAAAGAGAGCAGACTGTTAGCAAGAAGCCCTGCAACGTCAATGGTCTAAATAATAAAGTTCATCTGTAAACGTTTCACCCTGAAGCAACAAGATGCATTTATTATTTACATTTCTTCAACAACGTTGCATTATTTTTCAAGTTATTGTATTTTTTCTTTGGTAAATTGTCTGCTGATATCTGTTTTGAGGTGGTAGCCTTTGTAAAAAGTAACTTAAGATGAGAATGACATCATACCCAATGTTCCTTCCATCCTGAAGAAGTGACCCCTAAAATGTCAATCAGTTGGCTCTGCTCTCTCTCCCTTTCCCTCCTTCTCTCCTTGTGGAACAGTATAAAAGACACTAGATTTGGAGCCCTAAGACGTAGGTTCATTGCTAAGTCCTTAGGTCTTATCTACTGACATATAAAGTAAAGGAACTAGATTAACTGGTCAGTAGGCCTTAGATGTCTAAAATTCTTTCAGTCTCTTTCTAATCCTTCCCCGGTTATCACCAGCCTCAATCTACCTATGATGGCAAGATGATTTAACTGTGAGTTAATTATAGGACTCTTTTTTGGTAGCCATAAATCAATCAGTGGTGATGTAAAAATCAAAAACAAGTATAGAGAAAAAAGAAATGGTCTTTCACGCCCTCAGAAGTTTCAGTGTCTGTGTAAATGATAAAGTTAGTTAAGATTCTACCATCTCAGGGTCAGATTTTGGTTCTGTTCAGGATGTTAATGGCATTATTGCAAACAAATAGCTTCAAAGCAAATAACCAAATATTAACCAACCAGACACAGTCCAGAATTTTGGTCTATTTGGTAGTGCAGAAGAATAAGCTAGTCACATTAGCTCTGATCCTCCCACTTCTTGCACCAATCCTCAATATTCTGATTTCCACACGATTGCCCTCAGCCAACTTAATTCTAAAAGACAAAATTCAAACAATCAGTTTGTGCATTGCTAAAGCACTCTGGGTTTAGAAGGTTTTAGTTTTATCATCAAAAGGGTCTCTACTCTGCATTTTCTAATATCCCCTATCCTAACATCTGCCATTTTCTTAGAAATTCAAATTTTTCTTTAAAAGATCTGGCTCCCCAACCAAAAACAAAACAGTACAATTTTTTTTTTTAAACAAATAGTAAGAGGAGAAACCCACTCAAAATTCTACTATTCTATTTTTTTTTTTCTTTTTTGGTCATCCTGTGCAGCATGCCAGACCCTAGTTCCCTGACCAGGGAACGAACACACACCTCCTCCCAACAATGGAAGCTGTCTTAACCACTGGACCACGAGGGAAGTCCCTACCATTCTAATACAACTACTGCTTGTTTTTCCCGTATTTCCTACATCTTCATTCACATTCATGCAACTTTTTAGTCACATCATGTGATACATCCTGTTCTTCTCACCAAAAATTTTCCATGTTGCTACACAGACGTCACTATCATTATCAGTTAGCCACAACATAACTCATAAAGTAGATCAACATCATTTATTTAACCACTTTAATATTTGAGGGCATTTGATTCCAAAGTTTTACTTTTTTACAGTAATGGTATGATGAAGATTTTCATGCATAATGCTTTTTTCTTTCTTAGGAGTCATTAGGCAAGATCCAAAGGAATGAGATTTTGGGTCAAGTGATGTGACTATATTTGGCATTTTTTAATAGACCCTGCCAGATTGTTTTTTCAGTCAAACAGTAAGGATTATTAAACATATAAGTATGATGCTAAAAATAATATGAGGACTTCCCTGGTGGCTCAGTGGTTAAGACTCCACGCTTCCACGGCATGGGGGGACAGGTTTTGATCCCTGGTTGGGGAAATTAAGATCCTGCATGCAGTGTGGTACAGCCAAAAAATATAAATAAAACAAAAATGTTATGGGATATGAAAAATATTACCTTTTCATGGGTGTGGGAAGCAATGATCACTAAAGGTAGTATGATAAAACACACTACACTCCTTCAGCTCTTGATTCCTCAACGCTTAGGGCATAATAAACAAACATCCTACTACATCTGGTGGTAGGAGGGCAAAACACTCCTTTTAGGATAAAACGACTTCCCTAGAGGCTCAGCAGTAAAGAATCTACCTGTCAGTGCAGGAGAAATAGATTCGATCCCTGTGTTGGGAAAATCCCCTGGAGAAGGAATTGCAACCCACTTCAGTAATCTTGCCTGGAAAATTTCATGGACAGAGAATCCTGGTGGGGTATACAGCCCATGGGGTTGCAAAGAGTCAGACACAACCAAGCAACTGAACACAATGATAAAAAAGCTTCATGATCTTATTTTAAAAGTACCTCTTCATAAGATTTAAATGTGGTAGTACTTACCTTTGTTCAACTTGTATAATAACTTCTTCTTAAGACCTGACTCTTCACTAGACACCATGACTAAGAAAGAATCAGGGAAAATGTTTTTCAAATCAGAAAAACGTTTTCAAAGAAACAAATAATGGGAACACTTTCTTACTACTTATGAACAGTAAGAAACAATGCCAGCCAATTCTATTCATCCTATAACATCTTAATCATTTACAACTATCTCCTTTTTATCATTACTAAGACAACACATGATACACCTTTTAATTCATACACAAAAATGGAGATGTAGAAAACCCCTGGCTTTCCAACAACAGCAAAAAAAAAAAAAAAAAAAAAAAAAAAACCCCACTGCTGTGCTAAGACAAAAAGAACACAGAATCAAATACAGTTGCCCCTCAATATCTTCACAGGACTGATTCCAGGATGCCTCCTGGATACCAAGCTCCAGGGATGCTTAAGTCCCTTATAGAAAATGGTGTAGTATTCACACACAACCTATGTTCATCCTCCCATATACTTTAAATCATCTCTAGATTACTTATGTCTAATATACTAATAGTCTCAGTTGATATTTCTCCCAGCAATCTTCATTCCAGCTTGTGTTTCATCCAGCCCAATGTTTCTCATGATGTACTCTGCTGCTGCTGCTGCTAAGTCGCTTCAGTCGCGTCCGACTCTGTATGACCCCATAGACAGCAGCCCATCAGGCTCCCCTGTCCCTGGGATTCTCCAGGCAAGAATACTGGAGTGGGTTGCCATTTCCTTCTCCAATAAGCAGGGTGACAATATACAGCCTTGACATACTCCTTTCCCGATTTGGAACCAGTCTGTTGTTCCATGTCCAGTTCTAACTGTTGCTTTCTGACCTGCATACAGGTTTCTCAAGAGGCAGGTCAGGTGGTCTGGTATTTCCATCTCTTGAAGAATCTTCCACAGTTTATTGTGATCCACAGTCAAAGGCTTTGGCATAGTCAATAAAGCAGAAATAGATGTTTTTCTGGAACTCTCTTGCTTTTTTGATGATCCAGTGGATGTTGGTAATTTGATCTCTGGTTCCCCTGCCTTTTCTAAAACCAGCTTGAACATCTGGAAGTTCACGGTTCACGCTATTATTGAAGTCTGGCTTGGAGAATTTTGAGCATTACTTTATTAGCATGTGAGATGAGTGCAATTGTGTGGTAGTTTGAGCATTCTTTGGCATTGCCTTTGGGATTGGAATGAAAACTGACCTTTTCCAAACCTGTGGCCACTGCTGAGTTTTCCAAATTTGCTGGCATATTGAATGCAGCACTTTCACAGCATCATCTTTTAGGATTTGAAATAGCTCAACTGGAATTCTATCACCTCCACTAGCTTTGTTCGTAGTGATGCTTCCTAAGACATGCTTGACTTCACATTCCAGGGTGTCTGGCTCTAGATGAGTGATCACACCATCGTGATTATCTGGGTCATGAAGATCTTTTTTGTATAGTTCTTCTGTGTATTCTTGCCACCTCTTCTTAATATCTTCTGCTTCTGTTAGGTCCTTACAATTTCTGTCCTTTATCGAGCCCATCTTTGCATGAAATGTTCCCTTGGTATCTCTAATTTTCTTGAAGAGATCTCTAGTCTTTCCCACTCTATTGTTTTCCTCTATTTCTTTGCACTGATCACTGAGGAAGGCTTTCTTATCTCTCCTTGCTAGTCTTTGGAACTCTGCATTCAGATGGGAATATCCTTCCCTTTCTCCTTTGCTTTTCGCTTCTCTTCTCTTCCCAGCTATCTGTAAGGCCTCCTCAGATAGCCATTTTGCTTTTTTGCATTTTTTGCATTTCTTTTCCATGGGGATGGTCTGATCCCTGTCTCCTGTACAATGTCACGAACCTCTGTCCATAGTTCATCAGGCACTCTGTCTATCAGATCTAGTCCCTTAAATCTATTTCTCACTTCCACTGTATAATCGTTAGAGATCTGATTTAGGTCATACCTGAATGGTCTAGTGGTTTTTCCTACTTTCTTCAATTTAAGTCTGAATTTGGCAATAAGGAGTTAATGATCTGAGCCACAGTCAGCTCCTGGTTTTGTTTTTGCTGACTGTATAGAGCTTCTCCATCTTTGGCTGCAAAGAATATAATCAATCTGATTTCAGGGTTGGTCATCTGGTGATGTAAATGTGTAGAGTTGTTAGAAGAGGGTGTTTACTATGATCAGTGCGTTCTCTTGGCACAACTCTATTAGCCTTTGCCCTGTTTCATTCTGTACTCCAAGGCCAAATTTGCCTGTTACTCCAGGTGTTTCTTGACTTCCCACTTTTGCATTCCAGTCTCCTATAATGAAAAGGACATCTTTTTTGGGTGTTAATCCTAGAAGGTCTTGTAGGTCTTCAAAGAACCGTTCAACTTCAGCTTCTTCAGCATTACTGGTCGGGGCATAGACTTTGATTACCATGATATTCAATGGTTGCCTTGGAAACAAACAGAAATCATTCTGTCGTTTTTGAGACTGCATCCAAGTACCGCATTTCAGACTCTCTTGTTGACTATGAGGGCTACTCCATTTCTTCTAAGGGATTCTTGCCCACAGTAGTAGATATAATGGTCATCTGAGTTAAATTCACCCATTCCAGTCCATTTTAGTTCGGTGATTCCTAGAATGTCGATGTTCACTCTTGCCATCTCCTGTTTGATCACTTCCAATTTGCCTTGATTTATGGACCTAACATTCCAGGTTCCTATGCAATATTGCTCTTTACAACATTGGACCTTGGTTCCATCACCCATCACATCCACAATTGGATGTTGTTTTTGCTTTGGCTCATTTCTTCATTCTTTCTGGAGTTATTTCTCCACTGATCTCCATTAGCATGTTGGGCACCTACTGACCTGGGGAGTTCATCTTTCAGTGTCCTATCTTTTTGTCTTTTCATACTGTTCATGGGGTTCTCAAGGCAAGAATACTGAAGTGGTTTGCCATTCCCTTCTCCAGTGGACCACATTTTGTCAGAACTCTTCACCATTACCTGTCCTTATCATAAGCCTCTTATCCTTCTCCATCAGAGGGCAGACAGACTGAAAACCACAATCACAGTAATAGTTTAATACATGTAAATAACTTTTTACATGATTAACATGTAAATAGTTGTAAATACTATGTAAGGAGTTTCAAGCATGTGGTAGATTCAAGTTTTGCTTTTTAGAAATGATAGATATGTATGGTATTTAGTCAATCGGTAAAGATAACCCTGTATGCGAGACATCAAAAGAGACACAGATAAATAGAACAGTATTATGGACTCTATGGGAGAGGGCGAGGGCGGGATGATATGGGAGAATGGCATGGAAGCACGTAAATTATCATATGTGAAACAAATCGCCAGTCCAGGTTCAATGCATGATACAGGGTGCTCCAAGCTGGTGAGCTGGGATGACCCAGAGGGATGGGATGGGGAGGGAGGTGGAAGGGGGGTTCTGGAAGGGGAAAACATGTACACCCATGGTGGATTCATGTCAATGTATGGCAAAACAAATACAATATTGTAAAGTTAAAAAACAGAAAATAAACTAATCAAAAAATAAAAATAAAAAAAAGAAATGATGGAGTTTTTTTTCTGAGTATTTTCGATCCACAGTTGGTTGAATTGGAGAATGCAGAACCGTCGACATGGAGGGCCAACTACACTACACTAGAAAGTAGAACAGAATCCACTATACATAGGCTTTTGCAACTTGCTTTTCATGTAGCTTCTAAATATATACTTTTTATTATGAAATACATACAACATACAGAAACTATAGGAACTCACCAACCAGCTTTGTGTAATCTTAATGTTTTGTAATATTTGCTTTAGATTTTAAAAAACAGAATTGAAGTCCCTTGTGTAGCCTTCTATTCTCCTCCCTCCCTTCACAGAGATAAACTGCATGCTGAATTGGCTATATATTATTTCTATGTGTTTTTATATTTTTATTAGAAGTATGTTTCAGTAAAATACATTTATGTTACTTAATTCCAAAATGAAAGCCTTTTCATACTATAACATCTCTAAAATTGGAATGAGTCTTACAATCCATAACAAAGCATTACATCACAACTTAATCTGCAGATTTTCCTCTTTGTCAGTATACCTAAAATTGGAGTGTGTCTCAGCATCAGTAGTGTTTTAGAGTCTATGAAATGTGGTAGTATTTTTTTTCCATTTTAATGAAACATAAATGGTATCAAATGAAATATTCTACAACTTCATGTTTTCATCCAGTATTACGAGATTTCCCAATGTTGCAACATGAATGCAGCATCTTTAAATGTTCTTAATTCATTGTTACACACGACAGAATTAGGAGTCCTTTAGGTAAGAATGGTAGCTAGTGGAAATGGTAACCATTATCATTCAAATGTGTGTGCTTGGCTAAAAATCAGGGAGTGACAAGATGAAAATAAGAAAAAAAAGGGAAGGAAAGAAGATAAACAGAAGGGGCTTCCTTGATGCGTCAGTAGCTGGGGACAGCAGACAACTGCGTAACCAAACATGATGATTCAGAAATAAAAATGATGACAGGAGGAACTAGTCCCAGGAAACCTGCGCTGTTGCTACTTCAGAGCCACAGCAGCCGAAGATGGAGAAGCAGCCTGCTCATGTCAGCCAGGCAGCACTAAGACCCCAGACCCTGCCTGGACACAGCCAACTCCTCTTACTCCAGCATCAGGACAGGCCAGGCCACAGGGACAGAGGGACAAACAAATGGCACTTACACAGCAAGAACTGCAGCCTCGGTCTATTTCCTCTGCCTCTGCCCCTCCCTGCCCCTCCATCCCACCTCCTCCACCCAACTTCCCTCCCCCGGCTCATTCGTGTTCCTCCTTTCACTTACTTACTTGAGCAACTGCACTCGAAGACCTACGTCCACTGACTGTCTGCTCTCCTACATACATACACACACACACACACAATCACTCAGTGAAATGTCATAATAATCAGTCAGGACTGAATTTTGCTGATGGGACATAAGAAAATTTCCTTTACTGGTTCCTAAAGCCAAACTCCAGTTTTAACTTATTCTGAGTTTTAAAAGGTAAGGAAATAATAAACCTAGAGTTCCTAATAACTTTTTCTTTTCTCTTTCCGTATGACACAAAATACCTTGATGGAGGCAGATTTTATTCCTAATAAGAGCCTCAGTGGCCAAATACACATACAGAGCCCTTACCTTTCAGTATCAGAAGACATACTGCCAGGATTCTTATACAGATGTATTATACTGCAAATTAACACTGACATGTGTATTCTGCCCCCATATTTCCATTTAGCCATGAGCTTATGACACTACTTGATCTAACAGGAGCTGACAAAGCCTGTATTTATGCATATTTCTTAAATAAAAGTATTACTGCATTCATTAATAAATGGAACTTTTAATGAAAAATAAAATATATTTTTTTATCTTTAATAAAAGTTATATTTTAAACTCTAGTGTATTCTTTTTTCAGTTCAATGAAGCCTTAATAAAATAGGACATAACAGAGAAATCATTGGGAATTGCATGATAAGAGAATGGAGCCAAACCTCTATAATGGCAGAAGGGACATTAGAAAATTACCCCAAGCATTCACAAGCAAACCAACTGCTTCCTTCCCCCCACGAGACACCTGAGAAAGCTTCATTTTGCTGTGAGTCCATTTTTGTTGGGAGTCCATCTTTGTCAGCCCAGTGACTGGGGGACAATTTACAGTGAGCAACAGAGGCAAGCAGTTTGTCTCAAGTGGAAGGAGGCCATCCTGTCTGCATCCGGACACTGTACACATGTGTGTTATGCCTTCTCCAAACTCTCGACCCTCCTCTCCTCACTACTGACTTCCCTTCCCCGAGATCTGTCCCCTCAGCGGACCCCCGGGAGGGTCCACCTCGGGACAGGAGACTCAGAAGCAGGGAGGACGGGGGGATAGCTGGATGCAGTGGCTCAAAGCCCAGGCTTCGGAGAAAGACAGTCCAGGAAGAAATCCCAGCTTCTCTCTGAGTCTTGAGCAAGGGGCTTCACCTCTGTGAGCCTCCCCTTCCTCATCTTAAAAACAGAGATATGACTATCTGCCTCACATGTGGGAGCTTCATTCACTCAGTAAGTATTTGTTGAAGAGACAGACTTAGAGAACAAACTTACGGTGGCCAGGGGGAAAGGGATGGTTAAGGAGTCTGGGGTGGGCATGTACACACTGTTGTATTTAAAATGGATAACCAACAAGGACCAACTGTATAGCACAGGGAAGTCTGCTCAATGTCATGTGGCAGCCTGCAGGGGCTGGGGTTTGGGGGAGAATGGATACCTGTGTATGTTTGGCTGAGTCTCTTCTTTGTTCTCCTGAAACTATCACAACATTGTTAATCGCCTATACCCCAATACAAAATTAAAAGTTCAAAAAATGAATACTCGTTGAAGGCCAACCATGCAGAAGCAACAGAGCCAGAATGAGGGTGAGGCAAGCAAGGCATCTTCTCTGAGTACAAAATTTAAAGGGGCACCAAAACAGTCCTCAAGATAACTTCCTTTTTTATTAATGTATTTATTTTTGGCTCTGCTAGGTCTTCGTTGCCGCACTCAGGCCTTTTCTGGTTGTGACGAGCAGGGCCTACTCTCTAGTCACAGTGCACAGGCTTCTTGTTGAGGTGGTTTCCCTTGTCATGGAGCACGGGCTCTAGAGCTCAGGCTCACAGCTGTGGGCACATGGGTTCTGCCACCCCTCAGCATGTGGAATCTTCCCAGATCAGGGATCAAACCTGTGTCCTCTGCAATGGCCCTCGGATTCTCAACCACTGGACCAGCAGGGAAGTCCTCATAGTAAACTTTTTTTTTCAATTGGAATATTTCACTTTATTTATTTTTAATTAAAGGACAATTGCTTTACAGTATTGTGTTGGTTTCCACCAAACTTCAACATGAATCAGCCATAGGTTTACCCATTAAACTCTAGTGTATTTTATTTCACATAAGGTAATAGAACCAAACAGTCCCCAACCATTTTATTTTCTTTCTCCAAAACATTCTGTCAGCCATAAAATCCACATGTGTTCTGGTATTTTAGAGCATTCTGCAACTAAAGTTCCTGTTACCTGCTGACATATTTGAAGTGTGTTTCAACATAAATTATCGGAACATTCTTTCAACTTTGATTAACTCATTTTCTGTCAAGTTATCCTAATTAACCTACAGTCTTCAAGTTTCGGGGTTACTGCTGCCAATTCTGTACAACCATTTGTTTAATGCACAGCCTGCTCCAATACCCTCCAAGGTGAAACTGCAAATATAAACCCTTTTTAATTTTTACTCATTAACTAGACATTGGAATGTGCCATGCCGTGTAATCTGTATTAATATGTGAATACAAGTTTTGCCTACTTCATATGAAGCATTCAGAAAGAACTTATTAAACAAACTGTCTCAGTGAAGTAGGACTTTCATTTGTTCAAAAACTTCACTGAACGCCTAGTATGTGCCAAGAACTGTGCTGGGCAGCACAGATATAACTATAAACAAGGCAGACACAGATAGCCCCAACTCTCATGGGCCTTACACTCTAGCAAAGAAGACCAACATTAACAAATAATTACAGTCAAACAGCGAGAAAGCTAATGTCTCAACTGGTGCCTTGCATAGTACCTGCCAGGGTTTTAAGCTCAGTACATGCTGTTATCAATACCTCAATTACAAATAGTCTACCCAGTAAAGTTTCCCTATGTTAAGTTTATACATCAAAGGGAAGAAGAGAGATGACAAAGTCGTGCTTCAGATTAAAACTGTGGTCTAGTGGTGGTGGGCACAGAGCACTATGAAAGTACTTAATGCCACTGATGTGTACACTTAAAAATGGATAAAGGACTTCCCTGGCGGACAAGTGGTTAAGAATCCGCCTGCCAATGCAAGGGACATGGGTTCGATCCCTGGTCCAGGAAGATTCCACAGGTTGTGGAGCAACTAAGCCCGTGTACTACAACTACGGAGTCCGTGAGCTCTGGAGCCCACGCTCTGTAACAAGAGATGCCACCTCAAGAAGCCTGCGCATCACAGCTAGGGAGCAGCCCCCATTCACTGCAACTAGAGAAAGTCCATGGGCAGCAACAAAGACCCAGCACAGCCAAAAACAAAAGTAAAAACAAATTTATCCATTTTTTAATGGATAAAATGGTAGATTTTATGTTATATATATTTTACTACAATAAAAAAAAAACAGCATTTTAAAATCGTATTAGACTGATTAATCAGGTGAAGCTGATTCAACATTTAACAAAACTCAGAACACATGAGTACTCTGGCCTCTCAGAACGGTGCATGAAAGGTGGAGAGAAGAGGAAGCCATACTGCACACAGCTGCAAACGGACAGAAAATGTGAAACTGTTTGGCTTCGAGTCTCTTCCAACTTTACTGAATTGTTCAGTTCACCTGCTCTGTTCACCCAGCCTACAGAACACAGCTGAGGGGTGGGGCAGCAGGGAGCCACAATCTTAGATATGGGTTTCACTACAAATTCACAATTTCTAATCTTGGTTCAGTTCTCAGAACTGTTCTCAATCCTTTTCCTTATCCATAATCAGCTCCCCAATCTTTTTCACTCTCTTAAATCTGCTGCTCAATCTCACAGGCCATACTTAACACACGACTTCTCAGAGGAAGCACAGGCTGGTGATTCTCACCAACCCTACCTCCATTTGCTTCTGTTCTGACCCTCCTCTCTCTCCAGGCTCTCCAGATCCTGAAGAGATGGTACCTCTGGCAAATGCACAGCTCACCCCCACACCAGCTGTGCTCTGGATTCTCCCATCTGAGACCTGCTCGTGAACTTATTCCATCAGTTAGCCACTTGGTAACTCGACCTTCTCCCTCTCTACAGGTTCTTTCTCCTCAAGCTACTCCATGTTTAAAAAATTGTTGTCCCTCCAACCCCCAACCCTAATTCTCCTCTAGTGACCACCCTATTTCTCCCCTCCCTCCTTGCTTAGCCTGAACCTCCACCCCTACCTCCCATTCACTGCTCCACAGACTATAGTCAATCCTGGCTCCCTGCACACCCAGGCCAAGGAGTGTCTGCTAGCTGAAGTCATCAGTCATTTCCCACTGACTCATTTCAATGGACCTCCTTTAAAAAAAAAAAAAAAAGATAGAAAATCTCAGCCATATTTGACTCACTTGATTGGCAGTACCCCCACTCACCCAAAATCACCCAAATGAAAAACCTGCCTTTCCAAAGTCCTTGCATGCTATTTCACCTCCTCATTTAGACACATGCAAATACATATAAACACACATATACGTAGTATTATCTTCCTGTTAAATTTAAAAATACAGATAAGCATATAGTGAAGTGAAGTCACTCAGTTGTGTCCAACTCTTTGTGACCCCATGGACTGTAGCCTACCAGGCTCCTCCATCCATGGGATTTTCCAGGCAAGAACACTGGAGTGAGTTGCCATTTCCTTCTCCAGAAGATCTTCCCCATTCAGGGATCGAACCCAGGTCTCCCGCATTGTAGACAGACACTTTACCATCTGAGCCACCAGGGAAGTCAAAAATAAGATGCACAAGAGGCAAAAACATATGTCCATACAAAGACTCGCACACAAATGTTTGTAGCAACTATTCAGAGCAGACATACCCTGGAAACAACCCAAACGTCCACCAACATGTGAATGGATACAGGGAAACAATGGAATACTACTCAGCAATAAAAAAGGACTGACCCGCTAGTACAGTCGTCCCTCAGTATGTGAGAGGAGTTGGCTCCAGGACCCCAGCAGATACCAAAATCTACAGATGCTCAAGTCCCTAATATAAATAAAAAAGCATCTACACATAATCTATGCACATCATCCTATATACATGCATTAAACTATCTCTAGGCTATAGCCCTGCAGAACCTTATGGGCCTTCCTGGGACAGACTCCTCCTACATATCCTCTGCTTTAGCTCCTCTCTGGAGTGCATAGATAACAGCATCTGATGCACATCTCCTGAGCTGTTTTACAGATCTAAAACCATTACCAAATGGAAGGAGTTAACTACTTGATGACCATAAACACATAGCCTCCAGATCTAATTGGAGCCTGAGGAATGAAAATATTAACCCCTATGACCCTACCCTCTTCACCTAGCCTTTAAAAATGCTTTCCTGAAACCCACGAGGAGTTCAGGTACTCTGAGCACTAGCTCTCCTGGACTCCTTGCCCAGCAATAAATGCTGCACTTCCCTTCACCATAGCCTACTATCAGTAGATTGGCTTCATGGCCTGAGGCGGGCAGACCCAATTTGGTCCAGTAACAGGTTATTTATAATACCTAATGTACATGCTATGAAAATAGTTGCTGGCATGGGGCAAATTCCAGTTTTGTTTTTTGGAGCTTTCTGGAACTTTATTTTCTGAATATTTTTTACATGTGGTTGGTTGAACCCAGGATACCAAAATCAGGGGTACGGAGGGCCGACTGCACATGCAACAATATGGCTGAATCTCAAGAGCATCATGCTGAGTGAAAGCTACACACAAAAGAAAACACTGTGGGATTCCATTTACAGAAAATTTTAGAAAAAGCTTAACTACAGTGACAGAAAGCAGATCAATGGTTGTCAAGAGCAGAGGTGCAGGGGAAGACTGACAGAAAAGAGGCCTGCAGGAACATCCTGGGGTGATGGAAGGCTCTGTATCATGACTGCAGTGATGGTCAACTTACTGTCAGAACTCAAATTGTAGACTTAAAACTGGTGAATTTTACCACGTGTAAATTACCCCTCAATAAAGCTTCTAAAAAGTAAAGTGAGTCTTCTAAAATACACCCTAGTTAAAATTTGTGTCTACATTTATTTTCCATAGTCCTAATTCATATTTTAGTTCTATAGTAATTCAGTCCTATATATAGTACTGTGTTTCTTATAATAACACAAATTCTCTGACTGGAAACAATACACAGAATTGTTTTATTTCCTGAAACCTTATTAAGGCAACAATTTGTTACAATGTGTGTGAACTTTGCTATTATCAAAATGGTAGTGTCTTGATCATGGTAAATAAGTAGTATGTCTCTGATTCCACCAGAATAGTAATTTCATGTACTCAGATAAAAAGGTTCTTTGGGAACCTCTTAAATGAAGACTGCAAACTCCAAAAGGTAAATACTGGCCTGCCTTTCAGACACTGTACCCATGTGGAAAACACAAAACAAGGACTTCCTACTTACCTTACACCCTTGGGATTGAAATATCTACTTTTCTTTATGCCCACCCCAACCCAAGTACCTAATATATATGATACTTTTATGCTGACTCCTTCAAAAACTATTTAGTGCATAAATGGAATTGCTGTTACCAAAAGACTCACTTCCTAAACAATCTATATTCAAACCAACTTTATAATGTTATCACAATTTCCCTAATCCTAGTAACCAGAAATATATACACAAGTTGCAAGCCTTAACCTGTTAAGGCAACCCTATTAATCCTTAGCTGGGGTAAGCCTATGAATGTCTACTTGAAAACCACAGGATAGTGTATTAATGTATGTTCCCTGTGGTTCCACATAGTTTCCTGAGTTTCAGAATGATCATGCTATAATGCAAGGGAGAAAAGGTTGAAGGCAACTAATTTCCATTCACTTATTATTAGTCTTAGAAAAGCTGATTAACTATGACAGTTCTACTAACTCACTGACTTGCTTTCCAAAAAATTAAGGATATTTCCAGCTAAATACAGTAATTATCCAAAGATTAGTGGCCAGTGATTAATTTATCTTAAGTGACCATAAATAATAGGGATTACATTGCCTTGACTAATTGGATTAAGCATTACTTTCATCCGATTTTTTTTCCCCAAAAAGAGGAACAGTCTGCCTTTTGCTTTAAGTGTCTCAATATTTGTTTCCTAATCAAAACTACAAAAGACAACTACCACTAATTATATATCAACTCATTATGATTTTGTTAGCATACACATAACAGATGAACACTAAGTTATAGAAACCAGTGTATTTTGAAGTCAATACCAAAAAACATACACTGTTCTTTTGCAATTCCTAACCTTTGGTATTAGCAAATCTCTCTGGTGTGTTGGCATGAGATTTAAAAGACTATATGGCTTCTGTTTCTCAAACTCGAGGAAAAAATACTTGACTTGGGACTTCCCTGGTGGTACAGTTGATAAGAATCCAGTTGCCAATGCAGGGGTCATGGGTTCAATCCCTGATCCAGGAAGACTCTACGTGCCACAAGTAACTAAAACCTCTGCACCATAACTATTGGAGCCTTCACTCTAGGGCCCAAGAGTTGCGACTACTGAAGCTCATGCTCCTAAAGCCTGTGCTCACAATGAGAGAAACCGCTGTGATGGGAAGTCCACACACAGCAAAGAGTAGCCCCTACTCGCTTCAACTCGAAAAAGCCCACACGCAGCAACGAAGACCCAGCACAACCAAAACAAATAATTAATTAATTTTTTAAAAAAAAATACTCGAGTTGGCCTCCCTTTTACCTCCCCTCCCCACGATTACTGGATATCAAACTGACTTGTCAGCAGGCCAGTACTTCAGTTCACGCCAGTAAGTACAACAGCAGGCAAGCAAGGTCAAAATACTGCTTTAAATACTGACACGTGCTTTAATACAGACCTCGTAAATCAAGTCAAAAGGTACTAAAGATGAAACAGTTACTGGAAGGAAGGATAGCGGGTAGAGGTGTATTGGCTTACAAAACAGGCAGATACCGTCTTCTTGCACAACCATCAATTAATTCCCTTTCACCTACCCTCTTCTTTTACTGGTTCTTCCTCCAGGGTCACTGTATTTCCAGCACCTTTAGCTGGGCTTCCATCACAAGAGAGCAACTCAGGACCTGAATTCTGAGAGATTACAGCACAGCACGTGAGTCAACACACACACCCACACACAGGGACTCTACCAACCTACTCAGTAACAAGAGTGTCTGACCCACCTCAAGTGTGCTGTGCATCCAAAGCACTGTGACATTATCTTACCCGAGTCTCGCTGCTAAGCTGCGCGACAAGAAACCAAGGTAAAAACAGACCAGCGTGTAGCCAAGCGTTTATTTTTCCTTAAACTCAAACTAACTCCATTTCTGGCCAGCAAGCACCACAAGACATATCCTCCTTGCAATCAAACCTCAGATATCTGGCATGAACATGCCACAGACAAGTCCTGTTTCTTGAGAAATTGTGTAATCTATTCCACCCTAGTCCTAGTCAACCGAAACTTAATTTCATTTATACTGCTTTTCTAGTAGCTTTCCTAGACAAATTTTTTAAAGAGTGAGCCTACACTGTTTTCATTATGAATTGTGAGAGAGGTAGCTGACTCAGTTCCTAGGCTCAGAAGGCCAATCTACAAGATAACACCTTCCTGTTGAACAAGTTTTCCACCACTATCAATACTTTACAAATAGAATTATATAAATTAATTGAAATGATTCCAAGCTACTCTCACCACAGGCTCTTGGTCTAGAACATCTGGAAAGAAAGACTTAAGAGACCAGCTTAATTCACTGTATCGTTAATGTAGAAACAGCAAATTCCAATAGTCTCAGAAGACATGTAAAACTGAAGGCGGGGGAGAAACTAAGTCTTAGGACTAAGTTTTGAAAATACTTAAGACAATGATAATAAAAAACACAATCTAAACTTTCAAAAGTTGCAAGTCTTGGAGAAATCTAAATGCTGAAAAGATTTTAAGGATGAAGTTTTGTTACTTTTAAATAAGATGATTTCAATGCAAACCAACTAAGCTACCCAGGAGCAGCCTCTGAGGCTTCTTGAGACAGAATTTCTAAGTTTCTGTTATTACATCACATTCCTCTTAAAGACACAGGCTCTTTCCAAAACTCTACCTCTGGCCTTGGTTTTGCTCTGAGGCTCCAGGTTCACATTTCCAGTTACCTGCTTGACATCATCCCCTGATGTCCTCTGGCATCTCACTATCATGTCTAACAACTTGAATCTGCCTTTCCCTATCAACTCCTCCTCCGCACGCTCCTGGCCCTGTCAGTGGCACCATCCAGCACTGTCTGCACCATTTGTAGGGTGAAGTACAAAACAAAAACATGGGGCCCCTAGTTCAAAATTCAGACGCAGTCCCCAAGCAAAGGCATCATCTCGGTTTCCGTGACGCTGTCCACACCCATCACTTGTCAGACTTTCCTCGATTTGTCTTTTCAAGTGTCTCACATCTACACCTCCCTGCCCACTTCCATCACTGCACTGACTCTCAGCCAAGACCTCTGTAATTGATGTTCCTCTTTCTTTCCCTCAGAAACCCAGTCATGATTCTCAAGGCACACTCTTCAGAAATCCTTGGTATCTCCCCATTGCCTATTAAATCACATCCAAACTTCTTAACTTGGCACTCAAATCTTCCCCTCCCCATTCTTTCCAGGCCTGATCTTCTGGGGGCTTTCCTCTACAAATCCTGGGCTCCAGCCAAACCAAATTCTTTGTCATTTATTTAAAGAGCCCAGTGTGTTGCTGAGTATAATGAACTTGGGTCCTGATCCCAGAGACTGAATTCAAATTCACCTTCAGTTGCCCATCTGAACATGAGGCTCATAACAGCAATTACACCACAGGATCAATAAAGCAATAAAAAACATACAGTAAGACATTTAGTATCAGTGTGTACCCATCCCAGGGATGCCATTTCTGCTAAATCTGCTGAAGAAAGTTACCAATCCTTTGAAGTCTTAACTCAAAAGCTACCTCCCAAATGCCTTCCCTGATCATCTCAGTCAGAAGCCATTTTGCCTTCCCCTAAAATCCAATACCGTGTTTATACCACATTTAACATGGGTGGCATACTCTCTCCAAATTACTGATGTACATAGCATTTTGTCTTTCCTCATAACCTCCCAAGAGTATGGAATATGCCAAATTCCTTTCTGTTTCTTGCATGGCCCTAATACATAGTTTGTGCTCAAATGACTTTTACATCACTTTTAAAAATAAATCATTTTAAACATACACCCAAATTAATGAAATAAAGCTACTTCAATAGAATTAGCTGGGTCTGGAAGAGACTGAGGCAAGGCAACAGCACAGATGGAGAATGAGACAGGGCTGCCTGTGCAGACTCGAGCCTCTCAAGGACAACATGTCACCTAAAGAAGTCACTAAGTTTTCATGGCCAAGCCTCCCAGATGGTTAATTTTCCTCACTCCCACCCCCACAAAAGGCCTTGATCAACACCTAGGCTGGGCTTAGAGCACAGAGGAAAAGGAACAAGGGCATGCCTCACCTGCCAAGGTGTGTTAGGTGAGAATCTAAGGAGCAGGATAATCTCAGGCCTTTCTAGTGTTCCCACCTGTGGTAAGAAAGTTTTACTCTAAAGTTTTACTCTACCAGTTTCACTGGTAGGTGTCCTCTTGTATTTCCAGATGCATTTACTACTTCTAAGGGGCTCAAAAACTGGGAAAATACACTGCCCTAAAAGCAAGGAAATATGACTTCAACTAATTTTTTAAAAATACCTTTAGCAATTATCAAAGTAGCAAATATTAATAAAAATAAAACCTAACATTGGCAGGGTTTTCAGAAAGTCAGTATACCACTGGTGCACAGTAAACGGATTCAAGTTCTCTAAAAGATAATTTGACAATGGGAGGGCATGGCAACCCATGCCAGTATTTTTGCCTGGAGAATCCCCATGGACAGAGTCAATGGAGTTGCAAAGAGTCAGACACAACTGAGCGACTAAGCACAACAAACATTATGATAAAGTTGTTCATGCCCTTTGAATGAGTAATCTCACTTTTGGACATATATGCTATGGAAGCAATTCAAAAAGGGGGGAAAGAATTTGTTCAAAGATGTATATAGATATGCCATTTACATTGCATAACACAGCCTGCACTTCAAACACCCAGCAAAGGAGGCCAAGCTGAGTAATCTAGGGTAGATCAGTATGATAACCGAATGTCACATTTACTGAAAACATGAAGCAGGTTTCACAATATGATAAAGAAAAATGTACCTTAAAAGGAATGTCCACTGAGAAACAGAAAACAAAATACTCACATATAAATCTACAAATCCTTATTTCCAATTCTGAAATTCCAAACCCAAAGTCTTTTGTAAGACAGCATCAATACTCACTTGGAAGTAAAACAGGACCTGAATTGACATGAAGCTACTTATGGTCTCTATTTGTCCCAATTACTGTGAATAGCCATACATTTGTTGCAAAAACATCTATTAGATTACAGGGTGCTGCCTCAGACTCCCGGAAGGGGAGGGGTGTGTTTAAAAAAAAAAATGTGTATGAACCTGGTTATTTTTTTTAAATCCAAAAAATTCTGACCCCAAAACACATATGGCCCCAAGAGTTCCAGATAAGGGATTGTGGCTCTGCACTAATGACATCAGTTGTAAATTTAAAGAGCTCAGGTTTGGTATTCCTTGACTTTGTTGAAAAAAGTGTTTGAAAGGAGTGCATTCTCTAAGGAAGATTCTTATAGTGCTATATCTGCAGGAGTGTATGAAAAGACGAACCATATCCCTCTCCAAATAATTACAAATTCTAAACCAATCAAACTGAACTCATCATAATTTCTTTTTGTTTAGATTCAAGACGATTTCACACCATTTCTGGAAAAGGGTCAGTCTTCTGTTCTACTGAGCATCACTTAAAGACACAAGTTTGTTGAAAGAAATGATAAACACATATTTTATACAGAACACTGAGCTAAAATTTAAGTCATTTAAAAGCATTACTTTAAAGCTTTTAGTTTAAATGATCATTTAATATGTAACCATTTTTTCCAAGTTTTTTTTCTGATGGCAACACATGTGTCTTTGAGACTTTTTTTCTGGTGGCCAGCAACAAAATGTGGGGAAATGCTCTAGTTGCCTTTGCTCCCATATAAGCAGCCTGTGTATCAGATGTACATAAGAACCACCAAACAAGAGGATTTTAGATTAGTAATTATATAATATTCTGGATATAATTATGCATATAAACACAAACATTCATCTATTATCTCTTCTGACCCTCCTCGAGTCCCTCTACACCCCCCAAAAAAGAGACACATTAATAAGAATTGCTTGTGCCATGTCTATGTGGGGCTCAGGTGTGATTAGCACTAATCACATGATCTCACTCTTAGCAACTGTCCATCTGACATTAAATATCTCCATTTTTATCCAAAACAGAACGTGGTCAAATAATGTTGTTGTTGTTGTTTATTCGCTCAGTCGTGTCTGACTCTGTGCGACCCCATGGACTACAGCCTGCCAGGCTCCTCTGTCCATGGGATTTTCCGGGCAAGAACACTGGAGTGGATTGCCATTTCCTTAATGTGATTTAAAATCAGTTCTCTGGGACTTATCTGGTCAATGCAGGGGGCATGGGTTTGATCCCTGGTCAGGGAACTAAGATACCCCAGGCCGCAGGGCATGGCCAAAAAAAAAAACCCTTCCTCCTAATCTGTTCATATACGATTAACAAAAGATTCTCGTTATAAAAATAAAATCAGTTCCATACTATTTCATAATTAACATTTTTCTCTTGAGAAGAAAGAGACAAAACCTAGCAATTACAATGAAAACTCCATATATCTATCATTTATTCCTATAAAACCACTTAATCTTAGGGCAAGTTTACTACTACAGTCATTAGAGTTAACATTCTAATGCTAATAGTTATTTTTTAATATTGATATTTTTACTATTATAAAAGCAACACTTGTTCAACAAAGCAAAACTAAAAGCTACAGATAAAACAGAAAGAAACCTAAAAGCCTGGCAGCGGGAGATAACTTCAGAGTTGGGGAATTGCTGCCAAAGTTCAAGTGTTACACTACTACAGAACAACAACGGCAACTTTCTGCCCCCATCTGCGCTAAAACATCAATTAACTTTGTGGAATGCCGTTGTTTAAACAACCATTGACAAATGTGAATCCTTTGAGATGCTGCCATTTGAAATTGGAACGTAAACTCAAAACTAATAAAAAGGATAATTAAACAAGACGAAAAGGTTTTCACTACTAAAACCAGTCACCAGACTAACCCACTTGACCCTGGCATTAATACCTATCTACCCAGAAAAGTCAATAAATACATCTGTTTAATGAGGAGTGGTTTTCTACTCTCATGAAACGTATTTCAGAACTGGTTTTTGGATCGAGTCTAAGTTGGTCACAAGACTAAATAAATTTTTTACTTTCTGAACACATGCAGAGCACTGTTGATGCAATTTACTCCTCAGCCAAAAAAAATGGGTAATAGCTGAACCATAGATCAATGCACCTTTCCCTGAGTTTCATACATTAATTTAACCGCTGACCTTTCATTTGGATTTAACTAATGATAGAAAAGCATGCCTTGAACTCAATTCAAAACTCCAGTTACTGACTCTCAAGTTGTGGGGCTGTAGGAGGAGGGCAGGCTGGTTCCCCCTTACTAATAAGAGCAGATCTAAGAGGCACACTTAGTTTTAAAAAGCGTATTCACTATTATAACTTTGTCTTTAAACACAAACAAACAAAAAAGAATCCTAGGGAATTCCCTGGCAGTCCAGTGGTTAGGACTGGGCGCTTTCACAGAGCTGGCCCAAGAACTAAGATCCTGCATGCCTCGAGGTGCAACTCAAAAAAAAAAAAAAAAAAAAGAATCAAAAAAAAAAAAAAAAAAAGAATCCTAATTATAATAATGCCAGTAAAAGCAATGTGACAAAATCTTAGCTGGTGGAAAAACACAGAGCATGGCTTTATCTTCTAGGTATTAGGGAATCCCCAAAGGTAAATTACCCTTGGAGGTGTGTATCAAAATTTTCAAGGGCTATGAGAAGACTTTTACATTTGGGAACAAAAGGGTTAGAAACACTGCTTTAGTCCACATACATTATTTCAAATATTTATTTCATGTGTTTCCCCATAATTAAAAATTTGTGAAATGCAACAGCCAAGAAATGGAAACAATCTATCAATAAATATCCATTGACAGATAAATGGATAAAGGAGATGTGGTACATATATATAATGGAGTACCACTCAGCCATTAAAAAGAATGAAATAATGCCATTTGCAACAACATGGACACAAGATTATCATACTAAGTGACATAAGTCAGAATGAGAAAGACAAATACCATGTGATATCACTCATATGTGGGATCTAAAATATGACACAAATAATACCTATCTATGTTAAAGCTCCAATACTTTGGCCACCTGATGTGAAGAGCTGACTCATTAGAAAAGACTCTGATGCTAGGAAAGACTGAAGGCAGGATAAGGAGACGATAGATGATGAGATGGCTGATGGCATCACCAACTCAATGGACGTGAGTTAGAACAGGCTCCAGCAGATAGGGAAGGACAGGGAGGTCTGGCGTGCTGCAGTCCATGGGGTCGCAAAGAGTCAGACACGACTGAAAGACTGAACAACAACGTGAAACCGAAACACGTACATAAATAACAGACTGGTGGTTGCCAAGGGGGAGGGAGCTGAAGGAGGGGTGGAGTGAAAGGCTGAGGTTAGCAGTTGTAAGCTTTTACATGCAGAATGAATAAACAACAAAGTCCTATATAACACAGCAAACTATATTCAATATCCTATGAGAAACCATAATGAAAAAGAATACTTTATATAAATATACAATGGAATCACTTTGTTATACAGCAGTAATTAACACAACATTGTAAATCAACTATACTGCAATTTTTTTTTATATTAGTGAAATGAAAAAAAGACTTCCAATTGGGAACAAGGCAAGCCACCTCCTCAGTGCCCTAGTTCTAGTTCCTACATGCAAGGTGGGATGTAGGCATTTTGCTGTTAATGAAGATGGCTTAGCTAAGAAGGTTTGCTCACACACATATGGTACAGAGATGACTAACAGCACTGCTCTCCTCCATTGACCCAGTCCTGGGTGGTGCTTCTGCACAGTTCCCAGGAGGGTTGGAGTTGCTCCTTCTAAAACACTGCCAGTAAAAACACCCACAGTTCCTGCCTGGGTGGCAACAGGCTAGGTGGGTGCTCAGAGCTGGGATGAGACGATTCTTGGAGCAGTGTCTGGGGCTTAGCTTGTTTTTGTTTCACTTCAAAATGAGACCAGATCTCTAGCTGGGTTATAATAACTCTAAATGGGATGGATTGGACGACTTCACAGGATTTCTGGTAGCCTGGGTAGGAAACACTAAACGGGTTCTAGAGAACATTTAGGTAAATATGCAGAAAATAGTTTCAAGGGGATAAAAGGCCAGGATTCTACATCTCAAGACAACTTTAACAGAAGGACAGATTTTTGTCCAGCTAAAAAGATGCTCCTAAATTCAACTTAATGAATGTAAATACTGATATCATGTGGCCCAACCTTAAACTGTGCAAGTTGAGACTTCATTATCTATAAATGAGATAACAACACACTACAAAGCTACTCTAAAAAATAATATCAAGTAATGTATATGAAAACCCTTCCTTTATGGTAAAGGACTACACAAATTATCACTTGAACAAATATGGTTTATCTTAAACAGAACACTAGATTAGGATGGGTTGGAATTAGGTTTTCTGTCTTCCACTCTAAGCAGAATTCATAATTCATTTGAATTCATGCTACCCCCAAAACATTCCATGTGCATCAAAAACATAACAACAGTTGTAAAAAAGCATTTTTTTATCCCACAGCTGTGATCAAAGAAATAAAACAGCCAGGCCATTTCATCAGAATCTTATAAGGACCAACAACCACACTAAAGAGGGGAAGTGGCACACACATAGAGGCAAAGAAGCAAGACAGATTCAGGCAAGTGCAAGACCTCCTCCGTCTAGGCTGGAGTGTAAAGTGCAAGAAGGGAGAGTGTCTTCCCTGGTGGTCCAGTGGTTAGGACTC
The DNA here is from genome assembly GCA_024291935.2 of Okapia johnstoni. Lineage (NCBI taxonomy): Eukaryota > Metazoa > Chordata > Mammalia > Artiodactyla > Giraffidae > Okapia > Okapia johnstoni. The sequence goes on along the minus strand of CM044317.1, from coordinate 58,485,030 downwards.
ACTGCTCCCATTGCCAGGGGTCTGGGATTGGTCCCTAGTCAGGGAACTAAGATCCCACATGCTGTGCAAGAAGGGAGAGCGGTGAGAAGCAAGGTTACAGGGTCAGGCAAGGGCCAGTGCTCAAACAACTCTGGTTTTCCCAGAATTAATTGGTATCACTCATGGCTTTTAAACAGAAAAATGGTATGGTCTAATGTTCTAGAAAAATCACTCATGTGTCTAAACTGAGGACAAGTAGACCCGTTAATAAGTTATGACAGTAATTGAGGCCAAAAGTAATGAAGGCACAAATTAATGCACGGCACTAAAGGATAAGATGGGAATTGACTTATGAGGCATTAAGGAGGTAAACACAAAATGACCCTGTCTGATTTAACAAAATAGGAAAGAGAAGAAATAAGAAATTAAGATGGACTCCATGTGTTTGACGTGAGCAACCAGAGTTTTATACACTAAGAGAATTCAGAAGGAAGGCTACATCTACCCACAGGCGACCTGTTGTTTTTGATAGTGGGTGAAAACACTATGTGGGGTGGCTAAAAAATGAGTTCACTTTAGTTGAGTATGATATACTTGGGGCTTCCCGGTGGCTCAGTGGTAAAGAACCCACCTGCCAACGCAAGAGACTTGGGGTTCAATCCCTGGGTCAGGAAGATCCCCTGGAGAAGGAAATGGCAACTCACTCCCATATTCTTGCCTGGGAAATCCCAGGGACAGAGAGCCTGGCAGGCTGCAGTCCATGGGGTTGCAAAAGAATTGGTCACAACTTAGCAACTAAACAATATACCTGTGCATCCAAATGGAATTTTCCAGAAATAGGTAACATGGGTCTTGAACACAAATAAATTTGGAAATAACAACCCCAAGACAGTGGTTTGAGCCACAGGGCATACAAGACACCCAGGGAAGGCAGGAAAAGTAAAGCAGGCACATGGCCTGGGACTAAGTCTCAAGGAACTGCAACATGGATTCAATAAGAACCATATAAAATGATATAGCAAATCACATCAAGAGTACAGAATACAATTCCTTATAAAAGACACCTCAAAATCTCTCCTGAAATAATCCCTACAGTATTTCTGGTTGAGTTGGTTCTTTTGGCAGTTAATTCTACTGATAAAAGTCCCATGATAAAACACCACAGGAATACTCGTATTGTTGTACTTAAGCAGAATTCACTACACACTATTTACACTTTTCATGTTTTGCACTTTTATGCTAAGGGCTTTATTTTGATGGAAAAACCTGTCTGCATAACTAACCATTTCTGTGTTATAGGAAAGTTTCTAAATTCAGAAACATTCTGGAAATGGAGTATGAAATGCTCATACCATGCTCATTTCTTTCCAAAATTCTGAACTATTTTTGTAGTCTAACAACTTATTTTAACAGGCAGTTTAGATTAATTCATGGAATATAAAGTTGGATGTTTTAAGATGGAAAAGAATGAAGCAAATTCAAGCCTCATAACATCTGCCATAAGAGAGCTTTCTTGGCTTTTCAACCTCTCTTTGAGTGCAAATAAGAGTCAGGCATTTTCCTTGCAGTGAAAGATGTGTAAGTATGGGACCATGAATCAGATCATTTGTTCACTATAACCATCTTAACAAAGCACCACTACTAAAAAACTTTCTAATAACACAGAAATGGTTAGTTATGCAGACAGGTTTTTCCACCAAAAATAAAGTCCTTAGCATAAAAACCAGACATAGAAGTTCAGTTCTGAACTATAGCCAAAACCTCCTGTAAGTTCAGGTGTAGCACACAACTGCAGTATGTATTTAAATATCAGCATAATATCAGTACGTAAATGCAAAAACTTTTAAAAAAAAGAAACCTGTAGGAAAAACTGACTGACTTAAAAATCTCAGAGGGGCCAGTAAGAGTATGTTGAGGACTTCCCTGGTGGCACAGTGCATAAAAATCTGCCTGCCAATGCAGGGCACACGGGTGTGATCCCTGGTCCAGGAAGATTCCACATGCTGCAGAACAACTAAGCCCGATCACCACAACTACTGAGCCCGCGCTCTAGAGCCACAACTAAAGAGCCCGTGTGCTGCAACTATTGAAGCCCGTGAGCCCTAGAGCCTGTGCTCTGTAGCAAAAGAAGTCACCACAATGAGAAGACCTCGTGCCACAACAAAGAGTAGCCCCCACTTGCCGCAACTAGAAAAAGCCCGCGACAAAGCCACGCCAAAGCAACAGAGACCCAGGGCAGTCAAAAACAAATAAACGAATAAAGACCAAAAAAAGACTATGTTGAGAGGTGTTGCAAGATGCATCCATCCCTCAATGCTACTAAAAATCCTACTTTGTGATTATGACTATCTAAAGAGTAACCTCCTTCCACATGGGGAAGGTAGAGTTGTATTAAAGATGATAACCAAAGACTTTTTTGATAGCCCATTTTCCTTTAAAACTACTGAATTTTTTTAACACCTCGATTTGTACTTGGAATATCCAAAAGAAGATGATAATGTGCAGTGTTTCCCAAACTTATTTAGCCACAGGTTTCTACGTTAAAGAAAAGCTATTAAAGAACACATTCTCGGAATTACTAGAAATAGTAGGGGTCTTCTTGACTCAGCCTCTGGACCAGAGTGACATAATTTCTCCAAAAGAATATCATTAGTGACCTTAAATAGTGATTCTGAAAACATACTTGTTTTAAATAGATGTTTTTAAATATCAACATACCACTAAAGTATTTTTTCTTTTTCCAAGAAGAAAGCAGATAAGTAAACTAGACTAATATCCTAGTAAGATCCAAGAGAGTGTCCACAGCACTAAAGGAACCCCAGAATCTTTTTCAGTTACATGAAAAAACTAAAAATAGGTTTTCCAATAATTATAATTTATAAATTGTAATTGTAAGTTGTAATTTCTAAGGGAAAACAATGTTCCAGTTAACTGTAGTTATCTGTTTTAGTTTTCCCAAAAGTGTCTGATTTCCGCCCACCTGGGCAAGAAGCAGGCACATATGAACAGATAAATAGTTGAAGAGAGACAACTCCAGCTCAGCTTGCTCCCTCTGATGGACCTTTCTAACTCAGCAGTAAGTGCAAGGCATAGCTCTGAGTGCCATGTCATCAGCAGCCAGGATAACGTAATGAGGCTGTGATGCACTCCACTGGAGTTCAGCTTTCTTCCCCTTTCCAAAGTCTTAATTTCACAAAATGAGATCTACTGCCACAGGGAAAAAGGCCATCAAATGTTTTTCCCAGCCTCCACCATTCATGGGAATTTCCTTAGACTTTCAGCCTCTTAATCTCCCTAAGCCTATGTCCTGGTATATTGCAAAGAGAAATACTCTATTTACTTTTGTATCCCACAGCAGATCAAAAGTTCCTTGGAGACAGCTGACCTTGTCTCTCTCAATTACCACCTTCTATGCCCAGCACACAGGGTGTCAAATACTGGGTAAACATTTGTAGAATGAATGAGGAGTAACATTAAGATGTGTAAACTCACTTATATCTTAGTGTGAATGAATTTCTCCATGCCTGGTCCTGAGAAATTGTGGGAGGATCATCAGTGGCGCAGAAAGAGATAAGAGAGCCTTGAAGAGCAGAAGTAAAGCCTGAGGAAGGCTCCTCTTCACTTAACATCTGGAAATACTGTCCTGCTATGGATCAGTCTAAAGGAGTCTGGTTCTTCAAAGGAAACTCCAGACTCTGGCTTGAACGCTGTAACAAATTATCTTGCTTTCCCATGAACATCTCCCTATACTTCAAAAATCTTTTTTTTTTTTTTTTTAAATTTTGGCTGCACCCCTCAACTTGCAGGATCTCAGCTCCCCAACCAGGGATTGAGTCTGGAGCCACTGCAGTGAAAGCACTGAATCCTAATCACTGGATCACCAGGGAACTCCCAAAAATCTATTTCAATGAGACATTAACAACTGGCAATTGCTTACTGACAGCCAAGTGAGATCAAGAAACAGGGATCCTGATCTTTCAGACTTCTTTTCTAACTCCAGAATTCCTATATAGTTATCAATTTCTAAAGCCTGAATTAATCAAACACAAAGAATGATGCATTAACAGAATGTTATCCAACCCATGTAAAATGATCAGTCATTAAAAACCTAGCTTCTGGAGTCAGATAAACCTAAGGTTGAACCCTGGGCTCCACTGCTTACTTAATCTCCATAAGCCTGAGTTTCCACATCTGAAAAGAAAGATTAAATAAAGCCTATCTCATGCAGTCACACTAAGGTTTAAAATAGGAAAGCATGGAACGTGCTTAGCACTATGCCTGGCACACGGGAGGTTCTCAAGCAATATGAACCATCGTTTGCAAACCTAGGTTCCCATTCCACCACCACCTCCCTGAGTACTCTTGAGCTTATAACTATGAAGAAGCCAATGAGCACGTGGAGACAGAATGAACTGACCTCTAATGCCAGAATTATCAATCATGAACAAGGTAATAGAAAATGGACCAAAACTTTGAAAAATTAAGTCTTAAATAATTCCAGATATGTTTTACGTTGCACCTGAAGCTAGCATACATTTGATCACAGATGACTCAGCATTAGAATATCAAAATAAAAAATCTGGAGTCAAACTTCAAAGCAAGCATTCTCAAACCCTTCAGTACCTGTTGTTGATACAGACTTTATATGAAACACCTGTACGTACGTATGTGTGAGAGAGTGCATCAGCAGAGGGAGATGGAGATGGACGGGGGGAAGAAGGGAGGGAGGAAGGAAGCAAGAGAGATGCTAAATGAGGGAAGAGACAGAGAGAAAGGGAAGAAGGGAGGGAGAGACAGAAAGTGGGGGGAGAGAGAGAAAGAAAGAGAAAGGAGGGAGAGCTGGCAGAAGGGAGGGAAAAAAGGAGGGAAAGACAGAAAGGTGGGGTGGGGGCAGGAATCTAAACATTAATTGGCTTAAAGGCTATCCAGTCTCCATTTTTTCACTAATGAGGTGACCTCAGACCTTAAAGTTTTATCTGTTGTACATGTTTCACGTATCAACCAAGTACAAGTACAGGCCATTGTGCCATCTCGCTGGGCTGTTACACAGGGCCACTACAAGGGCACGGGGCCCCTCTGCAGGAATTAGATAAAGAGCGCCCAGAGCACAGGCTGGTTCTCAGTCAGCACCGACCCTGAGCTATGCACCTTTCTGCAAGGGTACCACCAACCACATACGGCACTCAGGCAGACAAAGTCTTCACTATTTAATGTGCACACCTGTATACGTGCTTGTGTGGTACACACCCACACATACACAAACAAGACTGAAAAGCCATCAAGGCTGAGTAAATGAAGATATTCATCAAAACCGAAAATACAGAGTTTCAAAAAGTTGAAGAGAATGGGTCCCTGTGGCCTCCCTACCCTTCAGCTACCCAGAATTGGGCTTTCGTTGTCACTGGGAATCTTTGGGACCAAAGAGACAGAGGCTTTGACATCACAAAACTCTTGATTCCTGATGAAGCTATGGTCTCTCCAGCAATTGCTTGCTCGCTTGCTTGCTCTCTCTCAAAACAAAAAAGTTAGAAAGGAGAAAAAAATAAGACATTCCACAAACAACAATGGATCTACTCACCTGAGTTTGCAAAACCTGTGGTAAGCAAATGAGTATTTTGTTTTGGTGTTCTGACTGCAATAAAAGTGTAATCCCAGGCAAGAATATACTAAATGCTGAAAGAACTATTCTTAAAATGTTGACTCTGAATTCTGACTCAGTGCCGTTTTCTCTCCCAGATGCTGGCTACTCATAGAGAAAATACACAAAGTTATTTTTGTTTACTACTGCCTATGCATATCTATCCTGCCAAGCAAGAACATGATATTATATTTTGAACACTTTTGTACCTAGCTATGTGACCTAAAGAACACAATAGCTTTAAAAGCTATTTAAGGAACAGAAATTCCAGGTTAAATATGGTACCTGATTCACATGTGCAAGGAGACAATGTACAAGAATATGCATGGCAGCACTGTCTATAGTAATTTTGAAGGTAACCTAAATGTTTATTAAAGAAAAAATGCATATAAAGTATAATATATTCATACAATGGAAAACTAGGCATTAAAATGTAAAGAATTTAAGCTATCCCCGTAACTGAGAAGTTATGGGGATAAACTGCAAACACAACGCAAAGCAGAAGAAAAGCTGCAGAACAACAGTATAATACTCTTTAATATCAGTCTTTAAAACGCCCAACATTACCTCTCCCTTAGAATTTGTTATAACAGACTAACATATTTTTTTGTATGCACACTAAAGAGCTAAGGAAAACACACTCAAAAAATAATTGAAAATTAAAGTTAAAAAAAAAAAGGACCACATATCGCTGTTGTTTAGTCACTAAGTCATGCTCAATTCCTGTGGACTGTAGCCCACCAGGCTTCTCTCTCCGTCCATAGCATTTCCCAGGCAAGAATACTGGAGTGGGTTGCCATTACCTTCGCCAACGGATCTTCCCAACCAAGGGATCGAACCCGGGTCTCCTACATTGGCATTCAGGTTCTTTACCACTGAACCACCTGGGAAGCCCTCATTAACCGTGTAAAGTTGCCCAAATGGCAAGGAGGGAGCATGTTTTAGTAATGAAAATCACTTGGCCCTTTAAATAAAGATATGTTTCATCACCATTCTGGGCTTATTAAAACACTTTATTTCAACAAGCTTCACTTTTCTCGCCTAAAAGGGGTTGATAACGCCTGCCTCACAGGATGACACGAAATAATGCATGTAAAAGAGTTATACAGAAGGTCTTGGACTTGGTAGATCAGGTAGTAACCATCTACAGGGAAAAAATGTTGAGTCTGCACCTTTTTCATCTAATTTGGTATATGATTAAAAATGACAAAGAACACAACAGGAAAGGGCAACCCTTCACCTTCCTCTTCCCAGTCCCTGATCTGGCTGCCTCCTATGCTTTCTATATTTAGCAGAGTGACCCCCCCTTCCCCCACCCCACCCCCCAAAAAACCACCACGAAACCGTGTTTCCTTCAGGGCTCCCCTCAGAACTCCCGAGACCTTGCAATACAGATCTTTCATCTCGCCAACTCCGCCTCCCCTCAACACACACAGTCCTCTAGAGCGCCGGGGGCAGAAGAACAAAAACCCAACCGTCACGGTCACGAAAGAGACTGTAAAAATAACGGAGCGGTGTAACTAACTGGCTTTGGAGGGTCTGTTTGTTTTCAAAAATTAAGAGAAAGTCTACCAGAGACCCAGCCTCTATCCTGCAGAAGGGGAAGCAGGAAGATCTAGGCAAATAAGTTTTGTGACTTGTATCCAAATACAGTCCCTTCATCTGGATTCAACACAAAGAGAGGGGCACGGAGGCCCCGGGAGCCGCAGGGCTGCTTCTGCAATTGGACAGACCCACCCCTCACACCCTCCACACACAGGGACCCGCAGGGGCGCACCAGGCGGCGCAGACTCGCTCCACACGCGGGATGCATCCCGCGCCCATCCCCCGGAGCTGGCCGCGGCGGGCGCTGTGCCTCACCTGTCTTGAAGACCATCTTGTCATCGTCCTTGGACCCGAAGGTCTTCAGCATGGACACGAAGAGCACCCCGCAGGCGTTCTGGATGCCGAACACCGACCCGTTGCACCACATGGCTGCTAGCATCACCAGCCAACCCCAGCCGCCCTCAGGGGGCTCAAGAGGCTCGGCGCCCACCGACCCACTCAGCTCTACTTCCACCTTCTCGGCCGCCGCCGCCTCCGGGCCGTCTAAGAGTCCCGCGGCGGGCAGCGGAGCGGCCCCCAGAGGCGCGGAGCCGGGCGGCTGCGCCTCGCTTGTCCCCCGCGCGGCGGCGGGCTCCTCCTGGGAGGGCACCATGGCCCGGGGCGGCCCCCTCGGGCGCCGGGGAGCGCGAGGGGCGCGAGTTCCCGGCGGGCTCGCGGAGGAGCCGCCGAGTTGGGCTGGCGGGCTAGCGAGGCCGAGGCGTAGGTGGTGGAGCCCCCCGTGGGCGGGCGGCAGCGAGCTCTCACTCGAACCTCCGGGTCTCCAGCCCCGCACCCGGACTCAGCAGAAGGCCGGGCCGCCAGCTCTTAAAGACGCCCCCCCCCCGCCCCACCTCCTGGGGGCGTGGTCGGCGGCGGGACCTGCCCCGGAATCTCCTGATGATTGGGCTTCGGGAGAACGCAGGGGGCCCACCCCCTCCCGCGGCGCGCGACCCAGGTGCCTGCGGGTGGCTATATATGCGCGCGCGCCTGCCGCCGGGCCTCCTCCTCTCCAACGGGGGTCACAGATGTGTAGGTCACCCCGCCAGAAAGTGTTAACGGAAGGGGCACGACTCCTCCTAGGTGCAGGCTACATTGGGTCATCGGGACCACGGAATGGGACCTTCTTTAGTCTCAGTCCGCTGACAGCCTCACCAGCAAACATTGCCCCTTTGTTTCCTTTTTGTTGTTGTTGTTTTTCTGGCGTTCACCTCTAACTACTAATTGTAATATATAAGATATGTTATGCCAACTGCTGACTTAAAAAGGGAGTCAGAAAGATCAGAGGCCCTGTTTAATTTCTCCTACATTCATATGTGATTTCCTATGAAATCATACTTGGCATATTGAACAGGCTCATTTTGGAAGACACAGACGGTTATGTCAAAGTCTTCAAGTAACAAACATTTTTGACAGACAGCTAAAAAACATTAAACTACAGCACAGTCATTTGCACTTCAGACAAAAGCTAGCACCTATATTCAACTTCTCTGTCTCCTTAAAGCATGGAACAACCATGTATGTAAAAGAAATGAAGACTAACTAGTTGTATAATATTGGGCACAATTCTTAATTCCTCAGTCACTCAAATTCTTAACTTCAAAGTCAAAATATGCTAATTACTTTATGATGGAGTACATAAATGAGTGTGATTGATCACATCTCTGCCCCTACTGGCTCAAAAACTAGTAGGGAGAAGTCCTGGGATAGAACAGGAGCGTCACATCGTAAGTGTTACAATACATATACAACAAAGAGAAGTGGGATGGAGCCATTAAATTATCTTCAAAACGTTAGGGAAAAGCTTCTACAGCAAACAGCCTTTGTGCTGAGCCCTGAATCATACTAGGAGCTTTCCTGGGCAAAGATAGAGGAAGAGTTTCTAGGTAGAGAAGACAGCAAAAGCTAAGGGGAAGCAATAGTATGCTTGAGGACCAGGGAACAAAAATCAAGTATAATATGTCTTAAGGATGGGATTAGAATGGTAAACTGAAGAATAGTCACACAAGTGACAAAAATGAATGTACAACGATGTTATTCCAGCACTACTGGAAATAAAAAGTGGAAGCAAAAACATGCATCTGTACCACATAACCACTAAAAGTTTTGATAGTCACCTCTGTTGACTTTGAAAGTTATAACATTTTATTGAGCAAAGAAAGCACATCCACACACACAAAAAAAGGTATGGGTTATAGCACAAAATATAAAATAGACATCCATGATCTATACTGATATAAGTAAATGATTAAGTACATAAGTAAAAGGGGAGATAAATACCTCCATGCCTGATTGTCTTTCACCTTTTTGGAATGATGAATTCTCTATCTTCAAGGCTTAACTCTAAAACGAAGTTACCTTTATCAGTTCTTCCTCCAGACTTCCATACTTTATTTAAACAGTTTTTACAATCAGCTGCAGAGTGGTTTTCAGTCTTCTTAACTAGAGTAAGAATTTTCAGACAGGCTAGATGATGTCCCATGGAGCTTTGAACCATAGCACAATGCACAGTGTAGGGGCACAACAAATGATTGTTGCTGCTGCTGCTGCTAAGTCGCTTCAGTCGTGTCCGACTCTGTGCGACCCCATAGACGGCAGCCCACCAGGCTCCCCCGTCCCTGGGATTCTCCAGGCAAGAACACTGGAGTGGGTTGCCATTTCCTTCTCCAATGCATGAAAGTGAAAAGCGAAAGTGAAGTTGCTCAGTCATGGCCGACTCTTAGCGACCCCGTGGACTGCAGCCTACCAGGCTCCTCCGACCATGGGATTTTCCAGGCAAGAGTACTGGAGTGGGTTGCCATTGCCTTCTTCAAAATAACTGTTGAACCAAATTGAATTGATTTGTTTTAAAAAATTAAAGAATCGCAAAGCATACAATTGAGCACACCAACTTGGTCCCATATTTTCAGGTGGAATATTTTCAATATTTTTTAAACAACATGAATTTGTTTTCCACTTGAAAAAGTAATACGTGCTGGCTTTAGCAGTTACCATAAAAAATAATAAAATTTTTAAAATGCATTATTGCACCACTCAGATAACCTCTTTAACATTTAATAGTTTTTAATTATTTACATATTTATGGAAGATAGAGCATCCATTTTGTAACTACCATTATTGCATATTTCCCCTATAAAATATGGTATGGCATCATCCAAAAATTACATGAGTATTTTTACCTTTAATGAAAATTGCTTCATCCAAGATAATGAACAAAACATAAAGAAGCCCAGTGAGATGAGACTTTGCCATAGGCCATCTTCAAAGGTCCATTTGACTTAGACTTGTACATCTGCAAAGTTATTTACCAGTTACCACATATTATGAATCTTTAGGATTGCTCACAAAGCCACAAATCTACTGTTTCCTTACAGTCTTTTTGTTGTTGTTGTTTTCATTTTTACAAATTATTTTTTTACTTTCTTTTTGGATGCATAGGTCTTGGTTGCTGCACAGGGGCTTTCTCTAGTCTCAGCAAGCAGGGGCTACTCTTCATAGAGGTGCATAGGCTTCTCACTACAGTGGCTTCTCTTATTGCAGAGCACAGACTCTAGGCTTCATTAGTTGCAGCTCAGGAGTTATGGCTCCCAGGCCCCAGAGCACTCGGGCTTCAGCAGTTTTGGCTCAAAAGCTCTATAGCGCGGGCTCAGTAGTTGTGGCTCATGGGCTTAGTTGCTCCGAGTCATGTGGGATCTTCCAGGACAGGGATGGAACTCATGTCCAGTGGGTTCTTCTCCACTTTACCACTAGGGAAGTGCCTTGTATTTTTAAATAAAATCAGAATTACAATGTTGTGGACTGACTCTTTACCTCCCTGCCAAAAAAAATCATATTGAAGCCCTAATACCCAGTACCTGGGAACATGACTGTATTTGGAGATGTGGCCTATAATAAAGGTAATTAAGTTAGAAAGAGGCCATTTGAGTGGGCCCTAAACCAATCTGACTGATGTCCTTATAAGAAGAGGAGATTAGGACACAGAAAGACACCAGTGAAAGGCCATGTGAGGTCACAGGAGGAAGGCGGCCGTCTGCAAGTCAAGGAGAGAGGCCTCAGAAGAAGCAAACAAACAAACAAAACAACACTGCTGACACCTTGATCTTAGACTTCTAGCCTCCAGAACCGTGGGAGATAAATTTCTATTATTTGAGCCACCCAGTCTGAAATATTTTGTTATGGCAGCCCCAGTAAACTAACATACATTGTTGTTGCTGATCTAGTTACTAAGGCAGCCCAACTCTCTGCAACCCCATGGACTATAGCCTTCCAGGCCCCTATGTCCCCAGGATTTCCCAGACAACGACACTGAAGTAGGTTGCCATTTCCTTGTTCAGGGGAGTGACACAAGGGATGGAACCCATGTGTCCTGCTTTGGCGGGCAGATTCTTTACCTGGAACCTCAGGGAAGCACCAACTAAGATACATAACTAAGAATTTTGTAACCTGCAATTTTTCACTTAAGCCATCGTATCATAAATAACTCCTTGTGTTATTAGATATTCTTCAAAAATATATTTAGTGGCTAAATAGGATTCAGCTTCTATAGTTGAATGGACCATAATTTATTTAATCATTTCCTATCATACCTATAGATATAAAATGTATTTCAAGTTTTTCATCATTATAAATAACACTGCAATAAACATCCTTACACACAAATCTTTATCAGCATCTGTGATAATTTTTTAGGATACATTTCTAGATGTGAGAAGCATATGAATATTTTAAGATGCTAAACATGTTGATAAATTTGAAAGCAACTTTCCCAATTTATACTCTCACGAGCATTGTATGAGAATGCCATATTAGTGCCCCTCAGGAAATGTGGAATAATAGGATTATTTTCATCTTTTTAATCTTTTATAATTATTTTTAAAACCTGCCAACTTAAAATTAAAATAAAATCTCTCTATTAGTTTATTTTTCAAATCTTTGGTTATAAGTGACAAATATCATATTTACTAATCATCTGTATATCCTTTTTATAAACGATCTCCTGATAGTCAATCTCCACATTTTCCAACAGGAAAATTAATGTTTTTCCTTATTCATGTTTACTAACGTTTCTTGGATATGTCCCATGCCTGTCTCATTAGGATTATTTTCACGCATTTCACTTTCATGTTTTTGTTGCTGGTGATGTTGTTGTCACTGATTTTGTGAATGGACTTTTTTCATGAGAACTTCTAACTGGTTGTTGCTAAACAGTTCAGTTCAGTTCAGTCACTCAGTCATGTCCGACTCTTTGTGACCCATGGACTACAGCACACTAGGCTTCCCTGTCCATCACCAATTGCTAATACAATAAAAAGCAATTAACTTTTTATTTTTATTCTGATCTAACTTTGACAATAAAGCATTATCTGCTGGATTAAGATAATGCATACCAGCCTAATTTTAAAAAATGCTTATCATTTTATAGCTAATTTGATGCAGTCCTACATCTTAAATGGATACACTTTAATTGTGTGCACACGTTTACCCATTTTATATTCCTAATTGAAAGTAACTCCAACATTTCCTTTTTTCTAATGCAACCACTTCTAATACGATGACTTCTTTCTTCAAGTATTTTATTTTTATATAAAATGGCTTCAAAAGTAAAATACTGTGCATCAGTGTTTGTGCTGTTGATTGTTCCATCAGTTCAGTTCGGTTCAGTTGCTCAGTCATGTCCGACTCTTTGCGATCCCATGAATCGCAGCACGCCAGGCCTCCCTGTCCATTACCAACTCCCAGAGTTTACTCAAACTCATGTCCATCGAGTCGGTGATGCCATCCAACCATCTCATCCTCTGTCATCCCCTTCTCCTCCTGCCCCCAATCCTTTCCAGCATTAGGGTCTTTTCCAATGAGTCAGTTCTTCGCCTCAGGTGGCCAAAGTATTGGAGTTTCAGCTTCAACATCAGTCCTTCCTATGAACACCCAGGACTGAACACCCACGTTCTCTCCTTTAGGATGGACTGGTTGGATCTCCTTGCAGTCCAAGGGACTCTCAAGAGTCTTCTCCAACACCACAGTTCAAAAGCATCAATTCTTTGGCGCTCAGCTTTCTTTATAGTCCAACTCTCATATCCATACATGAGTACTGGAAAAACCATAGCCTTGACTAGACGGACCTTTGTTGGCAAAGTAATGTCTCTGCTTTTTAATATGCTATCTAATTTGGTCATAACTTTCCTTCCAAGGAGTAAGTGTCTTTTAATTCCATGGCTGCAGTCACCATCTGCAGTGATTTTGGAGCCCAAGAAAATAAAGTCTGCCACTGTTTCCACTGTTTCCCCATCTATCTCCCATGAAGTGATGGGACCAGATGCCATGATCTTAGTTTTCTCAATGTTGAGCTTTAAGCCAACTTTTTCACTCTCCTCTTTCACTTTCATCAAGAGGCTTTTTAGTTCCTCTTCACTTTCTGCCATAAGGGTGGTGTCATCTGCTTATCTGAGGCTATTGATATTTCTCCCAGCAATCTTGATTCCAGCTTGTGCTTCTTTAGCCCAGCATTTCTCATGATGTACTCTGCATATAAGTTAAATAAGCAGAGTGACAATATACAGCCTTGACATACTCCTTTTCCATAAGCTTTCTCAAACCCCTATTAGGGAATCCAAAACCAGGTTAAGAAGATTGAATAATTTTCAGAGAAGATGTCTCTAAACTATGTTATGTTGATATCCTCCAACAGAAGACACAGGCTTGGAATATCTTGGAATCAGAACATGAATTTCTGTCACTTCACCATCTGTGTGACCTTGGCCCAGTTACTTGCCTATCTGCAGATCAATGTTTGAGACCTGAACACAATTCCTCAGGGTCTAACCCAATCCATCCACCCCACACTCCATCTTTCCATCATGACAGCACTACCTTAGTCGTACTGCAGTTCATCTCAGATATGTTTTAATATCACTAAAGACGTTTGGGGAAACCCATTCTTTAGCAGCAATGTCTTTGCAAATATTCTGGAATGAGAACTGTGGATATGATACTTAATCAGCTTCTTTTGCAGAGGGTAACATTGTCCAACTCTATCCCAAATTGTAGAAGTGTGTCCTCTTGGTGGCCTCTGGCTCTGCATGCTTTGTCCATCTACACCAAGTGTCCCCAAAGCATAACTGCCCAACACAGATCTGTTGACTTCAGCGTCCCACCATTCACACCCTGCTAATGTTGAAACATACTAAAAATGAAATTTACTGTCATGAGAAGGGAAAATATATTGATAATTTAAATTTGGTAATGGTAGTTCTTCTCCCTGTGGTACAATGGAATTTAAGAAGGTTTTTGAGGAAGGAGATTTGAAATCCAGTCCTGACTCCGCCCTTCACAAGCTGCCGACCCACAGTCCCAAGACTGTTGAGGTGAAGTGGGAACATGACCAGGAGCTGTCTGTGACCTGTGCCTCCCTGTGGAGGGGCTATGGCATTCTTGTTGCTGAAAGAATGTCCTTAGTTGTGAATGTTCCTTGAAATTTTGTATTCTTGGAATCATACGATATTTCTTCTAGAGAAGGGATCTTATTCTTTTGTTTAACTGTCTGCTTAAAGCAAGACTCTCTTCTGAAGCATCACAGCAGAAACAAAGAGTATACGACCTGTGAGAAACTGTGTCCACGTATAGAGAAGCCCACATGATGTCATGGAGTCTGCTGTGTAACAACGGGGCTCACGGTTACACCTCAGCCCCTCCTCTCTTTCTTAGTGGCTGCGCTCAGCATGGGCTCAGTACAAAGACTGGCTGCTTGGGTTGAGGGTGTGGGATGGTGTCATGGAAACTTGTTCTCCGAAATCACCATGGAGGTAAATCCCTATGGAGTGGCTTCTGCAGACACAGGGAAGCCTAAAACACAGGCAGAAGGAACCTCAGGAATCACAAAATTTTTTAACCGTAATCCATAGTTAGAAACACATTCGATGTGATAAGCCAATACATACACTCACAGACACACACACACATTGGGACAAAAATTTAACAAAGCAGTTTTTTACAATAGTAAGTACAACCCTTCATTCTGATCTATTTTATTTCATTGAAATAATCTACTGACAATCTACTGACAAAACTGACTTTACAACCCACTAATGACTTTTGATTTGAGGTTTGAAAAACACTGATCCTGTCCAATGCTCCCATCTTACAAATGAAGAAATCTGAGTCTCAGAAAAAAGAAATGACTGACTATTCCAGAAAGACATACATTTCCAACATGACAGTGACAAGGTACCAGGTCTCCTGATGGTGGTCTTCCCTCAGAACCTCCTGGCTTCATGGATAGAGATATAATGTTGCCTAACTCTATTTTAGAAACAAGAAAATAGTCCTCTATCAGAGAGGGGGTGAGGGGGCCTCCTTTCCCTCCCATCTTCCCTGGATGTCCTCCAATGTTGTAGCTGCAACAGGGGCCCCTGCAAGAGGTCTTTTCCCAAAGACCTAACACACCAGTGACCCCAGAAGAGAAACCCTTCTAAGGTCTCTATGTCCCCTCTAGTCTTATGCATGTGCGGATTTTTTCTTTGAATTAGTTAGCTGACACCTGGAAAGGGTCATCTGAGAGCCTGTCCTTAGAAAGTTAAAATAAAGGATAGTTCCTTTCCTTGGGAAAAGATGGAATATGGGGAGAATCCTGCAGAGAACCCATCTGTAACTAACTCTGATTGATCAAAAGTTGTTTGGGGCAATTTGGCATTGTTTACAGAGAATCCATACCCCAAAGCACTTAGAGAAGAAAGACTGCACTGATTTACCCTTGAGCAATAGCTTCCTCTGCCTTCTTGTCCTAAGGCCATTTTGTCTTCTTCTCTACTCCCCTTTGCCTATCCTGCCAGAGGCGCCTTTAAAGAGGATATATTTTTCAACCAATAATTCCTGATGAGATGCACACTATCTTGTCCGTGTGTGTGTGTGTTAGTTGCTCAGTCATGTCCAACTCTTTGTGACCCCATGGACTATAGCCCACCAGACTGCTCTGTCCATGGGATTCTCCAGGCAAGAATACTGGAGTGGGTTGCCATTTCCTTCTCCAGGGGGAAATCTCCCTGATTCAGGGATAGAACCCAGGTCTCCCGCATTGCAGTCAGATTCTTTACCATGTGAGCCACCAGGGAAGCCCAAACACTATCTTAAATATGACTATTTAAAGGAGTCAGGAAAACAGAAACAAAATCCAGAGCCTCTTTCTGTTATATTGGATTTTCCACAGGCAATATTTCTGAACATGAGGAACAAGGCTGTGGAGATATAAAGAGGGAGGAAATGGTTAAAGACAGACAAATTGACTACTGGTCATGAAAAGCTTTTTTTTTGCCAAGCCCCATGGCATGTGGAATCTTCCCCAAGCAGGGATCGAACTCATGTAGTGGAAGGGTAAAGTCTTAACCACTGGACCACCAGGGAAGTCCATGAAAAGTTTATGATTGGAGGTTTTTACTTATCTTTTCCTAGCAAAAGACTGTGTAAACTCTAGGAAGTTTGATGTGGTTTCGTGTTTGTTTTTTTTCCCCCGTAGAGTTTCATTCAAAATATTTCTCTTAGTTCTTCTTTCTTCTCCCCAACCATCTTTCCAGCCCATCTCCTTCCCACTTTCAAACAATAATATCAAGATACAGTTTGAGATAAGAAGTCAGCGACAGGAAGCAAAACTGCAGACTTGGCAGATTAGAGCCAGAGACCAGTTAATGCTGTAGAAAGTACTGTCTGTCTCTGCACAGAACCAATGCGGCTCCTGCCTGGCACTCCATAGGTGTTTCGTACATGCTGATAGAACAACTAATTAACACATACTGTATGAGAACAAGCAGAAGGTCTATGGAAGATCAGCTCAGAAACTGGATTCCAGACTCCAGGAATGCAGTCAGGAGACCAGGAAGTACAATCAGCAGAGAAGACTGAGCCTAGACTCAAAATTCATAGTCACAAGTCAGAATCAAGAATGGTGGAGAGCAGGCTTCCCTGTTAACATAAAATGAATTTCTCCCATTATATGGCAAGTGTACTTATACGACCAATGACAATGGATTGCCTCAGCCTCAGTTGGGGAATAGTTCAAAGAACTAGAGATATTTACTATGGAGAAGAGGAAAACCCAGAGTAAGTAAGAAAATTATCTTCAAATATTGAAGAACTGTCATATTGTTCTATGTGACTTAAGGGATAGAATTAAGCCCATGAGTCAGAGTCAGAAAAGATTCTAGCTCAAGAGAAGGAAAACCTTCTCCTCAGAGCTATCCAGAGGCGGAATGGACTGCCTCATTAAAGAAGGAGCTCTCCATCTTGTGGGTGTTCAAACAAAGGCTGAGCACATGCCTTAAACACAGACATGAAAAAGCAGAAGAAGGAGGAGGAAAGGAGGTTTCTTCCTGTGAAAGAAAGGAGGTTTTTTTGTCAAATATATCAGGAAGGAGGTATGAATTCAACTATGAATAGACGTGACGATCTTTGAAACCCCTTGAAATCTGAAGGATCTCTAACTCTTCGGATTGGTTTTCAGCCACTGGGTGAGAAATTCAGAAGAGCATGGGGAGTAGGGAAAGTGTACTATTTTGAGCAAGATCAGGTGGAAACTCATGAAGTGTCATGGTGAGAGACCGATCCAGAGAAAAAATGAGGAAGCAAGTGGATGATTAAGCAATTTAACTGGAATTTAATGGAGCAGAGGTACAGGGGGAAAAGGCTCAGGAGGAAAGGGGAATCTTGAGAAAAAGAAAGTCAAAGAGAAGAAAGAGTTGGTTTGGGGAGAAAGAATGATAAATGAGTGGGAGCTTTGTGATAAAAGGCACAAATAGAAGCCTCAATTTTTATTCTTCCTAATTCAACAAATGACCTAATAGGCACTTTTTAAGACAAGTCTGCTTAAATAGGAGTAGAAAAATAGAAATTGGGTATGTAACTAGGAGCTTGATAAAAGGAGAGACAAAAACAGATGAATGTGATGAATACAAAACATTACAAAGGTTTTTTTTTAATTTATTTATTTTTCAACTGAAGGATAATTGCTTTACAGAATTTTGTTTTCTGTCAAACCTCAACACGAATCAGCCAGCCATAGGTGTACATATATCCCCTCCCTTCTGAACCTCCCTCCCCATTCCATCCCTTATTACAAAACTTTTGAAAGAGCAAAGCAGGAACTATTTGACCACCCACAGAGAAAAAAATGTTTCTTCCTCTACCACCTATTAAACCTCCACCCTTCAATAGTCTAATAAAAATAATAGAGCTATTTTGAAGTAAAGATTGTATTATTCTCCTCTTAGCTGCTTTAAAAAGCGACCACAAATTTACTGACCTAAAACAACACAAATTAGTTCTCACACCATTTTGGAGGTTGGAAGTCTGAAAGGAGTCTTCTGGGCCAAAAGCAAGACGTCGTCAGGACTGATTCCTTCTGGAGGCTCCGAGGGAAGATGCGTTCTCTGTCTCTTTCAGCTTCTAGAAATTGCTAGCGTTCCTTGGGTCACAGCTACATCACTTCAATTTTTGGCTTGTATGATCATCTCTCCTTTTCTGGAGAAACACAAAACGTTACAGCTTCCTCTCATAAGGACCCTTGTGATTGTTTGGGGCCCATTCAGGTAATCCAGGGCAATCTCACATTTTCAAAGTCCCTTTTAGTATTTATGGTAACATGTTCACAAGGACTTCTTTGGGAATCCATTGTCTACCATAAGGATGGTAAGCATCTGGTTTTCACGGTTAGAAATGTCATGTGAGCTTTTGAAATTGAGACCATTGATCTGGCATTTTTAGGACATATGTTATTATTAGGGAGCCTGGTGGTAGAAAAAGCAATGATTAGGATTCCAGAAGACTGGGTTCTGGTTTTATCACTGCCGTTAGCTAGTTGTATGACCTTGAACAAGTCACTACCTCGTCTCTGGAATGCTCCTTGTCCATGAAATAAACTCTCTCATTCTCCAGTGGGAAATTGTTAAGCCAATGTCCTTGACCCATTCTTTCTTCCTCGTGATAAAGGGCATAAATCTTCCCTAAAAGTTAATAGTTCATTCATTATTGCTAGGAAGCAAACCTTTCTCTTAGTAGCCGAGTGGTAAGGTTTCCAGACTAACTCTGGGGCACTTCATGAAGCGTGTCACCGAGTCTTTGTGACAGTATCAGTCTACATCTTGTGCATGTCAGTCAAGCCTCTTAAGAAAACAATGTTCTGAAGGTTGTTAAGATAAGACCTCTGAACTCATGAGGGTACAACATCCTGGGCTTGTTCTCTCAAATAATATCTAAAACTATGACCTAAATACATATATTCATTTATTCAACAAACATTCATGGAGAACCTACCAGGTATAAAGCACCTACTAGACTGATTCCTAGCAAAGTCAGTTTTTGAGTATAAGAAAGACTATTCTACCTAATAGATTAAGTGGAACACTTGAACATTACCAGTCAGCAAACCATTCAATAATGTCTGTGAAAAATAAACACAGGAAATAAGAACTCAAGTGCTCTGACCTGAAGTAATACCATACAAATATAATACATATGATCAGGCCTTAAGATCAGGTTGCCTTTTTTTTTTAAGTTTTCATTTTCCTTTGTATTTATAATTTTTAAAACAAATATCAGCCTCTACCCCTCTGCCTTTCCAGCTGCTGCTTTTTCTAGTACAGCAATATAAAAGTAGAAATTTTGATCTTAGGTTCTGAGTATGTTTTCTGTTACAAATAGTATAATCCTACTTCTAATTTTAAAAATATATGTGTGATTTTCCCTCATAAAATGGAATTTTGTGGTTTTTTTCTCTTTTTCAAGTATCTACATTTTCTAAATTTTCAATAATGAACATTTATTTATCATATAAGGAAATATGTCAAACTGTTTTGATGCAAAATAAATAGATCTTTGCTGCTTATGAAAATTAACCTTCAATGTAATTTTTCTGTTGGAAAACTTGGATGTATACTACATGGTGTATACAGTGGTAGTACATGTCTATACAATTTGATAGCTTTGAGTAATAATTACAGTCATAAAGCATTTATGAGATTGTAAGATTAAGTTTTGACTTCTCTCCAGCTCATTCTGGAACTTGGGGAATTGTTAAACTTCTCTGTACTGTGGTTTCTGGCCACATTTCACTCTGGGATTTTTTTTCCCTGACCTGGCACAAATTAAGAGGCATATGGGCTTTGATGGTCAAATAGCCTTTTAAAACTTTCTATTTATTGAATTTATATCTACTAATGGTCACTTTATGATATGTAAAAAATTGAGGGACTTAATTTGGCACAATTATTGTAAATCTCTTGAAACTAGCAAGTTTCAAAACCTGACAAGCTAATTGATTCCCAAATTAGATACTAAATCCTCACTGCAGCTTCCTGAAGGTCAACCAGGAAAGACAGAACTAACGTAAGCACCCGCGTAAGGTTATAATTTAACCAGTGGTTCCCATTTGAGATGACCACATTCTTACACAGAAAAGGAAATGTTTGTTCAACAGTTTTATCTGTTTTCTTTCATGGGATTTGAAGGAATTTACAACGTATTATTTTAACTTCAGCTACTTTCTTGAACAAACTTGAGGATAAGCCCAATTCACAAAGCACATCAAAGGTAGTAGTTTGAGGATAGGGTTGTACTCCTTTACTCAATCTCAAAGAGATCACGTCACTCAAAATCACATAGTTATAAGAAAAGGACACTTGAGAACAAGTTTCCAGTCAATTGAATAATCAAGAACCCTTGTTTGGTGTTTAACTGAAACACACAGATCTCCTCTTTAGTTTTCAGCCCTGACAGTCTCCTGTTCCCACATTATAATTTGTTGTTCAGATCCTCTCTTTATTTTTTCATTCCACAGCCGTTTTTGAGCACCTGCCGATGCCAGTCACTGTATTAAGTGTTGGAAGAATAACCAACACATTGCAGTGCTGGGCCATTCACAAGCCCCTTTCACCATCATCGTATCACTTGGCCATGTAATGTGAACTATTTACAATGTGAACCGAGACTCAGTCATCCTTACATCATCTCAGACTTAGATTGGTGCCTGCTCAGTACACCTAATGTTTGTCGAACGGATGCATAAATGTACACGAGGATGAGGAATGAATATATAAAACCTTATAATCCTGGTTTATGCATTTTTTTCATTGGCTATCAAGCATTCATTCACTTCTCTCCTTAACTCTTTTTTCCCTTGGAAACGTTTTCTGATCCCTCTCATTCCCTTCTCCCTTGTAAAGCATCTCCTAATGGTGCTCAGAAGCAACACCTCAGCTCCCCATAAGTCCCTCAACCTTCTGCCTCTGTCCCTTGGCTGCAATCTTTGTTATCCTAACAAGCTCTGGGTGAGCGGACCCTGTGGGTCAGTCCCACTCTGGCCTCTTTCTGAAACAGATCAACTCTTCTTGTGTTGGGGGGGTGCTGCACCATGTGACTTGCGAGATCTTAGTTCCCTGACCAGGGATTAAGCCCAGGCCCTGGCAGTGAAAGTTCTGAGTCCTAACCACTGGACTGTTAGGGAGTTCCCAGAACTGACCAACTCTTTATGAAGGTTTGGCAATTGAACTAAGATGCAAATTTTGTATTCTTATAACTGTTATAGAATAATTTTAATTGGGATAAAAATCTGTACAGATTTTCCTTGTTAGATTATAAATCAAGATAGCCACATGTAAGAAACTTAGAAAACTGTGGTGGAAACTGTAAGCTAAGCTCATGTACATTTAGCACTCAGGGTGAGGGCAACAGGCAAAATCAGGAAATAGATGGTGTTTAGAGATTGCTAAAAATATTTCAAGCAGTTATCTACTAGCCTCACAAACAGAAGGGTGTGTGTGTGTGTTTAAGTACCTTTTACATCCACCTTACCTGCCTCCTGAGAAACCTGTATGCAGGTCAAGAAACAATGGTTAAAACTGGACATGTAACAACAGACTGGCTCCAAATTGGGAAAGGAGTATGTTAAGACTGTATATTGTCACTCTGTTTATTTAACTTATATGCAGAGTACATCATGTGAAATGCTGGGCTGGATGAAGCACAAGCTGGAATCAAGATTGCCGGGAGAAATGTCTATAACCTCAGATATGCAGATGACACCACCTTTATGGCAGAAAGCAAAGAGGAACTAAAAAGCCTCTTGATGAAGATGAAAGAGGAGAGTGAAAAAGTTGGCCTAAAATTCAACATTCAAAAAATGAAGATCATGGCATCTGGTCCCATCACTTTATGGCAAATAGATGGGTAAACAATGGAAACAGTGAAAAGCTTTATTTTCTTGGGCTCCAAAATCACTCCAGATGGTGACTGCAGCCATGAAATTAAAAGGCGCTTGCTCTCAGACGAAAAGCTATGTCAAACCTAGACAGTATATTAAAAAGCAGAGACATTACTTCGCCTGCAAAGGTCCATCTAGTCAAAGCTATTTCTTCCAGTAGTCATGTATGGATAGGAAAGGGGTCATAAAAAAGGCTGAGCACTGAAGAACTGATGCTATTGAACTGTGGTGCTGGAGAAGACTCTTGAGAGTCCCTTGGACAGCAAGGAGATCAAACCAGTCAATCCTAAAGGAAATCAATTCTGAATACTCATTGGAAGGACTGATACTGAAGCTGAAGCTCCAATACTTTGGCCACCTGATGCGAAGAGCTGATTCACTGGAAAAGACCCTGATGCTGGGAAATATTGACGGTGGTAGGAGAAGGGGACTAAAGAAGATGAGATCGTTGGATGGCATCAGTGACTCAATGGACATGAGTTTGACCAAGCTCTGGAAAATGGTGAAGGACAGGAAATCCTGACATGCTCTAGTCCATGGGTTCGCAAAGAGTTGGACGTGACTGAGCAACTGAACCACAACAACAATATCCATCAAAATTTCATTTTTTTAATTTATTTTAATTGGAGGCTAATTACTTTACAATATTGTAGTGGTTTTGCCATACATGGACATGAATCAGCCATGGGTGTACATGTGTTCCCCATCCTGAACCCCCCTCCCACCTCCCTCCCCATCCCATCCCCTCTGGGTCATCCCAGTGCACCAGCCCTGAGCATCCTGTCTCATGCATCGAACCTGGACTGGCGATCTGTTTCACATATGATAATATACATGTTTCAATGCTATTCTCTCAAATCATCCCACCCTCACCTTCTCCCACAGAGTCCAAAAGACTGTTCTATACATCTGTGTCTCTTTTGCTATCTCGCATATAGGGTTATCGTTATCATCTTTCTAAATTTCATCAAAATTTTAAAACAGATAAGACTCCAAGAAAACAAGACCCACCTTTCCCACCTAAAGTGGCAATGATTCAGTTTCTTCCTGCACTCATCAACAAGTATTTATTGAACATCTATTTTCCAGGCATTCTTGAAGATATGGTGGTTTAAAAAAAGAAAGACAAAGATACACCAGGGCGATCAAGGAAGGAGATACACTTTCACTCAGCCCCAAAGGACAAGATACAACAGCACAGGCAGAGCCGCTATATCAGAAGGCCCTGGGCTGCTCCCCCAGCCAAGAGACTGGAGAGGGAGAGAGTGTGTGGTGAGATCCCAGAAGCAGGAGACAGAGAGAGAAGGGCCTAAAGTCAGAGGAGGCAGTGGGGTTTATCCTGAGGATTAAGGAGAGCTATAAGAGCAGTGGAATGGCAGGCCCGATGAGTTTTTTATCTGTGCCACATACCAGGGCTGGAACAAAGTTAAGGTGAAACAGCCATCTCAAGAGGCACTAGAGTTACTAGCCACCCCCTTTGCCTCATTTATCTGGACACTACTGTAGAGGATTAGCTTTGTCATCTCATGTTTTGTTATTAATACTTTACTAGCCACTTTCCTGTTGGTAAAGATTGTGCCAGGTTTTCCCTAAATTACCACATTAAATCATCGTGAAAACTTTATGTCTGAATCATCTGCAAGACTTCAAAGCCCTGCCTCCCTCAGCGCATCTACAGGATTGTGTCATGTTGAGATGACACTCCCGTAATGCGTCAGGAAGAGGGTCAGGATGAGGGTCTTCCACAACAGCTTCCACCGCGAGGCAAACAAATGTGCTTGTAGATTTTGATCAGGAGGAAACGTGTGTTCCTTCTCTCAGCATGTATTTATGGGCATTAGACATATGAAAACTGGTAGAATGCAGTCCCAGTCCTTGTGCTTCGTCACACAGGAGGGGATCTAATATATTAGATTCCAGATTGTACCTGCTGCCCCCTTTTTAATCCCTCCATCTCCATCAACAACCTTCATGCATTTCTGTGATAGAGAATGGAAGAGACACACGGGAAGGGGGAGAATTGCTCACACCTCATACGCACACCCCAGCACCATTATGTACGAAATCAGGTGCAAATTGAGATCCAGGTTGACTGATGGAGACAAGAAGGCATGCTGGGACAGTGGCTACAAGCATGGGCTCTGGCATCACTCCGGCCAGGGTTTCCACACATGTGTTCTGCCACTGGCCCACAGCGTGACTCCAGGCAAGGTACTCACCCTCTTTAAGTCTTAATGTCTCATCTTAAAATGGGGGAAAATAGTACCTCCCTTACTGGATTGCTGTAAGGAAGTGGTATGTAAAGCATCTGTCTCGGAGCCTGACTACAGTGTTTAATAATTGGTGGCTTTTCTTGCCCCAGAGAATAAGAGAGGAGACAGGGAGAGGTGGTTACCCCTAGAGGTGTGGGAGAGGGGGTGGGCTGGCAAAGAGTGGGCCCGCCAGTGTGTACATAAACTGAAAATTCAGGCTTCCTCTGCCGTCCTGTGCACATGTAAAGCATAAAGTCAGAAGGGAGGTAAGCAGGGCATTGGCACCAGGGAGAAAGCCACCCTTCCCGTGCCCTCCCCACCTTTCCCTGCCCAAACTGCCACTAGCTGCTGCTCATTGAAGGTGGTAGCAGCACAGCTTCCACAGGGAGGAGACCCTGGGAGATGGATCTGTTTACTTGTCCTGTTAAGTTGCTGTCTTGTCTCCTTCCGCAGGTGTGGCCCATTTCATTCATCCAGTCACACCGAGGAAAACAGATACCTTAACTGGGCCAGAGGAGCACAGTGTGGCCCAGGACCTGCTGACTTTGCAGTCTTTACACGCACCACAAACAGTTATCAGATGTCTGCAAGTATAAATCTGGAAGATACAACGACACCTAACAGGACATGTAAGAAGGAGCATTGGTGATTAGAGAAAGGGGTGGCGGAGAGAAGTGACTGCATCCCATGAGTATGCTGCGTGGAGCAAGTGACTTCTGAATCAATGGAAAGGGAAGGCGTGTCTACCACAGAGTCTATTTTTTCAAGCAGCTCTTACTGAGAGAGATTGAGAATTAGCTGGAAGAAAACAGGATCAGAGAAAGGTGTGTTTTAATACCAGAGTGACTTGGGCATGGGTGTGGACTAAGAGACAGAGCAGAAGTGGCTGAGCTAGTAAGTCCTCCTAGGTACTGTGAGGGAGCTGGGTGGGACTAAGCAGAGGAGCAGTGCGCCCCGCGATGGGGAGAGGAGGTGAGGTTAATTGTAAATGTAGGTAAAATGGAGGCGGAGCAGGTTTTTCACACTTCTGAAGGTTCTTGGCGTAATTTCCTCAGTGAAGCACGGAGTCAACTCCTGAAACTGAATGAAGGAGGGTCGGTTGGCTGGGGCCTGGAAAGAGAGGTGAAGCTATGCAAGAATCCCTGAAGACTGTTGATTAGGATGGAGGACCTGGCTGCTGCGTTGGAAGCAGAGGTTTCCTTAGGGTCCTAGACCTCAGGGGTGTGAAGTTTCTTTTAGCAAATGACAGTCTCTGCATCCCATAGAGAGAGGCAGACCATAGAGTGAGATGGTAAGGGGTGGTAAGTTTCAGGTCATCCACTGTGTGTCAAGGCTGGACAGGAAAGTTGGAAGACATCAGAAGACTGGCACACTCAGACAAAGCCAGGAGACAGTGAGACTGGATGGCCCCCTGAGGGGAAAGAGGGAATAATGGGAGGGGAAGGACTGTGATGAAAACTGAGGAGTAGGAGAAACTCTGTGCTAGTTTGAATAGTGTCCTCCAAAAGTCCATGCCCACCCAGAACTTCAGAATGTCACCTAATTTGGACATGGGGGTCTTTGCGGATATAATTGGCCAACATGAAGTCATAATGCATTAGGATGGATCCTAAATTCAACAACTGGTGTCTTCATAAGAAAACAGAGACACAGTAATACACACAGAGAGAGGAGAATGTCTTACAAAGACAGAGGCAGAGGCTGAAGTGACACCGGTCTAGGAATCAAGGAATGGCAAGGATTGTCAGCAACTACCAGAAGCTAGGAGAGTGACATGAAATAGATTCTCTTTCAGGGCCT
The DNA here is from genome assembly GCA_024291935.2 of Okapia johnstoni. Classification (NCBI taxonomy): domain Eukaryota; kingdom Metazoa; phylum Chordata; class Mammalia; order Artiodactyla; family Giraffidae; genus Okapia; species Okapia johnstoni. Next base: position 58,458,542 of record CM044317.1, on the reverse strand, counting down.
CTAGAAGGAACCCACCTGTCACACCTTGATTTTGGACTTACTTATTCTCCAGAACTATGAGAGAATAAAAATTTCTGTGGTGATATTTGTTACGGTAGCCCTAGGAAAAGACTACAAAAAGGAAGAAGGTCATTGTTATAGAGTTGGGGTTGACAGTGGCCACATCCCCTTTCCCACTTTTGTGCTTTGCCATGACAGTGAGGAGGAAAAGGGTTGGCAGACATTAGAGAGAGCCAGTGAGGTGGACTTGGTGGGACCTGGCAACTCATTAGATGATGGCTGGGGAGGGGCAGGAGACATGGACAAAAGGGGCAAAGAGGGCTTGAAGGTGTTACATCCAGTAAATGAGTGACCACTGGCCTCCTTTACTTGTGACTGGCACAGCCCTTCTCCCCTGGAAGAAGAGCATGTGATCTGAGAAGATTCAGGAGGCTGGGTGGAGGCTCAGGAAAGAAGTGAAGGGACCCTGCTGCCAAGTGACGAGTGAGTTTGTGGTGAGGAAGTGGAGGTGATCAGAAGAGATGACGTCTTCCACAGCTGAGGAATGAACGAGAGGAGGCTCAGGTAGGAAAGCTGTGCTCTTTGTACATCAGTGTGGTTTGTCTACTAAAGGGTTACCTTGGACTCGGGAAATTAGTATCACTGTCATTTTTTTTCTCTCCCACCCCATATATGTATATTACATAAATATTAAATTGAACCACATCTCTGCATCATAATCCTGGCTATTCTAACCTTCTATCTGAGTTGGTCACAATGAAACAGAATTGGAAGAAAGCTCCAAGGAAAAAGCACATGACTATGCCCATGTGTGTGCATGCACACGCATGCATGCATATGGTGAGAAGACGAGAAGTACTTAGAAACTGGGTGTCTCATCCCAATAATGTCCTTTGGTACACCGGTGTGGCTGATTTCTGGGAGGGTGGCTCCCACTTCTACCTGCCCCCACTCTGCCCACGTGATGATCCCTCTCGGGAGGAGTGGCCATAGCACCCAGGAAGTCCTGGGTCTGGGTCTCCTCTGGTTAGCAGGGGCTCAAGTTCCCTTGGAGGGGATCACCTCCTCCCCTGTGTTTGTAGATCATGGCCAAGGCTGCTCCCGCTTCTTGTCCCTGCTGGATGAGGACTCATCCCTAATGTTGTGTTTTGTCTTACTCTAACAGCAATTTGTTGTTCATCTTCATTATTTCTAAGTACAACCCCTTGGTCTACATTCCTGGCATAGAAACAAAGAACTGGTTAAAGCTAATACCTTGTTCTAATGGAACCTGGAGAGCAAACCCAGAGGATCAGGGTAAGCAACTCTTCCAAGAGCCCCAAAGCCATTCTCCTTCCAGCACAATCTTGATGCTCTCCTTGCCTCTGTTTGCTCAGATGGTCCTTAGATGTAATAGAATCCTCTTACTCCACTTGCAGCCTGATGCCAAGAAAGGATTTATGCTTATTTATCAAACCTTCACAAAGAATAGAGTTAAGTGGGATGAAAATTAAGCACAGAAGCAAATCAAAGCTTAGGTGTTTTATTATGCATACCACCACCGACAGAGCCCAGGTCTACTGATCAAGAGATAAAGCAGAAAAGGCTGGAGGGGAGAACCAGGTAAACCAATGAAAGGGAAGTTTTCTTTGCTCCTGTTGTCAACAGCTCTGTGTTGCCTAGTAAACTTCACAACATTTGAAGGCCAGTATAACACAGGAGGGCTTCCCTGGTGGTTCAGCAGTAAAGAATCCGTCTGCAATGCAGGAGATCCCGGTTTGATCTCTGGGTTGGAAAATTCCCCTGGAGAAGGAAATGTCAAACCGCTCCAGTATTCTTGCCTGGGAAATCCCACGGACAGAGAAGCCTGGAAGGCTACAGTCAATGGGGTCGCAAGGACTCAGACACAACTTGGCAATTAAACAACAACAGCAACAACATAATACAGGAGGAATACTGAAGAAATTCAAACTTTTTATTAATTCATTCAATATTTTGAGCATCTACTGTGCACTGGGCATTGAGCAAGGAGAGCGTTGGGAATATAATAAAGAATACAATCTCTGTCTTGTGGTAGGTATTAAGACCCATACAAAGCACATAGGAAGGAGTTGCAGTTACTGTCTGGGGAAGTTGGAAAGGCTTCAGGGAGGAGGTGATAATTCAGGTAATTATGCAAGATGAATAAGGAGACTGCTAAGTATTAGAAACAGCATGCACTAAAGTACAGAGCTGTAAAGAACATTTTTTGTTCAAGAAACATTAAGAAGTTGAAGGCTGTAATAATTTAGGTAGTGATAGGGGATGTGGCCAGAGACGCAGGCTGGGAATATACTATGAAGAACCTTTTCTCCCAAACAAGAAATTTGGATTTTATCATATGAATGGAGCTCTGCTGGGAGTCTTTTAAGTCAGAGAGCTGCTTGGTGATAGACTGGACTAAACACTGGAAGACTAAAGATGAAGGGTGACAGGTGAGGGTATGGAGGGAAAAGAAGAACTGGCAAAACAAAGGGAAAGAAAAGAGACAAGGTGAACTGCCAAGATTCCTGGCTGGGTGGCTGGGTGGGTGGTAATGCTATTAACAGAGCCAGGGAACACAAGATAGCCAGCAGGTTTGGCAGGGAATCATCACGTTCACTCCAAACCTGTTTAATGCACCTTGGAGCACTCTACAAAAAACTCCGAGGGAGTGGACAATACAAGACTGCAGAGTGGGAGGTTGGGACTTGTAGTGCAAGCAAGGACAGACTTACAAAGAGGAGGTCCACCCGCAAGTTGAGAATCAAGATAGGCACTACTGGGGACTTCCGGGGTGGTCCAGTGGTAAGGACTCTGCCCTTGCAGTGCAGGAGGCGTTGGTTCAATCCCTGGTCAGAGAACTGAGATCCCTGCATGCCACACAGCGAGGAAAAACACAAGTAAACAAACAAACATGGGCACAGTATGAGAATTAAGTATGACCTCCTGAGCTACAAACTAGAAGAAACCTAGAAGAGTTGGTGATTCAGGAGGCTGGAGCACAGTAGATGGAAACTGCTTCAGGGAACAGCTATAACCAGCCAGGAACACCTGACCCCCACACTCCCACACAAGTCTGTGATGAAGTGAAGAAAATCCATCAGGTAGAAGGCAGCTGACATCCTTCCATTGTCTTTCTTTCTCTGACTCTGCCCAGTGCCTCTTGGGGCTCATCTCTGGTTCAAATTTACCTTTGCAGCCAGAAGGGGTGTCAAGACCACAAGTCATGGGGAATGGACAGGTGAGTCCTTTCCTGGATAGCTCAGTTGCAACCTGGGAAGGGACAGCAATTTATTCTCTTGGTTAAAATATTTATTTTTTTTACCATTATACAATAAAAGATATAATAAAGGAAAATTTGGAAATAATGTGGGGAAAAGGGAGAGAATATTTAGTTTCAGAAATCACCATTACCCTTGTGGAACATTTCCTTCCAATCTTTTTCTATATACATAAAATGAAGAAGAACTAAAGAGCCTCTTGATTTAAGTGAAAGAAGAGAGTGAAAAAGTTGGCTTAAAGCTCAACATTCAAAAAACTAAGATCATGGCATCTGGTCCCATCACTTCATGGCAAATAGATGGGGAAATAGTGGCAGACTTTATTTTGGGGGGCTCCAAAATGACTGCAGATGGTGACTGCAGCCATGAAATTAAAAGACACTTACTCCTTGGAAGGAAAGTTATGACCAATCTAGACAGCATATTAAAAAGCAGAGACATTACTTTGCTAACAAATGTCTGTCTAGTCAAGGCTATGGTTTTTCCAATAGTCACGTATGGATGTGAGAGTTGGACTATAAAGAAAGCTGAGCACCGAAGAATTGATGCTTTTGAACTATGGTGCTGAAGAAGACTCTTGAAAGTCCCTTGGACTGAAATGAGATCAAAGCAGTCAATCCTAAAGGAAATCAACCCTGAATATTCATTGGAAGAATTGATGCTGTAGCTCCAATACTTTGGCCACCTGATGCAAAGAGTTGCCTCATTGGAAAAGACCCTGATGCTGGGAAAGATTGAGGGCAGGAGGAAAAGGGGACGACAGAGGATGAGATGACTGGATGGCATCACCGACTCAATGGACATGAGTTTGGGTAAACTCTGGGAGTTGGTGATGGACAGGAAGGCCTGGCGTGCTGCGGTCCATAGATTCACAAAGAGTTGGACATGACCAAGTGACTGAATTGAACTGAACTGAAGAGTTTTGCTTATTTTTTGGTTATCGCTAGCATATGATAAGGTTGTTAGGTTTAATTTAGTGTTAGCATACATATATCATTATGTATGCTCATTATGTATGTTCATTTAAAATATTATAAGCTATGTTATTGCACATATTTCATAAATACCACTTTTAATGATTACATAAATTGCTTTGATTGAAACAATAATCTATTTGAGTCTTATAATATACACATGGTAAAAATTCAAAACGCAGAAAGGATATACATGAAAAATAAGTCTCTCCCACCCCTATCTCCCATCCCTTCAGTTCTCCTTAAACATAAAACTAGTTCCACTCTGTTGTGTGTTCTTCCAGGGATATTCTACATATATCCAAATATGCATTTATAAATAAATGTAAATAATATTCTTCTTTCTTCTCCCCCTAACGCCAGCATATTATACACAATGTCTGCAGTTTGCTTTTTTCACTTATCAGTGTATCTTGGAGTCTGTTCCAAATTGCCAAATTAAAGCTGCCTTGTTCTTTTTATTAGAAAAGCAACTTCTTAGTAGGCAACAAAGGACGGCTCTCCTAGGAGCAGAGGGACCCTCCCTTGGGCCAAGGTGCCTGTCAGCCAGGTCTGCTCCTATGAGCCAGGAATGTCAAGTCTGCTATCTCCATCTCCCATCCACAGGATAGGGGCACCCAGAAGCCCAGGAGGCAGGAATGTTTCTCGTTAATGAATGGAGGCTGACTGGAAGACTGAACCTTGCTCCAGCAATGAGGCTGTTTTCTATTTCGTGTTCACTGGCTTGTGAAAGCCCACATGCTCCAGGAAACCTCCCCAGGTCTCTCTAGCCATCAGTCTCTCTAGTAGATCAAAGGTAGATCTCTCTAGTAGATCTCCAGGGATGGCAATGACAACCTTGCCACAGACATCCCTCCATCTCCTGGCCATGGCTCTTTTCTCATAGTTTTCTTGAAATTTCCCAGTTAGAGGAACAGCCTTCAGCACTATATCTATCTTGCTAGTATTTTAAGGAGTCTTACTTTACTAAATCAATTAGTTCATGCATTTAATATTCAGAAAGATAACCAAAAATCTTAAAGGTTTCATATAATAATAATATTAAAGGTCCTAAAAAGGAGGGAGATTGTTGAAGAGAAATGTGGACGGTTGTGGACGGTGGCCTAAAGTATTTGTTGGAAACAAGATTTTCCTGTTTTCCTGAACTTTTAAGACCTCCCCCTACTCAACTCCAGATAAACAGGAAGGGTGGATTTCTCATGTTCATAGTGCTGAGGGGACCCAAAGGGTCACACTGTGCAGCTCTTGATCTCAAGGAACCTATAATCCACTGTGTGCCAGGCATGGTGCCAGGCACTATGAATAGATACAATGAGGTGAGGAAGGGCTCATGGTCCAGATGGTACGACAGATATAAGTGCAACAGATATCACTAGTGAGTGAAGAGCGGAGGCCCAAAGAATGATAGAGATTGAGTTTTCAAACTGTGGTCCTTGACTCATTGGTGGATCATGAAAGCAAACTTAGCAAACAATGGATGTGATCAGGATCTTGTTTTTTGGGGCTGAGCTGGGATTTTGTTGCGACATGCAGGGTTTTTAGTTGCCGCATGCGGGATCTAGTTGTCTGACCAGGGATTGAACCCAGGCCCCCTGCATTGGGAGCATGCAGCCACTTGGACCACCAAGGAAGTCCCCAGGATCTTTTTTAAAAATAGTAGAATAGAATGAAAAATCCTAAAGCTTGTGGCATATATTTTGAACACTGCTTTGTGAAACTTTTCTTTTCTAGTTACATATCAAATTACACATTTTCAGTCATGCTTAAAAATGTATTTATTACTGTGGATTATGGGCATAAAGTTGAAAACAACTGACTTCACAGGAAAGAGTGATTTATGTACTTGTGAGTAGCCAGGGGAAAATACCTCAAAAGTACAGGACCCAGCACTGAGTATGTGCTCAAAAATGTTCACTGAAGCTGTGCATGACACAGGACTTTAAGGGAAGGTCAAATAAAGCAGAGTGGGCTCAATGACCCTAATCCTTGGGATCAAATGTGGGGGCCACTCAGGCAATACTTCTTATTTCTTACATCTGGGATCCTTCCACTTTGTTCCAAGACCATTGCTGCTATTCTAATGCAAGTCCTCATCAACTCTGGGCTAGACTCTGGCAAAGGCTCTAAACTGGTATTCCTTCTCCCCCAGGCCCCTGTACCAGACACTAGTATATTCAGCTGTAACAGGAATCCCTATCTCAGTGGTTTAAACAAGTAGGGATTTATTATTCACATGTAACAAAAAGTCTGGATATAGACTAATCAGAGCTTATATAAATAGTAGCTCAAGGGTGTGATCTGAAAATCAAGCTCCTTCTATCCCGCCTGCTCTATATATCTTTAGCATGAAACCTTCATCCTCGTGGTTGTAAGATGTCTGCTGTACCTCCAGGCATTATATCCTTTTCCCAGATAGGACAAAAAAAAAAGAATGTAGAATAAAGAAGTATACCTTTTCATCAGTAAAACAATAGTCTTCCCTGAGACTACTGATGTCCACTCAGTAGACTTCCAAATTATATCTCATTAACCACTTATACTGTCACATATCCTCCCAAGGACTTCCCTGTGCCAAGAGAACCAGTGAGTTTGCGTTTTTGACTGAATACATTGAAGCCTTGAAAGAAAAAACAGGGTTTTGTTAGTAAAAAAAAAAAAAGTGATGTCTAGAATCATCAGTCTACATCCCCTTTAACATAATCCTTGCTTCTGATCTTTCAATGGTTTTCCATTGTTCTTAAGAGCAAATCTGAAAGCCTTAAAGTTGCTGTTATGGACTGATCATGTTCCACCCACCCCCCAAATTCATGTGTTCATATGACTAAAAGATAAACTAAGGCATATTAAAAATTTTAAGAGTTTATTTGAGTAAAACTCAATTAGAATTGGGCAGCAGCCAATCTAGCAGACTGAAAGGAGCTCTAAGAAGCTATACAAAATGAGAGACTTTTATAGCCAGAAGGGAGTTAGGACCAAGGAAATTACACTAGGCAAAAAAGCATGTTGGTTATTTAAGGTTACTTTACTTTAGGGGATGACAGGGGTCTCTCAGGTAGATTATCTGACTAGTGCTGATCCGGCAATTCCTGACTGACTGGTTTAAGATTCCATTTCTAGGAGAGATGAAACTGTAATTAAGTCTGAGTTTGACGACATGGGGTTTAGTACAAGCAACTCCATTTGGGGCCTGTTGCTTTTTAATATCCCAGTAGACAGGGGCTTCCCACGTGGCTCAATGGCAAAAAATCCACCTGCCAGTGCAGGAGACAAAGGAGACTTGGGTTCGATCCCTGGGTCGGGAAGATCCCCTGGAGAAGGGAATGGCAACTCACTCCAGTATTCTCACCTGGAAAATCCCACGGACAGAGGAGCCTGGTGGGCTACAGTCCTCGGGGTTGCAAAGAGTTGGACATGACTTAGTGATTGAACAATAACAGTGTCCTTAGTAGAAGAGATTAATACATACAGAGACACCAGAGATGCATGGACACAGAGGAAAAGCCACGTGAGGACACAGTGAGAAGGCAGCCACCTGCAAACCAAGGAGAAACCAAATTGCCAACACCTTGATCTTGGAGGTGTTTCAGCTTCCATTTCTCCACTGTGAGAAAATAAACTTCTGCTGTTTAACCCTGTTTAACTTCTGCTGTGCTATTTTGTTATGGTAGCCTGTTATATTGTGATTTATAATAAGAAATATATATTTGGTTTTCCTCCCCTTAATGGCACAGAGCTCCTAAAACCCTTGGAATTTTCAAGGTGATGAGCGCAATAAAGGTGTCTTTTGTTATGTTAATGAGGTGATTTGGGGAAGGCTCCTAGGTAACCTAGGAGCTAGTTGCTCCTAGGATCTGGGCTAGTTGCCAGAGGAACCAACCAAGGGATTAGAGGATTGGAAATTTCAGCCCTCTATGGCAACCCACTCCAGTATTCTTGCCTGGAGAATCCCATGGACGGAGGAGCCTGGTAGGCTACAGTCCACAGGGTCGCAAAGAGTCAAACACGACTGAGCGACTTCACTTTCACTTTCTAAAGAGGACAGAGGGGTTGGAGATTGAGCTTCATCACAAAAGGCTGATGATTTAATCAATCTTGCCTTTGTAATGAAGCCTCCATTTTAAAACCCAAAAGAACCGAGTTCGAAGCTCCTCGCCCCTTCCAACACAACTTGATCTAAGCATCTCTTCCATCTGAGTGTTCTTGAGTTATATCCTTTCATAGTAAGCCAGTAATCTAGTAAGTAAAATATTTCTCAGTGTTCTGTGATTGATTCTAGCAAATTAATCAAACCCAAGAGTGGTGTGTATGAGGGGTTGCACCTTGTAGGACTAAGCTCTTAACCTGTGGGATCTGAGCCTATCTCCAGGCAGATGGTGTCAGCATTGAGCTAATTGTTTCACGGTACAGAAAAAAACAAAAACAAAACAAAACCCACAAATCTTTAGAGAAGAGAATGGCAACCCACTCCAGTATTCTTGCCTGGGAAATCCCACAGACAGAGGAGCCTGTCAGGCTGAGTTGGATATGAGTTAGCGACTAGATGACAACAACAGAAAAAAAACAAAGCAAAACCCACAAATCCTAGGCCCTAACAAACTAATATAGTTGCTTAAAAGAGCTGAGCATGATCTGGATTCCCACTAACCTTGGGCTCCCTTACTGTCTACCTTCCAAACAAGCTGGCCTTCTGTAGTTACTAGAACAGGCGAGCCCTGCTCCAGGCTCTGGACCTTTGCACACACTGTTCCTTCTCCCTGGAGCTCTGTTCCCCTGCTTTTTACACGACCAACCTCTTGTCCCACAGGTCTCGGCTAACATTTCACTTCCCTGAATAGCCCATGTGACAGAGGTGGCTTCCTGATGTTCTCCAGCTCAGGCCATGATGTGTTTCTCTCACAAATCTTATGAAAAGTATTATTATGATTTATAATAATCTTTTTTGTTTACTTTTGTATGTTTTTTGTTTGTCTTTTCCAGTAGAGGATCTCAAGCTCCATCAGGGTGGGAAGATGTCTAGTTCCTACTTGTGTCCCTATGGCCTAGCACATCCTATATCTTCCATAAATAATTTCTGAAAGAGGGAATAGGATGTAAGTTATCTGTAATTATCTGGTTGGTTAAATTTATTTTTAACTGTGTGTGGAATGACAGGAGGAAGAGTAAGCCTGGCCTTCCTGGATGGAGGATGGGTAGCAGTTGTATACAATCACCACCCACAAATATGCTCTTGGGGTTTTGAAGGGAGTGGCCCTCTCCTGCTTCCTTTAAGTCATTTAACACCTTTCACTGACCTTGCTGGCATGGAATGAAGATAATCTTCTGAGCAGTTTGTTTGTTAGTGGTTCTAGTAACAGCTTTGGTAAAAGAGGTTAGAGGTAATCCCATGGCCTACATTGGTCAGAATCTCATCAACTGCTGTGTACCCTCTTCCAACTCTGTGCCAAACTCAATCTAGTCCATTAAATGAAGACATATAAGTGTGTTCCCTTTCAAACAATTGAGCAACAAAAAACAAAACTCAAGTTATTTTTAAAGTTTTGTAGAAGGGAAGGTTATTCCAATCATCACATATCACAAAGGCTGAACATCACAAAGGACTGTCAAATGGAAATTGGAACCTACTCCAAGTCTCTAAAACTGAGTCAGAAGTAAAAAGAGTATGTTACAGTCTCTGCATCTAAGGTGAAATCTTAAGATGCAGAGCAGCAATTACCTTGACACACCTGGCCATAAATCTCCTTGTCTGAAAAATTCATGCCCAAAAGATTGTTGGAACAATGCAATATTATTTCAAAACATCCAAGGTTATGCAAAAGCAGTGAGACTAGCTAATCAAAAACAAGGATATAATAAGAGTTACTGGAGTTCCATTAATAAAATTTACCTCAAAAGGTATTCTGTACCAAAGGTTTCTGGGCCTCTGAACATGTTGAAAAGGAGCAAAAATATTATGCTTGCATGTTTTTACTAAATGAATCAAATGTGGACTAAGCCACATTAGAGTTGGCTAATCCTCTCAATAATTAGATCAGGACTTTACCTCTAAAAGAGGAGTTCCCTGGTGGCACAGATAGTAAAGAATCTGACTGCAATGCAGGAGACCTGGGTCAGGAAGACCTGCTGGAGAAGAGAATGGCAACCCACTCCAGTATTCCTGTCTGGAGAATTCCATGGACAGAGGAGCCTGGCAGGTTATAGTCCATGGGATCACAGTCAGACATGACTGAGCAACTAACATTTTACCTTTAAAAGAAATCCAAACATTAGCTTTCCCCTTTTCTCACTTTATAAACATAGGGGAACCTTATTTTAAAATACATTGTGCTCCTGGAAGAATGTATGCAAACAATATTTTTGGAACTAGAACCATATAATATCTAAAGATTCCAACTATTTTAGGGCTCCTTATTCTGAATTTTTTAAAAAAATTAGTATATGTGTTTATAATGAAAATACTCACTTTCTAATTCTTCCATCTTTGTAAAAGCAGATTTTAGAGGCTCACATTTGTATGTCTTGTAGAGTATAAACAGGATTATACACCATGATCAAATAGGATTTATCCTAGGAATGCAAGATTGGCTTAACATTCAAAAGTCAATTAATGTAATATGTCACACTAATAGAATAAAGGCCAAACCCTACAGGATCATCATAATAAGTATTTAACAAAAAAAAAGCATTTAACAAAATTCAAGACCACTTCATGATAAAAACACTCAGCAAACTAGGAATAGAAGGAAATGTCTTCAACCTGATATATTTATTAAAAAAAAAAAAAAAACAACCCACAGTTAACACCAAATCAATGGTGAAAGACTGGCTATTTCCCCCTAAGATGAGAAGCAAGACGAAGATGTCTGCTGTCCTCATTTCTATTTAACATTGCTTAGGACATTCTAGCCAGGCAATTAGGCAACAGTAGGAAATAGAAGGCATTCAGACTGGAAAAGAGAAAATGAACTAAAGAATTCCATTTACAATAGTGTCAGAAAGAATATATACTTGGTACTAATTTTAATAAAAGAAGTAAAAGGCTTTTACATTAAAAAAAAAAAAAAAGAAAGAAACTACAAAACAGCATTGAAAGAAATTAAAGAAGACCTACCTAAATGGAAAGATATCTCATGTTCATGGTTTGCAAAGATCCCTGTCAAAATCACAGCTGACTTCTTTGCAGAAATTAACAACTGATTCTAAAATTCATGTGAAAATTTAAGAGACCAGAAAAGCCAAAACAATCTTGAAAAAGAACAAAGTTTGAAGACACATTTCTCCATTTCAAAATTCACTACAAGGCTACAGTGTTCAAGACAGCATGGACAGGCATGACAAGCATATGGGTCAATAGAATAAAATTGAGAGTCCAGAAATAAACTCGTATATTTACTGCAAACTGACCTTTGACTAGGATGCAAAACTTATTCAGTTGGGAAAGAGCAGTCTTTTCAACAAATGGTGCAAGGCCACTGGATGCTGCTGCTGCTGCTAAGTCACTTCAGTCACGTCCGACTCTGTGTGACCCCATAGACGGCAGCCCACCAGGCTCCCCTGTCCCTGGGATTCTCCAGGCAAGAACACTGGAGTGGGTTGCTATTTCCCTCTCCAATGCATGTAAGTGGCAAAGTGAAGTCGCTCAATCATGTCCAACTCTTCACAACCCCATGGACTGCAGCCTACCAGGCTCCTCCGTCCATGGGATTTTCCAGGCAAGAGTACTGGAGTGGGTTGCCATTGCCTTCTCCGAGGCCGCTGGATATCCATATGCAAAAGAATGAATCTGAGTTCCCTATCTCACACAATACAAAAATTAACTTAAAAATCAAAGACCTAAATGTAAGAGCCAAAACTCTAAAACCCTTCAGAGAAAACATAGGTGTCTTTGTGACATTGGAATAGGCAATGGTTTCTCAGATATGACACCAAAACATGCTCAACAAAAGAAAAAGTTAATAAATGGGACTTAATCAAAATTCAAAATTTTCATGCTTCAAAGGACATCATCAAGAAAAAAAAAGAAAACTCACAGGGTAGGAGAAAAATATTTATAAGTCATATATCTAACAGGGGACTTGAGTCTAGAATGTATGAAGAGCCCATACATGTATGCATGCTAAGTTGCTTCAGTCATGTCTGACTCTTTGTAACCCTATGGACTGTAGTCTGCCAGGCTCCTCTGTCCATGCAATTCTCCAGGAAAGAATATTGGAGTGGGTTGCCATGCCCTCCTCCAGGGGATCTTCCCAACCCAGCGATTGAACCCACACCCCCTACAGCTCCTGCATTGCAGGCAGATTCTTTACTGCTGAGCCACTGGGGAAGCCCATTGCTGTTGTTGTTCAGTCATGTCCCACTCTTTGCAGCCCCACAAACTGCAACACACCAGACCTCCCTGTCCCTCACCATCTCCCGGAGTTTGCCCAAGTTCATGTTCATTGCATCGGTGATGCTGTCCAGCCATCTCATCCTCTGATGCCCACTTCTCCTTCTGCCCTCAATCTTTCCCATCATCAGGGACTTTTCCAATGAGTTTTCTGCCTATATCAGATGACCAAAATACTGAAACTTCAGCTTCAGCATCAGTTCTTCCAGTGAATATTCAGGGTTCATCTCCCTTAAGATTGACTGGTTTGATCTCCTTGCAGTCCAAGGGACTTTCAGGAGGCTTCTCCAGTGCCACAGTTCGAAGGCATCAATTCTTTGGCATTCTGCCTTCTTTACGGTCCAGCTCTCACAACCGTACGTGATCACTGAGAAGACTATAGCCTTGATTATACAGACCTTTGTCTGCAGAGTTAATATCTCTGCTTTTCAACACACTGTCTAGGTTTGTCATCACTTTCCTGCCTGTGGGTCCAGAAGCAACAGTTAGAACACTGTATGGAATAACTGATTGGTTCAAGATGAAGAAAGGAGTAGGACAGGGCTGTCTGCTGTCACCCTGCTTGTTTAACCTATACTCTGAGCACATCATGAGAAATGCTGAGCTGGATGAGTTACAAGCTGGTATCAAGACTGGCGGGAGAGACAACAACAACCTCAGATACCTGGATGATGCCACTCTAATGGCAGAAAGCAAAGAGCAACTAAAGAGCCTCTTGATGAGGGTGAAGGAGGAGAGTGAAAGAGCCGGCTTAAGACTAAATATTAAAAAAACTAAGACTATGGCATCTGGCCCCATTACTGCAGGGCAAATAGAAGGAGAAAATGTGGAAGTAGGGACTGATTTCCTCTTCTTGGGCTCCGGAATCACTGCGGACAGTGACTGCAGCCATGAAATCAAAAGAGGATTGCTTCTTGGCAGGAAAACGATGACAAAGAGCCCATACAACTTAGTAATTAGAAGACAAACAGAAAGTGGAAGTGTTAGTCACTCTTAGTTGCATCCGACTCTTTGTGACCCCATGGACTGTAGCCTGCCGGGCTCCTCTGTCCATGGAGTTCTCCAGGCAAGAATACTGGAGTGGGTAGCCAGTCCCTTCCCCAGGGGATCTTCCTGACCCAAGGATCCAACCCAGATCTCCCACAATGCAAGCAGATTCCTTACCATCTGAGCCACCAGGGAAGCCCCCAAAGCCACCATACCCTATCGTAATATGAGGAAAGGATCTGAACAGACACTTCTCCAAGGAAGATTTACAAATAGCCAATAAGCACATAAAAAGATGTTTAACATCACTGGTCATCAGGGCAATGCAAATCAAAACCGCAATGCAAAGTAACTCTGTCTGAAAACAGCTTATGGTAACCTGTTATTTACTGGCAAAGAAGTATCTCCTTTTGTGGACAAGTGAAATAAATTAAATATCATGGAAAAATAAAAAATGCAAAACACTAAATGAGACAACATTTAGTGGCCATTAGAAAAACAAAAAACTACAAGTTTTGGTAAGATGTGGAGAAATTAGAACATAAGATTAACACATAATTCACTTATACCATCCCTAGCAATATATCCAAAAGAATTAAAAGCAGGTATTCATGCAAATACATGTACACAAACATTCATAGCAGTATTGTTTACAATAGCTAAATGGTTAAAATGATCCAAATGGCCATCAACAGAAGAATGAATAAATAGAAAGGGGCATATCCATACAGTGAAATATTACTTGACAATAAAAAATCGGTGAAGTACTGATACATTGTACAAAATGGATGAGCCTTGAAAACATTATACTAAGGGAAAAAGGCAGTCACAAAGGATCCCATTTCTTATGGTTCCAATTAAATGAAATGTCCAAATTAGGCAAATCCATAGAGCAAATAGATTTAGTTATCTTGGCCTGGGGAAGAAGAGAGGAAATGGAGGCTAAGGAGTAGAAGGTTTCTTTTGGGATAATGGAAATGTTATAAAATTGACTGCAGTGATAGTTGTGCCAGTCTGAATAGTTTAAAAGCCATTGAATCATACATTTTATGACTGAATCATACATTTGAATCAAACATTTTAAATGGATGAATTCTACAGCATGTGAGCTATATCTCCATATATCTATTTGAAAAATTAACACTAAGAACTTTTTTGAAAAAGCAAACTACTTCTTTGGAAGAAGCATTACTATTTCTAGCACTGAGATTGAAGAGACTAAAACAGGTGTTCAGAGAATATGCTACAAGATGTGGTAAATGACAGTCCCGGTGATACCTTTCAATGCAACAACATAAGGATGTTCTTAGAATCCTCTTTAATACAGGATAGAGCACTAAAGAAAATGCAATTCAATGCCCTCGGGCTTAATAATACAATGATGTACTCTGGAGAAACGAACAGCCTGCCCATCTTTCAGGAGAATTTCCATAACTATCTTTTCCAGCCTTTTTTCCCCCTTCTTTCCCGAATTATCAATATTTACAAATATAATGATGCTCACTGAGAAAACTAGAGACAAGTGAAAAAAGAAAATAAAAATCACCCATAAGTTTACCACCTAGAAATGATCACTGTTAGCTTTTGAAGTTGGAGATAACCAGTATTGGAAAACAGCTGTTTAAAAGGAATTCATTTAAAACAAGAGACAACATTTCATGGTAAATCGCATGTGGGATGGGGAGGGAAAGATCTGATATGAATATTATCTTAAAAAATAAACCAAAAAAGTATAAAGATTTATGCAATTTATATTGCTTCTATAAGTATGAGTGAATCAAATTTCCATTTTGGAGATGTATAATTTTATGAACATATTTGTTTAGTAACTTGATTAGACAATCTTCATTTCATCATTTGACCTTTACAGCACAATTCCATACAGAGCATTGCTGTTCATATATGTATTTGAGTACTTCACTCATTTTTCCAACGGCCTAACTGTTGAATACTGAGTGACAGTGAGTTCAAGCTTATGCTCTCTGGTATATCATACAATGGAACACTATTCAGCCACAAAATGGAGTAGAGTATTTATACATGCTACAAGATGGATGAATTTTGAAAACATCATGCTAAGTGAAAGTTAATCACAAAAAAACACACATTGTACCATTCTATTTACATGAAATGTCCATACTAGTCAAATCCATGGAGATAGAAAGTGGATCACTTAGAGGAGGGGAGAATGAAGAGTGACTGCTAATGGATATGGGACTTCTTGAGGTGATAAAAATGTTCTGAAGTTAGTAGTGATTGTTGTACAACTCTGTGAATAGACTACTGATATGTACATTTTAAAAGGGTGAATCTTATAATACATGTTGCTGCTGCTGCTAAGTCGCTTCAGTCGCGTCCAACCCTGTGCGACCCCACAGACAGCAGCCCACCAGGCTCCTCTGTCCCTAGGATTCTCCAGGCAAGAACACTGGAGTGGGTTGCCATCTCCTTCTCCAATGCATGAGAGTGAAAAGTGAAAGTGAAGTCGTTCAGTCGTGTCCGACTCTTCGTGACCCCATGGACTGGTAGGCTACTCCGTCCATGGGATTTTCCAGGCAAGAGTACTGGAATGGGTTGCCATTTCCTTCTCCATACAGTACATGAATATATCCCCAAAAAGATTATACTCTCTGACAAGTTCTTGGAGAACAGCTGTCCTCTGCTACTGGTAAATGAGCTGTCTTCTTGCACAAATTGAGGACCCTGAGGATGACAAGGGTTGGAAAAGTAGGCTATACCACATTCCCTAAAAGTGATAAGACCACAGCTTGAGGAGCCTGCTTGGAGAATTTTATCTCACTCCTATTCTTTACGCACTCTTCCCACAGGAAAGAAACTGCCAAGGAATCCTCCTGCTGATGACCCTAAATATACTGCTCATTCAGTAAGGAATTGATAATTGATGATATGCTTTATTGAAATGATATGACACAAAGCCATATAGCACTAAAAACATGCCTCACTCTTACCTGATTATCATAGAAACATCTAGGCAAGGACTCAGGATGTGGTGGAAGAATGGAAGAAGCAAGTTTCTTATGACGGTGAGATGCTTTTCTCTTCCTCCCTGTCTTCCTCTTCTTTCTTTCCCTCCTTTCTCCTGTTCCTTTATTGTTCTTAAGTTTGCACAATAGTTATAAGTAATTATATAATTTAGTCTTCTAATACATTTTCCAAAAGACTGTATCTTTTATCTACATTAATACTTTGGTAGATATCATTTAATTTCAAATCATTATTATTATTTTTAAAAGGACAGATGTAGGTAAATGCTGAAGGATTATCCCGATTTTTATTAATGTGTCCTCACACTTCCTTGTACACTAACCATAGAAGGTGTCATTTAACTGAAAGAAGATAATGCATCCTTCCCCTCCTGGCCTCTCAAGGAATACTTGAATATTTTCTAAGTGCCTATTGTTAAGTCCCAGATGAGTAAAAAATGAAATATTTTTTCTATCACTTGCCTTACAGATAAGTACAAATTACTGCAGCTGCTTTTTGTTTTTTCGTTTTCCTTAACACTTGGCTGCCACAAGCCAGTTCAATTAGTTTTAAGTTAGATTTATATCTGCTCAATAGTTCACTTTATTTTTTAAAATATGTCTATTTATTTATTTGGCTGCCCTGGGTCTTAATTGTGGCATGTTCTGTGACCAGGAATGGAACCCAGAAACCCTGCATTAGGAGCTCAGAGTCTTAGCCACTGGATTACCAGGGAAGTCCCAATAATTCACTTTTTGAGAGATCAAAGTCACAAGTTAGTTCCAGGTCTATCTAGTTGTGGTTATTACTCAAATTAGTAGAAAAGGACTTAATAACAACAACAAAAAGAAATAGAGAAAGCAAACCATCAACAACAACAAAAAGAACTGAAAACTTGATCCTTTTCCTACCCTCAACATCCTACTATGAAAAGTTTTGATTGAACTCAAACTTTTCTCCATATAATGTCTGCTCATTGGTCATACTAATGCCTCTAAAATTTCATAGAATAAATGTTATCCACTTTCCTCATGGTTGTTTTTTGAACATCTGGAGACAACTATTACATCTTTCTTAAGTCAAGTCCTTTCTCAAGTACTTTGCTCTTTTCCTGATTCCTGGAAAGTGCTTTCTCAAATCTTCACACATTGCCTCCTCCACATTTACAACTCAACTTAAATGTCATCTCTACAGAGATATCTTCCCTAGTGGCTTCCCTGGTGGTTCAGTTGGTAAAGAGTCTGCCTGCAACGTGAGAGACCTGGGTTCAATCCCTGGGTTGGGAAGATCCCCTGGAGAAGGAAATGGCAACCCACTCCAGTATTCCTGCCTGGAGAATTCCATGGACAGAGGAGCCTGGTGGGCTACAGTGCATGGAGTCACAGTCAGACATGACTGACTGACTAACTTTCTTTCATTCTTTCTTACAGAGATATCTTCCCTTGTCATTCTAAGTTAAGATAACCCTTCTTAGTCATTTCATCAACTCTTTTATCATCCTTATATCATTTATCACTTTCTTAACATCCATTTGTGAACACATTTTACCGCCTGCCTCTTTCACTCCTAGAATATGAGTCTGGTAATCTGCCTCTCTTGTTCACACAGTTCCTAGTGGAACTGAGTGTTCAACAGGACCCAGCCATTCCATTCCTAGATATCTACCCAAATGAAACGAAAATATTTGTCCAAACAAAAACTTGTAACATGAATGTACATAGCAGTTTTTTCCATAATGGCCCCAAACTGAAAACATCACAAATGTCCATAATCAGGTAAATAGATAAGCAAAATGAGGTACATCCATATGATGACATATCATTCAGTAATGAATTACAGATAGATGAAGCAAGATGTGCAAACCTCTAAATCTTTAGGCTGAGTGCAAGAATCCAGTCATAGGAGTCTTGCTCTTCTATTTCATTTCTATAAAATTCTAGAAAATAATAATTATAGTGACAGAAAGCAGAGACATTACTTTGCCAACAAAGGTCCATCTAGTCAAAGCTATGGTTTTTCTAGCAGTCATGTACGGATGTGAGTTGGACTATAAAGAAAGCTGAGCGCCGAAGAACAGATGCTTTTAAACTGTGGTGTTGGAGAAGACTCTTGAGAATCCCTTGGACAGCAAGGAGATCCAACCAGTCCATCCTAAAGGAAATCAGTCCTGACTAATCACTGGAAGGACTGATGCTGAAGCTGAAACTCCAACTTTGGCCACCCCATGTGAAGAACTGACTCATTTGAAAAGACCCTGATACTGGGAAAGATTGAAGGCAGAAGGGGATGACAGAGGATGAGATGGTTGGATGGCATCACTGACTCAATGGACAGGAGTTTAAGCAAGCTTCAAGAATTGGTGATGGACAAGGAAGCCTGGTGTACTGCAGTCCATGGGGTGGCAGAATCAGATACAACTGAGCGACTGAACTGACAGAAAGCAGATCAATGGTTGCTTGGGGCTTAAGGTAGAGGGAGAATGGACTACAGAGAGGCATAAGGAATTTTTTGGACTAATGAAAATGTTCCCATCTTTATTGTGCTAGTATTTTCATGGGTTTATACAAATGTCAAAACTCACCAAATCATACTCTTTAAAGGGATATATTTTATTGTACAAAATTATATTCCAATTAAGTTGATAGAAAAAAAATTGTGTAGTGACTGCCTTTTTTCCCCCTGGAAAATCATCTCCACCAGATCTGGCAAGGTTTGGAGATTCTTCATTGCTCTTGTCTCCATCTTCTGAACACAGTCCAGGTAGCTCAAGTTCCTCCAAGGGTGTGCCCAGAATTGGAACCAATGCTGAAAATGTGGTTTGAGCAGATTAGAATACAATGGGTCTCTGTTCCTCCACTTTTTATTACTGTATACTCATATCAGGCTTTGCTGTTTTCAGACTTTCTTGCCTATCTCAGGTATTCTATTTCAGTCAACCTGAATGTTGTACTTCTGTCAGTGTAGCTTAAATTTCTGTGGATCTTTCTGGAAGTCTGCTCACACTGATGACTAACATAGGGTTTGTCCCCTGGGTCATTTCCCAACTGTAGAACCACATCTCTCTTATCCTAAAAATGTTCATATATATTTCCCCTCTAGGTACTGAACTTTTCACTTATCAAACTAAATTTGTCTTTTTGGCTTCAGGCCATATTCCAAGCCTGCCAAGATATTTTACATTTATGTCTTCTAATAGTCCCACTGCTTTGTCATCCACAAATGTGCCCTGTCTTCATTCAAGTGGAAGATAAATTTGTTTAAGGAGCAAAAGTCAAGGACAGAGCCCCGAGGCTTACCAACAAAGATTTCCTTTGTAGATATCACAGATTATTCATCATTCATCAATACTCTTTGGGTACACTAGTCCTTCAAATTGCTTTGAATTGGCCTGCTTTTTTAGTTATATCACATTTCAAAAAAAATTCATGACAGGAAAAAATTTACAATTTGATACTGATTTTAAGAGCAGGGTACCTAGTAGTTAACCCTACTACTATTGGCTCATGACTGAAGGGGGTATAAAGGGCTTCTGAAGGGCTTAACAATATTTCTATTTCTTTATCTGGATAATGGTTATAACAGTACATTCATTTTGTAAAAAATTCATTGCATTTACTCATCTGAATAATACCCCACTCCCATTTGTAGTATTAATGGGAAACTAATTTGGTATTAAAAATTTTTAACTTTAAAAAGTTTACTTTTTTAAAAAGCAGAACTCCAAATAATATAGTAAGATCATGTTATTTTAAGAACCTATATTTTTATTTTTATTTTATTTTAATAAATTTATTTATTTTAGTTGGGGGCTAATTACTTTACAATATTGTAGTGGTTTTTGCCATACATTGACATGAATCAGCCATGGGTTTACATGTGTTCCCCATCCTGAACCCCCCTCCCACCTCCCTCCCCATCCCATCCCTCTGGGTCATCCCAGTGCACCAGCCCTGAGCATTTTGTCTCATGCATAGAACATGGACTGGCGTTCTGTTTAACATATGATAGTATACATGTTTCAATGCTATTCTCTCAGAGTGTCCCACCCTCACCTTCTCCCTCAGAGTCCATAAGACTGTTCCATGCATCTGTGTCTCTTATTCTGTCTCGCATATAGGGTTATCGTTACCATCTTTCAAATTCCATATATATGCATTAGTATACTGTATTGGTGTTTTTCTTTCTGGCTTACTTCACTCTGTATAATAGGCTCCAGTTTCATCCATCTCAATAGAACCGATTCAAATGTATTTTTTTTTTAATGGCTGAGTAATATTCCATTGTGTATATGTACCACAGCTTCCTTATCCATTCGTCTGTTGATGGACATCTAGGTTGCTTCCATGTCCTGGCTATTGTAAACAGTGCTGCAATGAACATTGGGGTACATGCGTCTCCTTCAATTCTGGTTTCCTTGGTGTGTACGCCCAGCAGTGGGATTGCTGGGTCATGTGGCAGTTCTATTCCCAGTTTTTTAAGGAATCTCCACACTGTTCTCCATAGTGGCTGTACTAGTTTGCATTCCCACCAACAGTGTAAGAGGGTTCCCTTTTCTCCACACCCTCTCCAGCACTTATTGCTTGTAGACTTTTGGATAGCAGCCATTCTGACTGGTGTGAAATGGTACCTCATTGTGGTTTTGATTTGCATTTCTCTAATAATGAGTGATGTTGAGCATCTTTTCATGTGTGTGTTAGCCATCTGTATGTCTTCTTTGGAGAAATGTCTGTTTAGTTCTTTGGCCCATTTTTTGATTGGGTCGTTTATTTTTCTCGAATTCAGCTGCAGGAGTTGCTTGTATATTTTTGAGATTAATTGTTCGTCTGTTGCTTCATTTGCTATTATTTTCTCCCATTCTGAAGGCTGGCTTTTCACCTTGCTTATAGTTTCCTTTGTTGTGCAAAAGCTTTTAATTTTAATTAGGTCCCATTTGTTTATTTTTGCTTTTATTTCCAATATTCTGGGAGGTGGGTCATGGAGGATCCTGCTGTGATTTATGTCGGAGAGTGTTTTGCCTATGTTTTCCTCTAGGAGTTTTATAGTTCCTGGTCTTACGTTTAGATCTTTAATCCATTTTGAGTTTATTTTTGTGTATGGTGTTAGGAAGTAAGAACCTATATTTTTAAAGTGATAAGAAATGCAGCAAAATGTTAACAGTAGTATTCTGGGTGGTGAGATTACATGACTTTTATTTTCTTCTCTGCAAGTTTCTCTTCAATAATCAGAAAAATGATGTTTCTTATAATCAAGAAAAAAAATAAAAGTTTTATTTTATTATGGTTGATTGATTATTTGGCTTGTGGGAGCCTAGTTCCTCAACCAAGGATCAAACTCAGACCCCTGCAGTGGAAGCTTAGAATGCTAACCACTGGACCACCAGGGAAGTCCCAAAATTGTATTTTAAAGATAATGCTTTCTAAACTGAAAACATATACAGTGTAAGGCATTGTTCTGTCTGAAACATGATGTTGTTGTTTAGTAAGTTGTGTTCAACTCCTTTGCTACCCTATGGACTGTAGCCTGCCATGGACAGGTTCCTCTGTCCATGGCATTTCCCAGGCAAGCATACTAGAATGGGTTGCCATTTCCTTCTCCAGGGAATCTTTTGGACCCAGGGATCAAACCCTCGTCTCCTGTATTGGCAGGTGGGTTCTTTACCACTGAGCCACCAGAGAAGCCCCTGAAACAAAACAATGCTTGATAAATGAGTGAATGACCACTTCTCTATCTCCCAGGCAAGGACTCCTTTCAAAAAAGCAATGTGATCAGTTAACACTCTCAGCTCCCAGGGAATCCATGCTGGCTTCTAGCAATGATGACCTTCTTGTCTGAGTAAGAGCTCACAAGCCACCTGTCTAATAATTCTTCCCAAAATGTTGCCAGGGCCAAATCTGCCTCACTCTGCTTCCTCATAATTCTTTCAAGATTAGCTAATGGTCCTTTTCTGGGATCAAGACTCCAGGTTCTTTCAATCAGTCTGGTGCTTGCCATACTACATCTCATCCATCTTGAGGTGAGGACTATGGAGCCCCACTTTGCCACCATGATGGCTCTGTTCCTCTCACTTCCTAAGCATGGAAATCACTTAAGGATTCTGCCAGCTAGTACTGTACCACTTGCTTTATCGGGGCCTCTTTAAAAATAATACTTGCCTTTCTATTGCTATGAGCACAAAACAAAGCCTCATTTATTTTCTTTGCATTTCTTGAAAAACTAACACTTCTAACATTACTTAGGGAACCATACCACTAATTGGTATTGCCAATGGTTTTGACTGTCTTTAATTGGATCCTTGTCTTTTTAAATCTTAGCTGAGGGCTCAGAGTGCATCAGGAGATGATGTCACTTTCTTTCAAGGCCACAACTCTTGTCCCTAACACTGCTCTGCCTGCAGTGTTAGGCACTGCCTCCCACATATTCCACTTTTGAGGAGCTCCTTGCCATGTTAGCATTTTTTTTTATTGATTTTTTCATCTTTTACTTATTTAATTTTTGGTTGCACTGGGTCTTCACTGCTGCACACGCGCTTTCTCTAGTCGCAGTGAGTAGCGGCTCCTCTTCGTCAGGGTGCTCAGGCTTCTCATTTTGTTGGCTTCTCTGTTGCAGAGCAGGGGCTCTAGGCACACGGATTCAGTAGTCGTGGCTCGCAGGCTCTAGAGAACAGGCTCAGAAGCTGTAGCGCATGGGCTTAACTGCTCTGAAGTATGTGGGATCTTCTGGGACCAGGGATTGGATCCATGTCCCCTGCCTTAGCAGGCAGATTCTTACCCACTGTGCCACCAGGGAAGTCCATGACTGATTTTTCAAAATTCAGTTTAATCCTTCCCCAAGGTCTCTCTATGCAGAGGAAGGTGCTGGCATGCAGAGGAAGGTGCTGGGCATAACACTCAAACTTGCGACTAGACTATGAGTCAAATGGATGGAAAGAGGCCTAAGGGGACAGCAATGGATTCTCATGCTCTTTCCCCCAGTGCCATAAACCCTAGGATTGCCTCTTAGCTCCAAGCCAGAGGCAGATTGTCTTCTAAAGTGATGTATCAATTCAGGTCTCTCTGCCACCTGCTTTGTCAGCTGACTCTGAGGAACTAGCTTCTAGATAAGGGGTTGGGAAAATAAACTCAAGTTGATGTATGTGAATCTTCCAAGTCCATTTTACATGCATCTGCTAACACTAAACAGGTTGTGCTTTGCCCTCCAGACACCTCTTTCTGAGCTTGCTTGCAGGGTTTCAGAGGGACAGAGGGGATCCCTGAACACAGCCTCTGCTTAAGCTCAGCTCTGACTCTGGTTGCAGGTCCTTTCCCCTGATCTGGCGTCCACAGCCAGGGCCTCTGCAGCCCTGGGTTCCAGCTTAGCAGGAGGGCATGCCTCATAGAGCCAACACTTGCCACCCCGCTTCTAGCTGAGCCTGTCTGAGCTTCAGGAATCAATTCCAATCCAGCAAAAAGCTCAGGGGCTTTGCTCCTTGCCTGGCAAAAGCCCTAACTGCTGAGTTCTAGAAGCTTTCCCATCACCACCACCCCTTTTTTGTTTTAACCTTCTTTAATACAGACTCCAGTCCCACTAAGGAGCAGGGGCCAGTGGCGTCAGACCTTTCTTCCTGTGTTTAGAACCTACTTTCTGGCGCTCAGAGTGTGACAAGTCAGGGTGGGAGGTGAGAACGGATTGGGGGACGAAGGGAAATTTGTTCCAAGGAAGCACCAGATCAAGAAAATTAAAAGTATGCTGAAAGGCTTACCTTATGTTTATGCCTTATTCTAAAACTTTTTCCCTAAGAATTTTGAGCTGGAAAAGGTGCAAAATGACTGCAATTCAAGCAAGGCAGTCAAATTTCAAACACAGCGTAATATGGTCCACTCTGGGTAGTATACGAAAAAGTGTTATCTTTGCTGTCTTTAAACTTGAACCATTAAAGTTGTTAGTATGAGAGGAAAACAATATACATATAAAAGCAAGTTTACTTTCTTCTCACAGCTGGCATAAGCCTTGAGCCAACAAGTCCAATTTAACTTTTTGTTCACAGTAGCTTATTTTTTTTTTAGCAGGTTATGTATTTTTGTAAATATTTGGCTCTGCCAGATCTTAGTTGCAGCATGTAGGAACCAGTTCCTCAACCAGGGATCGAAGACAGGTCCCCTGCATTGGGAAGGCAGAGTCTTAGCCTCTGGATTACCAAGGAAGACCCAACAGAAGCATATTTAAACAGATGTGAATAATATTCTACACAATTTCATTATGTTTATGTATATATACTAGAACATATATATGTATATATACTAGAATTTATCTGCCTTTCATGCAATTATGAGATGTTTTGATGGTTTCTATGATCCATTAAAAGTTCATTAGGAAAATAATAAATACTGTGTATTTTTGTAGGCTCTTAATTTCATAATGGACAAAGTATTGATACTGAAATTCCATTAAAAAACAAACCTTCTCTTGGTCAAATTTAGCAGTGCTTTGTGATTTTAACTTCTTCCATTTTAAAGCTTCTGTGAATCCTTTCCTGGCCTCACCTTTGGGTGGGGGAGAGGAGAAATGGGTAAAAATATACATGGAAGGAAGGAGAGAGCAGAAGCTAGATAAGTGAAAACTGACTTGGGCTAAGTTCCCCTCCACCTGCTTCCTTTATTGATTTCGGTAATAACACCTCTACTTTGGATTATGTTCAAAACCAATAAAATAAATAGCATTTAAGTTATAAAAAGGAAACAAGCTTCATGAAATTGTATATACCTTGGTATTAGTATTAACATCCTAGAAAAAATACAAGTTTTGTATTAAAAATAATAATAATAATCTGCTTTTCTCATCTATCAAAATCAAAATTTAAGTAAAATTTAGGACAGGTAACTTACCACCTTTACTGAAATGGATACATATTCTCCAATTAATGTATGTTATGTTCTAAAGTTCAAGGACAAATGGAAATTAAAATACAGCACCTCTCACAAAAACAATATGAATGGTGAATCAAGAGTTTCAGATAGTTGATAACTACAACAAAAAGTCTTTCAGACAGATTTCAGTAATACTATGTAATACTTCTCTTATGAATAAGACTCAAAGACTAAAAAACTGCACAGGAAACAAAAGCTTGTACTGTTTGTTGCTGTTCAGTAGCTAAATTGTATCCAACTCTTTACAACCTCATGGAGGGCAGCAGACAGGCTTCCCTGTCCTTCACTACCTCCAAAGGTTACTGATTAAAACAACAACAAAACACTTTAAGAGGTCACATCTGCAGAAAATGTGGCAATCTTTACATTAAGACTGGTTGAAATGCTGAGGTAGGTCTTCCTGATGAAGAAGGGTCAAGGTGTTATCGGACAGAAGGAACAAAAGATGCCCACCAAACTGAGAAAATATCTTGAGAAAAAAAATGAGGCAGGACACTTCATACAACCAAGCGATCAGATTATAGGGTAGTTTACCTACAGCGTAGGATGGGATGGATGACATCCGGAAACATTCTCAGCTGCCACTGGAGATTTTTTTTTTTCCCCCACTGGAGATTTTTATAGTTAACCTAGGGTACGAGGGTACATGCTTGGAAAACAGGAAGTGCGTTCCAAAGTCAAGATTTATGAACGGGTAACTAGTCTCTTGGGTACTGGGAATACGTCAGCCAAGGTCTTCATTATTGTTTGGAGCCTAACAATAACGAAGAGTGCAGAGGCCACCTGGACCTAATGATCACTAAACAGTATCTATTCACTACAAAGCCCTTGTCAACAGAGATTTACTACACAATACAGCCCTAGGTAGGGTCAGATGAAGGACAGGAGGCACTGAACAGGCCCAAGATGGCATCAGTTATACTAACAGCCATTCAATATGGCAGAGGGTCCTTCTTGTAAGCGACTGGTGAAAAGGGCCCATTGCTTTGCCTCCTGAATCACTACCTTCATCAGTGTTAGCTGGACCTGTCAGGGGTCAAGCACTGGGCAAGGACTATGTGCCTATCATTACTGATGCTCCTTTCATGACTCCCTTTCTCCCCAACTATTGTCCACCTACTTACAGATAGCAGGACACGAATCACTTTAATTTAACCCTCACTCGCCATTTAGACATAATTTTGCCTACTTCAGGTCTAGATCACCTGGAGAAGGGAAAGGCTACTCACTCCAGTATTCTGACCTGGAGAATTCCATAGACTGTATAGTCGGACTGCAGAGTCGGACACAACTGAGCGACTTTCACTTTTCCTTTTTCAGGTCTAAAATTATGTAGTCTTGGTTAAATGTATAATCAAGACTTCTCCGATGGCACAGTGGATAAGAATCCACCTGCCAACGTAGGGGACACAGGTGTGATCCCTGGTCTGGGAAGATTCCACATGCCTTGGAGCAACCAAGCTCATGTGCCACAACTATTGAGCCCTAGTGCTGCAACTACTGAAGCCTGTGTGCCTAGAACCTGTGTTCTGCAACGAGAAGCCAAAAAAAAAAAAAGAAAAACAATGTATAATCAAGCAACAAGTGCACATAAGTGATACTAGCACCCTCCTTTTTAAGAGGAGAGTATCAGACATCTGGAAAGGGATAGGGAGAGGGAAGGCTAAGGAATGGGTTTACAAAAGAGGATAAAGAAAGTAAAATTGAGATTCCAGCTTTTGCTTAGTGTCAGCAAACTCACATAAATGCACGTACACACACAGACATGGAGGAGCTCCTTGACATGGAATTGAAAACAAAAGCATTTCTACTTCATATAACACACCATGGTTTATGTATGTTTGTTCTTGTACAGCATAATTGGACTGTGTAAAAGAGCCTCTTTGCCAGGGACTCAATCAAGGAAACTAAATTTTACATTTAGGGAAAACAAGTTTGCAATACTAGGAATAGGAAGTAGAAAGCCTTTTGCCATTTTTCTAGGCACAGGGCCAGTCTTCAAGAAAATTTCGAAACAAGCTGTTTGGCTTTGACTTACTCCTACTCAGTATGTAAACACCCAGGGCCTTCGTGTGCCCTTTACCGAGGGCTATCCGATACCCTCAAATGTCTGTGCCTTAACTTACCATTCCTCTTTTCCCACTTCGACCCTTAGTAAAACTTCTTTTCTCTCTGAGAAGATGGATAAGGCTCCATTGAGTAGCAGAATCTCTTGAAATTAAAATAATCAATAGTAAGGTAATATGTCAGGTAGTGGACATCTCAGAGATTAATGTTCTAAAACATAAAACTTAAATCTCAAAATGAATCTCTGGTAGAATTTTAGGCAGAACAACAGGAAAGTCAGGTTGTAGGTATATGCTAGGAGATGGGGTCAAGTTTCCAGGCAGCTCACACTGAGCATGTCTACAGTTACTTTGGAACATTTATACTTTCCATGACTTCCTTCCTTTATCTAAGGCTTAACTCAAAATTCTCTAAAATACCGCTGGTTGTTCTGGAGATCCTTCCTCAGGGGACAGGAGACATTGTAGGGGGTGGGCAGAGGGAAATGTCACATCACAGAAAGAAAATGGCATACCTGGGTATAATATCTCCAGTAAGAGCATAACTTGCAACCTAATACTAGTATGTTACTGTTCATAATGTATATAGCATATATAGTTTAGGTAAATTATCAAGTTATAAAAATATACAATAAAATCTTATAAGAAACTCTGAAACAATGGATGCTTCATAATTCTCTTAAGACTACAACAAAAATGCAGCTATTGGCTAAATTCCATCAATTCTTTTTAATTCTCTTTGATTTGTTCTCATCTTCTGCTTTCCTTTCTGCAGGTCGCTTCTTCAGCCCCTTCATTTTCCTGGTTTGTAGTTTGCTTAGGTCTTGCTTTTGCATATGAATTCTTCCATAAGTTGTACCAAAAGTATCATGAGAGATATTTTTCTTCTTCTTTGGCTATGAAACAGTAATATATGAAAATACAGTTGAGTCTACTATTATGAACTGATAAAAATCTAGTGTACAACAACTATCATTTAACAACTTCCATTAGTGAGCACCCTTTCAATGATATGGAATCTACAGCCCTATAGGTCCTTTCTTCTCAAACTTAGGTATATGCCGATCACTTGGAGATCTTGTTAAAAATGCAAATTATAACTCAGTAGGACTAGGGTAGAATCTGACATTCGGCATTTCTACAATTCCCAGGTAAATTATCAGATCACATTGAGAAGCAACGTAAGAGACTACTCTAATCACTGTCATGCACTGAGAGAAGTTCTTACGTTTAGCTTAAGGATTGTGACTATCATTTCAAATCTTTACTGGCATTCCAGAGATGCCATTTCTACTTGCTTTTTAAAACCATTCAAAAGTCAACATACATTTTATGGAAGTATGGGTTATACACCCTATGCTTGAAATTACATTTTCACAATGCCCAAAATGAGATCCATTTTTGCTGAAAACTGGCAGTCTTGGCTACCAGGAAGTGCTTGGCAACACTTGATGCTTGGTTTCTACAATTTTATTATCCTTTATGATTGGCTTATTTGCTTCTTGCTTCTTTCTTTGGCTCTGAATGTCTAATTTTATCTATTATATATAAACATATATATTACATATATATGTTTATATATGTCCTTTAATATAATATGCTACAAATCCTTTTTGGAAAGAAGAGAGGAATATACAAATAAACATGGCACCAATCTGCAAGTCATGTACCTTCAGGGCTTTGGGCATTTTCATAGATAATTTATAAAGGTCATCTGATGCTAGGTGTGTCCGCCTCAGAACCAAATCCAATGAGGGTCCCATCTCTTCCAATTCAATCCGTGGTGTTCTACAGCCAGATTTCTTCAACAGCAACCTTTATGAAATAGCAAAAAGAAATGCTGCTTTGACTCTGATAATCAAAGTCCCACTCCTCCAAATATTTTTGTTCTAGAGAATTATAGTTCCATAAAATAACAAAATGTTTGGAAAGCCTAATTTTAATACTTTATATACAGATAGTCCTCCTAAGAAATGGAATCTTTTATTTGATTTCTTTATCTGAGGTTTACATAATTATATAAAAAATTTTAAGTGGATCTTTAAGACATTATATTTACATAATTAACAAATTCTTATTTCTCTAAGACCCACTGAGAATCAACTTTTCTCCAAAGCACAGACACTGATCTCTATAGATTGGAATGAACGTAACAAAAACATGACTTTCTGGATACCATATGTATAAACCACCTTGGATCCAAAAGCATATGAGGAATACAGTGGGGGAAGAAGGGAGACTCATTTAATTCTTTTGTTGGAAGTGACATCACAAGAACTGCTCAAAGACTTGAAGGTTATTTGCGTTGAAAGACTCAAATTTGTTACGGTGACCAGATCTCCACGGAGAAAAGGACTAAATAATAATGTTCAGAAAAGATGAGCCTTTTCACATAAAAGCCAGAATGAGAAAGAAGTAACAAGTGACATAGAGAAGAGAAAGAACAGAAGAGGAAAGCAGAGTAAGTAATACCCAGGAATAAGTAAACACCAGGAAGCAGGAGTGAAATGTGTAAAACCTTATTAAAAGCCCTGCATCACATGAAGACTATCAACCAATACAGTCCACTTACAGGAAGTGCTTTTACTGGCTTTTGGAAGAGTCACAGTGATAGGTACGCTGTATCACACAGTAGTTCACACTCAATTAAACAAGGCAAAAAGGAAAAACAAACAAAAAACCCCAGAGCCTAGGATATGTAAAGAGCAGAAATGTTAAACAAACAAAAACATACCAACATTAAAAGATAAAATAAATGTTAGTATGGGGCTTGAAGGGAGCAAGCACAGGAAAAAAAGAGCTTAAACAAGGGCCCTTAAGCCACTCTCCTCACAGGGGTTCTGGGAGAAGAGCCTGAGAGAAGGCCTGTCTCTGGCCTACTGTAGGGCAAAACATTTTTAGGAGCTGAAGACGGCTGACATCATGCCAGTGTCCTTAATATTTCACTCAAAGCATACAGGGGCAGTGACCATGTGACTCTTTTATATCACAGGTTTTTATCTTTATTCTGCAATTGCCTCTACATATTTCATATCTCAAATAAATTATATTTATCATGCTGAACTCCTATCAAGACTAAATCTTGGGAATTCCCTGGTGGACCAGGGGTCAGCACTCTGCACTCCCACTGCAGGGAGCACGAGTTCACTCCCTGGCTGGGGAGCTAAGATCCCTGCATGCCGAGCAGAGCAGCCAACAAGAGAAATGGAAAAAAAAAAGACTAAATCTTGATTAATATCTTGTGTTCAGTAGATTAACTTAAGAAATCAAGGAAATCACATACATAAAATTTCAATGAAAAAAATTTCTGCCACTTAAAATGCTGCTGCTGCTGCTAAGTCGCTTCAGTTGTGTCCGACTCTGTGCAGCCCCATAGGCAGCAGCCCACCAGGCTCCTCTGTCCCTGGGATTCTCTAGGCAAGAACACTGGAGTGGACTGCCATTTCCTTCTCAAATGCATGCATGCATGTTAAGTCGCTTCAGTTGTGTCTGACTCTGTGCGACCCTAGGGACAGCAGCCCACCAGGCTCCTCTGTCCACAGGATTCTTCAGGCAAGAATACTGGAGTGGGTTGCCATTTCCTTCTCCACTTAAAATGCTAATTTCAGCTAAATGGAAAACTTGTCAATCCAGAACAGTTCATGGCATGCCTGATGGAGTCAGATTATCCAAGGACCTTTTTATTTATGCAAGTGTCCTCCCAACAGAGTAAACTTTTGAGCAGTATAGAAAGTTAATAAGATTGTTTCCATGTAACTACATATAACTACATATGTTGCTACTTACTGATGAATTAATTATAGTGCCATACTAGACAGTATGTGTGGATGATCTTAATCTCTTCATTGAGTATGCTTATTATTCTATTTCTACTTGATAGAAGGAAACTTACTCTAGCTTTTAGTTCTCTGCATACGGTTTCTCATGATAGAGCTATCATCTTTTCTTTTTATTAACAGAATTTAATCATGAAATCTAGAATCTAAAATCATTAAATGTTAATCTTTAAAAAAAAAAACAACCATATATTTACTCTCTCAGAGGAAATGTATTAAGAGCATTTATAAAGGATTTTTGTGATCATACTAAGGAAAATAGATGAAGACTCTATTAAATATCAACTCTTAAAAAAAAAATTAAAACCATTTCCTTTACCCTCAATGCCATCATAAACACTGCACTTCTTTTTAAAGCAGACATTTTGATTCCAGGCTTTTGAATCTCCGGTCAAATTCCTACTACTGCCCAGAATATTTACACCCCATGTAAATCTCCATCTCAGATCCTAACCTCAAGCTCTGTTTTTTTGTTTCCCTATAAGCTTTAAATCAAACATGACATTCAGTTCTGGGAGATTACACGGTACATGATGCAGGGACACAAAGACAAACAGAACCCAGTTCCTTCCCTCTCAGATGGGTTTAGGCTATTAGATATGTTAATTGGTAATTTCTATTTATGCATGATTTGCCTATTTCTTGCGAAAGACTGGCATTACCCTCTTGTTTAAACTGTAATTTCCTTATTTTTCTCCCTTTTACATCCTTCTCTTCTGTTGACATTCTGTTTTCAGTACTTAAACTCCTTGCCCAGAATGTTGTTTGCTTTTTAAGGTATGCTCACTTCCTGTTCTGCATATTTCTCCCCATAAAACCTACCCAATGCCATGGCAAAGGCATACATGGCAGTTATTAAAGATCTTCTGTTTCATATTAATAGTTCTGGCCCTATAGTGAACAAAATTCTCCAAGGAATTAATTATTATAGGATATACAGAAGAGGCCAGTAACACTATGATTTATTTCTCCAAAAGGTCAGGTCAAAATTTCTATTAATGTAATTTCATACTCACAGTTCTTTTCATCCAAGAACCACAAAACCATTTTATAATCCTTACTCATCTTCACAAATAATGTGTCAATATTAACTATTGGGGCTGCCCCCCGTGGTGCAGTGGTTAAAAAATTCACCTGCTAACACAGGAGACTCAGGTTTGATCCCAGGGTCAGGAAGTCCCCAGGAGTAGGAAATGGCAACCCACTCCAGTATTCCTATCTGGAAAATTCCATGGACAGAGAAGCCTGGCGAGCTACAGTCAATGGGGTCGCAGAGTCGGATATGACCGAGTGACTGCGTACACACATTAACTATCGCCTTAACTTTGCCTAAGGGCTAGCTGGAAGAGGGCAGGACACCCAAGAGCAGCCTGTGAGAATCCTGAGAAGCCACACAAGGACAGAAACTCTTTTCTGGCACATTCCTACCTCTGTTTGCACCTCTCTCCCTCTGAAAAAAGGAGAATTATCCATCTCAGAGGTACCTCAGAATTATCTAAATGGTATCACTACATTTTGCAAAGTAAAAAACAGAGGCCCTGAGAGGTGACCTGACCATGTTCTGTGGTGAAGCCTGGCACAGAGCCAGGTCACTAGGCTCAGAGTTGATGCTCACTCCAGGGACCACCTCTTCCTCTCCCACGCAGAGCACAGCCCCAGGAGGCTAAGCTAATCCACATCGAGGGCTTCTCCCACTAGCAGCTTGCTCTCATTCACAATGTCCATCTCTATTTCAAGTCAATAGCTAACAGGTATTAGGAGATACAGATATGAAAACCTGGGATTAAAATTTTACAGCAGGGTTTCTAATCTTAAAAATTCAAATCTTTTTTTTTTATGGGAGATGCCATACTAACAGTGAGTTCAACAATAACATACTTCTTAAAGTAAGTGGATGGATGGTTATTTATAGTCACACTGTCAATTTATCCTTGTTCTTAAGTCTGATTTGCTAATTTTCTGTCCATTTTGCTTTGTTTTCTTTATATCTCTCTCTCTCTTTTTAACAAATTAATCTTTCCTTTCACTAAATACAATTAAAAAAAAAAAAAAAAAAAAAAAAACTTTTGGCTGTGCCGTGCAGCATGTGAGATCTTATTTCCCCAACCAGGGATTGAACCTACGCACCCAGCATTGGAAGCACAGAGTCTTAATCCCCGAACCGCCAGGAAAATCTCACTAAATATAAGTTCCATAAGAGAATACTTTCTTTGAAATTGTTCACCATGAAAGAGTTTTAGATTATTGTTACTATCCATTTTCCTTTCTCAAAGATTTTTATCTTCACATTTTTAGTCCCACTGTATCCCCAGGGTCTCCCTGTTTAACATGTTTTCAAAAAGATTTTATGTTGGTGATTTTTCATCTTTTATTTCTTGGTCTATAAATAGGAGTCACCTACTTTATATACATTCTTTTTTCTTAATATATATGTGTCTATTTTATTGAAGTATAGTTGACTTGCAATGTTTCAGGTGCACAGCAAGGTGATTCAGTTATACATATACATATGTATTATCTTTGAAATTATTTTCTATCATAGGTTATCACAAGATATTGACCATAGTTTTCTGTGCTATACAGTAAACCTTCATTGCTTGTTGCATATCTATTATATTTACTCAAAAATCTAGCATTCTATTCACACTAGGTCAAATAAGTGGAATCAAAATATCATAAATAGTTAGGCTTTTAGTTCTTCAAAGTCCCAAAACCAAGTTTGGCAGTTCAAACAACAGACTACAGGGGCTTTCAATCTCAACTAATTATAAGAAAAAAAATAGAAAAACAGAAATAGGGGTACCACTCATGGGGTGAAAAGAACTGAGTATCTCTGACTCCATATACACTTGAGAAAAAGATGGAAATTATTGACAAAAAAAAAAAAAAAAAAAACAGGTGAACATTTAGTTCATTTAGATGTTCACTGGACACAGCTGGTCAATCATGTATTCCATTATGACAAAAACAAAATTAAACCATGGATGAAATGCTGAAGTCCACAGATAGCTGCACAAATAGCACCACTGCACAGAAGACATTGCCAACACCAGGCTATCAGCACTCAGGCTGCACTGCCACGGCACAGTGTAAAACAGACACCACTCTGATTTCAAGGTACAGGCAGTTTGTGGGAATCAATGTATTCTCTAGGAAAGTGTGGGCTCCATCATCAGTGCTAGAACTTTATTTTAAATACGGGGTGGGGGGAGTCATGCTTATCTCAAAAGGCACAGTTGTAACATGTCATTAGATTTTTAATGAAAACAAAATCAGCTTGTTCGGATTTATATTTATATTGCGGTGGGGGTAAGGTAGGAGGCCTACGCTGGAGAATGAAGGTAAAATGAATCTAGTCACTGAATGTTCTTATTCCTTTCTGACTCCATTTTTTAGACTCAGGGTTTTGAGATTTGCCTTAGCTGGCTTAAGACTTGTAGCTTGGTGTTCTAAGTTCAGCCAAGAAAAATAAGGAGATACTGCATAAAAGTAGGGCAAGTCAAGACCGAATACGTGTTCTGAGCTCAGAGAAAGTGTCTGAGGCTCCAGAGCCCTGAAAAAGCAGGGTTTCTGGGAGGCAGAAGTTAGCAAGGGAGTGACAGACCTGAGGATCCGCCCAAAGCTATTTGTCACTGCTATTCTGCAAACTCTCCAAATAAACTTCTGGTCAGACACTAATTCTCAGTTTGAGCTCTATTAAACAGTCACACTAAAATGCTAACCTTGATGATTAATAAAAATATGTAAATGCACTTACTTATAGCTTCGAAAGTAAATCTTCCCATTCAGTGCAGTAAAGTGTAGAACATACTCTAAACCAGCCAGGCGGATATTTGATACTGTGGGGCCTCTGAAGAAATCTAAAAGCACACATTAGGTTGTTAAAAAAAAAATTTAAAAAGACCAACATACCTTTAAAATTCAGTTATAAATTAGCTGCATTCTAAATAAATGCAACTCTTTAATGTCTTATCTAAAAAAGGTAGGTAGCACGAAAACTGATCCCTGAGAAATGTCATGGTCCCATCCGTCTATCATTTAATCTCATGACTATATTTCTGTGTTTAGTTCACTGAGCCATGTATTAGGTTGGTGCAAAAGTAACTGAAGTTTTTGCATTGTTGAAACTTGGTGTTTGATATTGGAATACATTCTAAATAAATGTGGTTATACTATATATCATCTTATTGTGAATTTCCTACTTTATGGTTTTCTGCTTATGATTTATTATTGCTGTTCATTTTATATTTATCCTAAACTATGGAGATGATGTTAGACAAAAAGCAAATTAGAGAGATTTTCTTTTTCGAGTTCAAAATGGGTCATAAAGCAGCGGAGATAGCTCACAACATCAACAATGTATTTGGCCCAGGAACTGCTAACCAACGTACAGTGCAGTGGTGGTTCAAGAAGTTTTGCAAAGGAGACAATAACCTTGAAGGTGAGGAGCATGGTGACTGGCCATCGGAAGTTCACAACGACCAGTTGAGAGCATCATCAAAGCTGATCCTCTTACAACTACATGAGAAGTTGCCAAAATACTCAACATCGACCATTCTACGGTCATTTAGCATTTGAAGCAAATTGGAAAGGTGAAAAAGCTCTATAAATGTGTGCCTCGTGAACTGACCAGAAATCAAAAAAATTGTCATTTTGAAGTGTCATTTTCTTTTACTCTATGCAACAATTGAAACATTTCTCAATCGGACTGTGACCTGCAACAAAAAGTGGATTTTACATGACAACTGGTGACGACCAGCTCAATGGCTGGACGAGAAACTCTAAAGCACTTCCCAAAGCCAAACTTGCACCAAAAAAGGTCATGGTCACTGTTCGGTGCTGCCAGTCTGCTCCACTACAGCTTTCTGAGTTCTGGTGAAACCATTACATCTGAGAAGTATGCTCAGCAAATCAATGAGGTACATTGAAAACTGCAATGCCTGCAGCTGGCATGGGTCAACAGAAAGGGCCCAATTCTTCTCCAGACAACGCCTGACTACATGTCGCCAACCAATGTCTCAAAAGTTGCACAAACTGCGCTATAAAGTTTTGCCTCATCCAGCATATTCATGACCTTTCGCCAACCGAATACTACTTCAAGTATCGTGACAACTTTTTGCAGGGAAAATACTTCCACAATCAGCAGAACAATGCAAAAAATGCTTTCCAAGAGTTCATTGACTCCCGAAGCACAGATTTTTATGCTACAAGAATAAACAAACTTATTTTTTGATGGCAAAAATGTATTGATTGTAATGGTTCTTATTTTGATTAATAAAGATGTGTTTGAGCCTACTTATAATGATTTAAAATTCACAGTCTGAAACCACAATTTTGTACCAACCTAAAGATACACAAGCTGGAATCAAGATTGCCGGAAGAAACATCAATAACCTCAGATATGCGGATGACACCACCCTTATGGCAGAAAGTGAAGAAGAACTGAAGAGCCTCTTGATGAAGGTGAAAGAGGAGAGTCAAAAAGTTGGCTTAAAGCTCAACGTTCAGAAAACTAAGATCATAGCATCTGGTCCCATCACTTCATGGGAAATAGATGGGGAAACAGTGGAAACAGGGTCAGACTTTATTTCTTTGGGCTCCAGAATCACTGCTGATAGTGACTGCAGCCATGAAATTAAAAGACGCTTAATCCTTGGAAGGAAGGTTATGGCCAACCTAGATAGCATATTTAAAAGCAGAGACATTACTTTGCCAACAAAGGTCCGTCTAGTCAAGGCTATGGTTTTTCCAGTGGTCACGTATGGATGTGAGAGTTGGACGGTGAAGAAAGCTGAGCGCCGAAGAATTGATGCTTTTGAACTGTGGTGTTGGAGAAGACTCTTGAGAGTCCCTTGGACTGCAAGGAGATCCAATCAATCCATCCTAAAAGAGATCAATCCTGGGTGTTGATTGGAAGGTCTGATGTTGAAGCTGAAACTCCAATACTTTGGCCACCTCATGCAAAGAGCTGACTCACTGGAAAAGACCCTAATGCTGGGTAGGATTGGGGGCGGGAGGAGAAGGGGACGACAGAGGATGAGATGGTTGGATGGCATCACCGACTCGATGGACAAGGGTTTGGGTAGATTCCGGGAGTTGGTGATGGACAGAGAGGCCTGGCATGCTGCAATTCATGGGGTCACAAAGAGTCGGACACGACTGAGCGACTGAACTGAACTAATAATTTTTCAGTTTTGAAGTTCTCCCTCTAAACCAATGCTCAGCACAAGAGTATATCATGTTTACTGTGACTATTAATTTTTTAGAAAATGTAAAACAAGATATAAAATTTTAATCTACTAAGACAGGTAGGTTAATATAGCAAAGGTCTATAAAAATGGCTGTTCAAACTTTGACTATTAAGTTGAACTAGTGTTTGTTATATGGTGGAGGCCAACAAGAAAACGTCAACAAAGAATCTCAACTATATGAGCAAATAAAAGCAACCTGAAGTGTTCAAGACAGAAAAGAACCACCAAGATTAGGGAGTAGGTTGTTTTCTCAGAGTGGTAGTAACACCCAAGTGGCACATGAGACAATTTTAAATGATATACAGGCAGATATAATCTACAATGCATTATTTATGTTATTATATATCATTTTCCATTTAGAGTAGGAACATACAATTTCTTTTAAAAAAGAGAAATCAACTTAAAGAAAAATCTCCAGTGAACAACACTATGGATATTACATGGACATGGCTAAAGTTATAAAGATGACACAAGAATGAAAAAACTTCGGAAAATACATTAGTGAAGTTTGGTCACCTCATTCTACAGATAAGAAGACCGAACATGAAGGAGGCTAAATGGAAACACACGAATAGCATTCAGCTGAGACAAAGTTATGCACAAAAGGTCATCCAACTTAATTACTTAGGAAGAGCCGCCACAAGACAGACGATGTCATGAACAGGAAATATCTCATATTCTGTCCCAATCACAGCTACCCAGCACTTTCCTTCCGTCTTCCTATTAGCTCATAAGATGGGAATAATCCCCATGTGCATGTACATCTTTTGTAGTTTGCCCTTTCCTTCTTATGGATAACTAAGAGAAAATCACATTGCTAATGTATATAAAATAGACATAAGTGTGCCAACACATGTACATACCACCTTTCCTTACTGCCCCAAACAAATATTCCTCAGGGATACTTTTATAAACCAAATATACTTTTTAAATTCTGATCTAAAATTTGATCATAATAATGACATACTTTCTCATAATTTTACCAAAGCCCGACTCTTTCAGTGGCCAAGTTAATAAAGCCCCACTCACTGTTGTGACAGCATTACTGAAGTCAGAGTCATTCTGGAGAACAAGATATGTAAATTCCAGTCTCCCCTGAAACAGCTTTTGCAATGCAAACCATACAGGTATGTGTTTATCCATAAGATTTTAAGAAAGAAAGAAAAAAAAATGAAATGAGGTAGGAAGTTTTAAGAACATTACCCTTAGCTCACACCATACACAAAAATTAACTCAAAATGGATCATAAATCTAAATGTAAGATATATGACTTCAACAATATATAATATATAATATAAACTATTACAAATTATATATATGCACATATATATGAAAAAATCTTTGCAACCTTGAGATAAGCAAAGGTTTCTTTAAAAAAAAACACTGCATAAACAAACCATTAAAGGAAAAAATGGATAAAGCAGATTTCACAAAAATTTAAAACTTCCGCTCTTTAAAAGACATCACTGTTTGCAGATGACAAGACACTATACAAAGAAAATCATAAAGATGTCACCAAAAATCTACTAGAGCTTATCAATGAATACAGTAAAGTTGTAGGATACAAAATTAATACACAGAAATCTGTTGCATTTCTATACACTAACAGCACAGTAGCAGAGAAATTAAGGAAACAATCCCATTAACAATCATATCAAAAAGAATAAAATACCTAGGAAAAAACCTACTTAGGAAGGTAAAAGACCTATACTCGGAAAACTGTAAGACACGGATGAAAGAAACTGAAGATGACACAAACACATGGAAAGAAACACTGTGTTCATGAACTGGAAAACTTA
Source organism: Okapia johnstoni (assembly GCA_024291935.2). Classification (NCBI taxonomy): domain Eukaryota; kingdom Metazoa; phylum Chordata; class Mammalia; order Artiodactyla; family Giraffidae; genus Okapia; species Okapia johnstoni. The sequence continues at coordinate 58,419,077 of CM044317.1, read as the reverse complement.
CATTAAAATGACCATAATATCCTACAGATTCCAAAGCAATTGGATTTCTATCAAATTACCAATGGCATAGAACTAAAACAAATAATTTTTATATGTGTATGGAAACACAAAAGACCCAAATGGTCAAACAGCTGTTTCATGTCCGGTTCTAACTGTTGCTTCTTGACATGCATACAGGTTTCTCAGGAGACCAATAAGGTGGTTTGGTAGTCCCATTTAAGAATTTTCCACCATGCATTGTGATCCACCCAGTCAAAGGCTTTCACATAGTCAATGAAGCAGCAGTAGACGTTTTTCTGGAATTTTGCTTTCTCTATGGTCCAACAAATGTTGGCAATTTCATCTTTGCCTTTTCTAAATCCCAGCATGCACATTTGGAAGTTCTCGGTTCATGTACTGCTGAAGCCTACCTAGCTTGAAGGATTTTGAGCATAACCTTGCTAGGATGTGAAATGAGCACCACTGTACGGTAGTTTGAACATTCTTTGGCATTGCCCTTCTTTGAGAGTGGAATGAAAGCTGACCTTTTCCAGTCCCGTGGCCCCGATGAGTTTCCCAAAGTGAAAGAAGGTGTTACTCGCTCAGTCGTGTCCGACTCTTTGTGACCACATGCACAGTAGCCCACCAGGCTCCTTTCCCCATGACTTTGTCTTGACTATTCCAGTCAAGAATACTGGAATGGGTTGCCACTTCCTTCTCCAGGGATCAAACCCAGGTCTCCTGCATTGCAGGCAAATTCTTTACCATCTGAGCCACCAATTTGTCTTCCACTCCTTTACTTCTGTTTAACCAATTAAACAGAAGTAAGGGGGTGGAAGACAAATCAGTTAGAGTCAGAAGGAAAAGTCCTAGCTTGAAAATTTTTTCAGTGGATCAATTCTAAGCAAAAGTAACACCTTACGTGTGACTGTGTCCATGAATAAAAACATTGGAAAAGGGCACAGTAGGTTGACCACAGTGTTGATGAGAAATACCAGGAGATTTGCAGTCAGAGATGAGATCAGATCCTGATTCTGCCACTTAGTACCTCTTCACTCTGGACAAAAGTAAACTGGTCTCAATTTCTTCATCCACAACATGGGAATAATATTACCATAATGAATCAAGTGTTTGCTTAATTTCTAGTGTGGTTACATTTGGAAATGAGGCCTCTATGGAAATAATTCGGGTCAAATGAGGTATGTCACAAGGATAGGGTCTGATCCCATAGGATTAGTGTTTTGATAAGAGGAGACACTAGAAAACTTCAACCCCTCTTTCCTCTTCTCCCTCTTTCCCTTCCTCCCCAAGGAAAAGCCTTGTGAGCACATAGCAAAAAGCCAGCAAGAGTCCTCAGCAAAAACCTGGACTCTTCGAACTGTGAGAAAATAAATTTCTATTGTTTATAAGCTACCCAGTCGGTCTATGGTATTTTGTTATGGCAGCCTGAACAGACTCATAGAATTACCTTTGTAAAAGCTGTAGAAAGGATTACATTTAATAAACTACCTGACCTAATCTATGGTAGTTATTTTCATTATTATATATACATTAAAGTGGAATAAGAATTAGGAAATGAGAAAGGTTAAAACAATTAAAACGACGACCAAAGATGTAGATATGGCCACTAACACAGACAAAGGCAAAGAAGAAAAAAAGTAACTGAGGTAATTAGATTTACAATAGACACAAAGAGTCGGACACGACTGAGCAACTTTCACTCACTCGCACTTACATAATATTTAAGGAAGCAAATGAGAAGCAAAACTCAGAATGAGCAAAATAGATACCTGGCATGAAAATACTGAAGTTAACTTTTCTTTCTGGCCAATTACAAACAAAAACACAACTTCCTAATAGGAGAAAAGCAGTAAATTCTCTTTACCTACTGCTCTACATTTTTCATTTGAACACACAACACCAACCAAGTTGCAAATCTACAACTTCCTTACTTCCTATTTATATTAAAAACTCAACTCTAAGTGCCAGACGATCTTACTCCATCCCTCTACCGGTATTTCTTCTTTCCCTACGCCTTTGTGGCTTTTTACTCCCTACTGCTCATCACTGCGGAGAAGGCAATGGCACCCCACTCCAGTACTCTTGCCTGGAAAATCCCATGGACGGAGGAGCCTGGTAGGCTGCAGTTCATGGGGTCACTAAGAGTCAGACACAACTGAGCGACTTCACTTTCACTTTTCACTTTCATGTATTGGAGAAGGAAATGGCAACCCAACTCCAGTGTTCTTGCCTGGAGAATCCCAGAGACGGGGGAGCCTGGTGGGCTGCCGTCTATAGGGTCGCACAGAGTTGGACACAAATGAAGTGACTTAGCAGCAGCAGCTCATCACTGCATTATGTGTTTATTCCTGCCATCTAGTGGAAGCACAAAATTGTAAGATAACCATTTAAACAAAAGCAACAAAGCTGTTTCTAACAAATAAGTACTTCCCTTATCAATAGTAGTTAAACGTAAGAACAAGGAGAGAAAAGCTGGAAATCTGGGCCAACACAGTACAAGTACTAGAAATCTTGGCTAAAAAAACCTCCCCTGATGTTCTCAAATATGTAATATTCAAAGAAATATTGGTCCTTGTCTTCCATGTATGGTTTTACTTTTTTAATTCATGGAAAACAGAGGTAAGAACCTAAAGTAAAGACTCTGCAAAGGAATTATTTACCATGAGCAGTATGAAGAGCAGAAGCAGAAAGCACAAGCTTTGGGTTTTGATTCTGACTCACCTACTTAATAACACTTAACCTCTCTGAGCCTCTATCTTTCCATCTGTAAATTGAAATGCTACCAAACTCAAGAGCTTTAGTAAGGATTAAGGCGGTAATACTTAGTTTTTTAAAAATAGCCATTATTAATAAGAGAAATGAGAAGTCCTGAAAACTGTATTCCCAACAGGACCATAAATAATTCCAATAAGATAACATGAAAGCAATGTGTCCGGCTACTAACCTTCTTCGGTTGGCTCAGATTTGTAAAGAGCATATATTTAATTTATTTATAAAATATATCTGAGCAACTTTTCAAAGTGATCTAGGGCAAAGTATGTAAAAACCCAAAAGAAGGGCAACCAAAAAAGTTAAGGCATAGCTTGTAACAATGGTGCAGAAAAGCTCAAGTGGAACACATTATTTAAACTTAAGAAAATTCCACTGAGTATCAGAAGAGTTAATATCTCTAGGGATAAACTAAATTACTTTCCAGAGTTAGAATACAGCTGTGGAGATGTGATCACAGAGTATTAAGTATTAGTAACCTTCAAAAAATCATAGAGAACAATAATGCCAGCTTTTCAACAAAGAAGAGAAAAAGTGGTTTAAAATTGGTATACCTAACAGCCATCTCAGGCAATAACTACATTGTATACTAGAATTTAAGAAAGTGACCTGTGAACACATAGAAAGGGATGTTGTCATTAGATAAAACATTAGGAGTGAGTATTGTTCACTAAGAATCAGTCACCTATAAAACAACCTTAGGAGGTTTTTTGTTTTTAAATGGAAAAGGGAGGAAGGAAATTGGTGGAGGTCAAGAAAGCAAATTAGATGGGGTTCTAGTGTGAAAAGCCTTGTATATCAGACTAAGAAAAACTAATAGAGGTTTTTGAATTGGGAGTAGATGATGTATAATAATCTTTAAAATAGAACTTTTCAATTTCCTAAATTTAACAATGCCAATAATGACAGGCGATGGGTGCAAAAATGTAGTAAAGTGTAAAATGCCATATAAATAGGTTGGTACCAAAGTTACTACACTATCAGAAAGAAATAATGATCTATAGAGTATAATATCCCTTTAACTCTCTGTGTCTAGTGGGGAATAAACAAAATAATGAAAAGGAAAAAGAGAGATCAAAAGAAAAAAGCTGTTTATGCAGAGTGAAGCTGCAAACTGCCACCACCAATGACAACTCTTATAATGCCTACTTGAGCTATCCTGCAGATAAGAATTAAAATACTTACCAATAAGAAGACTTTTTAGTCTTCTGAAATCTTCTGTTACATCAAAATCATCACCTGCAAATATTAACATGGGTTTTGTTCCCTCAGGACATTTACTATTCTAGGAAATAAAAAAATGTAATTATATAATTGTCAAGTCTAAACTGTTTATATGCAGATTTTCAAGTAGTCAACATTTATAGCGACCCATTTTCATATTTTCTTAACTGTCCTAAAACTATACGAATACTGATTTTACTTATCTTTCTTGGCCCCACTGCAAGGCATGTGGGATCTTAGTTCCCCAATGACGAATTGAACCTGTGACCCCTGCAGTGGAAGCACGGTTTTAACTACTGGAATGCCAGGAAGTCCCTATGAATACTGATTTTAGACTTAAAACTAGAGTGGGGATTTTTTTCATTTTCAGATTTTTTTTACACTAAAAAATAATTTTTTCATTCTACTCTCTTAGTATCAAATTAATAAGTGATTAAAGAATGAGGTAAGCTACTTTCTATGCAAAGAATAAAATAAAAAGCTAAGCTGCAAAATAAACACATTCCTCTAACGGCCAACATTTCAGAGCTGAAATAAATTTAATTTCTTTGAATTATTTGTAACAATGTGCATTTCCTACTGTGTCATTTGTAGTATTTTAAAATGTTATTTGTAGTATTTTAAAATGAAAACTAAATAAACTACCAGCTAAACATTCACATGGGAAGCAATATGTTATACAAGCTATAGAAAATATGGGCAGTCCTCACTCAACAGAATCAAAGCTCTTACTACAAAAAGTGTTTTATCTAGTTCCAGCTTTTCTTTCTCGTTTCTTTTTTTTTGGTTGCACTGTATGGTTTGTGGGATCTTAGTTCCCAAACCTGGGATTGAACCCCGGGCCCTCGGCAGTGAAAGCTCAGAGTCCTAATTGGATCTCCAGGGAACTCGCTAATTCGAGATTTTCAATACCAAAAGGAATTGTGAATTTTTGTTTTACCAAAGTGAAAAATAAAAAAATCCAAGAGAAAAAATTCTTTAACTAAAGGATTAATTTAGGGAAGAAAAATGATTGTTGGTCTGAGCTTTCCATTGACTCTATTGTCTCTACTCTGATACTAATCAAGGATTTTCCAAATTGGGGGATGAGGAGGTGGTAAGACAACAAACAAACATCCTCTGCCATTGAACCAGAGGTCACTTGTTGCTTCCCTGTTCACCATGACCACTCTTGTTGACATTCTCTGCTTTCAACCTGAACCTGAACTGTCTACTTAGGAGATGGGCTAAGTTTGACTGAGGGCCTGAATAGGCCTTCCAAACACACTGACTCTTCTGTGTTCATCTGTGCCTAACTAACCTTCAATTCTGAATCATCTCATTCCTTAGACTTATTCTATGCAGAATAACCATCCCTAGAATTTTGGTTATCTTAGAAAACAAGTTTCGAGAATAATTACTCTATTTCCTGGTAGTGTCTAATTACCTGTTGCTTAAGAGTTAACAGAAGGATGAAGCTTGGCAATAAAAGTGGGCAAGTCAGAAAAGAAATGCCTAGTAAAGATATCTTTAAAATTAGGAGGTAGAAATAAAGAGGAAATAAAAACGGGGGCCTTTGACGCCATAAGCTGAGTCCCAAGCATCCCCAAAAATTAAAAAATACCAAAATGCATGACACCAAGTTACGTGTGAGCATGGGGCTGATTAGTCCATTAGTCCATCGAGATGTCTTATTTAAGAGAGAAAGAGGGGCGATTTTAGATTGAGATGGCCTGAAGAAAGAACCAATGTCTGACAAAGTTCATTAAATAGCGAGCGACACCCCCACGGTAACACGGGCCCGGAGGACGAGAAGAGGGATCCATGCCGAGCGGGTTCTCGTTTCACACGCGGCAGGTGAACAAGCACGTGATCTAGGGGGACGGATATGCATGTTGACCAAGGAACGGATTTGACTTAATGCGCTAATGTCTGACCAATGACTATAAGTACTATATACTTATGATCTACTGTAAATGCTTATACCATGGGGCATATAATATATGTACTATTATACATTAATATGTCCTATTTACTTTAATTTTATGTACATAACCCCACATGGAGTAATAATCTATGTGTACATCTGGAGAGAAAGTGCAACAAAACATGCAACTCCAAAACAAACTAAAAATATAAGCCTGTATAATAACCAAACAACGAGTCATAATGAAGGGGACTGGCTAATAGCCTATGTAGGGATTGCCAATATAAGCACATTCTCATCAGTTAATGAATTTTATAGTTATGAATATGTTCCATGAGTGAAAATTTAGTACTCAATTTTAATGATTCTTGTTAAGAACAAGCCTGCCAAACGGTAATGCTTTTGTGGCCCAGTTTAGAAGCTACACAGTGGCAGGGTATTTCTTTGCTCTGGAAAGGAAGTATAAAGAGCAGAGGAGTTGGCATGTAGGTATCAGCCAGTGCGCACATCCACTAACTGGTGACCATACTAGCAGCAATGGCACTGCTCCTCTCCAGAGATTCATACACAGCCCCAAAGAGAACCTGTGATACACTGTAACAAAATGATGGGATCTACAATAAAGCATCACAGTTTACACATTTTTCAAAATACTTTTCAACATATTACTTTCACTGATAAACATTTCCACACATATTATATCATCTGACATTGTTACGCCTATTTAACACTTGCCTGCCAATTGTGGGTCAGGGAGATAACTGTCAGGTCACAAATGTCACCTAAATGACTAACAAAGGCCTCAAACCCAAGTGTTCTGTCTCTAAATCCAATCTTACTGTCCTACCCTGTACCTGAGGAGGCTCGTGTAGCGGATTAAGTGGGGATCTAATAAAAGCTCTTTTTCAAATCTACAGGAAATCTAGAAGGCACGTCCTCTTCTTAGGGGAGGCTGGGAAAAGGAGTGATTATGTATTTGCTATAATTCTTTCAACTATACCAAGATCCTCAAAGATCCATAAACTGAGAACAATTACATAACCTTCCATTAAAGACTTCAATATCCTTTCTTTCAAAACTCTTGAGTCCTAATGTTCCCCGGCCTTTTGACTAAGATCAAGTATAGTACCAAAGTCCTTGAGTCCTAATCTTAGCTGTACCATTTATTATATGTATGACGCTAGGTCATCAGTGGAATTCCTTTGGGCCTCTGTCACCAAATCTATACAACGGGGAAAATAATTTTGGCCTTAGAGGGCAGCTAAGAGGTCGTTAAGTGAAATGTTTTGTTTGAGGGACAAGATTAAGGCAGGAACAGAGGTCAGAGGGAGCGGAAGCCCAATTTGGATACAGGAGCTGCATCAGGACAGTTTTCTTGCCTTTCTAAAACTATTTACTACTTTCTGTTTCATAATCCCAAACAAAGGGAGACACAAAGGTGCCAGTCCTCAAGGGGAGAAGTGAGCTAGCAATTTGATGGCTAGCAGCCAAAATACTCTAGGATCACCCAGAGATTCTCAGGTTTAGAACAGGGTTCACTTTGAAAATTGTGAAATTTCTGAGATTCCACAAAATAGGTGCTATGATAATTCAGAGGGAGAGGATAGCACTTCTACTGTGGGCCTAAAGGAGAGTTAGTAACAACTCTGAAGTCTAACTGCCTACATATGTGTTATACAATGTAAATATCTTCCTCTTTTTAAAGATAAAATGAAATTGTGCTTTTTAGTTTTTAGAGCACACTAGAATAAAAACCAAGTTCTTTCTCATTTAAGCTACAAAACTGTATCCTTACTCTTCACCACAAGATGTCACTATTGCCCAAGAGCAACATAAAATGCTTATTATTTTTTTTAATCAATTATCTTACCTTAATATCTTTAAGGGAGACAAACTTCTCAATACCTAATTCAATCATATCCAGCACATGGTAGTCATACATACGACCTAGAAAAAAATACATTCTCTTTTAACCATTTATTTTTACAAAAGAGCTGCCTTATATTCACCTACTTATCTGCCTCTTTTTTTGTCCTTTTATCTCCCAGACATGTTCCTTCTTTCTTAAATTTTCGACTCCACCTAGAATGAACTGTTAAAACCTTGATCCTGTAAAGGATCTTAAAAGATCACTTAGCCAAACTTCCTTATTTTACAGAAGAGCAAATAAAAGTCCATGGAGGGTAATGAGCTTGCCATTGAGTCAGTGACTGTGCCAACCCAAGTCTCAATACAGAGCAAGGGTTTATTTTCAAATATGTTTATTACACGGGTATTTATTAGGAAAGGGTCACTTTATGTGAGTAATTATGATACTTTTTTTTTCTAACTCTAATACTGATTTTAGGATATATGTTTTATAGTCAAAAAACCTCTACAACTTGATCAAAGGTGATATTAACATGCCCATCCTTTACCTGCACACTGATAGATAAATAAAAAACTAGCTTAGTGTTACTGGTTACTCCTGAATACCATCAATCTGAGCCACAGAACTGACTCTATAAAATAAAAGTATTAAAAAGTAAATGACATTTACCTATTACAAGATTATTTGGCCGCTTCTTATTATGGGAGCCAAACATGAATAAAGAACAATCTGACTTCTTTGAAAAAAATTCCTGTAAAACCAAAGAAATTCCATTAAATCAATGCATAAATATAACAACTTTAAGGACTGTACTTCTCTGAAATAAAAGGTACTCAAACTGGAAGGGAAGAGGTAAAATTGTCATCATATGCAGAAGACATGATACTAAATACAGAAAATCCTAGAGTCCACACAAAAACTGTTAGAACTGATTGATGAATTCAGCAAAGTAGCAGGATACAAGATTAACATACAGAAATATGCCGCATTTCTTTATACTAACAAGGAAATACCAGAAAAGGAAAGTAAAAGAAAAAAAGAATCCCTTTTTAAATCACATAAAAAAAAAACACAACAACTTAGAACAAACCTGCCTAAGCAAGTGAAAGATTTAAATGCTGAGAACTATTAAGACAGCGACAAGGGAAACTGAAGACGATTTAAAGAAATGAAAAGACATCCCACACTTAGGATTGCAGGAATTAATTTGTTAAAATGGCTATACTATCCAAAGCAATCTACAGATTTAATGTGATCCCTATCAAATTACCCACGACATTTTTTCACAGAACCAAAACAAGTAATCCTAAAATTTATATGGGACCTATATATAAATTTTAGGTCCCTATATGGGACCTAAAGATCCAGAACTGCCAAAACAATCCTGAAGAAACAGAATAAATAAAGCAGGAGGCATAACCCTCCCACATTCCAGACAATACTACAAAGCTAAAGTAATCAAAACAGCATGCTATTTGCACAAAAGCAGACTATGCATCAATGGAACAGAAGACATAGTCCAGAAATAAAGCCACACAGCCATGGTCAATAATCTTCAACAAAGAAGGCAAGAATATACAAGGGAGACAAGACCGTCTCTTTAGCAAGTGGTGCTGGGAAAGCCAGACAGCTGATGTAAATCAATGAAGTTAGAACACACCTCACACCACACATAAAAAGACACTCAAAATGGCTTAAAGACTCAAATAAAAGCAAAAATAAATAAGATCTAATCAAACTTACAAGCTTCTGCACAACAAAGGAAACCATAATCAAAATGAAAAAAGGCAACCTACAGAATGGGAGAAAATATCTGCAAACAATGAGGCCAATAAGGGCTTAATTTCCAATATATACAAACAGTTCATACTACTCAATAACAACAACAAAAAAACAACCCGAACAATGGACAGAAGACCTAAATATTCACTTCTCCAAAGAAGACATACAGATGGCCAATAAGCACATGAAAAGATGCTCAACATAGCTAATTACTAAAGAAATGCAAATCAAAAACTACAGTGAGGTACCAACTCACACAAGTCAGAATGGTGGTGGTGTTGGTGGTGGTTTAGTTGCTAAGTCATGTCAGACTCTTGCAACCCCATGGACTATAGCCCATCAAGCTCCTCTGTCCATGGAATTCTCCAGGCAAGAATCCTGGAGTGGGTTGCCATTTCCTTCTCCAGGGGATCTTCCCAACCCAGGGATTGAACTTTAGTCTCCTGCATTGCAGGCAGATTCTTTACCAACTAAGCCACCAGGCAAAATGACTATTAAAAAAAAGTCTAGGGGACCTCCCTGGCAGTCTGGTGGTTAAGACTGTGCCTCCACTGCAGGGGGGCGTGGGCACCATCGCTGGCTGGGGAACTAAGATTCCACATGCCACACGATGTGACCTGCAAAAATAAAAAGTCTATGAATAACAAATGCTGGAGAGAGTGTAGAGAAAAAGGAACCCTCCTATACCATTGGGAATGTAAGTTGGGTACAGCCACTATGCAAAAGAGTATGAAGACTCCTTGAAAAACTAAAAACAAGGGCTTCCCTGGTGGCTCAGTGGTAAGGAATCCACCTGCCAATGTAGGAAACAGAGTTCAATCCCTGGTCCGGGAAGATCCCACATACCTCGGAGCAACTAAGCCCGTGTACAACTATGCTCTAGAGCCTGGGAACTGCAACTACTGGGCCCACATGCCTAAAGTCTGTGCTCCACAGGAGAAGCCACTGCAAAGAGAAGCCCAAGCACTGTAAGCAGAGTAGCCCCTGCTCGCCACTACTAGAGAAAAGCTTGCACAGCAACAAAGACCTAGCACAGTCAACAATAAATTAATTAAAAAAAAACAAAACACCAGCAATAACTAAAAATTGAGCTACCATATAATCCAGCAATCCCACTGCTGGGCACATATCTGGAGAAAACTCTTAATTCGAAAAGATACATGCACCCCAAAATTCAATGCAGCACTATTTACAACAACCAAGACATGGGAGCAAACTAAATGTCCATCAACAGATGAATGGATAAAGAAGATGTGGCATACACACACACACACACACAGTGCAATACCACTCAGCAATAAAGAATGAAATAATGTCATTTGAAGTAATATCGATGAACCTACACGTGATCATACTAACTGAAGACAGAGACAATAGCATATAACTTATATGTATAACCTAAAATATGACACAAATGAACTTATTTACAAAACAAACTCACACACACAGAAAACAAACTTACAGTTACCAAAAGAGAAAGAGGGTGGGGAAAGGATAATTTAGGAGTTTGGATTAGCAGATTCAAACTATCATACATAAACAACAAAGTCCTACTATACAGCATAAGGAACTATATTTGATATCCTGTAATAAACCATAATAGAAAAGAATATGAAAAAGAACGTATATATGTATAAATGAATCTCTTTGAGGTATACCAGAAACTAACTCAATATTGTAAATCAACTATACTTCAATTAAAAATAAAAAAAGAATTGCACCTCTAAACTAAAAACAAAGTGTCCATGAGTCTTTTCAGTGGAAATTAAAGAAGACATAATAAACTTGATAGGAAGAAACAAACGAAAAGGTCTTTATTTGCAGCTTTTTACTTTTTTTTATTTGGGGTACTTAGAGAAAAGATGTAAGTTTAAGACTAAAAATAAGTGAAAACTACTAGGTTAATAAATTTTAGAAGGCCATTTATTTTCAGTTATGTATTACTTTGGAATAGCACATGAAGCATTCCATTACAGGACACACATGAATATACTATGGACTTTTATGAATTAATCAATATGGTGTTTTTGGATATTTATAAATGTACTCATGAGTTTACAAGGCATTTAACTACTTTTCACTGCAAACTTCATCCATGCAGGAATCTTGCCCTAGAATCTCCGCACCATCCCAGCTGTGACTAGTTTCACTTTGTGTACCAACCAAGGACTAACTGACAGATCTATGATGTTCCTACCAGTAAGAGATTTCCCTCCATCTGGCTCTCAGAAGTACTGACTTCCATTACAGATTTGAGAGAGGTGGAAATACAGTTACGGGGTATCCTAGACAGTTCCTTCTACACTAGTGCCTATACTTTACATCCCACATATTGATACTTTGATTCAGTTTACAGAGATTCCCAATCTCAGCACAAAAATTAGATTGAATGTGTTCCAGTTTAGTTCCAGCACAGTTGGAAAAGCTTCCTAAATTTATTTATTCATTTATTTTTGGCTTCACTGGGTCCTTGTGGCACATGGGCTTAGCTGCCCCGCAGCTCATAGGACCTTAGTTCTCTCACCAGGAATGGAACCCACATCCCCTGCATCTGAAGGTATAGTCTTAGCCACCGGATCATCACGGAAGTCCAAGCTTCCTAAATTAATGGCAAATAATTAAAGAACATGTGAAGCAACCATAATCCTCAACTTCTTTACTGAGTGCGAGACCTGAGGTGTGGGCCCCTAGTTTGGTTATCATTCATTCTAGCATTGAAAGAAGCAAATGGGACAAACGACTACCTACTTGTCTTTCTATTCCCTGTGTAGAGGATAGAGTCAGAAAGTCTAAGAATTCTGGCTTTGCCATTTACTATGGGATCGGTCAACCTTTCTGAGAATCAGTTTTATCGTGTAAATCAAAGACAGTAACACCTCCTGTAAAAATCTGCAAGAACCACATGAGATGTCATATGTGAAAGCAATTTACACTTGGTTTGGTACCAAACAGGTGTTCAAAAAACACTTTTTAAATGTCCAAATTGGTGAAAATCCTTTCTTAAAAAAATTGTTTTTACATTCTCATGTTAACATCTGAAAGGTTTCCATAAACTACCTTTCACATATATGTATATATGGGGTGTGTGCGCTTAGTCACTCAGTTGTGTCTGATTCTTTGAGATCCCGTGGACTGTAGCCCTCCAGGCTCCTCTATCCATTGGGATTTTCCAGGTTGCCATGCCCTCCTCCAGGGGATCTTCCCAACCCGGGTCTCCTGCACTGCAGGCAGATTCTTTACTGTCTGAGCCACCAGGGAAGCCTATATATAGTACTTATCTGTCATCCTTCTCCATAAAGTCCACTTTTTATTAAAATTCTAGAGCAAGAGAAGTCAAATTATCTCCAAAAGGCCAGATAATAAATGTTTTAGACTTTTTATGTACTTTTTTTAAAAAAGCTTTAAAAATGTAAAAACCATCTTAGCTCGTGAGCCTCACAGAAACAGGGATTCAGCCCACAGGAAGTATATTTCCCAGCTCCTGTGCACAATTCTAGGACTGCAGTATAAGAAGTGTGGTACTGGGGGATGGGCAGTCAGGAGAAAATCAACCAAATTTCTAATGTGACCACTGTTTCCACAACCATTTGGATCTCTAGCAGTATGAAATTTATTACAGCCAATGAAATATCTCTTGTTTCTGGAAGTAGAAGATCAAACAGGGGAAAAGCCACAATTTCAAGTGTAAGAAAAAATGTCATATCAACACTAGATTGAAAAAAAAAATACAAAATGCTACAGATTCTACAACATAATACTTCTACACAGTGGTCACTCAACTAAAATCACCATGGTATTACAAAATAAAACCAGCCCTGGATAAGTCATGTATGGAAGAGATAGAATTCTGGGCTAGACTCTACATACATTTTTACTTTCATGATCTCTTCAACAAATGACTGTGAAAAATTCAAGACTGTGATAAAAGCAACTTAACTAAAAAACATTTATTTTGACAATATTTTTCTTAATATATTTTAATTTTCACTGTAGTTAGATGCCACGTTAGGATAAGATGCTCAATTTCAGTTTTTTAAGTAATTATTGAGATTCTATTCAGAAACTTTTCCCATTAAATTCACTAACTGAAAGAACAAACTATGGGACTTCCCTGGCAGTTCAGGGGTTAAGACTCCGAACTTCCAAAACAGAGGGGGCACAGTGGGTTTAGCCCCTGGTAGGGGAAACTAAGATTCCACATGCCATGCAGCAAACAAACATATAAGACAAGCAATGGTATTCCTGTCAAGAAAACATAATCATGTTCTCATGTTTAGCCACAAGTCAGGTAGTGTTCCCTGTTTTAAAAATATTAGAAAAAAGAAAAGTAAAATTTTAAAAAATCAAATTTGCATTATAAAAACAGATCCGTAACAAACTTCCTTTGGACAATCCATTAATTATACACTTAAAGTATAATTAAGTCTTTAAAATTCTATCAATATACATGCAGGCAATGAACACATACTATCCATAGTGAAGCATAATATCTACAGTAGTATTTTTGGAAATAAAAAAGTCTTATTCCCCCTGTATGCTGCATCAAAATTTTGTAACACAGGATGATTTCTAATTCAAAATCATATAAGTTAGGACTACAATTAAATTAAATGAATTAGGCTGAATAATCAATCACTTGTATGCCCTCTTAAATCAGAGATTCTTGTACTTACCAATGATGTCTGATCCTCAAATGGCCTTGTAATATTTTTCCTAATTAAAAAAAAAAAGTGACTGTAATTTTAATAATTCTAATAAGCAATTCACCCATAACAACAGGTAATAATATTAAATAAA